>CM059795.1:41104307-42362937 GCA_030435695.1 Brachymystax lenok tsinlingensis | reverse complement strand
CTGCACTAGTTCTTGCTTGAACATTGAGTTAAACATGATTTGGAACATGTTTTTGGAAAAGTGTCTAAAATGCCATATAGTGACTTCTGCTATCGAGCATTCCAGTGTTGTAATAGTTGAAGCGTGACACCAGCCTGAAAACATGATTTAGAACATGTTTTTGGAAAAGTGTTTATTAACAAATATTGTTCACAGCAGAAAAACAACTAAACTGTCTCCAATTTCAACTCGCATAACAGTGCTGTTCAAGTTCTTGCATTTGAATTGCAGAATAAACAGATTTTTGCATGTGTTCATGGACAACTGTTTAAAACTTGATTTCAAAGTTACAACATGGTAAATCATGTCTCATATAGTCCCCTATCATCAGTTCTACCAGTACTGCACTAGTATTTGCTTGAACATTGAGTTAAACATGATTTGGAACATGTTTTTGGAAAAGTGTCTAAAATGCCATATAGTGACTTCTGCTATCGAGCATTCCAGTGTTGTAATAGTTGAAGTGTGACACCAGCCTGAAAACATGATTTAGAACATGTTTTTGGAAAAGTGTTTAAAATGCCATATATTGACTACTGTTGTAGATCATTCCAGTGTTGTTATAGTTGAAGTGTGGAATCAGCCTGAAAACATGATTTAGAATATGTTCATTGACTACTGTTTACAAATATTGTTCACAGCAGAAAAACAACTAAACTGTCTCCAATTTCAACTCGCATAACAGTGCTGTTCAAGTTCTTGCTTTTGAATGGCAGAATAAACAGATTTTTGCATGTGTTCATGGACAACTGTTTAAAACTTGATTTCAAAGTTACAACATGGTAAATCATGTCTCATATAGTCCCCTATCATCAGTTCTACCAGTACTGCACTAGTTCTTGCTTGAACATTGAGTTAAACATGATTTGGAACATGTTTTTGGAAAAGTGTCTAAAATGCCATATAGTGACTCCTGCTATCGAGCATTCCAGTGTTGTAATAGTTGAAGTGTGACACCAGCCTGAAAACATGATTTAGAACATGTTTTTGGAAAAGTGTTTAAAATGCCATATATTGACTACTGTTGTAGATCATTCCAGTGTTGTTATAGTTGAAGTGTGGAATCAGCCTGAAAACATGATTTAGAACATGTTCATTGAAAACTGTTTACAAATATTTCATCAGTTCTACCAGTACTGCACTAGTTTTTGCTTCAACATTGAGTTAAACATGATTTAGAACATGTTTTTGGAAAAGTGTCTAAAATGCCATATAGTGACTCCTGCTATCGAGCATTCCAGTGTTGTAATAGTTGAAGTGTGACACCAGCCTGAAAACATGATTTAGAACATGTTTTTGGAAAAGTGTTTAAAATGCCATATATTGACTACTGTTGTAGATCATTCCAGTGTTGTTATAGTTGAAGTGTGGAATCAGCCTGAAAACATGATTTAGAACATGTTCATTGAAAACTGTTTACAAATATTGTTCATAGCAGAAAAACAACTAAACTGTCTCCAATTTCAACTCGTTATCTAACATTGCTACTTCAAGTTCTTGCTTTTGAATGGCAGAATAAACAGATTTTTGCATGTGTTCATGGACAACTGTTTAAAACTTGATTTCAAAGTTACAACATGGTAAATCATGTCTCATAGAGTCCCCTATCATCAGTTCTACCAGTACTGCACTAGTTCTTGCTTGAACATTGAGTTAACATGATTTGGAACATGTTTTTGGAAAAGTGTCTAAAATGCCATATAGTGACTCCTGCTATCGAGCATTCCAGTGTTGTAATAGTTGAAATGTGTAATCAGCCTGAAAACATGATTTAGAACATGTTCATTGAAAACTGTTTACAAATATTTTTCACAGCTAGTGTGTCATTATGTCCCTATCATCAGTCCTACCAGTACTGCACTAGTTTAAGCTCGAACATTGAGTTAAATATGATTTTAGATCATGTTTATGTAAAAAGTGTTTAAAATGCCATATAGTGACTCCTGTTATTGAGCATTCCAGTGTTGTAACAGTTTAAGTTTCGAATCAGCCTGAAAACATGATTTAGAACATGTTCATACCAAAACTGTTTACAAATATAGTTCACAGCTGATAAACAACTAAACTGTCTCAAATTGAATCTCGTTATCACGCTTAACAGTACTGTACAAGTTTTTGCTATTGAAGGTGAGACGCACAGCATTTTAGACAGTGTTCATGAAAAACTGTTTAAAACGTTATTTCACAGTTGCAACATGCTAAATAGTGTGTCATTATGTCCCTATCATCTGTCCTACCAGTACTGCACTAGTTTAAGCTCGAACATTGAGTTAAATATGATTTTAGATCATGTTTATATAAAAAGTGTTTAAAATGCCATATAGTGACTCCTGTTATTGAGCATTCCAGTGTTGTAACAGTTGAAGTTTGAATCAGCCTGAAAACATGATTTAGAACATGTTCATACCAAAACTGTTTACAAATATAGTTCACAGCTGATAAACAACTAAACTGTCTCAAATTGAATCTCGTTATCACGCTTAGCAGTACTGTACAAGTTTTTGCTATTGAAGGTGAGACGGACAGCATTTTAGACAGTGTTCATGAAAAACTGTTTAAAATGTTATTTCACAGTTGCAACATGCTAAATAGTGTGTCATAGTGTCCCTATCACCTGTCCTACCAGTACTGCACTAGTTGAAGCTCGAACATTGAGTTAAATATGATTTTAGATCATGTTTATATAAAAAGTGTTTAAAATGCCATATAGTGACTCCTGTTATTGAGCATTCCAGTGTTGTAACAGTTGAAGTTTCGAATCAGCCTGAAAATATGATATAGAACATGTTCATACAAAAACTGTTTACAAATATAGTTCACAGCTGAAAAACAACTAAACTATCTCAAATTGAATCTCGTTATCAAGCTTAACAGTACTGTACAAGTTTTTGCTATTGAAGGTGAGACGGACAGCATTTTAGACAGTGTTCATGAAAAACTGTTTAAAATGTTATTTCACAGTTGCAACATGCTAAATAGTGTGTCATTGTGTCCCTATCATCTGTCCTACCAGTACTGCACTAGTTTAAGCTCGAACATTGAGTTAAATATGATTTTAGATCATGTTTATATAAAAAGTGTTTAAAATGCCATATAGTGACTCCTGTTATTGAGCATTCCAGTGTTGTAACAGTTGAAGTTTGAATCAGCCTGAAAATATGATATAGAACATGTTCATACCAAAACTGTTTACAAATATAGTTCACAGCTGAAAAACAACTAAACTGTCTCAAATTGAATCTCGTTATCAAGCTTAACAGTACTGTACAAGTTTTTGCTATTGAAGGTGAGACGGACAGCATTTTAGACAGTGTTCATGAAAAACTGTTTAAAATGTTATTTCACAGTTGCAACATGCTAAATAGTGTGTCATTGTGTCCCTATCATCTGTCCTACCAGTACTGCACTAGTTTAAGCTCGGACATTGAGTTAAATATGATTTTAGATCATGTTTATATAAAAAGTGTTTAAAATGCCATATAGTGACTCCTGTTATTGAGCATTCCAGTGTTGTAACAGTTGAAGTTTCGAATCAGCCTGAAAATATGATATAGAACATGTTCACACAAAAACTGTTTACAAATATAGTTCACAGCTGAAAAACAACTAAACTGTCTCAAATTGAATCTCATCATCACACTTAACAGTACTGTACAAGTTTTTGCTTTTGAAGGTCAGACGGACAGCATTTTAGACAGTGTTCATGAAAAACTGTTTAAAACGTTATTTCACAGTTGCAACATGCTAAATAGTGTGTCATTGTGTTCCTATCACCTGTCCTACCAGTACTGCACTAGTTTAAGCTCGAACATTGAGTTAAATATGATTTTAGATCATGTTTATATAAAAAGTGTTTAAAATGCGATACAGTGACTCCTGTTATTGAGCATTCCAGTGTTGTTACAGTTGAAGTTTCGAATCAGCCTGAAAACATGATATAGAACATGTTCATACAAAAACTGTTTACAAATATAGTTCACAGCTGAAAAACAACTAAACTGTCTCAAATTGAATCTCGTTATCACGCTTAACAGTACTGTACAAGTTTTTGCTATTGAAGGTGAGACGGACAGCATTTTAGACAGTGTTCATGAAAAACTGTTTAAAATGTTATTTCACAGTTGCAACATGCTAAATAATGTTTCATAGTGTCCCTATCATCTGTCCTAGCAGTACTGCACTATTTTAAGCTCGAACATTGAGTTAAATATGATATTAGATCATGTTTATATAAAAAGTGTTTAAAATGCCATATAGTGACTCCTGTTATTGAGCATTCCAGTGTTGTAACAGTTGAAGTTTCGAATCAGCCTGAAAACATGATTTAGAACATGTTCATACCAAAACTGTTTACAAATATAGTTCACAGCTGATAAACAACTAAACTGTCTCAAATTGAATCTCGTTATCACGCTTAACAGTACTGTACAAGTTTTTGCTATTGAAGGTGAGAATAAACAGCATTTTAGACAGTGTTCATGAAAAACTGTTTAAAACGTTATTTCACAGTTGCAACATGCTAAATAGTGTGTCATTGTGTTCCTATCACCTGTCCTACCAGTACTGCACTATTTTAAGCTCGAACATTGAGTTAAATATGATTTTAGATCATGTTTATATAAAAAGTGTTTAAAATGCCATATAGTGACTCCTGTTATTGAGCATTCCAGTGTTGTAACAGTAGAAGTTTCGAATCAGCCTGAAAATATGATATAGAACATGTTTATACCAAAACTGTTTACTAATATAGTTCACAGCTGATAAACAACTAAACTGTCTCAAATTGAATCTCGTTATCACGCTTAACAGTACTGTACAAGTTTTTGCTATTGAAGGTGAGACGCACAGCATTTTAGACAGTGTTCAAGAAACACTGTTTAAAACGTTATTTCACAGTTGCAACATGGTAAACAATGTTTCATAGTGTCCTTATCATCTGTCCTAGCAGTACTGCATTACTTTAAGCTCGAACATTGAGTTAAATATGATTTTAGATCATGTTTATATAAAAAGTGTTTAAAATGCCATATAGTGACTCCTGTTATTGAGCATTCCAGTGTTGTAACAGTTGAAGTTTCGAATCAGCCTGAAAACATGATTTAGAACATGTTCATACCAAAACTGTTTACAAATATAGTTCACAGCTGATAAACAACTAAACTGTCTCAAATTGAATCTCGTTATCACGCTTAACAGTACTGTACAAGTTTTTGCTATTGAAGGTGAGACGGACAGCATTTTAGACAGTGTTCATGAAAAACTGTTTAAAATGTTATTTCACAGTTGCAACATGCTAAATAGTGTGTCATTGTGTCCCTATCATCTGTCCTACCAGTACTGCACTAGTTTAAGCTCGAACATTGAGTTAAATATGATTTTAGATCATGTTTATATAAAAAGTGTTTAAAATGCCATATAGTGACTCCTTTTATTGAGCATTCCAGTGTTCTAACTGTTGAAGTTTCGAATCAGCCTGAAAACATGATTTAGAACATGTTCATACCAAAACTGTTTACAAATATAGTTCACAGCTGATAAACAACTAAACTGTCTCAAATTGAATCTCGTTATCACGCTTAACAGTACTGTACAAGTTTTTGCTATTGAAGGTGAGACGCACAGCATTTTAGACAGTGTTCAAGAAAAACTGTTTAAAACGTTATTTCACAGTTGCAACATGCTAAATAGTGTGTCATTGTGTCCCTATCATCTGTCCTAGCAGTACTGCACTAGTTGATGCTCAAACATTGAGTTAAATATGATTTTAGATCATGTTTATATAAAAAGTGTTTAAAATGCGATAGTGACTCCTGTTATTGAGCATCCCAGTGTTGTAACAGTTGAAGTTTCGAATCAGCCTGAAAATATGATATAGAACATGTTCATACAAAAACTGTTTACAAATATAGTTCACAGCTGAAAAACAACTAAACTATCTCAAATTGAATCTCGTTATCAAGCTTAACAGTACTGTACAAGTTTTTGCTATTGAAGGTGAGACGGACAGCATTTTAGACAGTGTTCATGAAAAACTGTTTAAAATGTTATTTCACAGTTGCAACATGCTAAATAGTGTGTCATTGTGTCCCTATCATCTGTCCTACCAGTACTGCACTAGTTTAAGCTCGAACATTGAGTTAAATATGATTTTAGATCATGTTTATATAAAAAGTGTTTAAAATGCCATATAGTGACTCCTGTTATTGAGCATTCCAGTGTTGTAACAGTTGAAGTTTCGAATCAGCCTGAAAACATGATTTAGAACATGTTCATACCAAAACTGTTTACAAATATAGTTCACAGCTGATAAACAACTAAACTGTCTCAAATTGAATCTCGTTATCACGCTTAACAGTACTGTACAAGTTTTTGCTATTGAAGGTGAGACGGACAGCATTTTAGACAGTGTTCATGAAAAACTGTTTAAAATGTTATTTCACAGTTGCAACATGCTAAATAGTGTGTCATTGTGTCCCTATCATCTGTCCTAGCAGTACTGCACTAGTTGAAGCTCGAACATTGAGTTAAATATGATTTTAGATCATGTTTATATAAAAAGTGTTTAAAATGCGATAGTGACTCCTGTTATTGAGCATTCCAGTGTTGTAACAGTTGAAGTTTCGAATCAGCCTGAAAACATGATATAGAACATGTTCATACAAAAACTGTTTACAAATATAGTTCACAGCTGATAAACAACTAAACTGTCTCAAATTGAATCTCGTTATCACGCTTAACAGTACTGTACAAGTTTTTGCTATTGAAGGTGAGACGGACAGCATTTTAGACAGTGTTCATGAAAAACTGTTTAAAACGTTATTTCACAGTTGCAACATGCTAAATAGTGTGTCATTGTGTCCCTATCATCTGTCCTACCAGTACTGCACTAGTTTTAAGCTCGAACATTGAGTTAAATATGATTTTAGATCATGTTTATATAAAAAGTGTTTAAAATGCCATATAGTGACTCCTGTTATTGAGCATTCCAGTGTTGTAACAGTAGAAGTTTCGAATCAGCCTGAAAATATGATATAGAACATGTTCATACCAAAACTGTTTACAAATATAGTTCACAGCTGATAAACAACTAAACTGTCTCAAATTGAATCTCGTTATCACGCTTAACAGTACTGTACAAGTTTTTGCTATTGAAGGTGAGACGCACAGCATTTTAGACAGTGTTCATGAAAAACTGTTTAAAACGTTATTTCACAGTTGCAACATGCTAAATAGTGTGTCATTGTGTCCCTATCATCTGTCCTAGCAGTACTGCACTAGTTGAAGCTCGAACATTGAGTTAAATATGATTTTAGATCATGTTTATATAAAAAGTGTTTAAAATGCGATAGTGACTCCTGTTATTGAGCATTCCAGTGTTGTAACAGTTGAAGTTTCGAATCAGCCTGAAAATATGATATAGAACATGTTCATACAAAAACTGTTTACAAATATAGTTCACAGCTGAAAAACAACTAAACTGTCTCAAATTGAATCTCATTATCACACTTAACAGTACTGTACAAGTTTTTGCTATTGAAGGTCAGACGGACAGCATTTTAGACAGTGTTCATGAAAACTGTTTAAAACGTTATTTCACAGTTGCAACATGCTAAATAGTGTGTCATTGTGTCCCTATCATCTGTCCTACCAGTACTGCACTAGTTGAAGCTCGAACATTGAGTTAAATATGATTTTAGATCATGTTTATATAAAAAGTGTTTAAAATGCCATATAGTGACTCCTGTTATTGAGCATTCCAGTGTTGTAACAGTTGAAGTTTCGAATCAGCCTGAAAACATGATATAGATCATGTTCATACAAAAACTGTTTACAAATATAGTTCACAGCTGAAAAACAACTAAACTGTCTCAACTTGAATCTCGTTATCAAGCTTAACAGTACTGTACAAGTTTTTGCTTTTGAAGGTGAGACGGACAGCATTTTAGACAGTGTTCATGAAAAACTGTTTAAAACGTTATTTCACAGTTGCAACATGCTAAATAGTGTGTCATTGTGTCCCTACCATCTGTCCTACCAGTACTGCACTAGTTGAAGCTCGAACATTGAGTTAAATATGATTTTAGATCATGTTTATATAAAAAGTGTTTAAAATGCCATATATTGACTCCTGTTATTGAGCATTCCAGTGTTGTAACAGTTGAAGTTTCGAATCAGCCTGAAAACATGATTTAGAACATGTTCATACCAAAACTGTTTACAAATATAGTTCACAGCTGATAAACAACTAAACTGTCTCAAATTGAATCTCGTTATCACGCTTAACAGTACTGTACAAGTTTTTGCTATTGAAGGTGAGACGCACAGCATTTTAGACAGTGTTCAAGAAAAACTGTTTAAAACGTTATTTCACAGTTGCAACATGGTAAATAATGTTTCATAGTGTCCTTATCATCTGTCCTAGCAGTACTGCATTAGTTTAAGCTCGAACATTGAGTTAAATATGATTTTAGATCATGTTTATATAAAAAGTGTTTAAAATGCCATATAGTGACTCCTGTTATTGAGCATTCCAGTGTTGTAACAGTTGAAGTTTCGAATCAGCCTGAAAATATGATATAGAACATGTTCATACAAAAACTGTTTACAAATATAGTTCACAGCTGAAAAACAACTAAACTGTCTCAAATTGAATCTCATCATCACACTTAACAGTACTGTACAAGTTTTTGCTTTTGAAGGTCAGACGGACAGCATTTTAGACAGTGTTCATGAAAAACGGTTTAAAACGTTATTTCACAGTTGCAACATGCTAAATAGTGTGTCATTGTGTCCCTATCATCTGTCCTACCAGTACTGCACTAGTTGAAGCTCGAACATTGAGTTAAATATGATTTTAGATCATGTTTATATAAAAAGTGTTTAAAATGCCATATAGTGACTCCTGTTATTGAGCATTCCAGTGTTGTAACAGTTGAAGTTTCGAATCAGCCTGAAAACATGATTTAGAACATGTTCATACCAAAACTGTTTACAAATATAGTTCACAGCTGATAAACAACTAAACTGTCTCAAATTGAATCTCGTTATCACGCTTAACAGTACTGTACAAGTTTTTGCTATTGAAGGTGAGACGCACAGCATTTTAGACAGTGTTCAAGAAAAACTGTTTAAAACGTTATTTCACAGTTGCAACATGGTAAATAATGTTTCATAGTGTCCTTATCATCTGTCCTAGCAGTACTGCATTAGTTTAAGCTCGAACATTGAGTTAAATATGATTTTAGATCATGTTTATATAAAAAGTGTTTAAAATGCCATATAGTGACTCCTGTTATTGAGCATTCCAGTGTTGTAACAGTTGAAGTTTGAATCAGCCTGAAAATATGATATAGAACATGTTCATACAAAAACTGTTTACAAATATAGTTCACAGCTGAAAAACAACTAAACTGTCTCAAATTGAATCTCATCATCACACTTAACAGTACTGTACAAGTTTTTGCTTTTGAAGGTCAGACGGACAGCATTTTTAGACAGTGTTCATGAAAAACGGTTTAAAACCGTTATTTCACAGTTGCAACATGCTAAATAGTGTGTCATTGTGTCCCCTATCATCTGTCCTACCAGTACTGCACTAGTTGAAGCTCGAACATTGAGTTAAATATGATTTTAGATCATGTTTATATAAAAGTGTTTAAAATGCCATATAGTGACTCCTGTTATTGAGCATTCCAGTGTTGTAACAGTTGAAGTTTGAATCAGCCTGAAAACATGATATAGAACATGTTCATACAAAAACTGTTTACAAATATAGTTCACAGCTGAAAAACAACTAAACTGTCTCAAATTGAATCTCGTTATCAAGCTTAACAGTACTGTACAAGTTTTTGCTATTGAAGGTGAGACGGACAGCATTTTAGACAGTGTTCATGAAAAACTGTTTAAAACGTTATTTCACAGTTGCAACATGCTAAATAGTGTGTCATTGTGTCCCTATCATCTGTCCTACCAGTACTGCACTAGTTTAAGCTCGAACATTGAGTTAAATATGATTTTAGATCATGTTTATATAAAAAGTGTTTAAAATGCCATATAGTGACTCCTGTTATTGAGCATTCCAGTGTTGTAACAGTTGAAGTTTCGAATCAGCCTGAAAATATGATATAGAACATGTTCACACAAAAACTGTTTACAAATATAGTTCACAGCTGAAAAACAACTAAACTGTCTCAAATTGAATCTCATCATCACACTTAACAGTACTGTACAAGTTTTTGCTTTTGAAGGTCAGACGGACAGCATTTTAGACAGTGTTCATGAAAAACTGTTTAAAACGTTATTTCACAGTTGCAACATGCTAAATAGTGTGTCATTGTGTCCCTATCATCTGTCCTACCAGTACTGCACTAGTTGAAGCTCGAACATTGAGTTAAATATGATTTTAGATCATGTTTATATAAAAGTGTTTAAAATGCCATATAGTGACTCCTGTTATTGAGCATTCCAGTGTTGTAACAGTTGAAGTTTGAATCAGCCTGAAAACATGATATAGAACATGTTCATACAAAAACTGTTTACAAATATAGTTCACAGCTGAAAAACAACTAAACTGTCTCAAATTGAATCTCGTTATCAAGCTTAACAGTACTGTACAAGTTTTTGCTATTGAAGGTGAGACGGACAGCATTTTAGACATGTGTTCATGAAAAACTGTTTAAAACGTTATTTCACAGTTGCAACATGCTAAATAGTGTGTCATTGTGTCCCTATCATCTGTCCTACCAGTACTGCACTAGTTTAAGCTCGAACATTGAGTTAAATATGATTTTAGATCATGTTTATATAAAAAGTGTTTAAAATGCCATATAGTGACTCCTGTTATTGAGCATTCCAGTGTTGTAACAGTTGAAGTTTGAATCAGCCTGAAAATATGATATAGAACATGTTCACACAAAACTGTTTACAAATATAGTTCACAGCTGAAAAACAACTAAACTGTCTCAAATTGAATCTCATCATCACACTTAACAGTACTGTACAAGTTCTTTGCTTTTGAAGGTCAGGCGGAACAGCATTTTAGACATGTGTTCATGAAAAACTGTTTAAAACGTTATTTCACAGTTGCAACATGCTAAATAGTGTGTCATTGTGTCCCTATCATCTGTCCTACCAGTACTGCACTAGTTGAAGCTCGAACATTGAGTTAAATATGATTTTAGATCATGTTTATATAAAAAGTGTTTAAAATGCCATATAGTGACTCCTGTTATTGAGCATTCCAGTGTTGTAACAGTTGAAGTTTGAATCAGCCTGAAAACATGATTTAGAACATGTTCATACCAAAACTGTTTACAAATATAGTTCACAGCTGATAAACAACTAAACTGTCTCAAATTGAATCTCGTTATCACGCTTAACAGTACTGTACAAGTTTTTGCTATTGAAGGTGAGACGCAACAGCATTTTAGACAGTGTTCATGAAAAACTGTTTAAAACGTTGATTTCACAGTTGCAACATGGTAAATAATGTTTCATAGTGTCCTTATCATCTGTCCTAGCAGTACTGCATTAGTTTAAGCTCGAACATTGAGTTAAATATGATTTTAGATCATGTTTATATAAAAGTGTTTAAAATGCCATATAGTGACTCCTGTTATTGAGCATTCCAGTGTTGTAACAGTTGAAGTGTGGAATCAGCCTGAAAATATGATTTAGAACATGTTCATACAAAACTGTTTACAAATATAGTTCACAGCTGAAAAACAACTAAACTGTCTCAAATTGAATCTCATCATCACACTTAACAGTACTGTACAAGTTCTTGCTTTTGAAGGTCAGACGGAACAGCATTTTAGACATGTGTTCATGAACAACTGTTTAAAACGTTATTTCACAGTTACAACATGGTAAATCATGTGTCATTGTGTCCCTATCATCTGTCCTACCAGTACTGCACTAGTTGAAGCTTGAACATTGAGTTAAATATGATTTTAGATCATGTTTATATAAAAAGTGTTTAAAATGCCATATAGTGACTCCTGTTATTGAGCATTCCAGTGTTGTAACAGTTGAAGTGTGAATCAGCCTGAAAATATGATATAGAACATGTTCATACAAAAACTGTTTACAAATATAGTTCACAGCTGAAAAACAACTAAACTGTCTCAAATTGAATCTCATCATCACACTTAACAGTACTGTACAAGTTTTTGCTTTTGAAGGTCAGACGGACAGCATTTTAGCATGTGTTCATGAACAACGGTTTAAAACGTTATTTCACAGTTGCAACATGCTAAATAGTGTGTCATTGTGTCCCTATCATCTGTCCTACCAGTACTGCACTAGTTGAAGCTTGAACATTGAGTTAAATATGATTTTAGATCATGTTTATATAAAAAGTGTTTAAAATGCCATATAGTGACTCCTGTTATTGAGCATTCCAGTGTTGTAACAGTTGAAGTGTGAATCAGCCTGAAAACATGATTTAGAACATGTTCATACCAAAACTGTTTACAAATATAGTTCACAGCTGATAAACAACTAAACTGTCTCAAATTGAATCTCGTTATCACGCTTAACAGTACTGTACAAGTTTTTGCTATTGAAGGTGAGAATAAACAGCATTTTAGACATGTGTTCAAGAAAAACTGTTTAAAACGTTATTTCACAGTTGCAACATGGTAAATAATGTTTCATAGTGTCCTTATCATCTGTCCTAGCAGTACTGCATTAGTTTAAGCTCGAACATTGAGTTAAATATGATTTTAGATCATGTTTATATAAAAGTGTTTAAAATGCCATATAGTGACTCCTGTTATTGAGCATTCCAGTGTTGTAACAGTTGAAGTGTGAATCAGCCTGAAAACATGATATAGAACATGTTCATACAAAACTGTTTACAAATATAGTTCACAGCTGAAAAACAACTAAACTGTCTCAAATTGAATCTCATCATCACACTTAACAGTACTGTACAAGTTTTTGCTTTTGAAGGTCAGACGGACAGCATTTTAGACATGTGTTCATGAAAAACGGTTTAAAACGTTATTTCACAGTTGCAACATGCTAAATAGTGTGTCATTGTGTCCCTATCATCTGTCCTACCAGTACTGCACTAGTTGAAGCTCGAACATTGAGTTAAATATGATTTTAGATCATGTTTATATAAAAAGTGTTTAAAATGCCATATAGTGACTCCTGTTATTGAGCATTCCAGTGTTGTAACAGTTGAAGTGTGAATCAGCCTGAAAACATGATATAGAACATGTTCATACAAAACTGTTTACAAATATAGTTCACAGCTGAAAAACAACTAAACTGTCTCAAATTGAATCTCATCATCACACTTAACAGTACTGTACAAGTTTTTGCTTTTGAAGGTCAGACGGAACAGCATTTTAGACATGTGTTCATGAACAACGGTTTAAAACGTTATTTCACAGTTGCAACATGCTAAATAGTGTGTCATTGTGTCCCCTATCATCTGTCCTACCAGTACTGCACTAGTTGAAGCTCGAACATTGAGTTAAATATGATTTTAGATCATGTTTATGGAAAAGTGTTTAAAATGCCATATAGTGACTCCTGTTATTGAGCATTCCAGTGTTGTAATAGTTGAAGTGTGGAATCAGCCTGAAAACATGATATAGAACATGTTCATACAAAACTGTTTACAAATATAGTTCACAGCTGAAAAACAACTAAACTGTCTCAAATTGAATCTCGTTATCAAGCTTAACAGTACTGTACAAGTTCTTGCTTTTGAAGGGCAGACGGAACAGCATTTTAGACATGTGTTCATGAAAAACTGTTTAAAACGTTATTTCACAGTTGCAACATGCTAAATAGTGTGTCATTGTGTCCCTACCATCTGTCCTACCAGTACTGCACTAGTTGAAGCTTGAACATTGAGTTAAATATGATTTTAGATCATGTTTATATAAAAAGTGTTTAAAATGCCATATAGTGACTCCTGTGATTGAGCATTCCAGTGTTGTAACAGTTGAAGTGTGAATCAGCCTGAAAACATGATTTAGAACATGTTCATACAAAACTGTTTACAAATATAGTTCACAGCTGATAAACAACTAAACTGTCTCAAATTGAATCTTGTTATCACGCTTAACAGTACTGTTCAAGTTCTTGCTTTTGAAGGTGAGACGGAACAGCATTTTTGCATGTGTTCATGGACAACTGTTTAAAATGTTATTTCAAAGTTACAACATGCTAAATAGTGTGTCATTGTGTCCCTATCATCTGTTCTACCAGTACTGCACTAGTTTAAGCTCGAACATTGAGTTAAATATGATTTTAGATCATGTTTATATAAAAAGTGTTTAAAATGCGATACAGTGACTCCTGTTATTGAGCATTCCAGTGTTGTAATAGTTGAAGTGTGGAATCAGCCTGAAAACATGATTTAGAACATGTTCATTGAAAACTGTTTAAAATGCCATATATTGACTACTGTTGTAGATCATTCCAGTGTTGTTATAGTTGAAGTGTGGAATCAGCCTGAAAACATGATTTAGAACATGTTCATTGAAAACTGTTTACAAATATTGTTCACAGCAGAAAAACAACTAAACTGTCTCCAATTTCAACTCGCATAACAGTGCTGTTCAAGTTCTTGCTTTTGAATGGCAGAATAAACAGATTTTTGCATGTGTTCATGGACAACTGTTTAAAACTTGATTTCAAAGTTACAACATGGTAAATCATGTCTCATAGAGTCCCCTATCATCAGTTCTACCAGTACTGCACTAGTTCTTGCTTGAACATTGAGTTAAACATGATTTGGAACATGTTTTTGGAAAAGTGTCTAAAATGCCATATAGTGACTTCTGCTATCGAGCATTCCAGTGTTGTAATAGTTGAAGTGTGACACCAGCCTGAAAACATGATTTAGAACATGTTTTTGGAAAAGTGTTTAAAATGCCATATATTGACTACTGTTGTAGATAATTCCAGTGTTGTAATAGTTGAAGTGTGGAATCAGCCTGAAAACATGATTTAGAACATGTTCATTGAAAACTGTTTACAAATATTGTTCACAGCAGAAAAACAACTAAACTGTCTCCAATTTCAACTCGCATAACAGTGCTGTTCAAGATCTTGCTTTTGAATGGCAGAATAAACAGATTTTTGCATGTGTTCATGGACAACTGTTTAAAACTTGATTTCAAAGTTACAACATGGTAAATCATGTCTCATATAGTCCCCTATCATCAGTTCTACCAGTACTGCACTAGTTTTTGCTTGAACATTGAGTTAAACATGATTTGGAACATGTTTTTGGAAAAGTGTCTAAAATGCCATATAGTGACTATTGTTGTAGATCATTCCAGTGTTGTAATAGTTGAAGTGTGGAATCAGCCTGAAAACATGATTTAGAACATGTTCATTGAAAACTGTTTACAAATATTGTTCACAGCAGAAAAACAACTAAACTGTCTCCAATTCAACTCGCATAACAGTGCTGTTCAAGTTCTTGCTTTTGAATGGCAGAATAAACAGATTTTTGGATGGGTTTATGGACAACTGGTTAAAACTTTGATTTCAAAGTTACAACATGGTAAATCATGTCTCATAGAGTCCCTATCATCAGTTCTACCAGTACTGCACTAGTTCTTGCTTGAACATTGAGTTAAACATGATTTGGAACATGTTTTTGGAAAAGTGTCTAAAATGCCATATAGTGACTTCTGCTATCGAGCATTCCAGTGTTGTAATAGTTGAAGTGTGACACCAGCCTGAAAACATGATTTAGAACATGTTTTTGGAAAAGTGTTTAAAATGCCATATATTGACTATTGTTGTAGATCATTCCAGTGTTGTAATAGTTGAAGTGTGGAATCAGCCTGAAAACATGATTTAGAACATGTTCATTGAAAACTGTTTACAAATATTGTTCACAGCAGAAAAACAACTAAACTGAATCCAATTTCAACTCGCATAACAGTGCTGTTCAAGTTCTTGCTTTTGAATGGCAGAATAAACAGATTTTTGCATGTGTTCATGGACAACTGTTTAAAACTTGATTTCAAAGTTACAACATGGTAAATCATGTCTCATAGGGTCCCCTATCATCAGTTCTACCAGTACTGCACTAGTTTTTGCTTGAACATTGAGTTAAACATGATTTGGAACATGTTTTTGGAAAAGTGTCTAAAATGCCATATAGTGACTCCTGCTATCGAGAATTCCAGTGTTGTAATAGTTGAAGTGTGACACCAGCCTGAAAACATGATTTAGAACATGTTCATTGAAAACTGTTTACAAATATTGTTCACAGCAGAAAAACAACTAAACTGAATCCAATTTCAACTCGCATAACAGTGCTGTTCAAGTTCTTGCTTTTGAATTGCAGAATAAACAGATCTTTGCATGTGTTCATGGACAACTGTTTAAAACTTGATTTCAAAGTTACAACATGGTAAATCATGTCTCATAGAGTCCCCTATCATCAGTTCTACCATTACTGCACTAGTTCTTGCTTGAACATTGAGTTAAACATGATTTGGAACATGTTTTTGGAAAAGTGTCTAAAATGCCATATAGTGACTTCTGCTATCGAGCATTCCAGTGTTGTAATAGTTGAAGTGTGACACCAGCCTGAAAACATGATTTAGAACATGTTTTTGGAAAAGTGTTTAAAATGCCATATATTGACTACTGTTGTAGATAATTCCAGTGTTGTAATAGTTGAAGTGTGGAATCAGCCTGAAAACATGATTTAGAACATGTTCATTGAAAACTGTTTACAAATATTGTTCACAGCAGAAAAACAACTAAACTGTCTCCAATTTCAACTCGCATAACAGTGCTGTTCAAGTTCTTGCTTTTGAATGGCAGAATAAACAGATTTTTGCATGTGTTCATGGACAACTGTTTAAAACTTGATTTCAAAGTTACAACATGGTAAATCATGTCTCATAGAGTCCCCTATCATCAGTTCTACCAGTACTGCACTAGTTTTTGCTTGAACATTGAGTTAAACATGATTTGGAACATGTTTTTGGAAAAGTGTCTAAAATGCCATATATTGACTATTGTTGTAGATCATTCCAGTGTTGTAATAGTTGAAGTGTGGAATCAGCCTGAAAACATGATTTAGAACATGTTCATTGAAAACTGTTTACAAATATTGTTCACAGCAGAAAAACAACTATACTGTCTCCAATTTCAACTCGCATAACAGTGCTGTTCAAGTTCTTGCTTTTGAATTGCAGAATAAACAGATCTTTGCATGTGTTCATGGACAACTGTTTAAAACTTGATTTCAAAGTTACAACATGGTAAATCATGTCTCATAGAGTCCCCTATCATCAGTTCTACCAGTACTGCACTAGTTCTTGCTTGAACATTGAGTTAAACATGATTTGGAACATGTTTTTGGAAAAGTGTCTAAAATGCCATATAGTGACTTCTGCTATCGAGCATTCCAGTGTTGTAATAGTTGAAGCGTGACACCAGCCTGAAAACATGATTTAGAACATGTTTTTGGAAAAGTGTTTAAAATGCCATATATTGACTATTGTTGTAGATCATTCCAGTGTTGTAATAGTTGAAGTGTGGAATCAGCCTGAAAACATGATTTAGAACATGTTCATTGAAAACTGTTTACAAATATTGTTCACAGCAGAAAAACAACTAAACTGAATCCAATTTCAACTCGCATAACAGTGCTGTTCAAGTTCTTGCTTTTGAATGGCAGAATAAACAGATTTTTGCATGTGTTCATGGACAACTGTTTAAAACTTGATTTCAAAGTTACAACATGGTAAATCATGTCTCATAGAGTCCCCTATCATCAGTTCTACCAGTACTGCACTAGTTTTTGCTTGAACATTGAGTTAAACATGATTTGGAACATGTTTTTGGAAAAGTGTCTAAAATGCCATATAGTGACTCCTGCTATCGAGCATTCCAGTGTTGTAATAGTTGAAGTGTGGAATCAGCCTGAAAACATGATTTAGAACATGTTCATTGAAAACTGTTTACAAATATTGTTCACAGCAGAAAAACAACTAAACTGAATCCAATTTCAACTCGCATAACAGTGCTGTTCAAGTTCTTGCTTTTGAATGGCAGAATAAACAGATTTTTGCATGTGTTCATGGACAACTGTTTAAAACTTGATTTCAAAGTTACAACATGGTAAATCATGTCTCATAGAGTCCCCTATCATCAGTTCTACCAGTACTGCACTAGTTTTTGCTTGAACATTGAGTTAAACATGATTTGGAACATGTTTTTGGAAAAGTGTCTAAAATGCCATATAGTGACTTCTGCTATCGAGCATTCCAGTGTTGTAATAGTTGAAGTGTGACACCAGCCTGAAAACATGATTTAGAACATGTTTTTGGAAAAGTGTTTAAAATGCCATATATTGACTACTGTTGTAGATAATTCCAGTGTTGTAATAGTTGAAGTGTGGAATCAGCCTGAAAACATGATTTAGAACATGTTCATTGAAAACTGTTTACAAATATTGTTCACAGCAGAAAAACAACTAAACTGTCTCCAATTTCAACTCGCATAACAGTGCTGTTCAAGTTCTTGCTTTTGAATGGCAGAATAAACAGATTTTTGCATGTGTTCATGGACAACTGTTTAAAACTTGATTTCAAAGTTACAACATGGTAAATCATGTCTCATAGAGTCCCCTATCATCAGTTCTACCAGTACTGCACTCGTTTTTGCTTGAACATTGAGTTAAACATGATTTGGAACATGTTTTTGGAAAAGTGTCTAAAATGCCATATAGTGACTCCTGCTATCGAGCATTCCAGTGTTGTAATAGTTGAAGTGTGGAATCAGCCTGAAAACATGATTTAGAACATGTTCATTGAAAACTGTTTACAAATATTGTTCACAGCAGAAAAACAACTATACTGTCTCCAATTTCAACTCGCATAACAGTGCTGTTCAAGTTCTTGCTTTTGAATTGCAGAATAAACAGATCTTTGCATGTGTTCATGGACAACTGTTTAAAACTTGATTTCAAAGTTACAACATGGTAAATCATGTCTCATAGAGTCCCCTATCATCAGTTCTACCAGTACTGCACTAGTTCTTGCTTGAACATTGAGTTAAACATGATTTGGAACATGTTTTTGGAAAAGTGTCTAAAATGCCATATAGTGACTTCTGCTATCGAGCATTCCAGTGTTGTAATAGTTGAAGCGTGACACCAGCCTGAAAACATGATTTAGAACATGTTTTTGGAAAAGTGTTTAAAATGCCATATATTGACTATTGTTGTAGATCATTCCAGTGTTGTAATAGTTGAAGTGTGGAATCAGCCTGAAAACATGATTTAGAACATGTTCATTGAAAACTGTTTACAAATATTGTTCACAGCAGAAAAACAACTCAACTGAATCCAATTTCAACTCGCATAACAGTGCTGTTCAAGTTCTTGCTTTTGAATGGCAGAATAAACAGATCTTTGCATGTGTTCATGGACAACTGTTTAAAACTTGATTTCAAAGTTACAACATGGTAAATCATGTCTCATAGAGTCCCCTATCATCAGTTCTACCAGTACTGCACTAGTTTTTGCTTGAACATTGAGTTAAACATGATTTGGAACATGTTTTTGGAAAAGTGTCTAAAATGCCATATAGTGACTCCTGCTATCGAGCATTCCAGTGTTGTAATAGTTGAAGTGTGGAATCAGCCTGAAAACATGATTTAGAACATGTTCATTGAAAACTGTTTACAAATATTGTTCACAGCAGAAAAACAACTAAACTGTCTCCAATTTCAACTCGCATAACAGTGCTGTTCAAGTTCTTGCTTTTGAATGGCAGAATAAACAGATCTTTGCATGTGTTCATGGACAACTGTTTAAAACTTGATTTCAAAGTTACAACATGGTAAATCATGTCTCATAGAGTCCCCTATCATCAGTTCTACCAGTACTGCACTAGTTTTTGCTTGAACATTGAGTTAAACATGATTTGGAACATGTTTTTGGAAAAGTGTCTAAAATGCCATATAGTGACTCCTGCTATCGAGCATTCCAGTGTTGTAATAGTTGAAGTGTGACACCAGCCTGAAAACATGATTTAGAACATGTTTTTGGAAAAGTGTTTAAAATGCCATATATTGACTATTGTTGTAGATCATTCCAGTGTTGTAATAGTTGAAATGTGGAATCAGCCTGAAAACATGATTTAGAACATGTTCATTGAAAACTGTTTACAAATATTGTTCACAGCAGAAAAACAACTAAACTGTCTCCAATTTCAACTCGCATAACAGTGCTGTTCAAGTTCTTGCTTTTGAATGGCAGAATAAACAGATTTTTTGCATGTGTTCATGGACAACTGTTTAAAACTTGATTTCAAAGTTACAACATGGTAAATCATGTCTCATAGAGTCCCCTATCATCAGTTCTACCAGTACTGCACTAGTTTTTGCTTGAACATTGAGTTAAACATGATTTGGAACATGTTTTTGGAAAAGTGTCTAAAATGCCATATAGTGACTCCTGCTATCGAGCATTCCAGTGTTGTAATAGTTGAAGTGTGACACCAGCCTGAAAACATGATTTAGAACATGTTTTTGGAAAAGTGTTTAAAATGCCATATATTGACTACTGTTGTAGATCATTCCAGTGTTGTAATAGTTGAAGTGTGGAATCAGCCTGAAAACATGATTTAGAACATGTTCATTGAAAACTGTTTACAAATATTGTTCACAGCAGAAAAACAACTAAACTGTCTCCAATTTCAACTCGCATAACAGTGCTGTTCAAGTTCTTGCTTTTGAATTGCAGAATAAACAGATCTTTGCATGTGTTCATGGACAACTGTTTAAAACTTGATTTCAAAGTTACAACATGGTAAATCATGTCTCATAGAGTCCCCTATCATCAGTTCTACCAGTACTGCACTAGTTCTTGCTTGAACATTGAGTTAAACATGATTTAGAACATGTTCATTGAAAACTGTTTACAAATATTGTTCACAGCAGAAAAACAACTAAACTGAATCCAATTTCAACTCGCATAACAGTGCTTTTCAAGTTCTTGCTTTTGAATGGCAGAATAAACAGATTTTTGCATGTGTTCATGGACAACTGTTTAAAACTTGATTT
Source organism: Brachymystax lenok tsinlingensis (assembly GCA_030435695.1). Lineage (NCBI taxonomy): Eukaryota > Metazoa > Chordata > Actinopteri > Salmoniformes > Salmonidae > Brachymystax > Brachymystax lenok. The sequence continues at coordinate 42,341,829 of CM059795.1, read as the reverse complement.
CAAAGTTACAACATGGTAAATCATGTCTCATAGAGTCCCCTATCATCAGTTCTACCAGTACTGCACTAGTTTTTGCTTGAACATTGAGTTAAACATGATTTGGAACATGTTTTTGGAAAAGTGTCTAAAATGCCATATAGTGACTCCTGCTATCGAGCATTCCAGTGTTGTAATAGTTGAAGTGTGGAATCAGCCTGAAAACATGATTTAGAACATGTTCATTGAAAACTGTTTACAAATATTGTTCACAGCAGAAAAACAACTATACTGTCTCCAATTTCAACTCGCATAACAGTGCTGTTCAAGTTCTTGCTTTTGAATTGCAGAATAAACAGATCTTTGCATGTGTTCATGGACAACTGTTTAAAACTTGATTTCAAAGTTACAACATGGTAAATCATGTCTCATAGAGTCCCCTATCATCAGTTCTACCAGTACTGCACTAGTTCTTGCTTGAACATTGAGTTAAACATGATTTGGAACATGTTTTTGGAAAAGTGTCTAAAATGCCATATAGTGACTTCTGCTATCGAGCATTCCAGTGTTGTAATAGTTGAAGTGTGGAATCAGCCTGAAAACATGATTTAGAACATGTTCATTGAAAAGTGTTTATTAACAAATATTGTTCACAGCAGAAAAACAACTAAACTGTCTCCAATTTCAACTCGCATAACAGTGCTGTTCAAGTTCTTGCTTTTGAATTGCAGAATAAACAGATTTTTGCATGTGTTCATGGACAACTGTTTAAAACTTGATTTCAAAGTTACAACATGGTAAATCATGTCTCATATAGTCCCCTATCATCAGTTCTACCAGTACTGCACTAGTTTTTGCTTGAACATTGAGTTAAACATGATTTGGAACATGTTTTTGGAAAAGTGTCTAAAATGCCATATAGTGACTTCTGCTATCGAGCATTCCAGTGTTGTAATAGTTGAAGTGTGACACCAGCCTGAAAACATGATTTAGAACATGTTTTTGGAAAAGTGTTTAAAATGCCATATATTGACTACTGTTGTAGATCATTCCAGTGTTGTTATAGTTGAAGTGTGGAATCAGCCTGAAAACATGATTTAGAACATGTTCATTGAAAACTGTTTACAAATATTGTTCACAGCAGAAAAACAACTAAACTGTCTCCAATTTCAACTCGCATAACAGTGCTGTTCAAGTTCTTGCTTTTGAATGGCAGAATAAACAGATTTTTGCATGTGTTCATGGACAACTGTTTAAAACTTGATTTCAAAGTTACAACATGGTAAATCATGTCTCATATAGTCCCTATCATCAGTTCTACCAGTACTGCACTAGTTCTTGCTTGAACATTGAGTTAAACATGATTTGGAACATGTTTTTGGAAAAGTGTCTAAAATGCCATATAGTGACTCCTGCTATCGAGCATTCCAGTGTTGTAATAGTTGAAGTGTGACACCAGCCTGAAAACATGATTTAGAACATGTTTTTGGAAAAGTGTTTAAAATGCCATATATTGACTACTGTTGTAGATCATTCCAGTGTTGTTATAGTTGAAGTGTGGAATCAGCCTGAAAACATGATTTAGAACATGTTCATTGAAAACTGTTTACAAATATTGTTCACAGCAGAAAAACAACTAAACTGTCTCCAATTTCAACTCTACCAGTACTGCACTAGTTTTTGCTTGAACATTGAGTTAAACATGATTTAGAACATGTTTTTGGAAAAGTGTCTAAAATGCCATATAGTGACTCCTGCTATCGAGCATTCCAGTGTTGTAATAGTTGAAGTGTGACACCAGCCTGAAAACATGATTTAGAACATGTTTTTGGAAAAGTGTTTAAAATGCCATATATTGACTACTGTTGTAGATCATTCCAGTGTTGTTATAGTTGAAGTGTGGAATCAGCCTGAAAACATGATTTAGAACATGTTCATTGAAAACTGTTTACAAATATTGTTCACAGCAGAAAAACAACTAAACTGTCTCCAATTTCAACTCGCATAACATTGCTCTTCAAGTTCTTGCTTTTGAATGGCAGAATAAACAGATTTTTGCATGTGTTCATGGACAACTGTTTAAAACTTGATTTCAAAGTTACAACATGGTAAATCATGTCTCATAGAGTCCCCTATCATCAGTTCTACCAGTACTGCACTAGTTCTTGCTTGAACATTGAGTTAAACATGATTTGGAACATGTTTTTGGAAAAGTGTCTAAAATGCCATATAGTGACTCCTGCTATCGAGCATTCCAGTGTTGTAATAGTTGAAATGTGTAATCAGCCTGAAAACATGATTTAGAACATGTTCATTGAAAACTGTTTACAAATATTTTTCACAGCTAGTGTGTCATTATGTCCCTATCATCAGTCCTACCAGTACTGCACTAGTTTAAGCTCGAACATTGAGTTAAATATGATTTTAGATCATGTTTATGTAAAAAGTGTTTAAAATGCCATATAGTGACTCCTGTTATTGAGCATTCCAGTGTTGTAACAGTTTAAGTTTCGAATCAGCCTGAAAACATGATTTAGAACATGTTCATACCAAAACTGTTTACAAATATAGTTCACAGCTGAAAAACAACTAAACTGTCTCAAATTGAATCTCGTTATCACGCTTAACAGTACTGTACAAGTTTTTGCTATTGAAGGTGGCAGAAAAAACAGCATTTTAGCATGTGTTCATGAAAAACTGTTTAAAACGTTATTTCACAGTTACAACATGCTAAATCATGTGTGTCATTATGTCCCTATCATCTGTCCTACCAGTACTGCACTAGTTTAAGCTTGAACATTGAGTTAAATATGATTTTAGATCATGTTTATATAAAGTGTTTAAAATGCCATATAGTGACTCCTGTTATTGAGCATTCCAGTGTTGTAACAGTTGAAGTTTGAATCAGCCTGAAAATATGATTTAGAACATGTTCATTGAAAACTGTTTACAAATATAGTTCACAGCTGAAAAACAACTAAACTATCTCAAATTGAATCTCGTTATCAAGCTTAACAGTACTGTACAAGTTTTTGCTATTGAAGGTGAGGCACAGCATTTTAGACATGTGTTCATGAAAAACTGTTTAAAATGTTGATTTCAAAGTTGCAACATGCTAAATAGTGTGTCATTGTGTCCCTATCATCTGTCCTACCAGTACTGCACTAGTTTAAGCTCGAACATTGAGTTAAATATGATTTTAGATCATGTTTATATAAAAAGTGTTTAAAATGCCATATAGTGACTCCTGTTATTGAGCATTCCAGTGTTGTAACAGTTGAAGTTTCGAATCAGCCTGAAAATATGATTTAGAACATGTTCATACAAAAACTGTTTACAAATATAGTTCACAGCAGAAAAACAACTAAACTGTCTCAAATTGAATCTCGTTATCAAGCTTAACAGTACTGTACAAGTTCTTGCTATTGAAGGTGAGACAGCCAGCATTTTAGACATGTGTTCATGGACAAAACTGTTTAAACGTTGATTTCACAGTTGCAACATGCTAAATAGTGTGTCATTGTGTCCCTATCATCTGTCCTACCAGTACTGCACTAGTTTAAGCTTGAACATTGAGTTAAATATGATTTTAGATCATGTTTATATAAAAGTGTCTTAAAATGCCATATAGTGACTCCTGTTATTGAGCATTCCAGTGTTGTAACAGTTGAAGTTTGAATCAGCCTGAAAATATGATATAGAACATGTTCATACAAAAACTGTTTACAAATATAGTTCACAGCTGAGAAAAACAACTAAACTGTCTCAAATTGAATCTCATCATCAGCTTAACAGTACTGTACAAGTTTTTGCTTTTGAAGGGCAGACGGACAGCATTTTAGACATGTGTTCATGAAAAACTGTTTAAAACGTTATTTCACAGTTGCAACATGCTAAATAGTGTGTCATTGTGTCCCTATCATCTGTCCTACCAGTACTGCACTAGTTTAAGCTCGAACATTGAGTTAAATATGATTTTAGATCATGTTTATATAAAAGTGTTTAAAATGCCATATAGTGACTCCTGTTATTGAGCATTCCAGTGTTGTAACAGTTGAAGTTTCGAATCAGCCTGAAAACATGATATAGAACATGTTCATACAAAACTGTTTACAAATATAGTTCACAGCTGAAAAACAACTAAACTGTCTCAAATTGAATCTCGTTATCACGCTTAACAGTACTGTACAAGTTTTTGCTATTGAAGGTGAGACGGACAGCATTTTAGACAGTGTTCATGAAAAACTGTTTAAAATGTTATTTCACAGTTGCAACATGCTAAATAGTGTGTCATTGTGTCCCTATCATCTGTCCTACCAGTACTGCACTAGTTTAAGCTCGAACATTGAGTTAAATATGATTTTAGATCATGTTTATATAAAAAGTGTTTAAAATGCCATATAGTGACTCCTGTTATTGAGCATTCCAGTGTTGTAACAGTTGAAGTTTCGAATCAGCCTGAAAACATGATATAGAACATGTTCATACAAAAACTGTTTACAAATATAGTTCACAGCTGAAAAACAACTAAACTGTCTCAAATTGAATCTCGTTATCACGCTTAACAGTACTGTACAAGTTTTTGCTATTGAATGTCAGACGGACAGCATTTTAGACAGTGTTCATGAAAAACTGTTTAAAATGTTATTTCACAGTTGCAACATGCTAAATAGTGTGTCATTGTGTTCCTATCACCTGTCCTACCAGTACTGCACTAGTTTAAGCTCGAACATTGAGTTAAATATGATTTTAGATCATGTTTATATAAAAAGTGTTTAAAATGCCATATAGTGACTCCTGTTATTGAGCATTCCAGTGTTGTAACAGTTGAAGTTTCGAATCAGCCTGAAAATATGATATAGAACATGTTCATACAAAAACTGTTTACAAATATAGTTCACAGCTGAAAAACAACTAAACTGTCTCAAATTGAATCTCGTTATCAAGCTTAACAGTACTGTACAAGTTTTTGCTATTGAAGGTGAGACGGACAGCATTTTAGACATGTGTTCATGAAAAACTGTTTAAAATGTTATTTCACAGTTGCAACATGCTAAATAGTGTGTCATTGTGTCCCTATCATCTGTCCTACCAGTACTGCACTAGTTTAAGCTCGGACATTGAGTTAAATATGATTTTAGATCATGTTTATATAAAAAGTGTTTAAAATGCCATATAGTGACTCCTGTTATTGAGCATTCCAGTGTTGTAACAGTTGAAGTTTTGAATCAGCCTGAAAATATGATATAGAACATGTTCACACAAAAACTGTTTACAAATATAGTTCACAGCTGAAAAACAACTAAACTGTCTCAAATTGAATCTCATCATCACACTTAACAGTACTGTACAAGTTTTTGCTTTTGAAGGTCAGACGGACAGCATTTTAGACAGTGTTCATGAAAAACTGTTTAAAACGTTATTTCACAGTTGCAACATGCTAAATAGTGTGTCATTGTGTTCCTATCACCTGTCCTACCAGTACTGCACTAGTTTAAGCTCGAACATTGAGTTAAATATGATTTTAGATCATGTTTATATAAAAAGTGTTTAAAATGCGATACAGTGACTCCTGTTATTGAGCATTCCAGTGTTGTTACAGTTGAAGTTTCGAATCAGCCTGAAAACATGATATAGAACATGTTCATACAAAAACTGTTTACAAATATAGTTCACAGCTGAAAAACAACTAAACTGTCTCAAATTGAATCTCGTTATCACGCTTAACAGTACTGTACAAGTTTTTGCTATTGAAGGTGAGACGGACAGCATTTTAGACAGTGTTCATGAAAAACTGTTTAAAATGTTATTTCACAGTTGCAACATGCTAAATAGTGTGTCATTGTGTCCCTATCATCTGTCCTACCAGTACTGCACTAGTTTAAGCTCGAACATTGAGTTAAATATGATTTTAGATCATGTTTATATAAAAGTGTTTAAAATGCCATATAGTGACTCCTGTTATTGAGCATTCCAGTGTTGTAACAGTTGAAGTTTCGAATCAGCCTGAAAATATGATATAGAACATGTTCATACAAAAACTGTTTACAAATATAGTTCACAGCTGAAAAACAACTAAACTATCTCAAATTGAATCTCGTTATCAAGCTTAACAGTACTGTACAAGTTTTTGCTATTGAAGGTGAGACGGACAGCATTTTAGACAGTGTTCATGAAAAACTGTTTAAAATGTTATTTCACAGTTGCAACATGCTAAATAGTGTGTCATTGTGTTCCTATCACCTGTCCTACCAGTACTGCACAAGTTTAAGCTCGAACATTGAGTTAAATATGATTTTAGATCATGTTTATATAAAAAGTGTTTAAAATGCCATATAGTGACTCCTGTTATTGAGCATTCCAGTGTTGTAACAGTTGAAGTTTCGAATCAGCCTGAAAATATGATATAGAACATGTTCATACAAAAACTGTTTACAAATATAGTTCACAGCTGAAAAACAACTAAACTGTCTCAAATTGAATCTCGTTATCACGCTTAACAGTACTGTACAAGTTTTTGCTATTGAAGGTGAGACGGACAGCATTTTAGACAGTGTTCATGAAAAACTGTTTAAAATGTTATTTCACAGTTGCAACATGCTAAATAGTGTGTCATTGTGTCCCTATCATCTGTCCTACCAGTACTGCACTAGTTTAAGCTCGAACATTGAGTTAAATATGATTTTAGATCATGTTTATATAAAAAGTGTTTAAAATGCCATATAGTGACTCCTGTTATTGAGCATTCCAGTGTTGTAACAGTTGAAGTTTCGAATCAGCCTGAAAACATGATATAGAACATGTTCATACAAAAACTGTTTACAAATATAGTTCACAGCTGAAAAACAACTAAACTGTCTCAAATTGAATCTCGTTATCACGCTTAACAGTACTGTACAAGTTTTTGCTATTGAAGGTAGAGGCGGACAGCATTTTAGACAGTGTTCATGAAAAACTGTTTAAAACGTTATTTCACAGTTGCAACATGCTAAATAGTGTGTCATTGTGTCCCTATCATCTGTCCTACCAGTACTGCACTAGTTTAAGCTCGAACATTGAGTTAAATATGATTTTAGATCATGTTTATATAAAAAGTGTTTAAAATGCCATATAGTGACTCCTGTTATTGAGCATTCCAGTGTTGTTACAGTTGAAGTTTCGAATCAGCCTGAAAACATGATATAGAACATGTTCATACCAAAACTGTTTACAAATATAGTTCACAGCTGATAAAACAACTAAACTGTCTCAAATTGAATCTCGTTATCACGCTTAACAGTACTGTACAAGTTTTTGCTATTGAATGTCAGACGGACAGCATTTTAGACAGTGTTCATGAAAAACTGTTTAAAATGTTATTTCACAGTTGCAACATGCTAAATAGTGTGTCATTGTGTTCCTATCACCTGTCCTACCAGTACTGCACTAGTTTAAGCTCGAACATTGAGTTAAATATGATTTTAGATCATGTTTATATAAAAAGTGTTTAAAATGCCATATAGTGACTCCTGTTATTGAGCATTCCAGTGTTGTAACAGTTGAAGTTTCGAATCAGCCTGAAAATATGATATAGAACATGTTCATACAAAACTGTTTACAAATATAGTTCACAGCTGAAAAACAACTAAACTGTCTCAAATTGAATCTCATCATCACGCAACAGTACTGTACAAGTTTTTGCTATTGAAGGTCAGACGGACAGCATTTTAGACAGTGTTCATGAAAAACTGTTTAAAACGTTATTTCACAGTTGCAACATGCTAAATAGTGTGTCATTGTGTTCCCTATCATCTGTCCTACCAGTACTGCACTAGTTTAAGCTCGAACATTGAGTTAAATATGATTTTAGATCATGTTTATATAAAAAGTGTTTAAAATGCCATATAGTGACTCCTGTTATTGAGCATTCCAGTGTTGTAACAGTTGAAGTTTCGAATCAGCCTGAAAACATGATTTAGAACATGTTCATACCAAAACTGTTTACAAATATAGTTCACAGCTGATAAACAACTAAACTGTCTCAAATTGAATCTCGTTATCACGCTTAACAGTACTGTACAAGTTTTTGCTATTGAAGGTGAGACGCACAGCATTTTAGACAGTGTTCATGAAAAACTGTTTAAAACGTTATTTCACAGTTGCAACATGCTAAATAGTGTGTCATTGTGTTCCTATCACCTGTCCTACCAGTACTGCACTATTTTAAGCTCGAACATTGAGTTAAATATGATTTTAGATCATGTTTATATAAAAAGTGTTTAAAATGCCATATAGTGACTCCTGTTATTGAGCATTCCAGTGTTGTAACAGTAGAAGTTTCGAATCAGCCTGAAAATATGATATAGAACATGTTCATACCAAAACTGATAAACAACTAAACTGTCTCAAATTGAATCTCGTTATCACGCTTAACAGTACTGTACAAGTTTTTGCTATTGAAGGTGAGACGCACAGCATTTTAGACAGTGTTCAAGAAAAACTGTTTAAAACGTTATTTCACAGTTGCAACATGCTAAACAATGTTTCATAGTGTCCTTATCATCTGTCCTAGCAGTACTGCATTACTTTAAGCTCGAACATTGAGTTAAATATGATTTTAGATCATGTTTATATAAAAAGTGTTTAAAATGCCATATAGTGACTCCTGTTATTGAGCATTCCAGTGCTGTAACAGTTGAAGTTTGAATCAGCCTGAAAATATGATATAGAACATGCTCATACAAAAACTGTTTACAAATATAATTCACAGCTGAAAAACAACTAAACTGTCTCAAATTGAATCTCGTTATCAAGCTTAACAGTACTGTACAAGTTTTTGCTATTGAAGGTGAGACGGACAGCATTTTAGACAGTGTTCATGAAAAACTGTTTAAAATGTTATTTCACAGTTGCAACATGCTAAATAGTGTGTCATTGTGTCCCTATCATCTGTCCTACCAGTACTGCACTAGTTTAAGCTCGAACATTGAGTTAAATATGATTTTAGATCATGTTTATATAAAAAGTGTTTAAAATGCCATATAGTGACTCCTGTTATTGAGCATTCCAGTGTTGTAACAGTTGAAGTTTGAATCAGCCTGAAAACATGATATAGAACATGTTCATACCAAAAACTGTTTACAAATATAGTTCACAGCTGATAAACAACTAAACTGTCTCAAATTGAATCTCGTTATCACGCTTAACAGTACTGTACAAGTTTTTGCTATTGAAGGTGAGACGGACAGCATTTTAGACAGTGTTCATGAAAAACTGTTTAAAATGTTATTTCACAGTTGCAACATGCTAAATAGTGTGTCATTGTGTTCCTATCACCTGTCCTACCAGTACTGCACTAGTTTAAGCTCGAACATTGAGTTAAATATGATTTTAGATCATGTTTATATAAAAAGTGTTTAAAATGCCATATAGTGACTCCTGTTATTGAGCATTCCAGTGTTGTAACAGTTGAAGTTTCGAATCAGCCTGAAAATATGATATAGAACATGTTCATACAAAAACTGTTTACAAATATAGTTCACAGCTGAAAAACAACTAAACTGTCTCAAATTGAATCTCGTTATCAAGCTTAACAGTACTGTACAAGTTTTTGCTATTGAAGGTGAGACGGACAGCATTTTAGACAGTGTTCATGAAAAACTGTTTAAAATGTTATTTCACAGTTGCAACATGCTAAATAGTGTGTCATTGTGTCCCTATCATCTGTCCTACCAGTACTGCACTAGTTTAAGCTCGAACATTGAGTTAAATATGATTTTAGATCATGTTTATATAAAAAGTGTTTAAAATGCCATATAGTGACTCCTGTTATTGAGCATTCCAGTGTTGTAACAGTTGAAGTTTCGAATCAGCCTGAAAACATGATATAGAACATGTTCATACAAAAACTGTTTACAAATATAGTTCACAGCTGAAAAACAACTAAACTGTCTCAAATTGAATCTCATCATCACACAACAGTACTGTACAGGTTTTTGCTATTGAAGGTGAGACGCACAGCATTTTAGACAGTGTTCATGAAAAACTGTTTAAAACGTTATTTCACAGTTGCAACATGCTAAATAGTGTGTCATTGTGTCCCTATCATCTGTCCTACCAGTACTGCACTAGTTTAAGCTCGAACATTGAGTTAAATATGATTTTAGATCATGTTTATATAAAAAGTGTTTAAAATGCCATATAGTGACTCCTGTTATTGAGCATTCCAGTGTTGTAACAGTTGAAGTTTCGAATCAGCCTGAAAATATGATATAGAACATGTTCATACAAAAACTGTTTACAAATATAGTTCACAGCTGAAAAACAACTAAACTGTCTCAAATTGAATCTCGTTATCACGCTTAACAGTACTGTACAAGTTTTTGCTATTGAAGGTGAGACGGACAGCATTTTAGACAGTGTTCATGAAAAACTGTTTAAAACGTTATTTCACAGTTGCAACATGCTAAATAGTGTGTCATTGTGTTCCTATCACCTGTCCTACCAGTACTGCACTAGTTTAAGCTCGAACATTGAGTTAAATATGATTTTAGATCATGTTTATATAAAAAGTGTTTAAAATGCCATATAGTGACTCCTGTTATTGAGCATTCCAGTGTTGTAACAGTTGAAGTTTCGAATCAGCCTGAAAATATGATATAGAACATGTTCATACAAAAACTGTTTACAAATATAGTTCACAGCTGATAAAACAACTAAACTGTCTCAAATTGAATCTCGTTATCAAGCTTAACAGTACTGTACAAGTTTTTGCTATTGAAGGTGAGACGGACAGCATTTTAGACAGTGTTCATGAAAAACTGTTTAAAATGTTATTTCACAGTTGCAACATGCTAAATAGTGTGTCATTGTGTCCCTATCATCTGTCCTACCAGTACTGCACTAGTTTAAGCTCGAACATTGAGTTAAATATGATTTTAGATCATGTTTATATAAAAAGTGTTTAAAATGCCATATAGTGACTCCTGTTATTGAGCATTCCAGTGTTGTAACAGTTGAAGTTTCGAATCAGCCTGAAAACATGATATAGAACATGTTCATACAAAAACTGTTTACAAATATAGTTCACAGCTGATAAACAACTAAACTGTCTCAAATTGAATCTTGTTATCACGCTTAACAGTACTGTACAAGTTTTTGCTATTGAAGGTGAGACGGACAGCATTTTAGACAGTGTTCATGAAAAACTGTTTAAAACGTTATTTCACAGTTGCAACATGCTAAATAGTGTGTCATTGTGTCCCTATCATCTGTCCTACCAGTACTGCACTAGTTTAAGCTCGAACATTGAGTTAAATATGATTTTAGATCATGTTTATATAAAAAGTGTTTAAAATGCCATATAGTGACTCCTGTTATTGAGCATTCCAGTGTTGTAACAGTTGAAGTTTCGAATCAGCCTGAAAATATGATATAGAACATGTTCATACAAAAACTGTTAAACAACTAAACTGTCTCAAATTGAATCTCGTTATCACGCTTAACAGTACTGTACAGGTTTTTGCTATTGAAGGTGAGACGCACAGCATTTTAGACAGTGTTCATGAAAAACTGTTTAAAACGTTATTTCAAAGTTGCAACATGCTAAATAATGTTTCATAGTGTCCCTATCATCTGTCCTAGCAGTACTGCACTAGTTTAAGCTCGAACATTGAGTTAAATATGATATTAGATCATGTTTATATAAAAAGTGTTTAAAATGCCATATAGTGACTCCTGTTATTGAGCATTCCAGTGTTGTAACAGTTGAAGTTTCGAATCAGCCTGAAAACATGATTTAGAACATGTTCATACCAAAAACTGTTTACAAATATAGTTCACAGCTGATAAACAACTAAACTGTCTCAAATTGAATCTCGTTATCACGCTTAACAGTACTGTACAAGTTTTTGCTATTGAAGGTGAGACGCACAGCATTTTAGACAGTGTTCATGAAAAACTGTTTAAAACGTTATTTCACAGTTGCAACATGCTAAATAGTGTGTCATTGTGTCCCTATCATCTGTCCTACCAGTACTGCACTAGTTTAAGCTCGAACATTGAGTTAAATATGATTTTAGATCATGTTTATATAAAAAGTGTTTAAAATGCCATATAGTGACTCCTGTTATTGAGCATTCCAGTGTTGTAACAGTTGAAGTTTCGAATCAGCCTGAAAATATGATATAGAACATGTTCATACAAAAACTGTTTACAAATATAGTTCACAGCTGATAAACAACTAAACTGTCTCAAATTGAATCTTGTTATCACGCTTAACAGTACTGTACAAGTTTTGCTATTGAAGGTGAGACGGACAGCATTTTAGACAGTGTTCATGAAAAACTGTTTAAAACGTTATTTCACAGTTGCAACATGCTAAATAGTGTGTCATTGTGTCCCTATCATCTGTCCTACCAGTACTGCACTAGTTTAAGCTCGAACATTGAGTTAAATATGATTTTAGATCATGTTTATATAAAAAGTGTTTAAAATGCCATATAGTGACTCCTGTTATTGAGCATTCCAGTGTTGTAACAGTTGAAGTTTCGAATCAGCCTGAAAACATGATATAGAACATGTTCATACAAAAACTGTTTACAAATATAGTTCACAGCTGATAAACAACTAAACTGTCTCAAATTGAATCTCGTTATCACGCTTAACAGTACTGTACAAGTTTTTGCTATTGAAGGTGAGACGCACAGCATTTTAGACAGTGTTCAAGAAAAACTGTTTAAAACGTTATTTCACAGTTGCAACATGGTAAATAATGTTTCATAGTGTCCTTATCATCTGTCCTAGCAGTACTGCATTAGTTTAAGCTCGAACATTGAGTTAAATATGATTTTAGATCATGTTTATATAAAAAGTGTTTAAAATGCCATATAGTGACTCCTGTTATTGAGCATTCCAGTGTTGTAACAGTTGAAGTTTCGAATCAGCCTGAAAACATGATATAGAACATGTTCATACAAAAACTGTTTACAAATATAGTTCACAGCTGAAAAACAACTAAACTGTCTCAAATTGAATCTCATTATCACGCTTAACAGTACTGTACAAGTTTTTGCTATTGAAGGTGAGACGGACAGCATTTTAGACAGTGTTCATGAAAAACTGTTTAAAACGTTATTTCACAGTTGCAACATGCTAAATAGTGTGTCATTGTGTCCCTATCATCTGTCCTACCAGTACTGCACTAGTTTAAGCTCGAACATTGAGTTAAATATGATTTTAGATCATGTTTATATAAAAGTGTTTAAAATGCCATATAGTGACTCCTGTTATTGAGCATTCCAGTGTTGTAACAGTTGAAGTTTCGAATCAGCCTGAAAATATGATATAGAACATGTTCATACAAAACTGTTTACAAATATAGTTCACAGCTGAAAAACAACTAAACTGTCTCAAATTGAATCTCATCATCACACTTAACAGTACTGTACAAGTTTTTGCTTTTGAAGGTCAGACGGACAGCATTTTAGACAGTGTTCATGAAAAACTGTTTAAAACGTTATTTCACAGTTGCAACATGCTAAATAGTGTGTCATTGTGTCCCTATCATCTGTCCTACCAGTACTGCACTAGTTTAAGCTCGAACATTGAGTTAAATATGATTTTAGATCATGTTTATATAAAAAGTGTTTAAAATGCCATATAGTGACTCCTGTTATTGAGCATTCCAGTGTTGTAACAGTTGAAGTTTCGAATCAGCCTGAAAACATGATTTAGAACATGTTCATACCAAAACTGTTTACAAATATAGTTCACAGCTGATAAACAACTAAACTGTCTCAAATTGAATCTCGTTATCACGCTTAACAGTACTGTACAAGTTTTTGCTATTGAAGGTGAGACGCACAGCATTTTAGACAGTGTTCAAGAAAAACTGTTTAAAACGTTATTTCACAGTTGCAACATGGTAAATAATGTTTCATAGTGTCCTTATCATCTGTCCTAGCAGTACTGCATTAGTTTAAGCTCGAACATTGAGTTAAATATGATTTTAGATCATGTTTATATAAAAAGTGTTTAAAATGCCATATAGTGACTCCTGTTATTGAGCATTCCAGTGTTGTAACAGTTGAAGTTTCGAATCAGCCTGAAAATATGATATAGAACATGTTCATACAAAAACTGTTTACAAATATAGTTCACAGCTGAAAAACAACTAAACTGTCTCAAATTGAATCTCATCATCACACTTAACAGTACTGTACAAGTTTTTGCTTTTGAAGGTCAGACGGACAGCATTTTAGACAGTGTTCATGAAAAACTGTTTAAAACGTTATTTCACAGTTGCAACATGCTAAATAGTGTGTCATTGTGTCCCTATCATCTGTCCTACCAGTACTGCACTAGTTGAAGCTCGAACATTGAGTTAAATATGATTTTAGATCATGTTTATATAAAAAGTGTTTAAAATGCCATATAGTGACTCCTGTTATTGAGCATTCCAGTGTTGTAACAGTTGAAGTTTCGAATCAGCCTGAAAACATGATATAGAACATGTTCATACAAAAACTGTTTACAAATATAGTTCACAGCTGAAAAACAACTAAACTGTCTCAAATTGAATCTCGTTATCAAGCTTAACAGTACTGTACAAGTTTTTGCTTTTGAAGGTGAGACGGACAGCATTTTAGACAGTGTTCATGAAAAACTGTTTAAAACGTTATTTCACAGTTGCAACATGCTAAATAGTGTGTCATTGTGTCCCTATCATCTGTCCTACCAGTACTGCACTAGTTGAAGCTCGAACATTGAGTTAAATATGATTTTAGATCATGTTTATATAAAAAGTGTTTAAAATGCCATATAGTGACTCCTGTTATTGAGCATTCCAGTGTTGTAACAGTTGAAGTTTGAATCAGCCTGAAAACATGATATAGAACATGTTCATACAAAAACTGTTTACAAATATAGTTCACAGCTGATAAACAACTAAACTGTCTCAAATTGAATCTTGTTATCACGCTTAACAGTACTGTACAAGTTTTTGCTATTGAAGGTGAGACGGACAGCATTTTAGACAGTGTTCATGAAAAACTGTTTAAAATGTTATTTCACAGTTGCAACATGCTAAATAGTGTGTCATTGTGTCCCTATCATCTGTCCTACCAGTACTGCACTAGTTTAAGCTCGAACATTGAGTTAAATATGATTTTAGATCATGTTTATATAAAAAGTGTTTAAAATGCCATATAGTGACTCCTGTTATTGAGCATTCCAGTGTTGTAACAGTTGAAGTTTCGAATCAGCCTGAAAATATGATATAGAACATGTTCATACAAAAACTGTTTACAAATATAGTTCACAGCTGAAAAACAACTAAACTGTCTCAAATTGAATCTTGTTATCACGCTTAACAGTACTGTACAAGTTTTTGCTATTGAAGGTGAGACGGACAGCATTTTAGACAGTGTTCATGAAAAACTGTTTAAAATGTTATTTCACAGTTGCAACATGCTAAATAGTGTGTCATTGTGTCCCTATCATCTGTCCTAGCAGTACTGCACTAGTTGATGCTCAAACATTGAGTTAAATATGATTTTAGATCATGTTTATATAAAAAGTGTTTAAAATGCCATATAGTGACTCCTGTTATTGAGTATTCCAGTGTTGTAACAGTTGAAGTTTCGAATCAGCCTGAAAACATGATATAGAACATGTTCATACAAAAACTGTTTACAAATATAGTTCACAGCTGATAAACAACTAAACTGTCTCAAATTGAATCTTGTTATCACGCTTAACAGTACTGTACAAGTTTTTGCTTTTGAAGGTGAGACGGACAGCATTTTAGACAGTGTTCATGAAAAACTGTTTAAAACGTTATTTCACAGTTGCAACATGCTAAATAGTCTGTCATTGTGTCCCTATCATCTGTCCTACCAGTACTGCACTAGTTGAAGCTCGAACATTGAGTTAAATATGATTTTAGATCATGTTTATATAAAAAGTGTTTAAAATGCCATATAGTGACTCCTGTTATTGAGCATTCCAGTGTTGTAACAGTTGAAGTTTCGAATCAGCCTGAAAACATGATATAGAACATGTTCATACAAAAACTGTTTACAAATATAGTTCACAGCTGATAAACAACTAAACTGTCTCAAATTGAATCTTGTTATCACGCTTAACAGTACTGTACAAGTTTTTGCTATTGAAGGTGAGACGGACAGCATTTTAGACAGTGTTCATGAAAAACTGTTTAAAATGTTATTTCACAGTTGCAACATGCTAAATAGTGTGTCATTGTGTCCCTATCATCTGTCCTACCAGTACTGCACTAGTTTAAGCTCGAACATTGAGTTAAATATGATTTTAGATCATGTTTATATAAAAAGTGTTTAAAATGCCATATAGTGACTCCTGTTATTGAGCATTCCAGTGTTGTAACAGTTGAAGTTTCGAATCAGCCTGAAAATATGATATAGAACATGTTCATACAAAAACTGTTTACAAATATAGTTCACAGCTGAAAAACAACTAAACTGTCTCAAATTGAATCTCATCATCACACTTAACAGTACTGTACAAGTTTTTGCTTTTGAAGGTCAGACGGACAGCATTTTAGACAGTGTTCATGAAAAACTGTTTAAAACGTTATTTCACAGTTGCAACATGCTAAATAGTGTGTCATTGTGTCCCTATCATCTGTCCTACCAGTACTGCACTAGTTGAAGCTCGAACATTGAGTTAAATATGATTTTAGATCATGTTTATATAAAAAGTGTTTAAAATGCCATATAGTGACTCCTGTTATTGAGCATTCCAGTGTTGTAACAGTTGAAGTTTCGAATCAGCCTGAAAACATGATATAGAACATGTTCATACAAAAACTGTTTACAAATATAGTTCACAGCTGAAAAACAACTAAACTGTCTCAAATTGAATCTCGTTATCAAGCTTAACAGTACTGTACAAGTTTTTGCTTTTGAAGGTGAGACGGACAGCATTTTAGACAGTGTTCATGAAAAACTGTTTAAAACGTTATTTCACAGTTGCAACATGCTAAATAGTGTGTCATTGTGTCCCTATCATCTGTCCTAGCAGTACTGCACTAGTTGATGCTCAAACATTGAGTTAAATATGATTTTAGATCATGTTTATATAAAAAGTGTTTAAAATGCCATATAGTGACTCCTGTTATTGAGCATTCCAGTGTTGTAACAGTTGAAGTTTCGAATCAGCCTGAAAACATGATATAGAACATGTTCATACAAAAACTGTTTACAAATATAGTTCACAGCTGATAAACAACTAAACTGTCTCAAATTGAATCTTGTTATCACGCTTAACAGTACTGTACAAGTTTTTGCTTTTGAAGGTGAGACGGACAGCATTTTAGACAGTGTTCATGAAAAACTGTTTAAAACGTTATTTCACAGTTGCAACATGCTAAATAGTCTGTCATTGTGTCCCTACCATCTGTCCTACCAGTACTGCACTAGTTGAAGCTCGAACATTGAGTTAAATATGATTTTAGATCATGTTTATATAAAAAGTGTTTAAAATGCCATATAGTGACTCCTGTGATTGAGCATTCCAGTGTTGTAACAGTTGAAGTTTCGAATCAGCCTGAAAACATGATATAGAACATGTTCATACAAAAACTGTTTACAAATATAGTTCACAGCTGATAAACAACTAAACTGTCTCAAATTGAATCTTGTTATCACGCTTAACAGTACTGTACAAGTTTTTGCTATTGAAGGTGAGACGGACAGCATTTTAGACAGTGTTCATGAAAAACTGTTTAAAATGTTATTTCACAGTTGCAACATGCTAAATAGTGTGTCATTGTGTCCCTATCATCTGTCCTACCAGTACTGCACTAGTTTAAGCTCGAACATTGAGTTAAATATGATTTTAGATCATGTTTATATAAAAAGTGTTTAAAATGCCATATAGTGACTCCTGTTATTGAGCATTCCAGTGTTGTAACAGTTGAAGTTTCGAATCAGCCTGAAAATATGATATAGAACATGTTCATACAAAAACTGTTTACAAATATAGTTCACAGCTGAAAAACAACTAAACTGTCTCAAATTGAATCTCATCATCACACTTAACAGTACTGTACAAGTTTTTGCTTTTGAAGGTCAGACGGACAGCATTTTAGACAGTGTTCATGAAAAACGGTTTAAAACGTTATTTCACAGTTGCAACATGCTAAATAGTGTGTCATTGTGTCCCTATAATCTGTCCTACCAGTACTGCACTAGTTGAAGCTCGAACATTGAGTTAAATATGATTTTAGATCATGTTTATATAAAAAGTGTTTAAAATGCCATATAGTGACTCCTGTTATTGAGCATTCCAGTGTTGTAACAGTTGAAGTTTCGAATCAGCCTGAAAACATGATATAGATCATGTTCATACAAAAACTGTTTACAAATATAGTTCACAGCTGAAAAACAACTAAACTGTCTCAAATTGAATCTCGTTATCAAGCTTAACAGTACTGTACAAGTTTTTGCTTTTGAAGGTGAGACGGACAGCATTTTAGACAGTGTTCATGAAAAACTGTTTAAAACGTTATTTCACAGTTGCAACATGCTAAATAGTGTGTCATTGTGTCCCTATCATCTGTCCTACCAGTACTGCACTAGTTGAAGCTCGAACATTGAGTTAAATATGATTTTAGATCATGTTTATATAAAAAGTGTTTAAAATGCCATATAGTGACTCCTGTTATTGAGCATTCCAGTGTTGTAACAGTTGAAGTTTCGAATCAGCCTGAAAACATGATATAGAACATGTTCATACAAAAACTGTTTACAAATATAGTTCACAGCTGATAAACAACTAAACTGTCTCAAATTGAATCTTGTTATCACGCTTAACAGTACTGTACAAGTTTTTGCTTTTGAAGGTGAGACGGACAGCATTTTAGACAGTGTTCATGAAAAACTGTTTAAAACGTTATTTCACAGTTGCAACATGCTAAATAGTGTGTCATTGTGTCCCTACCATCTTTCCTACCAGTACTGCACTAGTTGAAGCTCGAACATTGAGTTAAATATGATTTTAGATCATGTTTATATAAAAAGTGTTTAAAATGCCATATAGTGACTCCTGTGATTAACCATTCCAGTGTTGTAACAGTTGAAGTTTCGAATCAGCCTGAAAACATGATATAGAACATGTTCATACAAAAACTGTTTACAAATATAGTTCACAGCTGATAAACAACTAAACTGTCTCAAATTGAATCTTGTTATCAAGCTTAACAGTACTGTACAAGTTTTTGGTATTGAAGGTGAGACGGACAGCATTTTAGACAGTGTTCATGAAAAACTGTTTAAAATGTTATTTCACAGTTGCAACATGCTAAATAGTGTGTCATTGTGTCCCTATCATCTGTCCTACCAGTACTGCACTAGTTTAAGCTCGAAAATTGAGTTAAATATGATTTTAGATCATGTTTATATAAAAAGTGTTTAAAATGCCATATAGTGACTCCTGTTATTGAGCATTCCAGTGTTGTAACAGTTGAAGTTTCGAATCAGCCTGAAAACATGATATAGATCATGTTCATACAAAAACTGTTTACAAATATAGTTCACAGCTGAAAAACAACTAAACTGTCTCAAATTGAATCTCGTTATCAAGCTTAACAGTACTGTACAAGTTTTTGCTTTTGAAGGTGAGACGGACAGCATTTTAGACAGTGTTCATGAAAAACTGTTTAAAACGTTATTTCACAGTTGCAACATGCTAAATAGTGTGTCATTGTGTCCCTACCATCTGTCCTACCAGTACTGCACTAGTTGAAGCTCGAACATTGAGTTAAATATGATTTTAGATCATGTTTATATAAAAAGTGTTTAAAATGCCATATAGTGACTCCTGTGATTGAGCATTCCAGTGTTGTAACAGTTGAATTTTCGAATCAGCCTGAAAACATAATATAGAACATGTTCATACAAAAACTGTTTACAAATATAGTTCACAGCTGATAAACAACTAAACTGTCTCAAATTGAATCTTGTTATCACGCTTAACAGTACTGTACAAGTTTTTGCTATTGAAGGTGAGACGGAGAGCATTTTAGACAGTGTTCATGAAAAACTGTTTAAAATGTTATTTCACAGTTGCAACATGCTAAATAGTGTGTCATTGTGTCCCTATCATCTGTCCTACCAGTACTGCACTAGTTTAAGCTCGAACATTGGAGTTAAATATGATTTTAGATCATGTTTATATAAAAAGTGTTTAAAATGCCATATAGTGACTCCTGTTATTGAGCATTCCAGTGTTGTAACAGTTGAAGTTTGAATCAGCCTGAAAACATGATATAGATCATGTTCATACAAAAACTGTTTACAAATATAGTTCACAGCTGAAAAACAACTAAACTGTCTCAAATTGAATCTCGTTATCAAGCTTAACAGTACTGTACAAGTTTTTGCTTTTGAAGGTGAGACGGACAGCATTTTAGACAGTGTTCATGAAAAACTGTTTAAAACGTTATTTCACAGTTGCAACATGCTAAATAGTGTGTCATTGTGTCCCTATCATCTGTCCTACCAGTACTGCACTAGTTGAAGCTCGAACATTGAGTTAAATATGATTTTAGATCATGTTTATATAAAAAGTGTTTAAAATGCGATACAGTGACTCCTGTTATTGAGCATTCCAGTGTTGTTACAGTTGAAGTTTCGAATCAGCCTGAAAATATGATATAGAACATGTTCATACAAAAACTGTTTACAAATATAGTTCACAGCTGAAAAACAACTAAACTGTCTCAAATTGAATCTCATCATCACTCAACAGTACTGTACAGGTTTTTGCTATTGAAGGTGAGACGCACAGCATTTTAGACAGTGTTCATGAAAAACTGTTTAAAACGTTATTTCACAGTTGCAACATGCTAAATAGTGTGTCATTGTGTCCCTATCATCTGTCCTACCAGTACTGCACTAGTTTAAGCTCGAACATTGAGTTAAATATGATTTTAGATCATGTTTATATAAAAAGTGTTTAAAATGCCATATAGTGACTCCTGTTATTGAGCATTCCAGTGTTGTAACAGTTGAAGTTTCGAATCAGCCTGAAAACATGATTTAGAACATGTTCATACCAAAACTGTTTACAAATATAGTTCACAGCTGATAAACAACTAAACTGTCTCAAATTGAATCTCGTTATCACGCTTAACAGTACTGTACAAGTTTTTGCTTTTGAAGGTGAGACGCACAGCATTTTAGACAGTGTTCATGAAAAACTGTTTAAAACGTTATTTCACAGTTGCAACATGCTAAATAGTGTGTCATTATGTCCCTATCATCTGTCCTACCAGTACTGCACTAGATTAAGCTCGAACATTGAGTTAAATATGATTTTAGATCATGTTTATATAAAAAGTGTTTAAAATGCCATATAGTGACTCCTGTTATTGAGCATTCCAGTGTTGTAACAGTTGAAGTTTCGAATCAGCCTGAAAATATGATATAGAACATGTTCATACAAAAACTGTTTACAAATATAGTTCACAGCTGTTAAACAACTAAACTGTCTCAAATTGAATCTCATCATCACACTTAACAGTACTGTACAAGTTTTTGCTTTTGAAGGTCAGACGGACAGCATTTTAGACAGTGTTCATGAAAAACTGTTTAAAACGTTATTTCACAGTTGCAACATGCTAAATAGTGTGTCATTGTGTCCCTATCATCTGTCCTACCAGTACTGCACTAGTTGAAGCTCGAACATTGAGTTAAATATGATTTTAGATCATGTTTATATAAAAAGTGTTTAAAATGCCATATAGTGACTCCTGTTATTGAGCATTCCAGTGTTGTAACAGTTGAAGTTTCGAATCAGCCTGAAAACATGATATAGAACATGTTCATACAAAAACTGTTTACAAATATAGTTCACAGCTGAAAAACAACTAAACTGTCTCAAATTGAATCTCGTTATCAAGCTTAACAGTACTGTACAAGTTTTTGCTATTGAAGGTGAGACGGACAGCATTTTAGACAGTGTTCATGAAAAACTGTTTAAAACGTTATTTCACAGTTGCAACATGCTAAATAGTGTGTCATTGTGTCCCTACCATCTGTCCTACCAGTACTGCACTAGTTGAAGCTCGAACATTGAGTTAAATATGATTTTAGATCATGTTTATATAAAAAGTGTTTAAAATGCGATACAGTGACTCCTGTTATTGAGCATTCCAGTGTTGTAACAGTTGAAGTTTCGAATCAGCCTGAAAACATGATATAGAACATGTTCATACAAAAACTGTTTACAAATATAGTTCACAGCTGAAAAAGAACTAAACTGTCTCAAATTGAATCTCGTCATCACACTTAACAGTACTGTACAAGTTTTTGCTTTTGAATGTCAGACGGACAGCATGTTAGACAGTGTTCATGAAAAACTGTTTAAAACGTTATTTCACAGTTGCAACATGCTAAATAGTGTGTCATTGTGTCCCTATCATCTGTCCTACCAGTACTGCACTAGTTTAAGCTCGAACATTGAGTTAAATATGCTTTTAGATCATGTTTATATAAAAAGTGTTTAAAATGCCATATAGTGACTCCTGTAATTGAGCATTCCAGTGTTGTAACAGTTGAAGTTTCGAATCAGCCTGAAAACATGATTTAGAACATGTTCATACCAAAACTGTTTACAAATATAGTTCACAGCTGAAAAACAACTAAACTGTCTCAAATTGAATCTCGTTATCATGCTTAAAAGTACTGTACAAGTTTTTGCTATTGAAGGTGAGACGCAAAGCATTTTAGACAGTGTTCAAGAAAAACTGTTTAAAACGTTATTTCACAGTTGCAACATGGTAAATAGTGTGTCATTGTGTCCCTATCATCTGTCCTACCAGTACTGCACTAGTTTAAGCGCGAACATTGAGTTAAATATTATTTTAGATCATGTTAATATAAAAAGTGTTTAAAATGCCATATAGTGACTCCTGTTATTGAGCATTCCAGTGTTGTAACAGTTGAAGTTTCGAATCAGCCTGAAAAAATTATTTAGAACATGTTCATACCAAAACTGTTTACAAATATAGTTCACAGCTGATAAACAACTAAACTGTCTCAAATTGAATCTCGTTATCACGCTTAACAGTACTGTACAAGTTTTTGCTATTGAACGTGAGACGCACAGCATTTTAGACAGTGTTCATGAAAAACTGTTTAAAACGTTATTTCACAGTTGCAACATGCTAAATAGTGTGTCATTGTGTCCCTATCATCTGTCCTACCAGTACTGCACTAGTTTAAGCTCGAACATTGAGTTAAATATGCTTTTAGATCATGTTTATATAAAAAGTGTTTAAAATGCCATATAGTGACTCCTGTAATTGAGCATTCCAGTGTTGTAACAGTTGAAGTTTCGAATCAGCCTGAAAAAATGATTTAGAACATGTTCATACCAAAACTGTTTACAAATATAGTTCACAGCTGAAAAACAACTAAACTGTCTCAAATTGAATCTCGTTATCACGCTTAACAGTACTGTACAAGTTTTTGCTATTGAAGGTGAGACGCACAGCATTTTAGACAGTGTTCAAGAAAAACTGTTTAAAACGTTATTTCACAGTTGCAACATGCTAAATAATGTTTCATAGTGTCCCTATCATCTGTCCTACCAGTACTACACTAGATTAAGCTCGAACATTGAGTTAAATATGATTTTAGATCATGTTTATATAAAAAGTGTTTAAAATGCCATATAGTGACTCCTGTTATTGAGCATTCCAGTGTTGTAACAGTTGAAGTTTCGAATCAGCCTGAAAATATGATTTAGAACGTGTTCATACAAAAACTGTTTACAAATATAGTTCACAGCTGATAAACAACTAAACTGTCTCAAATTGAATCTCGTTATCAAGCTTAACAGTACTGTACAAGTTTTTGCTATTGAAGGTGAGACGGACAGCATTTTAGACAGTGTTCAAGAAAAACTGTTTAAAACGTTATTTCACAGTTGCAACATGGTAAATAGTGTGTCATTGTGTCCCTATCATCTGTCCTACCAGTACTGCACTAGTTTAAGCTCGAACATTGAGTTAAATATGATTTTATATCATGTTTATATAAAAAGTGTTTAAAATGCGATACAGTGACTCCTGTTATTGAGCATTCCAGTGTTGTAACAGTTGAAGTTTCGAATCAGCCTGAAAACATGATATAGAACATGTTCATTCAAAAACTGTTTACAAATATAGTTCACAGCTGAAAAAGAACTAAACTGTCTCAAATTGAATCTCGTCATCACACTTAACAGTACTGTACAAGTTTTTGCTTTTGAATGTCAGACAGACAGCATGTTAGACAGTGTTCATGATAAACTGTTTAAAACGTTATTTCACAGTTGCAACATGCTAAATAGTGTGTCATTGTGTCCCTATCATCTGTCCTACCAGTACTGCACTAGTTTAAGCTCGAACATTGAGTTAAATATGATTTTAGATCATGTTTATATAAAAAGTGTTTAAAATGCCACATAGTGACTCCTGTTATTGAGCATTCCAGTGTTGTAACAGTTGAAGTTTCGAATCAGCCTGAAAATATGATTTAGAACATGTTCATACAAAAACTGTTTACAAATATAGGTCACAGCTGATAAACAACTAAACTGTCTCAAATTGAATCTCGTTATCAAGCTTAACAGTACTGTACAAGTTTTTGCTATTGAAGGTGAGACGGACAGCATTTTAGACAGTGTTCAAGAAAAACTGTTTAAAACGTTATTTCACAGTTGCAACATGGTAAATAGTGTGTCATTGTGTCCCTATCATCTGTCCTACCAGTACTGCACTAGTTTAAGCTCGAACATTGAGTTAAATATGATTTTAGATCATGTTTATATAAAAAGTGTTTAAAATGCGATACAGTGACTCCTGTTATTGAGCATTCCAGTGTTGTAACAGTTGAAGTATTGAATCAGCCTGAAAACATGATATAGAACATGTTCATTCAAAAACTGTTTACAAGTATAGTTCACAGCTGAAAACGAACTAAACTGTCTCAAATTGAATCTCGTCATCACACTTAACAGTACTGTACAAGTTTTTGCTTTTGAAGGTCAGACGGACAGCATTTTAGACAGTGTTCATGAAAAACTGTTTAAAACGTTATTTCACAGTTGCAACATGCTAAATAGTGTGTCATTGTGTCCCTATCATCTGTCCTACCAGTACTGCACTAGTTTAAGCTCGAACATTGAGTTAAATATGATTTTAGATTATGTTTATATGAAAAGTGTTTAAAATGCCATATAGTGACTCCTGTAATTGAGCATTCCAGTGTTGTAACAGTTGAAGTTTCGAATCAGCCTGAAAACATGATATAGAACATGTTCATTCAAAAACTGTTTACAAATATAGTTCACAGCTGAAAAAGAACTAAACTGTCTCAAATTGAATCTCGTCATCACACTTAACAGTACTGTACAAGTTTTTGCTTTTGAATGTCAGACAGACAGCATGTTAGACAGTGTTCATGATAAACTGTTTAAAACGTTATTTCACAGTTGCAACATGCTAAATAGTGTGTCATTGTGTCCCTATCATCTGTCCTAACAGTACTGCACTAGTTTAAGCTCGAACATTGAGTTAAATATGATTTTAGATCATGTTTATATAAAAAGTGTTTAAAATGCCATATAGTGACTCCTGTTATTGAGCATTCCAGTGTTGTAACAGTTGAAGTTTCGAATCAGCCTGAAAATATGATTTAGAACATGTTCATACAAAAACTGTTTACAAATATAGTTCACAGCTGATAAACAACTAAACTGTCTCAAATTGAATCTCGTTATCAAGCTTAACAGTACTGTACAAGTTTTTGCTATTGAAGGTGAGACGGACAGCATTTTAGACAGTGTTCAAGAAAAACTGTTTAAAACGTTATTTCACAGTTGCAACATGGTAAATAGTGTGTCATTGTGTCCCTATCATCTGTCCTACCAGTACTGCACTAGTTTAAGCTCGAACATTGAGTTAAATATGATTTTAGATCATGTTTATATAAAAAGTGTTTAAAATGCGATACAGTGACTCCTGTTATTGAGCATTCCAGTGTTGTAACAGTTGAAGTATTGAATCAGCCTGAAAACATGATATAGAACATGTTCATTCAAAAACTGTTTACAAGTATAGTTCACAGCTGAAAAAGAACTAAACTGTCTCAAATTGAATCTCGTCATCACACTTAACAGTACTGTACAAGTTTTTGCTTTTGAAGGTCAGACGGACAGCATTTTAGACAGTGTTCATGAAAAACTGTTTAAAACGTTATTTCACAGTTGCAACATGCTAAATAGTGTGTCATTGTGTCCCTATCATCTGTCCTACCAGTACTGCACTAGTTTAAGCTCGAACATTGAGTTAAATATGATTTTAGATTATGTTTATATGAAAAGTGTTTAAAATGCCATATAGTGACTCCTGTAATTGAGCATTCCAGTGTTGTAACAGTTGAAGTTTCGAATCAGCCTGAAAACATGATTTAGAACATGTTCATACAAAAACTGTTTACAAATATAGTTCACAGCTGATAAACAACTAAACTGTCTCAAATTGAATCTCGTTATCACGCTTAACAGTACTGTACAAGTTTTTGCTATTGAACGTGAGACGCACAGCATTTTAGACAGTGTTCAAGAAAAACTGTTTAAAACGTTATTTCACAGTTGCAACATGGTAAATAGTGTGTCATTGTGTCCCTATCATCTGTCCTACCAGTACTGCACTAGTTTAAGCTCGAACATTGAGTTAAATATGATTTTAGATTATGTTTATATGAAAAGTGTTTAAAATGCCATATAG
Organism: Brachymystax lenok tsinlingensis; assembly: GCA_030435695.1. Classification (NCBI taxonomy): domain Eukaryota; kingdom Metazoa; phylum Chordata; class Actinopteri; order Salmoniformes; family Salmonidae; genus Brachymystax; species Brachymystax lenok. Next base: position 42,315,056 of record CM059795.1, on the reverse strand, counting down.
TGACTCCTGTAATTGAGCATTCCAGTGTTGTAACAGTTGAAGTTTCGAATCAGCCTGAAAACATGATTTAGAACATGTTCATACAAAAACTGTTTACAAATATAGTTCACAGCTGATAAACAACTAAACTGTCTCAAATTGAATCTCGTTATCACGCTTAACAGTACTGTACAAGTTTTTGCTATTGAACGTGAGACGCACAGCATTTTAGACAGTGTTCAAGAAAAACTGTTTAAAACGTTATTTCACAGTTGCAACATGCTAAATAATGTTTCATAGTGTCCCTATCATCTGTCCTACCAGTACTGCACTAGTTGAAGCTCGAACATTGAGTTAAATATGATTTTAGATCATGTTTATATAAAAAGTGTTTAAAATGCCATATAGTGACTCCTGTTATTGAGCATTCCAGTGTTGTAACAGTTGAAGTTTCGAATCAGCCTGAAAAAATGATTTAGAACATGTTCATACCAAAACTGTTTACAAATATAGTTCACAGCTGATAAACAACTAAACTGTCTCAAATTGAATCTCGTTATCACGCTTAACAGTACTGTACAAGTTTTTGCTATTGAAGGTGAGACGGACAGCATTTTAGACAGTGTTCATGAAAAACTGTTTAAAACGTTATTTCACAGTTGCAACATGCTAATTAGTGTGTCATTATGTCCCTATCATCTGTCCTACCAGTACTGCACTAGATTAAGCTCGAACATTGAGTTTAATATAATTTTAGATCATGTTTATATAAAAAGTGTTTAAAATGCCATATAGTGACTCCTGTTATTGAGCATTCCAGTGTTGTAACAGTTGAAGTTTTGAATCAGCCTGAAAACATGATATAGAACATGTTCATTCAAAAACTGTTTACAAATATAGTTCACAGCTGAAAAACAACTAAACTGTCTCAAATTGAATCTCGTTATCACGCTTAACAGTACTGTACAAGTTTTTGCTATTGAAGGTGAGACGCACAACATTTTAGACAGTGTTCAAGAAAAACTGTTTAAAACGTTATTTCACAGTTGCAACATGGTAAATAGTGTGTCATTGTGGCCCTATCATCTGTCCTACCAGTACTGCACTAGTTTAAGCTCGAACATTGAGTTAAATATGATTTTAGATCATGTTTATATAAAAAGTGTTTAAAATGCGATACAGTGACTCCTGTTATTGAGCATTCCAGTGTTGTAACAGTTGAAGTTTCGAATCAGCCTGAAAACATGATATAGAACATGTTCATTCAAAAACTGTTTACAAATATAGTTCACAGCTGAAAAAGAACTAAACTGTCTCAAATTGAATCTCGTCATCACAATTAACAGTACTGTACAAGTTTTTGCTATTGAAGGTGAGACGCACAACATTTTAGACAGTGTTCAAGAAAAACTGTTTAAAACGTTATTTCACAGTTGCAACATGGTAAATAGTGTGTCATTGTGGCCCTATCATCTGTCCTACCAGTACTGCACTAGTTGAAGCTCGAACATTGAGTTAAATATGATTTTAGATCATGTTTATATAAAAAGTGTTTAAAATGCCATATAGTGACTCCTGTTATTGAGCATTCCAGTGTTGTAACAGTTGAAGTTTCGAATCAGCCTGAAAAAATGATTTAGAACATGTTCATACTAAAACTGTTTACAAATAAAGTTCACAGCTGAAAAACAACTAAACTGTCTCAAATTGAATCTCGTTATCACACTTATTAACAGTACTGTACAAGTTTTTGCTTTTGAATGTCAGACAGACAGCATGTTAGACAGTGTTCATGAAAAACTGTTTAAAACGTTATTTCACAGTTGCAACATGCTAAATAGTGTGTCATTGTGTCCCTATCATCTGTCCTACCAGTACTGCACTAGTTTAAGCTCGAACATTGAGTTAAATATGATTTTAGATCATGTTTATATAAAAAGTGTTTAAAATGCCATATAGTGACTCCTGTTATTGAGCATTCCAGTGTTGTAACAGTTGAAGTTTTGAATCAGCCTGAAAAAATGATTTAGAACATGTTCATACCAAAACTGTTTACAAATATAGTTCACAGCTGATAAACAACTAAACTGTCTCAAATTGAATCTCGTTATCACGCTTAACAGTACTGTACAAGTTTTTGCTATTGAAGGTGAGACGGACAGCATTTTAGACAGTGTTCATGAAAAACTGTTTAAAACGTTATTTCACAGTTGCAACATGCTAATTAGTGTGTCATTATGTCCCTATCATCTGTCCTACCAGTACTGCACTAGATTAAGCTCGAACATTGAGTTTAATATAATTTTAGATCATGTTTATATAAAAAGTGTTTAAAATGCCATATAGTGACTCCTGTTATTGAGCATTCCAGTGTTGTAACAGTTGAAGTTTCGAATCAGCCTGAAAACATGATTTAGAACATGTTCATACAAAAACTGTTTACAAATATAGTTCACAGCGGATAAACAACTAAACTGTCTCAAATTGAATCTTGTTATCACGCTTAACAGTACTGTACAAGTTTTTGCTATTGAAGGTGAGACGCACAGCATTTTAGACAGTGTTCAAGAAAAACTGTTTAAAACGTTATTTCACAGTTGCAACATGCTAAATAATGTTTCATAGTGTCCCTATCATCTGTCCTACCAGTACTGCACTAGTTGAAGCTCGAACATTGAGTTAAATATGATTTTAGATCATGTTTATATAAAAAGTGTTTAAAATGCCATATAGTGACTCCTGTTATTGAGCATTCCAGTGTTGTAACAGTTGAAGTTTCGAATCAGCCTGAAAAAATGATTTAGAACATGTTCATACCAAAACTGTTTACAAATAAAGTTCACAGCTGAAAAACAACTAAACTGTCTCAAATTGAATCTCGTTATCACACTTATTAACAGTACTGTACAAGTTTTTGCTTTTGAATGTCAGACAGACAGCATGTTAGACAGTGTTCATGAAAAACTGTTTAAAACGTTATTTCACAGTTGCAACATGCTAATTAGTGTGTCATTATGTCCCTATCATCTGTCCTACCAGTACTGCACTAGATTAAGCTCGAACATTGAGTTTAATATAATTTTAGATCATGTTTATATAAAAAGTGTTTAAAATGCCATATAGTGACTCCTGTTATTGAGCATTCCAGTGTTGTAACAGTTGAAGTTTCGAATCAGCCTGAAAACATGATATAGAACATGTTCATTCAAAAACTGTTTACAAATATAGTTCACAGCTGAAAAACAACTAAACTGTCTCAAATTGAATCTCGTTATCACGCTTAACAGTACTGTACAAGTTTTTGCTATTGAAGGTGAGACGCACAACATTTTAGACAGTGTTCAAGAAAAACTGTTTAAAACGTTATTTCACAGTTGCAACATGGTAAATAGTGTGTCATTGTGGCCCTATCATCTGTCCTACCAGTACTGCACTAGTTTAAGCTCGAACATTGAGTTAAATATGATTTTAGATCATGTTTATATAAAAAGTGTTTAAAATGCGATACAGTGACTCCTGTTATTGAGCATTCCAGTGTTGTAACAGTTGAAGTTTCGAATCAGCCTGAAAACATGATATAGAACATGTTCATTCAAAAACTGTTTACAAATATAGTTCACAGCTGAAAAAGAACTAAACTGTCTCAAATTGAATCTCGTCATCACAATTAACAGTACTGTACAAGTTTTTGCTATTGAAGGTGAGACGCACAACATTTTAGACAGTGTTCAAGAAAAACTGTTTAAAACGTTATTTCACAGTTGCAACATGGTAAATAGTGTGTCATTGTGGCCCTATCATCTGTCCTACCAGTACTGCACTAGTTTAAGCTCGAACATTGAGTTAAATATGATTTTAGATCATGTTTATATAAAAAGTGTTTAAAATGCGATACAGTGACTCCTGTTATTGAGCATTCCAGTGTTGTAACAGTTGAAGTTTCGAATCAGCCTGAAAACATGATATAGAACATGTTCATTCAAAAACTGTTTACAAATATAGTTCACAGCTGAAAAAGAACTAAACTGTCTCAAATTGAATCTCGTCATCACAATTAACAGTACTGTACAAGTTTTTGCTATTGAAGGTGAGACGCACAACATTTTAGACAGTGTTCATGAAAAACTGTTTAAAACGTTATTTCACAGTTGCAACATGCTAAATAGTGTGTCATTGTGTCCCTATCATCTGTCCTACCAGTACTGCACTAGTTTAAGCTCGAACATTGAGTTAAATATGATTTTAGATCATGTTTATATAAAAAGTGTTTAAAATGCCATATAGTGACTCCTGTTATTGAGCATTCCAGTGTTGTAACAGTTGAAGTTTCGAATCAGCCTGAAAACATGATTTAGAACATGTTCATACCAAAACTGTTTACAAATATAGTTCACAGCTGATAAACAACTAAACTGTCTCAAATTGAATCTCGTTATCACGCTTAACAGTACTGTACAAGTTTTTGCTATTGAAGGTGAGACGGACAGCATTTTAGACAGTGTTCATGAAAAACTGTTTAAAACGTTATTTCACAGTTGCAACATGCTAAATAGTGTGTCATTGTGTCCCTATCATCTGTCCTACCAGTACTGCACTAGTTTAAGCTCGAACATTGAGTTAAATATGATTTTAGATCATGTTTATATAAAAAGTGTTTAAAATGCCATATAGTGACTCCTGTTATTGAGCATTCCAGTGTTGTAACAGTTGAAGTTTGAATCAGCCTGAAAACATGATTTAGAACATGTTCATACAAAAACTGTTTACAAATATAGTTCACAGCTGATAAACAACTAAACTGTCTCAAATTGAATCTCGTTATCACACTTATTAACAGTACTGTACAAGTTTTTGCTATTGAAGGTGAGACAGACAGCATTTTAGACAGTGTTCATGAAAAACTGTTTAAAACGTTATTTCACAGTTGCAACATGCTAAATAGTGTGTCATTGTGTCCCTATCATCTGTCCTACCAGTACTGCACTAGTTTAAGCTCGAACATTGAGTTAAATATGATTTTAGATCATGTTTATATAAAAAGTGTTTAAAATGCCATATAGTGACTCCTGTTATTGAGCATTCCAGTGTTGTAACAGTTGAAGTTTCGAATCAGCCTGAAAACATGATTTAGAACATGTTCATACCAAAACTGTTTACAAATATAGTTCACAGCTGATAAACAACTAAACTGTCTCAAATTGAATCTCGTTATCACACTTATTAACAGTACTGTACAAGTTTTTGCTTTTGAAGGTCAGACAGACAGCATTTTAGACAGTGTTCATGAAAAACTGTTTAAAACGTTATTTCACAGTTGCAACATGCTAATTAGTGTGTCATTATGTCCCTATCATCTGTCCTACCAGTACTGCACTAGATTAAGCTCGAACATTGAGTTTAATATAATTTTAGATCATGTTTATATAAAAAGTGTTTAAAATGCCATATAGTGACTCCTGTTATTGAGCATTCCAGTGTTGTAACAGTTGAAGTTTCGAATCAGCCTGAAAACATGATTTAGAACATGTTCATACAAAAACTGTTTACAAATATAGTTCACAGCTGATAAACAACTAAACTGTCTCAAATTGAATCTTGTTATCACGCTTAACAGTACTGTACAAGTTTTTGCTATTGAAGGTGAGACGCACAGCATTTTAGACAGTGTTCAAGAAAAACTGTTTAAAACGTTATTTCACAGTTGCAACATGCTAAATAGTGTGTCATTGTGTCCCTATCATCTGTCCTACCAGTACTGCACTAGTTTAAGCTCGAACATTGAGTTAAATATGATTTTAGATCATGTTTATATAAAAAGTGTTTAAAATGCGATATAGTGACTCCTGTTATTGAGCATTCCAGTGTTGTAACAGTTGAAGTTTCGAATCAGCCTGAAAATATGATATAGAACATGTTCATACAAAAACTGTTTACAAATATAGTTCACAGCTGAAAAACAACTAAACTGTCTCAAATTGAATCTCGTTATCACAATTAACAGTACTGTACAAGTTTTTGCTATTGAAGGTGAGACGCACAGCATTTTAGACAGTGTTCAAGAAAAACTGTTTAAAACGTTATTTCACAGTTGCAACATGCTAAATAATGTTTCATAGTGTCCCTATCATCTGTCCTACCAGTACTGCACTAGTTGAAGCTCGAACATTGAGTTAAATATGATTTTAGATCATGTTTATATAAAAAGTGTTTAAAATGCCATATAGTGACTCCTGTTATTGAGCATTCCAGTGTTGTAACAGTTGAAGTTTCGAATCAGCCTGAAAACATGATTTAGAACATGTTCATACCAAAACTGTTTACAAATATAGTTCACAGCTGATAAACAACTAAACTGTCTCAAATTGAATCTCGTTATCACGCTTAACAGTACTGTACAAGTTTTTGCTATTGAAGGTGAGACAGACAGCATTTTAGACAGTGTTCATGAAAAACTGTTTAAAACGTTATTTCACAGTTGCAACATGCTAATTAGTGTGTCATTATGTCCCTATCATCTGTCCTACCAGTACTGCACTAGATTAAGCTCGAACATTGAGTTAAATATGATTTTAGATCATGTTTATATAAAAAGTGTTTAAAATGCCATATAGTGACTCCTGTTATTGAGCATTCCAGTGTTGTAACAGTTGAAGTTTCGAATCAGCCTGAAAACATGATATAGAACATGTTCATTCAAAAACTGTTTACAAATATAGTTCACAGCTGAAAAACAACTAAACTGTCTCAAATTGAATCTCGTTATCACGCTTAACAGTACTGTACAAGTTTTTGCTATTGAAGGTGAGACGCACAGCATTTTAGACAGTGTTCATGAAAAACTGTTTAAAACGTTATTTCACAGTTGCAACATGCTAAATAGTGTGTCATTGTGTCCCTATCATCTGTCCTAGCAGTACTGCACTAGTTTAAGCTCGAACATTGAGTTAAATATGATTTTAGATCATGTTTATATAAAAAGTGTTTAAAATGCCATATAGTGACTCCTGTTATTGAGCATTCCAGTGTTGTAACAGTTGAAGTTTCGAATCAGCCTGAAAATATGATTTAGAACATGTTCATACAAAAACTGTTTACAAATATAGTTCACAGCTGATAAACAACTAAACTGTCTCAAATTGAATCTCGTTATCACGCTTAACAGTACTGTACAAGTTTTTGCTATTGAAGGTGAGACGCACAGCATTTTAGACAGTGTTCAAGAAAAACTGTTTAAAACGTTATTTCACAGTTGCAACATGCTAAATAGTGTGTCATTGTGTCCCTATCATCTGTCTTAGCAGTACTGCATTAGTTTAAGCTCGAACATTGAGTTAAATATGATTTTAGATCATGTTTATATAAAAAGTGTTTAAAATGCCATATAGTGACTCCTGTTATTGAGCATTCCAGTGTTGTAACAGTTGAAGTTTGAATCAGCCTGAAAACATGATTTAGAACATGTTCATACAAAACTGTTTACAAATATAGTTCACAGCTGATAAACAACTAAACTGTCTCAAATTGAATCTCGTTATCAAGCTTAACAGTACTGTACAAGTTTTTGCTATTGAAGGTGAGACGCACAGCATTTTAGACAGTGTTCATGAAAAACTGTTTAAAACGTTATTTCAAAGTTGCAACATGCTAAATAATGTTTCATAGTGTCCCTATCATCTGTCCTACCAGTACTGCACTAGTTGAAGCTCGAACATTGAGTTAAATATGATTTTAGATCATGTTTATATAAAAAGTGTTTAAAATGCCATATAGTGACTCCTGTTATTGAGCATTCCAGTGTTGTAACAGTTGAAGTTTCGAATCAGCCTGAAAAAATGATTTAGAACATGTTCATACCAAAACTGTTTACAAATATAGTTCACAGCTGATAAACAACTAAACTGTCTCAAATTGAATCTCGTTATCACGCTTAACAGTACTGTACAAGTTTTTGCTATTGAAGGTGAGACGGACAGCATTTTAGACAGTGTTCATGAAAAACTGTTTAAAACGTTATTTCACAGTTGCAACATGCTAATTAGTGTGTCATTATGTCCCTATCATCTGTCCTACCAGTACTGCACTAGATTAAGCTCGAACATTGAGTTAAATATGATTTTAGATCATGTTTATATAAAAAGTGTTTAAAATGCCATGTAGTGACTCCTGTTATTGAGCATTCCAGTGTTGTAACAGTTGAAGTTTGAATCAGCCTGAAAACATGATATAGAACATGTTCATTCAAAAACTGTTTACAAATATAGTTCACAGCTGAAAAACAACTAAACTGTCTCAAATTGAATCTCGTTATCACGCTTAAAAGTACTGTACAAGTTTTTGCTATTGAAGGTGAGACGCACAGCATTTTAGACAGTGTTCATGAAAAACTGTTTAAAACGTTATTTCACAGTTGCAACATGCTAAATAGTGTGTCATTGTGTCCCTATCATCTGTCTTAGCAGTACTGCATTAGTTTAAGCTCGAACATTGAGTTAAATATGATTTTAGATCATGTTTATATAAAAAGTGTTTAAAATGCCATATAGTGACTCCTGTTATTGAGCATTCCAGTGTTGTAACAGTTGAAGTTTCAATCAGCCTGAAAATATGATATAGAACATGTTCATACAAAACTGTTTACAAATATAGTTCACAGCTGAAAACAACTAAACTGTCTCAAATTGAATCTCGTTATCAGCTTAACAGTACTGTACAAGTTTTTGCTATTGAAGGTGAGACGGACAGCATTTTAGACAGTGTTCATGAAAAACTGTTTAAAACGTTATTTCACAGTTGCAACATGCTAAATAGTGTGTCATTGTGTCCCTATCATCTGTCCTAGCAGTACTGCACTAGTTTAAGCTCGAACATTGAGTTAAATATGATTTTTAGATCATGTTTATATAAAAAGTGTTTAAAATGCCATATAGTGACTCCTGTTATTGAGCATTCCAGTGTTGTAACAGTTGAAGTTTCAATCAGCCTGAAAACATGATTTAGAACATGTTCATACAAAACTGTTTACAAATATAGTTCACAGCTGATAAACAACTAAACTGTCTCAAATTGAATCTCGTTATCACGCTTAACAGTACTGTACAAGTTTTTGCTATTGAAGGTGAGGCGCACAGCATTTTAGACAGTGTTCAAGAAAAACTGTTTAAAATGTTATTTCACAGTTGCAACATGCTAAATAGTGTGTCATTGTGTCCCTATCATCTGTCTTAGCAGTACTGCATTAGTTTAAGCTCGAACATTGAGTTAAATATGATTTTAGATCATGTTTATATAAAAAGTGTTTAAAATGCCATATAGTGACTCCTGTTATTGAGCATTCCAGTGTTGTAACAGTTGAAGTTTCGAATCAGCCTGAAAATATGATTTAGAACATGTTCATACAAAAACTGTTTACAAATATAGTTCACAGCTGATAAACAACTAAACTGTCTCAAATTGAATCTCGTTATCAAGCTTAACAGTACTGTACAAGATTTTGCTATTGAAGGTGAGACGGACAGCATTTTAAACAGTGTTCATGAAAAACTGTTTAAAACGTTATTTCACAGTTGCAACATGCTAAATAATGTTTCATAGTGTCCCTATCATCTGTCCTACCAGTACTGCACTAGTTGAAGCTCGAACATTGAGTTAAATATGATTTTAGATCATGTTTATATAAAAAGTGTTTAAAATGCCATGTAGTGACTCCTGTTATTGAGCATTCCAGTGTTGTAACAGTTGAAGTTTCGAATCAGCCTGAATAAATGATTTAGAACATGTTCATACCAAAACTGTTTACAAATATAGTTCACAGCTGATAAACAACTAAACTGTCTCAAATTGAATCTCGTTATCACGCTTAACAGTACTGTACAAGTTTTTGCTATTGAAGGTGAGACGTACAGCATTTTAGACAGTGTTCATGAAAAACTGTTTAAAACGTTATTTCACAGTTGCAACATGCTAATTAGTGTGTCATTATGTCCCTATCATCTGTCCTACCAGTACTGCACTAGATTAAGCTCGAACATTGAGTTAAATATGATTTTAGATCATGTTTATATAAAAAGTGTTTAAAATGCCATATAGTGACTCCTGTTATTGAGCATTCCAGTGTTGTAACAGTTGAACTTTCGAATCAGCCTGAAAACATGATATAGAACATGTTCATTCAAAAACTGTTTACAAATATAGTTCACAGCTGAAAAACAACTAAACTGTCTCAAATTGAATCTCGTTATCACGCTTAAAAGTACTGTACAAGTTTTTGCTATTGAAGGTGAGACGCACAACATTTTAGACAGTGTTCAAGAAAAACTGTTTAAAACGTTATTTCACAGTTGCAACATGCTAAATAGTGTGTCATTGTGTCCCTATCATCTGTCTTAGCAGTACTGCATTAGTTTAAGCTCGAACATTGAGTTAAATATGATTTTAGATCATGTTTATATAAAAAGTGTTTAAAATGCCATATAGTGACTCCTGTTATTGAGCATTCCAGTGTTGTAACAGTTGAAGTTTCGAATCAGCCTGAAAATATGATTTAGAACATGTTCATACAAAAACTGTTTACAAATATAGTTCACAGCTGATAAACAACTAAACTGTCTCAAATTGAATCTCGTTATCAAGCTTAACAGTACTGTACAAGTTTTTGCTATTGAAGGTGAGACGGACAGCATTTTAAACAGTGTTCATGAAAAACTGTTTAAAACGTTATTTCACAGTTGCAACATGCTAAATAGTGTGTCATTGTGTCCCTATCATCTGTCCTACCAGTACTGCACTAGTTTAAGCTCGAACATTGAGTTAAATATGATTTTAGATTATGTTTATATAAAAAGTGTTTAAAATGCCATGTAGTGACTCCTGTTATTGAGCATTCCAGTGTTGTAACAGTTGAAGTTTCAAATCAGCCTGAAAACATGATTTAGAACATGTTCATACAAAAACTGTTTACAAATAAAGTTCACAGCTGAAAAAGAACTAAACTGTCTCAAATTGAATCTCGTCATCACACTTATTAACAGTACTGTACAAGTTTTTGTTTTGAATGTCAGACAGACAGCATGTTAGACAGTGTTAATGAAAAACTGTTTAAAACGTTATTTCACAGTTGCAACATGCTAAATAGTGTGTCATTGTGTCCCTATCATCTGTCCTACCAGTACTGCACTAGTTTAAGCTCGAACATTGAGTTAAATATGATTTTAGATCATGTTTATATAAAAAGTGTTTAAAATGCGATACAGTGACTCCTGTTATTGAGCATTCCAGTGTTGTAACAGTTGAAGTTTCGAATCAGCCTGAAAAAATGATTTAGAACATGTTCATACCAAATCTGTTTACAAATATAGTTCACAGCTGATAAACAACTAAACTGTCTCAAATTGAATCTCGTTATCACGCTTAACAGTACTGTACAAGTTTTTGCTATTGAACGTGAGACGCACAGCATTTTAGACAGTGTTCAAGAAAAACTGTTTAAAACGTTATTTCACAGTTGAAACATGCTAAATAATGTTTCATAGTGTCCCTATCATCTGTCCTACCAGTACTGCACTAGTTGAAGCTCGAACATTGAGTTAAATATGATTTTAGATCATGTTTATATAAAAAGTGTTTAAATGCCATATAGTGACTCCTGTTATTGAGCATTCCAGTGTTGTAACAGTTGAAGTTTCGAATCAGCCTGAATAAATGATTTAGAACATGTTCATACCAAAACTGTTTACAAATATAGTTCACAGCTGATAAACAACTAAACTGTCTCAAATTGAATCTCGTTATCACGCTTAACAGTACTGTACAAGTTTTTGCTATTGAAGGTGAGACGGACAGCATTTTAGACAGTGTTCAAGAAAAACTGTTTAAAGCGTTATTTCACAGTTGCAACATGCTAATTAGTGTGTCATTATGTCCCTATCATCTGTCCTACCAGTACTGCACTAGATTAAGCTCGAACATTGAGTTAAATATGATTTTAGATCATGTTTATATAAAAAGTGTTTAAAATGCCATATAGTGACTCCTGTTATTGAGCATTCCAGTGTTGTAACAGTTGAAGTTTCGAATCAGCCTGAAAACATGATATAGAACATGTTCATTCAAAAACTGTTTACAAATATAGTTCACAGCTGAAAAACAACTAAACTGTCTCAAATTGAATGTCGTCATCACACTTAACAGTACTGTACAAGTTTTTGCTATTGAAGGTGAGACGCACAACATTTTAGACAGTGTTCAAGAAAAACTGTTTAAAACGTTATTTCACAGTTGCAACATGGTAAATATTGTGTCATTGTGGCCCTATCATCTGTCCTACCAGTACTGCACTAGTTTAAGCTCGAACATTTAGTTAAATATGATTTTAGATCATGTTTATATAAAAAGTGTTTAAAATGCGATACAGTGACTCCTGTTATTGAGCATTCCAGTGTTGTAACAGTTGAAGTTTCGAATCAGCCTGAAAACATGATTTAGAACATGTTCATACCAAAACTGTTTACAAATATAGTTCACAGCTGAAAAAGAACTAAACTGTCTCAAATTGAATCTCGTTATCACGCTTAACAGTACTGTACAAGTTTTTGCTATTGAAGGTGAGACGCACAACATTTTAGACAGTGTTCAAGAAAAACTGTTTAAAACGTTATTTCACAGTTGCAACATGGTAAATAGTGTGTCATTGTGGCCCTATCATCTGTCCTACCAGTACTGCACTAGTTTAAGCTCGAACATTAAGTTAAATATGATTTTAGATCATGTTTATATAACAAGTGTTTAAAATGCCATATAGTGACTCCTGTTATTGAGCATTCCAGTGTTGTAACAGTTGAAGTTTCGAATCAGCCTGAAAACATGATTTAGAACATGTTCATACCAAAACTGTTTACAAATATAGTTCACAGCTGAAAAACAACTAAACTGTCTCAAATTGAATCTCGTTATCACGCTTAACAGTACTGTACAAGTTTTTGCTATTGAAGGTGAGACGCACAACATTTTAGACAGTGTTCAAGAAAAACTGTTTAAAACGTTATTTCACAGTTGCAACATGCTAAATAGTGTGTCATTGTGTCCCTATCATCTGTCCTACCAGTACTGCACTAGTTGAAGCTCGAACATTGAGTTAAATATGATTTTAGATCATGTTTATATAAAAAGTGTTTAAAATGCCATATAGTGACTCCTGTTATTGAACATTCCAGTGTTGTAACAGTTGAAGTTTTGAATCAGCCTGAAAATATGATTTAGAACATGTTCATACAAAAACTGTTTACAAATATAGTTCACAGCTGATAAACAACTAAACTGTCTCAAATTGAATCTCGTTATCAAGCTTAACAGTACTGTACACGTTTTGCTATTGAAGGTGAGACGGACAGCATTTTAAACAGTGTTCATGAAAAACTGTTTAAAACGTTATTTCACAGTTGCAACATGCTAAATAGTGTGTCATTGTGTCCCTATCATCTGTCCTACCAGTACTGCACTAGTTGAAGCTCGAACATTGAGTTAAATATGATTTTAGATTATGTTTATATAAAAAGTGTTTAAAATGCCATATAGTGACTCCTGTAATTGAGCATTCCAGTGTTGTAACAGTTGAAGTTTGAATCAGCCTGAAAGCATGATTTAGAACATGTTCATACCAAAACTGTTTACAAATATAGTTCACAGCTGAAAAACAACTAAACTGTCTCAAATTGAATCTCGTCATCACACTTAACAGTACTGTACAAGGTTTTGCTTTTGAAGGTCAGACGGACAGCATTTTAGACAGTGTTCATGAAAAACTGTTTAAAACGTTATTTCACAGTTGCAACATGCTAAATAGTGTGTCATTGTGTCCCTATCATCTGCCCTACCAGTACTGCACTAGTTGAAGCTCGAACATTGAGTTAAATATGATTTTAGATTATGTTTATATAAAAAGTGTTTAAAATGCGATACAGTTACTCCTGTTATTGAGCATTCCAGTGTTGTAACAGTTGAAGTTTCGAATAAGCCTGAAAATATGATATAGAACATGTTCATACAAAACTGTTTACAAATATAGTTCACAGCTGAAAAACAACTAAACTGTCTCAAATTGAATCTCGTTATCAAGCTTAACAGTACTGTACAAGTTTGTGCTATTGAAGGTGAGACGGACAGCATTTTAAACAGTGTTCATGAAAAACTGTTTAAAACGTTATTTCACAGTTGCAACATGCTAAATAGTGTGTCATTGTGTCCCTATCATCTGTCCTACCAGTACTGCACTAGTTGAAGCTCGAACATTGAGTTAAATATGATTTTAGATTATGTTTATATAAAAAGTGTTTAAAATGCGATACAGTGACTCCTGTTATTGAGCATTCCAGTGTTGTAACAGTTGAAGTTTCGAATAAGCCTGAAAATATGATATAGAACATGTTCATACAAAAACTGTTTACAAATATAGTTCACAGCTGAAAAACAACTAAACTGTCTCAAATTGAATCTCGTTATCAAGCTTAACAGTACTGTACAAGTTTTTGCTATTGAAGGTGAGACGCACAACATTTTAGACAGTGTTCAAGAAAAACTGTTTAAAACGTTATTTCACAGTTGCAACATGGTAAATATTGTGTCATTGTGTCCCTATCATCTGTCCTACCAGTACTGCACTAGTTTAAGCTCGAACATTTAGTTAAATATGATTTTAGATCATGTTTATATAAAAAGTGTTTAAAATGCCATATAGTGACTCCTGTTATTGAGCATTCCAGTGTTGTAACAGTTGAAGTTTGAATCAGCCTGAAAACATGATTTAGAACATGTTCATACAAAAACTGTTTACAAATATAGTTCACAGCTGATAAACAACTAAACTGTCTCAAATTGAATCTCGTTATCAAGCTTAACAGTACTGTACAAGTTTTTGCTATTGAAGGTGAGACGCACAACATTTTAGACAGTGTTCAAGAAAAACTGTTTAAAACGTTATTTCACAGTTGCAACATGCTAAATAGTGTGTCATTGTGTCCCTATCATCTGTCCTACCAGTACTGCACTAGTTTAAGCTCGAACATTGAGTTAAATATGATTTTAGATCATGTTTATATAACAAGTGTTTAAAATGCCATATAGTGACTCCTGTTATTGAGCATTCCAGTGTTGTAACAGTTGAAGTTTGAATCAGCCTGAAAACATGATTTAGAACATGTTCATACCAAAAACTGTTTACAAATATAGTTCACAGCTGATAAACAACTAAACTGTCTCAAATTGAATCTCGTTATCAAGCTTAACAGTACTGTACAAGTTTTTGCTATTGAAGGTGAGACGGACAGCATTTTAGACAGTGTTCAAGAAAAACTGTTTAAAACGTTATTTCACAGTTGCAACATGCTAAATAGTGTGTCATTGTGTCCCTATCATCTGTCCTACCAGTACTGCACTAGTTGAAGCTCGAACATTGAGTTAAATATGATTTTAGATCATGTTTATATAAAAAGTGTTTAAAATGCCATATAGTGACTCCTGTTATTGAGCATTCCAGTGTTGTAACAGTTGAAGTTTTGAATCAGCCTGAAAATATGATTTAGAACATGTTCATACAAAAACTGTTTACAAATATAGTTCACAGCTGATAAACAACTAAACTGTCTCAAATTGAATCTCGTTATCAAGCTTAACAGTACTGTACACGTTTTTGCTATTGAAGGTGAGACGGACAGCATTTTAAACAGTGTTCATGAAAAACTGTTTAAAACGTTATTTCACAGTTGCAACATGCTAAATAGTGTGTCATTGTGTCCCTATCATCTGTCCTACCAGTACTGCACTAGTTGAAGCTCGAACATTGAGTTAAATATGATTTTAGATTATGTTTATATAAAAAGTGTTTAAAATGCCATATAGTGACTCCTGTAATTGAGCATTCCAGTGTTGTAACAGTTGAAGTTTCGAATCAGCCTGAAAGCATGATTTAGAACATGTTCATACCAAAACTGTTTACAAATATAGTTCACAGCTGAAAAACAACTAAACTGTCTCAAATTGAATCTCGTCATCACACTTAACAGTACTGTACAAGGTTTTGCTTTTGAAGGTCAGACGGACAGCATTTTAGACAGTGTTCATGAAAAACTGTTTAAAACGTTATTTCACAGTTGCAACATGCTAAATAGTGTGTCATTGTGTCCCTATCATCTGCCCTACCAGTACTGCACTAGTTGAAGCTCGAACATTGAGTTAAATATGATTTTAGATTATGTTTATATAAAAAGTGTTTAAAATGCGATACAGTTACTCCTGTTATTGAGCATTCCAGTGTTGTAACAGTTGAAGTTTCGAATAAGCCTGAAAATATGATATAGAACATGTTCATACAAAAACTGTTTACAAATATAGTTCACAGCTGAAAAACAACTAAACTGTCTCAAATTGAATCTCGTTATCAAGCTTAACAGTACTGTACAAGTTTGTGCTATTGAAGGTGAGACGGACAGCATTTTAAACAGTGTTCATGAAAAACTGTTTAAAACGTTATTTCACAGTTGCAACATGCTAAATAGTGTGTCATTGTGTCCCTATCATCTGTCCTACCAGTACTGCACTAGTTGAAGCTCGAACATTGAGTTAAATATGATTTTAGATTATGTTTATATAAAAAGTGTTTAAAATGCGATACAGTGACTCCTGTTATTGAGCATTCCAGTGTTGTAACAGTTGAAGTTTCGAATAAGCCTGAAAATATGATATAGAACATGTTCATACAAAAACTGTTTACAAATATAGTTCACAGCTGAAAAACAACTAAACTGTCTCAAATTGAATCTCGTTATCAAGCTTAACAGTACTGTACAAGTTTTTGCTATTGAAGGTGAGACGGACAGCATTTTAGACAGTGTTCATGAAAAACTGTTTAAAACGTTATTTCACAGTTGCAACATGCTAAATAGTGTGTCATTGTGTCCCTATCATCTGTCCTACCAGTACTGCACTAGTTTAAGCTCGAACATTGAGTTAAATATGATTTTAGATCATGTTTATATAAAAAGTGTTTAAAATGCCATATAGTGACTCCTGTTATTGAGCATTCCAGTGTTGTAACAGTTGAAGTTTCGAATGAGCCTGAAAATATGATTTAGAACATGTTCATACAAAAACTGTTTACAAATATAGTTCACAGCTGATAAACAACTAAACTGTCTCAAATTGAATCTCGTTATCAAGCTTAACAGTACTGTACAAGTTTTTGATATTGAAGGTGAGACGCACAGCATTTTAGACAGTGTTCAAGAAAAACTGTTTAAAACGTTATTTCACAGTTGCAACATGCTAAATAGTGTGTCATTGTGTCCCTATCATCTGTCCTACCAGTACTGCATTAGTTTAAGCTCGAACATTGAGTTAAATATGATTTTAAATCATGTTTATATAAAAAGTGTTTAAAATGCCATATAGTGACTCCTGTTATTGAGCATTCCAGTGTTGTAACAGTTGAAGTTTCGAATCAGCCTGAAAACATGATTTAGAACATGTTCATACAAAAACTGTTTACAAATAAAGTTCACAGCTGATAAACAACTAAACTGTCTCAAATTGAATCTCATTATCAAGCTTAACAGTACTGTACAAGTTTTTGCTTTTGAATGTCAGACGGAAAGCATTTTAGACAGTGTTCATGAAAAACTGTTTAAAACGTTATTTCAGTTGCAACATGCTAAATAGTGTGTCATTGTGTCCCTATCATCTGCCCTACCAGTACTGCACTAGTTGAAGCTCGAACATTGAGTTAAATATGATTTTAGATCATGTTTATATAAAAAGTGTTTAAAATGCGATACATTGACTCCTGTTATTGAGCATTCCAGTGTTGTAACAGTTGAAGTTTCGAATCAGCCTGAAAATATGATATAGAACATGTTCATACAAAAACTGTTTACAAATATAGTTCACAGCTGATAAACAACTAAACTGTCTCAAATTGAATCTCATTATCAAGCTTAACAGTACTGTACAAGTTTTTGCTATTGAAGGTGAGACGGACAGCATTTTAAACAGTGTTCATGAAAAACTGTTTAAAACGTTATTTCACAGTTGCAACATGCTAAATAGTGTGTCATTGTGTCCCTATCATCTGTCCTACCAGTACTGCACTAGTTTAAGCTCGAACATTGAGTTAAATATGATTTTAGATCATGTTTATATAAAAAGTGTTTAAAATGCCATATAGTGACTCCTGTTATTGAGCATTCCAGTGTTGTAACAGTTGAAGTTTCGAATGAGCCTGAAAATATGATTTAGAACATGTTCATACAAAAACTGTTTACAAATATAGTTCACAGCTGATAAACAACTAAACTGTCTCAAATTGAATCTCGTTATCAAGCTTAACAGTACTGTACAAGTTTTTGCTTTTGAATGTCAGACGGAAAGCATTTTAGACAGTGTTCATGAAAAACTGTTTAAAACGTTATTTCAGTTGCAACATGCTAAATAGTGTGTCATTGTGTCCCTATCATCTGCCCTACCAGTACTGCACTAGTTGAAGCTCGAACATTGAGTTAAATATGATTTTAGATCATGTTTATATAAAAAGTGTTTAAAATGCACGATACATTGACTCCTGTTATTGAGCATTCCAGTGTTGTAACAGTTGAAGTTTGAATCAGCCTGAAAATATGATATAGAACATGTTCATACAAAAACTGTTTACAAATATAGTTCACAGCTGATAAACAACTAAACTGTCTCAAATTGAATCTCATTATCAAGCTTAACAGTACTGTACAAGTTTTTGCTATTGAAGGTGAGACGGACAGCATTTTAAACAGTGTTCATGAAAAACTGTTTAAAACGTTATTTCACAGTTGCAACATGCTAAATAGTGTGTCATTGTGTCCCTATCATCTGTCCTACCAGTACTGCACTAGTTTAAGCTCGAACATTGAGTTAAATATGATTTTAGATCATGTTTATATAAAAAGTGTTTAAAATGCCATATAGTGACTCCTTTTATTGAGCATTCCAGTGTTGTAACAGTTGAAGTTTCGAATCAGCCTGAAAACATGATTTAGAACATGTTCATACAAAAACTGTTTACAAATATAGTTCACAGCTGATAAACAACTAAACTGTCTCAAATTGAATCTCGTCATCACACTTAAAAGTACTGTACAAGTTTTTGCTATTGAAGGTGAGACGCACAGCATTTTAGACAGTGTTCAAGAAAAACTGTTTAAAACATTATTTCACAGTTGCAACATGCTAAATAATGTTTCATAGTGTCCCTATCATCTGTCCTACCAGTACTGCACTAGTTGAAGCTCGAACATTGAGTTAAATATGATTTTAGATTATGTTTATATAAAAAGTGTTTAAAATGCGATACAGTGACTCCTGTTATTGAGCATTCCAGTGTTGTAACAGTTGAAGTTTCGAATAAGCCTGAAAATATGATATAGAACATGTTCATACAAAAACTGTTTACAAATATAGTTCACAGCTGAAAAACAACTAAACTGTCTCAAATTGAATCTCGTTATCACGCTTAAAAGTACTGTACAAGTTTTTGCTATTGAAGGTGAGACGCACAGCATTTTAGACAGTGTTCAAGAAAAACTGTTTAAAACGTTATTTCACAGTTGCAAAATGCTAAATAGTGTGTCATTATGTCCCTATCATCTGTCCTACCAGTACTGCACTAGTTTAAACTCGAACATTGAGTTAAATATGATTTTAGATAATGTTTATGTAAAAAGTGTTTAAAATGCCATATAGTGACTGATTTAGAACATGTTCATACAAAAACTGTTTACAAATATAGTTCACAGCTGATAAATAACTAAACTGTCTCAAATTGAATCTCGTTATCACGCTTAACATACTATTTTGTAAATCTCATATCTTTCAACATTTCTCTTATTTAATATATTCCGGTTATGTTCTCTCTTTCCGTCAGGATCTAAACGCTCCCCTCCTGCCTGACTACACTTAGTCAGCGTCTCAGAAAAGGTTGTAATCCCTTTACTTGTAAAAGACAATACAGTATGCTTGCCTGAACCTCTATACTTCCTTTACACCGGACAACATACACCTTTTCAGGCTTTTGTTTACATTTATCCACGCTTTTCATTCACATTCATTCACACGCATTTACGTTTTACCTAAAACGACCTACTCATCATCGATACACTTCCTCTACACGATATAGGATTTCCTTCACACTTTACCCAAGTGACCTATTATACAGTCTCCTACTGATTTATTGGAGATGCGTCATAGGCTTTCTACCTACTTATTTATGCAGACCTCTACTCTTTAGAGCTGTATTCATAGGCAACCTGTCCAAGCAGACTTTCCATTGAAGTATAGAAACGGTATCACAGGATTTTACTATTTATTTGTATTGACTACATGAGCAGACAACAGCCACACCACACCGGTGCAGACGGTTCAGCCAGTCAATGCAAACAAACACACCAGTCAACAACATGCATACAGTTATTGAATTCAAAAACCTCCAGTATCATTTGGTTCAATGTAGGAATTTTTGGATAGGGACTTACTTACGTGACACTTCTATTGCTGAGACTGGTCCGTCAAGGCAAATCACACAAACTTCAATTATTCTGCAAGAACAAGCTTACCTGAGATAGTTGGTTGGCCATCCGTTTGTGTGACTGCCCAGAAGGACACCTCTGTCAGCCACAGAAGAACCACTCTTTGCGTCCCATGTACCCTCCAGGCAAGCTCGCCATTCTGTTGTGGAAAAACAATTAGTCAAATAATTGCACAGATACCGGAACTTGTGAATTCAATTAGACTTTAACACAACAGATTAAAGCCGAGCATCTTCCATGGTAAGAGACTGACTTCTTTATCACAGAGCTCTCCCTTTTCTAGGCTTCTGTCATAAAGAATCACTCCTTGTCTAGTCATGAACAATTGGCCCTATAGTTATCTCAGCTCTTGCTTGTTAACGCCCACATCTGACAGGCCAGGCCACAATGGTATCTATAATGGTGCCTGCCTATATGCTCAATTCCTTATATAGCCATTGTGTCTCAGCACTTAACTTCTTTGGGAGCAGCACACGAAGGGACCGTTTTGGAGACCCTGGCGTGCCCAAAGTAAAATGCCTCCCATTCAGGCCCAGCAAATAGGATATGCACATATTTAGTAGCATTGGATAGGAAACACTCTGAAATTTCCAAAAGTGTTAACCATTTGTCTGTGAGTGAAACAGAACGCATATGGCAGGCGAAACCCAGAGGAATTTCTGTCCTGGAAAAAGTGGTTTTGACAGAGTGCCTCATTGGGAACCCCTCCCTCATGAAAATGACCATATAAGGGCATATGAATGCAGTACCCATCGCTTCCTTTAGATGTCAACAGTCTCGAGACAGTGTAAAATTTCATTTTGGATGAATTAGACCAGAGAATAAGAGCAAACCAGGAAGTGACCTTTTTATGTAAATAGTACCCAGCGCCGCGCTCCCGACAAGGCGCGCTGTGTCTTTTTTTTACCGTCTTTATCGATCAGTTTATATTCCGGTTGATTTATAATAGTAAATATATGTAAAGGTGTTCCTAAGGATACATTTAAAACTATGTTTGATTGTTTTCATAGCCTGTTGTACCGATGTTTCTGTTAAGACCTCTTGCCTGCCTACTGACCTCTGCCTTGTGGATTATCCCTTTGTATGACGACAGATCTGACTGCTCCTCTGGTTTTGACCCTCTGCCTGCCTTATCGTTTATGTCCAAGGAATCTGCCCTTAATAAACATCCGCACTTGGATTCTAACTCTGCCTCAGTGTATTCGTTACAGAATACTTCGCCACCCATGAATCCAGCGGAGACTCCGGACATTCAAGCTGCATTCGCTTATCAAAGCGAAGTGTTGAAGGGATACCAGGAACAACTAACCACGCTCCAATCGGTCAACGAACATCTAACGGGCTACATCCAATCACTCCCACCACCTACACCTAAAACGGTGAGCTTTGCCCTTCCTGATAAGTTTAATGGTAATGCCGAACAATGTAAGGGCTTTGTTCGTCAGATCCAGCTTTACCTTGATCATCAAGGGGACATATTTGAATCAGAAGATGGGAAATGCGCGTTCTTAATGACGCTGTTATGGTATGGGACTCTGATTCACGGTTACGTTATTCAATGGAATATTTCATCCAACAACTTCGTGAGGTGTTTGAATACCCTGCCGGAGGCCAGGACGTGTCCACACGAATCATGAACATTACACAAGGTAACCGCACAGCTGCAGAATATGCTATTGAATTTAGAACACTGGCTGCACAGAGTGGGTGGAATGATATAGCTTTAAAGGCAATGTTTCACCGTAGTCTCAATACTGAACTGCAAACCGAATTGGCATGTAGGGGAGAGGACTTTTCATTTTCGGAATTTGTTACTCTTGCCATCAAAATTGATAACCTGATGAGTCAAGCTCCTAAACGCAAGAGTAGCTGGGGTTATCAGAGCTATTCACCGATTCCCATCACTATCGAGACATGCCCTCACGATGAACCCATGCAACTCAACGTCACCCGACTATCTGAAGGGGAAAGAGAGAGACGTCGGCAGCTTCATTTATGCTATTACTGCGGAGAGGCAGGCCATGGCAGTCTAGGATGTCCACACAAATCACAAGCCATACCCAGGGTAAATATTGAACATTTCTCCTTACTCAGTAATAAATCATTTACCTTGCCTATTACTCTCAGGACTAACACCTTGTCTTGTGAGTTAACAGTTATGGTTGATTCTGGTGCCGCTCTGAATCTGATCAATAAAGACCTAATCACCAAGTATGACATTCCCATTCAACCCTGTACACCATCTATCAAGATCCACGGCCATCGATGATACACTCATTGGAAAGGATCACCCATCAAACCAAAACCCTCACACTCAATGTCGGGGTGCTGCATCAGGAATCCATCTCCCTATACATCGTTGACTCCCCGAAGTTCGAGATCATTCTGGGACATCCCTGGCTCTCCACCCACGACCCTGACATTTCATGGCATCACGGTGAGCTGATTCATTGGTCCTCATTTTGCTTTGATCACTGCTTCCCCACTAAGCCTCTACCATGTCATACAACTAAGATTGAAAGTCCCGACACCCTCGATACTGTAAACATCCCCCCTTTTTACTCTCATTTGTCTGAAGTCTTTAGTAAAACCAAGGCCACTAAGCTACCGCCCCACCGACCTTGGGACTGTACTATTGATCTGCTTCCCAATGCCATGCCACCCAAGGGGAAAGTTTACCCTCTCTCCCAACCTGAAAGTCAAGCTATGGAGGAGTATATTGCAGAAGCCCTAGAATCGGGTTTCATTCGTCCCTCTACATCTCCTGCCGCTGCAGGATTCTTCTTTGTAGAAAAGAAGGATGAAGGATTAAGGCCCTGCATCGATTACAGGGGACTGAATAATGTAACCGTGAAATTCCCTTATCCTCTCCCTCTAGTACCCTCGGCCCTTGAGCAGCTATGGGAAGCTACCATTTACACCAAA
The DNA here is from genome assembly GCA_030435695.1 of Brachymystax lenok tsinlingensis. Taxonomy (NCBI): domain Eukaryota; kingdom Metazoa; phylum Chordata; class Actinopteri; order Salmoniformes; family Salmonidae; genus Brachymystax; species Brachymystax lenok. The sequence continues at coordinate 42,291,555 of CM059795.1, read as the reverse complement.
CTGGATTTAAGAAGTGCCTACAATTTAATCCGGATAAAGGAGGGGGATGAGTGGAAAACTGCTTTTCACACCACCAGAGGCCACTATGAATACAAAGTTATGCCATATGGGCTTACCAACTCACCTGCCATTTTCCAATCATTCATCAACGAAATCTTCAAGGACCTTCTAAACCAATTCGTGATAGCATATATTGATGATATTCTCATTTATTCCAAGTCTGAGGCAGAACATATCAACCATGTAAAAATAGTCCTCTCGATTACTCAACAATCAACTCTATGTCAAGGCAGAAAAATGCGAATTCCATGTTAAACAAACCTCGTTCCTAGGCTACCGTATCAGTCACCATGGAGTAAAGATGGAAGAAGTCAAGGTCCAAGCCGTAACTGAATGGCCCCAAACAACTACGGTCAAGGAATTACAAAGATTCTTAGACTTTGCCAATTTCTACAGGCGTTTCATCCGCAACTACAGCACTGTAGCGGCCCCGCTAACCTCTCTTCTTAAGAGAAAACCCACCAGGCTGGGATGGACTAAGGAAGCCACCAATGCCTTTATGGATCTGAAGGAAAGATTCACGTCTGCCCCCATTCTGAAACACCCAGACCCCAATCTCCTGTTTATAGTAGAGGTAGATGCCTCTGATTGTGGAATCGGGGCAGTGCTCTCACAGAGAACCGGTCAACCAGGAAAACTACATCCATGTGCGTTCTTTTCTAGGAAACTAACCGCAGCGGAACGTAACTACGATGTGGGGAACAAGGAACTACTGTCAATGAAAGCAGCCATCGAGGAGTGGCAACATTGGTTAGAAGGAGCGGTCCATCCTTTCCAAATCATCACAGACCACAAAAATGTGGAATATATTCAAGGAGCTAAACGCCTGAATCCACGTCAAGCCCGTTGGGCTCTCTTCTTCACACGGTTCCAGTTTACCGTAACCTATCGCCCTGGCAGTAAGAACTGTAAAGCCGATGTACTCTCCCGAACTTACGACTTACCCACCGAACATTACTCATCAGAATCCATCCTCCCTCGCTCAGTTATCCTAGCCCCAGTGTCCTGGGATATCATGGAAGAGTTACAACAGGGACATGAACCCCCACCATCTCATTGCCCCCCTGACAAACAGTATGTACCCCTCTGCCTACTGACCTCTGCCTTGTGGATTATCCCTTTGTATGACGACAGATCTGACTGCTCCTCTGGTTTTGACCCTCTGCCTGCCTTATCGTTTATGTCCAAGGAATCTGCCCTTAATAAACCTCCGCACTTGGATTCTCTCTGCCTCAGTGTATTCGTTACAGTTCAGCATGTTGCAGCTGTTAACCTCTCAGGGATTGCTGGGGTGCTAGCGGGCTGCTCCTGACACTACCAGGTGAAATGTAAGGCGCCAAATTCAAAATCCAAAAGTTGAATTATTAAACATCCACCAATATACAAGTGTTCCATACTCATCAAAAGCTCTGTTTCTTGGCAATATCACAGCGTTGTCAGATTTCAGAATCCATCCTCCCTCGCTCAGTTATCCTAGCCCCAGTGTCCTGGGATATCATGGAAGAGTTACAACAGGGACATGAACCCCCACCATCTCATTGCCCCCCTGACAAACAGTATGTACCCCTCTGCCTCCGTCAACGAATCATGCAATGGATCCATACCTCCATTAGTGCAGGCCACCCAGGCATTTCTCGAACATTACGGCTACTCCAAAATTTGTTTTGGTGGCCTGCAATGGTTCCAGAGGTAGCTGCTTATGTCAAGTCTTGTCCCGTCTGTGCACTATCCAAAACACCTAAACAATTACCCTCGGATCTCCTGAAACCACTACCCATCCCACAACGACCATGGTCCCACCTATCCATAGACTTTGTCACAGATCTACCCCCCTCAGACAATTACACCACCATACTAGTTATTATTGACCGTTTCTCCAAGTCTTGTCGTTTAATTCCATTAAAGGGACTACCTACTGCCATGGAAACTGCCCAAGCCCTGTTCCACCATGTCTTCCGAGTATATGGTCTTCCAGAAGATATCGTCAGCGATCGGGGAACTGAATTCACCTCTCAAGTATGGAGAGCTTTCTGCAAGAAGTTGGATATCAATGTGAGTCTCACGTCAGGATATCACCCACAAGCTAACGGCCAAGTTGAACGCCTCAAATCAGGAGATCGGCAGATATCTACGGTCCTACTGCAGTCGAGAGCAACACCGATGGTCCGAGTTCCTACCATGGGCCGAATACGCTCAGAACTCTCTCACACACACCTTTCAGTGCGTCCTGGGGTTCCAACCTCCCTTGTTCCCGTGGTCGGGCGAACTTTCCTCCGTCCCAGCAGTGGATGACTGGATTCGACGCAGCGAGAGGGTGTGGGAAAGCGCGCGCATCCGTCTCCAGCGGGCCGTGAGAACACAGGAATTCCAGGCCAACAGACGACGTCGCCCACATCCTCTCTACCAACCAGGACAACGGGTCTGGCTCTCAAGCAAGGACATAAAGCTCAGGCTACCAAGCAGGAAGCTCAGCCCAAGGTATGTTGGCCCTTTTAAAATTCTCAAACGAATTAATGAGATCACTTACCGATTGGAGCTTCCTGCTAACTACCGTATCTCTCCCTCCTTCCATGTATCCCTCCTCAAAACGGTCCATACGCACACTGACCCTAACCATGAGACACCAGAACCACCACCCCCACTGGACTTTGAAGGAACACCTGCTTATCTGGTAAATGAGTTATTAGACTCCAGACGAAGAGGGGGTCGGCTCAAATATCTGGTGGATTGGGAGGGTTAAGGACGGGAGGAGAGATCATGGGTCACTGCCAAGGATATCTTGAACCCATCTCTCATCGAGGACTTTCATAGAGCCAGACCTGACCGACCAGCACCACGACCACGGGGACGCCCACGTCGAGCTCCAAGAGTCGCTCTTAGAGAGGGGGGCTCTGTAAGGCCAAACCAGCAGAGGGAGCCATCACCTGAGTACTGACTGTGCTCCACCCCCCTTGGCTTCATCTGCACTAATTTCCTGTTTGGTTTCCTATTTAGCCTGTAACTCTGCTTGGACTCATTGCGAAGTATTGCCAGTTACCCTGCCTTACCGAGCGTTTTCATAGCCTGTTGTACCGATGTTTCTGTTAAGACCTCTTGCCTGCCTACTGACCTCTGCCTTGTGGATTATCCCTTTGTTTGACGACAGATCTGACTGCTCCTCTTGTTTTGACCCTCTGCCTGCCTTATCGTTTATGTCCAAGGAATCTGCCCTTAATAAACCTCCGCACTTGGATTCTCTCTGCCTCAGTGTATTCGTTACAGTTCAGCATGTTGCAGCTGTTAACCACTCAGGGATTGCTGGGGTGCTAGCGGGCTGCTCCTGACACTACCAGGTGAAATGTAAGGCGCCAAATTCAAAATCCAAAAGTTGAATTATTAAACATCCACCAATATACAAGTGTTCCATACTCATCAAAAGCTCTGTTTCTTGGCAATATCACAGCGTTGTCAGATTTCAAAAAGGCTTTACGGCGAAAGCAGCACATTTGATTGTTTGAGGGTAGCACCTCACATATTTTTCCCATAGCCATGAATCGATTAGCCATCATGGCACACACATAACACATTTCACAGCGAAAACAAATCAATTACCTGTTGAAGAACTTCTGCTGAGGTCATCCTAAGTGTCCAACAAAGACAATCCATGGTTCTTTTGTTAGAAAAAGTAATGTATTTTATCCATAAATCCTCCATTTGTTTCGTGTGTTATAATCAGAAACGACAGCCTCCACTACTCCATTGAAACGTGACGAGAACTCGTTCATCTTATACCTATAAACTTGTCCAAGAACAATCAAACATAGTTTTAAATGTATCCTTAGGAATACTTTTACGTATATTTACTATTATAAATCAACCGGAATATAAACTGATCGATAAAGACGGTAAAAAAGACACTGCGCGCCTTGTCGGGAACGCGCACTGGGTACTGTTTACATAAAAAGGTCACTTCCTGGTTTGCTCTTATTCTCTGGTCTAATTCATCCAAAATGAAATTTTGCACTGTCTCGAGTACTGCATTCATATGCCCTTATATGGTCAGAGTGTTTCCTATTGTTGGGTTTGAGAATATGTTTCTTTGCTAATTGTTAGGTTTGAGAATATGTTTCTTTGCTAATTGTGGGGTATGAGAAAATGTTTCGTTTGCTACACATGAATGTGTTTGAGCTCAGGCTAATAAATTGTGGAACAATACAGTGGATTGTGCAGACACCGGGTGTCTGGCTAAGGGGCAGTATAACCTTGGGAGATAACAGTATGTTGAGCTAGGAACACATGAATAGAAAGATGGGGAGACGCAAACAGGACCGAGCCTGTGGCCTCAGTAACCCCGGACAACAAGCGCCAAGAGGCTGGGACCAGCCTGTGCGCCTACTATTGGCTAAGCAAGTCTAAACCACGCCCAGCCACTGTTCTGATAGGCCCATCCTGAGGTGGGAACTAACTCTGTCAGAACATATACCAATGCTTTTAGCAGAAAGGGCAGTTCTCTCTGTTTCGTCCTGCGTGATGTTACATTGAACCCGTATATACGGAAATTGCATTTACCATTTATTGCCTGCTTAAATAAAACTTAAATATCATATAATTTACGAATACTTGTCCCATCTGTCCCTACATCACATTAAATAGACGCAACCCTAACAATTGGTGACCCCAACGTGATGTGAAGGGACTTCGTTGGACATTCGCTGGACATTGGGGCGCCAGCCGATTGGCCAGGACTGTCGTCGGACGGTGTGTCTCACAAATCCTGACCGGTCTACTGAAAACAGGTAAGCAGATACCTATTGTATATAACTGAAATTCTGCACATTGGGCATTATCTAAATTCATTTTGTGAGACACCTGTCTGATGTAAGTTACCAAATTTTAATTAAAATACTACTATTTAATAAATGTATGCATTGGGAATAATGCAAGTGGTGAATGCAATTTCAAGTTGATCAACTGAATATTGAAAAAACAATGTATGACTGAAATATATGAAATTGTATGTCAAAATATGGGGGAGTGAGTGGCGCTAGATGTGTATATGAGTGTAAACGGCAATAGAGCCCCCGAGAACAGCAGTATATTGGAAATAAGACAAGTTCAGTAGAAAACTGAACGGCAATATACTGGACAAAGGAGGTTCACGGATTTTCATTGAGGCCTATTGGAAATAAGACAAGTTTACCGTGTGAATGTGTGGGTGAACGGCAGTAGAGTCACCGTGAACGGCAGAATATTGGAAATGAGACAAGTTCAAAATTAATTGAACGGCAATATTCTAGATATAAGACAAGATCACGGATTTTAAAATTTTGGCCTACTGGATATAAGACAAGTTTGCCGCGCGAATGAAAAGTGAACGGCAGTATAACCGCCAGAAACGGCAGGATATTGGAAATAAGACAAGTTCAGTATTTAACTGAACGGCAATATACTGGATATAAGACAAGTTTCTGGCTCAAGTAAACGGCAGAATATTGGATATAAGACAAGTTGGGTGATTGGCGCAGATCATCGAACGGCAATGTTCTGGAAATAAGACAAGTTTACTGATTGAAACATGGTGTACTGGATATAAGACAAGTTCACTGTATGAATGAAATGCATTGTGTTAACAGTGGAAATTAATACAGGAGTGATTAAGATTTGCAAAGTTGTTTTGGGATAGTGTGATTATGTGCAAGAATCTATGTCTATAGTTTAATTATTTTCATCGACAAAATCCTACGTGTTATTTTGAATTCTATCCTCGAGTTATTAAAAATTCTTAAAAAAAATTTTATTTTAAAATTTATTTTAACTCTTAACTCCGTGTTAATAAAACATATTCACGTAACATTATATACCATGTCTGGACTAGAAGTAGAAAAGCTGTTGAAGACACTCAAGTCCACACTAGAAATAAATGGAGGTAAGGAAGGAAAGGAGTGGAAGAAACGAGGAGAAAAGTTATATAAGGAATGGATAAAAGAAGGAAATATAATCGCGCCAAGTGGGCTCCCGGCTAATGGAGAACCTGGAAGAATACTGGAAACACTGAAAAGGAAGACGTTTAAGACAGATTCCGAGCAAGGATGGGAACAGACGAAGGGAAAAAGCAAAATACGCGATGGAGAAGGCTAAGTTGAAGGAACGCATAGGTTTGGCTATGCTGGAGAAACCATATGACAGTCCCCAGGTCATGGCTCCGGTCATGGATCTCACAGCCACGGTGAACTACAAAATGAGAGCAGAATCACAAGAGGGAGGAACCTGGGCCCGGAATGAGGACCTCCAGGATAGAAGTGAGAGTGTGCAAATTTTGCTAGAAGCAGGAAAACTGAATGTAGAACAACTCAGTAGAATACCAGCGGGAACTGAAAGTGATATGTGTGTGACGGATGTGCAGAACAGAGGAGGACTTGTAAGTGAGAGTGAGAGCGTGTCTGGACGAGGTGAAGACACTCATCAACAAACGGAGGAGTCTAGGAGAAGATATTACAGAGAATGGATAGAAGAGGGCAGCATCACCGTGCCCAACGGTCTCCCAGTCGACGGGGAGCCCGGTAGAATATTAAAGACGCTGAAACAAAAAACAGAACTTTCACCGAGTGGAAACAGGAGGGAGAACAGCGCAGGGGTAAGATGATTTAGAAAGTTTGAATCAACTAGTTCATTAGTGGATATTAAGTTTAAAATGGATATTAACGTTGTATTTCGCCACATTCGAACCACCGCTAAAAGTTTAGATATGACGTTCAATGTTGCTAAAAAAAAAAAAAAAGTATGCTGTGATAGAGCAGAAAAACCATGCGACTCAAAAAACTTCAGTCTCTGTTGTTCTAATTCGAAATAAATGCATATGGTACACATTGGAAGAGGATATAATAACTAATTAAAGTGGCCTCCCTGAAAAAAGCAGAAATAGGTTTGTTTTAACTATATTAAAAAAAAAAAATAAGAATAATTAACTGATAACAAACGTTAGCAAAAAGAGAAGTGGTTGGAAGCAAGTAATTGTTGGGATGTTTAAAAGTAAAGGTATGAATAAAACATTACTATTGTTCGACAATCAAGCTGATAGGGCAGCACCAACGTTTTGAAGGTCCAACATATGTTAATAGTTTTGCATTTGACTAAACTCATGCAAAGGTTAAACCGATAGGGTTACTGGAAAGGACCTCTGGGATTGGTTAGTTTACAGTAAGGTCGATTCCACTTAATGGAAAACTATTATATGAGGTTTGAATATAGTGCTTGCTTTCAGGACAAATGGAAGTCAAATACATGTGTATGTGTGTTAATTAAGGGAGACAATAGATAATGGTTAACAGAAATAGTCTACTGTATAATAGCTATCAAATTGGTCTATTGGAAATTGGGATAACAGTGTTTGTACATGATTATGGCAGTGAGAGACCAACCTTACAAGGCCGTGTGTGTGATGTGGGTGGGTGTAGGAACAATCAATGAGATTGCGAACGTCTCACTGGGGTGTGGGATTTAATTTGTATAAGAAAAATTTTGAAAGGCCCTGGATTTTGAAACAATTCCTGATGAGGAATGATCAACCTCATCACGAATGTTAAAGAAATCAGGAGAATTTCACCTTAACATTTGTGAGAAATACTATTTTCTATCCAAATTGTACTAATACTTTGGGAGATTATTATTATCTCAGTGGGAAATTATATGGATATTGTTTGGGAAATATAGAGAGAGTTTTGAGACAGTGTAGAGACAGGCTCCCCCGCCTTATGAGTAGAAAGAAGAGGGGGGAGGCCATGAGGAGTATATGGGGAGTTTTGGGCTGAGCACACGGGTAGGCGCCCATCACCAGACAGTGCAGATGAGGAGGATAAGATAGATACTGAATTACTAGGTATTTGAGTTAGCTACAGTAGATTTGGCTCTAGCACAGGAACAGAAACCATTTTAACATTGTTCTGACTCATGAGGCTTCAGGGGGAACAATGGTACCGGTGCTAATTTTCTAGTTGTGTTCCGTTAACCTATTGGGAAGAGATGTGATGACACTTTTGAATAGAGTTGTATCACCCACTGAAAGGGGCATGAAGGCCCACATAGTTAAGAACATTGTCATCTGTGGGGACAGCAAACCTTGTTGCTAGTATAGTCAGGACTTAGTTAGAACGGTGGGAGAGTATGGGTTATTGTGTATCAAAGGGAAAGAAGATTAATGACTGGGTATCCGTGGAGAGAGGGGTTACGCACAGCCCATCCGCAGAAAGGAGATTAGGAAGTTTTGTTTGGCATTTTCTAGATATGACTGTTCGTTTACTCAGACTGTGGACTGTAGGGAGGGGGTCATGACGTCAGCTTTGACCTAGAAGAAGGATAAGACAGTGGCCTGTTGCTCCTCTCTTTGAATACAGTGGAGTCTTTTGTGTCTTGAATGACTAATAGGTACTGATGGGAGCCCACGTTTACTGTAGCTTGATTTGACCGATTTGCCATTAACAGATGGAGAAATTACTATGTTTGTAGATGAGTCTTCAAGGTAGAATTCAGATGTTTCGAATACAACTGGGTATGATGTTGTTACCCTTACTAAAAACTTAGAGGCTGAATCACGACCTAGTCACTATTCTGTGCAGCAGGCAGAAATTGATTGTTAGATATTTGTTATGATAGAGCCATTTTTAGATATGGTAGTGTTTTGATACAGGGGCAGAGCCCTGTATCAACAGGAGGGATATGGTAGAGATGATTGTTAGATATGGTAGAGATTGTTAGACAACACAAATTACTTAATAACATTTTTTGTTAATACAATATTATAGAATGCAGGAATTCTAGGATTAAAAGTAGGTTAAGATAGACACACCTTAGTACAGAATGAAATTAGAGTTAGGAAGATACAGTAGCAAATCACATGAGAAGTTGTTTGCTAACCACACCTGTATGTCAGAGATTTTATGCCCAACAGGAGAACTACAGAAGGAGGTGACGATCCAGCCTGGTGATTGGGTGTGGGTCCAGTCTCTGGAGGAAAAGGACTGGAAGCAGCCCCGTTGGGAAGGTCCCTACCAGGTTATGTTGGTCACAGCCTTTGCCATTAGAATATCAGAAAGAGCAACCTGGGTCAACGTTACCCACTGCAGAAAGGTAGGAACACATACCAACACCGTGGAGCACACACAGAGTTAAAGAGCAGAACTGGACCAATAGGGTCTGGGGGTCACCTCTGTTAACGAAGATTTCCTACCCCGACCTATCATCACTGTAGTGTGTTCACTAGAGGTGTGAGTATGGGGTGGTACCTAGCAGACTGGCTAAGGGCAGGAGAGGGTTGGCGGTTTTTGGGATATGGGGTACCTTGAGCTGCATCATAGTTTTGATGATCTTTTTTATAAATCCTGATTCAACACCTCTAGTATAAATTATATGTCGCTGACAGGTTTAAGAAGTAAAGGACTAGTTATATAATACCCGACCCCTCATGAATAGGAAGGATATAAAGAAGGAGTCCAAATAGGCAATGATGTGAGATTTAAGTAAATATTAAACATTTCCCTAATATAGCAGGTATATGGGTGCATAATAAATTGTATAAGATTATTCAGAACTGTGTGATACCTTTATATTTCTGTTTGGGACCCACTTCATCTTGTTCCTGGCCTAGGTAATTAAAACCCTCCAAAGAGTCACAGGAACAGACACGGAATGAAGGTATTGGGCTTACACTGATGATTGTGGACTCGATTTTTCCTGTTCATTAATCCAGTCGGTAGAGACCAACTTCACGAAAGACCCAGGTCTTGTAATGGTTCTCAATAGATGTCTGTTAATGTGACTGATTTGGGTTCAGAAGTATAGGAGAAAATTCTAAACCTTACAGATTCTATAACTGATGTGTGGTGGGCTTGTACCAATACAGGAGGCCTGACAGGCATTACCTAAAGGGTGGAGGGGCATTTGTGTTCTGGTATTATTGGTCCAACCAGTTAGGATTAGACATCAGAGACCAGTTCTGGACGGGATAACTAGAAAAAGGAGAAATATAGGTTCTAATGTAGGCAATTCTATTTGGATGGATGTCATAGGTAATCGCCAGAGAAGTTCCAGACGAGTATAAAGCTATGACTCCGATTGGGGAGGGTTTTATCACTACGCTCTTCTGGTGGGTAATGATAACTAAAAATGTTGTTTGGATCAATTATATGTATTATAATCAACAGGGATTTGTGAATAAGACTAGAGATGCAGTGATGGGAATCTCTGAACAATTATCCGCCACCTCCCTCATGACCTGGCAAAATAGTTGGCTCTAGATTGGCTGAAAGGGTGGCGTCTGCAGAATAATGGGGGAATAATGTGCTGTACCTTCTTTCCCAGCTCTGACGAGTTGGTTTGACAATATGTTTGGGCAATGGAAAAATGTAATGATTACTGTGTTTCACCTGTATGACTGTGTTTGGTGTGGTTTGATTCCGTGTGTGTGAGATTTTGTGTCTAGGTCTCTGGAAAAGGCGATGATGATTCTCCAGGGCCCTGCCAGACTCAGACCATGTGATGACAGATACATGCCTTCTAGATGGACAGAGAATGCTGTTGGTTTTAATCCAGAGAAACCTGAATCAGATTAAACCATTATTACTGTTTAGTAATGTTGTCTATTTGATAAAGTTTATAATGAAACTCCTAACTAGAAATGTTATGATTCGATATATGCCTAGAACAGTAATTGTTGTGGTTCAGATGTAAATACATGTATTGGTTTTGTATAATCGTTTTATGTGACAATGATAATTAATCAAAATAGATGTGGTGTTATTTATTTCTAGTATGTTTCTATCTGGTGTAGTGTAGTTATTAATTCTAATCAATATAGATGGGTGATTGTGTGTAAACATTTAGTCAATAGGGTGGATTGTTATAGATTTTATGGTTATGGCTAAATGTTTGTACATCTAAGAATATTCCATTCTGAAAGGGTATGAGATAGAGATAGGGTTATAAGACAAAATGGTAGTCCAATTAATATGTGTGTGTGTCTAGATATTAACTTGGTGTGCAGAAGTATGACTTCATTTAGGGGGTGTCTGGGAGAACAAAGGACTATTTGATTCTACCAGACACATGCGAGAGGCCCGTCCTTGAGAAGAACCTCCCAACACCTCCCAAGTTTGACTTATGTTGCAAAGATTGTGATAAGGAATGAATGGGTACTGTGGGAAATCTCTATTTCTTGGCTGGGGTGGAGGGGAACGGACTGTTCTCCTGGTTGGGTGAGTGGTTTGGCCAGTACACAGCTTTGGTGGTTACTGTTTTTCTGACCCTGATTATTGTAATGTTGATGAGTTGTTCTGCTTGTATCATCCCTTGTCTGAGGATGTCTGTTACAGATGTTGTGCATGCTGCTGGCATGATGCCTTTACTGGAGACTCAAGAAGGAGATGCTCACACTGAGTATAACTTTCGGAGGAAAATGGGTTTGATTAAGGATGACCCTTGGTTTGCTGTGGGGGTGGTTGTGGAGTGATCTTTTACTTACTATTACCAATCAGGTGTTTGCTAATGTACCTATAGTAGGTGAGTGACACCCTTGCGGGTGTCAAAAGGGGGACTCAAAAACACGTTAACTTCTAATTGTCTATCTACAGATGTTTACTTTTCATATAAACATTTCTTACTTTTATGCTGGTAGTATATTCACCATTGTTGCATTTATATGAGTTATTGCTGCATTTATATTCACACCCTATTGGGTGTGAAAAGGGGGATTGTTGGGTTTGAGAATATGTTTCTTTGCTAATTGTGGGGTATGAGAAAATGTTTTGTTTGCTACACATGAATGTGTTTGAGCTCAGGCTAATAAATTGTGGAACAATACAGTGGATTGTGCAGACACCGGGTGTCTGGCTAAGGGGCAGTATAACCTTGGGAGATAACAGTATGTTGAGCTAGGAACACATGAATAGAAAGATGGGGAGACGCAAACAGGACCGAGCCTGTGGCCTCAGTAACCCCGGACAACAAGCGCCAAGAGGCTGGGACCAGCCTGTGCGCCTACTATTGGCTAAGCAAGTCTAAACTACGCCCAGCCACTGTTCTGATAGGCCCATCCTGAGGTGGGAACTAACTCTGTCAGAACATATACCAATGCTTTTAGCAGAAAGGGCAGTTCTCTCTGTTTCGTCCTGCGTGATGTTACATTGAACCCGTATATACGGAAATTGCATTTACCATTTATTGCCTGCTTAAATAAAACTTAAATATCATATAATTTACGAATACTTGTCCCATCTGTCCCTACATCACATTGAATAGACGCAACCCTAACACTATCCAATGGTACTAAATATGTGCATATATAGCTTCACACACCCCTTGACTTTAAATTGGCACCCTTGACCTGTATGTATCGTCGAACGCTTCACGCAGACTGCAACCCGTTTTAAAGTATCCTCCGTTTGTTTTTATCTTGTCCCGTCTAAACATCGTTTTCCTATATTTTTAGTATATATTTTAATATCACTTTTTATCTACTGAATATACTCACCTGCAACCCGCTTCACTCAATGTGGTACGGATCTGCTGTTTTTATACTTAAGAACTGGAACCTCATCAAAAGCTAGCTAGCTAACTGGCTACCAGCTAATAGCTAGCCGCGACCCTAGACAGGTGTCTAGAGTACACCTGTCTCTCATGGCTTCGCTCACCCCTGGATGTACCTCCTACCAGTACCTGAGCCAGAGAGTCGCTGAGCTGGAGGGGAGAGTATCCGTCTTGCGCCAGATCAAGGAGGACGAAGAACTCCTGGACTCCATGGTTGCTCAAACCAAAATCGACGACGTTACCTGCCCCTGGCTTGGCACCTCCACTTCTGGGGAGCCTGTAACGGAGAAACTCCATTCGCTTCCCTTGAATGAGCTGTGGCCCAGGCTGGGAGCTAAACCGAAGGGCCCGGTCTGTTCCACCCCTTCCGCCCCGCCTCAGGATGCCTGGATTGCTGTCCGGGGAGTAAAGCATTCCAGGAAACGGAATCCATCAAACGTTTCGGAGGTGATACAACTGGGGAGGAGATTCAGGGTCCTGGAAGACCTGGAAGTGCATTCCAATCATACTGTACAGGGTCCCTCCGCTACATCTTTACTGCTGCCATCTCACTCTCAGGTGGAAGTGCCCAAGCACACTCACCTGCGCTCCTTGCCCGCCACTAGGTCGTCAATTTTAGCAGCTAGCCCCCCTCAACCTGCTAGGAGACAAATCACCCGGGAGAGGCCCCGCCATTTACTCAATAAACCCATCTGTAGTCCTTCCGTTATTGTGGTGGGTTCATCCATGGTCGAAATGTTTCAATCCGAAAGCTGAGACCTTCTGTTACCCTGGAGCTAGGATCCCTGACCTAAACTCCATGCTACCGCTACTTATTAGCAAGAACTCCGCCGCTTCAACTGTCATTGTCCACGCTGGGTCAAATGACAAACTCCAGCAGTCAGAAAAATTGAAAGCCGATTTTAAAACATTGATAAATACGCTACTGGAATCTGGGAAGCAGTGCATTATTTCTGGTCCATTTCCATCCCCACGCTACACGGATATGGTTTTTAGTCGTATACGCCAATTACACACCTGGCTAAAGGGATACTGCTGCACGATGGGAATTCCCTTTGTGGGTAACTTTGCAGCTTTTACAGACCGACCAGGCCTATTTCTTCGGGACAATTTACATCTTAACAGGTATGGCTCCAGCATCCTCTCCAAGCAAGAGTAAGAGACATGTTGGTGGAGAGGATGCTGGATTCATGTAGAGGAACACTCATGTAGAGCCTTCGATACCTGACGTTGTGTATCTTCGGGGGTTGACTCTTGGGATTGTACGCTCCCCTATCAGACAGCTCCTCTCCCAGTTTCATTCATTAGTCCCCCAATTGCAAATATGGAACAAACTACAGTTAACAACCTTTTTGCAATTCCTAGATTATTGTCCAGTCACCGTATTGCGAATACTACTCACATGCAGAGAGGTATTGTTAGTAGGTATCTTGTCCCCATAAAATTGAGCTCTGTCAATAGCTCGAAAAGGGTTTATTGCTCATCCAGTGCAGCTTCAGGTGCTACCTTGGATACTCCATCTGATATGAATTCCCGTGGCAATGGCATTGGAATAATTAATTTGAACGCTAGAAGCCTGATCCAAAAGTTGGACTTTATTGACATTTTGGTCTCACAATCAAATGTTGACATACTGATTGTATCTGAATCGTGGCTGTGTGATTCTGTGCCTGATTCAGATGTTCAGTTGATTGGGTACAATATTTATAGAGCTGATAGAGTTGGTAGAGGTGGTGGTATTGCGATTTATGTAAAATGCTGCTTGAATGCTTCTGTGTCCATATCAACCTCTGTCCCAAAGCAATATGAATGTCTAGTTTTAAATGTGGTACTTGGTCATAATGCTCAGCTAACTCTAGCAGGGGGTATATCACCCCCCCTCAGCTCCTCCTTGTACTCTATGCAAATTATCTGATATACTGTCTAATTATGCAAACTCTGAATTACTGATTTTGGGAGATTTTAACCTGGATTGGCTCTCCCCAGTATCCGATAAATTAAAAGACATTTGTACTGAACTAAATCTAACTCAGCTGATAACTAAACCAACCCGTCCCAACTTTAAGAACCCAGTGAAATCTACTCTACTAGATATTATTCTAACAAATACCCCCCCATAAATACACAGCCAGTGGGGTTTTTGCAAATGATATCAGTGACCACTGCCCTATTGCTTGTATTAGAGATACCAGGCTGAAACACTCTGATCCCTGTATAATCTCTAAGAGAAATTATAAACATTTCTCACAGCAAGCTTTTATCCTTGACTTATATCACTCTGAGCTTTTATCCACTTGCTGCATTCTGGACCCTTTGCTTTTTTCTCTTCTATTGTTACCTCTATGTCTGATAAACATGCCCCGCTTAAGAATCACAGAGTAAGAAACCGAACCAGTTCTTGGTTCTCTCCTGAATTGTCAGGTCTTTTCCTGCAAAAAATCGGGCCTGGGTCTTGGCGAGGAAAACAGGTACTCCAGCTGATTGGCTGTTTTTTAGGCAATTGAGAAATAAATGTACTGCAGCTGTCAAAAGGGCAAAATCTAATTACTTCCTTAACGCTATGACAGATTCTGCAGGAGATCCTGCAAAATTCTGGAAAACCGTTAATTCACTGAAACGGGGAAATTCTGCTGTTTCTCTTCCTAAGCAAATTATCTCAGACTCCTGTATTTTAAGTGGTAAAAATGATATTTGTGATGCTTTTAATAAGCATTTTATCTCTGCTGGTTTTTTATTTGAAAGGACAAGTGGCCATTGTGGTACTGGCCAGTTAGTTGATTTTTCGTCTTGCTTTTCAACCGTTAATGGTAACCCTGTTTTTAGTTTCCAGAAAATAACTGAAGCAGAGGTTCTAGCTGCCCTGTGTGCCATTGATACTAAGAAATCTCTAGGCGCGGACAATTTAGACCGTACTTACTTAAGTGTGCTGCACCTATCATTGCTGGTTCAGTGACACACATCTTTAATCTAACATTAAGCACAGGAAATATCCCTAAGGTGTGGAAAGCAGCTTTGTTCTGCCATTACATAAGGGAGGTGACGGTAGTGATTTGGATAACTATCGACCCATCTCTAGGCTCCTTGTCTGGCAAAGATCCTAGAATCTTTAGTTAACAAACAGTTACAATCTTTTCTTTCTGCTAACAGTATTCTTAGCACCAATCAATCTGGTTTTAGATCTAAACACAGTACCACATCGGCCACTATGCTTGTTGTAAATGATATTGCAAATGCCTTAGATGATAGAAAGCATTGTGCTGCGTTGTTTATAGATTTGTCTAAAGCTTTCGACACTGTAGACCATGCCATCCTTTTGAGTAAGCTGTCATCTATAGGACTGGGCACTGATGCCTGCCGATGGTTTTATGACTATCTTAAAGATAGAACTCAGGGCGTCATGGTCGACGGGGTCAAGTCTGACCCCTTACAGTTACTTAAAGGGGTCCCTCAGGGTTCAATAATTGGCCCACTATTGTTCTCAATATATATAAAACAACATTGGTGATGATGTCAGATATTGTAATTTCCATTTATATGCAGATGATGTACTCTATTGCTCCAACAGCGGACCAAGCTTTAATGCAGTTGGAGTCTGATTTTGGGATATTACAGGAGTCTCTTTTACAGCTTAAACTTGTTTTAAACGCTAAGAAAACAAATGTCATGCTTTCTTCTAGGTCTAACCTCTCAGTTAGAAACACTTTTGTAATCACTAGCTTGGATGGTACTCAAATCAAACAGGTCTCTGCATATAAATATTTAGGGGTATGGTTAGATGATAGGCTCTCTTTTAAAAAACATGTTACTGAATTGGGAAAAAGCTCAAATTCAAGATAGGGTTCCTTTACAGAAACAGGGCTTGTCTGTCCTCCGTAAATAGGAAACAAATTGCGCAGGCTACTTTTATGTCCGTTTTAGATTATGGTGATATTATTTATATGCATGCATCGGCAAATATATTAAAACCACTGGATGCTATTTACCATTGTGCACTCAGGTTTATCACCGGTGATAGTTACAAAACTCATCACTGTATCCTATATCAACATGTGGGTTGGGCCTCTCTATCTGTGAGGCGAGAGCAACATGCTCTTTTGTTTATTTATAAAGCACTTCTTTTAAAACTACCTCCATATATTTCATCATTCATTTTAATTAGATATACACATTTTATGACCAGATCACAGATGTGGATTACATTAGAAACTCCTGCGGTCTCCACAGAGTTGGGAAGGACTGCCTTCAGTTCCTTTGCACCTTATTTATGGAACAAACTGCAGATCAAACTTAAGCTAGCCACTCTGGTGTCCCTTGCCCATTTTAAAAATATGATGGAGGATCAATATGATGTTGTCTGTGATTGTTTCTGTTGAATGTGTCTTTGTTTTGTATGTTTTGAAATGTTCTTGTCTGTATGCCTAGAACTGTACATGTCACCATGTTTACACAGGGCACAGCCGTAAAAGAGATCCAGGTCTCAGTCTGTTTTAAAAAAAAATAATCCTATTTTCTGGGCCTTAATGGGAGGCATTTTACTTTGGGCACGCCAGGCTCTCCAAAACGGTCACCTCATGAGCCGATCCCTAACAAGTTAAATATAGTTTTACAAATTTTTCCAGAAACAAGGTCTAAAATCACGTTTCACCCAATTTGTAAGTAAAAACTAGTGCAGTACTGGTTGTAGAGATGAAAGGAATAATATATGGACAACTTTCAGAATGTTGCAGCTGTTAAGTATAGTTATACACAGTGTTTAAGATACAAGGTTGAAAATCACGATTGAAACAATTTGTAAGTAAAAACTAGTGCAGTACTAGTAGTAGAGATGCTAGGAACACTATGAGACCACTTTCAGCATGTTGCAGCTGTTAAATATAGTTATACAAATTTTTTCAGAAACAAGCTCTAAAACCATGTTTGACCCGATTTGTAAGTAAAAAGTAGACCTGTACCGGTAGTAGAGATGATGGGAACACTATGAGACCACTTTCAGCATGTTGCAGCTGTTAAATATAGTTATACACATTTTCCAGAAACATGGTCTAAAATCATGTTTGACCCAATTTGTAAGTAAAAACTAGTGCAGTACTGGTAGTAGAGATGATAGGAACACTATGAGACAACTTTCAACATGTTGCAACTGTGAAATAGAGTTATACACAGTTTTCCAGAAACAACGTCTAAAATCATGTTTGAAGCAATTTGTAAGTAATAACTAGCGCAGTACTAGTATAATAGATGATAGTGTTCCTATGAGAAAACTTTCAACATGTTGCAGTTGTTAAATATAGTTATACACATTTTTCCAGAAACAAGGTCTAAAATCATGTTTGACGCAATTTGTAAGTCAAAACTAGTGCATTACTAGTAGTAGAGCTGATAGGAACACTATGAGAGCACTTTCAGCATGTTGCAACTGTTAACTTCTTAAGGAGCAGCAAGGTGCGCTGGGGAGCTAGCGCCCCACTCCCGACACTACCAGGTGAAATGCAAGGCGCCAAATTCAAAATCCAAAAGTTGAATTATTTAACAAGTGTTGCATAGTCATCAAAAGCTCTGCTTTTTGGCAACATGGCGAAAGCACTACATTTGACTGTTTGAGGGTAGAACCTCCAATATTTTTCCCATTACCATAAATTCATAAACCATCGCGGTTCACACAAAACACATTCCACAGCGAAAACAAATCAATTACCTTTTGAAGAACTTCTGCTGAGGGCTTCCCAAGTGTCCAACGAAGACAATCCATGGTTCTTTTGTTAGAAAAAGTCATGTATTATATCCTTAAATCTCCGTTTGGTTGGTGCGTTATGATGAGAAAATACAGCGTCCACTCGCCCATTGAACCGTGAAGAGAACTCATTCAAACTATACCTATAAACTTGTCCAAGAACAATCAAACATCATTGATAATGTATCCTTAGGAACACTTTTATGTATATTTAGTATAATATTTCAACCGGAAAATAAACTGGGCGATAGGAAAATAAAAAACCACAGCACGCACAAGCCTGTGAACGCGCATTCTCTTCTGTTTACTTCTCTTTGACCACTTCCTAATTCTTCTATTACCATCCAGATCAACTAAATAGAATCATAACACTGTCTAGAGACTGTTGACATCCAGTGGAAGCAATAGGTACTGAAATCTTACTCTCTTATATGGGCATTTTCATAAGTTAGGGGTTCAAAATGAGGCAATGTGTCAAAATCACTTTTTCCAGGGAAGAAATTCCTCGGGTTTTCGCCTGCCATATCCGTTCTGTTATACTCACAGACAATATGTTAACACTCTTGGAATCTTCAGAGTGTTTCCCATCCAATGGTACTAATTAAGTGCATTTTCTGGGCCTGAATGGGAGGCATTTTATACAGGTAACGAGCTGAGATTAGGAGCACACTCTTAAAGGGAGTGCTCCTAATCTCAGCTTGTTATCTGTATAAAAGACAGCTGTCCACAGAAGCAATCCATCAATCAGATTCCAAATTCTCCACCATGGCCAAGACCAAAGAGCTCTCCAAGGATGTCAGGGACAAGATTGTAGACCTGCACAAGGCTGGAATGGGCTACAAGACCATCGCCAAGCAGCTTGGTGAGAAGGTGACAACAGTTGCTGCGATTATTCGCAAATGGAAGAAACACAAAAGAACTGTCAATCTCCCTCGGCCTGGGGCTCCATGCAAGATCTCACCTCGTGGAGTTGCAATGATCATGAGAACGGTGAGGAATCAGCCCAGAACTACATGGGAGGATCTTGTCAATTATCTCAAGGCAGCTGGGACCATAGTCACCAAGAAAACAATTGGTAACACACTACGCCGTGATGGACTGAAATCCTGCAGCGCCATAAGGTCCCCTGCTCAAGAAAGAACATATACATGCCCGTCTCAAGTTTGCCAATGAACATCTGAATGATTCAGAGGACAACTGGGTGAAAGTGTTGTGGTCAGATGAGACCAAAATGGAGCTCTTTGGCATCAACTCAACTCGCCATGTTTGGAGGAGGAGGAATGCTGCCTATGACCCCAAGAGCACCCATCCCCACTGTCAAACATGGAGGTGGAAACATGCTTTGGGGGTGTTTTTCTGCTAAGGGGACAGGACAACTTCACCGCATCAAAGGGACAATGGACAGGGCCATGTAGCGTCAAATCTTGGGTGAGAACCTCCTTCCCTCAGCCAGGGCATTGAAAATGTGTCGTGGATGGGTATTCCAGCATGACAATGACTTAAAACACACGGCCAAGGCAACAAAGGAGTGGCTCAAGAAGAAGCACATTAAGGTCCTGGAGTGGCCTAGCCAGTCTCCAGACCTTAATCCCATAGAAAATCTGTGGAGGGAGCTGAAGGTTCGAGTTGCCAAACGTCAGCCTCGAAATCTTAATGACTTGGAGAAGCTCTGCAAAGAGGAGTGGGACAAAATCCCTCCTGAGATGTGTGCAAACCTGGTGGCCAACTACAAGAAACGTCTGACCTCTGTGATTGCCAACAAGGGTTTTGCCACCAAGTACTAAGTCATGTTTTGCAGAGGGGTCAAATACTTATTTCCCTCATTAAAATGCAAATCAATTTATAACATTTTTCACATGCGTTTTGTTGTTATTCAGTCTCTCACTGTTCAAATAAACCTACCATTAAAATTATAGACTGATCATTTCTGTCAGTGGGCAAACATACAAAATCAGCAGGGGATCAAATACTTTTTTCCCCTCACTGTATATACAAAGATAACTTGAGTCATTTTATATCAAGCTAAAGTGAAATTCACCCAGTAAAATATCACTTTAATAAAAGTAAAAAAGTATTTAGTTGTAAAATATACAAAAGTAAATGGAAAGATGCATGTTAGCACTACGTATAAATGATGCATGAGTGACAATATAATAAGATAATAGAGGCCATTTATTAGGGCTTTACCTATTGGATTCTTGCGCACGCACCTCAAGGTTCTAAATTATCTATCAATATTATCTGGTCATGTGGTGTATAGGCTCCGAGATCTATTATTTCCATTTACATCCAATGTCTAGTGTTGATGTCACGATCTTGTACAGAAGTGGACCAAGGCGCAGTGTGCAGGGTTGAGTGAAACATATTTATTTCTAGAACTCACCAAAAGAACGTACACAACGACTGTAAGTGTGGCGCGCGCACACACACACACACACACACACACACACACACACACACACACACACACACACACACACACACACACACACACACACACACACACACACACACACACACACACACACACACGACTGAACAACCTAAATAGGATTCCCAATTAGAGACAACTAACAGCTGCCTCTAATTGGGAACTCAAACCAACCAACATAGAAATACAACATAGAACAAAAACACACCCCTGATCACGTCCTGACCAAAACCACCATAGAGCAGCCAAAAGGGCTATCTATGGCCAGGACGTGACAGTTGATCTGATTGGACAACTAGAATATTGATCTGTACTTTCAAGAGACCTTGTAACTTGTCTATGATGCAGGTTCTCTCCAATTATAATATAGAGGCGAAAGAAACGCACACCTATTTAGGCGAAGTGCTGGCTAGCGGAGTGCTTGAAAATAAAGGAGGGTCGCACACTAGGAGCTCAGATGCAAAAATGTAATGTCCAACGTTTCGACAGACAAGCTGTCTTCATCAGGGTATAATGACAAACACTGCGGGGTGACTTGTTTATATAGTGTCAAACACACTGTCAAACACACAGGTGTCTGTAATCATGGCCGGGTGTGGCCTGATATCATTGGTTAATTTTCATATATTAAAATAGCTTACAAAAAACAAATGGATAGCATACGATCATAAATACAATTTGGCTACATAAGCCTACAAACATTTACAATAGAAAAATCACAAGAATCACAAGAATGGCTTCAGATCAACGTCTTCCTTGAGACCGAAGGGAGCAAGGGTCTTTAAATTAAAGATCCAGGCAGCCTCTCGTTTTAACAATAAATTATCGAGGTCACCCCTTCTCCTAGGGAGGGTGACATGTTCGATGCCAATATAACGTAGAGACGAAATCGAGTGGTTTGCTTCCAAAAAGTGGGCCTCAACTGGGTAAGTCGAGTTCTTGCACCTAATGGTGCTACGATGCTCCGAGATTCGTATTTTTAATTTGCGCTTTGTTTTACCCACATAATTTTTACCACAAGGAGAAGTTATAAGATAAATAACTGCCTTAGTGGAGCACATGATAACACCTTTGATTGGGATCTGTTTCCCTGTTTGGGGGTGTTTGAAGGATCTACATTTACAAGTGCCATTGCATTGAGCACAGCCATTACACTTGTAGTTTCCATCCAGTAGGGGCGCAAATAGACATTGTATGTCTTGGGGTGGTAAATCAGAGTTTACCAATTGGTCTCTGAGATTTCTGCCCCGCGAGAATACGACCAAGGGAAGGTCCAAAAACACATTACCGATACTATCATCGGATCTTAGAATGTTCCAATGTTCGTGAACGATTCCCTTAATTTGTTCAGAGCACTTTGAATAGCGGGCAGTTAGAACGCAAGAATGCTTCTTTTTGCGAGACTGACCTTGAAAAAGGTAATGTCTTGTTTAGAATTTTCTCAATGGCAGTATTAATCTGACCATTTTTGTACCCCCTTTCCTTTAATTTTCTTAGCCTCTCAGCCATATTTCTGTCGAAATCTGATTGTTTTGTGCAAATTCTTTTGATTTGACAGAATTGGCTGTAGGGCACTATTTTTCTAGGGAAGTGGGTGACAACTATCAGCCCTCAACAAACTGTTACTATCAGTAGGTTTCCTGTAAAGATCAGTGTATAGAACACTATCTTCATACAAGATCAGAAGATCAAGAAAAATGATTTGACGTGTATCAGATTGCATAGTAAATCTCAAATGCTCAGAACAGGAGTTAAGAAAAGCATGAAGCTGTTTTGCATCACCCCTCTATAGAACAAAAATATCATCAATATACCGTTTACAAATAATGATGTTAGGAAAGAAAACATTTTTGAGAGAATTTAAAATAGACTGTCTCCATGTAACCCACATTCAAATTAGCATAGTTAGGAGCCATGGGGGATCCCATAGCAGTACCCTTCGTCTGAATAAAGAAATCATTTAGAAATATGAAGTAGTTGTGTGTGAATACTATTTCAGCAATGTTATAATGCATGCGCTGGAAGGTAGTTCATTAGGGTCACGTTGCAGAAGAAAATGTTCCATAGCTTCAATTACCGCCCTCGTGTGGAATATTTGTGTATTATGACTCAACATCAAAAGTAACTAACAAAAGTAGAGAGGATCAAGAGATTCAATGATAGAGATCATACTGCTGGTGTCCTTTACAAGGGAAGGGAGCTGTTCTGCGAGTGGTTTAATAAAAAAGTCAACATCAGCAGTATGGCCAGCTACAATATAGGGCATCCTGGAGGTTTTGTAACATTCTTGTGTAATTTCGGTATAGAAAATGGCAATTTTAGGGTGTTGAATAGCCAAAAGTTGTGTTCTTTTTTGTTATCTGACCAGAACCTAAATACCCATCTAGGACAGTAAAGATCGTGTTCTGAAATTGGGCAGTGGGGTCACTTCTGAGTTTCTTTTAAAAGGTGTTGTCAAGCAGTTGCCTATGACACTCATTTGCATAAGCTCTCCTATCCATGAGTACAACTGACCCACCCTTATCAGCAGGGCGTGTAAGGACTGACGAATCAAATTGTAAATCAAGCAAAGCTTGTTTTTCATCCTTAGGTAAATTATGGAAAGATATGTACTCCTGTTTGTTCTTAAGATGAACAACATATTTTTCAACAAGTCTGCAATATATCTCAATAGATTGATTGCGGTTCGCTGTAGGTATAAAATAACTGGAGTCGGAGTATGTGCAGGTGAGCAACCTACTTGTTCAGTAGAAATATATCTCTCCAGTTATAGCCTAGTATTAATTCTGGTTTGTTCTCTAGGCCCTCTCCATAAACTGAAAATATTATTTTTGGTTGACAAAAATCTTAAAGAATCATGATTTTAATAAAATGTGTGTAATCATAATGCAATCATTTGTTTTTGCAGCACTGCCCTTTCAATGTTTGTCTGAATACGACAGACACTGATACAGTCACTGAGGGATCTAGCACAGTAATGATAACATCCACATAGAAAAGAAGAGCCATGACAGAGGTATAACCAGAAACAAGAGAATATAAAACTTTATCATCAATATACAAAAACACTTCTGCAAAGGCATATTTTCGGCAGATACATACACCGCAAATGTTTCATTTACCTATAATTAGTTTTCTGAAGACCTGCTGCAACAAAATAAAAACAGTGACAACTGTGTATTAGTAGGCTACGATAGCAACCTGGAATCGCACAAATAAATACTGTTTGGAGGAAGTCTTTTTGAATGTGCTTTGCAAATACATTGTCCTCATGGGGAAGAAATATAGTAATCAACACACCATACACTGATTTGTTTAAAAAAGGAGGCAGAACACAATGTAAGCATTTGATCAAATATAATCTAAAATATATAGATTGTCAACCCAATAGCAGAAAAATATTGTGAGGTTGCAAAGTAGCTTGCCTAATAAAGCAAACCAATGAGCCATATTGTTGGGGACATAGTAGCGGGTAGCTCGCTTTGTACCAAGCAGTCTGGCGAACCTATCCAACTACAGAAAACCCTACCATCATGTACAGTTGTTGAAAGAATAACTTAAACCTAGTCCAGTTGGCTACATCTTTGTGCTGTGTTCTTCTGTAACGTATGCCAATGCACGCCTGTTGCTCGTCTGTCTCACCTCTTCCTTGGACCCCCTCCCCTCTGCTCCCTCTTGAAGCAGGTCTGTGGTGGTCTCACATTTCTGGGGGTCTTTTTCTCCCTCAAAGGCAGCAGGGTCGTCAAACTCCTCATCCTCCTCGCTGGCGGAGTCCGACTCGGGATTGGGCGTGTAGGTGGGCACAGCGTTGAACATGACGAAGCCCACGGTGATCACCACAAACGACACAATGTACAGGCCTGAGAACTGTGGCGCGTGGGAAGGTGCTAGTTAAACATTATGGGAGTCAGTATTTACCTCAACGATTGGCTTGAGAGTTGGCTGTATGTTTCATATACACATTACATAATGTATCTAATCAAACCACAGAAGCCTTCTCATTAAACAGAATCCACCTTAGCTTTACAATATATGCTTTTGCTCATGGGCCCCTTTCTGTCCAATAAGGTAATTTCTGGATAACAATTTTGTCCATTTTGGGCACCCTCTCTGGCTCAAGAGCAAACCCACAGTAAAAGAGTATATTTAACTCACAACAAAGTGGAAGAGGAAGATGCCACAGAAGAGGCTGAAGAGGTCAGCGGTGAGCAGGGAGAGATTCACTGCAGTGGCACTTGTCATCTTGACCACCAGGGGCATGAAACTGTACAGGGCATACATGCAGAAGGCGTAGGCTGCAAACAGTACGACTGTGGAGGGAAACACCAGGGTTCATGTTCATTAGGCACCAAATGGAAGAAAATGGTCTGAAACAGAGTGAAGTGGGAGGGTCTGGACTTGTCCAATCATGAAATGCTTATTTTGAGTTTTCCTTTTCAAAGCATTTTGCAACGTTGTGTCTTACTGAACATAAAAGTAAAACACCAAAGAGGAGAAAATCTTTGCAACAGATTGAAATGGAGACTGTACTTCCTGAATAAGAAATTTACATTTTTGTTTTCCGTTTCAAAATGTTCTACAATATGTGCCCTACTGAATAAGGTCCAGAATCTCAGAAGGGAAATCTACTGGACTACAAACAAAGCACTTTCTGTAAAACTATTGCACAGAGCAAAATAGCTTTATACAGAGGATATACAGGTAACTGTCAAAAATAAAGGAAACAACATAAAGTGTCTTCATAGGGCGTTGCGCCACCACAAGCCAGAACAGCTTCAATTCACCTTGGCATAGATTCTACAAGTGTCTGCAACTATATTGGAGGGATGCAACACCATTCTTCCACAAGAAACTCCATCATTTGGTGTTTTGTTGATGGTGGTAGTAAACGCTGTCTCAGGCTCTGCTCCAGAATCTCCCATAAGTGTTCAATTGGGTTGAGATCTGGTGACAGACGACCATGGCATATGGTTTACATCGTTTTCATGCTCATCAAACCATTCAGTGACCACTCGTGCCCTGTGGATGGGGGCATAGCCAAGGTAACCAAAATAACAGCCTGCCCAGCACTTGTACACATGACCCTAAGCATGATGAGATGTTAATTGCTTAATGAACTCAGGAACTGCACCTGTGTGGAAGCAACTGCTTTCAATTTACAGTACTTTGTATCCCTCATTTATTATAGGGTTTCCATTTTTTTTTGTAGTTACCTGTAACTAGAGTAAATGGGATTATTACCCAAATTAAATGAGAAAAAACTTGGGCATAATTGACATACCGTCATGCCCTAAATTATTGGCACCCTTGATAAAGATGAGCAAAAAATACTATAAAAGAAATAATACGAATGCTGATCTATATTGTAGAATTATATGACTCTGACAATTGAGTTAGGGGATTAACAAATATGGAGAGATAATTAATTCTTACTAATTTTCCAGTTCCATTTAATAGCTGCTACTGCACTGGTTTCCAATATGGCTCTGCAACACAGGACAACAGAAGGTAAGATTGCAAACAGGAACTGTGTCGGTCGACAGACTTACAAAGCACCTTCAAGACCATTCTGATGGGTAGATTTTGCCTAAAATAACTGGTCAAGTGATGATAATGTGATGTTTGGATGATGTGGGGGGGGAAAGTACCATCATAAATACAATATGTACTGACTGATGTAGTGCACCAAACATAAAGTTAAAGGGATAGTTTGCTTTTTGAAGATAAACTAGTGCCGGGATTCAATTTGATCGCGGGCTGTCGACAATGAGGCAAATGTCATTTCCAATTGAGCTGACATCTGCAGCATTTACTGTGAATGCATTCTCAGTGAACACGGTAACATTGCCTTTAAAAGCTGCATTGTTGTCAACCTGCGTTCAGATTGAATCTTGGCCTAAAACGAAAGGAAAGCTAAGTAAGCTTACATTTGGAAAAGTGAACTATCCCTTTAATACTGAGGGGGACCGGTTCAACCTTGGAGAGAGGAGATTGTGTGTCTTACAGCTGTATGCCGCTGATCAGGGTGCCGAACAGGCCCATCATACCCAGGAACTCCCCGCGGCTCAGGTTCTTCACCGTGTACTCCTGACAAACATTCGACACTGCATACAGCGCAGCACTCACCAGCACCAGACAGTCCCCCAGCAACACATCACTGGCTAGACGGAGAAAGGGTAGGTGGGAAAGAGAGAGGGATGAAGGGAGATAGAGAGGAGGGAGAGTATGAGATAAAATATAAGGTGTGAGAGAAGGAGAGAGAAAATACTTATTTCAGGCAAACAGTCTTTGACGTGTTAGTTATGGTAATTTGCAGAACTAATAATATGGGGAATCAGCTCTAAGGGTTTGTGATGAGAGTTTAATAATGCCTGTTTATCTTTGCCCGTGCAGTGAACCCTAAGGCTTCTCCGGATCAGAATGTATGGAACTGTTTAAGTCCCAAGAAAAGGCACTGAGGTACATTTAAAGCTGTTATTCCTCTATGGATATGCCTGACTAAGTATAAAAATGTATGTATTCTACTTTAAAAGAAGTGGACCAAAAGCCTTGTCCTAGACTATAAAGCATATTTATTGGAGATGAATCTGTCTGGAAAACAGGCCCAAAGTGTTAAATTACAATAGAGAGTGTTCTCACTGGATCCCTGGTCGCAAAAATGTATGAAAAAAGTGCTTTTTGGTCTTAATGTAAGGTTAAAGTTAGGAATAAGGTTAGCGGTGTGGTTAAGATTAGGTTTAAAATCAGATTGTAAGAAGAGAAATAGTAGAAATAGGCTGGGTTTATGACTGTGGGTGTGGTAACTAGTGACGACTGATAAACGCCAACGTTCTGTACATTACGTAAGGGATAATCAATAAGGGTCTATGCATTCTATGGAAAATAATGAACGGACGCTAGTGGAACTAACCTTTCACGGAGTTGCCTTATTTTCCAGAGAACGCAGAGCCACGAGTACATTGGCCATATATCACAAACCCCCGAGGTGCCTTATTGCGATTATAAACAGTTTACCAATGTAATTAGAGCAGTAAAAATGTGTGTTTTGTCATACCCGTGGTATACCGTCTGATATCACGGCTGTCAGCCAATTAGCATTCAGAGCTTGAACCATCCAGTTTATAATAGATATGACAAAACACACATTTTTACTCCTCTAATTACGTTGGTAAACAGTTTATAATAGCAATGAGACACCTCGGGGGTTTGTAATATATGGCCAATATACCACAGCTAAGGCATTGCGTCGTAGATAAGAACAACACTTAGCCGTGGTATATTGGCCATATACTACACACCCTCAGGCCTTATTGCTTAAATAAACACAGGTATGAAGCAAAACTATAACAAAAAAAGTGTATATATAAAACATTTTTTAAAAATAAGCAAAATTACGTGTTTACTGTTCTAATTATGTTGGTAACCAGTTCATAATAGCAATAAGGCACCTCCCCGTTGCATAGTGTTTAAGAACAGCCCTTAGCCGTGGAGTACATGTACACTGCTCAAAAAAATAAAGGGAACACTTAAACAACACAATGTAACTCCAAGTCAATCACACTTCTGTGAAATCAAACTGTCCACTTAGGAAGCAACAGATTGACAATAAATTTCACATGCTGTTGTGCAAATGGAATAGACAACAGGTGTAAATTATAGGCAATTAGCAAGACACCCCCAATAAAGGAGTGGTTCTGCAGGTGGTGACCACAGACCACTTCTCAGTTCCTATGCTTCCTGGCTGATGTTTTGGTCACTTTTGAATGCTGGCGGTGCTTTCACTCTAGTGGTAGCATGAGACGGAGTCTACAACCCACACAAGTGGCTCAGGTAGTGCAGCTCATCCAGGATGGCACATCAATGCGAGCTGTGGCAAGAAGGTTTGCTGTGTCTGTCAGCGTAATGTCCAGAGCATGGAGGCGCTACCAGGAGACAGGCCAGTACATCAGGAGACGTGGAGGAGGCCGTGGGAGGGCAACAACCCAGCAGCAGGACCGCTACCTCCGCCTTTGTGCAAGGAGGAGCAGGAGGAGCACTGCCAGAGCCCTGCAAAATGACCTCCAGCAGGCCACAAATGTGCATGTGTCTGCTCAAACGGTCAGAAACAGACTCCATGAGGGTGGTATGAGGGCCCGACGTCCACAGGTGGGGGTTGTGCTTACAGCCCAACACCGTGCAGGACGTTTGGCATTTGCCAGAGAACACCAAGATTGGCAAATTCGCCATTGGCACCCTGTGCTCTTCACAGATGAAAGCAGGTTCACACTGAGCACGTGACAGACGTGACAGAGTCTGGAGACGCCGTGGAGAACGTTCTGCTGCCTGCAACATCCTCCAGCATGACCGGTTTGGCGGTGGGTCAGTCATGGTGTGGGGTGGCATTTCTTTGGGGGGCCGCACAGCCCTCCATGTGCTCGCCAGAGGTAGCCTGACTGCCATTAGGTACCGAGATGAGATCCTCAGACCCCTTGTGAGACCATATGCTGGTGCGGTTGGCCCTGGGTTCCTCCTAATGCAAGACAATGCTAGACCTCATGTGGCTGGAGTGTGTCAGCAGTTCCTGCAAGAGGAAGGCATTGATGCTATGGACTGGCCCGCCCGTTCCCCAGACCTGAATCCAATTGAGCACATCTGGGACATCATGTCTCGCTCCATCCACCAACGCCACGTTGCACCACAGACTGTCCAGGAGTTGGCGGATGCTTTAGTCCAGGTCTGGGAGGAGAT
The DNA here is from genome assembly GCA_030435695.1 of Brachymystax lenok tsinlingensis. Lineage (NCBI taxonomy): Eukaryota > Metazoa > Chordata > Actinopteri > Salmoniformes > Salmonidae > Brachymystax > Brachymystax lenok. Next base: position 42,262,051 of record CM059795.1, on the reverse strand, counting down.
CCTCAGGAGACCATCCGCCACCTCATCAGGAGCATGCCCAGGCGTTGTAGGGAGGTCATACAGGCACGTGGAGGCCACACACACTACTGAGCCTCATTTTGACTTGTTTTAAGGACATTACATCAAAGTTGGATCAGCCTGTAGTGTGGTTTTCCACTTTAATTTTGAGTGTGACTCCAAATCCAGACCTCCATGGGTTGATACATTTGATTTCCATTGATAATTTTTGTGTAATTTTGTTGTCAGCACATTCAACTATGTAAAAAAAAAAGTATTGAATAAGATTATTTCATTCATTCAGATCTAGGATGTGTTATTTTAGTGTTCCCTTTATTTTTTTGAGCAGTGTATTATGATCATATTGCACACCTCCTCAGGCCTTATTGCTTAAATATCACGAGTAGTGTTCTTACTGGATCCCTGGTCTCTCCCAGCCAGTAGGTCAGCCCCAACCATGGCACCCACCCCCAGCAGACAAACGGCCACAGCCACAAAGTGCACCAGGCGATAGCGCGTCTTCAGGAAGAACCAGGAGAGCACCATCAGCACCGGGATCACAAAGCAGTCCAGCAGCTGCAACCAGAACCACATATAGTATTTTTCAGGTGTAAAATGCTGATTGCATATAAGGCAACTGAAAGACACTTAGGGCGGGATGATATCACTGTATATTTTTAAACAATTTTAACGATATTTTATTATTTTGAATAATAAAAGTTCTAAATTTGCTTCATGAGTAATGAATGACCCTAGGATTGTCTTATTGTCTTATACTGTTCAATTCAAACCAAAATAATTTCCTCATAACATTTCTAAATTTCCTACACTCATTTTATATAATTTCCACACTGGGCTGCACAATATGGGCAAAACTTCTAGGCCTTATTTTTAACCAAATGTTGCATTGTGATTTGACTTGCAATTTAGATCAAAACACTTGGGTAAACTGTTGGAATCTTGGAAATAGAATGTTTGTTCTAATTCTATAGTTAGAATAAATAACACATAGAATACAATGTTGTTTGACATGTCAACGAAGGAAAATGCCAGGGAGGAGTTATTGTGACAGGGTTGGAACCAAAATGTTGGTCAGTGTTTCCTAGGGGACCCTATAATCTTTGGCTACATTAAAAATGTTTCTTCATGTAGCCAATATAGTCATGCTAAGCGTATTCCACTGATTTAGAAGTTACTGTTGCACAAACATGCTGATTTAGGCTTACACCATTAGTGGTATCAGGTTGTATTAGCTAGCTACGTTTGCTCTGACTCAGTACATTTATTAGCTAGCTAGATAGCTAGCTAGACAACTAATTAGCATTAGTGGCTAAAACAATTTAGCTAAAAAAACTTACTAAGAAAAGACAAACTAGCTAGCTGTTTGCAGATGTAAGAAACAAACAGTAATTATATAACGCTTGAGGGCTTATATTAAAAAGCTAAGTGGAAACAATATTGTTGACTTAACGCAAGTGTCTCGTGGTCAAGCAACAACAAATGCGCTCCATAAGTGACAGGGGACGGGGCTAGGTCTGTGTGGAAAGCGGCATGGAGAGATAGAGCGGAGAGGAATGACTCAAGTAGCGTGTAAACTATAAAAATGGAGGTTAAACACGGCATATCACATTTAACAAAACAAACATTAACCTTTATAGAAGGTAAAGTAAAAACCCAAACCGGTCTGTGCATCAATACCGGTAAATCAGTGGAGGCTGGTGGGAGGAGCTATAGGAGGACGGGCTTATTGGAATGGAATTAATGGAACGGAGTCAAACGTGTGGTTCCCATATGTTCGATACCATTCCATTTATTCAATTTCAGCCATTACAATGAGCCTGTCCTCCTATAGCTCCCCCCACCAGCCTCCACTGGAGTACATTGTAAAATATGGTATACCTCCAAGCCCTAAAGGCACTTGAATATTCATTTGTGGCACACCTGGAAAAACCGGTCAGGTGACTCAATGTATCACCTAGATCCTAGATACATCAATTAGTGAGTCATACTTCACCCAAAAAACACAGTACGCAACGGTATTAGTAATTTCTTACCTGTATGCTGGTCAATGTTGTAAACTGGTATGCCTTTACCACTGTGTAGTTTGCTTCCACGTCTGTCAGTCCCATCAGTAAATACCGCCACCATTTTGTTTTTAAAATATGTAATATATTCCCATCACCTGTTAAAACAGCAAAGCGAGAATCCTGAGTGAGGCCACGGTTGTGTTCATTAGGCACCAAACAGAAGAAAATAGTCTGAAACATGAAGACTACAAGGACTTAAAAACACTTATTTTCGTTTCCCTTGCATGCCGCAATAAACACAACCCATATAATAATCACTATTTGTTATCCCTGTAGGTAGGAGTCCCAAAAATCACCAATTAGATTCGGAACTACAGTGAGGGAAAAAAGTATTTGATCCCCTGCTGATTTTGTACGTTTGCCCACTGACAAAGAAATTATCAGTCTATAATTTTAATGGTAGGTTTATTTGAACAGTGAGAGACAGAATAACAAAAAAATCCAGAAAAACGCATGTGAAAAATTTTATAAATTTATTTGCATTTTAATGAGGGAAATAAGTATTTGACCCCTCTGCAAAACATGACTTAGTACTTGGTGGCAAAACCCTTGTTGGCAATCACAGAGGTCAGATGTTTCTTGTAGTTGGCCACCAGGTTTGCACACATCTCAGGAGGGATTTTGTCCCACTCCTCTTTGCAGATCTTCTCCAAGTCATTAAGGTTTCGAGGCTGACGTTTGTCAACTCGAACCTTCAGCTCCCTCCACAGATTTTCTATGGGATTAAGGTCTGGAGACTGGCTAGGCCACTCCAGGACCTTAATGTGCTTCTTCTTGAGCCACTCCTTTGTTGCCTTGGCCGTGTGTTTTAAGTCATTGTCATGCTGGAATACCCATCCATGACCCATTTTCAATGCCCTGGCTGAGGGAAGGAGGTTCTCACCCAAGATTTGATGCTACATGGCCCCGTCCATCGTCCCTTTGATGCGGTGAAGTTGTCCTGTCCTCTTAGCAGAAAAACACCCCCAAAGCATAATGTTTCCACCTCCATGTTTGACGGTGGGGATGGTGTTCTTGGGGTCATAGGCAGCATTCCTCCTCCTCCAAACATGGCGAGTTAAGTTGATGCCAAAGAGCTCCATTTTGGTCTCATCTGACCACAACACTTTCACCCAGTTGTCCTCTGAATCATTCAGATGTTCATTGGCAAACTTGAGACGGGCATGTATATGTGCTTTCTTGAGCAGGGGGACCTTGCGGGCTCTGCAGGATTTCAGTCCATCACGGCGTAGTGTGTTACCAATTGTTTTCTTGGTGACTATGGTCCCAGCTGCCTTGAGATCATTGACAAGATCCTCCCGTGTAGTTCTGGGCTGATTCCTCACCGTTCTCATGATCATTGCTACTCCACAAGGTGAGATCTTGCATGGAGCCCCAGGCCGAGGGAGATTGACAGTTCTTTTGTGTTTCTTCCATTTGCGAATAACTGTTGTCACCTTCTCACCAAGCTGCTTGGCAATGGTCTTGTAGCCCATTCCAGCCTTGTGTAGGTCTACAATCTTGTCCCTGACATCCTTGGAGAGCTCTTTGGTCTTGGCCATGGTGGAGAGTCTGGAATCTGATTTATTGATTGCTTGCTTCTGTGGACAGGTGTCTTTTATACAGGTAACAAATTGAGATTAGGCGCACACTCTTAAAGGGAGCGCTCCTAATCTCAGCTCGTTACCTGTATAAAAGACACCTGGGAGACAGAAATCTTTCTGATTGAGAGGGGGTCAAATACTTATTTCCCTCATTAAAATGCAAATCAATTTATAACATTTTTCACGTGTTTTTCTGGATTTCTTGGTTGTTATTCTGTATCTCACTGTTCAAATAAACCTACCATTAAAATTATAGACTGATCATTTCTTTGTCAGTGGGCAAATGTACAAAATCAGCAGGGGATCAAATACTTTTTCCCCCTCACTGTATGTGGCTTCAAACTCTACTGCTAGTGTATGGCCAGGAAGACCAGGGTCTGTTTGAGTACCTCCATCCTGCATCCTTCGTTCCATCCGCGCTTCCTTGAAGTAATCACTGATCTTAATTGGTTGAATTGGTGAAAGTAATAGGGTGGTGTAACCTTGCTTTCACCTTTCAAAGTATGTATACAAATATGATATCCTCAAGGAATCAACTGTAGGAAGGATGCATTTCTAAAATATTCTAACAGGGCCCTTGCAAATAATGAGGAAGGTGATGATTCTGACTAACATTTGCATTTTCGGACCAAAATCGAATGTAAGTCAATGTACTCAGTTTAGCATTAGCATGTGTAGAATTCAGGGCGCGGTTTCTGACCTTTTCTGAGGCTGAGCAAGGAAGTGTAGGTGAGCAGCAGCAAGACGTAGCTGAGGAAGCTCTGGAGCATGGGCGTCTCCACACCCGCTTCCACTAGGTACTGGCAGCTGACCGCCGTACCGCAAATCAGCACGGACAGGGCCTGGCCCATGGCGATGGTCTTCAGCAGACGCCTGCCAAGGTCATGTTAACATCATTTAATAAATCACTTAAATGTTTGTACTGTAGAATAATATTCCAATTTTGTGTCTGTGCGTGGTCTGTTGCGTCTGTACGTGGTCTGTTGCGTATGTACGTGGTCTGTTGTGTATGTGCGTGGTCTGTTGTGTATGTGCGTGGTCTGTTGTGTATGTGCGTGGTCCGTCCTCTGCGCCGTCTGTTGCGTCTGTGCATTGTCTGTTGCATCTGTGTGTCGTCTGTGCGTCATCTGTTGCGTCTGTGCGTCGTCTGTTGCGTCTGTGCGTTGTCTGTTGCTTCTGTGCGTTGTCTGTTGCGTCTGTGCTCACCATGTGAAGATGCCCTTCAGTTTGTTGCTGCGCAGCCTGGCACAGGCCATCCAACAACTCCTTCCATGTCCACAGTCAGAGCTCTCTGCAGGCTCAGAATCCTCCATTTCCTTCTGAGGTATCCCTGAGAACCCCACCAAGATAGAGCAGCAGACAGATTAGGGAATGAGAGAAAGATGAAACAGAGAGAGGGAACTGAACAGTTTTATAAACAATGTCTGCATCAAAGACCCAGACATGCAGTGTGCAGTAATCTCCCTTGGAATTTAGGCCTCATTATATTGTGCTCAACTAGGCACTCTGCACTCCAAGGAAGGTAACACTGCTAATTATATTTGTGTGTCAATCTTTTTCATGCCAGATTAGTACTTTTTGAAAAGGAGATTAGGCCTACACTTTTATAGCCTACAGCTCTCAACTATTCCCAGCCCTTAAAGAAAGGTTTTTAATCAAGGAAGACATGTCATACAGTAGCCCTGGTGGTGTGATAAAGTGAGTGGGCCTTGCTTGTTTCAATAACTCAAATCAGATATTTAAATCTGATTTAAATTTATTTTATAAATGGAAAACATTTAGATTTGTGGATGCCAACAACACAAATGCTATTGTGCATGTTGTACAATTGCTCCTTTGTAGAGGAGAAACATTTAATTTAACTAAAAACAGCAAACATCGAATTTTTACTCAACGAGCTGTCAAAATCTGAAATATTCACCAACATCTTGTCACAATTTGTTGACCACGTTTCCATTCTACCATTTCACGCGAATGATTTACCTGAAGCATGAAAAATAAAAGTCACGATCGGGCTGATGGAAACATGAAATGCCGGTTAAAAAAAAGTGTATAAATTGCCAACATACAATAATGTTCGTTCGACGTGGTAGGATCTGTTTGTGTCTGTAAAATGTAATATTCTAGAAATTGCGGTGGAAACGCCTTTATGACTAAATACTGATATTATAACTATCATATCGAAGTAAACTTAGTCACGCGATATGTTGTGTGGTTCCCGCTACGACACGGGAAAGCATGCCGTTTATTAGGCTACAGATGAAATTATTGATTAACTTCACAGGGTGGTGAATGTGCAAGGTGATGAGCTTCAAACTCATTTGCAATACATTTCGAGGGTCTTATTCTGGTGACATGATGATCGATGCCGTTTGACAAATACAAATAATATCGCACTTATCCATAATAATCTGTATGTAAATAGACTACCCACACTGTACCTGCGAGCTGTTGGCTAGAGCGCATGTGCACAGACCTGCAAAAGCTATTTATGTGTGTACTACAGCATCACGCACAGCCTTTTATCAGCAAAAGGCAGTTGGATGGAAACATATCTGGTGGGAAATTTGCATATTATTTAATACAGATATTCCCATGAAAGTCTGTCGCAAATTGGATGGAAACCTAGTTACGATCACGCCTTCCTGTTAAAACACGTGGCCAAATAAAGTAACAAGTAGCGAACACACAATCTACTAAGGCTTTCAGCCACTACAGCATTTTAGGCGACAAATGTAACGTGACTACAATGATACAAAATTACAATCATATAACACCATACACTCACGAGTAAATCTAGGGAGGCATCGTCACGCGCGCCACAGACTAAATATCTAGACATTAAATAGAATACGGTAGTTAAATCTACCTGCATAGGTTAAACTTTCCTCGGCGTTCATTTGAAATTACGGTTAAATCGAGAGCTCAAAAGACATGCCATAATTATCGTGACCAACTGCATCAGAAGGCTACAGCACCTCAATGGGTCAATCTAAGATACTGTTTCTTACCAAAGGCCCAAAGGACCGCCTCCTCTTCTGAGATTGGCCAAAAGGCTGGCGTGTCACGTCAATCTCTTGATCAAGCTCATGAGCTTGCAACCAAACTATGATGTGGTGCTGAAGGGACTCCTTTCGGGCGACAGTGGAATGATGCACAGTTTTGATAAGGCACTTCAGCACCTCATCATCACCACCAGATTATATAATATTCTTATTTTTGTAGGTATTTTTCTTAAAATGGCATTGTTGTTTTAAAGGGCTTGTAGTAAGCATTTCACTGTAAGATCTACACCTGTTGTATTCGACGCACGTGACAAATACAATTTGATTTTGATTTGACCAGAATGTTGCAATATTTAGAGTTTAGACAACACCCATGACAGTTAGACTGCAACATCCATCAATTTTGTGAGATATAAGAACTGATACAAAATGTTAACAAATAACGTTTTAACTTGAGTTAAAAAGTAGTTTGAGAATCTCATTAAGGAGACTGTGGGGTGTTCTGAGTTCAGAACTGCCCTTGCCTGAGAAAGACAGACATATATAAACAAAATAATATTCCATGGTGGAATGATAAGAACGCCTATGTTATTGTGTAGAAACTGATATCTTTGCCGCCCTTGAAGCATTCAAAACTTTGTCTTGTGTCGGATTTCACTCCCCTGCAGTTCTGTGCGCCTGATGCATATTTTTTAACCCACTGTTGCCAGTTAGCCCACTATGTGAGCAGTAGGCTAGGCCTAGGGTTTAATAAGATAATTTCCTCTTATACTGTATTATATATACAGTACCAGTCAAAACCTTCATTCAAGGGTTTTTCTTATTTTTTTTTACTATTTTCTACATTGTAGAATAATAGTGAAGACATCAAAACTATTAAATAAACTATGAAAAAACACATGGAATCATGTAGTAACCAAGTGTTAAACAAATCAAAATATATTTTAGATTTTAGATTCTTCAGTAAATAACCACCCTTTGCCTTGATAACAGCTTTGCACACTCTTAGGGTTATCTCAACAAGCTTCACATGGAATTTTCCAACAGTCTTGAAGGAATTCCCACATATGCTGAGCACTTGTTAGCTGCTTTTCCTTCACTCTGAGGTCCAACTCATCCCAAACCATCTCAATTGGGTTGAGGTCTGGTGATTGTGGTCAAATGATAGTCCCACTATGTGCAGACCAGATGGGATGGCGAATTGCTGCAGAATGCTGTGGTAGCCATGCTGGTTAAGTGTGCCTTGAATTCTAAATAAATCAAAGACAGTGTCACCAGCAAAGCACCCCCACAACATCACACCTCCTCCTCCATGCTTCGCGGTGGGAACCACACATGCAGATATTATCCGTTCACATACTCTGTGTCTCACAAAGACACATCGGTTGGAACCAAAAATCTCTAACTTAGACTCATCAGACCAAAGGACACATTTCCACCAATCTAATGTCCAATGCCCAAGTTTCTTGGCCCAAGCAAGTCTTCTTCTTATTGGTGTCCGGGCTTCATGGTCAAATTGCTGCAATGAAACCACTACTAGTCTTCTCTGAACAGTTGATGTTGAGATGTGTCTGTTACTTGAACTCTGTGAAGCATTTACTTGGGCTGCAATTTCTGAGACTGGTAACTAATGAATGTATCCTCTGCAACAAAGGTAACTCTAGGTCTTCGTTTCCTGTGGCGGTCCTCATGAGAGCCAGTATCATCATAGCGCTTGATGGTTTTTGCGACTGCACTTGAAGAAACTTTCAAAGTTCTTGAAATTTTCAAGATTGACTGAACTTCATGTCTTAATGTAATGATGGAGTGTCGTTTCTCTTTGCTTATTTGATCTGTTCTTGCCATAATATGAACTTGGTCTTTTACCAAATAGGGATATCTTCTGTATACCAACCCTACCTTTTCATAAGACAACTGATTGGCTCAAACACATTAAGAAGGAAATGAATTCCACAAATTAACTTTTAACAAGGCACACCTGTTAATTGAAATTTATTCCAGGTTACCTCATGAAGCTGGTTAAGAGAATGACAAGAGTGTGCAACACTGTCATCAAGGCAAAGGGTGGCTACTTTGAAGAATCTCAAATATAAAATATATTTGTTTAACACTTTTTGGTTACTACATGATTCCATATGTGTTATTTCATAGTTTTGATAAATAAAAACCCTGGAATGAGTAGGTGTGTCCAACTTTTGACTGGTACTGTGTGTGTATATATATATATATATATATATATATATATATATATATATATATATATATATATATATATATATATATAAAATAGACTATAGGCTATCGTCCTTATGAGTGAATGCTCCAGAAAGTTAATATTTGATAATTAAGAATTGATGGAAGTTGAATTGTCATGCAATATACTGTAGTGTAGACCTATATATGAATTGTATCACTGCTTTTCCATTAGCCTTTAACATTAAGAAACCAAATGGCAAGTGTATATATGAGTTATTGGCATAGGCCTGTACAACTAAGACACTTTGTCACTCTGTCATACTTTTGAACTGAGCATATTTCTCAATGTAAAAAAAAATATATTTATAAACGTTCATGCCCTTTTAGGTATGATACCGTAACTCTCGCTTAGCATAGTAAAGACCCTTACCTGCGTACACCTGTTGTATTGTTCTTGTTTGTCCAAAAGTGAACCTATTATGCTATTTCGAATGCGTCAGTGCGCACGAGGCTATGACTCCAAAATAATCTAATTTCCTCGGTCGCAGCGCACGGGGAGAGACCACCAGTTGATCTTTCGAGCTATTTTAAATGAAATGTTTTAATGAATGTTTAGACACATTTCACTGCACACAATATATTATTAATTATTTTCCAGTGTTTCATAGTTTTTAGTGGGTGACATTCTTTTTTGATAAGTATATATTGTTAGACTATTTCATTTTAATTGCACGTATGTATTTGGTTTAGTCTAGCTAAAAAATAATAATCAGGAATATGATGATAAACCATCAGGAAGCATACATGTTTTTCTCCAGATTTTGTTAAAATCCTTTTAGCAACTACAACCCTGTAAATATCGCGAGATTGTTCGAGGGAATAAGTTCATGTTCACAATCCTGAACATGGCGACGTCTAATTTGCTGAAGGTACGAGGCTGCTCAATTCAATACATTTGATTAACGTTACATGAATCATTGTCTGTTGCATAGTTGAGGATATCTTACTCTACATTTCTAATCGCACATAACTGAAGATGACCTTGCAATATAGGTGATATGAAGTCCTGTTGTTTGCCTTGCTAGCAATGAAAAGACTGCTATATTTACTCCTCTCCTCTTACTGACGTTCGTTAGCCTGGTGCTAGCTAGCTGCACCAGTAGTACACACGTACATAGCTAGCACTATCATTTAACTTTATATGACTATCGTTGTCTAAGTAACCCATTAGCTAACGTTAATCACAAACGATCGTCTTTTTCATGAAAACATATTAGTTAGCTGCTAGCTAGCTAGACATCTGACATAGATGGCACAGTAAGTTAACTAGCCAAGTTAACTTAGTGTCTGCTTATTTTTTCCGTTAACGTTAGCTCTACTGTATCACTAGCTAGCTACAGTACTGTAGTTTTGTCTGATAAAACACCGAATTACTGCCTGAATTTGATTAAAGCTACTTGCCAGCAACATCCCGATAGCTAAGTTACCTAGTTACGATAATGTTATTTATCAGGACACACTGGTGCAACATTTTATTCTATATATTTTGGGGGGCTAGCAAACTGATGTGTGGTACAATGTAGGCCTATTTGATGAGGACCTATAACTAGTCAAGTCTGCTACTACATACAACACTTCCTCACAAAAGAGCCTACTGTAGACTGGATGTAGTTACGCATCCTGGAAAAACAGATGCTAGTAAATCAGGAAAACCTTTCAGATAGTGGGTTGATAACTGTTGTCATGGCTTGTGTTGTTGCTAATGTTAAAATAGGCCAACTTGCCTAGTGCCTAAACATTAAGCAACCACAAGGATGTCAATTATATACATTGTATGTCCTTGATTTCTCACATCCTCCCTTCTCATCTGCTTCTCAAAGCACATTGGAGCAGGAAATATGATGTTCTTCACATATGATATTCCGTTTTGAGAAGGTGGAACAAGTAAATACATTTGCGGTTCACTCTGGTGTTGTCATATCTGCTAGGCAGCCTATAGCCAGAGGTGACACTTTTACCCTTCTCACCCAGAACAAAGGCTCCCTCCAGTTTGAGGACAAGTGGGATTTGATGCGTCCCATTGTCCTAAAGCTGCTCCGTCAGGAGTCAGTCACCAAGCAGCAGTGGTTCGACCTCTTCTCGTGAGTATGGCCACGCAGTCCGTGTTCATGTGCTCTGTCATACAGAAGTTGTATTCATTAGTTCACACCAAGTTTTGCAACGGATATTGTAAACAAGCGTTTTTTATTAGACAGTCCAGGCAGTTCGCTTCTGTTTGGTTCCTAGTGAATATGACCCAAGAGTATGTTGCAAAACGTTCAAATAAAAATGTATGGTGTAGAGCAGATTGTCTTACTGACAGATATATTAAGGAATTGTGGTGTCAGCTCTATCCATTCGGAACGTTTCTCATCACCTAATAGACTAAACCCCAAGAGAAAAGGCTGTCATTCTGTTAACTCCAGGCATTTCCATTAACGCCTGTCTCAACTGTTAGACTCACAGATGGATTGAACTACATGTCCCTCCTCTCCTCCAATCCCCTCATCCGATCTCTTGGTTTCCATAGAGACGTCCATGCAGTATGCCTATGGGATGACAAGGGACCGGCCAAGATCCACCAGGCCCTGAAGGCGGACATCTTAGACTTCATAAAGCAAGCACAAGCGGTAGGTAGGCCTGCTAGGTCTTGCTACCATTGAATGGACTGTGCTATTTATTCCCTCGCTGAGTACCACTAATGCTAGCTAGCTATCAAGCTAGGTGTGACAGTAGGCTACCGAGCAACCACACAGTCTACTAGCCTACCCCTGAGAAGCAACATTTTCAATGCTATATAATCCATAACAATGCCCTCAACTGCTCTCACGTGTTGAGTAACCAAGCAGACTGTCTATTACCCCCAGTTTTTCAACGCCAAAAAGTCCATAACAGGGCCCTGCGCTCTCCCCCACAGCGGGTGTTGAGTCACCAGGACGACACAGCACTGCTGAAGGCCTACATTGTGGAGTGGAGGAAGTTCTTCACACAGTGCGACATCCTGCCCAAACCCTTCTGCCAGCTGGAGATCACGCTCATGGGCAAACAGGGCAGCAACAAGAAGTCTAACGTAGAGGACAGCATCGTACGGAAGGTGAGGAAGAAAGGGGAGGGGGGATGGGAATGCGAGAGATGATCACGTGCTAACTGGGTAGCAACAAGAAGTTGAGGGAAATGAGGAGAGTGGGAAAGAGAACACATTGCAATCAGGGCAGCAGCAGTATTTGTTTTTATTTGTAATGATATGAGAATTTCCGGTTGGCATGAGGAAATATTTCCGCCTGTAGATTCCCTCTGTCCCTGCTCATTTGAACATCTACTGTATCGCCTTTTGCTGTTACTTCTATTACCTTGTAGCTATGGGGTGGCAAGGGAGTAGAATGTAGTGAGACTAGGTAGCATCCGGAGGATTGTTGGTTCAAATCCCGAGATTGAGGGGGCCATAATGTTGGTGTGTGAACCAGCAACAGGAGGGATGCTGTTGTCAAATCATGTCATCGCCTGCAGTTGTACACTTGAGCAAGGCACTAGATTAACTTCTTAGGGAGCGGCTCCCGAGGTGACGGTTTTGGAGAGTCTGGCGTGACCAAAGTAAAATGCCTCCCACTCAGGCCCAGAAAATAGGATATGCACATAATTAGTACTATTGGATAGGAAACACTCTGAAGTTTCTAAGAGTGTTAAAATATTGTCTGAGTATAACAGAACAGATATAGCAGGCGAAAACCTGAAGAATTTCTGTCCTGGAAAAAGTATTATTGACACATTGCCTCATTTTGAACCCCTCCCTATTGAAAATGACCATATATGGGAGTAAGATTGCAGTACCTATTGCTTCCACTGGATGTCAACAGTCTCTAGACAGTGTTTGATGTTTAGTTGCTCTGGATGGTAATAGAAGAAGAATTTCGAAGTGGTCATCGGATGTAAACAGAAGAGGATGCACGTTCACGGGCTTGCGCACGCTGTGGTTTTTTCTTTTCCTATCGCCAAGTTTATAATCCGGTTGAAATATTATAGTAAATATACATAAAATTGTTCCTAAGGATACATTATCAATGATGTTTGATTGTTCTTGGACAAGTGTATAGGTTGAACGAGTTCTCTTCACGGTTCAATGGGCGAGTGGATGCTGTATTTTATTAACATAATGCGCCAACCAAACGGAGATTTATGGATATAATAAATGACTTTTTCTAACAAAAGAACCATTGGATGTCTTCGTTGGACACTTGGGAAGCCCTCAGCAGAAGTTCTTCAAAAGGTAAGGGATTTGTTTTCGCAGTGAAATGTGTTTTGTGTGAACCGAGATGGTTTATGAATTTATGCTAATGGAGGAATATTGGAGGTGCTACCCTCAATCAAATGTAGTGCTTTTGGCGTAAAGCCTTTTTGAAATCTGACAACGCTGTGATATTGCCAAGAAGCAGAGCTTTTGATGACACTGCAACACTTATATATTGATGAATGTTTAATAATTCAACTTTTGGATTTTGAATTTGGTGCCTTTCATTTCACCCGGGTAGTGTCGGGAGCGCCCCACCACTCCCGAAGTAGTTTTAAGCAAAAAGACAAATTGACATTTTTGGGATATATGGATGAAGTAATGTTCTTTTAAACTTCATTTTCTATGCCCTCAGCTCATGCTGGACACATGGAACGAGTCCATATTCTCCAACATCAAGAACAGGCTGCAGGACAGCGCCATGAAGCTGGTGCACGCCGAGCGCCTGGGGGAGGCCTTCGACTCTCAGCTGGTCATTGGCGTCAGGGAGTCCTACGGTGAGCAAAACATCACTGTCACCTTTATCTGTGAGAGAATGGTGCGTAATGAACACGAGCCAGATATTTGGTGTACGTAGACCATACCAATGGATTGATTCACCAAATCTCTGTGCCAAATTGGATTCATATGTAATGTGAATTTTGGTGTGAAGCCCCCAATGACAAATGCAGGATGTAAGTGAAAATGTGAGGTACATTTTTTTTTTGAATTCAGCTATGTAATGTGAATGAGAAAAAATGTACTCTTAACCCCACTCTACAAAGATGCCTGTAATCTCCTTGGGTTGTGTTCATAACTCAAACGGAAGAATACCTACCGTAAGGGACTGATTGGACACATCTTTTAAGAAGTGCTAATTTCTAAAACTTTGCATGCTAATGAACTTGGCTCCTCCCTCCCTGTTTTCCCTCTGCAGTGAACCTGTGCTCAAACCAAGACAACAAGTTGCAGATCTACAGAGATAACTTTGAGAAGGCCTACATGGACTCCACTGAGAGATTCTACAGAACACAGGCCCCCTCCTACCTGCAGCAGAACGGAGTACAGAACTACATGAAATACGTGAGTAGTACTAGGATCCTGTAACTTTTCCATAATTCCCAGGTGGTTTTCCAGAAACTCTAGTTAGAGGACTCCTGGACTTCCTGCTCATTCTCTCCCTTTTCCAGTAATATTCCAACTTGGATTTCTGGAAAACCTGGGAATTTTTGTAAACTTACTGTAATTCTGCAACCCTAAAAAGGCCCCTTGATCATACACCACACGTCAAGCTGAATTCCAAATGGACATGCCTAGTCCAAACCCCTCAGGTGCTCATGTAGATTTGAAACATTTGGATAGGTTAAGCCATATGGCGCAAATCCCATCTTTCCTATCAGATGGCAAGGTGAAGCAATGACCACACTGCTTAAACATATCCGATCCTAGTGCCTAGGGGTTGTTTTGGATTTCAGTTATTACAGCGGTCAAAAACAATCGGTATGAGACAAGTACTGTTTCTGCAGTTCCCTTGTGATTTCTCAGTAGTGTTACAAAATATTATTTGGCATCAGGATGGAATAAGCAGAACATTCAGCAAATCCTCCAACTGGGATTTATTGAAAACCTGCGAATTCTCAGAAAGTTACTGGAATTTTGCAACTATTTCTCAGCAACTGTCTGTCTGCAATCTAGGCTGTCCATCTGAGGTGAATCCAACATGTGTATCTCTGTGTGATCTAACAGGCAGACACCAAGTTGAGAGAGGAGGAGAAACGGGCGTTGCGCTATTTGGAGACGAGACGTGAATGTAACTCCGTACAAGCAGTGAGTAAACTAAACTCAGCAATAAAAGAAACATCCCTTTTTCAGAACCCTGTCTTTCAAAGATAATTTGTAAAAATCCAAATAACTTCACATATCTTCATTGTAAAGAGTTTAAACACTTTCCCATGCTTGTTCAATGAACCATAAACGCTTAATGAACATGCACCTGTAAAATGGTCGTTAAGACACTAGCAGCTTACAGACGGTAGGCAATTAAGGTCATAGTTATGAAAACGTAGGACACTAAAGAGGCCTTTCTACTGACTCTGGAAAAACACCAAAATATAGATGCTCAGGGTACCTGCTCATCTGCGTGAATGTGCCTTAGGCATGCTGCAAGGAGGCATGAGGACTGCAGATGTGGCCAGGGCAATAAATTGCAATGTCCATACTGTGAGACGCCTAAGACGGCGCTACAGGGAGACAGGACGGACAGCTGATTGTCCTCGCAGTGGCAGACCATGTGTAACAACACCTGCACAGGATTTGTACATCCGAACATCACACCTGCGGGACAGGTACAGGATGGCAACAACTGCCCGAGTTACACCAGGAACGCACAATCCCTCCATCAGTGCTCAGACTGTCCGCAATAGGCTAAGAGAGGCTGGTCTGAGGGCTTGTAGGCCTGTTGTAAGGCAGGTCCTCACCAGACATCACCGGCAACAACGTCGCCTATGGGCACAAACCCACCGTCGCTGGACCAGACAGGACTGGCAAAAAGTGCTCTTCACTGACGAGTCGCGGTTTTGTCTCACCAGGGGTGATGGTTCGGATTCGCGTTCTTTGTTGGAGGAATGAGCGTTACACCGAGGCCTGTACTCTGGAGCGGGATCGATTTTGGAAGTGGAGGGTCCGTTATGGTGTGGAGTGGTGTCACCGCATCATCGGACTGAGCTTGTTGTCATTGCCTGCAATCGCAAAGCTGTGTGTTACAGGGAAGACATCCTCCTCCCTGGTGTGGTACCCTTCCGACAGGCTCATCCTGACATGATCCTCTAGCATGACAATGCCACCAGCCATACTGCTTTTTCTATGCATGATTTCCTGCATGGCAGGAATGTCTGTTCTGCCGTGGCCAGCGAAGAGCCCGGATCTCAATGGGAAATTTGGGACCTGTTGGATCGGCGGGGGAGGGCTAGGGCCATTCCCCCCAGAAATGTCTGGGAACTTGGTGGAACTTGCTGCCTAGAAGGCCAGCATCTCTGAGTCGCCTCTTCACTGTTGACGTTGAGACTGGTGTTTTGCGGGTACTATTTAATGAAGCTGCCAGTTGAGGACTTGTGAGGTGTCTTTCTCAAACTAGAGACACTAATGTACATGTCCTCTTGCTCAGTTGTGCACCAGGGCCTCCCACTCTTTCTGTTCTGGTTAGAGCCAGTTTGCGCTGTTCTGTGAAGGCAGTAGTACACAGCGTTGTATGAGATCTTCAGTTTCTTGGCAATTTCTCGCATGGAATAGCCTTAATTTCTCAGAACATAATCGACTGATGAGTTTCAGAAGAACGTTCTTTGTTTGTCCATTTTGCGCCTTTAATCGAACCCACAAATGCTGATGCTCCAGATACTCAAAGAAGACCAGTTACCAGATACTAAAGAAGACCAGTTTTATTGCTTCTTTAATCAGAACAGTTTTCAGCTGTCGTAACATAATTGCAAAAGGGTTTTCTAATGATCAATTATCCTTTTTTAAAATGATAAACTTGGATTAGCTAACGCAACGTGCCATTGGAACACAGGAGTGATGGTTTCTGGGCCCCTGTACGCCTGTGTAGATATTCCATAAAAAATCTGCCGTTTTCCAGCTACAATAGTCATTGACAGCATTAACAATGTCTACACTGTATTTCTGATCAATTTTAATGGACAAAAAATGTGCTTTTCTTTCAAAAACTGACATTTCTAAGTGACCCAAAGCTTTTGAACGGTAGTGGATAAAAAAATATTTGATTAAATGTTGAATTTGGCCTTACTGCTATTTGCCCATAGAAACCCATTGAATTTAAGATTGTCAAAGGAAGCATGTTTTGAAGTGTATCCTATATCTGAGAGAAAGCTCAGGGGGAATCACCAGTATACCTTTGATGTGGAAATGCACTATTCACTTCCATTCATTTTTCGACCCGGTACCGGTTTACCGTCAGACGAGTCCTGTGACACTTAATGGCGGTCGTTGAACAAAATGGAGAACACCATCGGGTTTGTGAGTCTCATATTTTTCATATTAGTTTGTTGCCTAAACCGTTTAGACACTACAGACGTTTTCCGTTAGAAAACATTACTTTATTTTTTCTCCTGATGTCTCCTGGTTTGACAAACACTGTTGTAGCTCTGCCTCCTTCCACAGCAGGTGTGGAAGGCCGATGGCGGTGGATTGAGATGCAGCCCATGCAGAACATCTCTAGCTTAAATGGATTGATTTTTATCTTTTACATTGTCTTAATAAGATTGACACACAGGTATGTCCATCGACTAGGGGTTAAAATTCAATAGTGATGCACAATTTCTACCTAAAATATCAAAGGGGTGCAAAATGTGCTCTATTCCTGGAACAACCCTGCTATTGATATGATTGAGCCTGGTTCCCCTCTAGGTTTCTTCCTCTCTAGGTTTTTCTTGCAATTCTCCTTCTGCTTGCTCTTTGGGTTCTAGGCCCGGGTTACTGTAAAACCACTTTGTGACAACTGCTGATATAAAAAAAAATAGACATAAATCAAATTGATTTTGAAATATGTGATGAAGATATGAGCAACCCATTGTTTTTCTATTGCCCCCAGCTGATGGAGTGTTGCGTGAACGCCCTCGTGACGTCCTTCAAGGAGAGCATCTTGGCCGAGTGTCCAGGCATGATCAGGCGAAACGAGACAGAGAGTGAGTACGGCCGGAGCGCTCCCGGCACCAAAGGCTCTGCCAGCTCAGGTTTGCAAACCAGGAAATGACCTCTCCGTCCTCCACTTCTTGTTTTAATTTGTCCTCGTCAACCAACCAACCGCTGCCTTTGCCCATTCCGTGTGTGTCAGTCAACACGTTGTCAACATCATCCCCCCCCAAACATCAGTGTCTGACCATAAACCCACCTTGTATTGTATGCCCTGATAGTTTTAACCAGGAGTCTACCTACTTATGTGTCACTATTAACCAATCTGCTTATTTGGTGTGTTTGGTTCATAGCAGTAAGATCTAGAGCTAGACCTTTGACTGTAAGGCTTTTTGACTGTAGGTTTCTAACTGACAATCTTATACCACCACTGTGATGTTTAGAACTTCTAGGGTCGTTTTACTGGACACAGATTAAGCATTGCCCTGAACTAAAAAGCATTTTGACTGGAGAATCAGTCAACGGAAACCAACCTCTAAATATGGGTTATTCAAATCGGGCCATCAAGCGCTGCTGCATACCCCTTGTTCTATACTATAATCTAGAAGTAGAAAACTAGAATCTATAGACTCTAGCTGCAGTATCTTACCATGGACAGTGTTTGACTGTAGCTTTCCTCCACCTTTTATAGAGCTCCATCTCATGTTCTCTCTGATGGACAAGGTGCCTAGTGGCATCGAGCCCATGCTGAAGGACTTAGAGGACCACATCATGTCTGCTGGGCTGGCCGACATGGTGGCCTCCGCCGAGACCATCACCTCGGTGAGTGCTACACATACATAAGCTTCTTACACACATGGTTCGCTTACACACACTAACAGATATATCAAATACATATTACTTTTGTTGTATTTACTAAAAGGTGACGGGAACATTCCACTAATCTGTGTGTGTGCCCGCGCGCAGGACTCTGAGAAGTACGTGGAGCAGCTCCTCACCCTGTTCAATCGCTTCAGTAAGCTGGTTAAAGATGCCTTTCAGGACGACCCTCGCTTCCTCACAGCCAGAGACAAGGTCAGCACAACGTTTTTCCAGAATTGATTCATCATTGCCAATGAATATATCCGTTTGTCCAACATGGACACAATGTTGTCAATGAATTTATGCACAGTATTTGCAGTTGTCACTGTATATGTTACAAATGTATTTTTTCTTAGGCTTACAAAGCAGTTGTGAATGACGCTACTATTTTTAAATTGGAACTTCCGCTGAAGCAGAAAGGGTAAGAGTTCTACTGTATGCTTTATTTTCTTCACTGAATTCAAAATTGATAACGGCATACTGTTGAAGGCTCCTACAGTATTTATTGATGTTGCACTTTGATAAAACTGTGGGAGCATTCAACAAGGTGGGGGGTAGATCTTTTTTCTTTTCATGAATACTTGTTACACTTCTGAACTTTTAATTGCTTAATTAGTGAATGACTGAATGTGTGAGTTTATGACACTGCTCTACTTTCTCTGTACTGTCTGTCTGTCAGGGTGGGGCTGAAGACTCAGCCAGAGTCCAAGTGTCCAGAGCTTCTGGCCAACTACTGTGATATGCTGCTGAGGAAGACCCCGCTGAGCAAGAAACTTGCATCCGAGGAGATCGAGGCCAAGCTCAAGGAAGTGGTGCGTGTGTGTGTGTGTGTGTGCGCGTGTGTAATGATTTGATGACTCCAGCAAGCTTTCCTTAAGGCTTTGGCCACATGGGCGTTGAAAGATTACTGGAATCTGTGTAGGTAGCTGGACAGGTAGAATGACTGACAGTAAAGGTGAACAGGTGGTCACGGGTCAGGTGACAGAGGAATGGATGAGACTGAGGCAAGAATTCCTTTAACCATAACGTGGTATATTTACTGGGTAGTCTGTGCTGCACAACAAAGGAAACAGAAGAATATGTAACCAATCAAATTCACAATCAAATCAAATCATTAATTATTAACATAATTAGATAATTCAGTTCAAATGAGAAGTCAATAGGAATCATCCTCAAGTCCGTGAGCTTGTAACTATTTATCATAATCATGAGGAGAACAATACAAATAGTTCAATCAGCGATCCGCTAATCAATCTACAATCCCCATCAGCCTAACAGAGTTGATGAGCTCAGCAAACAATTACGTTTCAGATTTCACACCTCCAAGTTTATCTTCATATGTACATGCAATTTCACTACGTATCAACCACATCTCAATGGCATAATTGGCCCGTGCTGATCTGTAGGGCTGTGAACATCGATCATTTACTTATACAATCGGTTTGAAGTGTGCGCTCCAAACCGCGCTCATAATAATAACTATAACATTAACTGATGGCCCGCTCTCGATCGCAACAGATAGTTCAGATGAAAGGTAACAGATTTGGTGGACTTACGTGGACTCATAGACGCACAGAACTTCTGGATCAGATAGAGTTATGGAAGAGAAAGCAGCGAGATCGGGCGATGGCGATTTCCTCCTTTTAATGAGGGGAGCTGTCTAACATTTCCACCTGACCTAATTAAAGCGCCCCTGGCGCAGCTGAGCAAGTGGCCATGAATTAAAGGATTCTTCCACCAACTCCATGGGCCTTTTCTACAGCCACCCTGGAAATGTGTTATAATTCCACACTCCTCAAAAAGGCTCATTGCTCCCCGTCGTCTGTCATCTCAGGGAGAGGAATTAGTCGGGCAACTGGCCGGATATATGTCCGGTTCTTTACCTGGATTTCTACTGATCGAACACGACCATCGGTCCCAGGCATGGTCTTCGTGATATGGCCCACCGGCCAGGAGGCTCGAGGCAGCTGAGGGTCCATTATCATTACTACTTGGCCAGTTTCCAGGCTGGCCGTTTCTCTCTGCCATTTCCCTCTGTGCTGTAGGCTGGGTAGGTAATCCAGAATGAATCGGGCCCAGAAATGGTCAGCCAAGATTTGGCTATGTCGCCACCGGCGTCTGCCAACAAGGTTGGTATCAGCATACATGGCTTGAGGAAGTGACGCGTCTCGGCGTCCCATCAAGAGCATATTTGGGGTAACCGGATCGGGGTCAGCGATGTCTGCAGAGAGATATCCCAAGGGTTTGGAGTTCAGTATCCCTTCCACCTCTATCAGGACGGTCCGCAAGACAGTTTCAGTGACAGTTTGGTCCCCCAGGACAACTCGTAAAGCAGTCTTTACAGATTTGATCTCTCTCTCCCATGTTCCTCCAAAATGAGGAGCTCCTGGAGGGTTAAATTTAAATGAGATTTGTTGGTCCATCAGCTGATCCTTGAGGCTGGGTTCCATGGCTTGGAAGGCTTCCTCTAACCTGGCTTCTCCTGCCTTGAAGTTTGTGCCCCTGTCTGCCAGGATCTCATAGGGTTTTCCCCGTCGGGAGATAAACCGCCGTAGGGCCATGAGGAAGGCTTCAGTATCCAAACTCTCCAGTAGGTCCAGATGGACACATCTAGTTGTCAAACACTTGAATAGAATGCCCCAGCGCTTTTCCACTCGACGACCTAGCTTGATCGTCAAGGGCCCAAAGCAATCTACTCCTGTTGACCAGAAGGGTGGTTTGAGGAGGCGCAAGCGAGCAGGGGGTAAATCCGCCATTTTGGGCACAGTGGCTCCAGCCCGCCATTTCTGACATTCCACACAGGCGTATTGATGCTTACGAATAGCTCCTCGTCCTCCAAGTATCCAGTACTTCCGCCTCATCTCCCCATAGACTCTCTCTGGCCCTGGGTGGAGAAGCCTCTCATCATAACTCTTGATGAGGAGGCTGGTAATAGGGTGTCTGGAGTCAAGGATAATTGGGTGGATAGCATCGGGATCCAGGCCTTCTGCTTGGCGCAACCTCCCTCCGACTCTGATCACTCCAAGGATTTGGTCATATTCTGGGGCAAGAGAGAGAATACGGCTGTCCTTAGCCACTTCCTACCGGCTTTCAGAGATTTTAGCTCCTCAGGAAGCTAACTGCTTGCGCATGCTGGAGGAATAGTGTCTCTGCCGAGGGAGGTGGATATGGAAGCCACCCCATCAGAGGTCTGGTTTGTGGCGGTCATCAGATCCGTCCAGTGTTTGGGATTGCGCTGAGCCAGGGCGAGCTGTGGTTGGTTCCGTAGAGATGCTGTAGCATTGGGCGGACTTCCTGAACTCATGAGCTTCAGTTGGTTGCGGAGGGCCGCACACCTGGGGGCTATCGGCCACTCACTCTCTGGTTGGGACAAGAATGGGGGTCCCAAGCTCCAGCGATGGGGTCGAGCCAGTTCCTTAAGGGTTTTACCACGAGTAACGTCATCAGCAGGATTGTTTACGCTGTCAACATACCGCCAGTCCTGGACTTCTGTTAGGTCTTGGATTTCAGCAACGCGAGTTCCAACGAACACCTTATACCTGCAGGACTCCGACTTGAGCCAGTTCAGTACAGTGGTCGAATCACTCCAGTAGATGACCCTTTGGATTGGCAAGGTAAGCTCAGCTCGCAAGGTAGAGGCCAACTGGGCTCCGGAAAGGGCAGCGCTGAGTTCCAGCCTAGGCATTGATAACTGCTTCTTGGGTGCGACCCTGGACCGGGCCATAACAAAGGAGACATGGGTGTGGCCTGCCTTATCCTCCACTCTCAGATAGGAAACCGCCCCATAAGCTCGCTCGAAGCATCACAGAACACATGCAGTTCCAGGCATGATCCCAGTTGGTCAGCACAGGGTGGTACATAACATCTTGGCATTTGGACTTCAGAGAGCTCCGATAACTCTGTTTCCCAACGGATCCATCGCTCCACTAGGTCAGCCGGGTGGATCGGTTCATCCCAGTCCCTCTTGGTCTGCCACAAGTCCTGGACTAAGACTTTGGCCCGGGTTGTGTATGGCAGGATATATCCAAGGGGATCATATTGACTGGCCAGGGTCCGATAGATAGTGCGCAGAGTGGGGGTTTCGGTACTCAGGACTGAGCGGTGCTTGTACCCCAGGGTATCTGGTATGCAGCTCCATCTCAGTCCTAGAGTGGGCTCTTGTGGGTTAGCGCCAGACTGCGATAGCCATAGTTCACTGCTACTGGACCTGGCTTGTGGCGGGAGGTGCCGGATAACCTCCGCTCGGTTACTCGCCCACTGTCGGACCTCAAATCCCCCTTTGGACAGGAGATTCCGTGACTTTATCAAGGAGTGATTTCGCTTCAGCCGTGGAAGGGACGCTCTGTAAGCAGTTATCCACATAGAAGGCATTCGCCACTGAATCCCATACTTCTGGGTCACTGTCTGGGTGCTCCCGTGCGTGTCTCTGCAGAGCGTATATGGCACAGCAAGGACTGCAAGTGGTCCCAAATGGGAGTACTTGCCATTCATAGATTGTGGGCTCTGCGTCTCGTTCCATATCCCGCCATATGAACCGGAGCAGTTTGGTGTCGGAAGGCAGCAGACGAATCTGATGAAACATGGCTTTGATGTCTCCACTGATGGCTGTCGCGTGCTGCGGAACCGGAGAAGAACACCAAGCAAGGAAGGACCTAAGGTTGGTCCGGGAGTAGACAGTCATTCAAACTTTGACCAGCAGCTTGGAATGAACAGTTGAAGACAAGTCTGTACTTCCCACCGTGTTGCTGGATAACATGGTGAGGGAGATACCAGGATTCACTGAGTGGGTTTCCCTCTTCATGAGCTGTCACCTTGGTGACATAGCCGGCCTTCACAAGGTCATGAATCTCTCGGTTATGAACTTCAGCAAGCTCAGGATTCTTCACCAGGCGTCGCTCCGTTCCACGCAGTAGTGGGAGTACAGCCCGTGTCGTGTTCACCAGAGGAGGATGGTTGGGCACCCGTAGCAGTGGGGTCGCGTACCTCTGAACGCCGTCCATCTCGGTGGTTGTGGTGCGCTTCTCCAGGAGGTCTAATGCATAGGAGTCATGTTTAGAGCGGGTGACCTCCTGTAGCTTCCGGTTGGAGAAGGTGTCCATCCTCCAGAGCATCTCCACATTCCGAAGGAGGTCAGTGGCTGGACAGGGGGATGGAGCTGGATTTCTGGTGAAGAGGACTTGCTGTGACTGTACAGCTTGGGTGGAGAGAAGTAGATGAGCTGGACCTTGCACAGCCCAACCTAAGGATGTATGGACAGCAATGGGCCCTCCTTCTGGTCCAGCTCGTATAGGCTCGGTCGGGGTGACGAGATGTGGGTGGTCTGACCCAATCAGGAGGAGTGGCGCAACACTGGCCAGGTTAGGAAGAGGCAATCCTCTGAGATGAGGATATTGTTTCTGTAGAACACTTACCGGGCAGGAGTGCTCTGCGAGATTCAGGCCATCTGCCGTGAAGGCATTGGTGATGTTATAGGCCACGTCCCGGTTTCCTGAAGGTGAAACGCGAAAGGTCACAGCAGAGCCTTTCACTTGGATAACATCATGTCGCACTGTTCTAAGATTAAGGGTCTCGGGGGTCCCCTCCAGGTTAAGCTGACGGGTAGCCGACGGAAGAATGATTGTTCTTTCAGATCCATCATCTAGAACGGCGAATGTATCCATGCTCCTCCCTTCACTTTGCAGAGTGACCTTGACCACCTTCAACATGACCCTTGGAGACCGGTTCTGCTGGTCGAGGTAGAGCTCCTTTGCAGCTCCTACCATGAGCATTCTCTGCTCTTTCTGTGCTTGGGGAATTACATCATGCAACACTGTGAGATGGATTTCCTTACAGCGATTGCAGGGTTTTCTCAATGTGCATGTCTCCGGCTTATGGCTACGGGCACATCTGTAGCATCGCTCGCCTGAAGTTATCCAGGCCTCCAATTGAGGTTGAGTGAGCGTTTTACCCTGGGGCATGTGCCAAGAAAGTGGCCCTTACTATTGCAATAGGGCAGTACGGCTGGAATTTGATGGTCTTGCTCTTGAGAGAGGTCTTCTTCCAGGGTTCCTCCCCAGCTTCACTATTGAAGTACATTGTAGTGGGATTTGGCCTTTTCTGTCCCTCCTGGCGTTCCAACTCCTTACTTCCCCCGGAAGCTATCGCTGAGATTGTGGCCTGGTGAGCAATGCTCTTCGCCCTCGCCTTCACCTGCAACCATGCGGCCAGGTCTCTGAGGGCATAGGTGCTTCTCGAGCCCTCTTTCAGGATGCCCTTGTTCAAACAATGTTCAATGAAACTGTCTCTGAGGTAGGCTGGAAGCTTGCTAAGGAGCCTGTCCACGTGGGAGCCACATTTCAGCTCGTTCCCGTCTTCTCCTTCAACGGATTGAAGCATCGAGGTCAGGGATTGGACAGCGAGGGAGAACTCTTGGAAGGCAGCATGGTCTCCCATTTTGATTGGAGATGTGCTCAGGATGCTGTTTAGTTCATTCTGGACTAGCTGGCGTGGCTCCCCATATCTGGCCTTCAGGGCCTGGAGAGCTGCAGTGTATGGTGTTGCAGAGTGCATGAAGGATTTGGCCAACTTATATGCACTGGGAAACCGCATAAGTGATCCATCAGTACTTGGTATTTGTAGCGTTCCGACAGATGACTATGAATACCCAGTAAGCTCTCCAATGCCATTTCCAAAAGGACAAAATCACTCTCCTTTCCGCTCTCAAAGTATGGCAGTTTGGGTCTGGGAATTCCATAGGCTGAGGCTACTAGCAGTTGCATAATGTTGGCTCCCTCTTCTGGTTGCGTGAAGGATAAACCCGGGACTGCTGATGAGCTTATTGTGGCCTCATTGGGCCTGTCCCCTACTGTCCCAGACCCTCCATTGGTGGCAGCCTGAATTGGGTGAGAGTCCTCCCACCTGATGGTTGATGACTGGCCTGGCCCAGGCCCTGGACGAGAGGAACGATTTGCCATGGCTGGTAATTGGCAGAAAGGTGAAGGAGTGGTGCTTTATCTGGATGAAGGAGGAATGCTAACTTGTGTCACTGGCATAGAGGGTGTTGGCGAAGTGGCCTGTCCCCCGTGCTCGGTGTTGGCTGTTGACCTCGGAGCCTCCAGCAACTGTGTGCCATGCTGTACCAGAGGAGCAGACTGGGCAAGAAAGGCAGACGGGTCAGGTCCATGTGGAGGGGTGGTCAGGTCAACTCCCTGTTCGTTCCTCTCCAGGAAGGATGAGACCATCCGTGCCTCCTCCAATTCCCTTCGTGCTTGACGGTACCGTCGCTGCTGTGCCAGGTCCTTGGCAATGAATTCCCGCTCCTGTAGAGCTCTACGGGCCTGCACATCCAATAGGTGACATCGTTCGTCGGCCTGTCTTTCCTCTTCAATCTGACGCTCAATTTCCTCCAACGCTAGTAGTTTCATCCGCTCTCGTAGGACAGCGGTCTGTGAATCGCTGAGGGCTAGTGAATGGCGGCTGCCATGGCCGCTTCCAAAGGGGTATCCACTGGTCGAACTCTCACTCCGTCTAGAGTGCCTCGACAATGTCCCTTTAGTTAAGGGGTGAGTGGAGCCTGCCTCGGGAAGCTGGTCAACCTGTGCGGTGGGAGTTACCTCCTCCATGGGTTCTTCCTGTAGACCACTTTCCCGTCCCAAAGCAGTTTCCGGTCCTTGGCTCGGAGTGGAGGGTTGATGGCTGATATGTACAGTTACTCCATCCCCACTTCGAGCTCTGGTGGGCTTGCCTTTTGGTGTGGGAAACTCGACCACATAATCCTGAAGATAACCAGGTGCTTGCCTGGTTCTCCTGGTGCTGTTGGTGGTTGAGGATGAAGCCTTCTTTGTTGCTTTAGGCTTAGCTCCTGGATCTTTTATTAGCCCCGAGACCTTTCCCTCAGCTGCTCTTTCCTCCACTCTCTTTCCTTCCGGTGGAGACAATTCTTCTTTCTCCTCCATTTCCTTTACACCCGTCTTTGGTTCAGTCATCTTCCGGCTCGAAGGACCATTGAAAGATTACTGGAATCTGTGTAGGTAGCTGGACAGGTAGAATGACTGACAGTAAAGGTGAACAGGTGGTCACGGGTCAGGTGACAGAGGAATGGATGAGACTGAGGCAAGAATTCCTTTAACCATAACGTGGTATATTTACTGGGTAGTCTGTGCTGCACAACAAAGGAAACAGAAGAATATGTAACCAATCAAATTCACAATCAAATCAAATCATTAATTATTAACATAATTAGATAATTCAGTTCAAATGAGAAGTCAATAGGAATCATCCTCAAGTCCGTGAGCTTGTAACTATTTATCATAATCATGAGGAGAACAATACAAATAGTTCAATCAGCGATCCGCTAATCAATCTACAATCCCCATCAGCCTAACAGAGTTGATGAGCTCAGCAAACAATTACGTTTCAGATTTCACACCTCCAAGTTTATCTTCATATGTACATGCAATTTCACTACGTATCAACCACATCTCAATGGCATAATTGGCCCGTGCTGATCTGTAGGGCTGTGAACATCGATCATTTACTTATACAATCGGTTTGAAGTGTGCGCTCCAAACCGCGCCCGCAATAATAACTATAACATTAACTGATGGCCCGCTCTCCCGATCGCAACAGATAGTTCAGATGAAAGGTAACAGATTTGGTGGACTTACGTGGACTCATAGACGCACAGAACTTCTGGATCAGATAGAGTTATGGAAGAGAAAGCAGCGAGATCGGGCGATGGCGATTTCCTCCTTTTAATGAGGGGAGCTGTCTAACATTTCCACCTGACCTAATTAAAGCGCCCCTGGCGCAGCTGAGCAAGTGGCCATGAATTAAAGGATTCTTCCACCAACTCCATGGGCCTTTTCTACAGGCGTACTCGGATGAAATCGTATGTGACGTACATCATTGTTTGTTGTCCTTCAGAAGTTTATCTGAAGTCAACAATTTTCAGTTTGTGCGTTTTTTTGTCAGACAATCATCATCTCTTGTCATTCATCCAGCAACAGATGACTCCCATTTAAAAAAAGCATTGACCCAATCAGTGTGCAAGCCGCCTTGGGCTGAGGACAGCGTGTTGCTTTCACCTTACCATCGATCAAGAGAATGTGGGCGGAGTGAGCCCGATTTGACTGGAGCGAGATTCCCAAAGGCTGGAGCGTCCGCCTTTGTAGGCTATACATTTTGCTCCAGTTGCGCTCACTTCAGGAGCTCAGGGCATGCCCGCCCCAGCATGCATTTGTAGTCTACTTGTGTGCTGCTAATAGACCCTTGCTTTAGCTACTGTCATGGAGTTTGCTAAATATTTTCACAAAGAAACTGATAAAACACACAGGTGCTAAATCAATGTGACTTACAAAGATGAGAACCAAGAGATGGTGGTGATGTAGTGTCCACTGTTATGTGTAAGGCTTGGATGCCACCTGCTGGCATGTTGCTAAACTGTTAGGTTATAGACTGGATGGCATTGTTCTACGTGCAGGAAATGGCAGTTGTTACACGCTGGCTACATGAAACAGCTAAAGTATCATTGTGGTATATATAAATACACTTCTCCCAAAGTATGATGCGTACTTACTATGTGCTCAAGCTAAATTAACCAATCGTAGTAAAGTGTTTATAAACTAGTTCTATCAATAGGCCATATTCCCACATTCAAGGAGCTTTCTGTTTTGTTTGGGTTATTTTGCCTAAAAACCTTTCTCTGCCTATATAAATAAACAACTCTGCATCTCTGCCCAACCTGGCAAGAATGGCCAAAGGGGTGTTTAGCATCCCCAGTGGCTTTGCAATTGTTGAGAGGATATTCTCTGCTGCTGGCAGGTTCTCCAGGTACCAAACTCGTGTTTCTAAAAACACTAAAGTCATTTTTAAATTGTATTCAATTGTAAGTCACAGCATATTTGTGCAATATATAGACATTTTAATACAACAATGTTTACAGTGCATTCGGAAAGTACTCATGTTACGTTACAGCCTTATTCTAAAATGTATTAAATAATTGTTTCCCCTCATCAATCTACACAATACCCCATAATGACAAAGCGAGAAAAAAAAAATGCAGATGTAAAAAAAGACATGCCTTATTTACATAAGTCTACAGACCCTTTGCTATGAGACTTGAAATTGAGCTCATGTGAATCCTGTTTCCATTTAATATTCTTGATGTTTCTACAACTTGATTGGTGTCCATCTGTGGCCAATTCAATTGATTGGACATGATTTGGAAAGGCACACACCTGTCTATATAAGGTGTCAGAGCAATAACCAAGCCATGAGGTCATAGGAATTGTCCGTAGAGCTCAGAGACAGGATTTTGTTGAGGCACAGATCTGGGGAAGGGTACGAACAAATGTCTGTAGCATTGAAGGTCCCCAAGAACACAGTGGCTTCCATCATTCTTAAATGGAAAAAGTTTGGAAAATAGCTGTGCAGCTACGCCCCCCGTCCAACCTGCCAGAGCTTGAGAGGATCTGCAGAGAAGAATGGGAGAAAATCCCCAAATACAAGCTTGTAGTGTCATACCCAAGATGACTCAAAGCTGTAATTGTGGCAAAGGTGCTTCCACAAAGTACTGCGTAAAGGGTCTGAATACTTATGTAAATGTGGTATTTCAGTTTGTCTTCAAACATATTTTTTTTGCTAACATTTCTAAAATGTTTTGCTTTATCATTATGGGGTATTGTGTGTAGATTGAGGAGGTTAATAAATTTGAGTAAGGCTGTAACGTAACAATGAATGTGTCTGAATAAGTTCCGAATTCACTCTAAATGCTGCACACTTTGTCCCTACCAGACTATTGTCGCACTCGCAAATGCTTCACAATGCATTTGTTTGTAGGCTATAGCCTTGAAATAATTGAAATAATATAGCTGAAATAATTCATTTTTGTTTCTTAAGCTCCCTGTCTGGCTCCTCACCTATTTAGTGTTTTATATGCTGTTTAATATGACATGTAGCCTTTTTGAGGCTACATACGTTATTCAAATCAGTATTGTTTGGTTTCAATACTTTTAAAACCAATTGGTAGGTCCAGGTAGTCACACAAATAGATGGGTGTTTTGTTAATATGTGATTTTAATGGAAGGAGCGAATTTGGAGCAGGATTTTTGTGAGTGTGGAATGGTTTTTAGCAGAGCAGTAGAAAAGGACATGAGCGACAACATTCGTTCACATACTATGCATCGCTCACCCCCCCCTTGTTCATCTTTAAGTTTGTAGTGTAGTCGTTGCTTTATACTCTGTATTTCTCACTTCGTTTTATCAGGTACTGAGGGATGCTGTATTATACCTCTATGTATTCTTTTCAGGTATGCAAACACTTTCTTCTTTGGATGGGACAATCTTTTCTGGGTCATGTTCATTAGACACCATATAGAAAAAAACGGACAAACCTGGAGGGACTACCTCAACTTGTCCAATAAACTCATGTTTTAGTTTTTCATTGCAAAACATTTTGTGCTACTGTGTGCACTAATGAATGTGGTCCTTTGTAGCTCAGTTGGTAGAACATGGTGCTTGTAACGCCAGGGTAGTGGGTTCAATTCCCCGGGACCACCCATATGTAAAATGTGTGCATGCATGACTAAGTCACTTTGGATAAAAGCGTCTGCTAAATGACATATATTATAAAATGACCCTGATTGCACAGTGGTGTTCTGTGTGTTCTCCTGCAGTTGCTGGTGTTGAAGTACGTGCAGAACAAAGACGTGTTCATGCGCTACCACAAAGCCCATCTGACCCGACGCCTTATCCTGGACATCTCCGCTGACAGCGAAATCGAGGAGAACATGGTGGAGTGGCTCCGGGGTACGACCTGTGGGTGGGTGTAGGGCTGTTACGGTGACCGTAGTCAAATTACATGTGACCGTTTAGTCACGGTAACTAGGCTGTTCTGATGCTGATGATGGTCATTAGTAGCCTACCAAACTTGCTAATTGCCAGTCGATAATAGCCTGGTACTCGGCACACTATTGTCCCTCTAATCACTCTGATATCAATGCAAATGTATTCAAATCAAATGCCTAATGAGAGCTCCTGTTGTGTAACATTTCTATAGGCTGTGCAATTGCATGAGAACAGAATTGATGGACTCTATTAAAGAGTGTTCCATCAGCTTTCTATAGGCTAGGCCTACTATTTCTAAACTTTCCTAATATTAAGCACATTGCTTTGCTTTACAACAGGAGTATAGCCTACCTGGCATGAAAATGAACCACTGGAAAAGTGTCCTCCATTCGCTATTTTAAGTGCATTAATGACATGTCATTTTTTTTCATCTGCCCCTGTTCCGATAAATAAAACTAATTTCACACATTTAGTATATGTAAAGACCAGATTAAGTTAAGAATAGTCTGTTGGGTGACAATATTATCACTTGTGAAAGTGCACACGCTGGACATCAAAGGCAAGAAACAGCACATTCCTATTCCTAAATTAGTCATGTAGCTTAGCCCATAGGCCTATATGTTTTGATAAGGTTTGTATCAACTAAAGTGGCCAAATAACTGCAAACGTAGCCTATAGGCCTAGGACCCCTGGAACACGGTTAGAGAGCACATAGCCTAGTGAAACATGTTCATTGCGCAATTCCGTGTGAAGAGTTTTGACTGACCGCTATTTAAAATAGGATCCCAGCTTTCTCATGCTGCTATATTTATTGCTCAATTCTTAAAATGAAACTCATTAATCTTCTTTACAACCGGTGTAGCCTAACTGGCATACATAGGTGGCGTGTCAGTTTAAAGTTTGGGGAAGATCATTGTCACCATAAATGAACCTTTTACAATTATGCATTACATGCATAATCTTTGCAGATTTTTGTAAGAGCCTATTAATCATAAGGTGATGAGTATATTGGATTGTCATAATTTGGAATATTTAAACTACTGTTCTCAAAAGACTGTTCAATGCATGGCTGAGCGTGTATTACGTAGAGTTAGGCCTAGGCTTTATCAGACACATTTCTTTGCATAGGATTTTTTTTTGCCTTTTTTATAAATGCAATTCTACTACACTTTATATGACTGGAGACATTAGCAGAATCTTTTTTTAATAGGACAAATTAAAGGGTAGGCTACTCTGCTGACTAACAAAGATCAATAAAAACAACTTTGTCCATATAGTAGGCCCACGAGAAGGGGAGACACAAATCACATATGACCTCCATCCAAACTGGAGGTGGAAATGATTGTCCAAAAACACATTTAAGTAGCACTGACCCAACAATGATAAAACATTTGTTTTCCAAACTATCGACAATAGTCTGCTCAAATTGCCTTTTCTTCCGACTATAGCCAAAACAGTTTTTAAAATAGCTAAAATGCTTTAGTTGCCAGTTTTTTTAACGATTTTATTTATTCCTGTGTAGACAATAGTAGACTAATTAGGCTATATAATTTTGGCAATTTACTTTGGGAAAGCTTCCCCTAGCCTTATGCTTGCACCACCTATGCTTGCTTATTAAAACACGTAACTGCATTCACTATTAGAGTGCAGGCTACGGATTACAGTTTTGTGGGTCGTTCTAATCAACTAATTCCACACATTTATTAGTAAGCTATATGTAAAGATCAGATTACATTTAGAATATTCTGATGGTTGAGAATTTTATTTATTTCACCTTTATTTAACCAGGTAGGCAAGTTCTCATTTACAACCGCGACCTGGCCAAGAAAAGCAGTTCGACACATACAACACATGGAGTAAAACAAACATACAGTAGAAAAAAAACAAATCTATATACAAAGAGTAAAAATTAGGTAGGATAAGGAAGGTAAGGCAATAAATAGGCCATGGTGGCAAAGCAATTACAATATAGCAATTAAACACTGGAATGGTAGATGTGCAATGTAGAAAAACTGGGGTGCAAAGGAACAAGATAAATAAATACGGTAGGGGATGAGGTAGTTGGTTGGGCTATTTACAGATGCAGGGGTCTGTGAACTGCTCTGACAGCTGGCGCTTAAAGCTGGTGAGGGAGAGAAGTGTCTTCAGTTTCAGAGATTTTTGTAGTTTGTTCCAGTCATTGGCAGCAGAGAACTGGAAGGAAAGTCGGCCAAAAGAGGAATTGGCTTTGGGGGTGACCAGTGAGATATACCTGCTGGAGCGCATGCTACGGGTTGGTGCTGCTATGGTGACCAGCGAGCTAAGGCAGGGCTTTACCTAGCAGGGACTTGTAGATGACCTGGAGCCAGTGGGTATGGCGACAAGTGTAAAGCGAGGGCCAGCCAACGAGAGCGTACAGGTCGCAGTGGTGGGTGGTACATGGGGCTTTGGTAACAAAACGGATGGCACTGTGATAGACTGCATCCAATTTGTTGAGTAGAGTATTGGAGGCTATTTTGTAAATGACATCACCGAAGTCGAGGATCGGTAGGATGGTCAGTTTTACGAGGGTATGTTTGGGAGCATGAGTGAACGATGCTTTTGTTGCAAAATAGGAAGCCAATTCTAGATTTCATTTTGGATTGGAGATGTTTGATGTGAGTCTGGAAGGAGAGTTTACAGTCTAACAAGACACCTAGATATTTGTAGTTGTCCACATAAGACAGAACCGTCCAGAGTAGTGATGCTGGATGGGCGGACAGGTGCGGGCAGCGATCGGTTGAAGAGCATGCATTTAGTTTTACTTGCGTTTAAGAGCAGTTGGAGGCCACGGAAGGAGAGTTGTATGGCATTGAAGCTCGTCTGGAGGGTAGTTAACAGTGTCCAAAGAGGGGCAGAAGTATACAGAATGGTGTCGTCTGCGTAGAGGTGGATCAGAGACTCACCAGCAGCAAGAGCGACATCATTGATGTATACAGAGAAGAGTCTGCCCAAGAATTGAACCCTGTGGCACACCCATAGAGACTGCCAGAGGCCCGGACAACAGGCCCTCTGATTAGACACACTGAACTCTATCGGAGAAGTAGTTGGTGAACAATGCGAGGCAATCATTTGAGAAACCAAGGCTGTCGAGTCTGCCGATAAGGATGTGGTGAGTCAAGCCTTAGCCAGATCAATGAATACGGCTGCATAGTAATGTCTCTTATCGATGGCGGTTATTATGTCGTTTAGGACCTTGAGTGTGGCTGAGGTGCACCCATGACCAGCTCTGAAACCAGATTGCTTAGCTGAGAAGGTACGGTGGGATTCGAAATGGTCGGTAATCTGTTTAACTTGGCTTTCAAAGACCTTACAGGCAGGGTAGGATAGATATAGGTCTGTAGCAGTTTGTGTCAAGAGTGTCTCCCCCTTTGAAGAGGGGGATGACCGCAGCTGCTTTCCTGTCTTTGGGAATCTCAGACGACACGAGAGGTTGAACAGGCTAGTAATAGGGGTTGCAACAATTTTGGCAAATAATTTTAGAAAGAAAGGATCTAGATTGTCTAGCCCGGCTTATTTGTAGGGGTCCAGATTTTGCAGCTCTTTCGGAACATCAGCTAACTGGATTTGGGAGAAGGAGAAATGGGGGAGGCTTTGGCAAGTTACTGAGGGGGGTGCAGGGCTGTTGACTGGGGTAGGGGTAGCCAGGTGGAAAACATGGCCAGCTGTAGAAAAATGCTTATTGAAATTCTCAATTATTGTGGGTTTATCGGTGGTGACAGCGTTTCCTATCCTCAGTGCAGTGGGCAGCTGGGAGGAGGTGCTCTTATTCTCCATGGACTTTAGTGTCCCAGAACTTTTTTGAGTTTGTGTTACAGGAAGCAAATTTCTGCTTGAAAAAGCTAGCCTTGGCTTTCCTAACTGCCAGTGTCTATTGGTTCCTGACTTCCCTGAAAAGTTGCATGTCACGGGGGCTGTTCGATGCTAATGCAGAACGCCACAGGATGTTTTTGTGCTGGTCAAGGGCAGTCAGGTCTGGAGAGAACCAAGGGCTATATCTGTTCCTGGTTCTAAATTTCTTGAATGGGGCATTCTTATGGTGAGGAAGGCACTTTTAAAGAATAACCAGGCATCCTCTACTGACGGGATGAGGTCAATATCCTTCCAGGATACCCGGGCCAGGTCGATTAGAAAGGCCTGCTTGCTGAAGTAAAGAATATTATCAAGTGCTTATGAAATTGTGAATGAGAGACTTGTTGAAGTGTGGGCACCCTGCACAAGAAACGGAGTAGATCTCATGCCTTTCATGCAACTTTTCAAATCATCATTAGTCGTATCATGCCGCCTTAGGCTATATAGTCTGATGTTAATACATTCTAACGTTACATAAATAACACAGTTAAGTATATAGGAAGACCTGTTTCTTTATTAACCGTTCAACACTGAAAAGCCATGCGTGCACACTCCCTTGGAAATTGTTTGGAGAAAATGTCCTTTCTATTTTATTCAGCTATGTTCAATTGTATTCTTCATATGATAATGCCACTGAATTCTAAGCAAATCTTGTCTGCTAAATTAAAGTGCTCACATCCATATGGCATCCATAGGGCCTAACATAGGACAACTCAGAGTATGCTGTTCTGTTAATCTGAAAGAGACTACATTTTCTTCATATCATGTTTATTTAGACCCGTCTAAAATAATGGATTTATTGTGATGGTGTAGGCAATATTAAATGGATGTTCCAAAGGTCTGTATCAGTGGCTTGTAGGCTATGCGTGGAAGCCAGGAGATTATAATGGTGTTTATGTTAACAGTTAAATACCGTGAGACCGGCAGTTATTTGCTTGATTGTCACCGGCTGGCAAAATGTCATGACCGCCACAGTCCCAGATGGGTACTTGCATGTGTGCCGGTGTCTTATCAGAAGGAAAATGTGAGGAGATGGGTGATGCTGTGTGTGTGCACATGCTGCCTATTTGTGCGTTTGATCCACCTCACATACTTAAAATTATACCACATGGCCAATGTCCCCTACCCTTGATTGCAGGAGGTAGGCATGCCCGCTGACTACGTGAATAAGCTGGCTCGGATGTTCCAGGACATCAAGGTGTCCGAGGACCTCAACCAGAACTTCAAAGAGTGTCACAAACACAACAAGCTGGCCCTATCAGGTAAACCAGGTAGCTGTATGTGCCTAATATAAGATCTATAATGTATATGCCATTTAGCAAACGCTTTTATCCAAACTGTCTTATAACAGTGAGTGCATACATCAGGGTTCCCCAACTGGCGGTGGTTTTATTTGTACCCCCCAAGTTTTCAGAGGAAAAAAATGTAAGCAAGGTTTAAAATTATTATGTTTGAGTCAAGTATTATATATGTTTGGGATTCTTGCGGTCAAATGATTTGTAATTATGTTCCGGCCCCCGACCATGTGTTAAAGAAATAATCGTCCCGCTGCTGAATCTAGTTGATGATCCCTGGCATACGTTTTCGTATTGCAGACCTGCCAAGCCGCACACATTTTGCTTACCATGCACGCAATTTGAGGTCCAAGTACGCTGGTACGAAAACAACCTTTTAAAATACTCAAATAGGTTTCTATTTTGCACATTGTGTTTTTGACTCAACTGTCTGAATTTGGAGCTGAGACGACTTAGGAGAGGAGGCAAAATCCTTAGTACTATGAGGGCCGGAGTGGAGAGCTATGTTCCTCCCTCCAGCTGAACGGCAGGAGCTTATTTATTACGGAAACCGTTTACCATAATGAACGGAAGCAAACCAATTAAAACAAGGGTTTCTATTGGTCAAATTCAGGTAGGTCCCTCCCCATTCCGTTTGCTAATGTTTTTAGAAAATGTTTGCAACCGAATCAGTGTAATTATTTCGCCCCACCACTCCCCTTCGTCCGTTGATACCACTGAATAAAGGAATGGAAAAATAACTGTTTGCCAAATACATTTTCTAAAATTGTACAGTGCCTCCGGAAAGTATATGCACCCCTTGACTTTTCCACATTTTGTTGTTGCAGCCTGAATTTAAAATGTATTCAATTTGTTTTTGTCACTGTCCTACACACATAATGTCAAAGTGGAATTATGTTTTTAGAAACTTTTACAAATGTAATAAAATGTAAAGCAGGAATGTCTTGTTAGTAAGTATTCAACCCCTTTTGTTATGGCAAGCCTAAATAAGTTCAGGAGTAAAAAATGTCTTAACAAGTCAGATAAGTTGCATGGACTGTGTGCAATAATAGTGTTTTAACATGATTTTTGAATGACTACCTGATCTATGTACCCCACACATACAATTATCTGTTAGGTTCCTCTCAGTCAAACAGCAGCAAATTTCAAACCGATTCAATCACAAATACCAGGGAGGTTTTCCAATGCCTCGCAAAGAAGGGCACCGATTGGTAGATGGGTAAAAAAACTAAACAGACATTGAATATTCCTTTGAGCATGGTGAAGTTATTAATTACATTTTGGATGGTGTATCAATGCATCCAGTCACTAGAATGATACAGGCATCCTTCCTAACGGAGAGGAAGGAAACTGCTCAGGGATTTCACCATGCCAATGGTGATTTATTATTTTTTAAACCAGTTAGTGTTAAATGGCTGTGATAGGAAAAAACTGAGCCAGGCTTTCCTGGCTCAGTTTGCTTTCCACCAGACACTGGGAGATTAATTCACGTTTCAGTAGGACAATCACCTAAACATAAGGCCAAATATACACTTGAGTTGCTTACCAAGAAGACTGTGAATGTTCCTGAGTGGCCGAGTTAGTTTTGATCTTGAAGAATTTTGAAAATAATAATGGGCAAATGTTGCACAATCCAAGTGTGGAAAGCTGAGGGAGGGTTTGGCCGCCTGGGATTTCCTTGTCCCATCGCGCTCTAGCGACTCTTTGTGGCGGTGCCTGCAAGCTGACTTTGGTCGCCAGTTGGAAGGTGTTTCCTCCAACACATTGGTGCGGCTGGCTTTTGGGTTAAGCAAGCAGTGTGTCAAGAAGCAGTGCGGCTTGGCAAGGTCGTGTTTTGGCTCTCAACCTTTGCGTGGAGTCGCAGCGTGGACCAAGACTAACTACCAATTGGATATCACGAAATTGGGGAGACAAATAAATGACTAACATGTTGATACTTATCTAATCAAGATACAGTATAGTGTTATATTCGTCTTTTGTTTGTACAAACTTAGACATTAGTATTTTGTAAAAATGGTAGACAGAAAATGAAATCTATTTGAATTCCACTTTAACAGAACGAAGTGGAAAAAGTATTATTTTGATGTTTGCCTTTTTTTTAGCTAAGGCGTCTTTACGACTAAGGTCGTTAGCTACAACATTTAGTAAACTAAGCGAGAACACTTTTGCCCGCACATGCTTTCATCGCCGCAACAGTAGTAGGTGCAAGCACATTGACGAGCAAGGGAATGCGTGGTGATGATATAGTTTAGTTCGTGTCACTGTGTGGGTGGAAACAGACATGGCAGAGAGTTGTTCTGCTAATACCTGATTCACATAATGTTATGTTAGACTGTTAAAGATTAGTAGGCCCATGTTAATTTAATCAGTTGATCTGTCCTCTTGATATAGAGTGCATTCGGAGTTTTCAGACCCCTTGACTTTTTCCACTTTTTTTGGTGCACATTTTATACAAAATAAACTGAAATCACATTTACATAAGTATTCAGACCCTTTACTCAGTACTTTGTTTGAAGCACCTTATGGCAGCGATTACAGCCTCGAATCTTGGGTATGACGCTACAAGCTTGGCACACTGGTATTTGGGTATTTTCTCCCGTTCTTCTCTGCAGATCCTCTCAAGCTCTGTCAGGTTGGATGGGGAGTGTCGCTGCACAGCTATTTACAGGTCTCCAGAGATGTTCGATCAGGTTCAAGTCCGGCCTCTGGCTGGGCCACTCAAGGACATTCTGAGACTTGTCCTGAAGCCACTCCTGTGTTGCGTTGGCTGTGTGCTTAGGGCCGTTGTCCTGTTGGAAGGTGAACCTTCACCCTAGTCTGAGGTCCTGAGTGCTCTGGAGCAGGTTTTCATGAAGGATCGCTCTGGACTTTGCTCTGTTCATCTTTCCTTCGATCCTGACTAGTCTCCCAGTCCCTTCCGCTGAAAAACAACCACCGCGTAATGCTGCCACCACCATGCTTCACCGTAGGGATGGTTTCAGGTTTCCTCCAGACGTGACGCTTGGCATTCAGGCCAAAGAGTTGAATCTTGGTTTCATCTGACCAGAGGATCTTGTTTCTCATGGTCTGAGTATAGGTGCCTTTTTTGGCAATCTCTAAGCGGGTTGTTGTGCTTTTTACTGAA
Organism: Brachymystax lenok tsinlingensis; assembly: GCA_030435695.1. Lineage (NCBI taxonomy): Eukaryota > Metazoa > Chordata > Actinopteri > Salmoniformes > Salmonidae > Brachymystax > Brachymystax lenok. Next base: position 42,223,260 of record CM059795.1, on the reverse strand, counting down.
GAGTGCCTTCCATCTGGCCAGTATACCATAAAGGCCTGATTGGTGGAGTCCTGCATGGATGGTTGTCCTTCTGGAAGGTTCTCCCATCTCCACAGAGGAGCTCTGGAGCTCTATCAGTGACCATCAGGTTCTTGGTCACCTAACAGACAAAGGCCCTTCTCCCCCGATTGCTCAGTTTGGCCGGGCGGCCAGCTCTAGGAAGAGTCTTGGTAGTTCCAAACTTCTTCCATTTAAGAATGATGGAGGCCACTGTGTTCTTGGGGACCTTCAATGCTGCCCACATTTTTGGTACCCTTCCCCAGATCTGTGCCTCGACACAATCCTGTCTCGGAACTCTATGACCAATTCCTTCGACATCATGGCTTGGTTTTTGTCTGACATTCACTGTCAACTGTGGGACCTTGTATAGGCAGGTGTGTGTGCGTGTGTGCTTTTTCCAAATCATGTCCAATCAATTGAATTTACTACAGGTGGACTACAATCAAGTTGGAGAAACACCTCAAGGATCAATGGAAACAGGATGCACCTGAGCTCAATTTCGATTCATAACAAAGGGTCTGAATACTTATGTAAATAAGGTATTTCAGATTTGTTTGTTTTTATGCATTTGCAAAAAATTATAAACATGTTTTCAGGTTTGTCATTATGGGGTATTGTGTGTAGATTTCAGGGGAAAAACATACATTTGATCATTTGCGGAATAGTGATATAAAATAACAAAATGTGGGGTATGAATACTTTCTGAAAGCACTGTAGCCGGATGTCAACAGTAGTCTGCTAATGATGTGAAAGTCAGTTCACCAATGACGAGACAACTTGAATACGTTGTGGAAATTCTTACTCGGACACTCAAAGTCAATATTAAATAAATCATAGTTTGTCCGCACGCTGGAGAGGTTCCAACTCAATGCACCATAGTACACATGTCAATCAGGAGCTCTGCCTTGGCAGTCCCAGCAGTTGTCTTGTATATGGCTATACACAGACAAGTTTTATTTGCATGATTTAGCATAATTAATTAATCATTACTGTTTTGTTCATCCATGTGACAAACCAATACTGTTTCATAACATGTGTCAGACCAATATCTCATGAGGCTTCTTCTCTCTAAGCTGAGACCTTAAAACAGATCTTTTAGTTTGTTCTCAAAACAAGGTCTGGGTGTACTGACAAATTGCATCTACTGATAGTGAGGATTTGTACAGTCAGGCACTTGCATGAACTCAAATTGCTAAATAGAACACAGAAATGTGTTATAAGAAAAGCACAAACATTAAAATTCGCATTACTTCCCTTTCAAATGTTCTCTACTTTTGCATATTTTTTAGACTGAATCAGATCTTCAAACCTAATTTTAGATAAAGGGAACCTGAGTGACTAAATAACACAATTATTTCATTAAGTTATGCAACACCCAATACCCCTATGTGTAAAAAAAAAAAAGTAATTGCCCCCTTACACTCTATCTGGTTGTGCCACCTTTCGCTGCAATGACTCCAACCAAACGCTTCCTGTAGTTGTTGAACAGTCTCACCTCGCAGAGCAGGAATTTTGGCCCCCTCTTTCATGCAGAACTGCTGTAACTCGCCGACATTTGTGGGTTTTCAAGCATTAACTGCTCGTTTCAAGTCCTGCCACATCTCAATTGAGATTTAGGTCTGGACTTTGACAGGCCATGCTTTTTATCAATTTTCATGTAGACTTGATTGTGTTTTGGATCATTGTCTTGCTGCATGCTTCACTTCAGCTACAGCTCACAGACCGATGGCCTGACATTGTCCTGTAGAATTCTCTGATACAGAGCAAAATTCATGTCTTCCAGAAAGTTATACTTTTGACTAATCTGTCTATAGAACATTCTTCCAATAATCTTGATGATCATCCAGGTGCTTTTTGGCAAATTTGAGTCAACTTTTTGGATTACATGGGTCCCATTATGCCTTGCGAAGAGTAAACACTGCATTCCACAGTCAACCTCATACCAACGGTCAAGCATGGTGATGGTTTGTGGATGCTTTGCTTCCTCAGGACCTCAACGACTTGCCTTACTAGAAGGAACTATGAATTCTGCTCTGTATCAGAGAATTCTACAGGAGAATGTCAGGCCATCCGTCTGGAGGTTGGCAGGTCTTGTATTTCTGGTTCAAGCAGGAATCGAACCTGTGTACCTGTAGTCAAAGTCACCATTATTAGTCAGTTGTACAACCGAATGCCTTCAACCAAAATGTTTCTTCCGCATTTAACCCAACCCCTCTGAATCAGAGAGGTGCGGGGGGCTGCCTTAATCGACATCCACGCCTTCGGCGCCCGGGGAACAGTGGGTTAACTGCCTTGTTCAGGGGCAGAACGACAGATTTTTTCCTTGTCAGCTCAGGGATTCGAACTTGCAACCCTCCGGTTACAAGTCCAACACTCTAACCACTAGGCTACCTGTACGTTTTGGGGGTATAATATTTGATGTATGTGGCTGGATGAGACCTAGTGAAAAGCAATACAACCTACTATTGTTACACTCCTTAATGTTTGGAATTTCACTTGGAGTTTGCACTATTCCACTGGCTCCACTACCAGTACCTCCAAAAAAGCACAGCTCAAGTACTTGAAAGTGTATATTATATAATTAAATAGAACACTGGAATGTACATGGGCTTTTCAGCAGCATGACAAAATGACGTAGATCTTGATCAGGGAATCTTTCATTCTAGAACCTGATAAAATGTGTCAAATATATTGTATGAAACAATGAATTAGTAGTTATACTAGTATAGTGTGTGTGTGTATATGTGACATAAAGTAATATTCCCTTTTGCCCTCTTGTGCAGCGGACTCTGTCAACATCAAGATCCTGAATGCGGGGGCGTGGTCGCGGAGCTCAGAGAAGGTGTTTGTGTCACTGCCCACCGAGCTGGAGGACCTGATCCCCGAGGTGGAGGACTTTTACAAGAAGAACCACAGTGGCAGGAAACTGCACTGGCATCACCTCATGTCCAATGGCATTGTGAGTATAAAGCACCCCCACCCACACACACACACACACACACACACACAAACACAGGAGTGCCTAGGGGGAGGGTCAGCCTCTTGCACCTTCACACCTCCAGCTTCCTCTATGTACAGACCATCGAGATCCTATCATTCATTCTATGTAATTCGTTCCAGATCACATTTAAGAATGAGGTGGGCCAGTACGACCTGGAGTTGACCACCTTCCAACTGGCTGTGCTGTTTGCCTGGAACCAGAGGCCTCGGGAGAAGATCAGCTTTGAGAACCTTAAGCTGGCCACGGAGCTGCCTGATGCCGAGCTCCGACGCACCCTCTGGGTAATGCACGGTGTCAAAGGGTAGATAGAGGTCAAAGGGTTATCTATCGTAAGGACTAGGGTTGCAAGATTCCTGTAACAAAATTACCATGTTTTCCCGAAATCCAAGTAGGAGGGTTTCTGTATTGGTGGCATATCCTCGCTTTATTCAAGTAGTCTTCCAACCGGAATTTCTGGAAAACCTGTGAATAACCAGTGTTTTATTCATTTGATATGTAACAAACAAACCCTGAAACCTCCCTGTAGTTTGTCAAATATGATATAAACGTGCTTTATAAAGGGGGGGTCATGTTGTGTTGACGGATGGCATACGCTCTAAAGTGAAGTCATGTTAGTCACATTACACTTAATCTCAAATGTGCAGAGGTCTGGTGGACCAACACATCAAACTTGGCCTTAATTATTAGTTAGGGTTAGGTTTAAAATACAAATTATGGAAATTATGTTTAGCCATAATTATGACTTTTTGACTTAACTTGTGACAATGACAAATACTTTACCCGGGTCACTCCCACTAAGGCTAACTTTGAATGGTTGATATCCTAGGCTTATATGTGCTGTGTGCAATAACCTGGGGACGACATTACACCAAGAAACACTTACCGTGATGAAAGCCCACAACCTAAAGAACTTGAACGTGGCTTTCTTCTGGAACTAAGTTAGATGTTCCTCAGTCCACACACACTCATCAAAAACGAGCCGTGCGGTACTGGACCCAGTCATGTCTTTGACACATTCACCCACTCCCTCACTGAAAGATCAGCCGCAAAATGTTGTCACCATTGGTATCCGGTTGTCATCAAGCCCTGGTCTCCAGCGTGGGAACAGAAGAGGAAGACCTGGTGCAGTAGTCTCAGGTTGGATTACTCCAAATCATCTTGGTTCTGACCCACACAAGCTTTGCAGGTCCATTAACCCATTTAAATACTTACAGTAACATGTGGATCATGATAACCTTCATAACTCAGCAGAACACTTTATGTAGTAAAGTTTGAAGTGAGACACCTTTGGTAATTCATAACACATACATAAAGGCTTAGTGATAATTTGAGTGTACATCACTAACAGCTAAAACAGATAAACATTAAAGACATATTTAAGCCATACTTTTCCTTTTATTTGTACATTTTAACTACAAATACTTGAAGTTTTGCAAAGTCCAGCAATGCAATTACATTAAACATTGCACAGGGCTGTGAATAGTGTAGCTTGTCCCTGAGCTGGCAGACGATTATTGCGCCTCTGCATGTTGGTTCCAACCTTAAATATAACTACAAAGAAAGTTAGCAGATCTGTTAGGAAATGCCTTTGTCACACCATCTGGATAAGACTGTGCTGCGCCACAAACTCTAAATGGGGAGAGGGGAAACTCCATCCAATTTGGTATTTTTATATTCCTCTTTCACTTATAAATCTCATGTGACGGAGATGTGGCTGTATCTAGGAGGATTTTAAATTCGCTGAGCCTGCTAATTAATTAAATGACTTAGATTACATACTGTACAGTAGCTACCCAACTCAACTACTACAAATTAATTTAAATTTAAATAAATAAAGGTTACGTTTTAAGCTGTCCAGTGGCACCACAAGTGGGCACTGATCATCACATGATCAGCACTTCGTCAACAACACTAAAGTTATTCTGGGTCACGGGATTTCTAAGAATTTAGAAAATAAATGTCCCCCATGTAATAGTAAAGTGTCAACCTGTATTTATTCATGATATATGAAAAATTGTCTAAACATTACCAATGATTCATATTTGTTAATCTTTAAGTGACATTTGCATTAAATTTGGGTTTTAAAACATGTTCCAAGGTCACAAAAATTCCCCCAATGCGAATCACTGTATATGGAGTACAAATGTTTACCGACCGGCTTGATTCGGTCTTATGTCGCATAATTTGAAATGGTTTTTTATACATTGGATAAAAGTAGACTCAACTAGAAAATTGTATTTCGTACAGTTAAGGAACAATGGGAAAGTAATTTTGCTTTGAAAGTTGATCAACTTGTAACATCACTTTTGAGAAAATGGCCCTTGAATGTTTTGGTACCTACTGGAGAGCTCTTTGTCTACAACCATTCAACATCGTTCACACCCTCTTGATCTTTAGGTCTAACCATCTCTTTAAGAATTCACATGTGAGGCTATGTACTAAATAACCAAAGATTTCAACCCTGAAGGCTGGCTTATACTACGCGTGTGTTTTGAATTTAATCTGGAGTGTCAGTGTGCTCTGGGCGTTCGTAAACTCAGAGCATTTCACTCTTGGAGCGTTCAGAGTGCACACTGGACGCTCTGGCCGAGGAGTAGGGTTGATCTGAGCGTTCTGACCTAACAGCACCCAAGCTAACTGGCTAACGTTGGCTAGCTACTTCCAGACACAAATGAGAGAACCAATCTGACCATTTTACTCGCCCTAGCAGAGCTGGTTAGGCTGTTTGTATGTTATCCAAAGCGTTGGTGACTGTGCTGCTATCAAAAATATAATGATGCTTTTTTTTTTGCCAACGTTTACTGACACCGGGCATATTCAATGGGTGTTGAGCATTCGTAAATTCGTCAGTTATTCTGCACTCTGGCACACAGACGAGAGTGCTCTGAAGTCAGATAAATTCTCTCTGGCGATCTACTCAATCGCAGTGACATCATAAGCATTCTATTGAAATAGTTACTTGCATAGTGGAGTGTTTTGTTCAGACCTAGCTAGCTAAACAATTAAGCATAATCCCAAATCACAACGTTACTACCCTGCATGAATCTGCAGGTAGCTAACCAACCAGGTTCAATGTTAGCTAGCTTAACTACTTAGGGAGCACCGGCGCGCTAGCGGGCCACTCCCGACACTACCCGGTGAAATGTAAGGCGCCAAATTAAAAATCCAAAAGTTGAATTATTAAACATTCATCAATATACAAGTGTTGCATAGCCATCAAAAGAGCTGCGTCTTGGCAATATCACAGCGTTGTCAGATTTCAAAAAGACTTTACGCCAAAAGCACAACATTTGATTGAGGATAGCACCTCTAATATTTATGCATTAGCATAAATTCATAAACTAGCACGGGTCACACAACACATATCACAGCTATAACAAATCCCTTACCTTTTGAAGAACTTCTGCTGAGGGCTTCCCAAGTGTCCAACGAAGACATCCAATGATTCTTTTGTTCGAAAAGGCATTTATTATATCCATAAATCTCCGTTTGGTTGGCACGCTATGTTCAGAAAATCCAACGTCGAATCGCCCATTGAAACATGAAGAGAACATGTTCAAATATACCTATAAACTTTTCCTAAACAAATCAAAGACTAGTTATAATGCATCCTTAGCTATCCTTTTGTGAATATTAGCAATAATATTTCACTTGGATTGTCACCTAAACGTTATATAAGTAAAATAAAGTGGGGCGCCCACCCAGTCTCGTGCCCGAGAAATCTTGTTGACATCTGAGCTCCCTTGACCATTTCCTCTTCCTATCTGTTCTGCTCACTGCTACAGCTTCCAGGCTTTGTATAAAGACTGTTGACATCTAGTGGAAGCCATAGGTACTGCAATCTCGGAGCTGGATTGCATTGAAGTCAATGGGGAGAGTCTCAAACAGAGCAAAGGTCACAAAAAACTGCAATTCCGGATGGATGTTCCTCGGGTTTTCGCCTGCTGTATCAGTTCTGTTATACTCACAGACATTATGTTAACACTTAGAAACTTCAGTGTTTCCTATCCAATGGTACTAATTATGTGCATATCCTATTTTCTGGGCCTGAGTGGCAGGCATTTACTTTGGGCACGCCAGACTCTCCAAAACCGTCACCTCTGCTGCCGCTCCCTAAGAAGTTAACATTAGGCTATAACTAGCTATGCAAACAGCTCTGAGATACGAATAATATTACTACACAGATCATACACATGTTAGCTAGCTAGCTAACAGTGCACTTTAACTTGACTTTCTGACAAAATTAGAAATGTTTAATTAGAAACTTTTGCTAGCTAGACTCTCTTACCCTTATATGGATGAACGCTTCTCCCTCTGTCACGGATGCCATGGTTGCCCTTAGTTTGAAGATGTAATCCGGAGGCTTCTATGTGTTCTGTTCAACTCTGTCTGCATATTTGCAATCAAACGCCTGAATTTTCTCCATCTCCTTAGCTCTCATACACTCTAATTCCACTGATTTCTAAACTCGGTCCTCCAGAAACTCCCGAGTGGCGTAGCGGTCTAAGGCACTGCATCTCAGTGCTTGTGGTGTCACTAGACACCCTGGATCGAATCCAGGCTATATCACAACCGGACGTGATTGAGAGTCCCACAGGACGGCGCAATTGGCCCAGCGTCGTCCAGGTTTGGCCGGTGTAGGCCGTCATTGTAAATAAGACAAATGGCGCTCCTGTGAACTAGTGACGTGCGACATACGCCTACTTTGCTGAAACAAGTCACATATTGGCTTAGAGCCAGCAGCGGTGCGTGGGTAAAATCACTGGGAAAGCCAAGACGGTACTATTTTACTACCTATTTTGTGATAATTGCGTTGTTTGCTCTATAACCCATTCATTCATACGCCACTGTGATATACAGTTGAAGTCTGAAGTTTTACATACACCTTAGCCAAATACATTTCAACACATTTTTTCACAATTTCTGACATTTAATCCTAGTAAAAATTCTCTGTCTTAGGTCAGTTAGGATCACCACTTTATTTTAAGAATGTGAAATGTCAGAATAATAGTCGAGATTTACTTCAGCTTTTATTTCTTTCATCACATTCCTAGTGGGTCAGAAGTTTACATACACTCAATTAGTATTTGGTAGCATTGCCTTTAAATTGTTCACCTTGGGTGGCCTTCCACAAGCTTCCCACAATAAGTTGGGTGAATTTTGGCCCATTCCTCCTGACAGAGCTGGTGTAACTGAGTCAGGTTTGTAGGCCTCCTTGCTCGCACACGCTTTTTCAGTTCTGCCTACACATTTTCTATAGGATTAAGGTCAGGGCTTTGTGATGGCCACTCCAATACCTTGACTTTGTTGTCCTTAAGCCATTTTCCCTCAACTTTGTAAGTATGCTTGGGGTCTTTCATTTGGAAGACTCATTTGCGACCAAGCTTTAACTTCCTGACTGATGTCTTGAGATGTTGCTTCAATATATCCACAGAATTTTCCATCCTCGTGATGCCATCTATTTTGTGAAGTGCACCAGTCCCTCCTGCAGCAAAGCACCCCCACAACATGATGCTGCCACCCCTGTTCTTCACAGTTGGGATGGTGTTCTTCGGCTTGCAAGCCTCACCCTTTTTCCTCCAAACATAACAATGGTCTTTATGGCCAAACAATTTTTGTTTCATCAGATCAAAGGACATTTCTCCAAAAAGTACGATCTTTGTCCCCATGTGCAGTTGAAAACTGTAGTCTGGCCTTTTTATGGCGGTTTTGGAGCAGTGGCTTCTTCCTTGCTGAACGGCCTTTCAGGTTATGTCAATATAGGACTCGTTTTACTGTGGATATAGATACTTTTGTACCTGTTTCCTCCATCTTCACAAGGTCCTTTGCTGTTCTGGGATTGATTTGCACATTTTGCACCAAAGTACGTTCATCTCTAGGAGACAGAACGCGTCTCCTTCCTGAGCGGTATGACGGCTGCATGGTCCCATGGTGTTTATACTTGCGTACTATTGTTTGTACAGCTGAACGTGGTATCTTCAGGCGTTTGGAAATTGCGCCCAAGGATGGACCAAACTTGTGGAGGTCTGCACATTTTTTTTCTGAGGTCTTGGCTGATATCTTTTGATTTTCCTATGATGTCACGCATAGAGGCACTGAGTTACACCTCCAGTCGACTCAAATTATGTAAATTATGTAAATTAGCCTATCAGAAGCTTCTAAAGCCATGACATCATTTTCCAAGCTGTTTAAAGGCACAGTCAACTTAGTGTATGTAAACTTCTGACCCACTGGATTTGTGAACCAGTGAAATAATCTGTCTGTAAACAATTGTTGGAAAAATGACTTGTTTCATGCACAAAGTAGATGTTTGTCAACAAAACATTTTTGGAGTGGTTGAAAAACGAGTTTTAATGACTCCAACCGAAGTGTTTGTAAACTTCCAACTTCAACTGTGTAGAATAAGTCCGCGACAACAAGACAAGTCACATAGTGGCGGAATAAATTCAAATATCTTTGTTTCATCCCAAAACCGGAAAGCAACATCTGTCCGGTGAAGAGCAAGAATTATTCTGTGTGCTGCTGTAAAAGTATTGTAGGGAATACTCACTACGGTCTGTAGAATGTGTATATGGTCTATTTTCACGGGGCTCTGAATAATACAGTGTGTTGCTCGCCTTTTACCCCCACGTTCCATTGGCAGCCACAATGCGAATCACTGTATTTGGAATACATAATCATCACGTGGCTTACTGCACTACGGAAAATCCGCTAACCAAACGGTGGAGGGCATGCTCACTGAATTAAAGGGCAACTACACCCCAAACATTTTTCCCAGAACTCAAGTTATCCCCTGATGTGGTTTAAGCATTCTTGTGAACATAGAATTCAAATTGTTTTATTATTTAGTGTGATAAAAATAAATAAATGGGTGAAATCCGAAACCTGGAAAAACTAAACGGAGAGAACTGAATTTTGGCGGGGAAAACAAAGTATGCAAAAAATAACTACCAATGTTTTTTGAAGTGCATGACTGCACTTCAGAGTGTTTTGGGGAAGGTTGAGGTCAGGTCCAATATTGACTATGCACCAGAGGGAAAAAGGTTGGGCCATCCTATATACTGAACAAAAATATAAACGCAACATCTAAGGTGTTGGTTCCATGTTTCACGAGCTGAAATAAAAGAACCCAGAAATGTTCCCTACGCACAAAGCTTACTTCTCTAAAATGTTGTGCACAAATGTGTTTGCGTCCCTGTTAGTGAGCATTAGTCCTTTGCCAAGATAATCCATCCACCTGACAGGTGTAGCATATCAAGAAGCTGATTTAAGCAGCATGATCATTGCACAGGTGCACCTTGTGCTGGGGACAATAAAAGGCCACTTTAAAATGTGCGGTTTTGTCACACAACACAATGCCACAGATGTCACAACACAATGCCACAGATGTCAATTGCCACAGGGAGTGTGCAATTGGCATGCTGACTGCAGGAATATCTACCTGCTGTTGCCAGAGAATTCTATGTTCATTTCTCTACCATAAGCCACCTCCAACGTTTTTGAGAATTTGGCAGTATGTCTAACTGGCCTCACAACCGCAGACCACGTGTAACCACACCAGCCAAGGACCTCCACATCCGGCTTCTTCACCTGCGGGATGGTCGGAGACCAGCCACGCGGACAGCTGATGAAATTGTGGTTTTGCACAAACTAAGAATTTCTGCACAAGCTGTAAGAAACCGTCTCAGGGAAACTCATCTGCGTGCTCGTTGTCCTCACCAGGGTCTTGACTTGACTGCATTTCGGCGTTGTAACCGACTTCAGTTGGAAAATTCTCACCTTCAATGGCCACTGGCACGCTGGAGAAATGTTTTTCATGGATTAATCCTGGTTTCAACTGTACCAGGCAGACTGCGTGTATGGCGATGTGGGCGAGCGGTTTGCTGATGTGAACGGAGTGCCCCATGGTGGCAGTAAGGTTATGGTATGGAAGGCATAAGCTATGGATATCAAACACCATTGCATTTTATCGATGGCAATTTGAATGCGCAAAGATAGTGACGAGATCTTGAGGCACATTGTCGTGCCATTCATTCGCCATCATTACCTCATGTTTAACCATGATGATGCACGGCTGAAAATGTCCCAGTTCTTCCATGACCTGCATACTCAGCAGCAATGTTCCCTCTATTTTGAGCACTGAGCAAATTTCAGGTCTGCTGAGCGCTAACTTGAATGTTGTGAAAATTCTGTTCAACTTCCAGCGCACATGTACTATGAACTCTGAGGCTGTACTTGATTTAAGTTAGTTTTAACAGTGGCCATTTTGATCATATTGTAGGCCTACCATAAAAAAAACAATGGAGAAAATGCACCTCAGAACAGCTATTTCCATGTGAAAATGTTATCATTCAGCCTACAGTAACAGCCAATGTGTAGTGTTTAATGTAGGCCAAACGTGAGACGTTTGGAAAAAAAACATGGAGGGCTTGACATAAACAGGTTAATCTTATTGTCCTTCAGACAAGGAGGTGACTGACAATGTTGTGGTGTTTGATGCAAGAAACCACTTTACAAAATAAAATGCATTGTTATTCCCATACCATTATTACAGAGAATCAGACAAATTATGCTACCCTCTGCCTATTGGCTACTTACCTTATTCAAGTCTGTCTCAGAATACAACACTGCCCCTTTAAGACACAAAAAATGCTCTTTACCTGATTCGCTTTTTATGATGTCTAGGAAATTTACATATTTTGTGCTCTTATAGGATGCAATCACTTACCTATTCCTGACTACAAAGTATCTATAATTGGGCTAGTAACTTAACTAGCAAAGGACATGAACAAAATGTGCACACGTGGCTACATGGAGCTCTTGCTTTGATCTCAAAACAAGCGCGTCTACTCACCACCGCTCATGCTGTAAACACAGTCCGGTTAACTACTTAGGGAGCAGTGGGGCGCTGACTACCCGGTGAAATGTGAGGCGCCAAATTCAAAATCCAAAAGTTGAATTATTAAACATTCATCAATATACAAGTGTTGCATAGTCATGAAAAGCTCTAATTCTTGGCAATATCACAGCGTTGTCAGATTTCAAAAAGGCTTTACGGCGAAAGCACAACATTTGATTGTTTGAGGATAGCCCCTCTCATATTTTATGTATTAGCATAAATCCTTAACAAAACGCATAAAATCGCTAATATTAAATTGCTTACCTTTGAACTTCTGCTGAGGGCTTCCCAAGTGTCCAACGAAGACAATCCATGCTTCTTTTGTTAGAAAAAGTAATTTATTATATCCATAAATCTCCATTTGGTTGGCGCGTTATGTTCATAAAATCCACCGTCGAGTCGCCCATAGAACCGTGAAGAGAACGCGTTCAAATTATACCTATCATATTTCTCCGAACAAATCAAACATCATTTTTAATGTTTCCTTAGGTATCATTTTATGTATATTTACTATAATATTTCAACCGGATTGTAGCCTGACTGGTAAGGAAAATAAAGTGAGGCGCGTTCTCGTGAACGGAAAAAGTATTTCTCATTTCCTTCAGTAAATCTTCTTCTATACGGTTCCCTATAGCCCTATTGTTTTGAAACTTTGTTTAAAGACTGTTGACATCCTGTGGAAGCCATAGGTACTGCAGTCTCAATCCTACAAAACAGAGAAATTAATAGGCACAAGGAGAAAAATGGTCATTTACAAAAAAAACTGCAAATCCGTGTGGATTTTCCTCGGGTTTTGTGAATATCCTATTTTCTGGGCCTGAATGGCAGGCATTTTACTTTGGGCACGCCAGACTCTCAAACCGTCTCCTCGGCAGCTGCTCCCTAAGAAGTTAAAAGTAAATGGCACAGATCCATATATGACAGTGGTCTATTTGCATATAGGCCTACTGCAGCTCTGATTGATTGTTTATGCCGCACTAGTCTGTATAGAGTACGGGTTGAGTAGTGTGTGTCAATGCAATAGAATCCTACTCTGATGCGTTCTGGCTACAACAAAATCTCTTACATGTTGTTTCGGTATGTTGCATTGAAAGTGGCTATTGTGTTGATTCGATCACAGTTGCTACAGTAAATGGAAATGAAAGATATAGTGTTAACAGGGAAAACTCTAGAACAGTGGTCACCAACCTTTTCTAAGTCAAGATCACTTTCTGAGTCAAAATGCAAGCTGCGATCTATGCAACATGAACCAATTAACAAATCAAAATGTATTTGTCACATGCGCCGAATACAACAGCTTTCACCTTACAGTGAAATGCTTACTTATAAGCCCCTAACCAGCAATGCAGTTAAGAGAAATACCTAAAAATTAGACCAGCAGTAAAATAAAAATAGCAAGTTATATTACTGTAGCAATGAGGTTTGTGCTGTAACCTATGTGCCCAATACATTATCACCGCATATTGGCTTTGCTACTAATGCATTGTTGTTCGAGACACTTTAAAAAAATTATATTTCAACATTTTGAGGTAGGCTATATGATCACACCGGTAATAGATCCGTTGTTATATTACTTGTGAAGCACAGCTGAGTGAGCATACATTTCAAATAATTTGCTTTTTATTTTACTGGACTGATGGTAATCCTGCATCTGATGGTCAGTCTCTGCGGAGGGAGAGAGCAGCAGACTGAGGGTCCGCTTCTCAGCATCCCTCCGCTCTCCCTTATGTCCACTGACACTGACCAAAAGGGGACACTGTCTTCCAGCTGATGGGGAAACTCGAGTCGCACCACATTATTTCTGCCTCATGCACAAATTCATGTTGTTCCTATGAACAGGTAAAATGAAGAATTCCTCTAAAGATCCAAGCCTCTAATAACACAAGCCTATAGATACACTTTCCTACACATTCATTACTGCTACAGTACTTGATCTAGCGCTGAGTGGAAATAGGAAGAGCACTGATTTTGTCTTATAAAAGTGTTGTATACAGTGTTGACAGTGCTGAACTTAAACATGAACTCATAAAAACAGCATATCTTTGCAATATTTGTTGACAGTCTCTCTCTAATCATGGTTTTTAAATCTCAGTATCATCTTTGCTGTAGCTTGCTTTTATGCATGCCAAGTTACTGCAGACACGGTTGTCTGAGCCATCCGATTTGGCCAGCGGTAGGCCTATAGTGCACTTGATTTGCTCTCTAGGCCCGCTGGGAAGGCGGAGTTTGTACCTTCAGACACATGAAATTGTTCAAAATGGCTACAGTTGAATCGGGTGCACCTACCGCCAACAGCCCGAGACAAATATAGCTTTATCGTATTTTTTTTTACAGAAATGCTTGCTGATAATACTAGGAATGATCGCGATTGACCGGTTGGTGACCACTGCTCGAGAAAGTTGAGTGAAGTTCAATCTTGTGCTTCTCTCTGTGGGCTTATATTTCTGTGCGGCCGTCCTGGGGAGTTGCTCGGCAGTCTCGGGGCTACTGCGCGCAGCTTAGAAGGAAATTTGCTCACCAGACATGTCACCATTGAGTTTGTTTGGGATGCTCTGGATCGACATGTAGGACGGCGTGTTCCCGCCAATAGCCAGCAACTTCGCACAGTCATTGAAGAGGAGTGGGACAACATTCCACAGGCCACAATCAACAGCCTGACCGACTCTATGCAAAAGAGATGTTTCACTGCATGAGGCAAATGGTGGTCACATCAGATACTGACTGGTTTTCTGATCCACGCCCCTCTTTTTTTTGTAAGGTATCTGTAAACAACAGATGCATATCTGTATTCCCAGACATGTGAAATCCATAGATTAGGGCCTTATGAATGTATTTCAATTGACTGATGTCCTAATGAACTATAACTCAGTAAAATCTTAATTATTTCATGTTTATTTTTGTTTAGTGTACAAATGTTTTAGAGTAATATAATATATACAATTTAGTAGACACTTATCCAATGCAACTTACAGTAATGCTTGAATACATTTCTACGGATGGGTGGTCCTGGGAATCGAACCCACTATCCTGGCATTGCAATGCTCCACCAAGATGCATGGCAGGGTTATACATGCTTTGTGAAGCCTCAATATGATTTATAAGACTTTTAATCGGTTCTTATGCTACCCTTTTTATAAAGCACAGGTTTGTCATATTTGACAGTGGGTTATGTCACATTTGAAATCTGTAGTTATGCCACATTTATGAATCCTTTTTAAAGCATGACATACGGTTATAGATGAAGCCTTTTAAAATGTGCACTTCATGTTAACTCTCAATCTCTATGCTCCTCACAGCTACAAAACAAATATCCACTCATTTAAGTTTACAGACTCTAGTCTCTCCTTTCCTTCTCCTCTTTCTCATTCCTTCTATCACACTCCTTCTTTCTCCCTTTTTCTTCTCCCTCTCTCCCTCCTTTTCCTTCAGTCCCTGGTAGCGTTCCCCAAGCTAAAGCGGCAGGTGTTGTGCTACGACCCAGTGGTGGGTTCGCCTAAAGACTTTGCAGAGGGCACCCTCTTCTATGTCAATCAGGAGTTCTCACTAATGTAAGTGTTCCCTAATGTGTGACCACCTGGGGTTTGCAACCCGGCTCTCCACCTCCATGCCGCAGAGTTGGCTCTCTGGGCTAGCTTTACTTACATTGCCTTCAGGAAGTATTCATACCCGTTGACTTATTCTACATTTTGTTGTTACATCCTGAATTCGAAATGAATTAAATATACCCCATTATTACTTAATTAAAACATAATTTTTTGAAATGTTAGTACATTTATTGCAAATGAAATACAGATATCTAATTTACATAAGTATTCACACCCCTGAGTCAAATGTTAGAATCATCTTTGGCAGCGATTACAGCTGCAAGTCTTTTTGAGTAAGTCTAAGAGCTTTAAACACCTTTTTATTGTACAATATTTGCACATTGTTATTTTTCTAAATGCTTCAAACTTGGTCAATTTGGTTGTTGATCATTGCTAGACAGCCATTTTCAATTCTTGCAATAGACTTTCCAGACGATTTTAAGTCAACTGTAACTAGACAACTCAACATTCAATATTGTCTTGGTAAGCAACTCCAGTGTATATTTGGCCTTGTGGTTTAGGTTATTGTCCTGCTGAAGGGTGAATTTGTCTGTCTTTTTGGAAAGCCGACAACCAAGTTTTCTTCTAGGATTTTGCTCGTGCTTAGCTCTATTCCGTTTCTTTTAATCCTAAAAAAACTCCTTAGTCCTTGCCGATGACAAGCCTGCCCATCACATGATGCAGCCACCACAATGCTTGAAAATATGAATATTCTTTGCAGTTTTACTTCAGTGCCTTATTGGAAACAGGATGCATGTTTTGGAATATTTGTATTTTATAGGCTTCCTTTTTTTTTCACTCTTGATTTAGGTTAGTATTGTGCAATAACTACAATGTTGATCCATCCTCAGTTTTCTATCACACTCATTAGTCACCAATGGCCTCATCAAATTTTATTGGTCACATATTTAGCAGATGTTATTGCGGGTGTAGGGGAATGCTTGTGTTCCTAGCTCCAACATTGCAGTAGTATCTAACAAATGTATTTTTAAGGCCTTTATTAAGCGTTTCTTATGCCACCCTTTATAGAGCACAGGTTTATGTTTGTGTGTGCGTCATAGTGAAATCACTGAGCGGTTTCCTTCCTCTCCGGCAGCTGAGTTCGGGAGGATGCCTGTATCGTTATGGTGAAGGTGTATTGATACACCATCCAAAGTGTGATTAATAACTTCACCATGCTCAAAGGGATATTCAATGTCTGCTTTTTAATTTTTACCCATTTACCAATAGATGCCCTTTGCAAGGCATTGGAAAACATCCCTGGTCTTTGTGGTTGAATCTGTTTGAAATCCATTGCTTGACTGAGGGATCTAACAACAGATAATTGTATGTGTGTGGTACAGAGATGAAGTCAGCTGATCGTCCTCGCAGTGGCAGACCACGTGTAACAACACCTGCACAAGATTGGTACATCTGAACATCACACCTGCGGGACAGGTACAGGATGGCAACAACTGCCTGAGTTACACCAGGATCGCGCAATCCCTCCATCAGTGCTCAGACTGTCCGCATTAGGCTGAGAGAGGCTGGACTTGTTGGTCCTCACCAGACATCACCGGCAACAACGTCGCCTATGGGCACAAACCCACCGTCGCTGGACCAGACAGGACTGGCAAAAAGTGCTCTTCACTAACGAGTCACGGTTTTGTCTCACTGGGGTGATTGTTGGATTCGTGTTTATTGTCGAAGGAATGAGCGTTACACCGAGGCCTGTACTCTGGAGCGGGATCGATTTTGGAGGTGGAGGGTCCGTCATGGTCTGGGGCGGTGTGTCACAGCACCATCAGACTGAGCTTGTTGTCATTGCAGGCAGTCTCAACGCTGTGCGTTACAGGGAAGACATCCTCCTCCCTGGTGTGGTACCCTTCCTGCAGGCTCATCCTGACATGACCCTCCAGCATGACAATGCCACCAGTCATACTGCTCGTTCTGTGCATGATTTACAGCAAGGCAGGAATGTCAGTGTTCTGCCAGGGCCAGCGAAGAGCCCGGATCTCAATCCCATTGAGCACGTCTGGGACCTGTTGGATCGGAGGGCTAGGGCCATTCCCCCCAGAAATGTCTGGGAACTTGCAGGTGCCTTGGTGGAAGAGTGGGGTAACATCTCACAGCAAGAACTGGCAAGTCTCGTGCAGTCCATGAGGAGGAGATGCACTGCAGTACTTAATGCAGCTGGTGGCCACACCAGAAACTGACTGACTTTTGATTTTAACCCCACCCTTTGTTCAGGGACACATTATTCAATTTCTGTTAGTCACATGTCTGTGGAACTTGTTCAGTTTTTCTCAGTTGTTGAATCTTGTCATGTTCATATTTGCACATTTTAAGTTTGTTGAAAATATATGCAGTTGACAGTGAGTTTAGTACGTGGCACAAAAAAGACCGACTAGTACCACCTCTAAATTGTGTGTGTGTGTGTCCAGAAAAAACTCCAAGGTCCAAAAAAGGGGGAAGATTAACCTAATTGGCCGGCTTCAGCTCACCACAGAACGAATGAGGGAGGAGGAGAACGAGGGAATCGTCCAGCTCAGGATATTGAGAACACAGGTACTGTATAAGGGCTTCCCATTGAAAGGTCATTGCAAATAAGATTTTTTTATTTCTCACATCCTTGAGGCAGAAGATCTGCGGTTTTTCCCCTTGGCTCTTCTCCTCCAATGCATTTTGAAAAAGAGTCGAGGATGCAAGGTATCCAGGAAATACAGTACAATTGAGATTCACCCTCTCTCTCTTCTCCTGGTCTCTCCCTTTCCAGGAGGCCATCATCCAGATCATGAAGATGCGCAAGCGGATCACCAACGCCCAGCTGCAGACAGAGCTGGTCGAGATCCTCAAAAACATGTTCCTACCTCAGAAGAAGATGATCAAGGAGCAGATGGAGTGGCTCATTGAGCACAAGTACATCAAGCGCGACGAGACGGATCTCAACACCTTTATCTACATGGCGTAACGGTGGTGATGACGTATGACGGTGGTTCTTCAGGCCTGATGGACAATAAAATATTTCCAGGTCCGACAGTCTTAGAAAAAAATAACATTGTATCGTGGGGGTTCAACCCTGATGGACAATAAGAATATTTTCAAGCTGACCTCTTTGATAAACAAATTATCTATTCATGTGGGGCAGGGGCAATAAAGACTTGATTTAGGACAGAGTTACAGAAATGCATAAAAGGAGGAGTTTGTGTGGGGAAAATGAAAGGGTAAGAAAGAAATGAGTTTGAGCTTCTCAGCAGGAGTCTCACCCACTGAGTTTTCAGTCATCGTTTTTGTCTAGGAGGCATTTCCTTGTCTGTAGACGGGACGTGGATGGTGGTTGTGAAGGTTTTATCTCTGTTAATGTGGCCTTCGCCTTACTGTCAACCAACCACCACGCAGACTGCACCACCACTATTGGATTGACGATGGTTGTTGTTGTTAGGTCTCTCTAACGACATGGAAGGAAGAATGGTAGGAGGTCCGTTTTCCTCCATATCTACAGTCCAAGTTTTGTGCCTGGCCAACACTAGTCGCCGGACCTCT
Source organism: Brachymystax lenok tsinlingensis (assembly GCA_030435695.1). Taxonomy (NCBI): domain Eukaryota; kingdom Metazoa; phylum Chordata; class Actinopteri; order Salmoniformes; family Salmonidae; genus Brachymystax; species Brachymystax lenok. The sequence continues at coordinate 42,204,215 of CM059795.1, read as the reverse complement.
TCAACAGAACAAGTTGTGTCCTCTGGCAACTGTCTGAGCCAAGCTGTCGACCATGTTTTTTTTGTTTTTGTGGTGACGAACAAAGCATTAATGCCGCATTCACGTGCTAGTCGGAACTAGGAAACTCTAAACTTTCCGACTTGCTAACTGGTTGTAGTTATACATGTGCTGCGTACAACAAATCAGCAAGTTGGAAATTTCAGAGTTTCCTAGTTCCGACTAGCATGTGAACACTGCATTAAGACGTGACGTCGTTCCTAGACATTCCCGGACCCAGACTAACATTAGTCCTAGATTAAAAATATACACTGCTCAAAAAAATAAAGGGAACACTAAAATAACACATCCTAGATCTGAATGAATGAAATAATCTTATTCAATACTTTTTTCTTTACATAGTTGAATGTGCTGACAACAAAATTACACAAAAATGATCAATGGAAATCAAATGTATCAACCCATGGAGGTCTGGATTTGGAGTCACACTCAAAATTAAAGTGGAAAACCACACTACAGCCTGATCCAACTTTGATGTAATGTCCTTAAAACAAGTCAAAATGAGGCTCAGTAGTGTGTGTGGCCTCCACGTGCCTGTATGACCTCCCTACAACGCCTGGGCATGCTCCTGATGAGGTGGCGGGTGGTCTCCTGAGGGATCTCCTCCCAGACCTGGACTAAAGCATCCGCCAACTCCTGGACAGTCTGTGGTGCAACGTGGCGTTGGTGGATGGAGCGAGACATGATGTCCCAGATGTGCTCAATTGGATTCAGGTCTGGGGAACGGGGCGGGCCAGTCCATAGCATCAATGCCTTCCTCTTGCAGGAACTGCTGACACACTCCAGCCACATGAGGTCTAGCATTGTCTTGCATTAGGAAGAACCCAGGGCCAACCGCACCAGCATATGGTCTCACAAGGGGTCTGAGGATCTCATCTCGGTACCTAATGGCAGTCAGGCTACCTCTGGCGAGCACATGGAGGGCTGTGCGGACCCAAAAAGAAATGCCACCCCACACCATGACTGACCCACCGCCAAACCGGTCATGCTGGAGGATGTTGCAGGCAGCAGAACGTTCTCCACGGCGTCTCCAGACTCTGTCACGTGCTCAGTGTGAACCTGCTTTCATCTGTGAAGAGCACAGGGTGCCAATGGCGAATTTGCCAATCTTGGTGTTCTCTGGCAAATGCCAAACGTCCTGCACGGTGTTGGGCTGTAAGCACAACCCCCACCTGTGGACGTCGGGCCCTCATACCACCCTCATGGAGTCTGTTTCTGACCGCTTGAGCAGACACATGCACATTTGTGGCCTGCTGGAGGTCATTTTGCAGGGCTCTGGCAGTGCTCCTCCTGCTCCTCCTTGCACAAAGGTGGAGGTAGCGGTCCTGCTGCTGGGTTATTGCCCTCCTACGGCCTCCTCCACGTCTCCTGATGTACTGGCCTGTCTCCTGGTAGCGCCTCCATGCTCTGGACACTACGCTGACAGACACAGCAAACCTTCTTGCCACAGCTCGCATTGATGTGCCATCCTGGATGAGCTGCACTACCTGAGCCACTTGTGTGGGTTGTAGACTCCGTCTCATGCTACCACTAGAGTGAAAGCACCGCCAGCATTCAAAAGTGACCAAAACATCAGCCAGGAAGCATAGGAACTGAGAAGTGGTCTGTGGTCACCACCTGCAGAACCACTCCTTTATTGGGGGTGTCTTGCTAATTGCCTATAATTTACACCTGTTGTCTATTCCATTTGCACAACAGCATGTGAAATTTATTGTCAATCTGTTGCTTCCTAAGTGGACAGTTTGATTTCACAGAAGTGTGATTGACTTGGAGTTACATTGTGTTGTTTAAGTGTTCCCTTAATTTTTTTGAGCAGTGTATATATATTCTCAATGGAGAATCTTCATTGAAAGTCGACTTTATTCCAGAACTAGGCTTAATCTGGGTTTGGGAAACTGGCTCCACAGTATATATTATAATTCAGAAATGTTCACAAGTTGTTCACTGTTTTCACAAGAGACAGACTGACACAAGTTTTCTGTTTTGACTGATTTTAAAGTGCAGACTGTTTGCTTTAATTTGAGGGTATGTTCATCCATATCGGGTGAACCATTTAGAAATTACATTTAAAGTAGTTAAAAGTACAGTATTTGGTCCCATATTTAGCTCGCCGTGACTACGAACTTGTTGCATACATTTGCAGTTTGTTTTGGTTGTGTTTCTGATTATATTGTGCCCAATAGAAAGGCATTGTAAATAATGTATTGTCATTTTGGAGTCACTTTTTTTGTGAATAGAATGTTTCTAAACACTTCTACATTTTTTATGTGGATAATCATGAATGAATCGTAAATAATTATTGAGAAAGCGGCACAAGTATTTGCCAAAATACTTTTGGTTCTCTTAGATGTGGTGACTATGTACAAAAAGTGCTGTAATTTCTGAACGGTTTACCCAATATGGATGAAATTACCCTTAAATTAAAGCTGATAGTCTGCACTTTAACTCCATATTCATTTAATCATTTCAAATGCTGGAATACAGATCCAAAACATGTCAATGTCCAAATACTGTATATAGCCTTATCTCTATATATGGTTCTGATGGTAACTACTACAGTACAGAGGTAAAGGAGTGTACAGAAATATGTTAATGAGATGATGAAATAAACAGCACTTTATTAAAAAAATTATGAACGTCAAATCTACGTTGTCATTCGACCCTGGGCTTCTTCCCAAAGCAGGAAAAAGGTGCAAATAACTACATTTTCTAGCATATGTCCATTGCTAGATGGCACTAAACTTCAGAATTCTGATTCTGTTGCTGTCCTCTTAAATGGTGCTGAATCTCTGCTGCGGTTACAGCTGGTTTGTAAAGAATGCTGATGTTGAGTATGGCCTGGTGGGTGAACGAATCAAATAAATTGTGCCATGCTCATTTCAAGTTTATTTAGGCATTTGGCAAATGGAGTCCTTTTGAAAATATTGAATAAAGTTATTGGTAACTAATGAACCATGCTTTGTGAACTGAAATACTCCCTGCTGCAATACCCACTTTGAATCCCGTGTGTGCAATATGGTTTATAGCCTAACTCTAGACAAGAAGCCTATGGTCGGGATGCGTCCTTTATAATCTCTCTTTCCTCCAGAAGTTTGCTCTCATTCACTACTCCCCACAAATGTAGATGCATTTAATTGGTGTTGACATGGGCTAGACAGAGAGTTTCCATATACAAGTAATTTCCTTCCAAGTCCATGAAGGAAAGAGAACAAAGTATACTCTTCGGGAGACAGTAGTGCTAATTGGGACGCATGCCTGGTCCCTTGCGCTATAGGTTTATTCCAGTCCATGGGTTAATCTTCTTACACAGTATTGTTATCTGTTGCACATCCTGACCACACGAGTGGGGCAGAGTGCAGCCAACAGTTTCTTACCAATACAACTCATCCATTGCATATATCAGACAACATTAATAGCCTATTGAAGACATTTCGCGCATAATGTTTTTAAAATCTGAGCCGACCATCACAAAATTAGCCCGCTTAATAAGATTTGCACTTGGAGCATTTTCAAGTGTGCGTTTGGAGTCAACACGGACACCGCACATGCTCAGTCCGCAGCTCCTTGTAGGCTCCTTCTTGGAGTGCACTTGGAGAGGAACATATGAAAGCCAAAAGGTTCAAATCGTCTTACCCAGAAACATGAACACTTGTGATTAGCAGTGTCAAAGTGTTTCTTTACACTTTACGCGTTTTTCACTTGTCCAGTGTGCGTTTACAGGTGATTTGAACGCTAGTTGTGGTCAATTTTTACACGTGTTCATTACACCTGTCCAGTGTGCATTTGCAGGTGATGAGAATGCTTGTTTTGGTCAATTTTCACTCGTGTTTATTGCACCTTTCCAGTGTTCATTTACAGATGATGTTAACGCTCTAACCCAGAGACTTTCTCTAGTTACTGGGTGGGCTGACGCCCTGAAGGCCACCAGAGGGCACAAATACAGCCAGCTCCCTTCCCCAGTGATATGGGGGAGAGGGCCAGAGGGGGCTGAGACTTTCCCAGGGAAGGGGGCCCGACCACCAGAGAGGGGTGCCTACCCCCACCCATGGCCACCAGGAGGCACCAGTATATCCAGCCAGCCGGCTGCCCTGCACCAGAGAGATGAGGGGAGAGGACTGAGGTCCACCAAGGGAGAGGGGGCCATCCCCCAGAGAGTGGGGCCGACCCCTGTCAACGGCAACCAGAGAGCGCCAATACATCCAGACAGCTCCCTGCCCCAGGGATATCGGAGGTGAGGGCCAGAGAGAGCTGAGGCCATCCCAGGGAGAGGGGGCCGACCCCTGCCCAGGGCCACCGGGGGCGACACTACATCCACCTAGCTCCCTGCACTAGGGATATTGGTGAGAAGGCCAGAGAGGGATGGGGCCAACTCAGGGAGGGGGGGCCAACCCCTGCCCGCAGGCACCAGGGGCGCCACTAGATCCACCCAGCTCCCTGCACCAGAGAAAGGGGGGGAGGGCCGGAAATGGGGGGCCAACCCCCGGCGGAGAGTTCCAGAGAGGGATGGGCCCTATCCAGGGAGAGGGGGGCCAACACATAGAGAGGGGGGCCTCTCTGGAACTCTCCCCCGGGGGTTGGCCCCCCATTTCCTGCCCTCTCCCCCATTTCTCTGTTGCAGGGAGCAGCTCCCTGCCCCAAGGGGAGAGGGCCAAGTGAGGGGTGGCCAACGCCCAGAGGTGTAAATTCTTGCTTAGGTTTTGTTCTATGAGGTCATGTTCAACAGCTAATGTCATATTTTGTGCTAGATTTTTTTAAAGCATTTATGTATTAACCTCTTGGGGATAATTAAGGAGCAGTGGGGCACTTGCTTGGACACATCCGAAGTGTCCAAGCAAGACATCCAATGTTCCTTTTGTAAGAAAAAGTCCCTATTTATATCCATAAATCTCTGTTTGGTTGGCACATTCTGTTCAGAAAATCCACCGTTCACTCGCCCAATATAGAAGACACAGAGACTGGTAAAAATATACCTATAAACTCTGTCCAAACAAATCAAACCACGTTTCTAATTGATCCTAATAGCTACACTATTATGTTTACTAACGATTATATTTCACACTGATAATATCCTGAATGATAGTAAAGTCAAATACTGAGGTGCGCGCTCCCGGGTCCCTCGTGCCACAGACAGAAATCACTTCCTCTCTCCACTTTCATAATCTTCTTCTATTCGGCTGGTAAACTCATCAAACCTTGTCTAAATACTGTTGACATCTAGTGGAAGCCATAGGTACTGCAACCTGGGTCCTGGATTACAGCAGATCCCATAGACAACCATTGGAAAAGAAGGCATGTCACAAAAAATATTTTTTCCGGATGGATTTTGCTTGGGTTTTCGCCTGCCATATCAGTTCTGTTATACTCACAGACATTTTAACAGTTTTAGAAACTTCAGAGTGTTTTCTATCCAATAGTACTAATTATGTGCATATCGTAGTTTCTGGGCCTGAGTGGCAGGCATTTTACTTTGGGCACGCCAGACTCTCCAAAACTCCCAACACTGCCGTCGCTCCCTAACTAGTTTTTAAAAAATCACAAAGGCTTCATGATTAATATAGTTCATGTTAAATGACTGATATTATCTCATAGAAGAATACGTAAAGGATCTCCTAACCCCGTCTTATCCTTATTAGTTTTGTCATATTTCTACCTTTGTTACTGTACATTTACAAAAATAATTAGTTTGCTGCTAAATACATATAACTCACATCGCTGGGGCATATTTTTGAATTTTACTCACAGTATCACACATTTTCAGCCTTTGTTGGTCTTATTACACCAATATCTATTCCTTTATGGCATTGAAAAATATATTTAATATGCATTTTTCTGCTGTTAATTCAGAATCCATTAAATTTCTGTATTAGGTGAGCAATACAATCAAACTCTATTGTCATTGATATCATAAAAAAAGTACCTACTTTTCCCCCCAAAAAACATCTGTTTGATAAATGAATTAAAGCAATAATACTCACTATACTTTCCAAACCACAAATGCTGGATTAAAATATGTTTTCTAAAAAGGAATTTATAAACTGTTAAAGCGGATGAAGGACTAGGGTGCACAACATTTGAGAGAAATAAGCTTTTTGTGTGAATGGAAAATGTCTGGGATCTTTTATTTCAGCTAATGAAATATGAGACCACTTTACGTGTTGCATTGATATGTAGGTTCAGTGTATATAAGTCCATGTGAAAATATGCAGCAAAGTGAGACGTCATCGCTCAAGTTGGTAATCCAATGTTTCGAGAATAGCTGGCTAGCCCTCTGTCCAGTACACAACATGCAAATATCTAATGTTATCTTAAAGCTACCTCTGCACTGTTTATTTTGTCATTGATAGGCTGTACATTTACTTGCTTATTCCCTGACATTGTCCAAGTTATCATTTCTCATTAATTCTCCCTTTCTCCTCTGATGTATTCCATGTTGCCCACTTCCTCACCAGACAGTAGCAACAAACTATTAGAAACGGTGCTAATTTTATTCAACAACCTTTTAAAAATGTTAGTATTCCATATCAAGGTCTAGTCCAAAACTAATGACACTGTTTCAGAATGTAAAAAGTAACAGTACAAAAAAATACATAATTTTAGCAGACATTGCATTAGAACTAGATACACTCTTAGAAAAAAGGGTTCCAAAAGCGTTCTTCGGCTGCCCCCATAGTATAACCCTTTTTGGTTCCAGGTAGAACCATTTTGGGTTCCATGTAGATCCATCTGTGGAAAGGGTTCTACATGACACCCAAAATGGTTCTACTTGGTACAAAAAAGGTTCTACCTGGAACCAACAAGGGTTCTTCAAAAGGTTATCCTATGGGGACAGCCGAGTAACCCTTTTAGGTTCTAGACAGCACCTTTTTTTTCTAAGAGTGCAGTTTTATCAGAGACATTTTTAGGAAAAGCAGCTCATTTAGCAAGCCCATAAAATGTCTATCGGATATAAATAACTAGTAGTTATTGTTCTATAGGCTTTCCTCCTTGCTAGTCTGCAGGTGCTTGAGTACTTGATGTTGTGGCTGTAACATTTCCTGGACATTGCATAAGAACAACATCAACTAGAACTAACAACTTTATCAGATATACATTTTCAGGAAAAGCAGCTCATTTAGCAAGCCAATAAAATAATGTATTGCATTGGTTTAACCTTGAAATCTAGCTACTCAAGATAGAGATCTTACCTTTTTATCTCTGTAGCGGTTTGCTCTCACCTCGTCTGGGCACTGCAACAGCCAGATAGAAGCAGCTGCACATCAGATCTTATTCCCCATTCTCTATTGTCTAGATTCTACAGGGAGCTAGCCTGTTCTCATAAGACATGAGCTACTAGCTAGCCAACTTGAGCAAATACATCTCAGCTTGCTAACTAGCAGAGCCAATCAATTACACAACAAATATACACAGAGTAAACAATTACTTTCCAAACTAATGTTAGTCTCAACCAAATGACAAGTACAAAGACCTATTGCTACATTCCACAAAGTAACAAACATTAGTTACAGGCAAGACAGAAGACTCTATTGCTAGCTAACCAGCCATGCTATTTCAATGAAAATAAGATAGCTAGTGAGCGTCAGCTTTGTAGTTGTACATAGACGTTCAAAACGTGTGCGGTAGCACAATTTCATGCATCTGAAAGTACAACATTCAAGCATTCTAACCGATTGGTGTACATTTTTAAACGTAATTCTTCTGCATGTCCTTTTTGCATGAACAGGTGAATAAAGCACAAGTCTTCTTCTTGAGCATTTTTACCCTAGATTTTTTTCACCTGTTGTGTTTGCATTTCCAAGTGTGGGAAACGCGTGTCTTCTGTGGTTGCTTTTAGGAATTTCCCTTTTGAAATGTTAATGGACAATTACATGGATGATTTTCTCTTTTCCAAAAGACATAAAGCTTTTCGTAAAAAGTTGGTAATCCAATGTTTCGAGAATAGCTGGCTAGGCCAAACAGGTGGCTAGGCCAAACAGGTGAATAAAGCGCAAGTCTTCTTCTTGAGCATTTTTACCCTAGATTTTTTTCACCTGTTGTGTTTGCATTTCCAAGTGTGGGAAACGCATGTCTTCTGTGGTTGCTTTTAGGAATTTCCCTTAAAAATGATGTATTGTGTGGAACAAACATGCCTCACTGACTATAGAATAACAAATCATGTCAGCTCTATTCATAACATTTCTATTGGCAACATTTGCCTACTTGAAGTGCCCCAGGAAATAGAGAGGTCTAATCAGGGGTGTATTCATTACACAAATTCTATTGCAAAACGTTTAGTCTGTCACAAAACGTTTTGTAACAGATACAGTTTACTGCAAATGCTGTTCAGTTCCATTTTGTTCTTAACTCCCTTTTCTCTACTACTACTTTTCCTAGCTTCCTTTCCTCATTTCCTTTCCTATTGTTTCTGTGTTTCCTTTCCTTTTCTCCTTTCCCGGTTCCCTTTCATAATTTATTTTCCTCATATCCTAGCTCCCTTTCCTTTCCTCCTTTTCTATTCTAGCTCCTCTACGTTTCCTAGATCCCTTTGCTTAGCCATTAGTGTTTTTGATATTAATAGCTACTGTATTGATATGTTCAACACTATTTGGATTGAGATATTATAAATTGCTATTACTATTTTTTACATTTGTGAATGATGTATGCAAGGTGGCTGACTGTATATAAAAAAGCAATTGTATGTCAGTTCTAAATTTTAATTAGACTTCAATTATTGTGGCAATGAGGGCTTCAAATAGTGATCAAATCAAATAAAAGTGTATTGTACATCAAAGTGCATTTGGAATTTTACACCAGTGACAAAGCGTACACACTACTATTTTCCCCAATGTAGTGATTTAAAAAAATAAACGAAGCAAAAAAAGAAACGTCCTCTCACTGTCAACTGCGTTTATTTTCAGCAAACTTAACATGTGTAAATATTTGTATGAACACAACAAGGTTCAACAACTGAGACATAAACTGAACAAGTTCCACAGACATGTGACTAAAATAAATGGAATAATGTGTCCCTGAACAAAGGGGGGGTCAAAATCAAAAGTAACAGTCAGCATCTCGTGTGGCCACCAGCTGCATCTCCTCCTCATGGACTGCACCAGATTTGCCAGTTCTTGCTGTGAGATGTTACCCCACTCTTCCACCAAGAAACATGCAAGTTCCCAGACATTTCTGGGGAGAATGGCCCTAGCCCTCCGTTCCAACAGGTCCCAGACGTGCTCAATGGGATTGAGATCCGGGCTCTTCACTGGCCCTGGCAGAACACTGACATTTCCTGCTGGAAATCATGCACAGAATGAGCAGTATGACTGGTGGCATTGTCATGCTGGAGGGTCATGTCAGGATTGGCCTGCAGGAAGGGTATCATATGAGGGAGGAGGATGTCTTCCCTGTAACGCACAGCGCTGAGATTGCCTGCAATGACAACAAGTTCAGTCCGATGATGCTGTGACACACCGCCCCAGACCATGATGGACCCTTCACCTCCAAATCGATCCCGCTCCAGAGTACAGGCCTCGGTGTAACGCTCATTCCTTCGATGATAAACGCAAATCCGACCATCACCCCTGGTGAGACAACATCACGACTTGTCAGTGAAGAGCACTTTTTGCCAGTCCTGTCTGATCCAGCGACGGTGGGTTTTTGCCCATAGGCGACGTTGTTGCCGGTGATGTCTGGTGAGGACCTGACTTACAACAGGCCTACAAGAGCTCAGCTTATTGCGGACAGTCTGAGCACTGATGGAGGGATTGTGCGTTCCTGGTGTAACTCGGGCAGTTGTTGTTGCCATACTGTACCTGTCCCACAGGTGTGATGTTCGGATGTACCGATCCTGTGCAGGTGTTGTTACACGTGGTCTGCCACTGCGAGGATGATCGGCTGTCTGTCCTGTCTCCCTGTAGCGCTGTTTTAGGCGTCTCACAGTATGGACATTGCAATCTATTGCCCTGGCCACATCTGCAGTCCTCATGCCTCCTTGCAGCACGCCTAAGGCACATTCACGCAGATGAGTACAGACCCTGAGCATCTTTCTTTTGGTGTTTTTTTCAGAGTCAGTAGAAAGGCCTTTTTAGTGTCCTAAGTTTTCATAACTGTGACCTTAATTGCCTACCGTCTGTAAGCTGTTAGTGTCTTAACAACCGTTTTACAGGTGCATGTTCATTAATTGTTTATGGTTCATTGAACAAGCATGGGAAACAGTGTTTTACTGTTTTTACTGTTTACTGTTTTACTGTTTACACTTTACAATTAAGATCTGTGAAGTGATTTGGATTTTTACGAATTATCTTTGAAAGACAGGGTCCTGAAAAAGGGAGTTTATATTACATTTTCAATATTTTATAACATATATAATGGCCTAGCTTATTGCTTGGGCTTATTGGTCACCCATGAATAACAAAACAATGCCTATTCCCTATTTTTATTTTGTGCAATGGCTTGAAGAATTTGCTCAGGACATATACAGGACCAGTCAAAATTGTGGAAACATCTAATCACTCGGGTTTTTCTTTATTTTTGTAGACATCAAAACTATGAAATAACGCATATGTAATCATGTAGTATCCTAAAAAAAGTGTTAAACAAATCAAAATATATTTTAGATTCTTCAAAGTAGCCACCCTTTGCCTTGATGACAGCTTTGCACACTCTTGGTGCAAAAGCAGTGTTGTGACAAGGTAGGGGTGGTACACAGAGATATTTGGTAAAAGACCAAGTCCATATTGTAATGAAAACGTGTAAAAATTCCCATAACAAGTATTCTCATCATCTGTAAATGCACACTGGACAGGTGTAATGAACACATGTAAAAATGTCCATAAGCGTTCTAATCACTTGTAAATGCGCACTGGACAGGTGTTAAAAACGAATTGTAAAAATTGCATTTGACACTTGAAAAAAGCACGTGAAAAATGATCATTACGAGCATTCAAATCACCTGTAAACCCACACTGAACAAGTGAAAAAAACACGTTAAGAAAATCTACATATGAGACTTGAAAAAAAGCAAGTGAAACATGATAATGACAAGTGTTGACATGTTCCGGGTAAGATGATTTGAACCTTTTGGCTTTCCATAGGGGAGAGCGAGATTGCAAGTGGATCAGAGGGGGGTGCGTCGCTAGGCAGGACCGAGGAGGAATCACAGCAGCCCCGGCTGGGACTGCCATACCCGACCCGCTGGATCCCCGGAGGAACAGAGAGAACACGTCGCCCAAGGGAGAGGAGCTCTGTTCAGGTAACAGTAAAACAACACCGCCGCATTTGCTTTAGGGACCTCGCTGCAGATGCCGCTTTTGTAATACGAGTGACTGTGGTTGAGGAGGTGATGGGAGGCGGGAACCGTAGTTGGAAGAAAAATACAGTAGGCTAGTCATGCGAGCTGCTGCCGCGGCTTGTGTTGTGCTCAAAGCAGGGGGCATACACGAGACATGATCCATTACCAACGGAGTTAGCCTATGCCTCGCCGTCCGTTGGGAGCATCGTTTGACCCGTCGCGTGCACTGCTGTGGGATACCACGCGCGAAAGAAGGCTTTCAAGATGTGGCTATTAGCTAGGAGCTGCTATTTCCACAATTGGCAACAGAATAACAATATATTATCCCACCAAACAATAGACTACCGCAGCAACCTTGATTTCTAGCTACAATTTGCCACTACTGCTATAACCCTATTTTCTTATTTATGCCATCCAGAAGGGTTTGCAGTAGAGTGGTGCTTATTTGATAATTTTGATATTTCAGGAGAATGCATTGCTAACTTGCTTCATCTGATATGCAAGGACCAAGTTGAGAATTGTCTGATCATAAGACCAACACCCACACGCATCCTGTCCTCTCCTTGCCCGACGACCCTGCATTTAATTCCGTTGCTCTATGGACTGCTAGTTGGCCGGAGCGATGTGGATGGATAGGTAGCTAGACAAGTTGTCTCCCATAGCTACCAGACACAGCTGTGTCCAATTTTATAGGCTCTTATTATTACCATCACGACCGTCTAAACCTTCAATCTTTCACCTAAACAGTTACACAGACTTGAGTAAATATCCTACTGTTATAGGCAGACAAATAGTCAAATAGATCTAGGGCAGAACACTAACAGTTCATTGCGAAATAAGAAATGTCTACTATAGGCCTGGCTGCCTTAAACGATGTCATATGCAAACCATTTGTAAAACTATATGTAATCTGACCTATGTTGAATAATAACAAACTCCCTTGCTGATTCTTAAATGTAGGTCCATGTGACACAACTAAAATAGCCTTCTGGACGCCTTGCCTATCTGTCCCCAAATGCAGTTTCCCAACTCCAGTCATCGAGTACCCCCAACAGTAGGCTACATGTTTTGATTGTGGCCCTGGACAAGCATACCTTGCAAAGTTGAATCAGGTGTTTTTGTCTGGGGTTACAAAAAAACTGTGCTCTTGGGGGTACTCAGGGACTGAGGTTGGGAAACACTGCCATAATGCACTCTTCTTTGGTTATGACTAATGCATCTGGCCTATAAAGGCCAGCCTATTAGTTATAGCCAATTATGATGCATGTAGGCTGATGGGTTAGGAGAGTGACTGAGGATGACGAAACGGAACAATATGGAAATTAATTGTGTAGAGTGCAAATTATTGTCTGTCAGAAGTAGGGAACCATGTGGTCTCTATTCATTCTATTTCTATATGCAAAATTCAGGGCCCGGTTTCCCAAAAGCATCTTAAGGTCATGACTAGACGGATCCAGCTTTTGCCAAGTTATTATCCTGCTGCGTAAGTTATCCTACCTGACGTTAATTTGACAAAAACTGGAGATCCCTTTTAGCTTTAAGGCTAAGTTAATCGTTAGAACCTTCATAGGAGCATCATTAAATCTCTGAGCTCTTTCCCAAAATCATCCTTACTAAAGTTGCACATGAAAGCACTTGTTATTTACCAACTTCCTCAAACCACTCGTAGAACAGCTAAGTGTGTCGTTAGATTTGTTTTTTCCCTACTGCTTCACTTTAAATGCATTACCGCTAAACATAGAATCAATATGTTTATCTGTCTCTCTGTGAGCGCCGATAACTTCACAATGAAGTTGACTACAAATACAAAGTTGCCAATGTCTTTGCAATTGTTACAAACAAGCAAAGGACAAAAAATTGCTCTAAATAAAAACTGAGATGACTGCATTAAAATATGAATAGCTTTAGCTTACCTACAGTATAGGCTTCATATTAATATTAAAATCAATTTCATGTTCATTCAATTCATTTTTATAGTTGGCTACTGTCTAACTTTTGTGTAGCCTGACAGGTGCGCAGTGATGTGCCAGATCTTAATTTTATGCATTATTATAGGGTCTCAATATTTGCAGCCATAGCTGATAATATCTCTGTAGGAGCTGATCCGTTGTCATTATTTTGGAATAATTCTTATGTTAAGATACGATTTTAATGGAGAAAGGCAGTGCTGCAATCAGCTTTCTTTCAATCGTATCAGTATCGATCTTATCAGTATTGATGCATTCCTCAACACACACTTAGCAAATGTTCTCTCTGTGTGGTGTTTTGGGAAACACAGTTTAAATCTTCCGTGTTGCAGGACAGATGTATCGTTAAAACACTCGTAAGCCTAAGTTCCTTCGCTATCGGGAAACCGGGGCCTGAACGTTTCAGGTCCTTGAATACACCACTGATGTCAGATGCATGGATCGGCCAGCTTCTAGCTTGCTAGAGGAGACTGCAGAGAGGAAGAAAGGATGGCATAATACTGCTGGCTGGGATAGCCCTCCTCATAACACATTCAGGAGGGTGTGAGGGAGAGGGGGAAGGCTCTGCCTGTGGTACACCCCTCCACCAGCCAACCAGTGCAGGTATCCCCTCTTTTAGTTTTTTCTCTACGCTACCACACAGAGAGATGGAGAGAGGCGTATCTCTCTCTCTTTTGCACTTTGTTCTCTGTACTACCACACCAACAAAGAAAAAGAGGATCTCTTTCTCTCTCTCTCTTCTTTGTCTTTCTCTGCACTACCACAGCACCAGAGAGATGGAGAGAGAAAGAGATATTCCCCTTTTTCTATCTTTGTGCACTACCACACCACCAAAGAGAAAGAGGGAAATCTCTGTCTCTGTGTGTGTGTGTGTGTGTGTGTGTGTGTACAGTACTGTTCCTCCAGATCCATGGGTGTAATCAGGATGTCAGCAGAGCAGACTTAATCAGTCCTCATCCTAGAGACAATCACTTTGTCTGTGTCCTACCAGAAGACCAGACAAGTGTCGTAAATGGCTCCCTATATACTGTACTACTTTTAAGGGCCCTGGTCAAAATGTCTGAATTGCATTATTATATTATTTGATGCTCTAGTAGTCTTATTAAATGAACCCGTTTAATGACGACATTGAAGGGGAGTGGGACAACATTCCACAAGCCACAATCAACAGCCTGACCAACTCTATGCGAAGGAGATTTGTCGCACTGCATGAGGCAAATGGTGGTCACACCAGTTACTGACTGGTTTTCTGATCCACGTCCCTACCTTTTTTGTGTGTGACGACAAACAGATGCATATCTGTATTCCCAGTCATGTGATGTCCATAGATTAAGATGATGTCCATAGCCTAATTTATTTATTTCAATTGACTGAGTTCCTTATATTCTTTGAAATTCTTGCATGTTGCGTTTTATATTTTTGTTCAGTGTAGTTGGTAATTGTACATGAACTACAAGATTGAGCTCAGGGGCATCCTGTTTCCATTAATCATCTTTGAGATGTTTCTACAATTTGATTGGAGTCCACCTGTGGTAAATTTGATTGATTGGACATGATTTCGAAAGGCACACAACTATCTATAAACGGTCCCACAGTTGACAGTGCATGTCACATAAAAAAACAAGCCGTGAGGTCAAAAGAATTGTCTGTAGACAGAGACAGGATTGTGTCGAGGCACAGATCTGGGGAAGAGTACCATAAAATGTCTGCAGCATTGAAGGTCCTCAAGAACACAGTGGCCTCCATCATTCTTAAATGGAAGAAGTTTGGAACCACCAAGACTCTTCCTAGAGCTGGCCACCCGGCCAAACTGAGCAATCGGGGGAGAAGGGCCTTGATCAGGGAGGTGACCAAGAACCTGATGGTCACTCTGACAGAGCTCCAGAGTTCCTCTGTGGAGATGGGAGAACCTTCCAGAAGGACAACCATCTCTGCAGCACTCCACCAATCAGGCCTTTATGGTATACTGGCCAGATGGAAGCCACTCCTCAGTAAAAGGCACATGACAGCCCGCTTGGAGTTTGCCAAAAGGCACATAAAGACTCTCAGACCATGAGAAACAAGATTCTCTGATCTGATGAAACCAAGATTGAACTATTTGGCTTGAATGCCAAGTGTCACGTCTGGAGGAAAACCTGGCACCATCCCTACGGTGGAGCATGGTGGTGGTGGTGGCAGCATCATGCTGTGGGATGTTCTTTAATGGCAGGGAATGGGAGACTAGTCAGGATCGAGGCAAAGATGAACGGAGCAAAGTACACAGAGATCCTTGATGAAAATCTGCTCCAGAGTGCTCAGGACCTCAGACTGGGGCGAAGTTTCACCTTCCAACAGGACAATGAGACTAAGCATACAGCCAAGACAACGCAGGAGTGGCTTCAGGACAAGTCTGTGAATGTCCTTGAGTGGCCCTTCCAGAGCCCGGACTTGAACCCGATTTGAACATCTCTGGCGAGACCTGAAAATAGCTGTGCAGCGATGCTCCCCATCTAACCTGACAGAGATTGAGAGGATCTGCAGAGAAGAATGGGAGAAACTCCCCAAATATAGGTGTGCCAAGCTTGTAGGGTCATACCCAAAAAGAATTGAGGCTGTAATCGCTGCCAAAAGTGCTTCAACAAAGTACTGAGTAAAGGGTCATGAACACTTACAGTGAGGGGGAAAAAGTATTTGATCCCCTGCTGATTTTGTACGTTTGCCCACTGACAAAGAAATTATCAGTCTATAATTTTAATGGTAGATTTATTTGAACAGTGAGAGACAGAATAACAACAAAAAAATCCAGAAAAAAACACGTGATAAATGTTATAAATTGAATTGCATTTTAATGAGGGAAATAAGTATTTGACCCCTCTGCAAAACATGACTTAGTACTTGGTGGCAAAACCCTTGTTGGCAATCACAGAGGTCAGACGTTTCTTGTAGTTGGCCACCAGGTTTGCAGACATCTCAGGAGGGATTTTGTCCCACTCCTCTTTGCAGATCTTCTCCAAGTCATTAAGGTTTCGAGGCTGACGTTGGCAACTCGAACCTTCAGCTCCCTCCACAGATTTTCTATGGGATTAAGGTCTGGAGACTGGCTAGGCCACTCCAGGACCTTAACTTGCCTTACCTTTTGTAGAACTTCTGCAGAGGGCTTCCTAAGTGTCCAACAAAGACAATCCATGGGTATTTGGTTAGAAAAAGTAATTTATTATATCCATAAATCTCCGTTTGGTTGGCGCCTTGTGTTCAGAAAATCCAACGTGAAGAGAACGAGTTCAACTAAACATATAAACCTTTCCTCAACAAAACAAAAACCAATTAAAATGCATCTTTAGCTTATCTTTTATGAATAAAAGTGATAATCTTTCACTTGGATGGTCACCTAAACGTTATATAAGTCAAATAAAGTGGACTGCTCAGCCAAAGCGATGCCCAAAAAGCGTGCAACCGAAATAGAGCTCCTCTCACCAAAACCCTTACCTATTGGAACACATTAGTTCCGATTGCTATGAAACTTTACGTATACACTGCTGACATCCAGTGGAAGCAATAGGTACTACATTCAGTGTCCTGTTTTAAAGACTTTTCAATAGGCACTGTCTCAAAGTGAGCCATAAGTCACCAGAATGACATTTCCGGGTGGAATTTTCTCTTGTTTTTGCCTGCCAAATGAGTTCTGTTACACTCACAGACATTATGTTAACACTTTTGGAAACCTCAGAATGTTTCCTATCCAATAGTACTAATTCTGTGCATATCCTATTTTCTGAGCCTGAGTGGCAAGCATTTTACTTTGGGCACGCCAGACTCTCCAATACCGACCCCTCTGCTGCCGCTCCCTAACAAGTTAATGTGCTTCTTCTTGAGCCACTCCTTTGTTGCCTTGGCCGTGTGTTTTGGGTCATTGTCATGCTGGAATACCCATCCACGACCCATTTTCAATGCCCTGGCTGAGGGAAGGAGGTTCTCACCCAAGATTTGACGTTACATTGCCCCGTCCATCGTCCCTTTGATGTGGTGAAGTTGTCCTGTCCCCTTAGCAGAAAAACACCCCAAAGCATAATGTTTCCACCTCCATGTTTGACGGTGGGGATGGTGTTCTTGGGGTCATAGGCAGCATTCCTCCTCCTCCAAACACGGCAAGTTGAGTTGATGCCAAAGAGCTCCAATTTGGTCTCATCTGACCACAACACTTTCACCCAGTTGTCCTCTGAATCATTCAGATATTCATTGGCAAACTTGAGACGGGCATGTATATGTGCTTTCTTGAGCAGGGGGACCTTGCAGGCGCTGCAGGATTTCAGTCCTTCACGGCGTAGTGTGTTACCAATTGTTTTCTTGGTGACTATGGTCCCAGCTGCCTTGAGATCATTGACAAGATCCGCCCGTGTAGTTCTGGGCTGATTCCTCACCGTTCTCATGATCATTGCAACTCCACAAGGTGAGATCTTGCATGGAGCCCCAGGCTGAGGGAGATTGACAGTTCTTTTGTGTTTCTTCCATTTGCGAATAATCGCACCAACTGTTATCACCTTCTCACCAAGCTGCTTGGCGATGGTCTTGTAGCCCATTCCAGCCTTGTGTAGGTCTACAATCTTGTCCCTGACATCCTTGGAGAGCTCTTTGGTCTTGGCCATGGTGGAGAGTTTGGAATCTGATTTGATTGATTGCTTCAGTGGACAGGTGTCTTTTATACAGGTAACAAACTGAGATTAGGAGCACTCCCTTTTAAGAGTGTGCTCCTAATCTCAGCTCGTTACCTGTATAAAAGACACCTAGGAGCTAGAAATCTTTCTGATTGAGAGGGGGTCAAATACTTATTTCCCTCATTAAGATGCAAATAAATTTATATCATTTTTCACATGCATTTTTCTGGATTTTTTTGTTGTTATTCTGTCTCTCACTGTTCAAATAAGCCTACCATTAAAATTATAGACTGATCATTTCTTTGTCAGTGGGCAAACGTACAAAATCAGCAGGGGATCAAATACTTTTTCCCCTCACTGTATGTGAATGTGATATTTCAGTTTTCCTTTTTTTTGCAAATATTTTAATAAAAAATTTTGCTTTGTCATTATGGGGTGTTGTGTGCAGATTAATCAATTTTAGAATAAGGCTGTAACGTAACAAAATGTGTAAAAGGTCAAGGGGTCTGAATACTTTCTGAGTGCACTGTATTTTACAGCAAATGTCATAATGAAAGAATTACAGTATAATTTATCAAATTGTCACAAGAGGAGGAGCATTGGCAACCTTTGGAAAATAACTTGCTTTTCTATTATGCACCTGGACATTTCCAGTGATGACATTTATGTAAAACGTGTTGATTAATTAATGATTAAGTAAATTACGTGATGAATATACACTGCTCAAAAAAATAAAGGGAACACTAAAATAACACATCATAGATCTGAATGAATCAAATAATCTTATTAAATACTTTTTTCTTTACATAGTTGAATGTGCTGACAACAAAATCACACAAAAACTATCAATGGAAATCAAATTTATCAACCCATGGAGGTCTGGATTTGGAGTCACACTCAAAACTAAAGTGGAAAACCACACTACAGCCTGATCCAACTTTGATGTAATGTCCTTAAAACAAGTCAAAATGAGGCTCAGTAGTGTGTGTGGCCTCCACGTGCCTGAATGACCTCCCTACAACGCCTGGGCATGCTCCTGATGAGGTGGCGGATGGTCTCTGAGGATCTCCTCCCAGACCTGGACTAAAGCATCCGCCAACTCCTGGACAGTCTGTGGTGCAACGTGGCGTTGGTGGATGGAGCGAGACATGATGTCCCAGATGTGCTCAATTGGATTCAGGTCTGGGGAACGGGCGGGCCAGTCCTTAGCATCAATGCCTTCCTCTTGCAGCCACATGAGGTCTAGCATTGTCTTGCATTAGGAAGAACCCAGGGCCAACCGCACCAGCATATGGTCTCACAAGGGGTCTGAGGATCTCATCTCGGTACCTAATGGCAGTCAGGCTACCTCTGGCGAGCACATGGAGGGCTGTGCGGCCCCCCAAAGAAATGCCACCCCACACCATGACTGACCCACCGCCAAACCGGTCATGCTGGAGGATGTTGCAGGCAGCAGAACGTTCTCCACGGCGTCTCCAGACTCTGTCACGTGCTCAGTGTGAACCTGCTTTCATCTGTGAAGAGCACAGGGCGCCAGTGGCGAATTTGCCAATCTTGGTGTTCTCTGGCAAATGCCAAACGTCCTGCACGCTGTTGGGCTGTAAGCACAACCCCCACCTGTGGACGTTGGGCCCTCATACCACCCTCATGGAGTCTGTTTCTGACCGTTTGAGCAGACACATGCACATTTGTGGCCTGCTGGAGGTCATTTTGCAGGGCTCTGGCAGTGCTCCTCCTTGCACAAAGGCGGAGGTAGTGGTCCTGCTGCTGGGTTGTTGCCCTCCACGGCCTCCTCCACGTCTCCTGATGTACTGGCCTGTCTCCTGGTAGCGCCTCCATGCTCTGGACACTACGCTGACAGACACAGCAAACCTTCTTGCCACAGCTCGCATTGATGTGCCATCCTGGATGAGCTGCACTACCTGAGCCACTTGTGTGGGTTGTAGACTCCGTCTCATGCTACCACTAGAGTGAAAGCACCGCCAGCATTCAAAAGTGACCAAAACATCAGCCAGGAAGCATAGGAACTGAGAAGTGGTCTGTGGTCACCACCTTCAGAACCACTCCTTTATTGGGGGTGTCTTGCTAATTGCCTATCATTTCCGCCTGTTGTCTATTCCATTTGCACAACAGCATGTGAAATTTATTGTCAATCAGTGTTGCTTCCTAAGTGGACAGTTTGATTTCACAGAAGTGTGATTGACTTGGAGTTACATTGTGTTGTTTAAGTGTTCCCTTTATTTTTTTGAGCAGTGTATTATTTTTATGCAATGACCAGGTAAACTAACCATTTAATTGATGTAAATTTAAATGCTTCAGGTGACGAGGTCACACAACACAGACAGAGACTGTCCCTATAGGATCAGAAGAAAGATCGAAGGATTCATAATAGCAGAATCTAATCCAACTTACATCTTGATAGTCTTGTTAAAGAGTGAATTCACGCATAGAAATAGATTTTTTTTCCTGAAGAAAATGTGTGCATGCTTTAGTTGTCAACGTGTTTTATGGTAGTGGAAGTAGTTGGAAGAAGGCACACTAATTACCTGCTCCATTGGTAGTGTCTGATGATACCTTGTAGGCTATCCAGTAAAACCATCAGTAAAGCAAATGATGCTATTATTTTTGAATAGAAACATGTTTATTATGCCTACCATTAGCCTGTAGACCTATTATTCAAATTCATAAACTTCTCTCCAATCAGTTACATTTAAGCGTTTGGCCTATTAGCTGTTGATTGCAGCTAAACCAAATACATGACCGTGTATGTTCTCGAACCTCACTCCCGAGCTCTGGCCATCGACCCATTTGTGCTCGTCTAGCATGGAAGAGAGTGGGCGTGTGCCCACATGGGGTTTTCCCTCTGCAGTCTCGATTGAGACTGGTCTGCACCATCTGTGTCATGTTTTGGCTCCAACTGCGACCTCTTTATTTCCCCACGTATTCAGCTGATAAATTCAATCAGTGAGTCTGATTTGAATCAGCTGCCTTCGTCAATATTAGGGGTAGGCTATTTATTTTATTATGACAATATCAAATGTCGTATTTATTCGTCTGTGAATAGGCTATTGATGGCAGATATTGAGGGCAAACCCAATAGTTAGCCTCTCAAATGGTGGTGATGGCCTCCATTTGAAGTAGATTTTTACCAGATGAGAATACCTCTGTAAAGCACAGTTGATTTTGATAGAGTAGGAGTGTTGATCTAGGATACGGTTCCCCCAGTGCATGTGATCTTATTAACTGTGATTTAAAAGCCAAAACGTATCCTAAATCAGCACTCCTACTCTGAGACGCTTGATAAATACGGGCCCATTCTAAGTAGGTGGTAGGTTTTTGGAAAGGTCCCCAGCTGAGAGCATATGGCACTATAAGTCCGAAGGCTGTGGCTGTGTCCC
Organism: Brachymystax lenok tsinlingensis; assembly: GCA_030435695.1. Classification (NCBI taxonomy): domain Eukaryota; kingdom Metazoa; phylum Chordata; class Actinopteri; order Salmoniformes; family Salmonidae; genus Brachymystax; species Brachymystax lenok. The sequence continues at coordinate 42,182,896 of CM059795.1, read as the reverse complement.
AAATGGCACCCTATTCCCTATAAAGTGTACTACTTTTGACCAGGGCCCATAGGAACTATAGAGAATAGGGTTCCATTTAGTATGCACCCTGTGAGTCCATATTAATAAATGGAGAAAAGCAGAATGTGGACATGAATAATTCACTTGTTTAACGGTCGGATCTAGATTTTGGGAGCTTTGATTGACAGCCAGCAGCAGGTGTTGTGCAATTTATTCGTCAGTGTAGGCCCTATTCCTTTTACTGCCTTCAGTTATTATCTAGGCTTGGTTACTACTACGTAGCTGTAGGCTATAGGCAGATTTCATGTGTGTAGGCTACTGAAGTTCATATGTTTAGCCAAAATGTTAATCAGAAAATATGTTTGGCAGTAGGGTGTGTGTCCGTGTCTGCGTATGCATGTTACATGTGTATTTACTGATGTATCATTTCCTGGTTGGGTTTAAATTAAAATTATTCTTTATACCTCTGGAAGATGATGTATAGTGTACGTCCCTCGATACAAAGGTTTACCTCACCCGTCCAAGTTTTTAGAGATTTGATTTGCCATTCTTCCATTTTCTGTGATCTCATGTCACCGGAGACCACTTCAAACTATTTAAAAAAAAAAAGGTGTAAAGGATTTTGTAAAAATGTTAACGTCCGTATTTCCTTTGATTAAAAGTTTTATTTCATTTTGATTCAATGTTGACTTTCATGTGCTTCTGTTGCATTATATGTCCATGTCAGAAAAAAATGTTGAAAGAAGACCAAATGTTATGTGTTTGCCTTTGAATATGTCACAGCAGGTCAGACTGAGCTTAGGGTAAAGTTGCCCCCTAGACGCTGATCTTAGGTAAGTTTAGCATTTTTCCCGCTAATGGTTAAGGTTAGAATTGGGAGATTGGATGCTGATACTAAGTCTGTATCTAGGGGAATCTTCACCCTGGAGCAAAATGTGAGGCTAAAAACCTAAAGAATGGGGGGAAGTAGACTCTATGGTCTATGTGCTTCTGTATTCTGCTTCCATTCTTCTCATCTTCTCGTGTGTCTTTTTATCTTGCTGTTTGTGTTTCTGGTTCATTTCTGGAAGTTATTGAAGTGTGTGGTTTGTTTGGTCTAAAGTTTGCCTATAAAAGGCTTCTGCCATCCATCTTTTCCATGCTCCTGTAGAGAACGATCTGTCTGTGATTCAGTTTTTCTTGTGTATTCCTGGCACATTTGAGACTGACAGTCAACATCAGACAGAGACAGTGTTACATGATTAAAAAGAGAAGAAGCCTAACTACACACACACACACACACACACACACACACACCCACACACTCCTCCTCTTCGCATTCTGGCCCTCCATAAGATCTCATTACTTGTCCTCTTCCCCATGCAGAAAATTCTTCCCATTGGTTTATTTCCCAATGGCCTTTAGATTTTGTTGTTGTATGATTAAAGCTGATTTAAAAAGATAAAGAAACCAGCTGTGTAGCTAATAGATATCAGGGCTGGGGTCAATTCGAATTGAAACAGTAAATTCAGGAAGTAAACTTGAATGACTATAAAAAAAAAATGAAAAAAACACCATCTTCTTTCAATGAGTTGTCAATAAACTGAGGAATAGAAGCTATTTATTTCAAAAGTTTATTTCAAATTACAAAAGTGATTAAAATCACTTCCTGATTGACTGCCTTCAATTCGAATTGACCCCAGCCTTGATAGATTTGCCTTTTGATTAGTCAACTCTATGTCAACTCTATTCTATGTAAGCCTGTTGGACCGGTGTGTACTGTGTAGGCAATTTGGCAGCCATTTTGTGTCATAACAGGCCAGTAGAAAATCATAAGTTTCAAATTAACCTAGAACAAAACATCCTGCTTGGTGTCTATGGGGATGGAGATTTGTTAAGTTCTTGGTCTCCTGTCACATCGTATGGCGAGGTCATCAACAGCTCGTTGATTTGTGGCTCCAAAGAGATTGGCTTGTTCCCTCAACAGCTCTGTCCCTCTGTATCTCTCTGTCTCTGTCTGTCTCTCTCACCTTGTCTCTCTCTCAATTCAGTTCAAAGGGGCTTTATTGGCATAAAAAACATGTGCAAAAGCAAGTGAAATAAACAATATACAAAAGCGTGAAGACACAAAACCAACAATTAGAATTGAACAGTAAATATTGCACTCAAAAAGGTTTAAACAATATGCACATTTCAAGTGTTATATTATTCGCTATGTACAGTGTTAGCAATGTGCAAGTAGTAGTATGAATATTAAGGGAAGATAAATAAACAAATATTGGTGGTATTTACAAAGTTGTTTGTGCTCCCACTGGTTGCCCTTTTCTCATGGTAATGTGCCACACATCTTGCTGCTGTGAATGCACACTGAGGTATTTCACCTAACAGATATTGAGTTTATCAATGTTTGATTTGTTTTCAAATTCTTTGTGGGTCTGTGTGATCTTTGGGAAATATGTATCTCTAATGTGGTCATACATTTGGCAGGAGGTTAAGAAGTGCAGCTTGGGGCCAATGGGCAGACCTGCCCCCCCCTCCCATTCTTCCCAAACAGACTCCCCTTCTGTGTCTAGTATGAACAATTCATCTCTGTGGCTGGGCAGGTGGTGTTATCGTCCCAGCTTGAGTCCGGAACCTTGGTACTCCTCCATGCATCTCACCGGTCTTCTTATCAGTCAGGAGAGGCCTTGAGATTAGGGAGTCAGTCCACTACATAATTGCTCTTCTCATACACAAGGAAAACACATCTTTCTATTTTAATAAATGAGCCATCTATTCATACTAAGATAATATAATGATATAAAACATATTGAGAAAATATCTAAACATATTAAGATATAATACAGTGCTATAGGACACTAATGTTTGATTTATCAGCTCTAATACATGGCTCCTATCCCACTCTTATAGACAGGCCCCCTGTTTACTTTCCCGCTGGCCAAATACCATTGCACATACAAGTACCAGTCTCAACTTCGTAGAATAATAGTGAAGACATCAAAACTATGAAATAACACATGGAATCATGTAGTAAACAAAAAAGTGTTAAACAAATCAAAATAGATTTTATATTTTCTTCAAAGTAGCCACCCTTTGCCTTGACAGCTTTGCACACTCTTGGCATTCTCTCAACCAGCTTCACCTGTAATGCTTTTCCAACAGTCTTGAAGGAGTTCCCACATATGCTGAGCACTTGTTGGATGCTTTTCCTTCACTCTGCGGTCCAACTCATCCCAAGCCAGGTCATCTGATGCAGCACTCCATCACTCTCCTTCTTGGCCAAATAGCCCCCACACAGCCTGGAGGTGTGTTGGGTCATTGTCCTGTTGAAAAACAAATGACAGTCCCACTAAGCGCAAACTAGATGGGATGGTGTATCGCTGCAGAATGCTGTGGTTGCCATGCTGGTTAAGTGTGCCTTGAATTCTAAATAAATTACTGACAGTATCACCAGCAAAGCACCATCACACCACCTCCACCTCCGTCTTCACTATTATTCTAAAATGTAGAAAATAGTAAAAATAAAGAAAATCCTTTGAATGAGTAGGTGTGTCTAAACGTTTGACTGGTACTGCAGATCATTCCATCTAACCCATAAAACATTAATCGCTACTGCAAAGCCACTTACAGTATTTAATTATAAACATACTAAAATGTGCTCAAGTAAGTTTGTCACTTTCCAACAATAGTCAAGGATTTTCTTAATTTTGGGTCAGTCCCAGTGGTCAGGTATTTGCCACTGTGTACACTGTTTGGGGCCAGATAGCATTCCTATTTGCTCTGTTTTTTGGTTTGATTCTTTCCATTGTGTCAAATAGTTATCTTTTTGCTTTCTCATTTGGTTGGATCTAATTGTGTTGCTGTCCTGGGGCTCTGTGGGGTCTGTTTGTGTTTGTGAACAATGAACCAGCTGGCTGAGGGGACTCTTCTCTATGTTCATCTCTCTGTAGGTGAGGGCCTTGTGGTTGAATGTGTGGGCATCACTTCCATTTAGGTGGTTGTAAAATTTAACTGCTCTTTTCTGGTTTTGATAACTAGCGGTTATAGACCTAATTCCCTCCAAAGAGGGATCCGGATGAGCCAGCACGGGAGCTGAAGTAAACAGAGCCTTCAGGTGACCAAAAGCCCTGTCCGCCTCAGCTGACCACTGCAGTTGCACCTGTCCCCCCCCTTCAGCAGTGAGGTAATCAGAGCCGCTGCTACCTGACCAAAGCCCCGGATAAATCTCTGGTAGTAGTTGGCAAACCCTAAGAACCGCTGCACTTCCTTTACCGTGGTGTGAGTCGGGCAATTACGCACGGCTGAAATGCGGTCACTCTCCACCCCTGACGTGGAAATGTGGTACCCTGGGAAGGAGACAGACTGTTGGAAGAACAGACATTTCTCAGCCTTTGACGTACAGGTCATGCTCCAACAGTCGACCAAGCACCTTGCGCACCAGGGACACATGCTCGGCGCGTGTAGCGGAGTAAATCAGAATGTCATCGATATACACCACTACACCCTGCCCGAGCAAGTCCCGGAAAATCTTGTCTACAAATTCCTGGAAAACTGATGGAGCATTCATTATCCCGTACGGCATGACGAGGTACTCATAGTGCCCTGAGGTGGTACTAAATGCCGTCTTCCACTCGTCCCCCTCCCGGATACGCACCAGATTGTATGCTCTCCTGAGATCCAATTTTGTGAAGAAACGCACCCCGTGCATTGACTCAATCTGGCTATGAGAGGCAGCGGGTAGCTGTACCTCACAGTGATCTGATTGATACCTCGATAGTCAATACACGGGCGCAGACCTCCATCCTTCTTCTTCACGAAAAAGAAACTTGAGGATGCAGGTGAAGTGGAGGGCCGAATGTATCCCTGCCCCAGAGATTCGGGGACATGTTTCCATAGCCTCCGTCTCCTCCTGTGACAGAGGATACACGTGACTCCTGGGAAGTGCTGCGTCTACCAGGAGATCTATCGCACAATCCCCCCCCCCCCCGTTGATGGGGTGGTAATTGAGTCGCCTTCTTTTTACAGAAAGCGAGAGACAAATCGGCATTTTCAGAGGGAATGTGCACGGTGGAGACCTGGTCTGGACTCTCCACCATAGTCGCACCGATGGAAACACCTACACGCCTCCCCGAGCACTCTCGTGACCATCCCTTGAGAGCCCTCTTGCCACGAAATAATGGGGTTATGATAGGCCAACCAGGGTAGGCCCAACACCACGGGAAACACAGGAGAATCGATGAGGTATAGACTGATTCTCTCCTCATGACCCTCTTGCGTAACCATGCTTAGTGGAGCGGTAGCCTCCCTAATCAGCCCTGACCCTAATGGTCGACTATCTAAGGCATGCACAGGGAAGGGCATATCAACAGGAACAATGGGGATCCCTAAACTATGAGCTAATGAATGATCAAGAAAGTTCCCAGATGAGCCTGAATCGACTAGCGCCTTATGCTGGGAAAGCGGGGAAAATTCAGGAAATTCTACAAACAAAAACATGTGAGCAACAAGGAGCTCTGGGTGAGTCTGGTGCCTACTCACCTTTGGTGACACAATAGTGCCTGCTGCCTCGACTCCCTGAGAACCCCCTGCACCGACCAGCAGTGTGCCCTCTGCGGCCACAGAGGGTGCAGGGAATGGCCCCTCCTCCGGCCCCTCTAGACGCAGTACCTCCCAGCTCCATAGGCGTTGGAGCAGAGGTGCTGGGGGATGGAAATGACAGGCCCCCATCCGGACGTCCACGGGTGGCCAGCAGGTTATCCAGCCGGATGGACAGGTCCACCAGCTGGTCAAAGGAAAGGGTGGTGTCTCTGCATGCCAGCTCCTTCCGGATGTCCTCGTGCAGACTGCATCTGTAATGGTCGATGAGGGCCCTGTCATTCCATCCCGCGCCGGCGGCCAGGGTTCGGAACTCCAGCGCAAAGTCATGTGCGCTCCTCGTCCCCTGTCTGAGGTGGAACAAGCGTTCACCTGCCGCTCTACCCTCAAGTGGATGGTCGAACAGTGCCCGGAAACGGCGGGTGAACTCCTCGTAGTGGTCCAACGCCGCTCCTTCCTCTCCCCATACGACGTTGGCCCACTCCAGGGAATTCCCGGATAGACAGGAGACGAGGGAGGACACGCTCTCGCGTCCCGAAAGAGCCGGGTAAACGGTCGCCAGGTAGAGCTCCAGCTGGTGTAGGAACCCCTGGCAGCTGCACCATCATTCTCGCTCGGGAGCGCGAGCCGAATCCCACTGAGACCAGGCGAAGGAGGGGTGGACAGCAGTGTGGGTTGTGGAGTGGGAGGTTGATGATGGTAGAGGCGCTGGAAAACCCCCCTCTCTCCCATCGCTCCATATTTTGTAGCACGCGATCCATGGCTGTGCCGAGACCCTGCAACATTGTTGTGTGCTGCTGAAGGTGCTCCTCGACTGGTAGAGGAGGGCTGGGTGCTCCTGCTGACTCCATTGTTGGTTCGTGATTCTGTAATATATCTCTGTGATGCCGTTAAGGTAGAGTCAGGCGCAGGACAACAAAAATGAGTGTTCATAAACTTTACTCAAAAATAACCCAATCAAGTGGTAAAACAATCACTCTAACACGGAAACCAAAATACAACAAACAATCACGCACAAAAACATGAGGGAAACAGAGGGTTAAATAAAGAACATGTAAAGTGAGGGAAAAAAGTATTTGATCCCCTGCTGATTTTGTACGTTTGCCCACTGACAAAGAAATGATCAGTCTATAATTTTAATGGTAGGTTTATTTGAACAGGGAGAGACAGAATAACAACAAAAAAATCCAGAAAAATGCATGTGAAAAATTTTATTAATGGAATTGCATTTTAATGAGGGAAATAAGTATTTGACCCCTCTGCAAAACATGCCTTAGTACTTGGTGGAAAAACCCTTGTTGGCAATCACAGAGATCAGACGTTTCTTGCAGTTAGCCACCAGGTTTGCACACATCTCAGGAAGGATTTTGTCCCACTCCTCTTTGCAGATCTTCTCCAAGTCATTAAGGTTTCGAAGCTGACGTTTGGCAACTCGAACCTTCAGCTCCCTCCAGATTTTCTATGGGATTAAGGTCTGGAGACTGGCTAGGTCACTCCAGGACCTTAATGTGCTTCTTCTTGAGCCACTCCTTTGTTGCCTTGGCCGTGTGTTTTGGGTCATTATCATGCTGGAATACCCATCCACGACCCATTTTCAATGCCCTGGCTGAGGGAAGGAGGTTCTCACCCAAGATTTGACGGTACATGGCCCCGTCCATCGTCCCTTTGATGCGGTGAAGTTGTCCTGTCCCCTTAGCAGAAAAACACCCCCAAAGCATAATGTTTCCACCTCCATGTTTGACGGTGGGCATGTTGTTCTTGGGGTCATAGGCAGCATTCCTCCTCCTCCAAACACGGCGAGTTGAGTTGATGCCAAAGAACTCCAATTTGGTCTCATCTGACCACAACACTTTCACCCAGATGTCCTCTGAATCATTCAGATGTTCATTGGCAAACTTCAGACGGGCATGTATATGTGCTTTCTTGAGCAGGGGGACCTTGCAGGCGCTGCAGGATTTCAGTCCTTCACGGCATAGTGTATTACCAATTGTTTTCTTTGTGACTATGGTCCCAGCTGCCTTGAGATCGTTGACAAGATCCTCCCGTGTAGTTCTGGGCTGATTCCTCACTGTTCTCATGATCATTGCAACTCCATGAGGTGAGATTTTGCATGGAGCCCCAGGCCGAGGGAGATTGACAGTTCTTTTGTGTTTCTTCCATTTGCGAATAATCGCACCAACTGTTGTCACCTTCTCTCCAAGCTGCTTGGCGATGGTCTTGTAGCCCATTCCAGCCTTGTGTAGGTCTACAATCCTGTCCCTGACATCCTTGGAGAGCTCTTTGGTCTTGGCCATGGTGGAGAGTTTGGAATCTGATTGATTGATTGCTTCTGTGGACAGGTGTCTTTTATACAGGTAACAAACTGAGATTAGGAGCACTCCCTTTAAGAGTGTGCACCTAATCTCAGCTCGTTACCTGTATAAAAGACACCTTGGAGACACCTTGGAGCCAGAAATCTTTCTGATTGAGAGGGGGTCAAATACTTATTAACCTCATTAAAATGCAATTCCATTTATAACATTTTTCACATGCGTTTTTCTTGATTTTTTTTTGTTGTTATTCTGTCTCTCACTGTTCAAATAAACCTACCATTAAAATTATAGACTGATCATTTCTTTGTCAGTGGGCAAATGTACAAAATCAGCAGGGGATCAAATACTTTTTTCCCTCACTGTAATTATGGGAATGTAAAACAGGTGTGTGAGAAAGGAAGACCAAACCAACGGAAAATGAATAATGGATCGGTGGCGGCTAGAAGACCGGTGACGTCGGCCGCCCAAAGCCGCCCGAACAAGGAGAGGGACCAACTTCGGCTGAAGTCGTGACAACGGTGAAGCATGGCTGTGGCAGCATCATGCGGTGGGGGATGTTTTTCAGAGGCATGGACTGGGAGACTAGTGAGGATCGAGGGAAAGCTGAACGGAGCAAAGTGATGAAAACCTGCTCCAGAGCACTCAGGACCTCAGACTGGGGTGAAGGTTCACTTTCCTACAGGACAACGACCCTAAGCACACACCCAAGACAACGCAGGAGTGGTTTCGGGACAAGTCTCTGAATGTCCTTGACTTGCCCAGCCAGAGTCCGGACTTGAACCCGATCGAAGATCTCTGGAGAGACCTGAAAATAGCTGTGCAGCAACGTGCCTCATCCAACCTGACAGAGTTTGAGAGGATCTGCAGAGAAGAATTAAAGAAACTCCCCAAATACAGGTGTGTCAAGCTTGTAGCTTCATACCAATGAACACTCAAGGCTGTAATTGCTGCCAAAGGTGCTTCAACAAAGTGCTGAGTAAATGGTATTTCTATTTTTTATTAATTTGCAAATATTTCTAAAAACCTGTTTTTGCTTTGTCATTATGGGCTATTGTGTGTAGATTATTGAGGAGGAAAAAAACGACTTAATACATTTTAGAATAAGGCTGTTACGTAACAAAATGTGGAAAAAGTCAAGGGGTCTGAATACTTTCCAAATGCACTGTTATAGTAGGCTAAATTGTATTTTACTTTTAGTTTGCTCTGAGCTTAAAGAAATGGTGAAAGTTGGATAAACTTTTTCCAACCACAGTAGAAACACCCAATTCTGAATTGAATGTCCAATAGTATTTGTCAATAGTGTAGCCTACCTAAATAAGGTAACATTTTATAAAACTGACACATGCTAATCTTCAAGGATATCAGAGACTTGTTGGTAGGAGGCCAGTTCCAGGTCACTAACAGAGCCCCCTGTCTTTTGTGTCTGGTAGGATGTTCTCGTCAGTGAAGGCCTTCGAGGGGCAGCAATACTCCACCCTGAAGAGGCAATGCCTTGCCAGTGGCCTTCTGTTTGAAGACCCACACTTCCCCGCCTTGGACGACACCCTCTTCTACCAGGGCAACAGGATTGGACGCGTGCACTGGAAGAGACCCCGGGTGAGGGAGCTTTCTGGCTATCACACACACTAATACTACTACTACTTCTTACACTACTATAAAAATGATTTTTAAGACAGATTGTTTAGGAAATGTAATTTTTCTAATTTCATTCATGGTTTATTTGGAAAGGGACATATTCAAGGCTCTGAAGATATGGACAGGGGTTTTGATGAAGGCGATTTATGCCGAAATGTAAGCCTTTTGTTTGTTTGTCCCATCAATAAATCTATCAGATTTTCAGATGACAGCTTTGCACACTCTTGGCATTCTCTCAACCAGCTTCATGAGGTAGTCACCTGGAATGCATTTCAATTAACAGGTGTGCCTTGTTAAAAGTTCATTTGTGAAATTTCTTTCCTTATTGCGTTTGAGCCAAGTTGTGTTGTGACAAGGTAGGGGTGGTATACAGAAGATAGCCCTATTTGGTAAAATATATATTATGGCAAGAACAGCTCAAATAACAAAGAGGAACAACAGTCATTACTTTAAGACATGAAGGTCAGTCAAGTGCAGTCGCAAAAACCATCAAGCGTGAATGATGAAACTGGCTCTCATGAGGACCTCCACAGGAAAGAAAGACCCAGAGTTACCTCTGCTGCAGAGAATAGGTTCATTGGGAGTTACCAGCCTCAGAAATTGCAGCCCAAATAAATGCTTTACAGAGTTTATGTAACACACATCTCAACATCAACTGTTCAGAGGAGACTGCGTGAATCAGACCTTTATGGTCGAATTGCTGCAAAGAAACCACTACTAAAGGACACCAATAATAAGAAGAGACTTGCTTGGGCCAAAAAACATGAGCAATAGACATTAGACTGGTAGAAAACTGTCCTTTTGGTCTGATGAGTCCAAATTTGAGATCTTTGGTTCTAACCGCCGTATCTTTGTGAGACGCAGAGTAGGTGAACGGATGATCTCTGCATGTGTAGTTCCCACCTTGAAGCATGGAGGAGGATGTGATTGTGTGGGGATGCTTTGCTGGTGACACTGTCTGATTTATTTAGAATTCATGGCACACTTAACCAGCATGGCTACCACAGCATTCTGCAGCGACACGCCATCCCATCTGGTTTGCGCTTAGTCCCACTATCATTTGTTTTTCAACAGGACAATGACCAAGCACACCTCCAGGCTGTGGAGGTGTGATGGAGTGCTCTATCAGATGACCTGGCCTTCACGATCACCTGACCTCAACCCAATTGAGATGGTTTGGGATGAGTTGGACCGCAGAGTGAAGGAAAAGCAGCCAACAAGTGCTCAGTATATGTGAAATGCTGAGCACTAAGAGCTCCCGAGTGGTGCAGTGGTCTAAGACACTGCATCTCAGTGCAAGAAGAGATGTTAGAATCCAGGCTGCATCACATCCGGCCGTGATTGGGAAACCCATAGGGCGGTGCACAGTTGGCCCAACGTCGTCTGGGTTTGGCCGGGGTAGGCTGTCATTGTAAATAAGAATTTGTTCTTAACTGACTTGCCTAGTTAAATAAAGGTTAAATAAATACAAATATGTGGGAACTCTTTCAAGACTGTTGGAAAAGCATTCCATCAAGGCAAAGGGTAGCTACTTTAAAGTATATAAAATATATTTTGATTTGTTTAACACTTTTTTGGGGTTACTACATGATTTCATATGTGTTATTTCATAGTTTTGATGTCTTCACTATTATTCTACAATGTAGAAAATGGTCAAAATAAAGAAAATTCTGGAATGAATAGGTGTCCAAACTTTTGACTGGTACAGTACATTGAATAAACATATTTCCAATGTGTTGCACATTACTTTGTTTAGCTCAAGCTAATTTTTAACAGCAAACACACACACCCTCACTTCCTGTGTGAAACACAGACTAGAAAAAGGAGACTAGAAAAGGAGAAGAAAGTCGCTGAAATATGACAACCAATATGGTATTTTTTGTGAAGTTTTTTTTTTTTTTTTCAGACTTACCCACAGAGGCACCAAACCAACGCATGCTAAAGAGAAGCACCGTCTTGTAGCGGCTAACGGCTGGTGCCTATGGCCAGACAAAGTGTTAGGAAGTGTCCAAGTCAATTATCCCTCCCTCTCTCCTCCTACCCAAACCCTTCTCCCCCTCTTCTCTCCTCTCTTCCTGCCCAGAGCGCCGCTTATTCCAGAGTCTGGGAGCAGCTAGAAATGGGAAGTGTGGTGCGGCACAGCATCCATTAGCCGTGACAGTAGCCGTTCCACTCACAATCTTCCTTTGTTGTTATCGCATTTCTCACTCTTTTTTTTTTCTTCTCTTTTATGGTGTTTGTTTTTCTTTTGAAGGTTTTGATGCTTCTTTGTGTTTCTTGTTCTCTGGGGTCAATTTCAGTTATTTCAGGCAATTTCAGTTGAGTTATTCAGGTATTAAAGCAAGGTGCTAATGGTCTGAATTATGCCTTCCCCAATACTTCAAGCAGTTGTAATTTCACGGTTTTAATGTGTAACAGATAGTGAGAAGAGGTGGGTTAAAAGTGAGTTAGTTATTAGAGTACACATCCGAAACAACAACTTATACATTTCCATTTTGTTTACAGACTGTATTTAAAGGGATACTTTGTGATTTTGGCAATTAGTCAGATGAACTTCCCCAAGTCCGAGGAACTCGTGGATACCATTTTTATGTCTCGGTGTGAAGTATGAAGGAGGTTAGAGGTAGTTTTGTGAGCCAACGACTGGAAGCCTATGGGTATCTCCTAGCATGGGGAGGACTAGGAGATTGGAAGGGCGGGAGGATTGGGGGGGAATGTAAGGGGAGACTTGGGATGGATGGATTCGTGGGAGGGCGACTGATAAGCACCTTCGGTTGCTGGGTGGGATGGGTTGGGGTTATCTTTGTATGCATATTTTTTTTTATTTATTTAACCTTTTATTTAACCAGGTAGGCCAGTTGAGAAGTTCTCATTTACAACTGCGACCTGGCCAAGATAAAGCAAAGCAATGCTACACAAACAATAACACAGAGTTACACATGGAATAAACAAACATACAGTCAATAACACAATAGAAAGTCTATAAACAGTGTGTGCAAATGAGGTAAGATAAGGGAGGTAAGGCAATAAATAGGCCATAGTGGTGAAATAATTACAATTTAGCAATTAAACACTGGAGTGATAGATGTGCAGTAGATGAATGTGCAAGTAGAGATACTGGGGTGCAAAGGAGCAAAAAAATAATAACAGTATGGGGATGAGGTAGTTGGATGGGCTATTTACAGATGGGCTATGTACAGGTGCAGTGATCTGTGAGCTGCTCTGACAGCTGGTGCTTAAAGTTAGAGAGGGAGATATGAGTTTCCAGCTTCAGTGATTTTAGAAATTTGTTCCAGTCATTGGCAGCAGAGAACTGGAAGGAAAGCCAAAGGAGGAATTGGCTTTGGGGGTGACCAGTGAAATATACCTGCTGGAGCGCATGCTACAGGTGGGTGCTGCTATGGTGACCAATGAGCTGAGATAAGGCGGGGCTTTACCTAGCAAAGACTTATAGATGACCTGGAGCCAGTGGGTTTGGCGACGATTATGAAGCGAGGGCCAGCCAACGAGAGCATACAGGTCACAGTGGTGGGTAGTATATGGGGCTTTGGTGACAAAACGGATGGCACTGTGATAGACTGCATCCAATTTGCTGGAGGCTATTTTGTAAATGACATCGCCAAAGTCAAGGATCGGTAGGATAGTCAGTTTTACGAGTGTATGTTTGGCAGCATGAGTGAAGGATGCTTTGTTGCGAAATAGGGAGCTGATTCTAGATTTAATTTTGGATTGGAGATGCTTAATGTGAGTCTGGAAGGAGTTTACAATCTAACAAGACACCTAGAATATGTGGACAACTACAAATACCTAAGTCAGAATCATCCAGAGTAGTGATGCTGGATGGGCAGGCAGGTGCATTTAAGAGCAGTTGGAGGCCACAGAAGGAGAGTTGTATGGCATTGAAGCTCGTCTGGAGGTTAGTTAACAAGGTGTCCAAAGAAGGGCCAGAAGTATACAGAATGGTGTCGTCTGCGTAGAGGTGGATCAGAGAATCCCCAGCAGCTAGAGCGACATCATTGATGTACAGAGAAAAGAGTCGGCCCGAGAATTGAACCCTGTGGCACCCCCATAGGTCCGGACAACAGGCCCTCTGATTTGACACACTGAACTCTGTCTGAGAAGTAGTTGGTGAAACAGGCGAGGCAGTCATTTGAGAAACCAAGGCTGTTGAGTCTTCCCGTTAAGAATGTGGTGATTGACAGAGTCGAAAGCCTTGGCCAGGTCGATGAATACAGCTGCACAGTATTGTCTCTTATCGATGGCGGTTATGATATTGTTTAGGACCTTGAGCGTGGCTGAGGTGCACCCATGACCAGCTCGGAAACCAGATTGCATAGCGGAGAAGGTACGGTGGGATTCGAAATGGTCGGTTATCTGTTTGTTAACTTGGCCTTCGAAAACCTTAGAAAGGCAGGGTAGGATAGATATAGGTCTGTAGCAGTTTGGGTCTAGAGTGTCTCCGCCTTTGAAGAGGGGGATGACCGCGGCAGCTTTCCATTCTTTGGGGATCTCAGACGATATGAAAGCGAGGTTGAACAGGCTAGTAATAGGGGTTGCAACAATTGCGGCGGATAATTTTAGAAAGAGAGGGTCCAGATTGTCTAGCCAGGCTGATTTGTAGTGGTCCAGATTTTGCAGCTCTTTCAGAATATACTGGATTTGGGTGAAGGAGAAATGGAGGAGGCTTGGGCAAGTTTCTGTGGGGGGTGCAGGACTGTTGACCGGGGTAGGGGTAGCCAGGTGGAAAGCATGGTCAGCTGTAGAAAAATGCTTATTGAAATTCTCAATTATCGTGGATTTATTAGTGGTGACTGTTTCCTATCCTCCGTACAGTGGGCAGCTGGGAGGAGGTGCTCTTATTCTCCATGGACTTTACAGTGTCCCAGAACCTTTGGGAGTTTGTGCTACAGAATGCAAATTTCTGTTTGAAAAAGCTAGCCTTTGCTTTCCTAACTTCCTGTGTATATTGGTTCCTAACTTCCCTGAAAAGTTGCATATCGCAGGGACTATTCGATGCTAATGCAGTACGCAAAAAGGATGTTTTTTTGCTGGGCAGTCAGGTCTGGAGTGAACCAAGGACTGTATCTGTTCCTGGTTAAAAAAAAAATGTAATGTGGCATTCTTACTTAAGATGGTAAAGAAAACACTTTTAAATAATAACCAGGCATCCTCTACTGACGGAATGAGGTCAATATCCTTCCAGGATACCCCGGCCAAGTCGATTAGAAAGGCCTGCTTGCTGAAGTGTCGCGGAAGTGTTTTAGGGAGCGTTTGACAGTGATGAGGGGTGGTCATTTGACCGCATGTCTTTTGATTGTTTTGGACCTGTAACCCCCGATACAAAATGACAAAACTAAATAAAAAGTTGGTCACAAAAAAGTATATTAGAGTACAAACAGCATTTAGTGCTACGCTTTTTAAACAACACTTGGGTTTGTTTATGGCCACAAGTCAAGACAGCGGAGCATGCAGGCATAAATAAGAGGCCTCTATAAAATGCTCCTCTCTCTCACCCTTCTCTCTCCTCTCAGTTCGCTGTCTCTTGGTTCTCTGTCCCTCTCGTCTCTCTCTCTCGGGTCTCTACTGCAATCCCTCTCAGCCTTTTCTCCCTATTACATCCACTCTGGCCTACAGATTAGTTGTGGTTATCTATGACATGACTGACAAGCAATAAAAAGACAAAGCCCATTTATCTGGGCTCGCTTCGCTGTCCTCCCAAGCCAAACCTATCTGGGCTAAATGAGCTCCCTGATTGTTTTGGCAGTTTTATTGGTCTTGTCTGACCGTCATCGACTAGCCTGGTGCTATGACTCTGGCAGCTGGGCGGCGACTGATTTGGTCACAGAGGTACTATGAAGCGGAGTGGCAGCTCTTCAGTACAAGGTAAATTATTTGGTTAGCGGTTGCCAGCATTAGCCATGACACTGTTATTTCTTACCCTGTAGGGAGACAGACAGATCAGTAGGCCATTTTTATTTTTTTACAGCCGGGCCAATCCACCCAACAGATATTGGGAGTGAATATTGGAAGTGAACATACTCCTCTGTAAAATAGCCTGTTCCAGCTAGCACATAATGTTCTGAGAACCATATGTTTCTTAGAGCTAGGTTAGAGTGTGGTTGTCCTATGGTTATTTTGCATACAACCTTCCCACAACTTTCTGGGAATGATGTAGGATAGTTGCTTGGCTTTGGAACATTCTCAGCACATTTAAGAAACTTGACAAAAAAACATTACTTCATTTCTTTAACAGAACATTTTGGTAATGTTCTAGGAACGTTTTTCAGCTGGTTTGACGTTGGGAATGTTCAACGTTCTTCTGTGCGAATTTCAGTACATCAGCATAACGTTTCCTACAGGTTTCCTCATGGTTCTATTTAAAGTCATGGTCTCAAATTGTTGTGTAATGTTCTGAGAACGTTATTTAAAAAAAAAAAAAATACATTCCATTCTCAATGTTAACAAAAAATTCCATAAAAATCACAAGAATGTAGTAATGGTCAGAGAATGTTCTAAGAATGTTATTAACCTGTTAGGGATCGGATCCTGCTTGCGATTTGACAACATCCGGTGAAATTGCAGAGCGCCAAATTCAAAATACAAAAATCTAAATATTAAACATTCATGAAAATACAAGTGCCATACATCATTCTTTAGCTCATAATCTTGGTAATCGAACCGCTTTGTCCGATTCACAATAGGCTTTATGGCGAAAGCAGAACATTAGATTATCTGAGGACAGCGCCCTGCATACTTCCTGCATAGAAATATTTTTCAAACAGCACAGGCCTCACAAAAAAAAATAATTGCAATAAAATAAATCAAGATCTTCCTCTGTTTGAAATCAAAGGTCCCAGGAACACAAAGAATGGTCATTTTGTTCGATAAGGTCCCTCTTTATATCCCAAAAACTCTGTTTGGTTGGCTCGTTTTGTTCAGTAATCCACCAGTTCTACTCGTTCAACATGCAGACAAAGAAATCCTAAGAAAGTTACAGATAAACTTTGTCCAAACAAGTCAAACAACATTTCTAATCAATCCTCAGGTACCCTAATATGTAAATAAACGATAACATTTTAAGACGGAATGTATTATGTTCAATGCCGGAGATAAATGTCGAAGAGCGCGCCCTCAGTTACGTGCGCCACAAGACTACAGCCACAATGAGGGACACCTGGATATCCTTAAACTACTTCTTCATTTTTCAAAAAACAAGCCTGAAACCTTGTCTAAAGACTGTTGACATCCAGTGGAAGCCATAGGTACTGCAATCTGGGAGCTATTCTTTTTTGGCCGTGCCCACTAATTGGCCACATTGGATCTTAATGAGTGCTTATTTTCTTTGATATGGGTTTTGTTTGCGTAGACTGAAATGAACAGCTTTGTACGAGTAAAAAAAAAACATGGCATGCTAGCTCCCTCCTGGAGGCGCAGTGAACTAATTCCATGGATAGAGAACAGAAGATGATTGGTTCGAATCTCACTGACGCCGTGCCACAATTAAGCAATAAGGCCCCAGGGGATGTGCTATATGGCCAATGTACCACGGCTAAGAGCTGTTCTTAGGCAAGACGCAACATGGAGTGCCTTCATACAGCCCTTGTCCGTTGTATATTGGCAATATATCACAAACCCCAGAGGTGCCTTATTGCTATTATAAACTGGTTACCAACATCATTAGAGTAGTAAAAATCCATGTTTTGTCATACCCGTTGAATACGGTCTGATATACCACGTTTGTCAGCCAATCAGCATTTAGAGCACGAACTACTCAGTTTATAATAAAATATGTAAGTGTTTGCATGATTAATGCCTAAGCAAATGAATTTCCATGTGTTCTATCTGTGCTTGGAGTTAAAAACAGTTAACCCAAAATAAGCTAGCAGAAAACTTTCATGGAATCATAGTAAAACGGTTTCAGAAGCTCCCTGCAAACCAAAAATGTATGTTCCCAGAACAGGTGAAATGTTCACTTCTGTTCTCAGAACGTTTAAAAAAAAAAGTTCAGTTTTACCGGTCAGGTAACTTGTGGTTTAGTTCCCTGAACCAATGGGAAACCAAAAATGGACCTTCCCACGGCTTCCAAAGAACCAAATGTGCTAGCTGGGGTGGCTAATGCAATGGAATATCTTTTTGTAATGTCAGTTGAATCAACAAATCACAACGCATATTGATGGGTAGGTACACTTCCTGTTTTTACTTCCAGCTTTGCTCCTATTGGGAACACTAGCAATGGCCGCCAGTCCACCCATAATGCCGTCATAGACTTGAATGGGGATGCCTGTTCTAGTCATTATATTTCTATGGCAGCACATGCAGAGAAAATGTGCATCTAACGGTTATTACTTCCATAGTGGCCTTTGAGAAATAGGAGAGAGGGATGGTGGAGAGGGCTCCAGGGGACACTGCAATGGCAGTGCAGTGGTGGGGTTCTCCTCTCCACTGATGAAAAGTTGACTTTTGCAGCAACCTGCTTTCGTCTGCATCAGCAAATTACTGACCTTGGGTGTGGTGTGGACACAGACACACACATGCACATTCCCTCTTTCTCCTTCTCTCTCATCTTCAGTCCATTTCTCCATCCATCTCTCACCACCAGCCGACACTTCAGAGTCAACGTTGAACTGTATTTTACGACCTCATCAAAACCCATTTCAGTACAGCGGTATTGAGCTGCATTGATCTACAGTCTTGTAAAGATAGGGGGGTGACTGGGACAGGCAATGTTACATCCATAACGGTTTTTATTAAACGTTTTTGTAAAACATGCACCTTACATCGGATCATCTTGAAACGTTCTCTGTAAAGCTAACTTTCATCAAGGTTTTATATGGTCTGTAATTGGTTTCTCAACTTTTTATTGTCAGCATTATGGTATGTGTAACGTCCATAGCGGATGCATTCACCATATTGTGTGTGCTTGTTTTGAGATGGATTCTTCAGACCTTTACTGATGCAATTGCTGATATCTTGAAAATGAGGTGCTCTAGCTAAGATTCTATTGGAAAATATATGCTGAAATGCATTTGTCATATATGGCAGTACTACACAGAACAAAAATATAAACGCAACATGTAAAGTGTTGGTCCCATGTTTCATGAGCTGAAATAAAAAGATCTGAGACATTTTGTCTTATTCTTTGTTTGTTTGGAGGGGGTGAATGCTTTAGCAAGCCGCTGTATGTCCCCAAGAAGCTTGTCCATTTCATGTAACATCATTATTTGCTTTATTTCTCCAATATGCCAATATTTAGAAGTCTGCTTTTTGGGGTATCCACTCCCCCCAAGGGGTACTATAGACACCCACATCCAAGTTTCATATTTATTTGGTTTGTCCATTCTGTGAGACATTAAAGTTCGAGTGCAAATGTGATTTTTGCAAATGTAACATACATAACATTGGAATCGCCCATTAATAATTATTACAATATTATTTAATTTGGGATACTCAGAATAACATTGCTAGCGCATTGTCAAAGTGATGTCAGATATGACTGTTTTATGTGGATAAGGTCTATGGAGTGGTAACTTTTTAGTATTCTGATACAAATCAAATTGTATTTGTCACATACACATGGTTAGCAGATGTTAATGTGAGTGTAGCGAGATGCTTGTGCTTCTAGTTCCGACCATGCAGTAGTATCTAACAAGTAATCTAACAATTTCACAACAACTACCTTATACACACAAGTGTATAGGATTGAATACGAGTATGTACATATAAATCTATGGATAAGTGATGGCTGACCGGCATAGGCAAGATGCAGTAGATGGTATATAGTACAGTATATACATGTGAGATGAGTAGTGTAGGATATGTAAACATTATATAAATGCCATCGTTTAAAGTGGCTAGTGATACATTTATTACATCCACTTTTTAATTATTAAAGTGGCTAGAGATTTGAGTCGATGGCCGAACGCTATAGGAAAGATTCAGTAGATGGTATAGAGTACAGTGTATACATTTGATATGAGTAATGTCGGATATGTAAACATTATATACAAAATTGTTTAAAGTTTGTTACATCCAATTTTCTATTATTTAAAGTGGCTAGAGATTTAAGTCAGTATGTTGGCAGCAGCTACTCAATGTTAGTGGTGGCTGTTTAACAATCTGATGGCCTTGAGATAGAAGCTGTTTTTCAGTCTCTCGGTCCCAGCTTTGATGCACCTGTACTGACCTGGCCTTCTGGATGATAGCGGGGTGAACAGGCAGTGGCTCGGGTGGTTGTTGATCTTTTTGGCCTTCCTGTTACATCGGGTGGTGTAGGTGTCCTGGAGGGCAGGTAGTTTACCCCCAGTGATGCGTTGTGCAGTCCTCACTACCCTCTGGAGAGCCTTACGGTTGTGGGCAGAGCAGTTGCCGTACCAGGTGGTGATATAGCCCAACAGCATGCTCTCGATTGTGCATCTGTAGAAGTTTGTGAGTGTTTTTGGTGGCAAGCCGAATTTCTTCAGCCTCCTGAGGTTGACGAGGCGCTGTTGCGCCTTCTTCACCACACTGTCTGTGTGGGTGGATCATTTTAGTTTGTCCGTGATGTGTACGCTGAGGAACTTAACTTTCCACCTTCTCCACTACTGTCCCGTCGATGTGGATAGGGGGGTGCTCCCTCTGCTGTTTCCTGAAGTCCACTATCATCTCCTTAGTTTTGTTGACGTTGAGTGAGAGGTTATTTTCCTGACACCACACTCCAAGGGCCCTCACCTCCTCCCTGTAGGCCGTCTCGTTGTTGTTGGTAATCAAGCCTACCACTGTAGTGTCGTCAGCAAACTTGATGATTGAGTTGGCCACGCAGTCATGGGTGAACAGGGAGTACAGGAGAGGGCTGAGAACGCACCCTTGTGGGGCCCAGTGTTGAGGATCAGCGGGGTGGAGATGTTGTTTCCTACCCTCACCACCTGGGGCCGTCCCGTCAGGAAGTCCAGGACCCAGTTGCACAGGGCTGGGTCGAGACCTAGGGTCTCGAGCTTAATGACGAGTTTGGAGGGTGCTATGGTGTTAAATGCTGAGCTGTAGTTGATGAACAGCATTCTTACATAGGTATTCCTCTTGTCCAGATGGGTTAGGGCAGTGTGCAGTGTTATTGCGATTGCGTCGTCTGTGGACCTATTGGGACGGTAAGCAAATTGGAGTGGGTCTAGGGTGTCTGGTAGGATGGAGGTGATATGATCCTTGGCTAGTCTCTCAAAGCACTTCATGATGACGGAAGTGAGTGCTACGGGGCGATAGTCATTTAGCTCAGTTACCTTAGCTTTCTTGGGAACATGAACAATGGTGGCCCTCTTGAAGCATGTGGGAACAAGGATAAGGATAAGGATTGGGATAAGGATTGATTAAATATGTCCGTAAACACACCAGCCAGCTCGTCTGCACATGCTCTGAGGACACAGCCAGGGATGCCATCTGGGCCGGCAGCCTTGCGAGGGTTAACACGCTTAAATGTTTTACTCACGTTGGCTGCGGTGAAGGTGAGCCCGCAGGTTTTGGTAGCGGGCCGTGTCGGTGGCACTGTATAAAGAAGTTGTTTAGTTTGTCTGGGAGCAGGACATCGTGGTCCGCGACGGGGCTGGTTTTCTTTTTGTAGTCCGTGATTGACTGTAGACCCTGCCACATTCCTCTCCTATCTGAGCCGTTGAATTGGGACTCTACTTTGTCTCTATACTGATGCTTAGCTTGTTTGGTTGCCTTGCGGAGGGAATAGCTACACTGTTTGTATTCAGCCATGTTTCCGGTCGCCTTTCCCTGATTAAAAGCAGTGATTTGCGCTTTCAGTTTTGTGTGAATGCTGCCATCAATCCACGGTTTCTGGTTGGTGAAGGTTTTAATAGTTGCTATGGGTACAACATCACCGATGCACTTGCTAATTAACTCGCTCACCGAATCTATATCAATGTTGTTGTCTGATGCTATCCGGAACATATCCCAGTCCACGTGCTCGAAGCAATCTTGAAGCGTGGAATCAGTTTGGTCGGACCAGCGTTGAACAGACCTGAGAACGGGCGTTTTCTGTTTTAGTTTCTGTCTATAGGCTGGGAGCAACAAAATTGAGTTATGGTCAGACTTGCCGAAAGGAGGGCGGAGAATGGCCTTGTATGCATCACGGAAGTTAGAAGGATCTAGGGTTTTACCAGCCCGGGTTGCACATTCGATATGCTGATAACATTTAGGGAGCCTTGTTTTCAGACTAGCCTTGTTTAAATCCCCAGCCACAATAAATGCAGCCTCAGGATATGTTGTTTCCAGTTTACATAGAGTCCAATTAATTTCTTTCAGTGCCGTCGATGTGTCAGCTTGAGGGGGGATATATGCGACTGTGATTATATTTGAGGAGAATTTTCTTGGTAGATAATGCGGTCGGCATTTGATTGTAAGGAATTCTATGTCAGGTGAACGAAAGGACTTGAGTTCCTGTATGTTGTTATGATCACACCACGACTCGTTAATCATAAGAAACACACCCCCGCCCTTCTTCTTACCAGATAGATGTTTGTTTCTGTCGGCGCGATGCGTGGAGAACCATGTGGCTGTACCGACTCTGATAACGTGTGAGTGAGCCATGTTTCCGTGAAGCAAAGAACGTTGCAGTCTCTGATGTCTCTCTGGAATGCAATCCTTGCTCGGATTTCGTCTACCTTGTTGTCCAGAGACTGGACATTGGCAAGTAGTATACTCGGGAGCGGTGCACGATGTGCCCATCTACGGAGCCTGACCAGAACACCGCCCCGTCTACCCCTTCTCCTCCGCCGCCGTTGTTTTGGGTGGCCGGCTGGGATCCAGTCTATTGTCCTAGTTGGTGGACCAAACAGAGGATCCGCTTCGGGAAAGTCGTATTCCTGGTCGTAATGTTGGTAAGTTGACGTTGCTCTTATATCCAATAATTCCTCCCGGCTGTATGTAATAAAATTTAAGATTTCTTGGGGTAACAATGTAAGAAGTAATCCATAAAAACACAAAATACTGCATAGCTTCCTGAGAACGTGAAGCGAGGCTGCCATCTCTGTCGGCGCCGGAAATTCTCCCCCAGGTGAGGCGGTCACCTCCCTGGTAATCTTATCAGTGGGCTGTGGACAGATCTATTAGTCAGAGAAGCCAATCAGACATTGTTCTATTACCTGCTTTCATTATTGCACCCCACTGGAGAGTGGGATGGAGGGAGCGAAGGGGGCACCGAGACAGAGGGAGAAGGAGGGTCGGGGAGAAAGAGAGGGATGCTAGGAGATGGAGTAGGATGTCAGAAGCACGGCACCAGGGTTCTGTTCGCACATTGTTGGCGGGGAAAGTCCCTACACACACGCACACCGGCTGAAAATATCAATTGCCTCACACCTGGAGGGTGAGAAACCACATGCCCCCCCTCCCGAAGAGAGAGGTAGATAATAACACACACGCACACGTCACACATTAGTGTCCACATAGACTCGGGGTGTGTCTGAAAGGCTCCCTGTCCCCTATATAGTGCACTAAGGCAGACAATAGCTCAATGGACCCTGGTCAAAAGTAGTGCACTATATAGGGAATAAGGTGCCATTTCGGACACAACCTCAAAGATATCCCACCACATCATTCATGCAGTCTCCCACCTATCACTATTGACTGCAGATCATTATTGGGATCCTCTAAGGAATTTTAGTAGTCTGCATGTTGGTACTCAGGTCTTCTCTGCTTTAGCCCACTCCTGTATTTGCCTGGATTCCAGGACCCGAATTAAGAATGCTACAGTATTTTCTAGTTAATAGTTAGTAATATGGCTTAAGGGTCTGCTCTTCAACTATGCAACTGTTATCACAGCTAAAGCAGAACCAGTCTAGTACCTTGGGTTAGTTTTAGTGCTGTCTGTCTCTGTGTTGTAGGTCTGGGGTAGTTGTAGTGCTGTCTGTGTTGTATGGCTGGGGTAGTTTTGGTGCTGTCTGTCTCCGTGTTGTAGGTTTTGGGTAGTTTTGTGCTGTCTGTATGTTGTAGGTCTGGGGTTGTTTTTAGTGCTGTCTGTGTGTTGTATGTCTGGGGTAGTTGTAGCCCTATGTGGGGTAGTTTTAGTGCTGTCTGTGTGTTGTTGGTTGTTCTGAGTCCGGTGTGAAGAGGTTGTTCCGGTGGGGCTCAGGTTAGCGCGGCCCAGATAAATATGTGACCCTGTAAATATGTGACCCTCTTTTGTCGCCACATAATTTACCACAACACCTCTCAGACCTGAGACAGACTTATCAAGGTCTGGGTTCTCTCTTTCTCTCTCTCTCTCGCCCTCTCTCTCGCCCTCTCTTTCTTTCCCCCTCTCTCCTGTCTGTCAGTAGAGGCATGTTGTTTGTGTGTGTGTGATAGATAGATAGAAGTGGAGTGTTTTGCAGAGCCTCATCTAAATTCCCATCAATTAGGAGCTGTAATTTAAGAGTCCCGGGCTTGGCTGCCCTGGCAACTCACTCCATCCATCTGTCTTCTCTCTTTCTTTCACCCTCCCTTTCTCTCTTTTTTTCCCTCTCCCCTTTTCTCTCCATTTATCCATATATCTCTCTTTTTCTCTTTTCTATCATTCCCTCTTTTTTTCTCCTTCTCTCACTGACTCTCTTTCCCGCGCTCTCACTCTTTCTCTTCATCTTCTCCTGTCTATTAATTCCTTTTTTTCCATTCTTCCCTTTCGCACTGACGACCTCACATTTTTTGGGGTCGATAGGCCGGCCTCATGTAACCTTTCTAACTCTCTCTCCCTCCCTTTCCCTCTCCCCTGCCTCCCCCTTTTTCCTTCTCTCTCCCTCTCCCTCCTTCTCTCTGTGTAGGAGCTCTCTGAGGACCCTCACCTGTTTGTGGATGGGATCAGTGCGCACGACCTGCACCAGGGCCAGCTGGGAAACTGCTGGTTTGTGGCGGCGTGCTCCAGCCTGGCCTCCAGAGAGTCCCTGTGGTCTAAAGTAAGTGTGTCTGTGGGTGGGGAGGGTTATGTGCGCACGTGTGTGACGTGATCTTAAACAAGAGATGCACACTCTTTCTTAACTATAACACACATTACACACAATACCCATTAGGCCCCATTACCTGGTGATGAAGGGGTAAACAGGGGAAAGCTCCTCTCACCAGAGGCATCATTAGGATAAATCAACACCTATCTATAACACTCTCAGTAGAGTTGAAGTACACTGCCATGGTCCTTTGTGGCATCCTTCAAGCTTAGAACTCAGTCTGGTGTTTTAGGTAAAGTATCAAAGCAGACTTTTCCGGTCCACCCGGTTATTTTGAAAGAATGAATGTGTGGGTATCTAGCATTCTTTCATGACACCTTCAAGTTACTGGATGTGTGTACCATGTTATAGGTCTAAAGCCCTATTAGTTCAGGACTAGTATTACTATATGTCGGTTATGAAATTATTACTCCAGCATGTCCGTTTTTCCAGTGGACCATTCGGGCGGAATTAGTTTTACCAAACGGGAAAAAATATTATAATTCAAAATGTCATGTTCTAGGCGTAAAGATATTTCAGCTTGTCTAGGGAAAGCCTAATATTGGCTTAATGGCCTATAGTTCTGAGAAAGTCAAAATAATAATTCATATCAATAAGAACCATGAATTGTAGTCAATGCAGATATTTAATTAACTGACGTATTTGACATTTTATGAATTAATTGGCACAATAACGTCCTCTCATTCTTTTAAAAGAGAATTAGGCACGGGAAAAAGTTGATATGTGACAAAAAAGTACATGAATCTGTAGGCTACGCGCGATAGGCAAGTAACTTGACGGTGGACGTGGACATGGGGGGGGGGGTCACCCCCAATATTAGAAACTGGCCAATTTGACCCCCCCAGTAATATACCATGATGAGTTTGATTGATTGGAAAAACAATCTGCACTGTAAAGCGCCAGGCAGCTAATGACTTTATGTGACTTTGCACCACAGTACTCCTCAGTTCCTCATTTTATGGTTGGATGCCAAATGCGCTGCCAAATGCGCCCGATCCCCAGAGGCAGCCGGCCCGTTGGTGGTAAAGAGGAAAAAGAGTTGAGAACGGCTTGTAAGGAGATTAGAGAAACACACAATTTCTCCTCTTAACCTTTTCATTGGTCTGCGATGCATTGGTTTGGCCTTCAGTAACAGTTCAGCAGCACGCACAACCCGCTCTCTCTCTTTCTGGTGTTTGCTGAGGAGAGGTATTCACAAGCACTCCAATGTAAACATTTGAAAGTTTAAAACTAGTAAAAGTTAATGAACATTTCATAAATGTATTCCTGTTGTTTTGTAACTAGCAAACCATTGGTGAAGATATAATATTGTGTAAAAATAGTTTTATACAGAGTAAAACTGTAACGTTAGCTATCTAGCTAGCTAAACCAGCACCAAAGCTAGCACACTATCTGGATCTTCTCCTTTTTCTTAAATTTTTTGTTTAAATTGTTATTTTATTTTTTACTTTTACCCCCTTTTCTCCCCAATTTCGTGGTATCCAATTGCTAGTTACGGTCTTGTCTCATCGCTGCAACTCCCGTACGGACTCTGGAGAGGCGAAGGTCGAGAGCTATGCGTCCTCCGAAACACGACAAGCCGCACTGCTTCTTTACACAATGCCTGTTTAACCCGGACACCAGCCACACCAATGTGTCTGAGGAAACACCGTACAGCTAGCGACCGTATCAGAGTGCATGCGCCCAGCCCGCCACAGGAGTCGCTAGAGTGCGATGGGACAAGGATCTCTAGTGGCACAGCTAGCAACTGCGATGCAGTGCCTTAGACCACTGCGCCATTCGGGAGGCCCATCCTTTTCCTTTTCAACAGCATTTTCAGATGAGCAGCACTCAGTGAGTTAGTGTTCACCCTGGTGTAAAAGTAGCTAGTGCCCTTAATGGAGGTGCCAACCCCAAAGTGGATAAAAGTGCAGGAAATAAGATTATTTTTTGGAGTGCAGAGGACTGTAAGTAAATGAATGAATGTTTACATAGCCAGCTAGCTAAGCACACTGTACAATTCAATGTTGATTGGTAGCTATGTAGTCAGCTAGCTAGCTAAAAATAATTTAGCTTATAGAACAGTCTAATTTGTGTTAATAAGCTAACCCTATCATGCTAAGGCCAGTCATTTTTGTCATATGATAATTTCTCTGTAATTAATATTACCTGATTAAACTTATCATATAAATGTAATTAACTATAAAGTCGGGGCACCACAAAATAATGTTTATAGAGCTGTTATCTTCCGAATAAACTCTTAAAGACCTAGTAATCTTTTACATCAGTAGCAGTCAATCCTTAATCACCTTATCTTCATGAACCCTGGCTAACAAGTTGAATCAGCAATACAAACTTTGGTTTAATTATTTATTTACTAAATACCTAAATAATCACACAGAATTACATATACACAGAATGGATCATACATGAAAAACGTCCCTGGTGGACGGAACCGATTTGACGGCTGGTTACACAAAGAGAGGGGTTTGGGCTTGAATGAAAGCGCGGGAAGACTGAGGAACAACAGGATTTGGTCTCTATCATGCTATCGTAAAAACAGAATCTTATGCATTCTAAAAAAACGGCCATTTGGAAAAGAAAAATGCAAGACATATTTACTCTGAGCTGCGCCTCGATAGATTGGTCGTAGATGGAAGGCTGGGTTGCCCAGCAGAGATCTCTTGTCCTTTGTCGAATGTCTCTGGTGTTAAACTGGGTACGTCGTGGTACCGTCGTGTTTGGTAGAAGAGATACTTTGTCCGTCCTTTCCTAGCCCACGTTTACAGCTGCGGCGGGTCACTCAACGGCTAGGAGGTATCACTTCTTTAGTGAATAAGAGTTCAAAGTTCATACCAAGTTCATACCAAGTTCATACCCCATAAGCTCATGCTATATTCTGGCTGGTATAGTCGAAATTCATCCTTCCTGCGTGTAGAGCGTCACATACACTTTGACCAGGATGCTAATTTCGTTAGGTTATTATCTTAGCCCTTTTAACGTAGGACCGTCGTCCTAACGTCCTAATTTTCGTCAACGGGCTTATATAGTATTGGGAGAGAGGGGCGGTTTTCATAGTTTACAACCAATGTCTGTTCACTTGGGTGAGGCCACAGAGTGAGCAGACTTTTTACTCTATGAAAATCATTCTCTCATTTAGGAGATTACATTT
Organism: Brachymystax lenok tsinlingensis; assembly: GCA_030435695.1. Lineage (NCBI taxonomy): Eukaryota > Metazoa > Chordata > Actinopteri > Salmoniformes > Salmonidae > Brachymystax > Brachymystax lenok. The sequence goes on along the minus strand of CM059795.1, from coordinate 42,155,276 downwards.
AATCTTTCCACAAATAGTTTAAATTGCACAACAATTCCATGTGAATCTGATAACTAGAATGTGTAGACTTTCCAAGATACAGTTTGTCATCCTATCATTAGTAATAATGTCTCTGACACCAACTGATCTGACATCATATTCCTTAAGTACCAACGCATATTTTCAGCTGGTTGGATTACCGAAATATGGTTCCTTTCCCCACCCTTTTGATGTTACCATCTCTCTATGTTAACAAAGGGATTTGAAGAGTCAAATTTATAGAGTAGAGAGAGAGAAAAGGGGGGGAAGGTATTTATGGGGGTCATAAACCTCACCAACAGACCAACGTCATGACAATAGAAATACGGCCCAATCAGCTTTGACCTATTGAAGATAAAGGCATGTTGTTCAACAGTACAACAAGATGAACTTGATGCGTGTGTGACCATGCATTTCCATGATGGAAGCAGTGTGATGGAAGCAGTGCAGTGATGGTTTAGTGAAACCAGGCATGGGGCAGTGGTACATACAACAACCAAGAGGTAGATCCCCCTAGGAAGCTGGTATGTGCAAAGGCCTAATTAGCATTGGTGCGATGTGTGTATGTATTTTGTGTGTGTGTGTGTGGGAGAGAGAGAGACCGACAACTGTAAGTATGAGAGGGAAGACGTGTGATTGTGAGCTGATGTTATTGAATAAGGAAGAAAAGGACAATGGAGACGCCAGCAGATTAATAATTACACTCTTAGACTGCAGGCCATTCTCTTAATTGAGACTCAGGAGACTGTCAGTGTACACTGCTGCTATTGCTTTTACATTACTGACAAAAGGAATGGAGTTGAGAATAATTTGGGAGAAAAGCGGTCAACCGCAAAGAGACAGTCAGTCAATCTAGTTCTAAATATGTGTATGTGACCAATACGATTTGATTTGAGAGATAGTCAATGTCAGTGTCCCTCCCAGCTGCCTGCCACCTCAGGTGGGTGGAGAACGGCTTCACACACACGCACACACACACTCAGCCATTACCCCCTCAAGTCATCCGCGATGAGCCTGCTCGTTTGTCAGACGCCAGTAGAAAAAATTATATCCGTAAGTACACACACACGCAGACAGACAGACAGGCAGGCAGACACCCAAACATAAAGATGTGCATGCGTGCGTACACACACACACACATTGAAATTGAAAAACATCAGAGCTGACGATGTATTGCTAGTATGTTAGAAATGCCACAGGGAGAATCATTTTGTCATTTTGTTACGATTTATTCAAATGCACATAAATTACCCACAAGTAGTCATTCTCTAATTAGTTGCTTTAGTCACGTTATGGTATCAAACAAACCTTACAAGTAATGAATAATCACATCTCTAGACTCGACTGACTGTAGCTACAGTACAACTCTGAACGCTCTACAAAGATTTGAAGGAAACATGATTGAAGACTTGGGTTTAAAAGTCCACTCACAAGTGAAGCACTTACTGCATCTTTAATAGTAATTTAAACATCAGAAATGCTCCAGTGTTTTGATACACTAGTACCTGAATCCCTACAGAAAGTAGACCTACAGTAGCAAAGGGCATATTTGCAATCCAAAAAGGTTTTGTGATATATTTGAGGCCGGTCGTCCTATGCTAAAATGAAAGACAGGAAAAAGAAGAGATGGAAGAGAGTGTTAAAAAGGAAGCGATTGAGTCAAGGGAGTGGAGGTGTTATCCTTCCTCTACCCCAGAGGAAGTGAGTGGTTGTGGTCCCTCCGGTCGGTCGATTTGTCTGTCCTTTCCCCTGTGGTACCGCATTCTAACCACTACTGCAGGCCACGTTAAATCGCCCAGATTTGGCACACAGGTCATCATTTTGAGACCTGTGCCCTAACCCTAACTTTACTTCTAACTCTAAGAAGAAGTAGCATATGTAGAAAATGACTGTGAAATTCGAAACGAAAAACAAAGTTGTTCTCCGAGGAGGAATGGTGGTGGTGGAAAAACATGACGAAAGACAACAAAAAGAGAACTTGCTCATAAGGCCAGATGATAGTCAAATTAAATAAAACAACCAAAATGTCCATAGTACCTTGCCCTCCGTCTGCCATTTCCTCCTACAGTCTTCACTTCTGGTCCACCTGGAAGCTGATGGAGCATTTAACAGCGTCCGGACCAACGCCCTCCTCAAATGCCAGCAGGAAGTACATTGTCTTCCTCACCTTCGCCATCTCGGCGATCCGCTCACCAAACTCCTGGGCTTCTGCCTCATAGTGGTGCGCGGGTGTGTCGTCGCCGTCGCTCTCAGCTCGCCAGAACACCCCCGCCGGCTCCAGCAGCTGGCGGTTCATCAGGTGGGTGAGGTCGGGCGTCCAGAGCTGTGAGGTGGCAGTCACCGTGAGGCGGCCTGAGCGTGCCAGCCGCACGCCCCAGTGGGTAAAACGCAATGCCTGCTGGGAGAAGTCCAGGCGGTAGATGGCCTCGTGTGGTCGGAGGAGGCGCTCGCCGTCCTGCCTCTTCCCGCCACGCTGCTGCAGCGACTGGGCCCGCTGACGCATCACCTCGGTCAGATGGGCGTCAGGGCTGAAGGGCAGCTCCAGAGTGGCTTGGGTGGCCATGTTGGTTTAGGTTCAAAAGTGTGATGGGTCGATAGGGGGAAACGGGAAACGCTTTGACTGGCTGAGTCCTCAGGAATCCTCACTCTCTCTTGGTCACGTTCTCTCCCCTATTTCTTTCTCTGTCACTGGGTCAGGTAGGCACACACAGGTCCAGATGCAGCTCTTCTTTGGACTGTGACCTTTTCCTCTATCTTCTTTTACCTTTTTCTTTATTGAGTACAGTATGTGTGTGTGGAAGACACTCGTGCACACCCACAGCACCCTGAGATGAGGGGCGGGCCTTGCCGTCTTGACGTTCTTGTTTGGCAAGATGAGCTCTAGGCAACCTGAGCTAATGACATCTGCAGTGGCGACACGGGGATTGCCCTTGGAGGAACAGGGGACAGCTGTGTGTTTGTCACATATTTGTTTTGTCTCACGTTTGTTCCGTCATTGTGCTCGGCTAGTGTAGGCTTGCCTCTCTCGCGTACTTTACTTAGCTAAGTGTGACCGAAATCTGAGATTTTTTTTGTCAGTCTGCCAAGTAACCAGTGCCAGCTGGTGTCACTGGAATGGAACGGTATCAAACACATGGAATGTGTTTAATGTGTTTGATACCTATTCCGTTAATTCCATTACAGCCATTACAATGACCCCGTCCTTTGTTTTCTCCCATCACCAGCTTCCACTGCTCAACTTTAACTTCAGATAGAAATAGAAAGAATAGGATATCGTGTCAGCTTTATTAATTCTGACAGAAAAACATATATGTTCTACCTGATATATTTCCATCTGCAATGTTCAGAACATTAGGCAGGGGGTGGATGGGGTTGCTGCTGAGTCCACTCCATCCTTTGCAGAGAGAGTAAAGTTATTATAGAGCTTTATTATGTTCTGGATGAAACCCGAGATAGATATCCCCCCCCTTCCCTCGTTCTCGCTCTCTCTCTTTCTCTCTGTGTCACTGGCTTCCTAAGGGCTCTCAAATGACTTGTGGTTTCTATGGTGCGTTTTTTTATTTTTTTTTATCCTCTCCTCTTAAAGGAGCTGCTACACACACACACACACACACACACACACACAGAAAAGCCCCTCAATCAGCAGAACAAAGTTTCCATCAGAACCACCCTGCCAGAACCGACCCACCGACCAGGGCTCTTAGTCCACCACTCCCCAGCATGTATCTCCAAGGGCAGTGGAGGAACAGTGATTAATTTCAATCAAGTTTAGCCCTCTGCGCTCCGCAGTACACTTTCATTATGTGGCGTCTCATTACTACACTTCCTGTTTAGCCCTGATGGCTGATGGGTATTTTGGGTGGGTGGGCTAGGGGGCTGAGTGTGGTCTTGTTTGCCCCCCAGCCCGCCCACCGCCCATCGCAGTCCGAGGGGGAGTCCCCGGGAATGGGATAACTGGCTGGTACTTCATTGCAGCTCTAGTCATTCCCCGTCCCTCTGTCCTGTTCCACGTATTCTTCCCTCTCTGGATGTATACTAGCCAGAGCCCAGGTGATACATTACATTTGTTCCCTTAATCCTCCGGAACGCAGCAGGCCAGCCGGGGGGTGACAAGTTGGCGACAAGAGGTATGTCCCGGGGATGACAGGCTCACTCACAAGAGGGTGTGGTATTTAGTTCGGCCTACACGTGGCTTGTTCATTCGGCTTGCATAACTCTCTCTTTTTCCTCCCCCTCCTCCCTCTACGCGTCCTGCCTTCCCACTCCCTCTTTCACCCCCACACCCTCTCCGCCCTTTTCCCAACCTTTCCCTCTCTCTTTCCCCCTTTCATCTCCATCCACCCCCACCTTCTCTGACCTCTTCCACTCCCTCTGCTCCACCCCCAACCCCCTCCCTCCACCCCACCCTCCCTTCAGGTCATCCCAGACTGGAAGGAGCAGGAGTGGGACACGGAGACACCCGAGTCGTACGCCGGGATCTTCCACTTCCGCTTCTGGCGCTTCGGAGAGTGGGTGGATGTGGTGATCGACGACCGGCTGCCCACGGTGGACAACCAGCTGGTCTACTGCCACTCGGATGACAGCAACGAGTTCTGGAGTGCACTGGTGGAGAAGGCCTATGCTAAGTTAGTCAATGAATCAATCAATCTGTCAATGGCTTTATTGTCCAAATTGGGAAATGTGTAGTACAGTCTGGTTGAAAAATGTTTTAATCATTCAATCCATCCATCAAGCAATCAATCAATTTGTTGTCCCAATTGGACAATGTGTAATACAGTCAGGGTAAAAAACAACATTCAAATGTAATGAACACCTAGGGGCAGGGTTAAAGAGATACAGTAATGTAGCAGCCCCAGTAGCCCTGGGGAATATCATCTAGAATAGGATCAAATGCTACTGTATGTTTTACTCTCCCAATATTTGAGGAATGCAGAAAGAATCTTTAGAACGAAGATGCACTCACTCACTCAGATAAATAAAGATTTGCAATTGGTAACACTTTACTTAACGCCTGTAGGTATAATGCTTTATAACATGTTATAAGCATGTATAAACCTTTAATGTCTTAGCATTAGGCTTATTATTGTCTGTCACTATTTTAACTGATTCAAGATACTGTATCTACTAGCCACTGTCTTTATGATTTGAAATGTAGAGTCATGTCTTGAGATATGGAGTCAAATAAGAGGTTCAGTTGTCATTGAGTTGTCAACTGTGCACTGTAGACAGCATAGATAGAGAGATATTTGACTTCAGATTAACTCATTAATTAATTCCTCCTCGACCTGTCCCTGCAGAGTGTACGGCTGCTACGAGGCCCTGGACGGCGGGAACACGGCGGATGCCCTGGTAGACTTCACAGGGGGCGTGTCGGAGCCCATGGACCTGCTGGAGGGCCAGATGGCCACTGACGAGTTGGCCCGCAACCAGCTGTTTGAGAGGGTGCTGAAGGTCCACAACCGAGATGGGCTCATCAGCTGCTCCATCCGGGTAAGTCACTCAGGGGGAAGATCTGTACTAGGCATCCATTTTTGATCAGGGGCAGCCAGGGATTCAGTTAGGAGATCTAGGTCGTGTTCAATACAAAACATAAGAAATAATGCCTTGAAAACTGGAAGGTACTGCCTGTACTTCCTGTTTTCCGTTGCAAAATGTTTTTTCTGCGTTGTGCTATTTGGAACACCAAAAAATTGCAACATAAATCGCAAATTGCAGCGTTTGGCAATCACCATGATAATGTGCCATCCCATCTATTTAAAAAGTCTACATTTGCAAGAGGAAAATGTACTGCTTTGTGATTATCCATCTATCTATCATCTATCAATCTAATCTAATCATACAATCTAATCTTTCTCTCTGCTGATGAGACTTGAATTTGTATGAGTGCATATACACTTTCAGAATGCATATACCGTTCTCTTCTCTATCCATCCATCTACCTGTCATCCTCAATCTGCTTGTTGTTTATCTGTCCATCCGTCAGTCCGTCTATTCATCTGTTCATCAATACGCAACATCTGCTGTTGGGAGCTCCATTTGTATGAGTTCTACTCTCCCCCGGGCAGCCACTGACTGCATCCCAAATGGCACACTACTCCCTACAAAGTGCACTACTTTTGACCAGAGCCCTATGGGCCCTTGTTGAAAGTACTACACTATAAAGGTAATAAGTTGCCATTTGGAATACAGGCAGTGAGTCCCCCCTTTTGATTGTCTGCGGTTCTGCGCTCGTCCACTCCTGCACTAGAACTCATTTACAGTCCAACATTGTGTGATTCCGAATCAAGTACACAAGCTCAACTGGCAGCGATAGGCGTTTTATATTCATGAGTTTTCATTAGGCTCCATTATGGAACAATAACAACAGAATGGACACGGACACAAAAAGAACGTCTAAACAAACACGTCAGCTAGACGAACGGCCCTGACCACACCGAAAACCGAAGTTGTTAATTTCTCAGACATGACCCATGACTTGGTGGTTGTTGTTTGGTTATGGTTGTACTGTCCTGGCAACATTACAAAAATGCTAGACTACTCACAGGCTTTTTGATGTGAGGAGGTCTGATTTAGGAATGCAACAAAGGCATCTTAAAAGCCACACTCATGCATCTCTCCCCAGACTCCAAGCCTAATTGCTTTTTGTCTTCTCTCCCCCTTCGCTGTTTTTTGTAAGCATGGTTTTAAAAATGATGTGTGTGGTAGCAAATGCTCAAAGCACGTCTTCCACAGAGCCTATGTGTAATGGTTCTCCGTGATGCCAGTAAGGCAGAGTCAGGCGCAGGACAACAAAATGTAGTATTCATATAAATTTACTCAAAAATACCATAAGAATGGTGAATAAACAACACACGAAACACGGAACAAAATACAACAAACAATCACGCACAAAAACATGTGGAGAACAGAGGGTTAAATAAGGAACATGTAATCATGGGATTTCTTTTTTAAAATCTTTATTTTAACAGGGAAAACAGACTGAGACCTGGATCTCTTATACGGCTGTGCCCTGTGTAAACATGTTGACATGTACAGTTCTAGGCATACAGACAAGAACATTTCAAAACATACAAAACAAAGACACAATTCAACAGAAACAATCACAGACAACATCATATTGATCCTCCATAATATTTTTGAAATGGGCAAGGGACACCAGAGTGTCTAACTTAAGTTGGATCTGCAGTTTGTTCCATAAATAAGGTGCAAAGGAACTGAAGGCAGTCCTTCCCAACTCTGTGGAGACCGCAGGAGTCTCTAATGTAATCCACATCTGTGATCTGGTCATAAAATGTGTATATCTAGTTGAAATTAATGATGATATATATGGAGGTAGTTTTAAAAGAAGTGCTTTATAAATAAACAAAAGAGCATGTTGCTCTCGCCTCACAGATAGAGAGGCCCAACCCACATGTTGATATAGGATACAGTGATGAGTTTTGTAACTATCACCTGTGATAAACCTGAGTGCACAATGGTAAATAGAATCCAGTGGTTTTAATGTGTTTGCCGGTGCATGCATATAAATAATATCACCATAATCTAAAACGGACATAAAAGTAGCCTGCACAATTTGTTTTCTATTTACGGAGGTCAGACAAGTCCTGTTTCTGTAAAGGAACCCTATTTTGAATTTGAGCTTTTTTCCCAATTCAGTAACATGTTTTTTAAAAGAGAGCCTATCATCTAACCATACCCTAAATATGTATATGCAGAGACCTGTTTGATTTGAGTACCATCCAAGCTAGTGATTACAAAAGTGTTTCTAACTGAGAGTTTAGACCTAGAAAAAAACATGACATTTGTTTTCTTAGCGTTTAAAACAAGTTTAAGCTGTAAAAGAGACTCCTGTAATATCCTAAAATCAGACTCCAACTGCATTAAAGCTTGGTCCGCTGTTGGAGCAATAGAGTACATCACTGTGTCATCTGCATATAAATGGAAATTACAATATCTGACATTATCACCAATGTTGTTTATATAAAGTGAGAACAATAGTGGGCCAATTATTGAACCCTGAGGGACCCCTTTAAGTAACTGTAAGGGGTCAGACTTGACCCCGTCGACCATGACGGCCTGAGTTCTATCTTTAAGATAGTCATAAAACCATCGGCAGGCATCAGTGCCCAGTCCTATAGATGACAGCTTACTCAAAAGGATAGCATGGTCTACAGTGTCAAAAGCTTTTGACAAATCCACAAACAACGCAGCACAATGCTTTCTATCATCTAAGGCATTTGCAATATCATTTACAACAAGCGTAGTGGCCGATGTGGTACTGTGTTTAGATCTAAAACCAGATTGATTGGGGCTAAGAATACTGTTATCAGAAAGAAAAGATTGTAACTGTTTGTTAACTAAAGATTCTAGGATCTTTGCCAGACAAGGGAGCCTAGAGATGGGTCGATAGTTATCCAAGTCACTACCGTCACCTCCCTTATGTAATGGCAGAACAAAAGCTGCTTTCCACACCTTAGGGATATTTCCTGTGCTTAATGTTAGATTAAAAATGTGTGTCACTGAACCAGCAATGATAGGTGCAGCACACTTAAGTAAGTCTGGTCTAAATTGTCCGCGCCTAGAGATTTCTTAGTATCAATGGCACACAGGGCAGCTAGAACCTCTGCTTCAGTTATTTTCGGGAAACTAACAGGGTTACCATTTTTCAGAGTAACGGTTGAAAAGCAAGACGAAAAATCAACTAACTGGCCAGTACCACAATGGCCACTTTTCCTTTCAAATAAAAAACCAGCAGAGATGAAATGCTTATTAAAAGCATCACAAATATAATTTTTACCACTTAGAATACAGGAGTCTGAGATAATATGCTTAGGAAGAGAAACAGCAGAATTTCCCCGTTTCAGTGAATTAACGGTTTTCCAGAATTTTGCAGGATCTCCTGCAGAATCTGTCATAGCATTAAGGAAGTAATTAGATTTTGCCCTTTTGACAGCTGCAGTACATTTATTTCTCATATGCCTAAAAAACAGCCAATCAGATGGAGTACCTGTTTTCCTCGCCAAGGCCCAGACCTGATTATTTTGCAGGAAAAGACCTGACAATTCAGGAGAGAACCAAGAACTTGTTCGGTTTCTTACTCTGTGATTCTTAAGCGGGGCATGTTTATCAGACATAGAGGTAACAATAGAAGAGAAAAAAGCAAGGGCTAAAACCGGGTCCAGAATGCAGCAAGTGGAAAAAAGCTCCGAGTGATATAAGTCAAGGATAAAAGCTTGCTGTGAGAAATGTTTATAATTTCTCTTAGAGATTATACAGGGATCACAGTGTTTCAGCCTGGTATCTCTAATACAAGCAATAGGGCAGTGGTCACTGATATCATTTGCAAAAACCCCACTGGCTGTGTATTTATGGGGGGTATTTGTTAGAATAATGTCTAGTAGAGTAGATTTCACTGGGTTCTTAAAGTTGGGACAGGTTGGTTTAGTTATCAGCTGAGTTAGATTTAGTTCAGTACAAATGTCTTTTAATTTATCGGATACTGGTGAGAGCCAATCCAGGTTAAAATCTCCCAAAATCAGTAATTCAGAGTTTGCATAATTAGACAGTATATCAGATAATTTGCATAGAGTACAAGGAGGAGCTGAGGGGGGGTGATATACCCCTGCTAGAGTTAGCTGAGCGTTACTACCAAGTACCACATTTAAAACTAGACATTCATATTGCTTTGGGACAGAGGTTGATATGGACACAGAAACATTTAAGCAGCATTTTACATAAATCGCGATACCACCACCTCTACCAACTCTATCAGCTCTATAAATATTGTACCCAATCAACTGAACATCTGAATCAGGCACAGAATCACACAGCCACGATTCAGATACAATCAGTATGTCAACATTTGATTGTGAGACCAAAATGTCAATAAAGTCCAACTTTTGGATCAGGCTTCTAGCGTTCAAATGAATTATTCCAATGCCATTGCCACGGGAATTCATATCAGATGGAGTATCCAAGGTAGCACCTGAAGCTGCACTGGGATGAGCAATAAACCCTTTTCGAGCTATTGACAGAGCTCAATTTTATGGGGACAAGATTACTACTAACAATACCTCTCTGCATGTGAGTAGTATTCGCAATACGATGATTGGACAATAATCTAGGATTTGCAAAAAGGTTGTTAACTGTAGTTTGTTCCATATTTGCAATTGGGGGACTAATTAATGAAACTGGGAGAGGAGCATTGAACATAGTCTGATAGGGGAGCGTACAATCCCAAGAGTCAACCCCCGAAGATACACAACGTCAGGTATTTGATTTGATTTACCGTACATATCTTAGCTATCATTACACATTGTAAGTTTCTAGGACATACCAGTTGTTTACAATTCAACCGAAAGTGGTGGAAGTGAAATGTCTGTCTCCAATGGTAAAAATGAAAGGTAATTTTATTTTTATTTAACTAGGCAAGTCAGTTAAGAACAAATTCTTATTTTCAATGACGGCCTAGGAACAGTGGGTTAAAAACCTCTTAACGATTCCCTTAAGGCGCCAAATTCAAAATCCAAAAACCAGGTGTGTAAAACATGAAGACCAGAAAATGAAAGATGGATCGGTGGCGGCTAGAAGACCGGTGACGTCTTATATAAAATATATGCATTTTGTTTACTCCGCTTTTGGTCAATATGACAATATTTTTTGTCAATTTAGTGTATTTTCATCCAACTATCAGTTTCAAATCAGAAATGTTTTAAATTTATGGGGTGGCAAGTAGCCTAGTGTTTAGAGCATCGGACTAGTAACCGAAAAGTTGCAAGATCGAATCCCAGAGCTGACATGGTAAAAATCTGTCGTTCTGCCCCTGAACAAGGCAGTTAACCTCTCCAGGCACCGGGGCAGTATTCGGAAGTTTGGAGAGTCTGGCGTGCCCAAAGTAAAATTCCTGCCACAGGCCCAGAAACAAGGATATGCACATAATTAGTACTATTGGATAGGAAACACTCTGAAGTTTCTAAAACTGTTAAAATAATGTCTGTGCGTATAACAGAACTGATATGGCAGGTGAAAACCTGAGGAATTTCTGTCCGGATTTCTTTTTTTTGTGTGACATGCCCTCACTTTCAATAGCTGCCTATGGGATTCTCAGTAAAATAGGACCCAGATTGCAGTACCTATGGCTTCCACTAGATGTCAACAGTCTTTAGACAAGGTTTCATGCATTTTTTCATGGAAGAGAGCCGAACAGAAGAAGCATATGTAAGAGGAGAGAGGAAGTGGATTTAGTTTTTGGTGCACGAGACCGTGAGCACGTTCCTCTGTATTTTCCTTTTACTCTCTCTCCCCTCTCTTTGAACGCTTTCTCTTCACTGTTCAATGGGCGAGTAGACTGTGGATTTTCTGAACATAACGCGCCAACCAAACGGAGATTTATGGATATAAACAATGACTTTTTCTAACAAAAGAAACATGGATTGCCTAGTTAAATAAAAATAAAATGACCTTTCATTTTTACCATTGGAGACAGACATTTCACTTCCACCACTTTCGGTTGAATTGTAAACAACTGGTATGTCCTAGAAACTTACAATGTGTAATGATAGCTAAGATATGTACGGTAAATCAAATCAAATCGGTATGTTTGTATACAAATATTATTAATTTACCTCAAATATTGTTTTCATACTAAGCAAAAGCCTAGCTCTCTGAAGTCCAGACAACTGCTTTCCCATTTGGCCAGGTGTGAATGTTCTGGTAGCCAACCTACTCAACCAATATGAATACAATGGGAAGCCCATCCACAGTTGATGGCCCATCAGCAGGCAATTAAGTATGCTTAAGCTGAGAGCCTGTGAGGTCTGTGAGAAGGGTTTGTGCAAATCAAATCAAAGTTTATTTGTCACATGCGCCGAATACAACAGGTGTAGACCTTACAGTGAAATGCTTACTTACAGGCTCTAACCAATAGTGCAAAAAAAGGTATTAGGTGAACAATAGGTAAGTAAAGAAATAAAAACAACAGTAAAAAAAGACAGGCTATATACAGTAGCGAGGCTATATACAGTAAATAAGTTACAAATAACGCATGCAGGAACAGTCATGTATTGTAGGTATTGTAGGAATCCCCTGGGTCATATTTAGTAAGCACCAAATGGAAGAAAATTGACTGAAACGGGGAGGGACTAAATTACCTCGTCTGACATGGATGTCGATTAAGGCAGCCCCACGCGCCTCTCTGATTCAGAGGGGTTGGGTTAAATGTGGAAGACACATTTCAGTTGAGTGCTTTCATTTGTACAATTGACTAGGTATTCCCCTTTCCCTTTCCCAATAAAAAACACTTGTTTTTGTTTTCCTTTGCAAAACATTTTGTTACGTTGTGCACTAATGAATACGACCCTGGTTTACCTCATTACTTTCCTGTCTTCGTTATCCTTTTTTCCCCTTCTGTCTCCTTAGTAGTTGCTTCCTTGCTGTCGTTGCATCACACTTTGTTTGTGAAACGGGCTCATTACATCTGGGCCTTGTGCTCAATGATACTTTGATGATCAAGTAGAAAGGGACAGCACCAGCCATCTAGGCTGCAAGCTCAATTCAAACAAACCAGTCCTCAGTTCAACTTGACTGGGCCTTGTTCAATAAGCATCAAACAAAAACATTTCTGAATGCACATTTTCATTCTGTGTATGAAATGTGCTGCACAAATAAATATTTCTAAATTAATTAATTGATTATTAATTGTCTCATAGGCGACCACAGTGGAGGACATGGAGGCACGGTTAGATTGTGGCCTGGTCAAGGGCCACGCATACGCAGTGACGGACGTGAAGAAGGTGCGTCTGGGCCAGGGCCTGCTGGCATTCTTCAAGTCAGAGAAGCTCAATATGATCCGCATGAGGAACCCCTGGGGAGAGAAGGAGTGGAGCGGGCCCTGGAGCGACAGGTAAATACACAACACTGTCTCCTCAGGCCTGGAGGTGGTACTACACAACCATAGAATTAGAATTAGAGTAGAATGGGTATCCCAATTCATTCTTATTCTAATTCGATGTACACAACACTGCATAATGAAAGCTTCTTCTATTCAGAGTGCCTTTACTGCCTCGAAACGACTAGACCGTGTAGGAGTAATGAGGTGGAGAGAGAGGTGTTCTCCATCTTCTGAAATGGGGAATGCTGTGTGTGTGTGTGGGGGGGAGGGGGGGAATGATAAATGCCATAAATTAACTGTTGAACATGTATACGTGTGAATGTGTGTTTTTGTTTGATTTATTTATTTTAAGAAAAACAACAATATGGAGGGAAAAATAAGCGTAGGCTATACATTTTTTACATTTCAGTAAAAATGCAGAAGAAGGAGACACAAAAAGTATAGCCATTACAATGCCATTCTGAGATCTGCATTATATTGTGGAGTGAATTCCATTAACGCAACTGTTTGGAACTGAATTAATTAGACGTGTACGAATCGTATTGTTATACATAAACTTGGTTGAATGGTAAACAATGTAAAGAATAAAATACAGTTATCATTCATATAGTCATAAGAATGCATGTATAATGTATCTGGGGTTTGATCACAATTGGAATTGCAGAAATTGTATTGTATTGTTTAATGTGGAAGTTTGTCACAGAGTCCCAAAGAAGTTGTGGAACTGGCAATAATTTAATAGAAGCAGAAGAGAGGTTTATTTTCATATGCACATAGGCACACACACAATTGCTATGTATTGCCAATACTTACAATTCCTACTTCCTGTTTGTAAGTCTTCCTGTTTTAATCTATGACTGCTCCTGAGAAAATTGCTGTCCATTGTCATGTGGTGCTGAACTTCGGAATCTCCAATCCAAAGGGTTTTTCAGTGGTGTGCTTGCTCTGTAATTTCCTTTGTGTCATACTGTCGAACATGAGGTCATTTCATGTCTGTGCCTCCAGCTCAGAGGAGTGGAAGAAGGTGAGCAAGAGTGAGAGAGAGAAGCTGGGCGTCACCGTGCAGGATGATGGAGAATTCTGGTAAGAGGGACCACCACACACACACACACACACACACACACACAAAAAACGGCCATAGTTAATTCGTTTTTTTTTTTTTACTTATATGCTTCCTCCCTCTTGCCCTCCCTCCCTTCCTCTCCACCCTAGGATGATGTTTGATGACTTCTGCCAGTACTTCACAGACCTGATCCTGTGCCGCCTCATTAACACCTCTTATCTGAGCATCCACAAAACATGGGAGGAGGAAGTGATGAGGGGCTCCTGGGTCCCCCGCCAAGACCCTCTGAGGAACCGCTCTGGGGGATGCATCAACCACAAGGCCACCTTCCTCCAGAACCCACAGGTGGGGTGCATGAGGGTGGAGGATGTGTGGAAGTAGGGAGAGTGTGGGTGGATGGTGGGAGGCTGGGTAGGAGTGTGTTTGTACTGTGTAAGTTTATGTGTTTTTCTGTTGGTGTCTCTGCCTGTACTGTATATTCTGTATTAGATTTGAGGAGATTGTTCTAATTAGTGTGTTTATGTCTCTCTGCAGTATGTGTTTGATGTGAATAAGGTAGAGGACGAGGTGTTGATTGCCCTGCAGCAGAAGGAGAGGAGAGCCACCACCAAAGAGGGCAAAGGAGATAACCTGGCCATAGGCTTCGACATTCACCGGGTATGCGCACACACGTGGACAAACACACACACACACACACACACACACACACACACACACACAGAGATGAAGACACACACACACAAGAACACACTCACACAAATGAAGAGACACATACACAGATGTTAGCACACACACACACACCCAGATGGACACACACAGATGGATACACAGGAAGATGAACACACTCTGTCGCTCCACATGAATTTTTCCTTTTGCCTCTTTACTCTTTACTTCATGGTATTGCCGCCTCTTTACTTCCTTTCTACTCATAACATAAAAGATAAGACATAAGGATCCTGGTTCAGTCCCCGCATGTGCCATCTTTCCACCTCCTATATCTGTCTCCCTGCTTCTGCCTCTATCCTTGCTCTGCCTGGTGATGCCTTATCTACCTTGAAAGTCTCCCTTTAAAATGTGACCCTGACGTCATGTCCCCTCCTGTCCTCTAGGTGGAGCTGAACAGAAAGTACCGCATGCACACGGCCCAGCAGAAGGTGGCGGGCTCCATCTACATCAACTCGCGCTGTGTCTTCCTCAGGAAGGAGCTCAAGGAGGGTCGCTATGTCATCATCCCCACTACTTTTGACCCCGGGCAGCAGGGCGACTTCCTGTTGCGGGTCTTCACCGACGTGCCTTCAGACTGCAAGTAAACCAGCCGGCCGACATGCAGCTCCACCCCCACCCCCCTTCCGTTTAACCTCCTTACTCTTACAAAGGGATAGTTCACTGGGATCATAGAATTGAGTAGAACAGTATTTTGTAGCTCTATGATAGGGATTGCCTAATTTGAATTGGTTAAAATGTATCAAATAACAAACCTCATTTTATAGAAACCTATCAAATTCAACTGGTGTGCATGTTAAAGGGATATTTCATTTTGGTATTTTACAACACTTGGGGTTAAAGTATTTTTTGCATTTTTCTACTTACTTCAAAAAAAGTGAACGATCCCTTTAACATGCACACCAGTTGAATTGTATGGGCTTCTATAAAATGATTTAAACTTTTTGATAAAGTTGAACTGATTCTCTAAGTGGACCCAGAACCTTTTTCATGTAATTTGTCATCCACTGCCTATACTCTCACCAAAATAAATAACACCCATATTCACTTTCTTTCCCTCCCCACCAGAGAGTTGAACCTAGATGAGCCCCCACAGACGTGTTGGACGGGCATGTGTGGTTACCCCCAGCTGGTCACTCAGGTCCACGTTCTGAGTGCTGAGGGACTCCAGGGCCAGGACTCTAATGGAGGTAAGCTAGTATGCCTGCAGTAGGAAATAGTAGGCCTACAGTAAAGTAAGCTACAGTACGCACCCATGTCGAAGGAAGGCTTTGAGAGCTGACTTGCATAGACAATTTTCACACTACTGGGCCGAGCTATACTAGGATGGCCCGGTTATATCTCCACCATTGTTACTGGACCATGCTGGAAAGGATGGGGGATATTTGGAGGGGAAAGGTTCTGGTCGACACAAACTGTTCTGCCGATGGGTAACTTGAGTTTAAGTGTGTACTGTACATTTTGTGCGAGTGTGTGTGTGTTTTTCCGTGCCCCAGCATTTGTTGCAACTCTTCTGGTCATACACAGAGCTGCACTGTCTCAATCCCAACAAGAAGAGGCACCCGGCCAAAACACAAGGAGGTACATCAGCATCACTTAGTGGCTAGCGGCTTATCTACAACTAGACATATTGCACAGTAATAGTCCAATAGGCTTTGGCTCAGCCAAGAAACAGCCCCTAGCCCCTAAAACCCCTTCAAACTCAACTCTGGACCTCTAATCAGGGAATGATTTAGACCTGGGACACGAGGTGTGTTCAGTTAATTATCAGGTAGAACAGAAAACCAGCAGGCTCTGGACTTCGTAGGGCAAGAGTTGAATACCCATGTCCTAACCCATAACCCCAAGCTTTAGGTAGATCGAAGAGGATTGGATAGATATAAGCAAAATGGTAGTAGTTCCACAAAGGGCTAGGTCTAGAAATACTTTTTTTCCATATGGCTGAAACCTATCCCCCTCCCTTTCAGATTTATAGTCTTCAATAGTTCCTTCTACCCATATCCTCTACCTACCTGTCAGAGACCGGTCTGCTTGCTGGTTGGTCTGATGGCCAGATAAGGATTGGCTTCATTTAGACCTAGAGTTGGTTTTGGCCTGCATAGTTGAGTACACATGCATACGCACGTTTACACTTCCCATGCCGATACAGAGATTGACAGCTGTCCCTCATCCTTCCTCCCCTCTCCCTCCCAGCCTCGGACCCGTACGTCATCATCACCTGTGAGGGGGAGAGGGTGCGCTCGCCGGTGCACAAGGACACGCGGAGCCCCAACTTCGACGTCAAAGGCCTGTTCTACCGCAAGAAGCCCAAGGAAGGCATCCACATTGAGGTGAGCACAGACAGAGGAGGAACTGTGTTCATACAGTATGTATCCCTCTGTCTCTTGAGTATGTTTTATTCAAACTTTTTGAAAATCATTTTTCCTATGCTTCCTCTCTCTCCCCTCTCTCCCTGATTTTTTTCTCTTTCTTCTCTTTCAAATCCCCCCTCTTTTTCCCCTCTGCTCTGCTTGGACCTTGGGCCTTACCATAATAGATCTACAATAAGAACGTAATTGTGGATACCTTCCTGGGTCAGGTGACCCTGTCCAGTGACCCAAACGACCGGCAGGAGCAGCACACGCTCCACCTGCGCGACAAGGGCAATCGCCAAGACAACGACCTCCCGGGCACGGTCACCGTGCGCCTCATCACCTGCATCACACTCATCAACATATGACGTCACAACCACCGCTCTCGCCATGGAATGTCAAAGGAGCTTGACCTTTGTCTTATTCACGACCCTTCGGCCCTCTAAACCGAGCATGTCAGTTAAACGGTTAATCCCCCCCACCCCTGCTCCACCCAACCCAACACCCCCCTCAACATATACAGACACAGCTTTCTTTCTTTCTGACTCTTTCTCTCACTCTTACTGTTTCACACACACACAAACACACAGGCCTGAGTTCCAAATAGTAGGCTGATTGGGTATGCGAAAATCTGAAGTTTTATAGTATGGGAAATATTGAACATTTTGTTTGCTTTAAATGCCAGGATGTCATACTCATTTAATCTTTCCATCTATTGAGGAAGATAAGTGTCTTTTTGAGACCCACGTAGGTGTGACATCAGCTGATAATCAGATACCAAAATGAATGAATGGTGGGAAACAAAGCAATTGTGATGACACATTCTCAGTATGGGTGAGCCTGGTATGTTGATATTTGTGGCTTACTGCATACATATACTAAACAGTACATTCTAAATAGCATGAAGTATGATTAGTACACAGTATGTATATCGTTTTAGTAAGTAGTAGGCAAGACTACTCTCTCTACACACACACACACACACACACACACTTTTAACATGCTCCTGCACCCCTCATGCATCTGTCAGCGTCTCTAAGGGCTATACATCGCCTTAAGGCTGAGTGGGTCTCTTTAGGAGCCTATGACCAGCCATATGTCGGGTGGGAGGTGGGTCATTGTATTGGGTGGTATACTGGGTGTAGCCTTGCCTCCTCCCCCCTCCATCACATCTATCCCCCTTTCCTCTTCCTCCTCCCACTCCCATCCCCTCAGACTACGCTACCCTTCGCTTCTACAGGTTGCCATGGACAATATCGAGTTTAGCACTGCAAAATAATTATCTGCCTGCATTGCCCCATTCCCCCTTAACACACAAATGTTTTATTTCATTTTTATTTAACATTTATTTAGGCAATACACTCTTAGCTTAGCAACCAGCGCTTTTGATATGCCCCAGTGGAGCTCCACCTGCCATATTCAAGTGCTTTACGGGACCAAAGACGGACCAGGTCATCCCTCCTCTCTCTTTTGCCGGCGGCAGTCGCCACTGTGCCACGTCAGTCGGCCATCTCTACGGCAACGCCACTGCCTGGCGCTTCCTGAGTCATGGGACTCTTGTCAATTGACCTGAATCGCGTGAATCATGTGACCCGAGAGACAGCAGCTGTTGTCCCTCGTGTGTGTGTGTGTGTGTGCATGCATTTGTACGTGTTATGCCTGCGCCTTTGAACATCATGCACCTCGCCTGGCTCTGACAGGCTCACGGGCATGGCTGGATGGAGGGATGAGCGAAAGAAGAGATAGTGGACGGAGAGAAGAGGCAGGAAATCCATCAGTCGACTCCTGCCAAAAACAACGTGCCATAGCCTTGTTCCTGGCTCTGACTCTGTTGTGACTCGATACCACTATTCCCGACCGGAACACATTTTGGATTAGCATAATTTTAAACTATTTGAAATGGTGGTGTGAAAAGTGTCGGTTTTTGTCTTGCCAAGACAGAGACTATCACGTCATTCAGAACCATCACTGGTACAGTCCTCAAAACCGTTAGCATCTCTTCTCACGTAGATCATGTCGCTCTTTCTCTTTTGACCTGCTTTCCACAGGCTATTTATCTCAATCTCTGACAGTGGCAAGCGTTGGAGAAAGAAGATATACAAGCCCCAAACGCTATGTTGTCATGTCGAGTATCTTTTCAAAAGTGCAATATGATTGCAGAGACTTTTCTAGAACAGGATCTGACGTGGGATCCCACATACGTTAAGAATCATTCCAGAGACATTTATTTTTTGAATGTAATGTGGAGAGCTTCGACCGACCGATCTCTCGCTCTCTCTTTATCAAACCATCAATCCCTTTTACTTGTTTATGTGTTTGTTTCAACGCCTTTTCTTTTTTGCATTACTTGAACAACAATGGCATTTATTGTATTTTATTTATTTATTGTATTATCACATTTGTTTGTATATTTATTAACGCATTTAATTAATTAATGTGTCTTGCAAAGATCTTTTTGAATGATATGTACATGGCCTTGTCTTGTTATTCTATTGTTACTATTCTATATTTCTTTATGCTTTCCATCTTCAGTGTGGGAAACAAATGGTGGTGTTTAAGAATCAGCATGTTTACACTATTGCACATTATCTCATCTCAAATCAAGATGTTTAAAATGGTCACTTTAAAGGTACTGATCAGTGACATCCACCATTCATAACAATATGTTTTTACTATTGTCTATCATTCGTTGCTTCAAATGACGAAAACGCCATTTAAGTGCTGTATGACATATGTATTTCCTTCTATGTTATTCAGTTGTTAACTAAGACAGAGAGGCTAAACTGGTTGCTAAAAAAAACTGAAACTAAACTGAAAGGTATAGTTCATGCAAAATCTATATTTGTGTCGAATTACCCTTACCTTGAGTTGTGTCTGAAGGCCCATAGCGACAGAATCAGCCAGTAGTTAGCATAATTAGAATCGTCCAGATTCATTAATGTAAACAGCGGTGCCGATATATATGGAGTTGGTTCCCCCCCTTTGCTGCTATAACAGCCTCCACTGTTCTGGGACGACTTTCCACTAGATGTTGGAACATTGCAGTGGGGACTTGCTTCCATTCAGCCACGAGCATTAGTGAGGTCGGGCACTAATGTTGGGCGATTAGGCCTGGCTCGCAGTCAGTGTTCCAATTCGATGTGGTTGAGGTCAGGGCTCTGTGCAGGCCAGGCAAGTTTTTCCACACCGATCTCGACAAACCATTTCTGTATGGACCTCGCATTGTGCACGGAGAGAAGAGCATTGTCATGCTGAAACAGGAAAGGGGCTTCCCCAAACTGTTGCCACAAAGTTGTAAGCACAGAATCGTCTAGATTGTCATTGTATGCTGTAGCGTTCAGATTTCACTGTAACTAAGGGGCCTAGCCAGACCATTATTCCTCCTCCACGAAAGTTTACATTCGGCACTATGCATTCGGGCAGGTAGCGTTCTAATGGAATCCGCCAAACTTGTAGGGAAGAAATCAGAGCGCGAGTGTGAACCACAGGCATGAACAATGGCGGCATCCGTTGTTTTGAGTACATTGTTAGAAATGACAAAAGTAAATGTATTGTAGTGTCAGAAGATGGCAGCATGTGTGGGACAGAGATTAAAGAGAACACCCGAAGAACCTCAAAGTTAATCTGAACTGCGCCCACAAAGAATCATACAATTTAATTATAAAGCCAGCCACCAGCTATTTGTAGCTGCAGATCAACGGCAACCAACTTTAGCAGTTAGCATGAAAATAATAGAAACATCAGGACCTAATTCAAGTTTAAAAAAAGAGAAGCACCTGTTCATTTATTCATCCAGTCTGGCAAGTCCACGAGCCTTCAGATAATTCAACCAAACACCTGATCCCAAATGTAAAACCTGGCGCTGCTAGAGTAAACAGGTTGATTGCTTTGCAAATGGATACAGCAACCCAGAAAGTTATGGAGATTCTGAAAGAGGCATGAAAAATAACCGTGTGTAGATGGATGGAGCAAGAAAGGAATGACTACTTCATTTATGGGCATATCAGCCTGCTTATATCACCCCTCTTTCAACAAGGCAAAGCATGTGTTGCTCAACCTCTCGGATTTACCATCCATACACCGGAGAGGTAATTGACCGCAAGTGACATACCAGAGGAGAAGATCCTACTTGTCGTAACTGACGACAGGGCGAACATAGTCAAGGCTGTCAAGCTATTACAGAACAGGCAAGAGAATGAGCAACAACAATCAGAGCTGGCCATAGCTTTGAACGGTGCGGTAGAAATGTCGGACACAGACGATTATCCTTTTAAATCCAAGTCACATTAAGATAGGTTTAAATTAAATCAAAAGAAACCTATGACCTGACCCATCACCTTATGTATTATTGTCCCCCAGTGACAAGAAGTGACATCCCCCAAAAAATACAAACTATTGGCCTGCCACGCATGCATAATGCTACTTTCTGTCCCTAACACACACATTTAAACTGAAATGTAATAATATAAAATTAAATAGAAATGATGTTATAAAACTCTAAGTAAATAAAAAATACTACATCGTCTGAAGACTAGCTGAAACTAAACTGAATTTTTAAATAAAAATCTAAAAACAAAATCACACCTATAATAACCTTGATGTTTTGGCTCTATGAAGGAAATATTCAAGTTACTCATAATGACTGTAATTTAGTCAGAATCATTTTGAGATGATAATTAAGTGATAATGCCTGAGAAGCCGGTGTTTGGGAGATATATTGGCACGGGTGTTGTTAGGCCCGAGACGAAGTTGAGCCTCAAGATCACTCCCAGAAGCCAACGTTCTGTATATCCTCTAAGTAAAGTGTTACAGAGAATATAACGCTATGGAGAGTAGTGTCATGGTTAAGGTAAAGGCAATGGAGTGCCATAGAGCACATGCAGGTGTCGCAGGGTTAAAATAAGTCATACCAAGCAGATTAATCTTTCATGCCAGGGGAAGAAGAGGTCTTCCTGTCAATAAGGGGATTGGTTGGTTTTCTGTTGCCAGGATGTAGCAATGTGTGTCCATTCAGCCAGATTGGTGCTCGGCTCTACTCTGACCAGGGGCACCCGGGGTGGGCAGGCTGGCAGGTTAGCAGCAAACAGCCATTTTAGTTATTTATACAACTCAGTTTCACAATCTTGTTGTGACCTCCACAGACAAACAATGTATTCAGTTAGGTAGTTTGCCCAAGTCCTTATTGTTAGCTATTGCTAGTGGTATAGTAGCTGTTGGCCGTATTGCAGCTTCTGTTCTGACCATATCTGAACCAATAATAGTCACCAGGACCAAGGGGTTGTATCACATGTGGTAGACCATCGCTCGTCTTTTTAACTCAAGAAAAATATGTGCCACATCGGTGCCAAAATAGACGGGAGGAAAAGACCATTGTACTGCAGAGTGTACTGTGTTTTGTTTGTTAGAGTTCTACTGTAAATTAGCTTTGTTTGCCACTCTGGTGGACATACAGTAACTAGTTAAACATTGTGGGAATTGTCAAGCCATTCTCGTTCCAATATGCTTTTTTTTGTGTCTGTCAAAATCGTACGCTGGTTGTGATCTCATTGCGTTAACATTGCACGTTCTTGTCATTTGCCAGAAGCATCACTTACTCAAGGTACGATTGGTTTACCCTTGGTGAGCGGAGTGTCAATTCGGTTATCAGATTTTTCTGGCTCTGTATATATTTTCTGATGGTCCATGCCAAATGTTTTAAGGACACAAAACGCATAAGAATTTTCTGAACTTTGTCCAGTTTTATATCAAACCAATAACACCAATGCATGAAGCAAATTACTTCAAATCAGCTCGCACAGTTTGATTTTCAAAGATATTATATTTTTCGTTTAAGTGTTAAGTGTTACTACTTTCATATATTGAAGGCTTATGTTGCTTACTTGCATGTATTTTATAGATTCTGAACATTTGAATTCAGCATCCTAAACAGTATGTACTGTATATGAAAAGTGGCAGCAAACAAAGTATTTGTCCACTACTTTAGGACTCCTATTGTGACAAATGTAGATATATGGTGACGAACAAGGAAGTAGCACAAGGTCCCTCGTGGGCCGCGAACCCCAGTCGCCTGATCTTAACACAAACACCCTATCCCCGATCCCAATAAAGATACCCCCACTGGAAGAGATTGTTAGGCACCTT
The DNA here is from genome assembly GCA_030435695.1 of Brachymystax lenok tsinlingensis. Taxonomy (NCBI): domain Eukaryota; kingdom Metazoa; phylum Chordata; class Actinopteri; order Salmoniformes; family Salmonidae; genus Brachymystax; species Brachymystax lenok. The sequence goes on along the minus strand of CM059795.1, from coordinate 42,132,091 downwards.
TCAAGGATAGGATCATTACACTCTTACTTTCATCATTACCCCCTCCGTTTCAGAAAGCATGTCATGTCCTGCGTCTTACAGGACATACTTTCGAAAAGCCACGATCACTATCCCACTTCTGACGTCAGTGTGATAAACGTGGAAGTTGTGCTAAGTCTGTAGTGGGCTGTGAACACCAGTTGCCTAGCCTAAAGATAAACACCCTATCCACAATTACAATAGGGCTATCCCAGTTGGGAGGGAAAGTACTGTGCTTATCAAGTCCAGGGTCATTACAATATATTCCTGACATTTCAGACGCAAGAGCATATAATAGTTGAGAGACATTTTAAAGTAATGGTCCGCAAGAAAACTTGTCAGATAGATACTTATCCAGTTACATTTTAAAGCAAAAAATTGTTAGAGATGGACAACATGAAAAATGTGAGGAATACCGAAAATAAGTGATTGCAGAGAGTCTTTGTATTGTGGTTACAATTTATTTGGAATTTGTGTTTTTATTTAAGCCTGTGTAATGGCCAAACAGTACCTCCTATGTTTCAGTTGAACACAGACGTCAACATGGTGCAATGATTTACATAGGTTAGCTCGTTTAGCCTCAGCGCTTACCTTGAGTTTGTTAGCCTGCATACTGCCGCATGTGAACTTTAAAGGACATTGGTCATGAAACTTCATTCATGTTTATGCTAGGTGTTACGTCATCTTTACGATAGCATTATGTAGATTATATGACATTGCTCACTCAAATTTGCCAAGTCACGAGACACCTTCTGTGGTGGCCATGTTTTCCAAAATGGAGTCTACATTTGACGAATGAGCTTGTGATTCTCTTGTACTTTTCTGCGGATGTTTATTAACCCGAGACTGGAATATACTGCATGGTGACACTTATAGAAGATACTAAGGTCTTTATAACGACTAGCCTATCTTTTATCAATATTTTATACTCTTGTTAATTTTATATATCCAATTAACCTTGTGTTCTCTACGCTTAACACTGATATGTTTACTGATAGCTAGATATCAGAAGGCTGTATCTTATGTACTGTATGCTTATCTGTGTGTTCTTACGTTGTCTTTTTTTTTACCGTGCATGTTTGTTTGATTTGATTATCGGTTACACTGTGGTTATTTTATAGTTATGATCTGGAAATAATTTATTTTCATTTTGTATTTTATGTCAACTTGTGGCATGACTTTCAAATAAAACATTAAACCTTATTTTCAATTTGATCTGTCAGAAATGGCTGCCAATGTGTGGTCCAGGGTTGGGGTCAATTCCATTCAATTCAGGAAGTAAATTGAATCTAACCTTGGTGTTGTCTCGTTATATGGTTAGTAGTTAAGTTGTCGTTTAAAATAACAAGACCCTCAGTCTTCACATTGAATTATTCCACATTTTTGTTTTTACAGCCTGAATTCAAAATTGATTAAATATCAATTTTTTTCTAACCCATCTTCACAAAATACCCCATAATGACAAAATGATATATTTTTTTTAAATGAAGTAGAGAAATATCTAATTTACGTAAGTATTCACACCCCTGAGTCAATAATTTGTAGAAGCACCCTTTGGCCGCGATTACAGCTTTGAGTGGTCTTGGCTATGTCTGTATAGGCTTTGCAAATCTGGATTTGGGGATTTTCTCCCATTCCACTTTGCATGTTTTTCTCAAGCTCTGTTAAGTTAGATGAGGAGCGTCAGTGAAAAATCTATCTTCAGGTCTTTCCACAGATTTAAAATGGATGTCTGGGCTTTGGCTGGGCCACTCAAGGACTCACATTCTTGTTCCGAATGAATTCCAGCGTTGCTTTTGCTGTATGCTTGGGGTCATTGTCCTGTTGGAGCGTAACCCCCCCCAGTCTAAGGTCATTTAAACTCTAAAGCAGGTTCTCATCAAGGATTTGCCTGTATTTGGCTCCATTCATTAGTCCTGCTAACCTTACCGTTCTCCCAGTCCCTGTGACTGAAAAGCATCCCCATAGCATGATGCTGCCACAACCATGCTTCACATTAAGGATGTTGTTAAACTGGTGATGAGCTGTGCCTGATTTTCTCCTGACGGCGCTTTGCATTTAGGCCAAAGAGTAAAACTTTGGTCTCATCAGACCATTACCTTATGCTCAGTCTTTCATGCGCCTTTTTGCAAACTCCAGACGTGCTGTCATGTGTCTTTTTCTCAGGAGTGGCTTTCATCTGGCCACTCTCCCACAAAGCCCAGAATGGTGACATGCTGTAGAGACAGTGGTCCTTCTGGCAGGTTCTCCCATCTCAGCTACCAAGAAGAGTGATGGAGTGCTGCATCAGATGACCATGTAGAAAATAGTAAAAAATAAATAAAAACCCTTGAATAAGTTGGTGTGTCCAAACTTTTGTCTGGTACTGTTTGTAAATGACATATTTCTGTATTTCATTTACAAAAAAATATATATAAATTCTAAAAACATGTTTTCACTTTGTCATTATGGGGTATTGTGTGTAGATGGGTGAGAAAGAAAATCTATTTAAATTCATTTTGAATTCAGGCTGTAACACAACAAAATGTGTAATAATTCAAACGGTATGAATACTTTCTGAAGGCACTATATATTACATTGTGTTTTGCGGGACAATAGGTTCAGGATGGAGGAAGGGATTGGGCGGAGGAGAGTAGATATGTATCTTGCATCTAGCCCTGCTGCCTGTGTCTAAGCAGCCAAGTGACCAGCCCTGTCTGTAGCAACCCTGACCAGTCTGGCGCCATCTGCCACCCCATGACATCTCAGTCCCCTGCCTCTTCCTCTTCCCCCCTCCTCCCTCCCTCCCGGTCACTGTGCCTGTGTGGCGCACTAAGCCCGCCACCCTGCTAATGGAGATCAGCGGTCCGACTGAATGAGCGAGAGAGCGGCTGTAGTCACTCTTCTACCAGACAGCAACAGGTACCTCAGAGAGAGAGAGAGAGAGAGAAGAAGGAAAGGGTGAGAGCATGTGACAGCGTGAGAGAGGACAAACCGAGACCTAGACTGTAGCAAGTGGAAAGATTTCAAGAGATCTTTTATTTTGGTCTCCCTGCTTCTTCCCATTGATTCATCTGCTACCTGGCTGTTACCAGTTACCTGGACTTACCAGAGTGGAAGAGAGGGACAAGGAAAGAGGGACGAAGCGAGGAGACAGAGGAACTGGAGTGTCTTGAGTGGTAAGTAAGGAAGTAAATGACGTAAAGCAGTCAGGGCTGAGGGCTTAGTTGTCCCAGGGCACGGTGTTGGCACCTTTCCTCAGGTATTAGTTACCCAAAGCCTCTTACGGCTTGCTCGCCGCTCACAGCCAGCTCAAGCTCACTGCATGCTCCCTCCGTACCAGGCCTCAAAGGGGACCATTTATACTCTGACTTAAAGAAACAGAATGTGACTCTTTGTGTGTGTGTGGTGGTTGGGAGTGTGTTCAAGTGTATTTGTACTTTTTTTATTAAATCAAGTTGGTAAAATATGATTCAAGTACCCTAATAAAGTACAAACTGGTAGGATTGTGAGTGAGAATGAGAAAAGGCATTTGAAGTTGGCGCTTAAAGTATCAAAGTTCTAGATTTCCTTGTGCGTGTTGTTTTTTAACCTCTACGGATCGGTGTCCCTAAACCGGGACGGTTGTTGCTAATGTGCGCTAATGTGACTAGAACAACAGCCAACTTTCCAGGACATAGACATGTCTTATCTGGGCAGAACACTTAAATAATGTTTTATTTAACTGTGTCCAATTTACAGTAGCTATTACAGTGAAAACATACCATGCTATTGTTTGAGGAGAGTGCACAACAACAAAACAGTTATCATGGCAACTGGTTTGATATGCTGTGTAGTAAGCTGTTAGTAGCCCATGTGCCTCACCCTAATAATTTGGTCTATTTTCCTCTCTTAATTTCGCCTACTGTTCTGACTTGGTGGTGCACATGTAGCCTATAACCTGTTTTTGAGAAATGCAATCATTGAACATTGTAAGAGCTTTCATTGTCTGCTTATATGGTGTACAGGGAGAACACTGTAAGAACGGCCCATGTTCTGAATTCTGTCGCTGTTCATTTCAAAAGTGCTGAACAAATAGTTATATTGACTACGTCCGTCCTAGCTCACTCATTAATGTCTTAATTGAAATTACGGATTGCCTCTTATCCGCTTGTCGTCCCCTTATGCCATAGTTTGTACATCTCAATTGTCAGTAGAAACCACATTTGTTTAAGCAAGTCAGCCATATCAGCTATGTTTTTTTTTTAAAGGCAGTAAATGAGGCTGAATGAACTGTTTCGCTGCCAGACAAGGCTCCACTGGTAAGGCGTTAGGACTGCAGTTGGGACAGTTGGGACTTTATGTAGGCCCTAACAGTTTGTGGGCACCATTTGGCACCGTTATAGTGCCATGAATGTATTGTTTAGTGTTGTGTTGTGTAGTGGCTTTGCTGGCATGCATCCCACAATAAAAGAATTTGCCCCACCAAGTGTTACATGCTAAAATCGCCACTGCTTGTGAAGCACAGCTGAGTGAGCATACATTTAAATAGTTTGCTTTTTATTTGTATTTTACTGGGTTGATGGTGCCTGCATCTGATGGTCAGTCTCAGCGGAGGGAGAAAGCAGCAAACTGAGGGTCCGCCTCTTAACATCCCTTCACTCCCCCTTTCCTCCACTGACTGCATTCCAGCTAATGGTGAAACCCGAGTCGCACCGCATTATTTCTGCCTCATGCACACATTAATGTTGTTACTCCTACAGTATGAACTGAGAAAGTGAAACATTCCTTGATATTAAAAAAGACCCAATCTGCTAATAATGATAACAATGCAAGCCTATAGATACACTTTTCTACTCATTCATTACTTCTGCAGTGCTTTTTGTAGCGCTGAGTGGAAATAGGAAGAACACTGTCTTATTAAAGTGTTGAATACAAAGTGTTGACAGTGCTGAGTAAGAACTTAAACATGAACTCCCTCATAAAAACAGCAGCTCTTTGCTGTATTCGTTGACAGTCTATTTATGGTTTTAAACGTTTTGAAATCTCACAGTATCAACTTTTCTGTAGCTTTCTTTTATGCCTGCTACCTTACTGCAGACACGGTAATTAGACATATAGTGCAATAGATTTGCTTTCTGGGCCCGCCAGGAAGGCAGAGTTTGTACCTTCAGACACATTATGTGGTTCAAACAGTTAGCCTACCTGGCGTGCAGCGCAGCTAAATCAGGTGCATCTACCTTCAACAGCCAGAGACAAATAAAAAAATTGGACACAAGGCTTAATTTTAGTTTTTTTACAGAAATGTTTGGCGATCGATTAGGAATTCCTTAGAGATTGACCAGTCGAAAGTTGAGTGAAGTTCAATCTGGTGCTTGTATCTGTGGGCTGATATTTCTGCCCGGCAGTCCCGGGAGCTGTGCAGCAGTCTAGGGGCTACATGCACACAGCTTAGAGGGAACATTGTGAAGTATTCCACGTAAAATGTGACAGGAAGGGATGTCCTTTGGAGGGAGAACATAAAGCCTAATTTATACCTAACACAAATACACAACATAAGAATGCAATTATCCAAGTAAAATAGTGGAGTAGCGTCGCTAATTGCATTCTTGTTTTGTGTACTTTCCCAAGGTATAAATAAGGCTTAAGGCAGTGTTTTTCAATCCTGGTCCTGGGGATCCAAAGGGGTGTACATTTTTGTTTTTGCTCTAGCACTCAGACGTCTAATTCAACTAATAAACTTATCAAGACTTTGTTTATTGGAATCATTATTGGAATGTGTTAGTGCTGGGGCAAAAATAAAACTGGGCACCCCTTTGGGTCCCCAGGAGCAGTATTGAGAAACACTGGCCTAATGGAGCGGTTAAAGGTCAACTGCCCTTGAAAAACAAGTTTTCCTTTTAAAAACGGATCGAGGGAATCGAGACAAACATTTATTTTAGTGTCAAATTTGAGTACAAAGTGTAAAAAGGATAATTTTTGTCATAAAGTCAGTCTCATCTAAAACAGAGTTTGGTAAGTGACTGTGTCATGACTTACTTGAGGGTTTGGTTCGGATTGCAATTAAGTCAACAACTGGGAAAAGACTGGGTGAGCTCGCTTTGCATGGCCCGGTGCCTCAGGCGGGCGGAGACCTCTCCTTAGGAGGACCAATGGAATGGTTTAAAATGAGCAAACCCCACCCACCCGGGGCATTTTTCCTATTTTGTTGCCTTTGTATCATTTGATTTACACAACATGCCTACCACTTTGAAGATGCAAAATATTTTTTTATTGTGAAACAAACAAGAAACAGAAAACCTGAGCGTGCATAACTATTCACCCCCCCAAAGTCAATACTTTGTAGAGCCACCTTTTTGCAGCAGTTACAGCTGCAAGTCTCTTGGGGTATGTCTCTATAAGCTTGGCACATCTAGCCCATTCTTCAAGGCAAAGCTGCTTCAGTTCCGTCAAGTTGGATTGGTTCTGCTGGTGTACAGCAATCTTTAAGTCATACCACAGATTCTCAATTGGATTGAGGTCTGGGCTTTGACTAGGCCATTCCAAGACATTTAAATGTTTCCCCTTAAACCACTCAAGTGTTGCTTTAGCAGTATGCTTAGGGTCATTGTACTGCTGGAAGGGGAACCTCCAGCCCAGTCTCAAATCTCTTGAAGACTGCAACAGGTTTCCCTCAAGAATTTCCCTGTATTTAGCGCCATCCATCATTCCTTCAATTCTAACCAGTTTCCCAGTCCCTGCCGATGGAAAAACATCCCCACAGCATTATGCTGCCACCACCATGCTTCAATGTGGGGATGGTGATCTTGGGGTGATGAGAGGTGTTGGGTTTGCGCCAGACATAGCGTTTTCCTTGATGGCCAAAAAGCTCAATTTTAGTCTCATCTAACCAGAGTACCTTCTTCCATATGTTTGGGGAGTCTCCCACATGCCTTTTGGCGAACACCAAACGTGTTTGCTTATTTTTTTCTTTAAGTAATGGCTTTTTTCTGGCCACTCTTCCTTAAAGCCTAGCTCTGTGGACAGATACTCCAATGTCCTCTGTGGAGCTTTGCAGCTCCTTCAGGGTTATCTTTGGTCTCTTTGTTGCCTCTCCGATTAATGCCCTCCTTGCCTGGTCCGTGAGTTTTGGTGGGTGGCCCTCTCTTGGCAGGTTTGTTGTGGTGCCATATTTTTTCAATTTTTTAATAATGGATTTAATGGTGCTCCATGGGATGTTCAAAGTTTCAGATATTTTTTTATAACCCAACCCTGATCTGTACTTCTCCACAACTTTGTCCCTGACCTGTTTGGAGAGCTCCTTGGTCTTCATGGTGTCGCTTGCTTGGTGGTGACCCTTGCTTAGTGGTGTTGCAGACTCTGGGGCCTTTCAGAACAGGTGTATATATACTGAGATCATGTGACACTTAATTTGTTAAAGTGTGACTTCTGAAGGTAATTGGTTTCACCAGATCTTATTTAGGGGCTTCATGAATACATATGCATGCACCACTTTTCAGGGTGTTTTTTGTAACGTTTTTTGAAAGTTTTTTTCAATTCACCAATTTGGACTATTTTGTATATGTCCACTACATGAAATCCAAATAAAAAATACATTTAAATTACAGGTTGTAATGCAATAAAATAGGAGAAACGCCAAGGGGGATGAATACTTTTGCAAGGCACTGTATATGTCATATTTCAGTTATTTTTTATACATTTGCAAACATTTCTAAAAACCTGTTTTTGCTTTGTCATTATGGGGTATTGTTTGAACGTGGCAGAAGTCATGCTGGATTGACAGCATGACCAATGTATTAAAACCTTTCTGGCTCATTGCGTTATCCCCTTTTTCGTGATATCCAATTGGTTGTTACGATCTTGTCTCATCGCTGCAACTCCCTCACGGACAAGGTCGAGAGCCACACTGTTTTTTGACACACTGCTCGCTTAACCCGGAAGCCAGCCTCACCAATGTATCGGAAGAAAACACTATCGAACTGACGACCGAAGTCAGCTTGCAGCCGCCCGGCCCGCCACAAGGAGTCGCTAGAGCACGATGAGACAAGGACATCCCGGCCAGCCAAACTCTCCCCTAACCCGGACGATGCTGGTCCAATTGTGCGCCGCCTCATGGGTCTCCCGGTCACAGCAGGCTGTGACACAGCCTGGGATCGAACCCGGGCTGCAGTGGCGCCTTGTTGTGTAATGTTTATGTCCATGTTTGTTTGCGGCTTTATTAAGGATCCAACCTTTTTTTTTAAGTTTTCGCCTAAAATGACATACCCAAATCCAACTGCCTGTAGCTCAGGCCCTGAAGCAAGGATATGCATATTCTTGGTACCATTTGAAAGGAAACACTTAGAGGTTTTTGTAAATGTGAAAGGAATGTAGGAGAATATAACACATTTGATCTGGTTAAAGATAATACAAAGAAAAAACCAACCGTTCTTTTGTATTTTTTTTGTACCATCTTTGAAATGCAAGAGAAAGGCCATAATGTATTATTCCACCCCAGGTGCAAGATTTTGACCACTAGATGGCAGCAGTGTATGTGCAAAGTTTTAGACTGATCCAATGAACCATTGCATTTCTGTTAAAAATGTTGTATGAAGAATGTTCAAAATTATGCACTCTCCTCAAACAATAGCATGGTATTATTTCACTGTAATAACTGCTGTAAATTGGACAGTGCAGTCAGATTAACAAGAATTTAAGCTTTCTGCCTATATCAGATATGTCAACTTTTCTTGTTACTTACAACCTCATGCTAATCGCATTAGCCTACGTTAGCTCAACCGTCCTGTGGAAGGGACACCGATCCCGAATAATTTTTTAAACTAAATTATTATATATTTTTTTACATTGTTTGCAAACTTATATGTGATACGTATTAATGCCAAAATAACATGCAAAACAGGCAAAACAGGTGGGGCTCTGCCCCTGAATGACGTGTCGCCACTGAATACTTGACATAGATAGAAGGGACTTATTCACCCACTGGTGACTCGAAGACAGAACCTCACCCAGAGAGCTGTGCATGTCAGTGTGTTAGACTTCCAAATCCTTAGATTTGGGCAAATAGACCATAGAAATACAAATGCCATTCTAGTTCTGGTTAGACAGCTGAAGTTGTACTCGACACACAACTTTTGATTTGTTAGGTAAAGTGTAGGCATACTGTCTTTATAAGCACATCAATATGATATCTACAGCAGAAAATGTTTTGGCTTTGTAACACAATCACCTAAAAAATGGTTGATGTACCAACACTCATGGTGGGCGATGTCCACATGTAGTTTACACCTGTATTGATATTAGTTCTGGGATTTGTCTCCCGGGAAAGATCTAACAGCGAACTTGAGACGAGACAAAACGAGCCAGCTATAGAATATTATGTTGTAGGACAGCTGAGCTGACTGAAGACCGAGGTCATTCAACTCGCAGTAGTTGATATCGTTTCCACGGTAACATACACTCACAGTGGTCAGTTTATTAGGTACACCATCCCGTTCACGAAAATGGATTGCTCCTACAGTCAGTGAGTCACGTGGCCGTGGCTTGCTATATAAAGCAGGTAGACATTCAGTTACTGTTCGATTGAACGATAGAATGGGCAAAACGAGTGACAACTTTGAGCGTCGGGATCCATTATCTAAGAAACGGCCACCCTCCTGGGCTTTTAATGCATAATGGTCTAGAGTTCCTTGTCATGGATGGGTTATTGCAGCAGACGACCACACCAGGTTCCACTCCTATCAGCTAAAAACAAGAAGAAGAAGCTGCTACAGTGGGCATGCAATCACAAACACTGGACAATTGAGGAGTGTAAAAACATTGCCTGTTCCGACGAATCACAGTCCCTGTTGCGTCATGCTGATGGCAGAGTCAGGATTTGGTGTAAGCCCATGGTCCCATCCTGCCTGGTGTCAAGAGTACAGGCTGGTGGCCGTGGTGTAGGGATTGTTTTCCTGGCACACGTTAGATCCCTTAATACCAATTGAGCAACGATTGAACGCCACAGTATATCTGAACATAGTTGCTGACCAAACCCAATAGAGCATCTTTGGGGGAAGATGGAACGAGCTGTTTGCAGCGTGAATGTTCCACCATCCAATCAGCAGCAACTGTGTGATGCCATCGCATCAGCAAGGACCAACATCCAAGTGGAACGTTTCTGTCACCTTGTAGAATCCATGCCCACAAACAATTCCGGCTGTTCTGGAGGCAAAGGGGGTCCTACCCGGTACTATACTGAACAAAAATATAAACACAACGTGCAACAATTTCAAAGAGTTTACTGAATTACAGTTCATATAAGGAAATCTTTCAATTGAAATAAGTTAATTAGGACTTAGTCTATGGGTTTCACATGACTGGGCATGGTGCAGCCATGGGTGGGCCTGGGAGAGCAAAGGCCCACCCACTTGGCAGCTAGGCCCACCCACTGGGGAGCCAGGCCCTGGCAATCAGACAGAAATACTCCTGTGTAATGATCATGCTGTTTAATCAGCTTCTTGATATGCCACATCTGTCAGGTGGATGGATTATCTTGGCAAATGAGAAATGTTCACTAATAGGGATGTTAGCAAATTTATGCACAACATTTGAGAGAAATAAGCTTTTTGTGTGTATGGAACATTTCTGGGATGTTTTATTTCAGCTCATGAAACATGGGATCAACATGGGATCGGTGTACCCAATAAACTGGCCACTTGGTGTATATTTACATTACGGGATGAAACGTTGGAACTTAATTGCAAGCTACTTTCGTAGCAAGGTGCTGTAGAATGAGTTACTTATGAAACACATTCCAGGCTCTTTCTATCTTGCCATAACTGATTTGGCAGAGAAATATCAGCTAGATATGATAGCCAGCTGCAGCTATCAACAAGCTATGCTAGCTAGCTGCTGTCAGTTTGTCTAAATACAAGGTCAGGCTTTAGCCTACAGTCGTGGCCAAAAGTTTTGAGAATGACACAAATATTAATTTCCACGAAGTTTGCTACTTCAGCGTCTTTAGATATTTTTATCAGATGTTACAATAGAATACTGAAGTATAATTACAAGCATTTCATAAGTGTCAAAGGCTTTTATTAACAATTACATGAAGTTGATGCAAAGAGTCAATATTTGCAGTGTTGACCCTTCTTTTTCAATTAACTTCTGGGCCACAACCTGACTGATGGCATCCCATTCTTGCATAATCAATGCTTGGAGTTTGTCAGAATTTGTGGGTTTTTGTTTGTCCACCCGCCTCTTGAGGATTGACCACAAGTTCTCAATGGGATTAAGGTCTGGGGAGTTTCCTGGCCATGGACCCAAAATATCGATGTTTTGTTCTCCGAGCCACTTAGTTATCACTTTTGCCTTATGGCAAGCTGCTCCATCATGCTGGAAAAGGCATTGTTCGTCACCAAACTGTTCCTGGATGGTTGGGAGAAGTTGCTCTCGGAGGATGTGTTGGTACCATTCTTTATTCATGGCTGTGTTCTTAGGCAAAATTGTGAGTGAGCCCACTCCCTTGGCTGAGAAGCAACCCAACACATGAATGGTCTCAGGATGTTTTACTGTTGGCATGACACAGAACTGATGGTAGCGCTCACCTTGTCTTCTCCGGACAAGCTTTTTTCTGGATGCCCCAAACAATCGGAAAGGGGATTCATCAGAGAAAATGACTTTACCCCAGTCCTCAGCAGTCCAAGCCCTGTACCTTTTGCAGAATATCAGTCTGTCCCTGATGCTTTTTCTGGAGAGAAGTGGCTTCTTTGCTGCCCTTCTTGACACCAGGCCATCCTCCAAAAGTCTTCGCCTCACTGTGCGTGCAGATGCACTCACACCTGCCTGCTTCCATTCCTGAGCAAGCTCTGTACTGGTGGTGCCCCGATCCCGCAGCTGAATCAACTTTAGTAGACGGTCCTGGCGCTTGCTGGACTTACTTGGGTGCCCTGAAGCCTTCTTCACAACAATTGAACCGCTCTCCTTGAAGTTCTTGATGATCTGATAAATGGTTGATTTAGGTGAAATCTTACTGGCAATATCCTTGCCTGTGAAGCTCTCTTTGTGCAAAGCAATGATGACGGCACATGTTTCCTTGCATAACCATGTATGACAGAGGAAGAAAAATTATTCCAAGCACCACCCTCCTTTTGAAGCTTCAGTCTGTTATTCGAACTCAATCAGCATGACAGAGTGAGCTCCAGCCTTGTCCTTGTCAACACTCACACCTGTGTTAATGAGAGAATCACTGACATGATGTCAGCTGGTCCTTTTGTGGCAAGGCTGAAATGCAGTGGAAATATTTTTGGGGGATTCAGTTCATTTGCATGGCAAAGAGGGACTTTGCAATTAATTGACATTCATTTGATCACTCTTCATGACATTCTGGAGTATATGCAAATTACCATCATACAAACTGAGGCAGCAGACTTTGTGAAAATTAATATTTGTGTCATTCTCAAAACATTTGGCCACGACTGTACACATAGAACTGAATTAGCTGACCATCTTGAAATGGTGTGTCAGTCAGGAGGGGAGAAGTCCTCAACTTCAAATCTTTGTTCTATCCATAGCAAAGCTAGCTTAGTTTACCTCGCTGCAGTCACTACTGCACTTGTTTGTTGTAATTGAATGGCAAAGACCCACATCAAACCACACCCCCAAGACAACTCTTGTTTGCCTTCATTCATGGCCACTAGTATTTCTTAATGAGCATTGAGGAGATGAGAAGGAGGGCGTTGGTAGAATCGGTGTATTTTTTGTGTATGTCATCCAGGACACAGACAGACTTACAGACAACATAAAGCTCAATTATGCCCCTCTCTCTCCCTCTTACAGAACAGCTCAATTGAAGGTGGTGATGGGCAAAAGAAGAACAGTGTGAGGCACAAGCTGGTCTCTCTCACACTGAAGAGAAAGTCCAAGATCACTGAGGAGGTTTGTGTCTCATTATAGCTTTCATAATAATATTAGTATAAAACAACATAATAATAATATATGCCAGTTAGCAGCACCATGCTCTTACCAACTGAGCCACACAATCCAAAAAATAGTAGGTTGGACCAACATTCTTGTTACTGCTTATGGATATGACTGTTCCGTGTTGGCCCTGCCTCCTCTTCTCCCCTATAGGTGACCCGGCGTTTGATGGACGGTGATTACAGCCTTCAGGGAAACGGCATGTTGGAGGACCGTCCCACCACCAACCTGGAGAAGCTGCACTTCATCATCGGCAACGGCATCCTACTGCCCGTCCTCAGGTGACCTACGACCCTTTGACTTATTCTACCAATTACTCAGAAATACTTTTTCTCTATATTCTTAATCTGTTCTCTCCATGTCTCCCCTCCTTCATTGATGATCTGAGCTTCCACCATTGTGCTTGGATGTTGGCCCACCACCTTAAGCGCAACCTTGACAAAATGGAGCTGCTCTTCTTCCCGGGGAAGGCCTGCCTGCTCCGAGACCTCTCCATCACAGTTGACAACTCCACGGTGCAACTTGGCGTGACCCTGGACAACACCCTGTCGTTCTCTGCAAACATCAAATCAGATACTCACTCCTGCAGGTTTATGCTCTACAACATCCGTAGAGTACAACCTTTCCCCACACAGGAAGCGGCGCAGGTCCTAATCCATGCACTTGTCATCTCCCATCTAGACTAATGCAACTCTCTGTTGGTTCCCCGCTTGTGCCATAAAATCGCAGCAACTTATCCAGAACGCCGCATTCCACCTGTTCAACCAATGTCACATGGCTCCTCCCCACACTCCACTGGCTTCGAGTCAAAGCTCGCATCATCTTCAATACCTTGGTGCTTGCCTACGGACCAACAAGAGAACTGCCCCTCACTACCTCAAATCAAATCAAATTTTATTTGTCACATACACATGGTTAGCAGATGTTAATGCAAGTGTAGCGAAATGCTTGTGCTTCTAGTTCCGACCATGCAGTAGTATCTAACAAGTAATCTAACAAATTCACAACAACTACCTTATACACACAAGAGTAAAGGAATGAATACGAGTATGTACATATAAATATATGGATGAGCGATGGCTGACCGGCATAGGCAAGATGCAGTAGATGGTATGGAGTACAGTATATACACATATATATATGAGATGAGTTGTAGGATATGTAAACATTATATAAATGGCATTGTTTAAAGTGGCTAGTGATACATTATTTCATCCAATTATAATTATTAAAGTGGCTAGAGATTTGGGTCGATGGCGAACGGCATAGGCAAGATTCAGTAGATGGTTTAGAGTACAGTGTATACATTTGATATGAGTATGTCGGATACGTAAACATTATATACAAAATTGTTTAAAGTGGCTAGTGATACATTGTTACATCCAATTCCTATGTTTAAAGTGGCTAGAGATTTAAGTCAGTATGTTGGCAGCAGCCACACAATGTTAGTGATGGCTGTTTAACAGTCTGATGGCCTTGAGGTAAAAGCTGTTTTTCAGTCTCTCGGTCCCAGCTTTGATGCACCTGTACTGATCTCGCCTTCTGGATGATAGCGGGGTGAACAGGCAGTGGCTCGGGTGGTTGTTGTCCTTGATGATCTTTGGCCTTCCTGTGACATCGGGTGGTGTAGGTGTCCTGAAGAGCAGGTAGTTTACCCCCGGTGATGCGCTGTGCAGTCCTCACTACCTTCTGGAGAGCCTTACGGTTGTGGGCGGAGCAGTTGCCGTACCAGGCGGTGATACAGCCCGACAGGATGCTCTCGATTGTGCATCTGTAAAAGTTTGTGAGTGATTTTGGTGACAAGCCGAATTTCTTCAGCCTCCTGAGGTTGAAGAGGCGCTGTTGCGCCTTCTTCACCACGCTGTCTGTGTGGGTGGACCAATTCAGTTTGTCCGTGATGTGTACGCCGTTCTCCACTACTGTCCCCTCGATGTGGATAGGGGGGTGCTCCCTCTCCTGTTTCCTGAAGTCCACGATCATCTCCTTTGTTTTGCTGACATTGAGTGAGAGGTTATTTTCCTGACACCACACTCCGAGGGCCCTCACCTCCTCTCTGTAGGCCGTCTCGTCGTTGTTGGTAATCAAGCCTACCACTGTAGTGTCGTTCAGGCTATGCTCAAACCCTACACTCCAACCCGAACACTCCGTTCTGCCACCTCTGGTCGCTTGGCCCTCCCACCGCTACAGGAAGGCAGCTCCCACTCAGCCCAGTCAAAGCTCTTCTCTGTTCTGGTACCCCAATGGTCAGGACAGAGACAGGACAGCGGAGTCCCTGCCCATCTTCCGAAAACGTCTGAAACACTACCTCTTTGAAGAGTACACTATCTTAAATAACTCCCACTGAGTTTTTTGCTAGTATCACAGACTTTGCTGATAAATGCTTTGTTGAGGGAAAATGTACTACAATTGTCATATGTTATTGTCTCACCTAGCTACAGTATTTTAAGATGAATGCACTAATTGTAAGTCGCTCTGAATTAGAGCATCTGCCAAATTAAGTAAAAGTAATTGTTTTCACCTGATACAAAGAAATTATTAAGTAATATATTGGACGTGTATTATAAGTGGTATGCTAGTTTGAATATGGGGACCCCTAACCATCACTGTTATTGGCTGGCTCTTGTGTCTATTACCAGGGATGAGATCTACTGTCAGATCTGCAAGCAGCTGACCCAGAACCCATCTAAGAGTAGCCATGCACGTGGCTGGATCCTGCTCTCTCTCTGCGCTGGCTGCTTTGCTCCCTCTGAGAAGTTTGTCAAAGTAAGACCCTTGTATTTTTGATAACACATACACGCAGCGTATACACACATGTATGCATGCATGTGTGCGAACACACACACACACACATACACCTCTCATTTGTCTTGGTCTAGTCCTGATGAATTGAAAGTGGATCCACTGAATGTGCCCGAGGATGTCTCATTGGTCTTTAACCCCTGAGACCCCCTCCCTCAGTATTTGTGTACGTTCATGATCAGTGGTCCGCTGGGCTACGCTCCATACAGCGAGGAGAGGTTGAGGAGGACCTTTGTGAACTGCACCAGGACCCAGCCACCATCTTGGCTCGAGCTGCAGGTACGCGCAGATCTAGGATTAGTGAACCATGGGGGAAGTTCTAAACCGTATTATTAGGTAGAAAATGCTAAATTGAGATCAGTGTCCAATTGTCATACTTGAGTAAAGTAAGGATAACTTAATAGAAAATGACTCAAGTAAAAGTGAAAGTCACCCAGTAAAATACTACTTGAGTAAAAAAGTATTTGGTTTTCAAAAATAAATGTTATTTCTAAAATATACTTAAGTCTTCAAAGTAAAAGTATATATCATTTCAAATTCCTTATATTAAGCAAACCAGACGGCACAATGTTCTTGTTTTTAAAAATGTACGGATAGCCAGGGGCACCCTCCAACACTCAGACATCATTTACAAACAAAGCATTTGTGTTTAGTGAGTCCGCCAGATCAGATGCAGTAAGGATGACCAGGGATTTTCTCTTTAAGTTCTTGAATTATACCATTTTCCTGTCCTGCTAAGCATTCAAACTGTAATGAGTACTTTTGGGTGTTAGGGAAAATGTATGGAGTAGAAAGTACATTATTTTCTTTAGGAATGTAGTGGAGTAAAAGTAAAAGTTGTCAAAAATATAAATAGTAAAGTAAAGTACAGATACCCCAAAAAACTACTTAAGTAGTACGTTCAAGTATTTTTACTTAAGGACTTTACACCACTGCAAATATATTGGCACCCTTGCACTTAAATGATTCCCTATTTCTTCAAAAATGTGTTGAAATTTAAATTCAACGTTTGGTCACCACACCTTGTTAAGGGATTTTCTGCATTGCAGAACCAATTAAACCAATTAATTTAGAAAATAAAGACAAATGGCATGGACAAAATTACTTGCACGTGTTCAAGGCCCCCAGAACCAGAGGTAGCAAATCAATCTCACAGCATTCTCAAACCTCCCTCGTCTTTGATTGTAGGGAGGGTGTTATTTTCATTCGGTTTGCTAGTGAAGAGTGGGACAAATTGTCAGTAGTAAGGTGCAGCAAGCTTATTGATGGCTATAAGAAGCATTTGTCGGCATTTATATTGGCCAAAGATGGTGCAACTAAGTACTGGTGCAAATCAATTTGTCTATGCCATTTGTCTTTATTTTCTACATGAAAATTGCAAACTCAAGTTAACAAATATATAATTGGTTCTGCAATGTTGAAAAGTGACGCAGCGTTTTAAGGCACTGCGTCTCAGTGCTAGAGGCGTCACTAAAGACACCCTGGTTCGAATCCAGGCTGTATCACAAACCAGGCTGTCCCATAGGGCGGCGCATAATTGGCCCAGCGTCATCAGCGTTTGGCCGGTGTCGGCCATCATTGTAAATAAGAATTTGTTCTTAACTGACTTGCCTAGTTAAAAAAGGTTAAATTCAATAAAACATCAAATCAATATCAATTTAAACCTAATTTAGAAAAAAATAGAATTATTTAAGAAAAGTGCAAGGGTGCCCATATTTTTTACTATCTGGTTTCAGACATTCAAGTGTAGCCTGGAGTTGTTTTTATTTAAAAAATTATCACCCCCCCTCAGGCCACTAAGTCGAAAAAGCCCATCATGTTGCCAGTGACCTTCATGGATGGCACCACTAAGACCCTGCTGACTGACTCAGCCACCACAGCCAGCGAGCTGTATAATTCCCTGGCCGACAAGATCAGCCTCCAAGACCGCTTCAGTTTCTCCCTCTACATCGCCCTGTTTGACAAGGTACTGGACTGGACCTCACTCGCTTCATCATGTGCGCACACACGCATGTATGCAAGCAGGGACACACTCACTCTCGCTTACTCAATAACTCACTCAAGCATACGGTCTCACAAACTTGTTTGAGAAGCTATCAAGCCCCCAGGTGTATCCTCATTGGGAAGCGGCAGCAACCATGTGATGGACACCGTGTTGCAGTGCGAGCAGTATGCCAAGGAGTAGGGTGCCCAGGAGAGGAATGCTCCCTGGCGCCTTTTCTTCAGGAAGGAGATCTTCACGCCCTGGCACAATCCTGGTACAATCATAACGAACATCAATAACCCACAAACCTAAGTGCAAAACCCCAAACATATATATGGTTCCCAATTAGAGGTAACGAGACTCAGCTGCCTCTAATTGGGAACCATTACCCCAACATAGAACTACACACCATAGAACAGAAGAAACCCTACACCAAAACAAAGCTAAACACTCCAGCCTGAACACGCAGGCCTGGACGTTACACCACTCTTCCTCTCTTATAGGTTGATGAATGATGTGAGATGGCGTTTTTATGTGTATTTATTTAATGCTGATGTATATTGAGCAAAAATATAAACGCAACATCTAAAGTGTTGGTCCTATGTTTCATGAGCTGAAATAAAAGATCCCAGAAATTTTCCATACGCACAAAAAGCTTATTTCCCTTAATTTTGTGCACAAATTTGTTTTCATCCCTGTTAGTGAGCATTTCTCATTTGCCAAGATAATCCATCCACCTGAGGTGTGGCTGTAATGTCCGTGGTTCAGTTGTGGAAAAGAATCAGGCGCAGGAGGTAGTTCACATGTGAAAAGGTATTTTAATTGAGTCACCAGTCCAGTTCCTGCCAATATCCAACAACTTCGCACAGCGGGACAACATTCCACAGGCCACAATCAACAGCCTGATCAACTCTGTGAAGGACATGTGTCGTGCTGCATGAGGCAAATGGTGGTCACACCAGATACTGACTGGTTTTCTGATCCACGCTCCTACTTTTTTTAAAGATGTCTGTGACCAACATATGCATTTCTGTATTCCCAGTCATTTGAAATCCAGAGATTAGGGCCTAATGAATTTATTTCAATGTACAAACTTTCAATGTACAAACTTTTTGTAAAATATGAAAGTGTTAAAACTTCCCCTTATCTCTCACTCCATCTATCCACTCTCCCTCTCTCAATTTCCCTCTCTCTTGCTCAGGACGAGGATCTGGCGGAGCTGGCGTCTCAGCAGTACTACGTAGAATATGGCTCAGAGATCCTCCAAGAGCCCCTCCTCAACCTCATCCCCTCCTACATCCCTGACCGTGAAATCAGCTCCTCCAAGACCACTGACAAGTGGGCCCAGCTAGTCGTCTCTGCCCACAAAAAGGTAGGTGTCCCCCAAGTATCAGTTTCCACACCCTTCACTTTCTGACCCCAAATCTGTTTCTAGTGCTCTTACAACATGATTTGTCCTTTGAACTATGTGTCACTATATTCAGGGATGTAGTGGGTAAACACATGTAAGCACTTTCTCCACTGCTTATGCTTTAGTGAATAGCGTTTAAGCGTCTACTACTCCAAATTATTGTTGTCTTAATTAACATTTGTTAATCACCGCCATCATATCAATCAGTATTCAGTGTTTACCCACCTTTGTTTTTACCACTACAACTTGATTATATTGTCCTATGAACAGTACATACGCTCACACACCCAGTTATCAAACAGTCTCTCTAACCCCTCCTCTGCCTCAGGGAGTTTACACTCTGAGGCAGAGGTTGGACTCTCAATTTTCAGGTAAGTCTACTGTTGATATTTATGGGATTTTTGGCCAATGTAATACAAAGGATGTAACACTAATGATATTTCTGAGAAAGACCTGTATCATATCCATGATATCATGACTAAACGTAGGTTGAAATGACCTCTAAGTAAACTTTGAACCCCTCAGGACCCAGCCTGCCTAAGAATGGCGTCATTGTGGCAGTGAACTGGACCGGGGTCTACTTTGTGGATGAGCAGGAGCAGGTCCTTTTGGAACTCTCTTTCCCAGAGATCACTGCTGTGTCCAATAGCAGGTAATGCTGCTACTATTCCTGTCTCTCAATAGACTGTAGTCATTATTCATCAATGATAATTAGATATGTTGTCATTCAATTGTTTGTTACTACTTTTCATTGGTATCATGTTATTATAATGATATCAAATCAGATTAGTCACATGGCGCCAAATACAACAGGTGTAGACCTTACGGTGAAATCCTTACTTACGAGCCCCTAACCAACAGTGCAGTTTCAAAAAATACGGATAAGAATAAGAAATAAAGGTAACAAGTAATTAAAGAGCAGCAGTAAAGAATAACAATATATACCGGGGGGTGCCGGTACAGAGTAAATGTGCGGGTGCACCGGTTAGTTGAGGTAGTATGTACGTGTAGGTAGAGTTAATTAAAGTGACTATGCATAGATGACAACAGAGAGTGGCGGTGGTGTGGAGAGGGGAGGGGGGGCAATGCAAATAGCCATCTGGGTAGCCATTTGACTAGATGTTCATAAGTCTTATGGCTTGGGGGTAGAAGCGGTTTAGAAGCCTCTTGGACCTAGACTTGGCGATCCGGTACTGCTTTCCGTGTGGTAGCAGAGAAAAACAGTCTATGACTTGGGTGGCTGGAGTCTTTGAACATTTTTAGGGCTTTCCTCTGACACCGCCTGGTATAGAAGTCCTGGATAGCAGGAAGCTTGGACCCAGTGATGTACTGGGCCGTTCGCACTACCCTCTGTAGTGCCTTGCAGTCGAAGGCCGAGCAGTTGCCATACCAGTCAGGATGCTCTCGATGGTGCAGCTGTAGAATCTTTTGAGGATCTGAGGACCCATGCAAATCTTTTTAGTCTCCTGAGGGGGAATAGGTTTTGTCGTGCCCGCTTCATGACTGTCATGGTGTGCTTGGACCATGTTAGATTTGTGGTGATGTGGACACCAAGGAACTTGAAGCTCTCAACCTGTCATTGAGAATGGGGCGTGCTCGGTCTTCTTTTTCCTGTAGTCCACAATCATCTCCTTTGTCTTGATCATGTTGAGGGAGAGGTTGTTGTCCTGGCACCACGCGGCCAGGTCTCTGACCTCCTCCCTATAGGCTGTCTTGTTGTTGTCGTTGATCAGGCCTACCACTGTTGTGTCATCGGCAAATTTAATGATGGTGTTGGAGTTGTGCCTGGATGTGCAGTCATGGGTGAACAGGGAGTACAGGAGGGGGCTGAGTACGCACCCCTGAGGGGCCCCTGTGTTGAGGATCAGCGCAGCGGATGTGTTGTTATCTACCCTGCCCATCAGGAAGTCCAGGATCCAGTTGCAGAGGGAGGTGTTTAGTCCCAGGGTCCTTAGCATATTGATGAGCTTTGAAGGCACTATGGAGTTGAACGCTGAGCTGTAGTCACTGAATAACATTCTCACATATGTGTTCCTTTTGTCCAGGTGGGAAAGGGCAGTGTGGAGTGCAATAGAGGCTGCATTATCTGTGGATCTGTTGGGGCGGTATGCAAATTGGAGTGGGTCTAGGGTTTCTGGGATGATGGTGTTGATGTGAGCCTTGACCAGCCTTTCAAAGCACTTCATGGCTACAGACGTGAGTGCTATGAGTCGGTAGTCATTTAGGCAGGTTACCTTAGTGTTCTTGGGCACAGGCACTATTGTGGTCTGCTTAACTACCAATGGAGCAGTGGGGCGCTAGCATGAATCCATAACCAAACACATCTCATAACACACGCATAAAATCGCTAATATACAATCCCTTACCTTTCGAAGAACTTCTGCTGAGGGCTTCCCAAGTATCCAACGAAGACATCCAATGGTTATTTTGTTAGAAAAAGTCATTTATTATATCCATAAATCTCTGTTTGGTTGGCGCGTTATGTTCATAAAATACAGTGTCCACTCGCCCATTGAACTGTGAAGAGAACGCGTTCAACCTATACCTATACACTTGTCCAAGAACAATCAAACATCATTGATAATGTATCCTTAGGAACACTTTTATGTATATTTACTATAATATTTCAACTGGATTATAAACTGGACGATAGGAAAGGAAAACCACAGCCTTGAGCCGTGAACGGCCTCCTCTTCTGTTTACATCCTGTGACTAGTTCGAAATTCTTCTTCTATTACCATCCAGAGCAACCTAACATCACCAAACACTGTCTAGAGACTGTTGACATCCAGTGGAAGCAATAGATACTGCAATCTTACTCCCAGATATGGCTGTTTTCAATAGGGAGGGGTTCAAAATGAGGCAATGTGTCAAAAACACTTTTTCCAGGACAGATTGTAATGCTACAAAATATGTATATTTTTCAGTTGTAATATACAAATCAACTGAATTAAAATAAGCTTGTGATTTTATACAACAAACTAAAATATGGAAAGATGAAAAAAAATATATATGTAAAATATAAGTACAATAATATTATAATCTGTATCATTGTTTTTGCAGATGGGGTAAGCTCCAGGGCCAGAGCTTCTTGCTGGCCACCATCAAAGGAGACGAGTACACGTTCACCTCAAACAATGCAGAGGACATCCGTGAGCTTATTGTGACCTTCTTGGAAGGCCTCAGGGAGAGGTCAAAGTTTGTGGTGGCGCTGCTGGACTGCCCCAACCCCGGTAAGTAACCTACTAGTGCCTGTACATTATTTACTTTATCTTATAAGGTTTATCACCCAGGGGCAATGCACATTGATCAACATTGGAAACACTTTTTAAGAACAGGTCATGTTTTTCAAAGCCAACAAGGGAAAGTATGGTAAATTACTGTGTTTTTTTCTTTTTTTTTCTTGTGCAGAGGCATGTTTTTCAGCACCACCACACATGACGTTCTCTCACAGGGGACAATAAAGTTATTTGAATGGAATTTACATTGAATTTAATGTTGTGTTCCCTCAGCGGGCGGCGAGGACTCCACCTTTCTCAGTTTCTCCAAGGGCGACCTGATCCTTTTGGACGAGCACTGCGGCTAGCAGGTCATGACCTCGGGGTGGGCTCACGGGTCAACGACAGGACCAAGCTGCGGGGAGACTTTCCGGCTCTGGTAACTATGACTCCAGACCAGAGAAGAGAGTCCATCAACCTGCCCCAGATGGCCCTGGCTGAGAGTGAGGACAAGGTCAAGCCTTACACCCTAGAGGAGTTCTCCTACGACTTCTTCGGGTAGCCACACTCACATGCACACTCACTTACTCACTCACTCACTCACTCAAGTTTTCATTTACAACTGCGACCTGGCCAAGATAAAGCAAAGCCGTGCTACAAAAATAACAACACAGAGCTACACATAAACAAACATACAGTCAATAACACAATAGAAAAATCTATGTACAGTGTGTGCACATGTAGAAGAGTAGGGAGGTAAGGCAATAAATAGGCCATAGAGGCGAAATAATTACAATTTAGCATTAACACTGGAGTGATAGATGTGCAAGTAGAGATACTGGGGTCCAAAAGAGCAAGAGGATAAATAACAATATGGGGATGAGGTAGTTGGGTGTGCTATTTACAGATTGGCTGTGTACAGGTAGAGTGATCGGTAAGCTGCTCTGACAGCTGATGCTTAAAGTTAGAGAGGGAGATATAAAACTAGTTCCAGTCATTGGCAGCAGAGAACTGGAAGGAAAGGCAGCCAAAGGAAGTGTTGGCTTTGGGGATTACCAATGAAATATACCTGCTGGAGCGTGTGCTATGGGTGGGTGTTGCTATGGTGGTGACCAGTAAGCTGAGATAAGGTGGGGCTTTACCGAGCAAAGACTTATAGATGACTTGGAGCCAGTAGGTTTGGCAACGAATATGTAGTGAGGGCCAGCCAACGAGAGCAAAACAGGTCGTAGTGGTGGGTAGTATATGGGGCTTTGGTGACAAAACGGATGGCTATGTGATAGACTACATCCAGTTTGCTGAGTAGAGTTTTTGAGGCGATTTTGTAAATGACATCGCCGGAAGTCAAGGATCGGTAGGATAGTCAGTTTTACGAGGGTATGTTTGGAAGCAAGAGTGAAGGAGGCTTTGTTGCGAAATAGAAGCCGATTCTAGATTTAATTTTGGATTGGAGATGCTTAGTGTGAGTCTGGAAGGAGAGTTTATTGTCTAACCAGACACCTAGGTATTTGTAGTTGTCCACATATTCTAAGTCAGAACCGTCCAGAGTAGTGATGCTAGTCGGGCGGGCGGGTGCGGGCAACAATCGGTTGAAGGGCATGCATTTAGTTTTACTAGCATTTAAAAGCAGTTGGAGGCCACAAAAGGAGTGTTGTATGGCATTGAAGCTCATTTGGAGGTTTGTTAACACAGTGTCCAAAGAAGGGCCAGATGTATACAGAATGGTGTCGTCTGCATAGAGGTAGATCAGAGAATCACCAGCAGCAAGAGCGACATCATTGATATATACAGAGAAAAGAGACGGCCCGAGAATTGAACCCTGTGGCACCCCCATAGAGACTGCCAGAGGTCCGGACAACAGGCCCTCCGATTTGACACACTGAACTCTATCTGAGAAGTAGTTGGTGAACCAGGCGAGGAATTTGAGAAACCAAGGCTATTGAGTATGACGATAAGAATGCGGTGATTGACAGAGTCGAAAGCCTTGGCCAGGTCGATGAAGACAGCTGCACAGTACTGTCTTTTATCGGATGGTGGTTATGATATCGTTTAGGACCTTGAGCATGGCTGAGGTGCACCCATGACCAGCTCGGAAACCAGATTGCATAGTGGAGAAGATACGGTGGGATTCAAAATGGTCTGTGATCTGTTAACTTGGCTTTCAAAGATTTTATAAAGGCAGGGCAGGATGGATATAGGTCTATAATAGTTTGGGTCTAGAGTGTCTCCCCCTTTGAAGAGGGGTTACATTACATTTACCATATTGACGTGCATTGATTTTTGGATGCTAAACACATAGACTGCCTACTGGGTAAGGAAACCGATGTGTAATTTGGGTGAACTATCCCTTTAAATGTGATGCAAACCTCAACAGGTCATGGTATAATGTATAGTGCCTTCGGAAAGTATTCAGACCCCTTAACTTAATCCTCATTTCTTTACATTACAGCCTTATTCTAAAATTGATTAAAGAAAAAAAAATCCTCAGCAATCTATACAAAATACCCCATAATGACAAAGCAAAACCAGTTTTTTTTACATTTTAAAACAGAGAATCCTTATTTACATAAGTATTGAGACCATTTGCCATGAGGCTCGAAATTGAGCTCAGGTGCATCCTGTTTCCCTTGATCATCCTTGAGATGTTTCTACAACTTGATTGGAGTCCACCTGTGGTAAATTAAATTGATTGGACATGATTTGGAAAGGCACACACCTGTCTATATAAGGTCCCACAGTTGACAGTGCGTG
Organism: Brachymystax lenok tsinlingensis; assembly: GCA_030435695.1. Taxonomy (NCBI): domain Eukaryota; kingdom Metazoa; phylum Chordata; class Actinopteri; order Salmoniformes; family Salmonidae; genus Brachymystax; species Brachymystax lenok. Next base: position 42,106,995 of record CM059795.1, on the reverse strand, counting down.
CCAGAGCAAAAACCAAGCCTTGATGTCAAATTAATTTTCCGTAGAGGTCTGAGACAGGATTGTGTTGAGGCACAGATCTTGGGGAAAGGTAGCAAAAACATTCTGCAGCATTGAAGATCCCCGAGAACACAGTGGCCTCCATCATTCTAAAATGGAAGAAGTTTGGATCCACTAAGACTCTTCCTAGAGCTGGCCAAGCTGAGCAATCGGGGGAGAAGGGCCTTGGTCAGGGAGGTGACAGAGAACCCGATGGTCAATCTGACAGAGCTCTGGGAGAACCTTCCAGAAGGACAACCATCTCTGCAGCACTCCACCAATCAGGCCTTTGTGGTAGAGTGGCCAGACAGAAGCCATTCCTCAGTAAAAGGCGCATGACAGCCTGCTTGGAGTTTGCCAAAAGTTACTTAAACAAGATTCTCTGGTATGATTAAACCAAGATTGAACTCTTTGGCCTGAATGCCAAGCTTTACGTCTGGAGGAAACTTGGCACCATCCCTTCAATGTAACATGGTGGTGGCAGCACCATGCTATGGCGATGTTTTTCAGCTGCAGGGACTGGGATTTTATTCAGGATGGAGGCACAGATGAAAAGAGCAAAGTACAGAGAGATCCTTGATGAAAACCTGCTCCAGAGCACTCAGGACCTCAGACTGGGGCGAAGGTTCACCTTCCAACAGGACAATGACCCAAAGCACACAGCCAGGACAGCGCAGGAGTGGCATCGGGACTCTGAATGTCCTTGAGTGGCCCAGCCAGAGCCCAGACTTGAACCTGATCGTCAACTCTGGAGAGACCTTAACATAACTGTGCAGCAACACTCCCCATCCAACCTGACAGAGCTTTAGAGGATCTGCAGAGAAGAATGGGAGACACTTCTCAAATACAGGTGTGCCAAGCTTGTAGAGTCATACCCAAGAAGACTCTATGCTGTAATCACTGCCAAAGGTGCTTCAACAAAGTACTGAGTAAAAGGTCTGAATACTTATGTAAATATGATATTTCCATTTTTTCATTATGGGGTATTGTGTGTAGAATGATGAGGAAAAAGACAATTTAATAAATGTTAGAATAAGGCTGTAACGTAAAACTGATGAAAAAGTCTAGGGGTCTGAATACTTCCCGAAGGCACTGTACATTTTGTAGTAAAGCGACATGGTTTTATGTCTGTGTTTAGCATGTTTGGTCATGGTCCTTGACCGCTCCCCTGCACCCCTGATGAAGTATATGGGTGACTACCCGTCCATTCTAGCGCGTTCGGTCAACGAGCTGCCCGACCAGATCTTTGAGGGAGCGCTAAAGGTAGAGCCACTCAAAGACGAGATTTACTGTCAGATCCTCAAACAGCTCACAGAGAACCACATCAAGTATGTCTGACTGTGCAGTCTACACACACATGTACTCTCTCAGGGAAGTTGTGGTCATATGGGGATTGACCATGGTGTGTGGCTGTGGCATGTCTGCCTGCCTGCGTGTGTTTGTCTGCCTGCCTGCGTGTGTGCGTGTGAAGGTACAGTGAGGAGAAGGGCTGGGAGCTGCTGTGGCTTTGTACAGGTCTGTTCCCCCCCAGTAACATTCTGCTACCCCACGTCCAGAAGTTCCTCCAGGCTAAGAAGCACCACCCCCTCGCCCCTGACTGCAAGCAGAGACTCCAGAAGGCCTTACGGTATATCTTACCCGCTTGTAAATGATATTTACTTTAAGTGTTTCGACATATACACACATTACAGGTTCAACCATTTTGGCAAAAGTAAAAGTTTCTCAGCCATGTAAACAGAGGAGAAAAATGATGACGTATTTACGCAAGGGACAAATCCTAATTTGAGATCCATGCAAGATTTACAAAAAACATTTGAGTTATGTGTGTGGATCTCAAGTAAGGATTCGGCTCTTAACTTGAGAGCCACTCAAGATCCATGCCATCTTACTCATATTCCTTCCTTTGTCTTTCTATTGTCTTCCTCTGGGTGAACTAACAGTCCACCAGTAATTGTAGCATGATGTACTACAGTACACATACTTCTCTGTACCCATAATGCTCTCTCCTTACTAATACAGTAATGGATCCAGGAAGTATCGGCCTCACCTGGTGGAGGTGGAGGCCATCCAGCCCATCACCCCGCAGATCTTTCACAAAGTGTTCTTCCCCGATGACACAGATGAGGTGAGGTCAACCTCATCAATGTTGTTACAAAGTCGCAATGGAAGAATGAGGCCCAAAACGTGAAGTCAACATTGAGACAACGTTGTGTGTTTGCTGGATAAAAGCGACAAATACAGCACACATGCTGACTTATTCTAACCTGGAATGTATTGCGTGGTCAATTTTATTGCAAATAGTGTAAATGTAGCTTTTTTTTTACAGGCTTTTGAGGTGGAGTCGAGTACCCAAGGCCAAAGAGTTCTCTCTGAACATCTCAGGCAGACTGCTCCTCAAGTCTTCTGAGGGCTTCAGCCTGTTTGTCAAGTTCACTGACAAGGTGCGCTACTAGGATATGACCGATAATACATCTGAAATCCACAGTGGTGAAACTGCCACGTCCGTTTGCGATATTACAACAACAAAGAAATGACTTTTTTCCCCTTGGAGGTCATTGCAGGTGTGATAAAACAGCAAAATATGTACTGTGACTTTTTTTACTGTGATGCTGGATGCTCCTCTCCTCCATTTCATCAACAAAACTAAAATAATAACAAAGGCGCTGGGGTGAACAGTGTGGCTGTTTCCCCTTTTACTAATAAGCCTGGTTGCAATGACGTCATTAGGATGTGTTTTTTTTAACTTTGCGGTCATGTTGTATACTGGTTGTAAAATTACGTTTTTAAAACATGAACGTATTTAACTGGTTGTAATCTGCTTATATGACCAGATAACAACTTCATGAAAAAAGTATTCTCCTGTTTGTAATCTGGTCATGTCTGCTTGTAATCTGATGTTTCTACAACTAGAAAATAATTTTACAATCAGAAACTTACATCATTATGACCCATGCAAAAGTTTGACTGTGTTCTAGTAACATACAAAAATACACCCAAATAATATATATAATTTCATTATATACAATATATTACAGTATGAGTTGCACATCTTAATTCAAAACAGCACATACACATCAACAGTCAACTTCCCACAAGGAAAGGAAGAAAAAAGGGCTACTAAAGTATGGCTCCCAATCAGAGACAACGATGGACAGCTGTCCCTGATTGAGAGCCCTACCCGGCCAACAACAAAGAAATACAAAAACTAGAACATAGAATGTCCACCCCAAATCACACCCTGACCAAACCAAAAAGAGACATAAACAGGCTCCTACAGGTCAGTGCGTGACATCTCTATACCTCCACCTATAGTTTACACCAATTTATGTTATTTTTGTAAGATTTCACTACTGTCGGAATGTGAGGGTGATTCAAATTACTCTAGATAAACTGTATCAATATTTGTCTTTGACCTTTGCTGGTTGTTTCCAGGTCATCAGTGTGCCTGAGGGGGATTTCTTCTTTGACTTTGTAAGGCATCTGACCGACTGGATCAAAAAAGCTAGACCCGCAAAGGACGGTAAAGACATGTCTTGACTGTAGACTGTATTCAGTAGAAAGGTTACCCATAGGAAGATTATCCATGATTAGATCTGTTCTTTATCACCTTTAATTCTCCAAGACAAAAATGTGCTTTATTCAACAACAACAAAATATTTGGGGTACTTTCTCAGAGAAACAACCATATTTAATCTTAGATCTGTGTCACTCTGATCAAAATATGAGTTCTCTAAAGTCTCGTAAAGAAGTTTCCTTTCATCTTTCCTGTAGGCATCTGACATTTGCTAGGTCCACGAGAAAGAAAGACAGAACGTCAACCATCCTATTAATCCTAAGGATTAATTGATGATCCAACTTTCAGCACTCAGTGCGGCCTTCAGGGTTGGGCCACATTAATATTTCATCAAACATGGTGTGTCATGTCACGTTGTGGTTGTGACAAACACGTTGTGGTTGTGGCAAGGGTTAATGCTAGGTGAAGGTTAAGCTTGGGTTTGGGAACTTGCCATCTATGTAGATGTATTAAAATTAGAAGTATGTCCTGAATCATTTGATTTGCACAACATGCCTACCACTTTGAAGACGCAAAATATTTTTTTGTAAAAACAAACAATAAATATGACAAAAAAACGGAAAACTTGAGCGTGCATAACTATTCACCCACTCAAAGTCAATACTTTGTAGAGCCACCTGTTGCAGCAATTACAGCTGCAAGTCTCTTGGGGTATGTCTCTATAAGCTGGGCACATCTAGCCACTGGGATTTTTGCCCATTCTTCAAGACAAAACTGCTCCAGCTCCTTCAAGTTGGATGGGTTCTGCTGGTGTACAGCAATCTTTAAGTCATACTACAGATTCTCAATTGGATTGACTAGGCCATTCCAAGACGTTTAAATGTTTCCCTTTAAACCACTCGAGTGTTGCTTTAGCTGGAAGGTGAACCTCTGTCCCAGTCTCAAATCTCTTGAAGACTGAAACAGGTTTCCCTCAAAAACTTCCCTGTATTTAGCGCCATCCATCATTCCTTCAATTCTGACCAGTTTCCCAGTCCCTCCCGATGAAAACATGGGGATGGTGTTCTCGGGGTGATGAGAGGTGTTCGGTTTGCGCCAGACATAGCGTTTTCCTTGATGGCCAAAAAGCTCAATTTTAGTCTCATCTAACCAGAGTACCTTCTTCCATATGTTTGGGGAGTCTCCCACATGCCTTTTGGCGAACACCAAATGTGTTTGCTAATTTTTTTCTTTAAGCAATGGCTTTTTTTCTGGCCACTCTTCCGTAAAGCCCAGCTCTGTGGAGTGTACGGCTTAAAGTTGTCCTATGGACAGATACTCCAATTTCCGCTGTGGAGGTGTGCAACTTCTTCAGGGTTATCTTTGGTCTCTTTGTTGCCTCTGGTTAATGCCCTCCTTGCCTGGTCTGTGAGTTTTGGTGGGCGGCCCTCTCTTGGCAGGTTTGTTGTGGTGCCATATTCTTTCAATTTTTTTAAATAATAGATTTAACAGTGCTCTGTGGGATGTTCAAAGTTTCAGATATTTTTTTTATAACCCAACCCTGATCTGTACTTCTCCACAACCTTGTTCCTGGCCTGTTTGGAGAGCTCCTTGGTCTTCATGGTGCCGCTTGCTTGGTGGTTCCCCTTGCTTAGTTGTGTTGCAGATTCTGGGGCCTTTCAGAACAGGTGTGTGTATATATATGTGACAGATCATGTGACACTTAGATTGCACACAGGTGGACTTTATTTAACAAATTATGTGACTTCTGAAGGTAATTGGCTGCACCAGATCTTATTTAGGGGCTTCATAGCAAAGGGGGTGAAAACATATGTATGCACCACCTTTCCTTTTTATTTTATTTTTATTTCACTTCACCAATTTGGACTATTTTGTGTATGTCCATTACATGAAATCCAAATAAAAATAATTTTAAATTACAGGTTGTAATGTAACAAAATAGGAAAAAAGCCAAGGGGGATGAATACCTTTGCAAGGTACTGTAGTTCATGAGTTGTCCATAATTCATGAGTTAATGCTTGAAGTCTACACTGATCGTGTGACATAAAACACCTTTCTTTCCTGACATTAGTGATATTGATGACAGTGTCATTTGTCATTAATAAGCATTTAACAATTACATTTTAACATTGAACCCTGTATGGATCTTGGAGTTTGCGGAAAATGCGCTGTAAGTGTGCCTACATAACATTTCATTATGTTTCACCGTGAAAACAGTTCTCATGGGGACACAAATCCTAAATAAAGTAGGCCTATGCCATTGCAAAAAAAAATTATTCTAACCCAAAAAGCCACCTTATACTGTACGCCTACTGTCATTAACTTATAGCCTACTTGTTGGATGGATTGGATGCGGATTGGTGTGTAGCTGTAGGCTAGTTAATATTGTGATATTGTCGACCATCATCAGCTGATCCAGAAAATAAAACAAATATTGATAGAAAATAATAAAGCTAAATAAATAATATACTACTACTGGCCACAGATGAAGCTATCACCTGAAAAACAAAGCAATGAGCACTCTAAAAAGTGCTCTAAAAAGCACTCTAAACACTTTTGTTGCATTTAGGGGAGCTAACATCTCATTCAGGGGAGCTGAGCCTCCCCTGGCTCCCTGAAATTTGCACCTTGTGTGTGTTTGCGTGTGCATGTGTGCTTACTTGCATCCACAGTGGTGGAAAAGTACCTAATTGTCATACTTGAGTAAAAGTAAAGATACCTTAATAGAAAATGACTCAAGTAAAAGTCACCCTGTAAAATACTACTTGAGTAAAAGTCTAAAAGTATTTGGTTTTAAATATATGTAAGTGTCAAAAGTAAATGTAATTGCTAAAATATACTTAAGTATCAAAAGTAAAATTCCTTATATTAAGCAAACCAGATGGCAGCATTTTATTTACGGATAGCCATGGGCACACTCCAACACTCAGACAGAATTTACATACGAAGCTTGTTTAGTGAGTCTGCCAGATCAGAGGCAGTAGGGATGACCAGGTATGTTCTCTTGATAAGTGGGTGAATTGAACCATTTTCCTGTCCTGCTAAGCATTCAAAATGTAACGGGTCATTTTGTGTGTCATGGAAAATGTATGGAGTACATTATTTTCTTTAGGAATAATGTAGTCAAAAATATAATTAGTAAAGTACAAGTACCCTTAAAAAACGAATTAGTTCTTTAAAATATGTTTACTTAAGTACTTTACACCACAGTGCATGAGAACATTCTTGTTGAAGTTTGAGGAGGACAAATCCCAGTTTCCCAACATTCCCAAGATGCCGAAAGAGCTGATCCCTCAGGACCAGATCAGACACCTCTCGCCTGACAACTGGAAACGGGTGAGTCGTGAAATCAGAATTCCTATAGGACTAGTTTATCTGGGAAACTTGTGGCGAACATTCCACTGATTAAGGAAATTAGATCAGGTTTTTGGTTACTTTATGTATTAAAAACATTGAAATGTTTTATCTACATAAACCAAATTACATCATTTTAAATGAACTTTCTTCACAGAGAAAACAAAACTAAACATACTACATTTTGAAAATACACTAAACAACATGTATTACATTTCTTAACAGGTAAAAATAAATCCAATACAACATGAAATCATCAGAATGCTAAATAAATAGTTAAAAAAAATATTTTTATGTAGTTACGACATTTATATGAGAGAAATGTGAACACCATAGGGATGTTGACCTTAGGATGTTTAACTCGTCTGCACGTTTTGGACTTCTAACCCCTTTTAAACATTGTGTGTCTGAGCTAGAGTGGTGATTGTGAGGGTGGATCCCGAAGGGGTCCTGGGACGGTTCTTCTCACAAAAAGGAGGAAAACTCTCAAAATAGTGAATAGTCATAAAGCTGCCAGCCCAGATGGCATTCCTGGCCTCGTCCTCCGAGTGTCTGCTGACCAGCTGGCGGGCGTCTTCTTGGACAGCTTCAACCTGTCCCTGTCCCAGGCTGTTGTCCCCACCTGCTTCAAGGAGTCCACCATCGTCCCAGTGTCCAAGAAAAACAAGGTAACATACCAAAATTAACATTGCCCCGTCTTACTCACCTCAGTCATCAAATAGTGCTTCGATAGGCTAGCCATAACCCACATCAAGGCCAGCATGCCAGGCACACTGGATCCACTACAATTTGCCTACTGCTCCAACAGATCCACAGAAGATGCCATTTCCATCGCTATTCACACGACCAATAACACATCTGGACAAGAGGAACACCTATGTGAGAATGCTGTTTATTGACTGCAGTTCAGCATTCAACACTATTGTTCCCTCCAAGCTCGACACCAAGCTCATAGCCCTGGGTCTGGACACCACCCTCTACAACTGGATCCTGGACTTCCTAATGAGCAGACCACAGGCTGTGAGGATTGGCAACAACACCTCCTCCACACTGACTCTTAACACAGGGACCCCCAAGGGGTGTGTTCTCAGCCCTATGCTGTACTCCCTGTTCCCCCACAACTGCATCATCAAGTTTGCTGACAACACCACGGTTGTAGGCCTGATAACCAACAATGACGAGTCAGCCTATACGGAGGAGGTAGGTGAACTTGCATTGTGGTGCCAGGATTGCAAGGCCCTCCAGCGGGTGTTGAAGACAGCCCAGTACATCTCTGGGACCGTGCTCCCACCCATCCAGGACATCTACTCGAAACTGTGCATGAGGAAAGTCCGCAACATCATCAAGAAGCCTACACACACCAGTATCGGAGCATGAGGTCTGATACCAACAGGCTCCGAGACAGTTTCTATCTACAAGCCATCAGACTGCTGAACACTGAACTGGACTGACCACCTGCTCTGATTCTCTTCACCTTGGCACACATGCACTCTCTCATGTTCCCACCCACACATACAGTACATACACACACACACACATTAACATTCATGCTACACACACACATCACAACTGCTGCTACCAGACTCATATTATGATTGCTAAATACTGCACAATTTAAACACATCCCCCCCTTCCCTAAAACACAGGTAAATATTGGACTATAATTGTGCCTTCCTGTACTATACTTATGCTAAAATGTTTATTCTACTGAGCCATTTACTTTATGTTCATATTCTTATCTTGTATTATTTCTTATTGTTGTTGCATTGTCAAGAAGGAACCTACAAGTAAGCATTTTGTTGGATGGTGTATATCATTTGTATCCCATACATACGACTAATAAAACTTGAAACTTGATTTTGTGGCACACTATTTAGTTTGCAGCAAATTTGCCACAAACTTGCGGGAAGTTTGCCACAACAAATACATTTTTGTAAGAGGGCCATGGTCCTAGTCATTGTGTCATCACAAATATATAAACAACATGCTAATTAAATTGTCTGAGCAAGGATATTGTGCTAATTTAGCAGAGGTCCAGTAGTTCAGTGAACTACGCTTGCGTGAAGAGTAACCTTGCCTGAGACCTAAAGACTTGCTCTAGCTTCTCAAATGAGTGCCTAAGCTTTAGGTCAGAGGGCTAACACAGGCGTGTAGTGCATAAGAAACCAGGGTTTAAATCATATTTGGTCACACACTCTGCTGCTTGTTTTTCTGTCTCACAGTCTATAGTGGCGTTGTTCAACAAGCAGTCGGGGAAGACTCGAGAGGAGGCCAAGATATCATTCCTCAGTCATCTTCAAGTGGTCTACATTTGGCTCAGCCTTCTTTGAAGTCAAGATAAAGATTTCTATAGGAATGCTGTATGGATTTCTGTATGAATTCATGTTATTGTGCAAAACCAGGGAAGAATGATCATTGTTTGTGGGGTTATTCTTTAGTGCATTAGAGTTACCGTGTGCATTTGAGTGCTGTTCGGTACTTTAGGAGGTTTTTGTTCCAATGTTCAAATAACTTTTCTTGATCAATGGTCAGAACACTCAACTCAATCTCAGGTCATGGACTATTATTATTGACCTGCTCAGAGAGTTGCTGTGTATTCCTTGCTACTTTATTTTGATGTATTGTTGTTTTATTTATTTATTATCTCTGTCAGTGTATACAGTACATCTACCTATTGTCTGCCAATCACACTATTTATTTATTTGATTCATAAAAAATAGTTCACAAACTCAAGTTGTTCTTTATAGATTTATAAGATACCACTTACATCCTAACGGATGTTCTCCTATTCAACAGCAAACCACTGATCCAAACTTCCCAGAGACCCTCTTGATAGCAATTAACAAACATGGTGTCAGCCTGATCGACCCCAAGTCAAAGGTGAGTGTGTGTGTGGGTGTGTCATGGAAGTTGTGTATGTATGTGTGTGCTAAACGTGTATTTCTCCAATTCCCACTTGAACAGGTCATCTTAACGACTCACCTGTTCACTAAGATCTCCAACTGGAGTAGTGGAAACACCTACTTCCACATCACCGGTGAGCTACTGGACATTTTCAACACTCACAATATGACATGACATGAGATGTCAATGGCTCTCAGGCAGTGTTGGTATAGAGTATTTAGGGCTAGCCTATTTTAGATTCCTCACAAACAGTGCCTTCGGAAAGTATTCAGACCCTTTGACTTTGTCCACAGTTTGTTACAGCCTTATTTTTATTATTATTTTTTCCCCTCATCAATCTTCACACAATACCCCATAATGACAGAAACAGAAATAACTTATTTACATAAGTTTTCAGACCCTTTGCTATGAGACTCGAAATTGAGCTCAGGTGATCCATTGATCATCCTTAAGATGTTTTTACAACTTGTCCACCTGTGGTAAATTCAATTGATTGGACATGATTTGGAAAGGCACACACCTGTCTATATAAGGTCTCACAGTTGACAGTGCAAAAACAAAGCCATGAGGTTGAATGAATTGTCCGTGGAGCTCTGAGACAGATCTGGGGAAGGATACCAATTAATGGCTGCAGCATTGAAGGTCTCCAAGAACTCAGTGGCCTCCATCATTCTTCAATGGAAGAAGTTTGGAACCATCAAGACTCTTTCTAGAGCTGTCCGTCCAGCCAAATTGAGCATTCGGGGGAGAAGGGCCTTGGTCAGGGAGGTGACCAAGAACCTGATGGTCACTCTGACAGAGCTCCAGAGTTCCTCTGTGGAGATAGGAGAACCTTCCAGAAGGAAAACCATCTCTGCAGCACTCCACCAATCAGGCCTTTATGGTATAGTGGCCAGACAGAAGCCACTCTTTGGTAAAAGGCACATGACAGCCCACGTGGAGTTTGCCAAAAGGCACCTATAGGACTCTGACCATGAGAAACAAGATTGTCTGGTCTGATGAAACCAAGATTGAACTCTTTGGCCTGAAAACCAAGTGTCACGTCTGGAGGAAACCTGGCACCATCCCTACAGTGATGCATGGTGGTGGCAGCATCATGCTGTGGGTATGTTTTTCAGCGGCAGGGACTGGGAGACTAGTCAGGATCGAGGGAAAGATGAACGGAGCAAATTACAGAGATATCCTTGATGAAAACCTGCTCCAGAGCGTTCAGGCCTCAGACTGTGGCGAAGTTTCACCTTCCTACAGGACAATGACGCTAACCACACAACCAATACAACGCATGAGTGGCTTCGGGACAAGTCTCTGAATGTCCTTGATTGGTCCAACCAGAGTCCGGACTTGAACCCGATCGAACATCTCTGGAGAGACCTGGAAATAGCTGTGCAGCGACTCTCCTTGTCCAACCTGACAGAGCTTGAGAGGATCTGCAGAGAAGAATGAGAGAAACTCCCCAAATACAGGTGTGTAGCTTGTAGCGTCATACCCAAGAAAACTCGAAGCTGTAATCTCTGCCAATGGTGCTTCAACAAAGTACTGAGTATAGGGTCTGGATACTTATAAAAATTTAATGTTTCAGTTTTTTATTTGTAATACTTTTACAAAGATTTCTGAAAACCTGTTTTTGCTTTGTCATTATGGGGTATTGTGTGTAGATTGAGATTTATTTGACATTTTAGATGAAGGCTGTAACGTAACAAAATGTGGAAAAAGTCAAGGGGTCTGAATAGTTTCCAAATGCACTGTGTAGACAGGTTAGCTGGCAATGTCATGAAACGATGTGCACACCTCAAAGGGGCAGAAGGCTGTGTGGTGTTTTGGTTCTGGATGGCCAGATAGCTAGAAACAATGGCAAGAAACTGCTAGCTGGTGGCTTCTTTTAGCTTGTTTGATTTTGTTCTTGGTACCGTGTCTTGTTTTGAAGTGTTTTGACTGATATAACATCTATGCTAATATGGCAACATTTCCTAGCTAGCTAGATTCAACAAAGATTAGAGACAAAATATAGTTTACATGTATCAACAATCAAAGCCAACCCCATCTGTTTTTCCCCATAGTTGCACACGCATCGGTTTTCTTGCTAAACAACCAACCCGTCTGTTAACCAAAGTCTTCTAAAGGCACTGAAGTGAAAAATAGGGTTTCATTTACAGTTGAAATCAGAAGTTTACATACACTTTAGCCAAATACATTTAAACTCAGTTTTTCACAATTCCTGACATTTAATCCTAGTCTTAGGTCAGTTAGGTTCACCACTTTATTTAAAAAATGTGAAATGTCAGAATAATAGTAGAGAGAATGATTTATTTCAGCTTTTATTTCTTACATCACATTCCCAGTGGGTCAGAAGTTTACATACACTCAATTAGTATTTGGCAGCATTGCCTTTAAATTGTTTAACTTGGGTCAAACGTTTCGGGTAGCCTTCCACAAGCTTCCCACAATAAGACAGAGCTGGTGTAACTGAATCAGGTTTGTAGGCCTCCTTTCTCACACACGCTTTTTCAGTTCTGCCCACAGCGGTATTGTAGCGGTATTTTTTAGAGAGGGGTAAAGAAAGATTTTGTTCGGGCGCCAGGCCGGTATTAACCATGCCGAAAGGAAAGAGCAGAATAGAGAGAGTACCGCTACCAGACCCACCCACATCAGCAGAAGAGACTGCCTAGAGAGTAGCCTGTTGGCCAGATAGCCAGTGGAGAGAAAATATAAGACACACCATATAAACCCCTTCACTTGCACAGGAGTAACCCTACCAATGATAACTCATACAATAATAATGGCAGAGCAATTGAATGACAACTTCATAGAAACGGTTTACAAGAAAGAACCAGGCATCAACATTAGAGAATTTGCAATAATATGTATTACCGTCCAGTGGGGCAGTGCAGAGGGTATGAATGTGGGGATGTTCAGAGACAAATCAAAGGCCTTAAAATGTCCAAAATCTTCGGCCACATGTCACTAGTATCACACCCCCTCAATACAATTCAATACAATTCAATGCACAACTTGCAAGCAACCTCCCTTTTAACTAAAATGTCAATACAGAGACTTCTGGCCGGGCCATAATAGGCCAGCGCTAATGAACATAAACGGAAGTGCCTTTGAAAAATAGAAAGTCTGCTGCAGGGTAAAGCACTGGAGCGATAGAGGGAAGAAAAAGAGAGAGAGAATCTTAGCTGTTGACTTTAGTCTGGTGCCTCGTCTGTTGACTTCAGTACTGTCGGCTCGTCTGGTGGTGTGTTGGCTGATATGTCCAAGCTTACGCAACAATGTTGCTCCTAATCCATGCGATCCATCACAGGTGCGGTCCCAAACGATAACAACCACCGAGCAGTCACCCGATTATTGAGTTAAACACGTTATAAACTAAACACGTTGAAAACAAACATGGACTTCTACAGCATTGCACACACAATCAAACTGTCGCGCCAACCAAGAGCTTCCTCTCAGAGAGCTGAAAAAGCTGTCTTTATCTCTCCTCCTTCCTTACTGCTGATGCGCTCTTAAAGTGGCAGCGCACGGTGAAGGCTCCGTGCAGGATTTCGCCACACCTCCTCCCCATGAAAACAAAGCCTGTAGAAACAGAGAGGATGCAGGCTTTGGCAGGTTCATGTTCCTGCTACACAAAACCAGGGAAGTCCTCATCATCAGAATCCTCCAAGAAGAGATCCTGCAGGTGTTGCTTTTGCCTGCGATCCAGCTCTTCTGCCGTAGGGTAGCAGGGCTTTAGGTCAACAACATGCACCGTCCTGACATCCTCCCCAGTGTCCTCCAAACAGACCAAGTAGTTCACCGGCCCCAACTGCTGCACTACACGGTAGGGACCTTTCCATCTCGAAGCTAGCTTGGCAGTGAACTTCTTAGATGCCTTTGACAGATGATGTGAACGTGCCCAGACACGAGACTTGGGTGAGAAACACACGTCTCGTCTATTTTTGTCATAATTTCTGAGCTGTCGTTGTTTGGCTTTGATTGTGCTGGCCTCCACTCTGGCTAGCAAGGTGTGGTGGTGTTGGACAGCATCAAATGCTGGGCAGTCAGGTGAAACATTGGAACTTTGCAAGACTCTGTCCATCGGACCTTTTAGTGGTCTGCCCAGATGGAGTTCGGCGGAGTGACCCCAGAAGTCTCCTGCACCGCAGAGTTCAGTGCAAAGCGAAATTCAGGAAGATGCTGATCCCACCTTGTGTGCTGATCCCCACGAATGAAGCAATCATCCCCTTTAGGGTTCGGTTTACCCTCTCGGTCAGGTTGGTCTGAGGATGGTAGGCTGTGGTCAGCTTGGCAACTACACCCCAGTAGGTACAGAGCTCTTTGTAAATTCCTGATATGAACTGCGGACCTCGGTCAGAGAGGATTTGGTCTGGAATCCCAAATCTGGTAAAGACCTCCCTTCGCAGAAGTAGAGCAATGGCTGATGCAGTGGCTTTGCGGAGGGGAAACAACTCCACCCAGTGTGTGTAGTAGTCCACTACCACCAAGAGAAACTCATTCCTAGTCCCCCGGCTGGGAGGAAAAGGTCCCATGAGGTCAATTCCCAACATTTCATTTGGATGGTTCACCACCGTCTGTTGCATTTTCCCAGCAGGTCTGCCAATGTCTGGTTTGTATTTCTGGCAGATTTCACACTGCTGTACAAACTTCCGAGTATCAATCCACATGCCTGGCCAGTAAACCACCTCTTGTAATCTTCGATAAGTCTTAAAAACTCCAAGATGGCCACTCATGGGGTTGGCATGATAAGCTTGGATTATCTGGTCCTTCAATGTAGAGGGAATGAAGACGCGGTAATGGGTGCGGTGTATTCCATCTCCTCTTGGAGTTTTTCGATACACTTTATCCTGAATTATGCTGAACTTATCATTGAAGCGACTCTTCGAGTCTTCTTCAGACAGACTCTTGTGGATCGCCATGATGGCAGCATCCTTCTGCTGTGCTCTCCATACACTCTCATCATCCAGAGGAAAGGAATCATCCAGACACTTAGCGGTAGTGTAAGTGCTGCACAAGGGAGGACAAACATTGGCCGTCTCTGTTATCCGAGAAAGGGCATCTGGTACAACGTTTAGTTTTCCTTTGCGATACTCAAGGATGAAATCAAACTTCTGCAGTCTAATAGACCAGCGAATAAGACGACTGTTGGTCTTGCCTGATGCCAGAACCCACTGCAAGGCAGCGTGGTCTGTGACAACAGTGAAGACCTTCGCCTCCAAGTAGTAGCTCCATTTCTCCAAAGCCCAGACCACAGCTAGGCACTCCTTTCTGTTGTTGAGTAATTCCTCTCGGCTGAATTAAGGGTGCGACTTGCATAGGCAAGAACTTCTTCTGTTCCAAGTCCTGTGTGTTGAGCCAAGACTGCGCCAAGTCCTGTTTGACTTGCATCTGTGTACACAATGAAATGAGCATTCAGGTTAGGATGTCCAAGCACTGGAGGAGTAATGAGACTGTTTTTGAGGGATTCAAATGCATTTTGGCATGCAGGGGTCCATTGGAATTTCACACCCTTCTTCTTAAGGTTGTTAAGGGGTTCGGCGACCTTTGAAAAGTCAGGCACAAATCTGTGGTACCATCCAGCCATACCCAGAAAGCGCTGAACAGCCTTGAGGGATGTGGGAATTGGGAAGTCCTGCTCTGCTGCAACTTTGGCGGGATCTGCATGGATACCTTCAGCATTAACCACATGACCAAGGAACTTGAGTTCTGGCAAACAGAAATTACACTTCTTCAAGTTTAAGGTCAAACCTGCAGCCTTTAGTCTGTCGAATACGGACTGTATGTCTTGCAGATGATCCGTGACAGAGGAGGAGTAGATTATGATGTCATCCAGATACACCAGACAATTTCTACCCCTCAGATCTCCCAGGACAGTCTCCATCAACCTTTGGAAGGTTGCGGGAGCATTCTTCAAACCAAAAGGCATGACCTTGAAGGAGTACAAACCAGCAGGGGTGACAAAGGCAGTCTTGTCCTGACTAGCGGGATCCATTGCAACCTGCCAATAGCCACTGTTCAGATCCAGATTACTAAAGATGGATGCTCCTGCCAGCGATTCCAGTATGTCATTTATGTTTGGTAGAGGGTAGGCATCGCTTTCTGTTATGGCATTCGGCTTCCTGTAGTCCACACAGAATCGATATCCTCCATCTTTCTTTGGAATCAGGACAACCGGAGAAGCCCATCCGGAAAAAGAAGGTTCCACAATTCCATTCTCCAACATGCTTTTGAGCTGTTCATTGAGGATTTCCAGTTTGGCGGGGGGACAGCCTGTAGGGACGCTGCTTAATGGGAACTTCATGCCGGGTATAGATTTTGTGTTTGAAGACTGTGGTACGGCCAGGTGTAAGAGTACAGACCTCGCTGTTCATCTCCAACATCTGGGAGAGCTGCCCCCTCTCATCATCCGACAGACATGCCTGTTCCACTGCTTGTTTGATGTAGAATTCAGCATCAGGTTTGCTTTTGCTCTCGGATAGAAGGGGGGGTACGGCGGTAATCAGGGTGATAGTTGGGTTCTCAAACTTCACTGGTGGAACGCGTTTTGGCCTTTGTCTCTTGGTATTTTCTCGGTGTTTGTCTCTGACTTGACCTAGTCCAGACTCTGCATAAGGTAGCAGGCTCCAGCCTGAAATCAGTGCATTTCCAAGTTGAAATGGATGAGGCTGGGAATAGTCAGAGTGCAGTCGATAGGATGGTTCAGACATCGAGATGGTCAGTCCACTGAAGAACAGGAAGTCCAGGCCAAGGACTACAGCAAATGCAAGGCTCAGATCTGCAAGAATAGCCACAGGAAGGTTAATAGTCTCATCATGCAGTTTTATTGTTATACCAATCCAGCCCAAGGGGGTGGTAGGTTCTCCATTGGCCAAGTACAATGGTCCCTCCTCCCATGTTTGCAGCTCCTCATGAGGTAATGCCATGTTTCGCCACAGGGCCTCTTTCATCAGGGTGTAAGTTGCTCCTGTGTCGATTATGGCCTTCCCTCTCCAGTTCCTAACAGTCAGTGGAACCAATAGTTGTTCTTGAATAGGAATAAGACCGCTAATGGTGCTGTCTAAAGGCTTCATGGTGGGCATTAAGGCTGACCCAATTGTATGTAAGCCACCACGCCTTTCTAGACTGTCGGTCTTCTGTCCCTTCTGACCTTTTCCTGAATCCTGACGCTGGCCATAGAGGGCAAGAATTTGGAGGATGTTGGACTTTACACCTCCAGCACATCACTGAACTTTTTATCTTGGATCTTGGGCACCAATAGCTGACACTGTTTAGCCCCACTAGAGTTATGGGTATACTGGGATGATGGAACAGGGTTTTTATTTTGGAGGTGATGCTTCCAGTCCTTCTCAAACTGTGTCCCAAGACGCACCAGATCATCCACATTCTGCACACGTTCCCGAAGTTGACTAGCAAGGCGTGGAACCATGTTCTTAAGAATGAGTTTGACCATCTCCTGCTCAGTAATGTCAGCCTTCCATCTCCTACATAGAACACGATAGGAGAAGGCAAAGTCCCGTATTGGCTCTGCGTCACCCTGGACTCTGTTACGAACACGTTCCGCCAGTTCATCCCCATAGTCCTCTGAGAGGAAGGCTGAGAGGAATATTTTTTGAAACTCCACCCAGGTTGACACATGTTCACGGGCTATCTCCCACCAGTCTCTTGCTGTACCATGGAGAACACTGCGAAGGGTGGCAAGAACCTCACAGTCAGTAAGGGGCCGAATAGAAAGAAAATCATTACATTTAGATAAGAAAAACAGTGGATCAACATCATCTTCTGGGCTGCCAAAAGTGGGGAAAAGTAGTTTGATAGGGAGGGAGCGCTCTACAGGAGGCATGACAGTGGCAAGGGGTCTTGGGGAAACAGGAGTTCTGTTGTTTAACAGTATCTTCAGAGGTGTTTTTGTAGTGCTACCTGTTCCTATTGCCTTAATGGCAGAGTCAGTGGCAGAGGTAAATCCTGAGGGAGGTGCAGAAGATTTGTCCAGAAGGGAAAAGCACTGCATTACCTCCTGGTGCAGCTCCGCCAGTTGAAGGTCTGTGGCCTTCTGTGCTTTTCCATCTCATTAACGGTGTCCTTTGAGTCTGTTCTATCAAAAATCGTAGTTCCTCTGTGAGAGAGTTCTTCATGTCCTCCATAACCTCTTTCAGATAAGAACACACTCCCTTCACAACAGAGGCTGACTCCTCTGCTCTCTGTTTTGTTCCTCCTCAAGAAGGATTATGACTTGATGATGGTTAGTTTCCATTTGTGTTTGGAACTTGTGGAGTTTTCCTTGAATATCCTGCTTCAGAGAATCTTGTAAATATTTCTGTCTCTGAACAAATTGGTGTTGGTTTTCCTCCATTTGACCGGGAAGGTAATCCAACCTCCGCTGCACATCTGTCTGATGAGCCTCCACACTTTCACTGAGTTTACGAATGGCATTCTCCTGCATTGTCAAACTATGATTGGTGTGTGTCCATTGCTGTTCCATTTGTCCAGTGATTCCAGAGACACCTCTCCCAGTCTCTCTGGACAGGGTAACAGGAAGAGGTTGAGGGAGGGTAATGGTGGAGATGCTATAGGCGAGCCGGAAGCCTGGGAATGAAGGCCAGTGCTATCCAACTCCATTAGAACATCGAGTCCTTCCACAATGAAAGAATCCCGAACATGATTACCATTAGGTGTGTCCACATTGACACAGTATGGGGTTCCAACAAAAGACATGATTCAACTTTGTGTGGATGGTGTCATGGGTGTTTCTCTTCAAGTCCCTGTTTGGGCGCCAATTCTGTAGCGGTATTTTTTAGAGAGGGGTAAAGAAAGATTTTGTTCGGGCGCCAGGCCGGTATTAACCATGCCGAAAGGAAAGAGCAGAATAGAGAGAGTACCGCTACCAGACCCACCCACATCAGCAGAAGAGACTGCCTAGAGAGTAGCCTGTTGGCCAGATAGCCAGTGGAGAGAAAATATAAGACACACCATATAAACCCCTTCACTTGCACAGGAGTAACCCTACCAATGATAACTCATACAATAATAATGGCAGAGCAATTGAATGACAACTTCATAGAAACGGTTTACAAGAAAGAACCAGGCATCAACATTAGAGAATTTGCAATAATATGTATTACCGTCCAGTGGGGCAGTGCAGAGGGTATGAATGTGGGGATGTTCGTAGACAAATCAAAGGCCTTAAAATGTCCAAAATCTTCTCGGCCACATGTCACTAGTATCACACCCTCAATACAATTCAATACAATTCAATGCACAACTTGCAAGCAACCTCCCTTTTAACTAAAATGTCAATACAGAGACTTCTGGCCGGGCCATAATAGGCCAGCGCTAATGAACATAAACGGGAAGTGCCTTTGAAAAATAGAAAGTCTGCTGCAGGGTAAAGCACTGGAGCGATAGAGGGAAGAAAAAGAGAGAGAATCTTAGCTGTTGACTTTAGTCTGGTGCCTCGTCTGTTGACTTCAGTACTGTCGGCTCGTCTGGTGGTGTGTTGGCTGATATGTCCAAGCTTCGCAACAATGTTGCTCCTAATCCATGCGAGCCATCACAGGTGCGGTCCCAAACGATAACAACCACCGAGCAGTCACCCGATTATTGAGTTAAACACGTTATAAACTAAACACGTTGAAAACAAACATGGACTTCTACAGCATTGCACACACAATCAAACTGTCGCGCCAACCAAGAGCTTCCTCTCAGAGAGCTGAAAAAGCTGTCTTTATCTCTCCTCCTTCCTTACTGCTGATGCGCTCTTAAAGTGGCAGCGCACGGTGAAGGCTCCGTGCAGGATTTCGCCACAACATTTTCTATGGGATTGAGGTCAGGGCTTTGTGATGGCCACTCCAATACCTTGACTTTGTTGTCCTTAAGCCATTTTGCCACAACTTTGGAAGTATGCTTGGGGTCATTGTCCATTTGGAAGACCCATTTGCGACCAAGCTTTAACTTTCTGACTGATGTCTTGAGATGCTGCTTCAATATATCCACATCATTTTCCTACCTCATGATGCCATCTATTTTGCGAAGTGCACCAGTCCCTCCTGCAGCAAAGCACCCCCACAACATGATGCTGCCACCCCCCGTGCTTCAAGGTTGGGATGGTGTTCTTCGGCTTGCAAGCCTCCCCCTTATTCATCCAAACATAACGATGGTCATTATGGCCAAACAGTTCTATTTTTGTTTCATCAGACCAGAGGACATTTCTCCAAAAAGTACGATCTTTGTCCCCATGTGCAGTTGCAAACTGTAGTCTGGCTTTTTTTTTGGCGGTTTTGGAGCAGTGGCTTCTTCCTTGCTGAGTGGCCTTTCAGGTTATGTCAATATAGGACTCGTTTTACTGTGGATATAGATACTTTGGTACCCGTTTCCTCCAGCATCTTCACAAGGTCCTTTGCTGTTGTTCTGGGATTGATTTGCACTTTTTGCACCAAAGTACATTCATCTCTAGGCGTCTCCATCCTAAGCTGTTTAAAGGCACAGTCAACTTAGTGTATGTAAACTTCTGACCCACTAGAATTGTGATACAGTGAAATAATCTTTCTGTAAACAATTGTTCGGAAAATTACTTGTGTCATGCACAAAGTAGATGTCCTAACCGACTTGCCAAAACTATAGTTTGTTAACAAGAAATGTATGGAGTGGTTGAAAAACGAGTTTTAATGACTCCAACCTAAGTGTATGTAAAATTCTGACTTCAACTGTAAATCACACTTGACTGGATTGTAAGTGTCATGTGGCCAAAAATCATAGTAATGGTCTTAGCCTGAAATTGGCCTATATGCAGATAGAAAAGCCTTTTTTTATGGTATACATCGGAGGTTCTGTAGCTTTGTGGAACTTTGAAATAATGAATGCATAGAAGACCTGGGTTTAAATACTAAGTGTTTGATAGGGCCGGCTTGGAGTGACAGTTGACCAGGTTTTCACTTTTGAGACTTTTTTCTTTTGGCTTCATTGCGCCAGGCAAGCTCAATCAACCTCATGTAAAAGTATTTTACAGATACACCTGTTTGAACACAGGTCTGATTCATAGGCTACCATGAAATATGGAACAACATGAATGTACCTTTTGACCTGGTTTGAACTGGTTTGTCTGTGACCACAGGGCTACAAGATGGACGACCTGCTGACCTCTTACATCAGCCAGATGCTGACCACCATGACCAAACAGCGCTGTTCTCGTGGAAACATCAAGTGAACTGTAAAGTGATTGATCCCGCTGTTGAGCGTAGTAGGCTTCGAGGGCTTTCAAATCTGTTACACTGTCTCATTAAACAGAGAAGGATACATACAACCCTTCCGCCATAACATGCCAAATCAATGACATACACACACACACACACACACACACAGATGCACTTGACTGATTTTTCTCCCCAAAATTGTTGATGAAAGAGAGGAGGAAGTGCAAAATCTTGAGAATCTCTGGTCTATGAGTCTGTTGTACTGATACTGCTCATCTCAGGACTAAAGGCACAATGTTGCTACATCGTCTGAATGCAACGTCTGAGACATTGGATGAATATAACGCATCTCCACGCACTTGTTAAAGAAATGTACATGTATTGTTGGTTAAGGGGATGGAGGCACGATAGCGTTATTGCAACTAGAATTCTCATTTTGTATTGTCAGTAGGAATTGTGATGATTGACGTTTTGATTGATGTTTTGGCCATGACAATGTTTTGACTGATTGTCAGATGTTGTTTTATATCTTGGGTCCTGTCTTAATTAACAATCACCAATTGCCTTTACTTGAACTATACCCAAATGCACAACCAACAATTACAACTTGGTACATGGCAGCTAATCAGGAGCTTTGTTTATAAAATGTCTATGTCCAATTTTGTGATTTGTAAACATTGGGCCTAAACCTGTACAACTAAGGCTTGTCCATACTACATGTCTCATGTGTAATTGCTATTCTATTTTGGTTAAGAGTTTAATTCAACATTTTCCCTTATTGTCACAGGCAGGCTAAATAGTTTCTTTCAACATCTATTCATAGCTACAGTAATCAGTGTTATTAGTACATTTCATGTACTGATGAAGTACATTTGATGAGTACAGTCAGATTGACCTCTGGGCATTAGCTGTCTCTAGGACTTTGCATACAGTGTGTATACCACAGCACTGTAAAAACCTT
The DNA here is from genome assembly GCA_030435695.1 of Brachymystax lenok tsinlingensis. Taxonomy (NCBI): domain Eukaryota; kingdom Metazoa; phylum Chordata; class Actinopteri; order Salmoniformes; family Salmonidae; genus Brachymystax; species Brachymystax lenok. The sequence goes on along the minus strand of CM059795.1, from coordinate 42,085,043 downwards.
CAGTGGAAAGTTGACAATATTTAATCATGTGATATTTCTAAAGAGCACATATTTAGCGGTTTACATAATTAATTAATTATTGAAGCAAATGTATTCTGTAAATAAATTCTGTTTCATATGACTTGGCTTTTTTCAAATTGTAGAGCAATCAAGGACTCAGATAACTGACAAAATACAGTATCATAAACATACAGAAATCAACAACAGAAATGTGTCAAGACTGCCAGTTTTGGCATATTAAAGTTATGTTATTGTTGATGTCTGTATGCAGGATGTCACCCCCACAGGCATCGCACACAACCCCGCGCACACAGCATAACCGTGATTTTTTTATTTTTTATTATACTGAACAGAAATATTAACGCAACAATTTCAAAGCTTTTTCTGAGTTACAGTTCATACGGAATTAGGAAATCAGTCAAGGCCCTAATCTATGGATTTCACATGACTGGGCAGGGGTGCATCCATGGGTGGGCCTGGGAGGGCATAGACCTACCCTTTTTGACAGCCAGGCCCACTCACTGGGGCGCCAGGCCCAGCCAATCAGAATGAGTTTTTCCCGCAAAAGGGCTTTATTACAGACAGAAATAAGCTTTTTGTGTGTGGTAAATATCTGGGATTTTTTTATTTCAGCTCATGAAACATGGGACCAACACTTTACAAGTTGCGTTTGTATTTTTGTTCAGTGTAGCTTTAAAATAGCAAAATTCTTTCTCAGCCTTATGGCAAAATGTGTAGAATAGCAGGAAATAAGCTCAGGGATTGCTGACAGTCGGGACAATCCTTGCCCGGCAGGGAAAGTTTATTTTTATTTTTTTAAGTTGAAACAATTGATTTTGTTGCATTTATTTGAGCCAAATATTCTAAGGAAAATATTTGTTTCCTAAATTTTCTAAATACTTTCAATGTTATTCATTTCCATGTTGGCTCTATGCCTGGAAATGCCCTTGTCTGGAGCAAAGGATCCCAATTTCAAAAACTCCCCAAAACTATTTACAATTCTAAAAACAGGCAATAATGGATATTAACTGATACATTTTCTTATGTAGTTTCTTGCAATAGCCCTCTGTAAAAAGAATATTTCTCTCAAAATTGTGATTTCCTAAAGATGTGTCCGGAGATTTGGTTAACTCTGTCAGATTTCCTAAATTAATCAGGAATGAGCTGGGTCAACTACACCATAAGGTCCCCTTATTCATGTCCTCATTATATGTAGTGCAACAAGACCACTAATGGTCTGCAAAGGTAGTTTTCTTGGGGGGGATTTTCAAATTAATCCTTTTCCATATTTTACAAATATTTGTATTGAACTTTTGTTTTTAGAGGCAAAAATATGTCTGTTTTGAGTATCTGTTGTCAACTCCACCAGCGGCTTGTCAACTCCGCCACTGATGCTAAGGTCAATTATTTTGTCAATATTCTGAAAAAGTATTTTAATCACTGTTTTGCAACACACGTTTAAACTGTTGAAGTATTTGCTGTGCTAGTTTTGAGAGTTGTAGTACATATTTAATAATCTAATGTTAGAATTAAACAATCAAGGCTTATAAACACTTGTTGGACTATAATAATAATAATAAAAAGCCTTTTCTTGTGTCTGACGGAGTTGACAAAATCCAGTTAGCTGCATTATGCGAAGAAATATTTTTTTTTGGTAGTAGTTCCTTTACATGGTGTGATAGCTGATACATTGTTCTATCATAATATATATTTCAAATTGTGTTAATATTATTGTGGGAAAAACTTCAGATTCTCTGAGCTCTAAAACAGCAACATTTTCTCTCAGCCTCTTGGCAAAATAGCTTGAGATTAGCTATACAATTGCAGATTTTTCTCTCTGCCCCATGCGGGTGAAAATGTGCTACGCCACTGGTCACCCCACTATGTATGGTGAAACATATTGCTTAGTCTACCTTTAAAAGTAATCTTAGGCCTAGACTCAATCAGATAAAGTCTTAATCAGCGATAGCAAACTACCGCATAGCAGATGTTTTAGCGGTGTTAGAGGTGGAACTGCATTGGAGCCATCAAATCGGTGAGCAACTGCTCTTGCGACATTTGTCACACCCACCCCACTCGCATTAGAAGTTCAGAGCTATATAGAAATTATTACGCTCAAATGTTAAAATCATTAAAGAAAATTAGGATTTCTATCATCCTTATGGAGGTGTAGATTACATCTTACTTTCCAGTGTTAGACCTTGTAAACAAGACTGCATGGGATTTCTGTTAATGCGACTCTGTGCAGCCAATGGCAATGTCCACTTTAGGTATAATGCCATGAGCCGCTTGTGGATTTGACAGCTCTAATGCAGTTCCACCTCCAACACCGCCAAACAACCGCTATGCAGATGTCGGCTAAAGGAGATCTGATTGAATAGAGCCCTTATTGACATTGTTGTGTGCCGTTCTGTATAGTGAATATTAATTTAGCTAATGCCTAATGTTCAGCACCCCAAAAGATAAATGAGCCTATTTCAGTATTCAATCAAACAAATTAATCAAATGTATTTATAAAGCCCTTCTTACATCAGCTGATGTCACAGAGTGCTGTACAGAAACCCAGCCTAAAACCCCAAACAGCAAGCAATGCAGGTGTAAAAGCATGGTGGTTAGGAAAAACTCCCTAGAAAAGCCAGAACCTAGGAAGAAACCTAGAGAGTCCTCTTCTGGCTGTGCCGGGTGCAGATTATAACAGAACATGGACAATATTTTAAAATGGTCATAGAACAGGCAGAACAGTTGAAACTGGAGAAGCAGCATGGCCAGGTGGACTGGGGACATCAAGGAGCCATCAGGCCAGATAGGCCTTGAGGATAGGTCCTAGTGCTCAGGTCCTCAGAGAGAGAGAGAGAGAGAGAGAGAGAGAGAGAGAGAGAGAGAGAGAGAGAGAGAGAGAGAGAGAGAGAGAGAGAGAGAGAGAGAGAGAGAGAGAGAGAGAGAGAGAGAGAGAGAGAGAGAGAGAGAGAGAGAGAGAGAGAGAGAGAGAGAGAGAGAGAGAGAGAGAGAGAGAGAGAGAGAGAGAGAGAGAGATTAATTAGAGATAGCATACTTAAATTCACACAGGACACTGGATAAGAGAGGAGAAATACTCCAGATATAACAGATGGACCCTAGCCCCCCGACACATAAACTACTGCAGCATAAATACTGGAGGCTGAGACAGGAGGGGTCGGGAGACACTGTGGCCCCGTCCGACGATACCCCCAGACAGGATTACGCCATTTCATAAGAAAACAATCAAACCAACTTAAATGGAACAAAATGTTCAGTTCATTTCTGATCATGTTTATGATAGAAGTTGCGTACACCCCTCTCAATAATCCCATTGCTTAAAATGACTTCATAGTGAAATAGCCATTGTGAGCCATATGAGCCTATCACCGCCAACTGAGTGTTTTCCTCTCACCTTAATTTTGGACATTTGTTGCCGGTCTTCTAACTCTGGATTAGCAGGGCCTCTTATTTTCTTGCATGAGAACTGTTTGATAGGCACTTTGCAAATCTCACACTATGGAACACAAAAATGTCTATCACAGAATGGGAATTTAACAAAATGACAACATTGAAACGTTTAGACAATAAAATTACAAATTGGCATATGTTTGAAAATAGTCTTTTAATATGATATGTCATCCTGTTACAATCGGAAGAGTAACTAAAACAACATACAGCTCTTAAATGTCTCTAAATCAGATAGAAGTAGAACGAAGACAGTCTTACGACCAAGAGAACGTATCTATACTGTGATTCTTTGGCTGAACAGACTTTTCTTTTGTAGGTATTCCTAAGGCTTTGTATGGTGGCTTTTAAAAGCTACTTTGCCCTTTAGGACCACCGTAGCTTTGTGATGAGTTACTCATCAATATGTCGTCAGTCATATAGGAATCTAACAGGTTTAATAGTAATTATTAGAAAAAAACATTCTCTCAGCTACCAGAGCTGAAGTTGGCATTATTCACTTTGATTTGACAACAATGCACAGTAAAGCTGAGGAAGAATCAATTGTAGGGAGATGTAAGAGTTCTGCTATAATCTGGCCAAAAGGACTAAACGTTGTATAACATTTGCTTTTTCAGTTGTGTTGAAAAGACTAAACAAATTGGTTAAAAACAATGAACTCAATATGGACCATGGAAATACACAGTCTAATTGTTCTCAGTAGGTCACTGTTATGTTGTTGCAGTGATTATACAGTATGTTGCCAGGTTCTATGGGTGTCACCTCATTACGCCGCCTAATGCTCTAAAAAGTGAGAAGTGCTTATAAACGTAGACTAAAATCAAACACATTCATTTATCTCCAGAAATAAACAGAATCATCATGTCATATTCAAACCGGGGTTCTACTAGTATTAATTTTTCTTTGCGATACTTTGACCATTTGATTGGAGTGCCAGATCCCAGATGGGCGGAGTTTGAGCTTTTGTGACTACTTCATTAGTTCCCTAAATGCCAGGAAAGCTCGATCAAGCACAGCATAAGTATTCTAAAGAAAACAAACACATACTAATTGAACTCCAGTCTGGTTATATACACACACATCTTATCGACCACTACTCTCACACACTAAGGAAATGGCAAAGCGTTTGTAATTCACGTAACTCAACACTGCAGTGGCTGCTGAAATGGAAAGGAACACATGGAGGGCAAAATAAATTGAGAATATCTACAGCAGAAGGTCACTTTTCTTCTTATATTAATGCAGTGAGTAAACCATTTCAATGGGCATGGTTCAATAGTGTAGTCATCTCTTCCCAGCATCAGAGGGTGTCTGTAGTGTGAAGAGTTGGTTATGGTCCTTGAGGCTGTGTGGGCTTTAATCTGGGATTCACGGATTCATTTCTTTGCAATGAAATCATTTCTGCAAGTGACACATCAACATCAGCCCCACTTACAGCTCAGATAGGCCTCACATCATTGAACTACTAAAAGATACAGGGGTTGCCAGGTTGAGCTCCGGGTTACCAGGTTGGGTCCTGGTGAGTTGCCAGGTTGGGCCCAGGGAAGTTTCCAGGTTGAGGGTGAGAGTGGGGGGAGTGTGGGTGGTTTGTTTGAACTGAGCCTCACATTGGTTGGTTGGTTCTCAGTGCTCTGAGACGGTTGCCAGGTTAGGCTCAGTGGCTAGCGGGCATCCAGCAGGCTCTCCCAGGATGTTGACACTGGAGACGGACCACACATCACTCATCTCTGTCAGCGGGATGAGGTTAGTGGTTAGGGGTTGACAAAGGTCATTATCATTCATATGTAATAATGATTAAGTAATACATGTAATACATTGTCTTTTTCATTTCAACAAATCTCTGTTCTAAGCCTATATAGCTGGGTTCCTCGCAGGCGGAATTTGGCCCATGAGTGATTTTTATTTGTCCCCCCAAGTTGTCTGAGCAAAAATAATAATAGTAATCCATTTATTTTTATTGATGGACCTAAAAGACTGTAAAATCACCAGCAAATCAGCTCCAAGTGATTTGAATTCCTACGCATAAGAGGCTATGTGATCATATACAAATGTAAGCAAGGTTTAAAAGTATTTTGTGTTATTAAATATGTTTGCAAATTGACTGCAAGAAGCCCAGTCTACAAATTATTTGTAATTATGTTCTGGCCCCCTGACCATCCGCTCAAGAAAAGAATCAGCCAGCGGCTGAATATAATTGATGTTCCCTGCTATATAGGGTTAGTGCATGCGTGTGTACATGTATCTCATATGTTACCAAAGCTAGCCATGGAGCAAAGACCTGGTATCTCCTACCGACACCCTCTAACTCACCTGTCCTGAACTTGCTGTAGGTGCCGTGTTCTAGTGTGGGTTTGCTGCCCGAACAGAAAGCCAAGCCTCGTTCTCGCCACCTGTCACCAACACAGTTACAGTCATCACTACAAGCAGTGACACGACAGGAAGGGACACTACAGGAAGTGACATCACCGTTATATCCAAAACAGGCCGACCTTCATCCGAAGCTTAAATTTCAATCACATAACCAATCTACATTTTTTATGTAGGCATATTAAAACTCACCTTATGACAACCCTTACTCTTTGTATTCTGGTGGGCTCACTCACCAGTGGAAGATGAAGATGATGAGGATGAGGATGAAGGACACCACGTCGGTGAGGACCCACATCAGATTGTACTCATCTGGAGTCTGAGAGAGAAAGACAGACAATCATTGTCTCTAGGTGTATTACTTTCACCAATCCAAATCATTTTAGATCTGTGATACTTCAAGGAAGGTAGGATATAGGCTGCATTTGGGCCCTTTATCCCAATAATCTGTCCTATCTCCCAAAGTGTGCACTTAAGCTTCGGATGAAGGTCGGTCATTTTCTTTCATGAATAAGAAAGAAAATTACTTGAAAAATAAATACCAGTATGATGGAAACTCCCTCTAGCTCATGCCTACAACAAAATACAATGTTTTTACATTTGTGGAGAGTTGTGAACAAGTGCACACTTCCTGTGAAAAGATAGATTATTGGGATGCAGAAGTATTTGTCTCAGGTTGTTGTTCTCACCATGAGGAAAAGGGGTCTGGTGAGTTTGTTGAGGAGCTGTGGGGAATTGGTGGTGACAGACTGAGCCCCGGCGCACCAGGCCAGAGAGTAGAGCCACGGCTGGCTGATCACATACAGGTTGGTGCTTATGTTAGCCGCCGCATATTCACTGGGGGAGGCATCACACACACACAGACAGATAATGAACAAACACATAGCCAGTTAACACACACACACACACACACACACACACACACACACACACACACACACACACACACACACACACACACACACACACACACACACACACACACCTGATCATCTCTGTGGACATGGAGCTGTAGTGCAGGTTGAGTTGGATGATGTGGTTCTTCTGCAGCTCCTCCACTGGATCCCAGGACCCAGAGGTCTGGTGGAGGTCAGGGTCCATCTTCTGGACCAGGCTCCGCAGGTCTGGGGGCAGCCACAGCACCTGACACACACATTCACACAGAGAACACACACATACACAGACTAGAGGTCTTTACAGATCCACCTGTACCAGAAATCATTGAGACCCGATCTGAGACCCAAGCGGGTTCGGATCTAGAATTAGAAAACCTTTCACGGGTCTGGGTCAGATCTCCTGTGATTGTCACAGGTCTTGAGTAGGTGTAATTTTAATTGGCTTTCCCGGAAGGACTCATATAGATCAGAACGCGACTGCTGCAGTAGAGAGAGAGAGAAATTGTATAATTTATGCTACTGCTCTTTGCTTTTCACGAGAGTGCCGCTTGTAGCTTGTTGTTGTTGGCCAATCATAAGTCATCAAAGAAGCAAAAGGCTACAGTCAAAGAGCCTCCGTGTGGGGCAAAAGTTAGATAAAAGTCTATACGGAATGGTTCTAATTGTGCTCGAGTCCGTTGTCAACATTTATTTATGCATTTCGGGTCCAGATGGGAAAGCCCCAGGTCCATTCCGGAACGGGTCCAACTTTTTGGACCGTGAAAGTCCCTAACACAGACACAAAGTGAATAAGTTTCCCTTAGGTGCAAATCTAGGATCAGCTTTCCATCCCCCAATCCTAACCTTAACCATTAGTGAGGAAAATGCAAACACTGACCCAAGATCAGCACCTAGGAGCAACTTCACCCTACTTCTCTTTATAACATCGTCCCACAGTGCCCTCACCTGGTGTGAGTGGATGGAGGACTCGTTCTGGATGACCTCGAGGGTGCGTGTGATCCAGGTGTCCCTGTAGGGGTGGCCCCGAGGGGGCCGGTAGAGGTCAAAGATCACCTGTTTTTCCTTCTGGGCCGCCAGTTCCAGGAAGTCCCTGAGGGTGCATACGGACTGGTTCTGTGCCTGCGCCCGGTCCTCGGCACCCAGAGACCAGGCCGTGCCGAATGGGTCGCGCTGCAGAACGACCAGGGGGAGAGAGACAGTCAGTATACGGAATGCATTGGCATCATGGCAAATCATATTGCATGAAGCAATGCAGGGGACAATGTAATATCACATTGTATTCCATAAAGTCGGTGGTTGTCCAATTGGAATTGAGCGATCAATAACCTCCCGAACCCCATCAATAGTACTTTGGTGTAGTGACAAAATGTCTATCTTCACTATCCATCATCTTATTATGTTGTCGTAACTACTTCCATTGGTATCCCATCATACCATGTCCATGAAGCGAAATTATCATGATTTTTATTAAAAAGTAGTTCAAGATGAGGCTTATTTTACGTGACCCTGAGTCTTCCTGAGGTACTACCATAAGCGACGGTTGGTGACTCACATAGAGGAACCAGTCCCCGGCGTTGAGGGTCTCCAGCTCCCCCCAGGTGAACATGGCCGCAGCGGCATCCGTCCGGTTGGGGAACACCTTCTGCACGTTGGTAGTCCTCCTCAGGGTGCGGTCGTGCATCAGGAAGGGCACCCCGTCGTAGCTACGGCAACGAGAGGAGGACATGGCAGTTACTGAGTTGATAGTTAAGGAGTTGATGGAGTTGACCATTGCAGAGTTGACAGTTACGGAGTTGACTGAAGTGCATCACAATAACTCGGTCAAAGAGAGCCAGGTACTGTATCAATCTATATATAATTAATTCAGGTATGCCAAATTCTCCTTCAATAAATGTTTTACTCCAATAAAAATGCCCAGGACAAGCACGGGAAAGAACCTGATGGCAATGGCTTGTTGATGATATGAGTTCACCATCTATGTTGAGTTAACCTTGCATAGTAACCTTGTTTCATAATACCCACGACTGGTGAGATAGACTAATGTTGGGACATGCTTAGGTACACAAGATGGACAGGGTGTGAGGAGGGTTGACAACCACCACTGACCTGATAGTGACATCAGTCTCCAGACCTTCCCCACCAGCCTCCACTGCCTTCTCAAAGGACATGAGAGTGTTCTCTGGAGCAAGCTGAGATTTAATACACATAAACATGATTTTAACATAGTTATCCTAAACAGAGGCGCTACCAGGACAGATGATAAATAGCAGGCATAAACATCAGCAAACTAGCGACCCGGTCACTTCCTGATAGCATGTTAGCCTTTGTAGTTTTAATGCTGATGTTAACTTGCCCTTACTGTTCATACTACTGTGTGTTATTACCTATAGCCTTAGGCCTACTAACCCTTGGCCTGATAGCCTAGCATGCTGGCTCCCCCTGTACATGTTGTATACTATGCTAGTCACTAATTGCATCCTGTTTTATACTGCCTATTCTAGCCCTTACTACGGTATGCTACCATTTGTGCTATGTAGCCTGTTTGCCTGCATTACTTCTTTGTAGCATTAGCTAACTAACCCCTGTGTATTACTGTATATTTATTACCAGCCAATATTACCATGCTAGCACCGCTAATGCTACTACAGCCATTACTATTGTGTGCTAACCCATTGCTATGCCATTGCTGATTTGTATATATTGCATCACTGCTATTACTATTGTATAGCCAATACTGCCATCACTCTGTTGTAATATATATTCGCTGTTCCTTCTGTCGTACAGAAAACCACTATACACTATCATTACAGCTAGTCTCCTCTCTTGCTTGCTGTGTGGCTGTCCGTTCGGTGTGGCAATAAAGTGTGAGTTGTTTCCCTGTCTCCTGCTAGGCATTATCAGTCCTCTTACCGGGACTCTGGGAAAGTTGCACCTATAATCGAAACCGGCACCTCTATCGGAGACCACCACATGGTGGCGCTCTTTTTCAACTACTACTACCAACACAATGTCACTGCTAAGTTGTTCAATGTTATGTAACTTGTATAAATAGTAGTTTCCAGTCAGTTAGTATTGAAAATAGTTGATAAGAATGGGTTGGCATTAATGGTATTGCTGACAAGGCCTTCCCACCATGGGTGCCCCTCTGTGCCCGATGAGGGCTGGAGCGGGGCCCAGAGCACCTTCTTTTTTGAGGCAGGGTGAGTACATGCCCAGGGGCACCATGTAGAGGGCACACAGAACCGCCAGGTACAGCCCCATGATGAGCGTCCGCCCTACTGGAACACACACACACACACTGTTTATTATGGGATGCAGATATCCATTTCTGGTTTATTCATTTCCTTAAGACCAAAGAAATTACACCAGAATACACATTTTGTAAAACAAGTAATTCAAATCAAACAAAACATGAATATCTACCGCTGTATTGACTATATGCAGACATAAAGATACGTTTGAGATCAGAGGAGGCTGGTGGAAGTAGCTATAGGTACCATTCCATTGATTCCATTCGAGCCATTACAATGAGCCCGTCCTCCTATAGCTCCTCCCACCAGCCTTTTCTGATTGAGATAGAGAACCTTCCTGAAGTTTCCGTCCTTGCCCTAGGTATGACGTCAGTATTATCCTAATTCTACTCTGTAATTTGCATATTATTTATACAGCTGCTCAAACATGCCCCACCTATTCAGTCTCACCTTTCTTATTGATGCGGAAGAAATGTAAGGCTATTGGCCAGGACAGCAGTGTCATCAACAAGACTCCTCCCACATGCAAATATGGCGCCGTCACCTATTCAAAACATAAACAAATTGCAGAAGGTGGGGGAAAGACAGAGAATAAAGAGATAGGGATGATTATATAGATGAAAGAAGGGAGGCCCCACCTGGAAAGAGAGGAGGAGAGTGGTCCACTCTTTGCTCCATAGGTCAGACAGAACTGCTGTGGCCACAATGGAGAAGGCTAGAGTCACCAGGATACCAATCTGGCAACACACCCAGAGTTAGGACAACATACAACCATTAGCACCATACCATACTCACTCTACTAAGCACTTCATTAACCTAAATTTGAACTGAGCTGAGCACAATTAATGTTCACTTCTTTTTTCAGGATCTATCCATAAATCTGCAGCATTCAGCATCTATTTAAACTTTTCTTCTACCAGGCAGTCAGCAATTTCTACTAGTTAAAATCATTCATTTCATCTAGTCACCGAAGAATGGATGGGATGATTATACAACTTATGGGCCATAAGGACAAAGTGATGGATAGGACACATATGAGGAGGTAGAGAAGTAAGCAGGAAGTTCAAAGGAGCGCGGATGTTACCTTGTGGCCCCAGTGTAGGTGCAGCTTCTGTCCCTCTGACAGCAGACACACAGCCAACAGCTACAACTCAAACCACACACACCTCATATCAGACAGATGCCAACCACACCTCCAACAAAAAAACACACAAATACACCCCTCAAACAAATAAAACACACAAATACACCCCTCACCAGCAGCAGAGTGACGTAGCTGAAGAAGGCGGCAGCGATGACCAGCAACACCACAGACCAGGGGAACCAAAATCCTAGGTTCCCAAAGTTAAACCTGGAAAGCGAGAAAAGGGGAAGAAAGCAAGAGCAAGAGGGGGGAGAGAGAGGGTGACAAGAGTTGAGAGAGAAAACATGTGTGTGTGTGTGTCACACGAGAGTGAGAGAGCAGGAGCCACACAGAAAGAAAGCAGAGTGCAGCAGTTCTACAGCGAACAGTCAGCACCAGAGACCCTAGTCGTGACTTTACAGTATGGTAATATTGTTAGTGTGTGTGTGTGTGTGTGTGTGTGTGTGTGTGTATAAAGTATGTGTGTGTGCGCTTGAGTATTTATATATTTGCATGCTTGTTAATAAAGTACTTAGATGTGTGTATACATTACATTACGAATACATACTAGCACACCTACCAGTCAAAATCATTGTAGTCATTCTGAGCTTCACTCCAGAAGTAGAGGAAGACCAGCGTGAGACAGAACGTCATGATGAGGAGAGCAAAGCTGACACACTCCAACTGCAGGATAGAGAAACACAATAAGTCCCACAGACTTCATATCAAATGTATAACCCATATATAGTGTTGGCATGAAAATGTACACTACCAAGAAATTAACAGAGATTAGGATTGGACCGACAACATTTTGGTTGCAAGGCAGCGATTTAGGACAGAGCCAAAACCTCCTCCACACTGATAACTTCTCTTTGTATGTTTGACCCCAACACGAGGTAAACAACTCAAGTCTGGGCTACCATTACTTTTTTTTATGTAACAATATTTTTTTATTGGAATTTCACAATATACACCCATATTAAGAGATACAATAACAAGGACAAAGCAAAAACAGCACTCCCTTACACATACCTGTATGCATATATATATATACGCACACATACATATATATGTACATATACATACACACACACACAACCACCATTTTCCTCTCCCCGCTCTTCTCACCCCATCCCCATCACTGCGTCCCTCAATACATGCATTTTAAGCAAACATACAAACAGAAATAAAATTAAAAAAAAAAAAAAAAAAAAATATTTAAACTTAAGAAAAAAGCTCAGTTTAAACCAAGAAGTTAGGTTCCACACCTGGAACATACAGAGTAACTGAAATAAATAGATCACCACCATTTTAAGAGAATCCTTGCAGCATAATAGCTGATATCTCAGGTTCTAGATAGTTTAGATACGGTTCCCACACTTTGTAGAACTGATCTGTTTTAGAGTGCAATGTACATGTCAGATATTCCAGTGGCACCCATTCAAATAGTATCTTATGCCAATCTTTAATAGAAGGGACCTTATCATTAATCCACTGCAAGAGGATGTTTTTCCTCGCAAGAAGGTAAGGATGTTGTAAAGCCTCCTCCTACCCACCGAGGTAACATGCCTACTAGGGAGACCTAACAGCAAAGAAACTGGATCTAATTCTAGATCCACCCTAGGATCTTTTCAATTTCTTGCAGAACACCAGACCAGTATCTTTGTATTTTGGAACATGACCATAAGCAATGTGTTAGGGTGCCTGTGTCCGCTTTTACATTTAAGACACTGAGGAGAGGAGGAAGTTGGACTGAAAGCATGTCTGCGGTTTGGGGATATATGCAACCTGTGTATTATTCTTAACTGGATTGCTCTAGTACGATTACATATAGATATTGTTTTTGCATATCTCCAAATGTCTTCCCACATCTCTTCGTCAATAGCAACAGACAGTTCTTTCTCCCACACTTGTTTCACCCTCTGTGTGTCGACACCAGCAAAGGACCTTAAAGCATCATAAAACAGACTTACAGACATTTTCCTTTGTGGGGAAAAAGAATTCTTTCAATGACAGACACCTCAGGGTTGCCAATTAAGGTGGTGCTCTTCAAAATATAGTGTCTTACTTGTAGAAAGCGGAAAAAGTCCTGCTTTGGGAGTTGATATTTTTCAACCATCTGCTCAAATGACAATAAAATCTTATCAGTAAATAAATCATTTAGTTCATCGCGTATGCCCTTATTAAGCCAAAGATTAAAGCCAGCGTCCAGCAATCCCGGACCAAAGTCTGGGTTGTTAAGGATTGGGGTAAGAGCAGAGGTAAGTTTGGACCTTCCCAAAAAACGTTGAACTGACCTCCATACTTTGAGTGTATTAAGTGTAATGGGATTACTGCATTTATCTTTACAGACTTGAAACTTCTGAAAAATAAGAGATCCTGTAAGGGGTATTCTGAAAAAGAAGTCTCAATGTCTAACCAAATAGAGTCATCATCATTTGTGATCCAGTCAGAAATATAACACAGGTGGGCACACCACTGATAAAGTCTAATATTGGGCAGATCCAAGCCGCCCATAGAGCTTGGCAACTGTAATATTGCCATCTTTAGTCTTGGCTTGCGTTTACTCCATATAAAGGAACTTAGCCATCCATTTACGTCCTTTATTACCTTATTGGAGAGTAAGACTGGGATCATTTGGATTGGGTAAAGTAGTCTAGGTAAGATGTTCATTTTCAAGAGGGATATTCTACCCAACCATGAAATGGGAAGAGAGTTCCAGCGCTCCAGATCGTGTCTTACTGTATCAAACAAGGGGACAAAATTGGCTTTATACATTTGCTGGAATTTAGGAGTTACAAATATACCCAGGTATGTAAAACCTGAGGGAGACCATTTAAAAGGAAAGGGGGGAGAAGTATTAGGTACCGAGTGAAGGTTACCAAGTGGCATAGCCTCTGATTTAGTTAAGTTAATTTTGTAGCCTGAGAATTCACTGAATAATTCAATAATATTAACAAGAGATGTAATTGAAGTCTCTGGGCTAGAGAGGAATATCAGGACATCGTCAGCATACAAGCTTATTTTATGGTGAACGTCACCAATGAGCAGCCCTTGTATAGCAGGCGTTACTCTGATGGCCTCGGCCAGTGGTTCCATAGCGAGTGCAAATAGGAGAGGGGACAAAGGACAGCCCTGCCTGGTACCTCTGTGTATAGAGAAGCTATTTGACCTTATCCCATTAGTAAGGACAGCAGCCTGAGGATCATCATATAAAATTTTCACCCATTTTATAAAGTTGTCCCCTAGACCAAATTTAGTCAGAGCAAAGAATAAGTAAGACCACTCCACACGATCAAATGCTTTCTCAGCATCTAAGGAGAGCACAAGACCATCCATAGCACTTCTTTGGTAGGCTTGAATTACATTAAGGAGCCGCCTGACATTGTTACATGATTTCCGGCCCTTGATGAAGCCAGTTTGGTCTCCTTTCACAATTAGTGGTAGTGAGTCTTCTAATCTTGTGGCTAGAATTTTAGATAGCAATTTTCTGTCCACATTCAGAAGGGAAATGGGTCTATACGAGGAACAAGACTCTGGGCATTTTCCCTTTTTGAGAATAAGTGATATGTTGGCATCCCTCAGTGTTTGAGGGAGCTGGCCATTTAAAAATGAATGGTTAAACATATCACGCAATGGCTCAAGGATCAGGCCATGGAACTCCTTATAGAACTCACTGCCAAACCCGTCTGGTCCCGGGGCCTTACCATTTTGCATATTCTTAATTGCGAACCTTATCTCTTCTTCCGGTAATAGGGGCATTAAGGAGAGATCTCTGCTCTTCGTCGATAGTGGGAAGCTTGATCTTAGAAAAGAAGTCCTCCATTAATTTGGGTGCATCATTTGTCAGTTCTGAGGTATAAAGATTCGTATAAAATTTCTTAAATGAGTCACTTATCAATTTATTTTCATATAAATTATTGCCATCAGAATCTGTAATCATAGCAATTGACTGTGAGTCAGCTCTCTTTTTAGCTAGGTATGCCAAGTACTTTCCTGGTTTATCTCCATGTTCATATAGCTTTTTGCCTAACGAATCTCATTTTCTTTTCAGCGTCCTGAGTTAGGAGAGAGTCCAGCGTTGATCTAAGGACTAATATTTCCTTTAATAGGGCAGGAGTGGGAGTTTTAATGTAGTCTTTCTCTTTAGTTCCTAATTCACCCTCCAACGCTTTTTGCTTTTCACGCTTTTTCCGCCTCTTAGTGGCTGTGTATGACATAATCAGGCCCCTGGCGACGCTTTACAGGTTTCCCAAAGGAGCGAGGGGTTGTCTGTTGATTGAGAGTTAATAGAGAAAAATGCTTTAAACTCTGCAATAAAATATGATGTAAAGGTATGGTCTTGAAGAATGGTTGTATTCAACCTCCAATGTCTTGACAGATTGGATGCTCCGTTGATTTTTATGTCCAGTATCACCTCCGCATGGTCCGATACGACTATGCTTCCTATCTTAGCGGATAAGACAGACTGCAAAGACGTCCTGGGCATAAAAAGTAATCTATTCTAGTCTGACATCCATGAGGCGCAGAGAAAAAGTGAACTCTCTGCTGGAGGGATGAAGGGTTCTCCAAACATCAGAATACCCCAGATCATCACAAATAGCTTTAAGTGACTTAGCTTGAGAAGAGAGTGAAGCTATACCGCTGGGAAACTTGTCCATAAAGGGTTTAACAAACAGTTAAAATCTCCTCCAACCACTGCAGTGTCTGAGTTTAATTCTGAAAAGTCCAGAAATACCTTAGTGAGGAAATCTGGGGGTGGGCAGGGAAGTAAATATTCATTATGGAAATGTTCTGCCCTTGCAAGGTACCATTAATTATAACAAAACGACCAAGTTTATCTTTCACACAATTCAACACCTTAAATGGTAGGTTCTTTTTCACAATAATTGCTACCCCTCTGCTTCTGGATGTAAATGATGAGAAAAACACCTGACCAAACCCCCCTTGTTGCAATTTCAAATGTTCCTTATCATCCAAATGAGTTTCTTGCAGCAGAGCAATATCAATATTCTCTTTTTCAAAAAGATAATACCTTCTTCCTTTTAATGGGGTTGTGGCTCCCTCTAATGTTCCATGTACACACACGTAGTCTGTTACCTGCCATTGCACTTTGACCAACCAATATCCAGACTGAATCCTACTGTAAAAATGGGGTGGTACCTTTTCTCATGTGTTAAACTTTCCTCAATTTCACCGAGCATAAACAAACGATATAAACCCTGAACCTGAACTATAATAAACCCAAAATTAAACATGTAACAGCCCAAAGGGGTTTTCCCACTAGCTAACATGCAGGGATTTCAACTCTCCAGTGTAGACTCTTAAGTCCATAGCCACTCCATAGCCTCATCTTCTATATATATGGAAATGAAAATCAATAGAAGGAGATTGAGGCTCTTCCACCTAAAACCAAGCCTGGGCACCAATATAGATTCACACATATCTCTGGCTGAACTATAGCGGCAGTTATTTTAGCAAGAAAAATAATAAAATATATGAATATTAAAGATATCAATATTACGAACAGGACCACATGAGAACTCACACCACTGTTTCATCTTTTTTTAAGTTATCAAATTCTGCGGAGGTGCTTGTAGTTATTTACCGAGACAGTCCATAAACGCAGCAGCCTCTTTAGGTGTGTAGAGTTTTAGGCGATCCGTTGACCATAACCTTCAATGTGGCTGGGTACAGCAGTGCATAGTCCATCTTCATTCTCTTGAGTCGAGCCTTCACCTCGTCAAACGCCTTACGCCTCCGCACAACCACTGTGGAGTAATCATTGAAGAATGAGACCCTTGGACCTTGGCGTTGATTACCGTCAGAGCCGATTTTCCTAGCCACATCCATGACGCGTTGCTTGTCGCTGAAGTTGTGGAACTTTATGACCACTGGCCGTGGGCGTTGGTTGGGACCGGGCATCGGTGCCTGAGCGCGATGGGCTCTGTCCAGCTTCACACGACCAGCCTTAGTGTCCATTTGTAGGTAGTCCGGGATCCATTCCTCAAAATATTTTACTGAATGTGTCCCTTCCGAAGTTTTCCGGGAGTCCCACCACACGGATATTGCATCTGCGTCTCGATTATCCAAGTCATCAATGTGCTCCGCCATTTCGCGCACCTGTTTCTCAAGTGCCTTTATTTTAGTGTCCATTGATGTAGTTGAAGTTTCCACAGTAGCAATTCTTTCTTCCGCCTCATCCACACGTTTGACAACTCTCTGTAGTTCAGCTGAATGGCCTGCTATTGCTTCCAAGACCGTTCCTATCTTAACATCGATCACTTTAGTAATGTTATCTGTCATCCTTTGTATCAGCAGGTCCATTGTGCCTGGATCCGCAGTGGCGCCAGCTTCGCTAACGCTAGCTAGCTCCTCCTGCACATCTACAGGGATTTTGGTTTTGGTCGACTTCTTAGTAGTTTTGCTGGGCATGTTGTCGGAAGTTTTTGAGAAATAGCCGTCAAGACTCATTGTAGGATAACTTATTTAGCACATTTTACCACTTTTTCAAGCTAGAGGATTAATGTAAAAAGATAAATTTACGAATGCCACGGGAGCTCGCTGAAACACAGTGTTCTCTCTAAGGCGCCATTTTCTTCCCCCGGCTACCATTACTTAATGATTAGAATATCATACAGCAAGTTGTTGTTTTGCAGCATTGAATAATCTTACAAAACATAGAAGCGTGCTAGTCTTTCACGGGTCTGGGAAATTCAAAACGTGTGAATGTGCATTCGAAAGGTATTCAGACCATTTTCAGACCATCAATCCATTTTAAGAATAAGGATGTAACGTAACAAAATGTGGAAAAAGGGAAGGGTTCTGAATACTTTCCGCATTCACTGTTGAACTCTGAGGAGAGGGAGGAATGCGAGGAAAACTCTCACCATTGGCTTAACAATGATTGTAAAACCGTGGCAGTACAAATGATGTAAGCAATGCTAGAGAGATATCGACAGTGAGGGAGAGAAAGAAAGAGAGCGTGTGTTTGACTCACGTTGTGAGGGTGAGAGGACATTGTTGTAGTGTGTGAGTGTGAGTATAGTCTCTGCTCTGTCAAGGTTGTAAAACCATCCTGTAAAACCAGTCCCTGACTTCTCTAACCTTGCTGCAGCAGCAGTCTCCCGGTGTGGCGCGGGTCCTCTGGTAGCGTCTCCACTGACAGCCGTAGAGGCCGGCCAGGCACGAGACATAGGGCTGGTGCTCGTAGCGCTGTAGCAGCCGCCGGCGCACCACACGCAGCTTCCCCAGCTTGAGCTTGGACAGGGTGGTCGGAGAGGTTCCCATGGCTCACACACACAGCGCCATCACACACCAGAGAGAGAGAGAGGAGGAAGAGGTGGAAGAAGTAGATGGTGAGAGTAGCGTAAGGAGCTTGGAATGGGAAGGGAGAGAGTAAAGGGAAAAATAGTGTTAATATTGTAGTGGCCTTAACCCAAGCCCACATAGAGATTTTGTCAAGGGGTTCGGATTTCACAACGTCCTGGGTTCAAGTCCCGGTTAGAACTATCGCCTAACTTCATCACAAAGGTAAAGAAAGTGGAGAAGGACAATAAGTAGAAGGAAGTCAAGTCTAACCTTAACCATTGCCCCCAAACATTACACAACTGCCGTAGGCCTAGATAATGAACCATAAAACCATATGGTTGTAGGTGATTACAGGCTAGGTAAAGGACAAGTCCCATTCTGACACACATGTTCATTTTCACAATAATTCAGTTTGGGATGATGACTGTTATGTTCTATTAATTACTGATGTCCCCTTTAAGAACGGAGCACAATTGATAATGTGCAGTGTTATTCTTGTACTAACTAGCTTTAGTAAATGTGAGGTTCACTTCCATGTATTCAGAGTCGTTCTTATTATATCCATTAGTGATAAGAGCTAAGACACTACAGCGACAGTCTCTGAATTTGGGATTTCTCTCTTAGGGATTCCCAACTCACTAAATTCTATCTTGATTGGTGGGCTAGTGGGCTTCTACAGTGCGTTCGGAAAGTATTCAGACCCCTTGACTTTTTCCACATTTTGTTATGTTATAGCCTTATTCTAATAATCATAAAAAAAATCAATCTCATCAATCTACACACAATACCCCATAATGACAATGCAAAAACAGGTTTAGATTTTTTGCAAATTGATTACAAATAAAAAACTGAAATCACATTTACATAAGTATTCAGACCCTTTACTCAGTACTTTGTTGAAGCACCTTTGGCAGTGATTACAGCCTTGAGTCTTCTTGGGTATGACGCTACAAGCGTAGCACACCTGTATTTAGGGAGTTTCTCCCATTCTTCTCTGCAGATCCTCCCAAGCTCTGTCAGGTTGGATGGGGAGCGTCACTGCACAGTTATTTGAGGTATCTCCAGAGATCGGGTTCAAGTCCCAGGCTCTGGCTGGGCAAGTCAAGGACATTCAGAGATTTGTTCCGAAGCCACTCCTGCGTTGTCTTGGATGTGTGCTTAGGGTTGTTGTCCTGTTGGAGGGTGAACCTTTGCCCCAGTCTGAGGTCTTGAGCGCTCTGGAGGAGGTTTTCATCAAGGACCTCTCTGTAATTTGCTCCGTTCATCTTTCCCTCGATCCTGACTAGTCTTCCAGTCCCTGCCGCTGAAAAACATCTAGACAGCATGATGCTGCCACCCCCATGCTTCACTGCAGGGATGGTGCTAGGTTTCCTCCAGACGTGACACTTGGCATTCAGGCCAAAGAGTTCAATTTTGGTTTCATCAGACCAGAGAATCTTGTTTCTCATGGTCTGAGAGTCCCTTTAGGTGCCTTTTGGCAAACTCCAAGCCGGCTGTCATGTGCCTTTTACTGAGGAGTGGCTTCCTTCTGGCCACTACCATAAAGGCCTGATTGGTGGAGTGCTGCAGAGATGGTTGTCCTTCTGGAAGGTTCTCCCATCTCCACAGAGGAACTCTGGAGCTGTAACAGAGTGACCATCAGGTTCTTGGTCACTGCCCTGAACAAGGCCTTTCTCCTCCGATTGCTCAGTTCGGCCAGGCCGAAGAGTCTTGGTGGTTCCCAACTTTTTCCATTTAAGAATGATGAAGGCCACTGTATTCTTGGGGACATTCAATGCTGTAGACATTTTTTGGTACTCTTCCCCAGATCTGTGCCTCGACACAATCATTCATTCATGGCTTGATTTTTGCTCTGACTGTGGGACCTTATATAGACAGGTGTGTGCCTTTCCAAATCATGTCCAATCAATTGAAGTTACCACAGGTGGACTCCAATCCAGTTGTAGAAAATCTCAAGGATGATCAATGGAAACAGGATGCACCTGAGCCCAATTTCGAGTCTCATAGCAAAGGGTCTGAAAAACGTATGTAAATAAGGTATTTCTGTTTTTTGAAATTGTATTAAAAAATGTTTTTCTAAAAACCTGTTTTCACTTTGTCATTATGGGGTATAGTGTGTCGATTCAGGAGAAAAATTATATTATTTAATACATTTTAGAATAAGGCTGTAATGTAACCAAATGTGGAAAAATTCAAGGGGTCTGAATACTTTCTGAATGCACTGCCTACATAAGAATGCCTAGCCTACATAAGGTGATCAATTTCTGACAACCAATGGCATTATACACTACGATGAAAATTACTGAACATTTTCTATGCTCTTAGCCTGTAGGCTGCAGCCGACTTGATGTACAGTGCCTTCAGAAAGTATTCATACTCCTTGACTTATTCCACATTTTGTTGTGATACAGCCTGAATGCAAAATGGATAAAATCAATTTTTTTATTAAAAATGTATTGAAAATGAAGTACAGAAATATCTAATTTACATAAGTATTCACACCCCTGAGCCAATACTTTGTAGAAGCAGGGATTACAACAAGTCTCCAAGATCTCTCCACAACTGAAAAATTCTTCAAGCTCGGACCTCTGAGTGGTGCAGTGGTCTTAGGCACTGCATCGCATTGCTTGAGACATCACTACAAACCCGGGTTCGATCCCAGGCTGTGTCGCAGCTGTCCGAGACCAGGAGACGCATGACGTGGCGCACAGTTGTCCGCGTTGTACAACCTTTGTTTTGAGTAGAAATTCCATTTTTGACTTACATAGAAATACATAAAATCTATAAAATGCCATTTAAAGCGGTATAAATCAATAACTATTCACTGTTGTCACAGAGACATCAAACTAGGTATGATTTCTTCTATAAATGTCTAGCATACTTTTACAACCTTTGTTTTGAGGAAATATTCCAGTTTTGATTTGATAGAGGGCATGTAGTCCGTCTAGAGGGCGTGTGGTCAAAGTTCTAACCAGTCTGTTATACCCTGTTCGAAGGGGCCTGGCAGAAAATCCTGCATCTTCAATCATAATAAATTAGATTACAGGAAAAAACTACGTAATGAAGGGGTCAGGCCTGACTAACGTAGAAGACAGGTGGATGGATCAAGAGGACCAAGATAACCAAGAAGATCAACATGGGCATTCCACAGTGGAGATAAGGAAAACTAAGAGTGAACCATAACATACACTACCATTCAAAAGTTTCACTTAGAAATGTCCTTGTTTTTGAAAGAAAAGCACATTTCTTTTGTCCATTAAAATAACATCAAATAGATCAGAAATACAGTGTAGACATTGTTTATGATATAAATGACTATTGTAGCTGGAAACTACAGATTTTTTATGGAATATCTACATAGGCGTACAGAGGCCCACTATCAGCAACCATCACTCCTGTGTTCCAATGGCACGTTGTGTTAGCTAATCCAAGTTTATCATTTTAAATGGATAATTGATTCTTGAAAACCCTTTTGCAATTATGTTAGCTGAAAACTGTAGTTCTGATTAAAGAAGCAATACAACTGGCCTTCTTTAGACTAGTTGAGTATCTGGAGCATCAGCATTTGTGGGTTCGATTACAGGCTCAAAATGGCCTGAAACAAAGAACTTTCTTCTGAAACTCGTCAGTCTATTCTTGTTCTGAGAAATGAAGGCTTTTCCATGCGAGAAATTGCCAAGAAACTGAAGATCTCATACAACGCTGTATAATGCCCCCTTCACAGAACAACGCAAACTGGCTCTAACCAGAATAGAAAGAGGAGTGGGAGGCCCCGGTGCACAACTGAGCAAGAGGACAAGTACATGAGAGTGTCTAGTTTGAGAAACAGATGCCTCACAAGTCCTCAACTGGCAGCTTCATTAAATAGTACCCGCAAAACACCAGTCTCAACGTCAACAGTGAAGAGGCGACTCTGGGATGCTGAAAAAGCCATATCTCTGTCCAGTGTCTCTGTTCTTTTGCCCATCTTAATCTTTTATTTTTATTGGCCAGTCTGAGATATGGCTTTTTCTTTGCAACTCTGCCTAGAAGGCCAGCATCCCGGAGTCGCCTCTTCACTACTGACGTTGAGACTGGGGTTTTACGGGTACTATTTAATGAAGCTGCCAGTTGAGGACTTGTAGCTTTACAACAGTAGCTTACAACAAGGTTGACTAGGTATATTCGAGGTAAACCTTTGGCTCCAATGGGTCGTGTAAAGCAGAAAGATAATCTTTGGGGAACCCATTGCTACAGGGTGTGGGAAGGGGGCAAAGCACATACAGTGAGAGAACAATGTAGTATGCAACTGTGAGGGACAGATTTTGTCTTTGAAGCACAACCTTTAGAACTATGGGTACCAGAAAGCGTCTTTAAATGTGTCAACAATGTATAAAAATGTGTTCCTCTTTTTTTCCAGTCTTCAATGCGAAGCAAGACTGCTCAATGTGTGCTTTGCATCATCCAGAGAAAACTCATGATCATCTGACCAACTGGGTTTGTCTTTGTGTAATAGAACAGCAGGCTATGAAAACTCATATAGTTTCATCCTTCAAGACATTTAGAAGTACGACATTTTGTCTTGAATTTTTTTTATCAGGGTTATCCTTGTGTTATTGCTAGGGTTGCACATTTTGGGGAATATTCAGAGGTGGAAACTTTCCGTGGGAATTTACGGGAATATATGCAAATTAATGTTAATACCATTTAAATGTTGATGTTTTTTGCATTGTATATATTTACCATATCATATGGAGACAGAAACGTAAACCTTTTACATTATCATAAGTAGACATAATTGCTAATTATTAAATATTTCCAATAGAAATAAAACAAAACTATTTAGTTACGAATTGAACTTCAACTAAATGAGTTGACTCTTCACATGGGAGGATTTCAATGAACAACAAAAGAAAGGGAATATTGAATGATCCCCAATGATCCATCACATCTCTCATCTCTCTCTCTGTAAAATTATAGTCTAGAAACTAAAGCTTTGGTTGTCTTCCTGTCAGGCTTCCATGTCTTCTCCCTGGACCTCCTCAATGCCCACCTCTTGAACATCAGACTCTGAGGCCTCATCTTCACTGTCACTTTCCAACCTTGTTGAGGACGGCTCGTTGTCAGGCTCAAAAAGCCTCAAATTTGCCCGGATGGCCACCATTTTTTCAACCCTTGTATTGGTCAGCCTGTTACGTGTTTGGTGTGTGTGTTCCCAAACAAGGACCAGTTGCACTCTGAGATGGCTGATGATGGTGGGATTTGGAGGATGATGGAGGCAACAGGGGAAAGAGCCTCAGATCCACAAAGTCCCTTCCACCAGGTGGATGATGAGATATGTTGGCACGACTGCCATATTGCATCTCCATCCCAAAGCCCTTGCTTAGAAGTGTACGTCGTCAGACTGCCCAGAACCTTGCCCTCATCCAGGCCAAGGTGTCGAGACACGGTAGTGATGACACTGTAGGCCTTGTTGATCTCTGCACCAGATAGGATGCTTTTGCCAGCATACTTGAGGTCCAACATGTACGCTGCGGCGTGTATGGGCTTCAGGCAGAAGTCTTCACGCTTTATGTATTTCAGAACTGCAGTTTCTTCTGCTTGGAACAACAGTGAAGTGAGCAGGGCAGTACGGATTTATTCTCCTACATCTGCAAGCAGAGTCTGAACATCAGAAAGGATGGCATTGTCTCCCTCAATCCGTGCAATATCTACTGCTATAGTTTTCAGTAGTTTCAGGCTGCTTACCACTCTCTCCCAAAATACATCATCCAGGAGGATCCTCTTGATGGGGCTGTCCATATCGGGAGACCGTGATATGCCATTTCTTGGAGAGACACCTTCCCCTCTAGGAGACAGTCAAATCAAATCAAATCAAAGTTTATTTGTCACGTGCGTCGAATACAACAGGTGTAGACCGTACAGTGAAATGCTTACTTACAGGCTCTAACCAATAGTGCAAAAAATTTATAAAAAAGGTATTAGGTGAACAATACGTCAGTAAAGAAGGCAATAGTAAAAAAGACAGGCTATATACAGTAGCGAGGCTATAAAAGTAGCGAGGCTACATACAGACACTGGTTAGTCGGCTGATTGAGGTAGTATATGTACATGTAGTTATGGTTAAAGTGACTATGCATGTATGATGAACAGAGAGTAGCAGTAGCGTAAAAAAAGGGGTTGGCGGGTGGTGGGTGGCGGGACACAATGCAGATAGATAGCCCGGTTAGCCAATGTGCGGGAGCACTGGTTGGTCGGTCCAATTGAGGTAGTATGTACAATAATGTATAGTTAAAATTTCTATGCATATATGATAAACAGAAGGTAGCAGCAGCAGGGGGAGACACAATGCAAAAAAGTCAGGGTAGCCATTTGATTACCTGTTCAGGAGTCTTATGGCTTGGGGGTAAAAACTGTTGAGAAGCCTTTTTGTCCTAGACTTGGCACTCCGGTACCGCTTGCCATGCGGTAGTAGAGAGAACAGTCTATGACTGGGGTGGCTGGGGTTTTTGATAATTTTGGGGTGGCTGGGGTCTGATGACAACACCACCCCAACGGGTGTTGCTGGGCAGCTTCAATGTGGTGCTCTTATTCTTCTCACTTTGCTTGGTGAGGTAGATTGCTGGCACACTCAGTTTTTCACAATTCCTGACATTTAATCAGAGTAGAAATTCCCTGTTTTAGGTCAGTTAGGATCCCCACTTTATTTTAAGAATATGAAATGTCGGAATAATAGTAGAGAGAATTATTTATTTCAGCTTTTATTTCTTTCATCACATTCCCAGTGGGTCAGAAGTTTACATACACTCAATTAGTATTTCGTAGCATTGCCTTTAAATTGTTTAACTTGGGTCAAACGTTTTGGGTAGCCTTCCACAAGCTTCCCACAATAAGTTGGGTGAACAGAGCTGGTGTAACTGAATCAGTTGGTAGGCCTCCTTGCTTGTACATGCTTTTTCCATAACTATGGTCATTATGGCCAAATAGTTCTATTTTGTTTCATCAGACCAGAGGACATTTTTCCAAAAAGTACTATCTTTGGCCCCATGTGCAGTTGCAAACCGTAGTCTGGCTTTTTTATGGCGGTTTTGGAGCAGTGGCTTCTTCCTTGCTTAGTGGCCTTTCAGGTTATGTTGAAATAGGACTCGTTTTACTGTGGATATAGATACTTTTTTTACACGTTTCCTCCAGCATCTTCACAAGGTCTTTTGCTGTTGTTCTGGGATTGATTTGCACTTTTCGCACCAAAGTACGTTAATCTCTAGGAGACAGAATGCATCTCCTTCCTGAGCGGTATGACGGCTGTGTGGTCCCATGGTGTTTATACTTGCGTACTATTGCTTGTACTCCTCCTACCTTCAGGCGTTTGGAAATTGCTCCCAAGGATAAACCAGACTTGTGGAGGTCTAAAAAAAAAATCTGAGGTCTTGGCTGATTTCTTTTGATTTTCCCATGATGTCAAGCAAAGAGGCACTGAGTTTGAAGGTAGGCCTTGAAATACATCCACAGTTACACCTCCAATTGACTCAAATTATGTCAATTAGCCTTTCAGAAGCTTCTAAAGCCATGACATCATTTTCTGGAATTTTCCAAGCTGTTTAAAGGCACAGTCACTTTAGTGTATGTAAACTTCTGACTCACTGGAAAAAAGTAATGTCCTAACCGACTTGCCAAAACTATAGTTTGTTAACAATAAATTTGTGGAGTGGTTGAAAAACGAGTTTTAATGACTCCGACCTAAGTGTATGTAAACTTCCAACTTCAACTGTATGTAAGAATGCGGTGCATTGACTACAGCTCAGCATTCAACCCCATAGTACCCTCCAAGCTCATCATCAAGCTGGAGGCCCTGGGTCTCAACCCCTTCCTGTGCAACTGGGTCCTGGACTTTCTGACGGGCAGCCCCCAGGTGGTGAAGGTAAGAAACAACATCTCCACTTCGCTGACCCTCAACACTGGGGCCCCACAAGGGTGTGTGGTCAGCCCTCTCCTGTACTCCCTGTTCACCCATGACTGTGTGGCCACCCGGCTCCAACTCAATCATTAAGTTTGCAGACGACACAACAGTAGTGGGCTTGATCACCAACAACGTCGAGACAGCCTACAGGGAGGAGGTGAGGGCACTCGGAGTGTGGTGTCAGGAAAACAACCTCTCACTCAACGTCAACAAAATAAAGGAGATGATCGTGGACTTCAGGAAACAGCAGAGGGAGCACCCCCCTATCCACATTGAAGGGACAGCAGTGGAGAAGGGGGAACGTTTTAAGTTCCTGGGCGTACACATCACAGACAAACTGAAATGGTCCACCCACACAGACAGTGTGGTGAAGAAGGTGCAACAGCGCCTCTTCAACCTCAGGAGGCTGAAGAAATTTGGTTTGTCACCCAAAACCCTGACACACTTTTACAGATGCACAATCGAGAGCATCCTGTCGGGCTGTATCACAGCCTGGTATGGCAACTGCACCGCCCTCAACCGCAAGGCTCTTCAGAGGGTGGTGTACAACACATCACCGGGGGCAAACTACCTGCCCTCCATGACACCTATAGCACCCGATGTCACAGGAAGGAAAAAAAGATAATCAAGGACAACAACCACCCGAGCCACTGCCTGTTCATCCCGCTATCATCCAGAAGGCAAGGTCAGTACAGGTGCATCAAAGCTGGGACCGAGAGATTGAAAAACAGCTTCTATCTCAAGGCCATCATACTGTTAAATAGCAATCACTAACTCATTGAGGCTGCTTCCTACACTGAGACCCAATCACTGGACACTTTAATAAATGGATCACTTTAATAATGTTACATATCTTACATTACTCATATCACATGTATATACTGTATTTTATACCATCTACTGCACCTTGCCTATGCCGCTCGGCCATCGCTCATCCATATACTTATATGTACATATTCTCATTCACCCCTTTAGATTTGTTTGTATTAGGTAGTTGTTGGGGAAGTGTTAGATTACTTGTTAGATGAGTGTATTAGGTAGTTGTTGGGGAATTGTTAGATTACTTAGATATTACTGCACTGTTGGAACTAGAAGCACAAGCATTTCGCTACACTCGCATTAACGTCTGCTAACCATGTGTATGTGACCAATAAAATTTGATTTGATTTGTTGTACTAAAAATTCAAACATTGATTTGGCATACAATTTAAGATCGTAAACATGGTATAATTTTATGCAAACACTGTCTAACTTCATATAGAACAAATTGCACTTGAAATTTCTTTAAAGATATTGCAAATAAATGAATACTTTCACTTTTTTCTGGGACAATCAATGAATTAGATTTCTTCATCTTTAAAAGCAATATTTGAGATTTCATGTATCAAATCAAAACTGGAATTTCTACTCAAAGCAAATGTTGTAAAAGTATAGTAGACATTCATAGAATAAATCATACCTAGTTTGATTATTCTGTCATAATCAGTGAAAACGTTATTGATTTATATAGCTTTAAATGGCATTTTATAGATGTTATGTATTTCTATAAAATCAAAACTGGAATATTTCCTCAAAACAAAGTTTGTAAAATGATGCTAGACATTTATAGAATACATCACACATAGTTTGATGTTTCTGTGATAAACGGTGAATTAGTTATTGATTTATACCGCTTTAAATGGCATTTTATAGATTTTATGTATTTCTATAAAATCTAAACTGGAATTTTTCCTCAAAACAAAAGTTTTAAAAGTATTCTAGACATTTATAGAATAAATCATACATAGTTTGATGTTTCTGTGACAAACGGTGAATTAGTTATTGATTTATACTGGCTTTAAATGGCATCTTATAGATGTTATGTATTTATATCAAATCAAAACTGGAATTTGTCCTCAAAACAAATGTTGTAAAAGTATGCTAGACATTGATAGAATAAATCATACCTAGTTTGATGATTCTGTGACAAACTCTGAATTAGTTATTGACTTTTACATTTTTTAATTGCTTTAGGCAAATATCTGTTGAATGTCTGATGAATGTCTGTTGAATGTCTGTTGAATGTCCGAATGTTTGAATATAAAACCAACTTTACCTCGGTCTATAACACGACAAGAAAATCGGAAATCCTCTAACATATTGACGAATTGCACACTGTCTGTTCAGGGAACGAGCCAGAGATAACAGCGTGTATCCTGTATAACTGAAGTTCATATGTTATGAATGTCTATAGGTTATATTCAGTGCTCATAAATGACACGCATGCATGCAGACAGTATTCCCTATCTAAATCCTTTATCCGATATTGTATTCGTTTAAATAGCCTACCTCAGCAAAGGGTTCCGTTTGATTTCCCCCAAATCCTTGGCTTGATTTTCCCTCCCGGTGAAGCCGCAGTGCGCAGTTCCTCTTCGCGGTTAACGAACGCACACGACGAACACTTAGGATACCCTGTTATGTCTATTAGTAGTCGACTGCCAACTATTGCCAATGGACATATTCTTTCGTGTACAGTCGAAGGCAATTCCTTTCTTCTGGACCTTCACGCTCACTGTCCTTCGATGTTGAATAATGATGGATACAATATTGCAATTTCCCGACTCTGTACTCCTATCTCTTGACAGTGTGTGGAGTATTATAGACTCTTAATTACGGACAATAATGCGAGTCTCCCTATTAATTTACTATATTTCGTATGAAAAAACGTGGAGTTTGTGAGTGCGTTCAAGAGTGTATTGGGGAGGCAGGGGTTATGGAATGAAATTGTAATCGAGCTTTTCAGTCTTGTCTTACATAAGGTTTACAGCTGCAAAGTTACAGCTTTACTCTATGGCATAATCAACTTTCAAAATAAGGGTCCTTAAGGAGTATTACAAACTCTGCAACATTAGGGAAAAGTTGGACACACACCACTCCAAAAGCAGGTTTCAGTGCGTCTTTTTGTTTATTGGCCACTATGAATTAAGAACAATAGGCTAGTTTACAAAATAAATTAAACCATGAAATTGTAGCAATTTCTGCTAATGACAGTATAACCCCCCTTGCAGGTCTCCCCCATAGGCAGACCACACTTCTCAAACAGGGAGTGAATAATGTAACGAACCTTGCCTAGCCTGTTACAATCCCACCTAAAAGGGTTAACCCAGGGTTTCTTAAACTCGGTCCTCGGGACCCCAAAGGGTGCACGTTTTGGTTTCTGCCCTAGCACTACACATCTCATTCAAATAATCAACTAATCATCTAGCTTTGATAACTTGAATCAAAGCTGGCCTACCTAGGCAAGGTTCGTTATACTATAATAGGCCAAGCATGTCTACTGAAACATAATAACATTATTACACCTAATATTTAGGGCTGGATTCAATCTGTATTGCTGAATTTAAGCGTTAAAGGGTGATTGAAATGTAAAGGCAATGTTGCAGTGTTAGCTGAGACTGCATTCATGGTAACGGCTAAATATGTCGGCTCAATCAGAAATTACCTTTACATTTCGATCTGCAGATGTGACGCTTGGCATTCAGGCCAAAGAGTTCAATTTTGGTTTCATCAGACCAAAGAATCTTGTTTCTCATGGTCTGAGAGTATTTAGGTGCTTTTTGACAAATTCTAAGCGGGCTGTCAAGTTCCTTTTACTGAGGAGTGGCTTCTGTCTAGTCACTCTACCATAAAGGCCTGATTGGTGGAGTGCTGCATCGATGGTTGTCCTTCTGGAAGGTTCTTCCATCTCAACAGAGGAACTCTAGAGCTCTATCAGAGTGACCATCGGGTTCTTGTTCACCTCCATGACCAAGGCCTTTCTCCCCCGATTGCTCAGTTTGCCCGGGCGGACTGCTCTAGGAAGAGGTTTGGTGGTTCCAAACTTACATTTAAGAATGATGGAGGCCACTGTGTTCTTCGGGACCTTCAATGCTGCAGACATTTTTTGGCACCCTTCCCCAGATCTGTGCTTCGACAGATGCCTTGGCTCTGACATGCACTGTCAACTGTGGGACCTTATATAGACAAGTGTGTGGCTTTCCAAATCATGTCCAATCAATTGAATTTACCACCGGTGGACTCATTTCAAGTTGTAGAAAAATTTCAAGGATGAACAATGGAACCAGGATGCACACACCTGAGCTCAATGTCGAGTCTCATAGCAAAGGGTCTGAATACTTATGTAAATAAGGCATCTGTTTTTTTATTTTAATATATTTGCAAACATTTCTAAAAAACGTTTTTCATTTTTTCATTATGTAGTATTGTATGTAAATTGATGAGGAACATGTCTTATTTAATATATTTTAGAATAAGGCTGTAATGTAACCAAATGTGGAAAAAGTCAAGGGGTCTGAATACTTTCCTAAGGCACTGGATATGAAAATATAAAGAGATGTGCTTTGAAAGATGCCATTTACTGGGCGGATTACCCAGAGTATACAGAAGATAGCCCTATTTGGTAAAAGACCAAGTCCATATTATGGCAAGAACAGCTCAAATAAGCAAAGAGAAACGACAGTCCATCATTACTTTAAGACATAAAGGTCAGTCAATACGGAACATTTCAAGAACTTTTACAGTTTCTTCAAGTGCAGTCGCAAAAACCATCAAGCGCTATAATGACACTGGTTCTCATGAGGACCGCCACAGGAAAGGAAGACCCAGAGTTACCTCTGCTGCGGAGGATAAGTTCATTAGAGTTACCAGCCTCAGAAATTGCAGCCCAAATAAATGCTTCACAGAGTTCAAGTAACAGACACATCTCAACATCAACTGTTCAGTTTTTCAACAGGACAATGATCCAACACACCTCCAGGCTGTGTAAGGGCTATTTGACCAAGAAGGAGAGTGATGGAGTGCTGCATCAGATGACCTGGCCTCCACAATCACCCGACCTCAACCAAATTGAGATGGTTTGGGATGAGTTGGACCACAGAGTGAAGGAAAAGCAGCCAACAAGTGCTAAGCATATGTGGGAACTCCTTCAAGACTGTTGGAAAAGCATTCCAGGTGAAGCTGGTTGAGAGAATGGCAAGAGAGTTCAGAAGCTGTCATCAAGGCAAAGGGTGGCTACTTTGAAGAATGTAGAATATAAAACTTATGTTTAAAACTTTATTGGTTACTACATGATTCCATATGTTATTTCATAGTTTTGATGTCTTCACTACTTTTCTACAATGCAGAAAATAGTACAAATAAATAGAAACCCTTAAATGAGTAGTTCTGTCCAAACTTTTGAGTGGTACTGTACATCTTGTACGTAAAACATCAAACATGTCGTTACATACATCAGAAAGATTTCTCTTTGGTCTTGGCCATGGTGGAGAGTTTGGAATCTGATTGATTGATTGCTTCTGTGGACAGGTGTCTTTTATACAGGTAACAAGGTGAGATTAGGAGCACTCCCTTTAAGAGTGTGCTCATAATCTCAGCTCGTTACCTGTATAAAAGACACCTGGGAGCCAGAAATCTTTCTGATTGAGAGGGGGTCAAATACTTATTTCCCTCATTAAAATGCAAATCAATTTATAACATTTTTCACATGCGTTTGTCTGGACTTTTTTGTTGTTATTCTGTCTCTCACTGTTCAAATAAACCTACCATTAAAATTATAGACTGATCATTTCTTTGTCAGTGGGCAAAAGTACAAAATCAGCAGGGGATCAAATACTTTTTTCCCTCACTGTATATAAAATATTGTTAACACAACTGATTTTCATTGAGCATTTTCTGTCACTCAAACTCAAATTCAAAATCTACATTCTGTGGGGTGTGGCTAATTCAATTCGAATTTCAACTCATACATTGGATAGAAGTCAATTCCAAAATTCTGAATTGAGCCCAACCCTGGTGGACACATAGTTCAAGTGGATATAAACTGAGTTTACAAAACATTAAGGATGCCTGCTCTTTCCATGACATAGACTGACCAGGTGAATGCAGATGAAATGTATGATCCCTTATTGATGTCACTTGCTAAATCCACTTCAATCAGTGTAGATGAAAGGGGAGGAGACAGTTATTTAATTTTTAAGCCTTGAGACAATTGAGACATATGTTGTCTATATGTGCCATTCAGAGGGTGAATGGGCAAGACAAAATATTTAAGTGCCTTTGAACGGGGTATGGTAGTAGGTGACAGGTGCACTGGTTTGTGTCAAAAACGGCAACGCGGCTGGGTTTTTCACACTGCATCAAGAATGGTCCACCATGTAAAGGACATCTAGCCAACTTGGCACAACTGTGGGAAGCGTTGGAGTCAACATGGGCCAACATCCCTGTGGAATGCTTTTGACAGCTTGTAGAGTCCATGACCCGACAAACTGAGGCTGTTCTGAAGGTAAAGGGGGGAGGAGTGCAATGTGATATTAGTAAGGTGTCCTTAATGTTTTGTACACTGTATTTTAATTATGTGTAAAAAAATACATTTAAACTCAGTTTTTTACAATTCCTGACATTTAATCCTAGTAAAAATTCCCTGTTTTAGGTCAGTTAGGATCACCACTTTATTTTAAGAATGTGAAATGTCAGAGTAATAGTAAAGATAATTATTTATTTAAGGTTTTATTTCTTTCATCACATTCCCAGTGGGTCAGAAGTTTACATACACTAAATTAGTATTTGGTAGCATTGCCTTTAAATTGTTTAACTTGGGTCAAACATTTTGGGTAGCCTTCCACAAGCTTCCCACAATAAGTTAGATGCATTTTGGCCCATTCCTCCTGACAGAGCTGGTGTAACTGAGTCACACTTTTTCAGTTCTGCCCAAAAACTTTCTATAGGAATGAGGTGAGGGCTTTGTGATGGCCACTCCAATACCTTAGATTTGTTGTCCTTAAGCCATTTTGACACAACTTTGGAAGTATGCTTGGGGTCATTGTCCATTTGGAAGACCCATTTGCGACCAAGCTTTAACTTCCTGACTGATGTCTTGAGATGTTGCTTCAACATATCCACATAATTTTCCTGCCTCATGATGCCATCTATTTTGTGAAGTGCTCCTTCCTGAGCGGTATGACGGCTGCGTGGTCCCATGGTGTTTATACTTGCGTACTATTGTTTGTACAGATGAACGTGGTACCTTCAGGCGTTTGGAAATTGCTCCCAAGGATCAACTGGACTTGTGGAGGTCTACAATTTGGGGCTGATTTCTTTTGATTTTCCCATGATGTCAAGCAAAGAGGCACTGAGTTTGAAGGTAGGCCTTGAAATACATCCACAGCCTATCAGAAGCTTCTAAAGCCATGACATAATTTTCTGGTATTTTCCATGCTGTTTAAAGGCACAAACTTCTGACCTGGAATTGTGATACAGTGAATTATAAGTGAAATGATCTGTCTGTAAACAATTGTTAGAGTACAGGGCTCGTATTTTTCAAGCGTCTCAGAGTTGGATTGCTGATCTAGGATCAAGCCCTACCTGTCCATAATAATCTGATTCATTATAATCTATTAAGGCAAAACTGATTAGAGATCAGCACTCCTACTTTGAGACGCTTGGTGAATATGAGCCCAGAACAATCCCAAGACACTACAGGGAGGAAAGGAACCCCTCCCACTGTGCTGTACTCTATGTACCATGACAAAGGTCACAGACACTGGGAAGACTATTGAGAAATATTTTTGTCTCATCTCTCAATGGGTGTGGGCTGCACAGAGGCCAAGTCGAGACCGCACTGAATAGTAACAATGTGATTGATCAACTCTTACAAGACAGTTTGTTCACTCAAAGAGTAGCCATCATCCCATAATTTTTTTTGAGTTGATATGAACCCATCAAGAAGACCACTGCCAGGCTGGGAGCCCTGTACTCTAACAATTGCAACTGCTCCGCCCACAACCGTAAGGCTCTCCAGAGGGTAGTGAGGACTGCACAACGCATCACCGGGGGTAAACTACCTGACCTTCAGGACACCTACACCACCCGATGTCACAGGAAGGCCAAAAAGATAATCAAGGACAACAACCACCCGAGCCACTGCCTGTTCACCCCGCTATCATCCAGAAGGCGAGGTCAGTACAGGTGCATCAAAGCTGGGACCGAGAGACTGAAAAACAGCTTCTACCTCAAGGCCATCAGACTGTTAAACAGCCATCACTAACATTGAGTGGCTGCTGCCAACATACTGACTTAAATCTCTAGCCACTTTAAACATAGGAATTGGATGTAACAATGTATCACTAGCCACTTTAAACAATTTTGTATATAATGTTTACTTATACGACATACTTATATCAAATGTATACACTGTACTCTAAACCATCTACTGAATCTTGCCTATGCCGTTCGGCCATCGACCCAAATCTCGAGCCACTTTAATAATTATAATTGGATGAAATAATGTATCACTAGCCACTTTAAACAATGCCATTTATATAATGTTTACATATCCTACATTACTCATCTCATATATATGTGTATATACTGTACTCCATACCATCTACTGCATCCTGCCTCACTCATCCATATATTTATATGTACATACTCGTATTCATTCCGTTACTCTTGTGTGTATAAGGTATTTGTTGTGAATTTGTTAGATTACTTGTTAGATACTACTGCATGGTCGGAACTAGAAGCACAAGCATTTCGCTACACTCGCATTAACATCTGCTAACCATGTGTATGTGACAAATAAAATTTGATTTGATTTGAATTGCATTTTTTTGCTGTTGCTTCCGGCCCACATTATGAGGGCAAATAAAATTATATTCTATTCTATCACCCTAAGAGGAAAAGTTATATTCTATTCTCACCCCAAGAGTAGTGACAAGAAGAAAGCTCCTTCCATTTCAAAGGCAAATAAAGTTATATTCTATTCCATTATATTACCCCAACAGAATAATGAGGAGACCTCCATCCATGGGCGTGAGGGACAGGCCTGAAGTAAGGACCCGACAAGGCCATCAATTAATTAACCGTTCGACCAAACAAAGATGTGGATGGTGTATGTGTGCGCACATGTAAAATCAACCAGTTAAATGGATTTGGGCATAAAGCATGCAAACACATGCTGACTTGCTGACAAACATGCACATTCTGTTCGAAGTTCAGCAAAATGCAATTGCAAATTTAACATGCACAGTGTACAAAACATTAGGAACACCTTCCCAATATTGAGTTGCACCCCCTTTTGCCCTCGGAACAGCCTCGATTCATCGGGGGCATCGATTCCAGCCACTTAAATCTTTTGTCTTGGCCATTCACCCTCTGAATGGCACACATACACAATCCATGTCACAGTTGAGTACTACAGTATGAGAGTCATTATACCCACAAAACCTAGTGGGGAAGTGGTTCCAATAATTTTTCCACCATTCATTTTTCCCATAGGGGATTTTAGAAACGGGCTGTGTTTCATGTAGGCTTACCCTGGCGTGATGTTTTGCTAACTGTGTAAATCTCTCTAAGACAAGGTGACTTTTCTCAGTATATTTGCCTGTATTTACCCCCAAGAAATAAAATGCTAATTATCTGCTAGTGTGGCTATCATCAAGAACTACAAATGTCATGATGATCTGGACGAGACTGACGAATCAAGGCAAAGGTAAGAATCAGTCACCTGTTCCATGTACATGCCCCATACATGCCCCATGTACTGTATGGTGGAAAAAAATGATTGGAACCATTTTCCTGTTTGACCGCTTTGTTTTATGGGTATTATGACACCTCCACTATTGTCTCAAGGCTTAAAAATCCTTCTTTAAGTGGATTTAAGTGACATCAATAATCTATCAAAGCTTTCACCTTGTCAGTCTATTCACGGAAAGAGCAGGTGTTCCTAATGTTCTGTACACTCAATGTATATGGCTTATTGTTGATTAGCCAATCATTGTTATTTACGGTGTCCTATCTAGCTGAAATGGATCCATTAGAAGGCTACATAGTTATGTCGCCAACAGTGGTTTATTAAGACTCTAACCATGAAATATGTCATTTTAGACAGTACTATAGGAGTCTACTGCCAAGTGTCAGGGAAAACCCTGTTGGATATCTGTCTGTTCTCTGCTAGTGTTTGAAGTATATGAGGTGCGTTTGAAGTTGTTTGAAGCTGCTCCAGAGGTAACCCAGTAAGACCTGTGTGACACCAGCAGGCACCTGTTCCATGTACATGGGCCATTTGATCCTCACCGGGGTGAAGTTTCCCCTCCCTCAATCCTAACCTTACAAGATTCTCTGGTCTGATGAAATCAAGATTGAACTATTTGGCCTGAATGCCAAGCGTCACATCTGGAGGATACCTGGCACTATCCCTACAGTGAAGCATGGTGGTGGCAGCATCATGCTGTGGGGATGTTTTTCAACGGCAGGGACGGGGAGACTAGTCAGGATCGAGGCAAAGATGAACAGAGCAAAGTACAGAGAGATCCTTGATGAGAGCCTGAACTTAAACCCGATGGAACATCTCTATAGAGACCTGAAAATAGCTGTGCAGCGACTCTCCCCATCCAACCTGACAGAGCCTGAGAGGATCTGTAGAGAAGAATGGGAGAAACTGGCCAAATACAGGTGTGCCACGCTTGTAGCGTCATACCAAAGATGACTCGATGCTATAATAGGCTGTAATCGCTGTCAAAGGTGCTTCAACAAAGTACTGAATAAAGGGACTGAATACTTACGTAAATGTCATTTTTCCATAAAAAAATACATACAAATTAGCAAACATTTCTTAAAACCTTTTTTTTCTTTGACATTATGGGGTATTGTGTGTAGATTGATGAGGGCAAACAATTTAATACATTTTAGAATAAGGCTGTAACGTAAAGAAAATGTGGAAAAAGTCAAGGGGTCTGAATACTTTCCAAAGGCACTGTATGTGCAAAAAATACCATAAAACTGATATCATCTGCAGCGTGATCTAATTTGAAACTTTTCTTCAACAATGTGTGTTATTTGGAGGCACTTATTTAAACAGCAATTGTGAATTGCAGTATTCAAATCGAATCAAATTGTATTTGTCACATGAGCCAAATACAACAGGTGTAGACCTTACAGTGAAATGCTTACTTACAAGCCCTTAACCAACAACGCAGTTTAAGTAAAAAATGAATTAAAGAAAATAGTTATCCATATGATAACAATAGCCTAATATATTATATATGCTGTGTAAACTATTGTCTTTTAACAGTTTTACTCAATTCATTCTAATCAACCTAATAATTATGACACGCTATTGTCTTCGGTTGCACTAATTGCACTGTTTGTCTACATAACCTGGTTCAAGCATTCATGACATTACCCTGAAGAAGGCAGTGATGCCGAATTGTTGGTGGTTTACCCAAACAATTACTGGGAGTTTATATATAGAGACTCTCTTTTTTTATAGCTTACAGTTTATTCTCCCTTAGTCAGCACCTCTACACACACAAAAAAGTATCTGGGTGTGCGCCAGCTTATGCTTTTTATTAGCATTTTCAACAGTAACATCCTGTCAGAGTTAATAGTGGTGGTGCCCATGCAATGAATTGCTCCACAGGGTGGTTGAGGAACTGTCTTCTTCACAGTGAGTCTGACTGGGACACAACAGCTGCTTGCTCACAGCTCAGCCTGATACACAGTGACTGCAGGAACATCAAGTCCCTCACCAATGCTTTTCTCTGCTTTGTGTATTAGGCCTCTTGGTCAATTATGTTCAGTGACAATCTTCTGAAAGTGAGGAATCATTTGTGAAGGAGAGTGTGTTCTGGGAAAGTGTGTATGTGTGATATGAACCAAACAGAGTGCTTACAATGACCTAATCTGAAAAACTTGAGCCCTGTAATAAGGCCTCAGCGCGCGAACTTATTAACTATGAAAGTACTTAATGTGAACTAATCATCAGTGTTGGGGAAGCTACTCTGAAAATATAGTTTACCAAGCTACCAATTACTTCACACTGGAAGAAGTTAAGCTACACTAAAGCAACCATTAAGAAAAATATAGTTTAATAAAGTTACTTTGAAAAAGTAGTTCACTACATCAAAACTACTTTGTGAAAAATTATCATATGTAAATATGAAATGTCAGACTACAAGTTGTGGGCTATACTCGGCCTTGTCTCAGGATGGTAAGTTGGTGGTTAGTGGTGTGTGGGCTGTGCTTTGGCAGAGTGGGTGGGGTTAT
This sequence comes from Brachymystax lenok tsinlingensis, assembly GCA_030435695.1. Taxonomy (NCBI): domain Eukaryota; kingdom Metazoa; phylum Chordata; class Actinopteri; order Salmoniformes; family Salmonidae; genus Brachymystax; species Brachymystax lenok. The sequence goes on along the minus strand of CM059795.1, from coordinate 42,046,616 downwards.
ATCCTGCCTGTTTGGCCCTGTCCGGGGGGGTATCGTTGGACGGGGCCACAGTGTCTCCCGACCACTCCTGTCTCAGCCTCCAGTATTTATGCTGCAGTAGTTTATGTGTCGGGGGCTAGGGTCCGTCTGTTATATCTGGAGTATTTCTTCTCTCTTATCCGGTGTCCTGTGTGAATTTATGTATGCTCTCTCTTAATTGTCTCTCTCTCTTTCTTTCTTTCTCTCTCTCTCGGAGGAGGACCTGAGCATTAGGACCATTCCTCAAGGCCTACCTGGCCTGATGACTCCTTGATGTCCCCAGTCCACCTGGCCTTGCTGCTTCTCCAGTTTCAACTGTTCTGCCTGAACATTTTAAAACCTTGTCCATGTTCTGTTATAATCTGCACCCGGCACAGCCAGAAGAGGACTGGCAACCCCTCACAGCCTGGTTCCTCTCTAGGTTTCTTCCTAGGTTTTGGCCTTTCTAGGGAGTTTTTCCTAGCCACCGTGCTTTTACACCTGCATTGCTTGCTGTTTGGGGTTTTAGGCTGGGTTTCTGTACAGCACTCTGTGACATCAGCTGATGTAAGAAGGGCTTTATAAATACATTTGATTTGATGTGTAATTTATCCTATTAAACAAAAATATGTTTCAATTGAGAATTAGGCAGGTCTGATGCCAAAAAAGAAAGAAAATGACTGCCACGTCACCCATATGTTATTTTTTTTTCAAAAAGTAGTGTGAATGCCAGTGCCATCCTCCCCTCTTTCATGTTGCCAAAACGGTCTATGACTCATACAGTCAGTGGCGACCCGTCATTTAGGGAAAGGGGAATACCTAGTGTCGTAACGTTGGATTGATTCATGTGACGACTCCTGTTCATCGAATGATTAACTGTTTATAATTACGTGATTTATTGAATCAGGTAATTATTAACTCAGTATCCTGGCGCACCATGGGAAAGAGTGGCTTTATTGAGCTTCTAAATTAACTATCAGAATATTGATTTTACAACAGTCGCTAATTAATAAATTTCCTCTACAGTCTCATTCTGAACGTCGCATAATCTGGGAATCTGCACAAACACGAGTTTCACGAAATAAATCCGTACCACACCAATTGAGCTGATTATTTATTTACTAACAAGCAAAGATTATAATATAAGATACTCATACACACAGTCTGTGAATCGCAAATTCAACAATGAGTGGTTTGGAAGGAATCAGTGGCTAACTGCAAGCATTGCAAAGCAATCACTAGCCTGCTATTTAGTGGAGTGGCTGTGTGGTTCCAAGTCTGGGTTAAGGGTCACTTTTCCAAGCTTAAAATTATAAATATTCAACATTGGCCATGCTGTCAATCCAAAATGATTTCTGCCACACGTCAAAACAACTGTTAACTCAGAACTGGGAAATCTGACTTCCATGAGTTCAAGAAAATTGGGAACTCAGAAAAAAATTTGCTCCGAATGGTAAAATACGTTTTGAACGGTCATCCAACTCGGAAATGTAAGTTGGGAACTCAAGCCTCTTTACTGAGCTACGACCTGAAGATCACTGACGTCATCATCATGTTTCGACTGGGAACGTTCCGAGTTCCCAGTTGTCTTGAAAGCACCATAAATCCAGAGAATGCCAGACTTTGTTTGATGACAAAATTTGACCACAAAACGTGTACCTCCTTCCTGTTCAAGTGAGCACAACACAACAAGGTGAGTCCAAAAATGGATTGTACGCTGCTGCATAAATTATGTAATATGCCAGGGAGATATGTATACTGTAGCTAAAAAAGTAATACTAAGTGTATGTTGTGTAGTAAGCTTTTAGTAGCCCATGTGCCTCACCCTAATAGTTTTCCCCTCTAAATTTCACCTACTGTTCTGACTTGGTGGTGCACATGTAGCTTGTAACCTGTTTTAGAGAAATGTAATCATTGAATATTGTAAGAGCTTTCGTTGTCTGCTTATATGCCCCCTTTATTTATCCTACTGTTCTGACTTGGTGTACAGGGAGAACACTGTAAGAACGGCCCATGTTCTGAATTCTGTCGCTGTACATTTCAAAAGTGCTGAAGAAATAGTTATATTAAGCGGGATTGGTGTCCCCCCACGGGACGGTTGAGTTAACGTAGGCTAATGTGATTAGCATGAGGTTGTAAGTAAAAAAAAAAAAAAAAATCCCAGGACATAGATATATCTGATATGGGCAGAAAGCTTAAATTATTGTTAATCTAACTGCACTGTTAAATTTACAGTAGCTATTACAGTGAAAGAATACCATGCTATTGTTTGAGGAGAGTGCACAATTAACTAGAACATTTATTAATAAAGCAATTAGGCACATTTGGGCAGTCTTGATACAACATTTTGAACAGATATGCAATGGTTGATTGGATCAGTTGAAAACTTTGCACATACACTGCTGCCATCTAGTGGCCAAAATCAAAATTGCGATTGGGCTGGAATAATACATTATGGCCTTCCTCTTGCATTTCAAAGATGATGGTACAAAAAAAGCATGTTTTTTTCTTTGTATTATCTTTTACCAGATCTAATGTGTTATATTCTCCTACATTAATTTCACATTTCCACAAATTTCTAAGTGTTTCCCTTCAAATGGTATCAAAAATATGCATAACCTTGCTTCAGGTCCTGAGCTACAGGCAGTTAGATTTGGGAATGTCATTTTAGGTGAAAATCCTATAGAGGTTTTCACTATGTCCGTCCTAGCTCGCTCATTTATCTCTTATTCTAAATTATGGATTGCCTCTTATCCGATTGTCGTCCCCTAATGCCATAGTTTGTACACCTCAATTGTCAGTAGAAACCCCATTTGTTTAAACAAGTCAGTCATATCAGCTATGTTTTTTGAAAAGGAAGTAAATTAGGCTGAATGAACTGTTTCGCTGCCAGACAAGGCTCCGCTGATAGCCAGGTGTAGCAGTGGTAAGGTGTTGGGACTCTGCTGTTGGGCCGCTTTATGTAGGCCCTAACAATTTGTGGGCACTGTTTGACACCATTATAGTGAAATGAATGTATTGTTTAGTGTTGTATTGTGGCTTTGCTGGCATGCAACCCTCAACATTTTTGTTTTGTTTGCCCCACCAAGATTTACATGCTAAAATCGGCACTGCGTACAGATATGCTTGCTCGCTAGCCTAACTTCCTTTAATGGGGAACGATGAGCCAGCTAGTTAACATTAGCCTACTAGCCAAATACATTTAAACTCAGTTTTTCACAATTCCTGACATTTAACTTCTGACTTCAACTGTATGTAAACGTTCAACTTCAACTGTATATATTGAACTTCCATCCTCTCAGGCAAGAATACCTGCCAGAATTACAGTTAAAATTGTTGGCCAGTATGAAGAATTAAGAAAAACCACAAGTCCAAATCCCTATCTCCATTCATGGCTAATTTAGCTTGCTGCAACATAACGAGATGCAACAATTACATGTTTTTCTGTCAATGACGTTTGGGTTTTGATGTGATGTGATTGGTGTGAAGCCAAATCCAAACTGGCTTCCCTTGACACTTTTTATTTGGTGCGCCAGGACTATTCAAAGATGAGCTCGCTGAGTTTAGCTCAATGCTGATTGGTTATTATAAAAAAATTTTATGCAACAAGGGAGGCTAAATGCTCTCTGGCAGCAACAATATCATACTATTTTTTTACCACAGAGAGATGAAAAGATAAATGATTGTATATGTTTTTTCTTTTTTTCTTGGTAAATGTTTTTGAAGCCTGGCTTCCCTTGGCATTCATGAATACACGTCACTAGTGGTTATGGGACCAAACCATTGTTTGTAGGGTAGGATGTTTGAAGCTTGCATAAAGAAGCATTTACTCGGATCAGTTTGGAAAGGTGTCACCCATTGTTTGGAGACTGAAGCTCCACCTGTAACAAGAACAAAGTGTTAGAGTGATAACCAAACCATAAAATTGAGTGGGGGGTTTGCTCGCACTACAGGTGGCTATATAGGTCTGATAATACGGGACTAGTAAAGGCCCAGTGCACTACTTTTGTGAAGAAATAAATAATGAAATAAATATTAATTTTTTATTATTCTGATTTTTCAAACATTAATTTGTTTGCATAGTCAACTTACACACAGAACTGACACACACTTGCCCCACCAGACATGCCACCAGGGATCTTTCACACAAATATTCAAGGAAATGTACAGTATTATACAGAGCCATGAGCGCATGGAACTCCCTTCCATCTCATATAGTACATGTAAACAAAGAACACCTCACGGCACAACGCTTCTCCCTCATGTGACCTACTTGTTGTGTGTATGTACTGAAATGTATGTGTAACTGATAGATGCGCACACACACACACACTACATGTTCATGTTTGTAAATGTATGTAAATTGTAAAGTATTTTGTCTGTAATGTCTTTTTCGTTTTGTGTCGGACCACAGTAAGACTTGCTGTCACCATTGGTGTCGACTCATGGGGGTCCTAATAAATGTGTGGATCAGTGCACAGGAGTTCTCACGCCCGGCAGGGCACAACCATTGATGACATGCCAGTGTTACATGGCGTTCCATACATTGAGCCACTACCAACAGCAGAGATGCGCTCTTTTCCCTGTAGAGGATAGCTAAATTGCAAAAGAAATATGTTGTTTAGAAAACAGCCACATTAAGGCTGGAATATCAAACTTTTCAGACCTAATTCACATAGAAATATGAGTTATAGATCTGTCATTCTCATTGAAAGCAAGTCTAAGAAGTGGTAGATCTGTTCTATGTGCGCAATGTTTGTTTTTGTGTCTTTTACTTTAGGTTTTGAACACAAGCTTCAAACAGCTGAAAATACAATATTTTTGCTTACTGAAAAGATATTTTACAGCGGTTTAGATGGTACAATGATTCTCTACAAATTGATTGTTTAGTTTTTCAAATTTGGCGTACTATTAGAATTTTAGCAACCAGGAAATGTTGGAGCAATTTCTGCATATTGCATCTTTAAGATATTTGTTGTAATGGTGTTGATATTTCCCGCCTTGACAGCAGAGGGCGCACTTGTTAATTGTAATGGCCTTTACTGTCGCTCCTTTGTTCCAAGTCCACTTCTATCCAATCATATAGCTGTGAACAGCATGACAGCATTTGGCCTATGTTGACCAGTGGACACGAGTGCTCAAAGCCAGCAGGCAGGACCGGATTAACAAATCATAGGCCCCGGGTTGCATTTTCCTGTCATGGTTTAGGTCCACTTGTAGAATCTAGGCCAAGGTGTCCAAACACCGTTTTAAGACATTATGTTGGTGTTTCCTTTATTTTGTCAGTTACCTTCATGTGCTTGTGATAAAATGTAATCAATTTTTGGGGATTGAAACTATTGATCCTCTGTGACTGCTCTCTGGTGTATTTTGGTTGGATAAAAAAATTGACAGCATCAGATACAATATATATACAAAAGCATGTGGACACCGTTTCAAATGAGTAGATATGGCCATTTCAGCCACACCCGTTGCTGACAGGTGTATACAATCGAGCACACAGCCATGCAATTTTCATAGACAAACAGTGGCAGTAGAATGGCCTTACTGAAGAGCTCAGGGACATTCAACGTGGCACTGTCATAGGATTCCACCTTTCTAACAAGTCAGTTTGTCAAATTTCTGCCCTGTTAGAGGTCCAGTGCTGTTAAGTGTAAGTGCTGTTAATGTGAAGTGGAAATGTCTAGGAGTAACAACGGCTCAACAGCGAAGTTGTAGGCCACACAAGGTCATAGAACGTGACCGCCGAGTACTGAAGCACTACCGAGTTCCAAACTGCTTCTGGAAGCAATGTCAGCACAATAACTGTTCGTTGGTACACAAGCCTAAGATCACCATGCGCAATGCCAAGCATCGGCTGGAGTAATTTAAAACTTGCCACCATTGGACTCTGGAGCCGTGGAAACGCATTCTCTGGAGTAATCTGGCAGGCCAATGGACAAACCTGGGTTTGGGGGATGCCAGGAGAATGCTGCCAACTGTAAAGTTTGATAGAGGAGGAATAATGGTCTGGGCAGTGCTAAATTTGTGCCAGCAGGAGAGAGGGAGACAGGGAGCTGGGGGGAAGTGCTCGGGTCAAGTGCAATTTGTAGTTCAAGAACAAGCAAATGTATAACCCCTGGATTGTCATGCAGAATTCAAAGTTGAGCTGTACAACATACAAAAAGGTTGAGAGCTTGGGTCTAGAAATGACTGCAGGGATTAAACTAGCAAAGGAGTGGGTGGAATGTACAGTACGTTAACATCCTCTGACTCAGACGTAAAAAACAAAAAACAAAGAGCCCTCAGAAAAAAGGTTTTTGAACATACCCGAACCAAGGCACATTTGGTGGCAGCAAGGCTTGTAGAGAAGGCTAAAGAGGACACTCAGGTTATAGTTAACACAAAACAAAATAGACTCTACAGCCAGAGTCTTCCAAACAGCCTTAGGAGGCTAAATGTCAAAGCCACAGGCCCGCTCATGGCTCTGAGCAAGAAATTGACTCTCATGAGTTAAATGGACTTGACATGGGCAGAGTCATTGTGGAAGGTTTTGAAAATTAAGGTAGGATTTTCTTTTTTCTTTGCAAATTTGTTCTGTACTGTGAAGGAAATCTGAATATGTGCTTCATATTATCACATAGGCAGGAGGCCTATATATTGTCATATGTGTGTTCTGCTGTAGCCTACATTGATTTATTGTACAGTTGTGGCCAAAAGTTTTGAGAATGACACAAATATACATTTTCACAAAGTCTGCTGCCTCAGCTTGTATGATGGCAATTTGCATATACTCCAGAATGCCATGAGGAGTGATCAGATGAATTGCAATTAATTGCAAAGTCCCTCTTTACCATGCAAATGAACTGAATCCCCCCAAAACATTTCCACTGCATTTCAGCCCTGCCACAAAAGGACCAGCTGACATCATGTCAGTGATTCTCTCGTTAACACAGGTGTGAGTGTTGACGAGGACAAGGCTGGAGATCACTCTGTCATGCTGATTGAGTTCGAATAACAGACTGGAAGCTTCAAAAGGAGGGTGGTGCTTGAAATCATTGTTCTTCCTGTCAGCCATGGTGACCTTTAAGGAAACACGTGCCGTCATCATTGCTTTGCACAAAAAGGCAAGGATATTGCTGCCAGTAAGACATACATTTTTTAACCACTCCACACATTTCTTGTTAACAAACTATAGTTTTGGCAAGTCGGTTAGGACATCTACTTTGTGCATGACACAAGTAATTTTTCCAACAATTGTTTACCGACAGATTATTCCACTTATAATTCACTGTATCACAATTCCAGTGGGTCAGAAGTTTACATATACTAAGTTGACTGTGCCTTTAAACAGCATGGAAAATTCCAGAAAATGATGGCATGGCTTTAGAAGCTTCTGATAGGCTAATTGACATCATTTGAGTCAATTGGAGGTGTACCTGTGGACGTATTTCAAGGCCTACCTTCAAACTCAGTGCCTCTTTGCTTGACATCATGGGAAAATCAAAAGAAATCAGCCAAGACCTGAGAAAAAAAAATGGTAGAAGTCTGGTTCATCCTTGGGAGCAATTTCCAAACGCCTGAAGCTTCCACGTTCATCTGTACAAACAATATTACGCAAGTATAAACACCATGGGACCACGCAGCCGTCATACTGCTCAGGAAGGAGACGCGTTCTGTTTCCTAAAGATGAACGTACTTTGGTGCGAAAAGTGCAAATCAATCCAAGAACAACAGCAAAGGACCTTGTGAAGATGCTGGAGGAAACAGGTACAAAAGTATCTGTATCCACAGTAAAATGAGTCCTATATCGACATAACCTGAAAGGCCACTCAGCAAGGAAGAAGCCACTGCTCCAAAACCGCCATAAAAAAGCCAGACTACGGTTTGCAACTGCACATGGGGACATAGATTGTACTTTTTGGAGAAATGTCCTCTTGTCTGATGAAACAAAAATAGAACTGTTTGGCCATAATGACCATCGTTATGTTTGGAGGAAAAAGGGGGAGGCTTGCAAGCCGAAGAACACCATCCCAACCTTGAAGCACAGGGGTGGCAGCATCATGTTGAGGGACTGCTGCACTTCACAAAATAGATGGCATCATGAGGTAGGACAATTATGTGGATATATTGAAGCAACATTTCAAGACATCAGTCAGGAACTTAAAGCTTGGTCGCAAATGGGTCTTCCAAATGGACAATGACCCCAAGCATACTTCCAAAGTTGTTGCAAATTGGCTCAAGGACAACAAATTAAAGGTATTGGAGTGGCCATCACAAAGCCCTCACCTCAATCCTATAGAAATGTGTGGGCAGAACTGAAAAAGTGTGTGCGAGCAAGGAGGCCTACAAACCTGACTTAGATACACCAGCTCTGTCTGGAGGAATGGGCCAAAATTCACCCAACTTATTGTGGGAAGCTTGTGGAAGGCTACCCGAAACGTTTGACCCAAGTTAAACAATTTAAAGGCAATGCTACCAAATACTAATTTAGTGTATGTAAACTTCTGACCCACTGAGAATGTGATGAAAGAAATACAAGCTGAAAAATAAAGTGGTGATCCTAACTGATCTAAGACAGGGAATTCTTACTAGGATTAAATGTCAGGAATTGTGAAAAACTGAGTTTAAATGTACTTGGCTAAGGTGTATGTAAACTTCCGACTTCAACTGTAAATATATCCTTTCACTGTTTACAGCAGACCAGCCTTATAGGGTGCCATGGCTGTGTCCAGTTTACACATGTGTAAATCTGTGTGTATAGCAATGGAATTCAAATTAAATAAATCCAACCAATGCCTCACGTGTCGTGCTGTAGGTCCACCACACACCCGAAAGGGTTTTGGGGTCCTGTCCAGAAACAACCCTTAGCCCGTACCCCTAGACACTTGTGGAGATCTGAGAGAATTGGACAGGTGTAGGTAGGCAATTCTGCCAAAATTCCACCAAGACAATCAGAGGGTAAGGTGGAGCTCTCACCATGTCACCACCCATCAATCACTCTCAGATCTCCACAAGTGTCTAGACTCTGGGCAGTAGGGGCTTGGGGTTGTTTCTGGACAGGCCATGAGTATTATGGTACCTCAGTCAGTCAGTCAGTCTGGCACTGTCAAAACATTTTAATACACTGGCTTCCTCTTTAAACACTTGCTTCCTCTGTCCTTGACAGAATCTCAATTGCATTAATTTGATTCATTGCATCCTCTCTCCTCATCTACTTCTCAAAACCCATTGGATGATAAGGTCAGAGGTCCCTCCCCTCTCACCTTTTTCAATGGGTTTTGAGAAGGAGGCGATGAGAGAGGACGTGAGGAATGAAGGAATGCAATTGTGATTCTCCCCTTGTTTCCTCACCTCCCTCTCAAAGCACATTGGGGGAGAAGAGGGAAGGTTCCACCCCTTCGGGCTCCAATGCACTTTCAAGAAGAGGCAAGGAGTGGAGGAAACAAGAACAGTGTACGCAAGAATGTGATATATAGTTTTCACACATATACACACACAAACAGACCTGGCTACTTGGCATGACAAATAAACATGCTGTGTCCATGTTTCATGTGACATTTTGAATGACGTGTAGATGTTTTGTTTGAGTTATTGTCTCATTTTGCCTTATCTAGACTCTTATTCCTGTAACTTAACATGTGAAGCTGCAGGAAAACCATAGCAAACCATTTTTAAAATGTGACCCTGATGTCACATATTTGGCCCTTTATTTATAGATAGACCTATATAAGCACTGATATATTTGGATATCTCCGTGCACTTCCTTCAATATGCAATGTGACACAAGACAACATATTGTTAATCAGACTGTCCTAGTGGGTCTAAAAATGCCTTGGAGACTATTTGTAAACGTGCATTAATTTATATTAACATTCGATGAAGGTTAGACATGCCGCCAGAATGATGAGGGAATCAATATGCCGCCAGGGACAAGTGATCCTTAAGTGGCAAACGTCGGCTGGGCAAGAAGCCAACAGTTGTGTGCTTGACTGAGCTGGGAGATGAGAGTTATCCCCAGCAAATTAAAATACAGCAGACAATGATGATCGGTCCGAGTATCCAGGGTCCACCCCTTGCATCGAGTTGCGCAAATAATTCTACAGTTACCGGCTCAGCAACCATGAATTCTAAAATAAGCCATCAAAATGAGCAACAATTCCCACACAGAAATGCAATGTGCCATGCTCATGGGCTGAAATTAACAGGGGAATGACATTCCGCACCCTTGCTAATAGGAACGGAGGAAGAGACGTGATGCTAAATTGATGGCGTAACATTATGACACTACCTTATAAATACCTGCTATGCTGACAAGGTATCATTATAACCACTACCATATAAATACCTGCTATGCTGATCAGTGAGATAGGAAGCGATGTGAATTATGAGTTTACTAAATGAATGAAAAGATCCATTCAGACCAGCCTTACTGATTGAACTTTCGTAACTAGATTACACTATAAGGGAGTCTAGTTTTGGCCGCGGGTGATTTGATTTGGCCCCCCAAGTTTTCTGAGCAAAAAAAACAATGTTTTAAAACTTTTTTTCCTCCTCATTGTTGTACATAAAAGACTGTAAAAACACCAACAAATCAGCTCCAAGTGATTTTAAATTTGGAAATGTGTTCCAAAGTATTCCCATGCATAATAGAGATATATATATACAGTGCCTTACAAAAGTATTCATCCCCCTTGGCATTTTTCCTATTTTGTCGCATTACAACCTGTAATATAACTGGATTTTGGATTGTAATGTAATGGACATACACAAAATAGTTCAAATTGGTGAAGTGAAGAATATATATATTTTTTTTAAATAAAAACTGAAAAGTGGTGCGTGCATATGTATTCACCACCTTCGCTATGAAGCCCCTAAATAAGATCTTGTGCAACCAATTACCTTCAGAAGTCACATAATTAGTTAAATAAAGTCCACTTGTGTACAATCTAAGTGTCACATGATCTGTCACATGATCTCTGTATATATACACCTGTTCTGAAAGGCCCCAGACTCTGCAACACCACTAAGCAAGGGACACCACCAAGCAAGCGGCACCAGGAAGACCAAGAAGGTCTCCAAACAGGTCAGGGACAAAGTTGTGGAGAAGTACAGATCAGGATTGGGTTATAAAAAAATATCAGAAACTTTGAACATCCCACGGAGCACCATTAAATCATTATTAAAAAATGGAAAGAATATGGCACCACAATAAACCTGCCAAGAGAGGGGCCGCCCACCAAAACTTACGGACCAGGCAAGGAGGGAATAAACCAGAGAGGCAACAAAGAGACCAAAGATAACCCTGAAGGAGCTGCAAAGCTCCACAGGGGAGATTGGAGTATCTGTCCATAGAACCACTTGAAACCATAAACTCCACAGAGCTGGGCTTTATGGAAGAGTGGCCAGAAAAAAATCCATTGCTTAAAGAAGAAAATTAGCAAACGTGTTTGGTGTTCGCCAAAAGGCATGCGGGAGACTCCCTAAACATATAGAAGAAGGTACTCTTGTCAGATTACACTATATTGAGATTTTTGGCCATCAAGGAAAATGTCTGGCGCAAACCCAACACCTCTCATCACCCCGAGAACACCACCACCATGGTGGTGGCAGCATCATGCTGTGGGGATGTTTTTCATCGGCAGGGACTGGGAAGGAATGATGGATGGTGCTAAATACAGGGAAATACTTGAGGGAAACCTGTTTCAGTCTTCCAGAGATTTGAGACTGGGACAGAGGTTCACCTTCCAGCAGGACGATGACCCTAAGCATATTGCTAAAGCAACACTCGAATGGTTTAAGGGGAAACATTTAAATGTATTGGAATGGCCTAGTCAAAGCTGAATCTAGTTGATGATCCCTGCAGTACACAGTAACCTATATGAATGTGAGAAGAACTAGCTTACTGAGATGTCAACCATCACCCTTTGCTGTTTTTCCCCCATCTCAGGGGTCATACAGTGGGGCAAAAAAGTATTTAGTCAGCTACCAATTGTGCAAGTTCTCCAACTTAAAAAGATGAGAGAGGCCTGTAATTTTCATCATAGGTACACTTCAACTATGACAGACGAAATGAGAAAAAGAAATCCAGAAAATCACATTGTAGGATTTTTAATTTATTTATTTGCAAATGATGGTGGAAAATAAGTATTTGGTCAATAACAAAAGTTTATCTCAATACTTTGTTATATACCCTTTGTTGGCAATGACAGAGGTCAAACGTTTTCTGTAAGTCTTCACAAGGTTTTCACACACTGTTGCTGGTATTTTGGCCCATTCCTCCATGCAGATCTCCTCTAGAGCAGTGATGTTTTGGGGCTGTCGCTGGGCAACACGGACTTTCAACTCCCTCCAAAGATTTTCTATGGGGTTGAGATCTGGAGACTGGCTAGGCCACTCTAGGACCTTGAAATGCTTCTTACGAAGCCACTCCTTCGTTGCCCGGGCGGTGTGTTTGGGATCATTGTCATGCTGAAAGACCCAGCCACGTTTCATCTTCAATGCCCTTGCTGATGGAAGGAGGTTTTCACTCAAAATCTCACGATACATGGCCCCATTCATTCTTTCCTTTACACGGATCAGTCGTCCTGGTCCCTTTGCAGAAAAACAGCCCCAAAGCATGATGTTTCCACCCCCATGCTTCACAGTAGGTATGGTGTTCTTTGGATGCAACTCAGCATTCTTTGTCCTCCAAACACGACGAGTTGAGTTTTTACCAAAAAGTTCTATTTTGGTTTCATCTGACCATATGACATTCTCCCAATCCTCATCTGGATCATCCAAATGCTCTCTAGCAAACTTCAGACGGGCCTGAACATGTACTGGCTTAAGCAGGGGGACACGTCTGGCACTGCAGGATTTGAGTCCCTGGCGGCGTAGTGTGTTACTGATGGTAGGCTTTGTTACTTTGGTCCCAGCTCTCTGCAGGTCATTCACTAGGTCCCCGTGTGGTTCTGGGATTTTTGCTCACCGTTCTTGTGATCATTTTGACCCCACGGGGTGAGATCTTGCGTGGAGCCCCAGATCGAGGAAGATTACCAGTGGTCTTGTATGTCTTCCATTTCCTAATAATTGCTCCCACAGTTGATTTCTTCAAACCAAGCTGCTTACCTATTGCAGATTCAGTCTTCCCAACCTGGTGCAGGTCTACAATTTTGTTTCTGGTGTCCTTTGACAGCTCTTTGGTCTTGGCCATAGTGGAGTTTGGAGTGTGACTGTTTGAGGTTGTGGACAGGTGTCTTTTATACTGATAACAAGTTCAAACAGGTGCCATTAATACAGGTAACGAGTGGAGGACAGAGGAGCCTCTTAAAGAAGAAGTTACTACAGGTCTGTGAGAGCCAGAAATCTTGCTTGTTTGTATGTGACCAAATACTTATTTTCCACCATAATTTGCAAATAAATTCATAAAAAATCCTACAATGTGATTTTCTGGATTTCTTTTCCTCATTTTGTCTGTCATAGTTGAAGTGTACCTATGATGAAAATTACAGGCCTCTCTCATCTTTTTAAGTTGGAGAACTTGCACAATTGGTGGCTGACTAAATACTTTTTTGCCCCACTGTATATCAGGGTCTGTTTTCAGCCCAATCATGGCCTTCTCCGTCCAGTTCCCCTGCAGTGGACACACCTTCCTGGAATACGCTTTTGTCTATTGGCTGGGACAAATCATAGGTGGTATTTTGCCTACCGTCTGGAGAAAAATGGTAGCCTGGTCAAGCAGACTGGCGTCTGCGCTCACTCTTCATTTTACTTCACTTCGTCATACATGAAGTGAAAGAGAATGTGAGCTATCGCGAGATCAGTCTGGTTCCACTAGGATAAAGAAATGGTAGCCTTGTTCCAGATTGTTTTGTGCTGCATAGCCAACGGCTATTGTCATTGGCATGACCCTGTCCTGGGGCTCAGGACAGGGTTGGACTATAGAGAAAAACTTGCTCCTAAGTGGACCCTGTCTAATCTCTCTCTGTATTCACAGGCAGGGCAATGTACATCCTGCTCTTTGACAAAGTCATACCACTCCTGTCTGGGAAAAGCACAATGGGCCTGGACATCCCTGTTGTCCAGAAAAAAAAGGTTCAGTAACACAGATACCTGAGATTGTGGCATTGGCCCTCTTTCCATGTGGGTGCTGGGGGCCGGCCATTAGTATTTGGTCATATTATGGTGACCTTAGCCTGACTGGGTCTAAGGGCTTTCACACATTCACACAAGTCTTAACTTTGTGAGAATTTTACTCACCCCAAAAAACTAGTAAGGGGCACCAATATGGAAAATCTATATCTTATCTGTTGAATTATTGATATTGGTGATCACCACTTAAAAAACAAACAAATGCAAACCAAACCCAGTATTCTGTCTGTGCTCAGGACTACATGTTGCCCATGCAATTGAAACAGTTTCTACAAATGTTCTAATATTGCTGCCCTAAACGGGCCATAGTATTAGTTATTTACAGTGGTTGAAAAAAATGGGACAAGAATGCAAATGAATGTACCTCATGGAAGCTTTTGATATGGGACTGTGTGCTGTAAATGTTCATTATGAGCGGTTTTGTGAATGAATATGCCCTATCAAAGCTTTTAATATGGGAAAAGTATTCCTGGACTTTTCCTTATTACGCAAAAACATACATTTTAGTCACTGAAATAACCTTTTCCAAAGCTGTCATGAGCACATGAACTGAAATTAACCTTATACTCTGAATGACTACAGCATTGGCATACCATGTTGTTGCTGTATGAACTGAAATGAACCTTCAGTTACTACATCAATACAACATACTCAAGATGACTGGCGGGACAGAGCAGACTTGAAAGGAAGACCAGACATGTCCCTTATGCCATCAGTCATTGATACATACCTCAGTAAGGCAGTGTGACATACTGTTCCTTAAAGTAAAAATAATTATCTCTCTGTGAAGCTAATTTGGAGCCAGGCATTTTCAGCACCCGAAAAGGTTCTGTACCATATGATGGAGTACCATAGTCTTTTCTTGTGTGCTGGATTTGGCAGTGCTTCAACTGTCCTGTTTTAGTTGCAATAGGCAGAGAGGAAGAGGCGAAGTGAGGTTTTACTCCGCCCAAAATGTGTCCATGAAAATATGCCCACAAAGTGAGGAATGTTTGTATGGAGGTCAATGAGTGTCGAATTTGGTCACCAAAAATGTAATTGCTAGTTTGCTACGTCAGGCTTATTTGATTTAATACAATTTTTGTAATGGTTAGGTTTTTATGAATGCACTGTTATAAGTGGACGCATGTGGTATTTCAGCAACTTTGAAAGAAACTGATTTATATAGGAGTTGTGCCTGTTGTCATAGAGCTAGAGGTCGATACGACATTTTAAAGGGGTTATGAAGGGGTCAGATATGCTCATGTCAAGTCTTCCAATGCATGATAACTGCATCATAATATATTATACCTTGATACTTTAAGTGTTACTGTCTTTTTTTGATGCTTATCTCATGCCTGGTTTATGAACACCCATGTAAGTTAAGGAGATTCTGTGAAAGCACATGTTTGGTTGTGCCTGAAAAGTCAGTTCACTTTTGCTTTTTGCCAAAAGAGAAAACTCAGAATGTATAGTCAGACGCTGGCATTACCTCACTGCAGTTATACAACAGTGACTGTGTCCGAAATGGCATCATATTCCCTATATAGTGCACTACCCTATGGATCCTGGTTAAAAAAATAGTGCACTGTACAGTGAATACGGTGCCATTTCAACTTCTATCTTGTACATAACAGTTCTATAATGTTGATTCTGTAAGGAATTCTATAATGTTGTTTGTCTGGCAGTACCTCAGTAGCTTCTCAGACCAAAAACTAGTATTCAATTTGTTAATGATGCATTGAGATAGAGCATGGTGATTGATTAACAAAGTTCAAAAAGATTAAACAAATTGTCACAAAGGACATGAGGACTAGGGCTACATTTAATTCACATTTCCGTTTTTGAATTTCTCTGCAATGCAGTTGCCCAGAATGATCTGTCCGGTTTTATCTAGTTGAAGGACCCTTAGGATTCCTGTCAGAATTCATTTTTCTGTTGAAGCTTATGAGTGTTCTGTGTTCTAGCTGCCTCAATTTTCAGTGTTCTGCTGCTATTCTGATGGGTGAATGGTACATTGAATGAATCTACAAAACCTATTTCTGTCGTGATCGTCGTGAAGAACGGACCAAGGTGCAGCGAGGTGTCCAGTATACATAATTTTATTTATACGTAACTGGTGAAAACAAAGAACAAACCGACCGTGACGACCGTGTAGCACATACAGGTGCTCACACAATAAACAATGACCCACACCGCAAGTGGGGAAAAGAACAAACATATATATGGTCCCCAATTAGAGGTAACAACACTCAGCTGCCTCTAATTGGGAACCATCAACAAACCAACCTAGAAAATAAAACATAGAACAAAAACCACCCCTGCTCACGTCCTGACCAAAACCACCATAGCCCTTTTGGCTGCTCTATCTATGGCCATGACGTGACAGTACCCCCTCCCAAAGGTGCGGACTCCGACCGCGCCAAAAAAGTCACTGGGAGGGGTCTCTCGGGTGGGTCCTCGCCTTAGGCGGCAGCTCCGGTGCGGGCCGTACCCTCGTTGCGGGCCCCGGACTGGGCACCCTCGTTGCGGGCCCCGGACTGGGGACCCTCGTTGCGGGCCCCGGACTGGAGACCCTCACTCGCACTCTGGTGCGGGGAGCAGGAACCGGCCGTACTGGGCTCGTGAAGCGCACTCTGGTGCGGGGAGCAGGAACCGGCCGTACTGGGCTCACGCCGCACACAGGGACAGTGCATGCTGGGCTCTGAAAACGCACAGGGAACCTGGTGCGTGGAGCAGGAACGGGCCTCGCCGGGCTCTGAAGGCGCACAGGGGACCTGCTGCGTGGAGCAGGGGCAGGACGTGCCGGGCTCTGAAGGCGCTCAGGGGACCTGATGCGTGGAGCAGGGACAGGCCTCACCGGGCTCTGAAGGCGCAGAACGCGCACAGGAATCCTGGAGCGTGGGACAGGGACAGTGCATGCTGGGCTCACAACACGCACAGGGATCCGGGAGCGTGGAGCAGGGACAGGCCTCACCGGGCTCTGAAGGCGCACAGGGGACCTGGTGCGTAGAGCCGGCCCCATGTGCAACCCCCCAAAAAAATCTTGGGGCTGCGAACCCCCCAGGAACTCCCGCCAAGGTAGGGCCTCCCACTCCGCCCTGATCTCCGCCACGGTCCAGAACTCCTTCTGGCCATGCTGCTTGGTCCTTTCGTGGTGGGTCATTCTGCTGTGATCGTCGTGAAGAACGGACCAAGGTGCAGCGAGGTATCCAGTATACATAATTTTATTTATAAGTAACTGGTGAAAACAAAGAACAAACCGACCGTGTAGCACATACAGGTGCTCACACAATAAACAATGACCCACACCGCAAGTGGGGAAAAGAACAAACATATATATGGTCCCCAATTAGAGGTAACGACACTCAGCTGCCTCTAATTGGGAACCATCAACAAACCAACCTAGAAAATAAAACATAGAACAAAAACCACCCCTGCTCACGTCCTGACCAAAACCACCATAGAGCAGCCAAAAGGGCTATCTATGGCCAGGACGTGACAATTTCTGCTTGTAGGTACAGTCATCTGAGACAGATACTTTTGGTTTTTGCTTTAGCTGCACAGAAGCTCATGATAAGTTAAAGAATTGAATTAATGTTAAAAAAAAATTTAAATAATCATTCCATGTGAAGAGTTGGCCCATTCATTGTAGATGTTTGGCAATTTAATCAAATTATCTGGAATAAAGGGAATATCTCAGAATACAACATCACAATATTCCCACATAGCACATATTCCTAACACCCAAAAGGAATAATGGTAATGGGAAAATACAAATGTTCAACTTCTACTGGGCAATTCTTCCACCAGAAAAAATTTAACATGTTAGCCTATAATCAGTATTTTAGTCTCTGCGGGAGGCAGTAAACTGTATATGGATTGTCCGTCCAGTACAGTTGGCCTTAGAGATCCCATCTCCATAATTGAGCATGATTAACTAAATAAACAACACAGGACAACTTCCTTCACTGTAGAACTTGTTGAACAGTCTTGGTGGTTCCAAACTTCTTCCATTTAAGAATGATGGAGGCCACTGTGTTCTTGGAGACCTTCAATGCTGCAGACATTTTTTGGTACCCTTCCCCAGATCTGTACCTCGACACAATCCTGTCTCAGAGAACTATGGACAATTCCTCTGACCTCATGGCTTGTTTTTTTGCTCTGATATGCACTGTCAACTGTGGGATGTTATATAGACAGGTGTGTACATTTCCAAATCATGTCCAATCAATTGAATTTAACCACAGGTGGACTGCAATCAAGTTGTAAAAACATCTCAAGGATGATGAATGGAAACAGGATGCGCCTGAGATCAATTTCGAGTCTCATAGCAGAGGATTTGAATACTTGTGTAAATAAGGTATTTCAGATGTATTTTATTTTATTTTCGCTTTGTCATTATGGGGCATTGTGTGTAGATTGATTAGGATTTTTTAAATTTAATTCATTTTAGAATAAGGCTGTAAAGTAACAAAATGCGGAAAAAGTCAAGGGGTCAGAATACTTACACTGTATATGGTGTGATATACCACGGCTTTCAATCTAGAAGAAAAGGAAACGCACACCTATATAGGCGAGGTGCTGGCTAGCGGAGTGGAAAACTTGAAAATAAGTTTAGGAGCTCAGATGCAAAAAAAGATTTTATACCACGGCTTTCAGCCAAATCAGCATTCAGGAATCAAACCAGGTTTATAATTGTAAATAAAACCCCTTTGCGCATGTGCATAACTATAGATAAATCCATCAGGAGAGTTTAGTGATGAAAGTTGAACAGAGGATCTCGAAATGTCTGAGCAAGAAACACTTGGACTAAGTAAAAAAAAAAAAAGAATGTTAGGCTATTTTCTGGCAATTATGCTGATATTATTTACGCCTCTTCAACCTCAGGAGGCTGAAGAAACTTGGCTTGTCACCTAAAACGCTCACAAATTTTTACAGATGCACAATTGAGAGCATCCTGTCGGGCTGTATCACCACCTGGTACGGCAACTGGACTGCCCACAACCGCAGGGCTCTCCATAGGGTGGTGCGGTCTGCACAACGTATCACCGGGGGGAAACTACCTGCCCTCCAGGACACGTACAGCACCCGATGTCACAGGAAGGCCAAAAAGATAAAGTACAACAACCACCCAAGCCACTGCTCAGTACAGGTGCATCAAAGCTGGGACAGAGAGACTGAAAAACAGCTTCTATCCATCAGAATGTTAAATAGCCATCACTAGCACAGAGGGGCTGCTGCCTATATACACAGACTTGAAATCATTGGCCATTTTAATAAATGGAACACTAATCACTTTAGTAATGTCACTTTAATAATGTTTACATATCTTGCACTCATCTCATATGTATATACTGTATTCTATACTATTCTACTGTATCTTAGTCTATGCCGCTCTGACATTGCTCGTCCATATATTTATATATTCTTAATTTTTCCATTCCTTTACTTAGATTTGCGTGTATTGGGTATATGTTGTGAAATGGTTAGATATTACTTGTTAGATATTGCTGTACTGTCGGAACTAGAAGCACAAACATTTCGCTACACCCGCAATAACATGTGTATGTGACCAAAAAAATTTGATTTGATGTTAAGACTACAAACCGTTATAAACGGACGGTTTGCGAGATTGACTTGTCAGTTCAATAGGCATAGTTTAGACACAAAAATCTGGGCAGTAGCCCAGACAAGGTGTAGTCGGCAAGAGGTAAACTAAACGATTTAGCAGCTTGCTTAGTTCAAATTAACAGACATTTATTCAACGTGAGTAGCGAGGTGATTTCGAGGTAAGAAGTGGTTGTGTTGCCCAATAGCCTGCTGGAATAGGCTACTGAGGATGGGGTTGTAATGTCAATCACTGAGTTAAATATGAATAATATGTAGATGAACTGAATATGCTTGTCAACAACAGCCAGTGTTTACTTTGTAGATTATTTTGTTTTACCTGTAGCCTAATCTGACTACTGTTACCGTCAATCGAATGCGTTCTAACAATTGATTGGCAATAGCGATAGAGCTTTGTTGACTTACAATTTAATTAACTAAACATGCCCATTAATAATATTTACATAAAAACTTAATAGCTATTTATTAAATTGGTTTGCCAGCTCCAGGTAGGCTACACAAGTGGCACATTGATTTGTAATGACTCCAGTGATATCGTCATTTCAACATGTTTATTGTATAAAATTGGTAGCCTACAAAGGCATATACAGTCGTGGCCAAAAGTTTTGAGAATGACACAAATATTAATTTCCACAAAGTTTGCTGCTTCAGTGTCTTTAGATATTTTTGTCAGATGTTACTATGGAATACTGAAGTATAATTACAAGCATTTCATAAGTGTCAATGGCTTTTATTGACAATTACATGAAGTTGATGCAAGAGCCAATATTTGCAGTGTTGAGAGTTATTTTTCAAGACCTCTGCAATCCACCCTGGCATGCTGTCAATTAACTTCTGGGCCACATCCTGACTGATGGCAGCCCATTCTTGCATAATCAATGCTTGGAGTTTGTCAGAATTTGTGGGTTTTTGTTTGTCCACCCGCCTCTTGAGGATTGACCACAAGTTCTCAATGGGATTAAGGTCTGGGTAGTTTCCTGTCCATGGACCCAAAATATCGATGTTTTGTTCCCCGAGCCATTTAGTTGTAACTTTTGCCTTATGGCAAGGTGCCCCATCATGCTGGAAAAAGCATTGTTTGTCACCAAACTGTTCCTGGATGGTTGGGAGAAGTTGCTCTCGGAGGATGTGTTGGTACCATTCTTTATTCTTAGGCAAAATTGTGAGTGAGACCACTCCCTTGGCTGAGAAGCAACCCCACACATGAATGGTCTCAGGATGCTTTATTGTTGGCATGACACAGGACTGATGGTGGCGCTCACCTTGTCTTCTCCGGACAAGCTTTTTTCCGGATGTCCCAAACAATCGGAAAGGGGATCAGAGAAAATGACTTTACCCCAGTCCTCAGCAGTCCTTTTGCAGAATATCAGTCTGTCCCTGATGTTTTTCCTCGAGAGAAGTGGCTTCTTTCCTGCCCTTCTTGACACCAGGCCATCCTCCAAAAGTCTTCGCCTCACTGTGCGTGCAGATGCACTCACACCTGCCTGCTGCCATTCCTGAGCAAGCTCTGTACTGGTGGTGCCCCGATCCTGCAGCTGAATCAACTTTAGGAGATGGTCCTGGTGCTTGCTGGACTTTCTTGGGCGCCCTGAACCCTTCTTCACAACAATTGAACCGCTCTCCTTGAAGTTCTTGATAATATGATAAATGGTTGATTTAGGTGAAATCTTACTGGCAGCAATATCCTTGCCTGTGAAGCCCTTTTTGTGCAAAGCAATGCTGACGGCATGTGTTTCCTTGCAGGTAACCATGGTTGACAGAGGAAGAACAATGATTCCAACCACCCTCCTTTTGACGCTTCCAGTCTGTTATTCGAACTCAGTCAGCATGACAGAGTGATCTCCAGCCTTGTCCACGTCAACAGTCACACCTGTGTTAATGAGAGAATCACTGACATGATGTCAGCTGGTCCTTTTGTGGCAGGGCTGAAAAGCAGTGGAAATGTTTTTTGGGGATTCAGTTAATTTGCATGGCAAAGAGGGACTTTGCAATTAATTGTAATTCATCTGATCACTCTTCATGACATTCTGGAGTATATGTAAATTGCCAGCATACAAATTGAGGCAGCAAACTTTGTGAAAAGTTATATTTGTGTCATTCTCAAAACTTTTGGCCACAACTGTACATTAATAGGCTACTTGATGGCCAACAAAGGCAAGTGTACCGTTCTCCATATTTGTCAGTTTCATTGAGGACTTTTCCTCATAAAAAGAACCACGCGCGGGAGATCCATAACTTCCATATTACATTTCCACACTGCCAGCCACCGAGAGCTGAGCATGCATAAAGTAATTTGCTTGATACTGTTTTCATTAAGCAAAGTCAACATTAGAATGCAGTTTAAACCACCACTGAGCAAATTTATGTAATGTGCTCTAGTGCGCCCAAAGTCATTTTCCAGTGCTTTGTCTCTATTAATTCTTGATGTTCATATTTTCTAGCATATTAATGTTTTACGGAAAAAAGAGTTGGAAATAGTGTCTCCATAATGACAATCTAAGTAGCCTACCTACCTACAACTGGTCTAAAGTTGTCACCATGTGCGTGCGCTGCTCCCTCTCGCTAACGTGACTCAGTCAATAGCTGTATTGGTCTCTCAACACACATATATTTATTTATTTTATTTAACCTTTATTTAACTAGGCAAGTCAGTTAAGAACAAATTCTTATTTACCAAAAGGCCTCCTGTGGGAACGGGGGCTGGGCTTAAAAATCAATAAATTAAAATATAGGACAAAACACACATCATGACAAGAGAGACAACACAAAACATAAAAAGAGACTTAAAACAACAACATAGCAAGGCAGCAACATGACAACACAGCATGGTAGCAACACAACATGACAACATGGTAGAAACTCAACACGGCAGTAGCACAACATGATATCAGCACAAAACATGGTACAAACATTATTGGGCACAGAGAACAGCACAAAGGGCAAGAAGGTAGAGACAACAATACATCATGCAAAGCAACCACAACTGTCAGTAAGTGTCCATGATTGAGTCTTTGAATGAAGAGATTGAGATAAAACTGTCCAGTTTGAGTGTTTGCTGCAGCTCGTTCCAGACGCTAGCTGCAGCAAACTGAAAAGATGAGCGACACAGGGATGTGTGTGCTTTGGGGACCTTTAACAGAATGTGACTGGCAGATCGGTTGTTGTATGTGGAGGATGAGGGCTGCAGTAGATACAGTGGGGAAAAAAAGTATTTAGTCAGCCACCAATTGTGCAAGTTCTCTCACTTAAAAAGATGAGAGAGGCCTGTAATTTTCATCATAGGTACACTTCAACTATGACAGACAAAATGAGGAAAAAATCCAGAAAATCACATTGTAGGATTTTTATGAATTTATTTGCAAATTATGGTGGAAAATAAGTATTTGGTCAATAACAAAAGTTTATCTCAATACTTTGTTATATACTCTTTGTTGGCAATGACAGAGGTCAAACGTTTTCTGTAAGTCTTCACAAGGTTTTCACACACTGTTGCTGGTATTTTGGCCCATTGCTCCATGCAGATCTCCTCTAGAGCAGTGATGTTTTGGGGCTGTCGCTGGGCAACACAGATTTTCAAAGATTTTCTATGGGGTTGAGATCTGGAGACTGGCTAGGCCACTCCAGGACCTTGAAATGCTTCTTACGAAGCCACTCCTTCGTTGCCCGGGCGGTGTGTTTGGGATCATTGTCATGCTGAAAGACCCAGCCACGTTTCATCTTCAATGCCCTTGCTGATGGAAGGAGGTTTTCACTCAAAATCTCACGATACATGGCCCCATTCATTCTTTCCTTTACACGGATCAGTCGTCCTGGTCCCTTTGCAGAAAAACAGCCCCAAAGCATGATGTTTCCACCCCCATGCTTCACAGTAGGTATGGTGTTCTTTGGATGCAACTCAGCATTCCTTGTCCTCCAAACACGACGAGTTGAGTTTTTACCAAAAAGTTATATTTTGGTTTCATCTGACATTCTCCCAATCCTCATCTGGATCATCCAAATGCTCTCTAGCAAACTTTAGACGGGCCTGAACATGTACTGGCTTAAGCAGGGGGACACGTCTGGCACTGCAGGATTTGAGTCCCTGGCGGTGTAGTGTGTTACTGATGGTAGGCTTTGTTACTTTGGTCCCAGCTCTCTGCAGGTCATTCACTAGGTCCCGTGTGGTTCTGGGATTTTTGCTCACCGTTCTTGTGATCATTTTGACCCCACGGGTGAGATCTTGCATGGAGCCCCAGATCGAGGAAGATTATCAGTGGTCTTGTATGTCTTCCATTTCCTAATAATTGCTCCCACAGTTGATTTCTTCAAACCAAGCTGCTTACCTATTGCAGATTCAGTCTTCCCAACCTGGTGCAGGTCTACAATTTTGTTTCTGGTGTCCTTTGACAGCTCTTTGGTCTTGGCCATAGTGGAGTTTGGAGTGTGACTGTTTGAGGTTGTGGACAGGTGTCTTTTATACTGATAACAAGTTCAAACAGGTGCCATTAATACAGGTAATGAGTGGAGGACAGAGGAGCCTCTTAAAGAAGTTACAGGTCTGTGAGAGCCAGAAATCTTGCTTGTTTGTATGTGACCAAATACTTATTTTCCACCATAATTTGCAAATAAATTCATAAAAAAATCCTACAATGTGATTTTCTGGATTTTTTTTCCTCATTTTGTCTGTCATAGTTGAAGTGTACCTATGATGAAAATTACAGGCCTCTCTCATCTTTTTAAGTGAGAGAACTTGCACAATTGGTGGCTGACTAAATACTTTTTTTCCCCACTGTATCTCAGATAGGGGGGGAGTGAGGCCTAAGAGGGTTTTATAAATAAGCATCAACCAGTGGGTCTTGCGACGGGTATACATAGATGACCAGTTTACAGAGGAATATAGAGTGCAGTGATGTGTCATATAAGGAGCATTGGTGGCAAGTCTGATGGCCGAATGGTAAAGAACATCTAGCTGCTCGAGAGCACCCTTACCTGCCGATCTATAAATTACATCTTCGTAATCTAGTATGGGTAGGATGGTCATCTGAATCAGGGTTAGTTTGGCAGCTGGGGTGAAAGAGGAGCGATTATGATAGAGGTAACCAAGTCTAGATTTAACTTTAGCCTGAAGCTTTGATATGTGCTGAGAGAAGGACAGTGTACCGTCTAGCCATACTCCCAAGTACTTGTATGAGGTGACTACTTCAAGTGCTAAACACTCAAAGGTAGTAATCACACCTGTGGAGAGAGGGGAATTCTTCTTACCAAACCACATGCCCTTTGTTTTGGAGGTGTTCAGAACAAGGTTAAGGGCAGAGAAAGCTTGTTGGACACTAAGAAAGCTTTGTTGTAGAGCGTTTAACACAAAATCCGGTGTCATGACTTTCCCTCCTGGGTGAGGATCAAAGAGAGCCCCCCCCCCCCTCCAAGAGAGGAAGGGGGGGAAGTGGGACGGTCTTATGACTTTAACGACCGGTCGTAAACTCTCTCTCTGGACCTGCAGTAAGGAATCTGACTTGTGTAGAGAGAGAATCTGCCGCCAAAACTCCAACATCCAAAAATGGATAATGAAATATTCCTAACTTAAAGAATGTGGGAAATGGTTGGTGGGGATCAAAACAATAAATCCTGTCACTCTACAAATCAGATTTACATCTAAATGTTGTAAAACATATGATTAAATAAAAAACTATTTGTGAAAAGAAAGCAAGGTTATTTTAGCTAACGCTAACGAAGTGTTTTGTGTTTTTATAGGAAACATGGGGATTTGTCTGTCGCTCTTTGAAATGTTTGCTGGGGCTATAATCTTTGGGAGAATCTGTAAATTACCAAATGAAATAAAGTTTGGCAATTGTTTGTTTTACCTTAAGGGTTGCAAATACCTGCACATAACACATTTGTCATGATATCTTAAAGGGGCACATATGGCGAGTTTTTATTTTCTGAGTTTTAATTATAAATAATGGAATTCTTTTGACAAAGGAATGTACTGGAAACCTGTGATACAACATGTATGAAATGTTTGACTATTTTTCATTAATTTGTCTAAAATAGTAAGAAACACTTCTTTGAAGGGTTTGTATGACCTCTGACCTCTGTCATGACTTTCCATTGTGGTTTGATCACCAGCATTGGAAAGCCATTTGGATAATAAATTTAAGGTCATTTGTCATACTGATTTTCGGGGTTATTTGTAAAATTGATTATTATGATGGAGTTTCTTGTTCTTAGCCAGATTTGTGAATTGGACTAATGTGAAGAAGGAGAGGGCATTGCCTTTGACTGAGGGTAGGCTGCCTTAAGTTTATTTTCCTATGGCCATATGGGTAAAATATTTTTTTGTGGAGTTCTTAAAATTAGTGATTTTAATTTGATTTTGTGATTTGAAATGTTGTATTTTTGACCAGTAGTAGTGTAGTTTCTTTTACACATTACTCCCATGGAGAGTTGTGTGGTAAAAATGGGGGAGGGTACAGTCCTTTGAGGTTTTCGATTGAAGTTTAGACACCTTGAGTGCTGTGTAGGAGTGTATGGAGTTGTATGTGAAGGAGTGTATTGTTGTGGTGTTTGTTCTGTTCTATTCCTGATGGATTATAGGTCTAGCTTTCTGATGCTGTGGCTCTGGGATGAAGCTGACAGTGTGATGGGGAGTATTAGTAGACAATTTTAATGATTAGTTTCAATAGAATGATTTGTTATTCTCTCTATTCTGACATATGTTTAGACAATTGATTTAAGAATGATTGGTAAAAGTAATAATTTATTATAGAGTTAATGAACTAAACTAACATGTTGTTCTGATCTGTTATCTCAAGGTTATCATGAAAAGTGACATCAGACGGTATCTTAATGCATGGAAGGGATAATTGGACCGAACAGTGTGTGTACCTCCAAAAAACCCTCTAACTGTCTGAAGAAGACAAAAAGGACGCCAGAAGATACAGTGCCTGAAAGAGGGGGTTGGTCAAACTGTGCCCAAAATTGTTTTAGACTTTTGGGGTATCAGGTTGATTGTAGAGGTCCATACACTACATAAAATTATAGTAATTTAGATTAAGAATGCATTGAGATACTGATCTGTATTATAATTGTGATTAAAAAGTTATGAAATTTGAAATAATTACACCGGATGTTAATATAAATGTACATTCTGCTAATATTGATGTGTGTTAAATTTTGTTTTTACTTTGGGCAATAGGACCAATTAGAATCACTGAGCAATGTCATTTTACAATTTGGTTGGATAATTAATTGGGTTATAAATTATGATTTGGAAACTGAAGGATTGATTTGAGTTTAGTAATTAATGTATTAGGGATTGATAGTTTCTGATTGTTGCTTGGTTTAAACGTTTTGCTAAAACCAGTGAATTTGAGCAGGAAGTTAATGTATTAATGGTATGTGCAAGAAGCCAGAAGGTCAAAAAGGGAACAAGGGCTAATAAACTATAAAT
Source organism: Brachymystax lenok tsinlingensis (assembly GCA_030435695.1). NCBI lineage: Eukaryota > Metazoa > Chordata > Actinopteri > Salmoniformes > Salmonidae > Brachymystax > Brachymystax lenok. The sequence continues at coordinate 42,019,468 of CM059795.1, read as the reverse complement.
GAGTATAGTCTGTGGATGCATAAGGATAACTTGCTTTTCGTTCTAGGCCTCTCATGACAGACAAACAGGGGCAAAGGGGTTGTAATGAGAATAGCTATTACTTGTACTGACAGTAAAATGTTTGTAAGTATACATTTTAATAGGGATGTCTGGGTTATAAAATACAAGTAATTGCGTATAAGGTTTATAGTCTGTATTTTGAAATGACACCCAATAATGGTAATAATTGAGATGGCATGAAGACCTGCATAATTGGGCATAGAATGTATCAGTTGGATGTTTTTCCCAGCTTAAACTCTAGCACTACCATTTATTGCACCATATGAAGATCAGACTGTGGTAGTAGCTGATTTCCTCTGGATATGTGGAGGGCAAAGATTATGGGTAAACTTACCAAAAGGATGGACAGGCCTTTGTGCGGGGGTTAGGTTAATTCAACAGCTAACTGTCACTGTATGGAATCCTAGTGATACTAAGCAGTTGCTTGCTTAACATAAAGTAAGGAGAGATTACAAGTCTGACAATAAGGTCTATATAAGATACAATTGGACAACCTGGAGGTGTCCCTAATGAATTTAAAGCCAGAGATGAGATTAAATCAGGTTTTGAATCTATATTCCTGTGTATGATGGGTTCCTGATTGTGATGACTTTGTTTGTTCATGTGCATGAATCTTGTCATGGGAGAGGAAGTTTCAAGTGGTGCTCTAAGTCTCACAGTGATGGACATATGCTTTATGATGATCTAGGGTTTGTGATATGTGTCAGAGGGGGGCCTGTTCTCTATGTAAGGATGAATAATGTGTTTAACTGGTATATGGATGTTTGTTCTTGTGCCCTCGTTTCATCCTCTTTTCTTTTATTATTTTTTAGAATTACTGATGTTTAGGTCTTCTGAAACACTAATTATTCAATCCATGTTAGGTAACATAGGGTATTCCGGTTATGAGTGATTACGGACTGTGTCCTTAATCTTCTGATGGGTTTTTCATATTTGGTATGTTACCTGTTAGGAGTGGTATCTGCGAGGGAGGATCTTGTTTGAATTTGGTTTTACTATGTGCTTACTCTGTGCTGTTTAGTTTTTGTTTGGTGTGTTTTGTTTATGTTTTTAGTTTACATCTTGTTCTTTTTATACCATATAAGGGCATATGAATGCAGTACCCATCGCTTCCTTTAGATGTCAACAGTCTCGAGACAGTGTAAATTTTCAATTTGGATGAATTAGACCAGAGAATAAGAGCAAACCAGGAAGTGTACTTTTTATGTCAACAGTACCCAGCGCGCGCTCCCGACAAGGCGCGCAGTGTCTTTTTTACCGTCTTTATCGATCAGTTTATATTCCAGTTGATTTATAATAGTAAATATACGTAAAAGTGTTCCTAAGGATACATTTAAAACTATGTTCGATTTTTCTTGGACAAGTTTATAGGTATAAGTTGAACGAGTTCTCGTTTCAATGGAGGAGTGGAGGCTGTCGTTTCTGATTATAACGCGCGATCCAAATGGAGATTTATGGATAAAATACATTACTTTTTCTAACAAAAGAACCATGGATTGTCTTCGTTGGACACTTAGGATGACCTCAGCAGAAGTTCTTCAACAGGTAATTGATTTGTTTTCGCTGTGAAATGTGTTATGTGTGTGCCGTGATGGCTAATGGATTCATGGCTATGGGAAAAATATGTGAGGTGCTACCCTCAAACAATCAAATGTGCTGCTTTAGCCGTAAAGCCTTTTTGAAATCTGACAACGCTGTCATATTGCCAAGAAACAGAGCTTTTGATGAGTATGGAACACTTGTATATTGGTGAATGTTTAATAATTCAACTTTTGGATTTTGAATTTGGCACCTTGCATTTCACCTGGTAGTGTCGGGATTGGGGCGCTAGCGCCCCAGCAATCCCTGAGAGGTTAAAGGTCTTATTGAATTCACAAGTTTCTTGTATGAGTGTCATAATTTGAAGATAATTTATTTCATGACAATAGACGGATGAGTGGTTTCAACAGAGAGATGACAAAGGCATACAAGCGTAAATATATGTGTTGCATTTCTTTTCAAATGAGAGGTCGTTCATGTACTCCCGACACTTCGACAGAGGGGATCAAGCGGATTCTATACCATTTTACAGAGGCCAGTTCATGAAGGAAGGCTTGCTCTTATTTATTTTTTTAGCAAGCGTCTATGACAAATCAGGACAGGTCGTTTCACTGAGCAGCCATTACGAACACAGGCTGTAAAACAGTGATCACTAAGGTCATTACAGAAAACACCAGACTGATAATTATCATGATTATTTGTGAGGATAACATCGAGGAGAGTAGCCTTTTCTGGGTGGTTGGAGTGATACCTTGTAGGATTGGTAATAATCTGAGAGAAAGTTCATAGTCAACAAAGAGGCAAACAGCAAAATGCACAAGAAAATAAATAATTTGACGACTTGGGCTAGCTATTGTAAGTTCAGAGTCACTCGCCACAACAGTGTGTGCTTGAGGCGAGCGAAAGCTCGGGAGAGAGGGGGGAGTGTGGTGGGGGTACCTGTACCGAATAGGAGGAGACAGGCCAGGGCAGACGGTGAACAGATATATGGGGTGATAAGTGCCAGAATTAAGCATTGTGAAGCTACTGATACTTCTCACCAAGTCACCTAATGTCTTTCTAATGCCATAAAATACCGCCATGAATTAACATGGAGACAAGTTTTTTTCTAAGGCGTCAAACTGCTGACGCGTTCACGTCACGTGACACATACACGTCATGTAGACGTAGTGTTCACATCATATAATGTGGCACTGACACGTCACATGTCAGTTTGCTTGTAAGTTTCACCACCATACAAAAATTATTAGGCTAGTTGATATCGCAGCCAACCACCATTACTGTGTAGATATGCCTATTTATCACATCAATACAGACACAAGGGTTTCTTTATTGGAGGTAGCCCTATTCATAAATAAGAGGTAGCCTAGGTCTCTAGTGGCGCATTCAAAATAACTTGCAATCTCTGACTTCCGAAATTCAGTGCGTTCAGGACAACTTGGAAATCGAAAAAAACTAGCTCAGACTGGGATTATTATAATTCTTTTTAAATGTTTTTTTCAATCCAACTCAGAATTCCAATTCAGAAACTCTGGCATCTTTCTCTGACCTGAAAATCACTGATGTCATGATTTGACCTCGTTTTTCTCCCAGAGTTCCCAGTTTACCGGTTTAACAGACACAATCACTGTCAACATGCAATCCTTAGGCTATACATTTCTGTGGAAACGTCTTATGGTTAAAAACAGGGCTTGAATTGAGGGGTATGTGAGGATATAGGCATAATCCTTGTTATAGAGACAGGCAAAAGCATATGCTATCCCTTGTTTGCTTAGCCTTAGAAAAAATAAAGGTTCAGATTATATAAAGCGATCTAGGCTATAACAATAATTAACTACTTAGGGAGTGGTGGGGCCAGTGAAATGTAAGGCGCCAAATTCAAAATCCAAAAGTTGAATTATTAAACATTCATCAATATACAAGTGTTGCATAGTCATCAAAAGCTCTGCTTCTTGGCAATATCACAGGGTTGTCAGATTTCAAAAAGGCCGAAAGCACTACATTTGATTGTTTGAGGGTAGCACCTCCAATATTTTCCATTAGCATAAATTCATAAACCATTGCGGTTCACACAAAACACATTTCACAGCGAAAACAAATCCCTTACCTTTTGAAAAACTTCTGCTGAGGGCTTCCCAAGTGTCCAACAAAGACATCCAATGGTTCTTTTGTTATAAAAAGCTATTCATTATATCCATAAATCTCTGTTTGGTTGGCGCTTTATGTTCATAAAATACAGCGTCCACTCGCCCATTGAACCGTGAAGAGAATGCGTTCAACCTATACCTATACACTTGTCCAAGAACAATCAAACATCATTGATAATGTATCCTTAGGAACACTTTTATGTATATTTACTATAATATTTCAACCGGATTATAGGAAAGGAAAAAACCACAGCGCGCCCGAGCCCGTGAACGCACATCCTCTTCTGTTTACATCCGATGACCACTTCGAAATTCTTCTTCTATTACCATCCAGAGCAACTAAAAATCATCAAACACTGTCTAGAGACTGTTGACATCCAGTGGAAGCAATAGGTACTGCAATCTTACTCCCATATATGGTCATTTTCAATAGGGAGGGGTTCAAAATGAGGCAATGTGTCAAAATCACTTTTTCCAGGACAGAAATTCCTTGGGTTTTCGCCTGCTATATCCGTTCAGTTATACTCACAGACAATATTTTAACAATCTTATAAACTTCAGAGTGTTTCCTATCCAATAGTACTAATTATGTGCATATCCTATTTTCTGGGCCTGAGTGGGAGGCATTTTACTTTGGGTACGCCAGACTCTCCAAAACCGTCACCTCGGGAGCCGCTCCCTAAGAAGTTAACTCCACGATTATTTCCGCATAGTCTACTAGCCTATCGAAGGTCTTGCTCAGCCTCAACATCACAGGAAAATGTGGTTGGTTTATTAAATGCTCTGCAATTTATAATTATTAGTCGTAGGCTATGCTTACCACAAAATACCAAAAAGATAGAATCGGTATGGGTCTATGCATAGACAAAACAACTTAACAGATAAACACATTTTTATTCAGGAAAATCACATTGAATCAGGATATTCATTACTTTGCAGTTGCATTCTTACGCATAACGTTAGCCTAAATGGAACCCAAAAATACCCCAGGCTGTTTTGGTCACAGATCATGATGAAGCCTGAACATTTCACCTGTTTGTCAGTGATTTAGCCCACAATCGACTACAGATTTGATACACATGAAGACCTATATTTAATCTGGATTTGACAAACAATAGCCTGTCTAGGATCCTGACTTTTGTTACCAATTAGGCTAAATGTATTCCTATTAATGAGCTTTTGGTTTCCTATTAATTTGCATAGGCTAACCGTTGCGATTAATGCTATTTACCATCTTGTGCTTTTTATGAATAAACAGGCATCGGGTTAAAAAAGAATGTCATTTTGATTCCCCCCCACACATTAATGTTACTTACAATACAGATCACGAAGTCAGCTAATTTCCAATCCATTCAAATGCAAATACATTTGATTCATACACTGGCTTGTCTGGCTGGCATGTTCATTTTAAACAGGCCTTCCCTTATCTACACTGAAATAATATTATTTCAGTAGTCCTGTATTACGATAAAAAATCTAAGCTCATTAGTACACCCTTGTGGTTGAATATATATCTGTTGTATGTCCGAGGATACAACAATGAATCATGTTGAACTAACAAATACCATCAAGGGAATATGTTACAATTTACAATAATGAACACATTATGAAACAGCTGTGAAAACCAATCTGGCAATATTTTAGATTTAAATATATAAATGTTGATTTATTTTGATACACTCATATGGCAATCATAGACAAATACTGAATTCTGGTGTGTGTAATAGAGAGGAGGTGGGTGCTGTGTGGATGGGAGGTTCTGCCTGTCACTTGTTTTCAACAGGTAGTCAGTCTCGGAAGGGGAACTCAAAGAGGGAGACAGCTTAGTCCAGGCGCTGTTGCCTTCTTTGTTCTGAGTGTTTGCAGGGCTAGTGTTTTTAGCTAATCTGTGTATCTCACATTATGTGCCCAGTATGATAGTTTTCTTGCTCTTTCTTAGCAGATAACGACAAAATGGCAATACCAGTAGCTGATGTAATGACAAGTTGGAGGGTGGTTGGTAATAGAGGACATCAGGTGGATTCATGTCTGGGTGTTAGGCAGAACTCCTAGGTCCTGGAGAACAGGAGCAGAGTAAAGGGAACAGGGTAGGAGACAGACGTTAACAAGAAAACACACCGGTTACAGGTTTATCAGGTATGTAAAAATACAGTTATTAGTGGGGTTGATGAGGGAGGTAAGGGATAGTCCCTGGTAAAAGAGAGAGTTGAGTTGTGAGAGAAACTCCAGGGTTGTGTTATGACCACTGGAGTCATGCACCTTAACAGTACCTACCTGGAAGCGGCAGCTACTTAACTTGACCCAGTGGTTAGTCTTGAGATTGACTATTTGGAGAAACCCCTGGGTCCGCGTTGGTACTGCTGACAGCATGGTGATGCCACCCACCACGAGGAGGAAAATGCAAATAGTTATCTGAGATTTTATATTCACCTTAATGGAGTGAAGCTAGGAGTGAAAGAGCAGCAAGGTTTCGCAGTCCTTTCGTCCTTCTTCCACCACATCAGGTGGAGCTTCAGTGATCTCAAAGTGTGTTATGCAAAAATAGCAATAAACACCAAGTCAATCGCAATTTTTTTTTACTACAGTATATGCAATAATTTTATATACAATTGCATTATTTACCTCAGTAAACAGCTGCCATATAAGCTAACATTGACTTGAAACCAACTAGCCTAGAGCTAACTAGTGCTCAGTCAAACTAAATTTGGTTAGCATCAAGCTAACGAACTGTTAAACGCTATTTTAATAGAAATATTAACACTAACAAATTTTATTGTGACATCACATATTTACATATATTACCTTAAGTAAACTGAGCCATTGTTAATACAAAATAAAACAAATTGGATCTAAAACGTTGAAAAAAAGTACAGATTCAAGTTCAGATGCCATCTTCTCTTACATGTAAACCATTAGCAACCTAGCCAAACTCCATTACTTACAATGGGGAAAATACCAACCCATTTTTATCTCGATTAAAGCTCCCTTCAATTGCCTTCAAACATCACCAAACTCAGACTATGTAATTAACCATGTTACCTCAATATTTTGAGAGTCATATTGCAGTTTTACACATTACATACCTGAATTAAATAGGGTAAAATGACGAGACGGAGAAACGTTAGTTTTCAGTAGTAGTCATTCTCCAAGATCTCACTAACACACTCAGTTGACGTCACAGCTCCCCCTAGCGGCAGTAATCATTTACATACATTAAATGTAAATACCTGGGAGGCCTAGAAAAGTATACAAGGGATGGCTCCATGAAATAACAAAATAAAACATAAGAAATATGACCATAAATATTTGTGTGTGTCACATATACACATGGCATATGCTTGGATACCACCTTGATATCACTGATCTGCTTGCCTCAATAAATGAATGCTAGAACATTGGTAGCCAGGATGAGCTATTTGTATCTAGTCTCCTAATAATTGCATAATGCTGCAAGTTAGACACATGTTATCTTTTGTTTACATGTGAGCATGTACTTTTTTGTCGGTTCTGTCAATGTTGAGTGAAAATACATGCCTCAGCACACATACAAAGTTACTTTGCTTGCTTGCAAATGTGTGCTAAAAGTGGGGATGTTTCATAGTATGTCTGATTATCTTATCTCCCCACCACCAATGAACAATTATTCTTTTGTTACAGAAAACCACCACTGCAATATAGGCCTACACTCAGATAAAAAGGTGCTATCTACAACCTAAAAGTATTCTTCCGCTGCCCCCATATGATAACCTTTTTTGGTTCCAGGTAGAATCGCTTCTGTGTCGAGGTAGAACCCTTTTGGGCTCCATTCCACAGAGGGTTCCACATGGAACCAAAAATACTTCTACCTGGAACCAAAAAGGATTATCCTTTGGTGACAGCCAAATAACCCTGTTTGAACCCCTTTCTCAAAGAGGGTACTCAACAAGTTTAGTCTGTTCAGTTTACACCATTTCATTCTGTACTCAAACATCTGCCTGGTATTTAAGATAACAGGCAACATAGCACCACCACCTTTGAAGGTTTTCGTCAACCTCTGTTCAGACTTAAATAGCAGTGTTCCAAGAACCTCCACCAGGGTGACTGTAGTATCCTCAAACGGCAATGAGATGGGCACAGAGGTATGTATGTACAGTGCTTTTCAGTATGGCGCAAATTAATTGAACAGGAGAAGAGGATGTGGTTGTTTGTGGAGGGAGAGCAGTGTGGGTGGTGGGTAGAACAGCTACAGTGACGTTGATTGGTTGCTCTGGCTCATCACTTCTTGACTAAAAGAAAGATAGATTTAGAAATGAGTTCGACCTTGCCATAGTTCAACAGCTGAAAAGCCTTCATTAACATACTCCCAGAGATAGCAAGACATTCAGTATTCATTGAATGAAGTAGCGTACCCATCCACATTTACAATTTCATTATTCAATTAGATAAATAATACTAGCACATTGTTACATTATTGTAGAATAGGCTACTCCTGTATCCACAGTATATTAGGGTACCGTTATGATTTTATTGGTCTTGTCAGGCATGATTTTAAGGTCTTCGATCGAAGTTGTATGTCATACCTCATTCCCTTCTTCAGTGGAAAGTAGTTATGCATCCCCCATTCAATTCAGTTCGAATGAGAATGTGTAGGCCTAGTGACAGTAGAAAAATAAACCTATAGCTCCAGCACACAATGGCATATAGGGGTAGTCTATTATAATGTAAAATATCTATATATCCTATAGCACCACGTATATTTTCATTTACAATATAATTCATCCATGAAATAAATACAAGCACATCAAATTACGTTATTGTACACTAGCCTACTCCCCTATAGACACAGTCAATAATATTGCCTGCATGCTTTCTGAGTGGGCTTCTAAGTGGCGCAGCGGTCTAAGGCACTGCATCTCAGTGCTAGAGGCATCACTACAGACACCCTGGTTCGTATCCAGGCTGTATCACAACAGGCCGTGATTGGGAGTCCCATAGGGCGGCGCACAATTGGCTCAGTGTTGTCTGGGTTTGGCTGGTGTACGCCGTCATTGTAAATAAGAATTTGTTCTTAACAGACTTGCCTGGTTTAAAATAAAAAAACATTCAACAATACGTTACCAACAAAAAGTAATTGTTTTCAAATAAACCAAATTTGCCTTAACACAGTAGGCCTAAATACTTCCTAACGATATCACAACTTAAATATAGCCTACTTACTCCTCAATCGGATCAAGGACATCTTGGTAATTATCTGGGGCAGACACTTGAAAATTGTGCCTGCTGCTTGTAAAAAACAAACAAATAAATGTCTGTGTTGCTGCCAAGCTCTCAAATACCTTGCCCGTCTCTCACTCTATGAACAGTCACTGCTATCCTGATTCCTTGGGACGTCACTACCCTGAAACCTACACTATAACCCTTAACTAACAGTAAACTTAACCATTTTATATTTATACTTGAGGTAGGGACTTCAAGAATTCCGAATAGCACAGAACCTCTGGGAAAGCCTATGAACTCCTCTACTCGACTGAAAGCCATGGACACAACTCTTATTGGTTGTCTGATGTATGCTACTGGGAACTGGAAACACAGTCTGTGATTGGCTAACAACATTTAGATCTGTATACTGCGAGATAAGATAACATACCATTCCATAAGGTGTTAAGGGAAAGACAGATTACCTATTAGACTGGACATCTTTTCTAGGCAATTAGCGATAACAGGAAATACACAAGCCGAAGGCTACACTACAGCTCAAGGTGGCTACTTCAGGAATATCGTCTTGCAAGGGGAAAAAACAGTACGTTTCTAACATTTATGGTTGAGATTTAATTAATATAAACTATGACTTTCATTTACATGCAGACGTTAGTAAGGCATTGGTGTCATGTCAGTAAGATGTTCAATGGTAGACAACAGCCACACGGTGGTACGGTTGCCTAGGCTTAATTCTGGCACATATCACCCCCCATACATAGCCCTCCCTCCCTTCCCACCACTGACTCAGCAACAGCCTCGCAGTCAGCAGCAGATCACAGTGAAATAAATATTTAAGACAAATGCCATGGCTGCCGCAGCGTAACTTTCAAAGTAGCCTAATTTTCAGGAAAACAGCAAACATAGCAACACTGAGCACATTCACTCATTTGTTTGTAAACAATTAACAAGGTAATTAACTAACCACACGTTCTTGTCAAACTGTCAACAGAGTAGCTAGCAAGCAACAAGATATGCCAAATAACAGTCTAAAACCGGTGGCAAATATATCATATTTGACCACACAGACAAGACACATGACCAGGAATCAGATTTGTAGGTGGTTTGAAATGTGGTGTGAAATATCAGATTCCATGTGCTTTTTGGATAGTTCAGACTGCAGGAAAAATAACAGATTCAAATATGCAAATAAATAGGATTTGAGTTACTTCAAACTGCCAATGTGAACATGGCTTTAACACAGCCTTCTAGTCCTACCTCGCCTTACCTTCCAAACCAGTTTCTGCAGTTGACAGAGTGTAGCCTAATTGAGGTTACCTGGATGGGCATCCCATTCATCCTCTGAGCACTGCAATTGGTTGGTTATAAAGAAGCTATACCTTTACAACCAGGGGTTCTCTTGAGCCAAAAGGGATCCCCTAAATAGACAGAAAAAGTATTTGACAGACAAGTCTCCACACCCATTAGCAAAAACAAAAATGGCTGAAATATGAGTTAAGACATCAATATATAATATGTAAATAAACCATAGTCAACACAAGTCAACATTTCTGAAAAAAACAACAAACAGCAACTAAACTTCCATGAATGCATCTTTAAGGACATGCCTCCTCACCACTTTTTCCAGAGGTTTAAGTGGATACGCCTGCATTAGTCATAAAGCTAATAATTTCACATTTATTTGACCAATGTCCTCTCCCTTTCTCAGACAGAAAACAAGTACGCCTACCATACCAGGTTATAAACCTTTTTATTATAACAAACGTACAAGATCTTATTCATGAAAGAAAAACATAAAACTTAGGCAACCACTCAAGGGGCTTATATTCATACACCAGACCTGTAGTGGCATCCTCAGTCCTCCATATCTACCTGTAATAGACAATAATGAACAAACACTTTTGAATCATTGGCACCCCCCCTCCCAGTCTTTCTACCATTGATTAAAAAAAATGCCCACTAACTATGTCAAACTCCTGCATACAGCTAAGAAACGTCATATCTTGGAAACATCACAGCAGAAATCGTACATTTCTTTATCCCAAAACAATGGTAAACCAACCCTAGTCATTTTCATCAAATTCCCACAATTGAACTGCCCGTAGAAGCTTAGGAGCAGTCAAACTAATCTTGTGGTAACTGTAGTCAATACTACCATGTTAGTTGAGTGCATTGCAGGCAGCACAGAAATATCATTTTGCCTTGGAAATCATCCTTTACTTCAAACTGTATCAAACATTGTGATCAACCAAAAATAGTAAGAGAAATGTACCATCAGTGAAGAACACATGGCAACACTATTTTACAAAATACAAATTTACAAAACAGGCCTAATTTCTTAATTGGAGCGCATTTATCTATGATTCTGACGAGGTTCTTGTTTATTTGGGCACAACGGAAAACAAAAACAAGTGTTTCTTATTGGACAAGTTCAGTTAGTATCTCCCCAATTCACCACATTTTCTTCCATTTTGTGCCTACTGAACACAACCCAGCAGTCCTCACAGGCATTGTCCATGGCTCCAGTGGTTGGTTTATGCTCTCCTGTCCAGTAGCAGGACTCAATGAACACTGCTGAGCAAAGGAATTTAGAGGTCTGTGGTTATTGAACCTCGCAAATCCTTAGGGCGGTCGGCACATAGGTCTGCACATAACAAAATTATATCCAACAAACATGCCAGGTCTCCGATTGATTCATTACGAAACAGTTGTGCCAATATCACAACTCCTCTACAAGGAAAACAATTATAAAGAGACAATTGTAAAAATGTTTTTTTCCATGATAGAAAAAATTCCTCTAAATATATAGGCCTATTACAGTAAAAACTACACACACACACACGTCAATTTAGTTCCTACTGAGGTTTTTCTAGGCGCCTTTAATTCATAATCCTCTTGATTCGAGGCTAGGTCCTGTATTCACACAGTCTCAGAATAGGAGTGCTAATATAGGATCAGTTTTACCTTGTAGACCATAATGAATAAGATTATAAGGACAGCACTCCTACTGAGACACTTTCTGAATACGGGCCAAGAAGGTCAGTGATTTAAGCTGACCTCAAAATGTAACCTTAAAACCAAAATGAGCTCATATTTCAGAACAGACAAAGGGTAGGCTTTCTGAGATCAGAGAGAGGTTTATTTAGTTGATTCAGTAAGACGTAGAGGGGAGACTAAAGCAAGCGTAGTGTTCACTACAATCAACACTGCACACTGGTGGTGGCAGAGGGTTACGAAAAGACCAGGGAAGAAAATGACACAAATAATTACTTCAAAATAGTCTGATGAACAATGACAGGAAGTTATGTGTACTCAGTAAGTACATCTACTTTCCAGGTTTTGAACCTACACACACAGTGACATAGACATAGGAAACATTATGCCACTTGATGGTTTGCAAGGGAGGAAAACAATACACGTGAAGGAGGTTTGATATAGAAAGAAATACATTATAAAAACACAACGTAAAATAATGGTTAAAATGCTGACATGGTTATACTAAAGTCTCATGATTTGATGGACAAAGAAAATTCAGTGATTTCACACATCAAATCCCTTTAAATATTATCATATTAAAACATTTGTCTAAAACATGGGCATTTGATCCATTTATAGTGGCAGCACACACTTTAAAATAATATTTATATATGTATACAGTATACAAAAACTAAACTAGGGTTTTTAGAAACAGGTGCATGCGCACACATTAGATGTGAGAAGACCAGGATTGGTCTACTCTAGTTGGTCACATTATATACAATCAAACTTTTATTTAAAATGAAAGTCTTGTAAATGTGGTGGTTAACAGATTTAAATGTTGACTAAATGACACCTGTAATTTGGCATGATGCACTGAGGAGCTGCCTTGATATTGTTTCGTATCAATAATGAATTAATGAACAACAGTCAATACCACTTGAAAACATTTGATTAAAAAACAGGATATACAGTTAAAGTCGGAAGTTTACATACACCTTAGCCAAATACATTTAAACTCAGTTTCTCACAATTCCTGACATTAATCCTAGAAAATGCCCTGTCTTAGGTCAGTATCACCACTTTATTTTAAGAATGTGAAATGTCATAATAATAGTAGAGTGAATGATTTATTTCAGCTTTTATTTCTTTCATCACATTCCCAGTGGGTCAGAAGTTTAGATACACTCAATTAGTATTTGGTAGCATTTCCTTTAAATTGTTTTAACTTGGGTCAAACGTTCCGGGTAGCCTTCTACAAGCTTCCCACAATAAGTTGGATGAATTTTGGCCCATTCCTCCTGACAGAGCTGGTGGAACTGAGTCAGGTTTGTAGGCCTCCTTGCTCACACACGCCTTTTCAGTTCTGCCCACAGTTTCTAAAGGATTGAGGTCAGGGCTTTGTGATGAGCACTCCAATACCTTGACTTTGTTGCCCTTAAGCCATTTTGCCACAACTTTGGAAGTATGCTTGGGGTCATTGTCCATTTGGAAGACCCATTTGCAACCAAGCTTTAACTTCCTGACTGATGTCTTGAGATGTTGCTTCAATATCCACATAATATTCCTACCTCATGATGCATCTATTTTGTGAAGTGCACCAGTCCCTCCTGCAGTAAAAAACACGTACAATATGATGCTGCCACCCCCGTGCTTCATGGTTGGGATGGTGTTTTTCGGCTTGCAAGCCTCCCCCTTTTTCCTCCAAACATAACGATGGTCATTATGGCCAAACCATTCTATTTTAGTTTCATCAGACAAGAGGACATTTCTACAAAAAAGTACAACCTTTGTCCCCATGTGCAGTTGCAAACTGTAGTATGGCTTTTTTATGGCAGGTTTGGAGCAGTGGCTTCCTCCTTGCTGAGTGGCCTTTCAGGTTATGTCGATATATGACTTGTTTCACTGTGGATATAGATACTTTTGTACCCGTTTCCTCCAGCATCTTCACAAGGTCCTTTGCGGTTGTTCTGGGATTGATTTGCACTTTTTGCACCAAAGTACGTTCATCTCTAGGAGACAGAACGCGTCTCCATCCTGAGCAGTATGACGGCTGCTGCGTGGTCCCATGGTGTTTATACTTGCGTACTATTGTTTGTACAGATGAACGTGGTACCTTCAGGCGTTTGGAAAATGCTCCCAAGGATGAACCAGACTTGTAGAGGTCTACCATTTTTTTCTGAGGTCTTGGCTGATTTCTTTTGATTTTCCCATGATGTCAAGCAAAGAGGCACTGAGTTTGAAGGTAGGCCTTGAAATACATCCACAGGTACACCTCCAATTGACTCAAATGATGTCAATTAACCTAACAGAAGCTTCTAAAGCCATGACATTTTATGGAATTTTCCAAGCTGTTTAAAGGCACAGGCAACTTAGTGTATGTAAACTTCTGCCCCACTGGAATTGTGATACAGTGAATTATACGTGAAATAATCTGTCTGTAAACAATTTTTGGAAAAATTACTTGTGTCATGCACAAAGTAGATGTCCTAACCGACTTGCCAAACTATAGTTTGTTAACAAGAAATTTGTGGAGTGGTTGAAAAACAAGTTTTAATGACTCCAACCCAAGTGTATGTAAACTTCCGACTTCAACTGTATGTGACAGTAGAACATTACAATACTTTGGGTAAAAACAATTGAATAAATCCGTGACAAATACTCTTTTGGAGATTGTAATACAAGAAAGTATGGGAACGGGTGTGGGTTCTGGTCACCCAGTCTGTCAATTAAAAAAAGCTGTTTCTAGCATGATGATGATGGTTCTGTGTCCTGTTTTCTCATGGGAATTCTGACAAACTCTGTTGCGCTCATGCTTTTCATCCAATGCTTGGTGTATATGGTCTAAAGGTGGGTGGGAAACCTGCTTAAAGGTTTAGTCAAACAACTGACTAATAGAATTTAACACATCAAAACAAATAAATACATTGTTTGATGATTAAAATGTGGAATTCAAATATCCAAAAATGTGAAAGACATTAATATTAAATGTTTGGGGAAAAGAGTGGGGGATAAAAACAATGATTGGTTTCCAGCAGCTGATCCACAAAACTATGTAAATTTAAGTTGTAAATGAAAGCAGTTTGACCCCTTACCTCTGCCATCTTCTATTCTTATATACAAATTTAGAAATCTTACAAGAGGTAATGGTATAGACTAAACAATACACATCTACGAGAATGGCTTACCAATAAAAAATATATATATATTGGTCAGCCATTCTTGTGACTTTTGTCATTGTTAAGCACCCCTCCATTCCTTTGTTTGCTGAAGCGTGAAGGCCCACCTGAGCTAATACACATCTACTTCCTACAAACAATTAATTATATCCTACAATAAGACATCCTCTTTCCCAGGCAGGAACTGAGGAGCCTCTCAGGAGAACAGGTTTTCATGGGTCGTGTTCATTAAATCACACAACAGAAAACAAAAATGTGTGTTTATTGGACAAGTCTAGTTAGTCCCTCCCAGTTTCTGTCTGCTTTCTTCCGTTTGGGGCCTAATGAACAAAACCATGAAGTTAAGAGATGGATTCTTTGTATGGTGGGGTCATGTGGGGTAGTGGACGTACCCCTGAGTAGGAAACCCTGGAAGTTGGCTGGAGAAAAAGGTAGGTTCATTTGTAGTCAAGTATCTGACCCGCATGTCCATCGGTGACGGAGTACAGAGGATAAGACAAAGCTAATTCACGTGCCACAAAACAACCTTTAGAGTTAGTGCTCTCAGTGACTGTACAATCCAACTGCGAGAGGTGCGAAGAGTGAAGAGAATTAACTTCTCCCCGTAAGGCATCCAGTTCATATGGATGGATAGGGCCACACTGAGGAGGGGACAAGGAAGAAAAAACCCCACAAAAGGACAGGAGTAAACTGTGGACGACTTCAGTGGAGAAAAAAACATAATATAAAAAAATACAATGCTACAGAAATGAACAAACGTACAACTTGGTTTTACAACACATCACTGTTGCAGACAAAGTCCACTAGGTCTGTGACCCCCAGCAGGTCGTCCTCATCATCGTCCTGTGGTGCCAACTCCAGTCCGTTGGGCGCTATGGTGACGGCTGTGGCTCCAGGTTTTTTGGGGCCCAATGTGAGCCAGGCCCTCCAGGGCCTTGATGGGAGGGGGGTGCAGCTCCACCAGGTTGTAGTCCAATGGGCTGGCTCCCTTCCCCAGCACCTCCCCTTCCTCCTCTTCCTTTGTTTCTTCCTTCTCCTCCTCCTTGTCAGAGTCGTCAGAGTCAATGCGGTTCACACGCTTGCGGATCGGACGCTCTCCCTCCGATGATTCGTCAGAATCGTCATCGTCCTCCTCGGAGGCTCGCCTCCGTTTCAGCGAGAGGCGTCTGCGGCGCTGCTGGGACTCTTCCTCAGACGAGTCGGCCCTCCTCTTCAACCTAGTCCTCTCCCTCTTGCCGTCGTCCGAGTCTCTGGAGGAGCTTGCTGAAAGAACAAGTTATGAAACAGTGGACGTTAAGTAAAACCATATTGTTAATATCAGTTAAAGTAATGGCCAGTGAGGACTCGCTTTAAGAATCTAATTCATATGACTTACACACACACTACAGAAAACATACGCTAATAGCAGTGGAGGTGAGGCAAAGAGCGCGTGTCTAGAAAAAATGTCTGGCTGACCTTCGCTGTCGGAGCTGGCGAGGCGCCTCCGCGGTTTGACTTTGTCCCGGTTGGTGCCGGCCTTGGAGCCGTCGGAGTCGCCGGACGACTCGCAGTAGTTGACCTGCTTCTTTGTATGACTACGGCGGGATCGGCGTTGGCTACAGTCCAGGTCGCTGTCGCTGAACTCGCTGGAGCCCTCCGACACTAGTTAAACAGGTCAGCAAAGAGAGAGAGCCAGTCAGTCAACACAGAGAGCCACGTCACAGGGCCGCCAACACATACCTATTGGTCTTTAAAAGGACAATTACAAAATCAACACTCAATGCCATTATGTCAGATGTTTTCAGACCATAACATTTTTATAATATCAAGATGGATCCATGTCCCACCCAATCGGCTGTCTAACCACTGTAACAAAGGCCTCAACCACAAATTAGTGGAAAACATAAGCGCCACAAATCAGGACCTTTTAAAGTTATTTTGGTTTGTGGCATGAAGCAGAATCCACAAAACAGATGGCCTGGAACTTGTCTCAGGAGAAGACCACTTTTGAGATCTGAAAACACCTAACAAAGTTTAATTCTGGAGAGTGATGTCCCTTTAAACAACAAAGAGGAATTGACGACACCAACGTACTCATTTCGTCCTCATCTTCATCACTCGTCTCCTCCTCTTCATCGTCTGAGTACCCTCTCGCTCTGCGGCGCCTTCGCGGCCGAGTGCTCCTTTGACATTTGGCCGGCCTCCTTGTCCTGGCAGTTCTGCGTTGCGTGCTGCCGAAGTCACTGTCGTCGTTAGAGTCGACTGCCGCTTCGCTCTCTGCATCGCTCTTGTCTGACGCCACAAACTCCTCTTCCTCCGTACTACACAAAAAGTGTGCAGGGGGAGAGAAGAAAATTAGACAAATTAATTCAACACTCCTTTGTGTCACACCGTTCTGGCTGTAATAGCTGTCAATAAAGTGGTACCTTGGGTTGTGTTCATTATGGCACCCAACAGAAAACATTTTAAAAAGTCAAAGTAGTCCCTCTGTTTCAGTCTGTCGTCTTCCATTTGGTGGTGCCTTATGAACACAACGCTATCGTCCTTGTCCTGACTTATGCACCCCTACCTCCCACCCACCTGATGACCCTACCTGTCACTGAGACGGAACTCGTCCTCGCTCTCCTCCTCCTCCACAGTGCTGTCGCTGTCTAGGTCGTTCAGACGCCGGCGCTTCTTCCTGCGCTGGCTGGCGTTGGGTCGTGGCGGGCGTCCGTTCTCCTTGCCCTCACCACCCTCTCCTGCTGCCAGGATGGTGGACATGTCCTTCCCTCTGCAATGGCCTGTGATGTTGGCCATGTCCTTGCCCCGACCCGCTCCTGTAGAGGGCAGCATACGTCAACATTTAGACAATCCAACAGGCACACATTAACCCCCTAGAGTCGATTGACGAACCAGTGTGTCAATCAAAGTTACTTAACAAAATAATTTCCATAAAAATCTGTCAGTTTAAGATAGAGATCGTTTTTTTAGCATTGGATGAGTCTCCATCTAATCCACCCGCCAGTGTCGTACTTCAGCATCTGGGTGAAAGGTAGCAAAGCTAGAGCGGTGTTTGTCAAGACCATGAGACATCCCAAAACTATTCTATGGAAAGGAGAGACTCTCACGATGGTGTTCTTCGTTTTGTTCTACGACTCCCATACGTGTCAGGGAACACTTCAAAAAGGTAACTGGTACTGGTTTTAAAAAACAAATGGAAGTGTGAAGGTAGTTTTGTGCCCACCCCCCAAAAAGGTGGTTAAATGTGTGTAAAAAAAAAAAGGCTATTCCATGCAGAGTGATGGTTGCTGATAATGGGACTCTGTACGCCTATGTAGATATTCCATTAAAAATCCCCAAAAATATATATATATATATTTTTAAGTAACCCCAAACCTTTGAACGGTAGTGTATTTTTCTATACCTAAAAGGGGTCCTAAAATTCTAAATAGCTAAATTATCCATAGAATGACCATCTTAAAACAACTCCATATGTCAGCTTAGAACCCCCCCCCAATGTCTTAGAATAAAGAATGAAAGACTGTTTGTAGGCTACATGAGTTAAAAAGACTCTGAGGCTGTGTTTCATTCAGGGTAGATGTTCCCTTCTTTGCCCTCGTTCACGCTTCTTGGCAGATCTAAAATGAAACGCATCTCAGACTTGACTCTTCATAACCCTTCTTAAAAATGGAACAATGCACAATTACCAGGGGGCGCACAGGTGAAATGCTGCAGCCAGAAGAAATTTCAGAACAAAACTAAGAGACATTGAATTAAATTCATAATTCTGTGACTTTGTTGCCAGATTCCATAATGTCCTTCAACTGTACCTCCACCATCAGCCTCTCTGATGTCTTCTTCAATTGCCTCCTCGATAGCCTCATCAAATTCATCAAACCTGCAAACAAGATGTCGAAATTATTCTGGGATGTAACAGCCACCATACTGAAACAATAAAGACCAGCCACACACAACACAGTTTTCTAATAACCCTGAGTTTAGTACAGACTTCATACCTGTAACTTATGCTTTTCTTTGTCCTTGTCGACCTTCGACCCCAGCTCTTGCTTTTCTCCTTCTTCTCTTTCTTCTCCTTCTTTACTTCTTCCTCCTTTTCTTCCTCCTTTCCTTCCTCTACCTCCAACTGAAATGAGCAGGCAACGTGTCAGTACACGATAGGAAGCAATCAGTCTAGGCTAGGCAGTGAACAGCGTGACAGACCATTTTACAAGGATGTCCAACAAACACACTGAATTCTGGATGTTTTGCAATGGACTTTCATGATGGTATATAACCATAACAACCAAATGCTACTTACAGAGGGAGTGATGATGTTTTCAACACTTATTCCAACATAGACCAAACGTTCTTTTCTGGAGGGAGAAAATACAATAATTTAATTTAAAACAACTTATAGAATTAAAAAATATATCCCATTATCAGAGGCCCACTGCCAATGTACAACAAGAAATGTAGAAGCAACGAAAGCTCCATTAAATGTTTGAGATCGATACACAGATCAGGGTGATTGGTTCGACAATATAATAGGCACAATGCAATTCAGTGTAGACTCCAATTGCATTTGTTGTGGACTGAGCCTCATATTCTTTAATAATAACCACCCAACAAATGTATTTATCTTCCTGTTGTCATTTGCTGTTTGACACCAAGGGTCATGGTTCAGAGGTTCTCACCTTCGCTCAGCGCGATCCCTCTTTTTCAGGGCAGCATCGAGATTAGCAAGCTGCTCCTCAAGCTTGTCACAGAGTAGCTTCTGCAGGGGGTCACCAGGAGATGGGTAAGAATGACAGAACACCACACACACTCCCCTACATATTTGGACAGTGAAGCTAAACCTTTTAATTTGGCTCTATACTCCAGCATTTTAGGTTTTAGATGTGACAGTACAGAATGCCACCTTTTATTTGAGTTTATTTTCATACATACAGTGCCTTCAGAAAGACATTTGTTGTGTTATAGCCTGAATTCGAAAGGGATAAAACAAAAAAAAGAATTCCCCCTCACCCATCTACACACAATACCCCAATAATGACAGAGTGAAAACATGTTGAGATTTTTTTTTGCACATTTCTTGAAAATGAAATACAGAAATCTATTTTACATAAGTATTCACATCCCTGAGTCAACACTTTGTAGAAGCACCTTTTGGCAGTGAGTCTTTCTGGGTAAGAGAGGTTTTCACTCCTGGATTGTGCAACATTTGCCCATTCTTTAAAAATTCTTAAAGGTTGTTGATCATTGCTAGACAACCATTTTCAGGTCTTGGTCACATTTTAGTGTCTTGTTGCAAACATATTCAATGTCTACTTTTTCTTTTTTTTGACCATCTACCAATAGGTGCCCTTCTTTGCAAGGCATTGTAAAACGTCCCTGGTGTTTGTTGCTGAATCTGTGTTTGAAATTCACTGCTCAACTGAGGTACCTTACAGATAATTCTATGTGTGGGGTACAGAGATGAGCTAGTCATATTTAATTTGTATTTATTTCACCTTTATTTAACCAGGTAGGCAAGTTGAGAACAAGTTCTCATTTACAACTGCGACCTGGCCAAGATAAAGCAAAGCAGTTCGACACATACAACAACACAGAGTTACACATTGGAGTAAACAAACATACAGTCAATAATACAGTAGAAAAAAAACTAATCTATATACAATGTGTGCAAATGAGGTAAGTTAAGGAACGTAAGGCAATAAATAGGCCATGGTGGCGAAGTAATTACAATATAGCAATTTAACACTGGAATGGTAGATGTGCAGTAGATGAATGTGCAAAGTAAAAAATACTGGGGTGCAAAGGAGCAAGATAAATAAATGAATATGGTAGGGGAGGAGGTAGTTGGTTGGGCTATTAACAGATGGGCTATGTACAGGTGCAGTGATCTATTAAAGCTAGTGAGGGAGATAAGTGTCTCCAGTTTCAGTGTTTTTTGTAGTTCGTTCCAGTCATTGGCAGCAGAGAACTGGAAGCAAAGGCGGCCAAAGGAGGAATTGGCTTTGGGGGTGACCAGTGAGATATACCTGCTGGAGCGCGTGCTACGGGTGGGTGCTGCTATGGTTACCAGCGAGCTGAGATAAGGCGGGGCTTTACCTAGCAGGGACTTGTAGATGACCTGGAGCCAGTGGGTCTGGCAACGAGTATGTAGTGAGGGCCAGCCGACTAGAGCATACAGGTCGCAGTGGTGGGTGGTATAAGGGGCTTTGGTGACAAAGCGGATGGCACTGTGATAGACTGCATCCAGTTTGCTGAGTAGAGGATTGGAAGCTGTTTTGTAGATGACATCGCCGAAGTCGAGGATCGGTAGGATAGTCAGTTTTACTAGTGCAAGTTTGGCAGCATGAGTGAAGGAGGCTTTGTTGCGAAATAGAAAGTCGATTCTAGATTTGATTTTGGATTGGAGATGTTTAATGTGAGTCTGGAAGGAGAGTTTACAGTCTAGCCAGACACCTAGGTATTTGTAGTTGTCCACATATTCTAGGTCAGAGCCGTCCAGGATAGTGATGCTAGTCGGGCAGGCAGGTGCAGGCAGCAAACGGTTGAAAAGCATGCATTTGGTTTTACTAGCGTTTAAGAGCAGTTGGAGGCCACAGAAGGAGTGTTGAATGGCATTGAAGCTCATTTGGAGGTTTGTTAACACAGTGTCCAAAGAAGGGCCAGATGTATACAGAATGGTTTCGTCTGCATAGAGGTGGATCAAAGAATCACCAGCAGCAAGAGCGACATCATTGATGTATACAGAGAAGAGAGTCGGCCCAAGAATTGAACCCTGTGGCACCCCCATTGAGACAGCCAGAGGCCCGGACAACAGGCCCTCCGATTTAACAGCCTGAACTCTGTCTGCAAAGTAGTTGGTGAACCAGACGAGGCAATCATTTGAGAAACCATAAACAAATCATGTTAAACACTATTAGTGCACACAGAGTGAATCCATTCAACTTATTACGTGACTTAAGCATAACACAATAACATTTTGAAAAAGTCAAGGGGTGTGAATACCTTCTGAAGGCACTATCTGTTTTACCATTTAGAAACTAAAGCACTTTACTTATCTAATCCCCCAATTTGAAGATGTGCTAAGTATTTGGACAAATTCACTGTATTCATTCAAAAGTTTAGTATTTGGTCCCATATTCCTAGCACGCAATGTTGACATCAAGTGACTCTACATACTTGGATACATTTGCAGCTTGTTTTGGTTTGTTTTTTCATTTTGTCACTTTTATTGTAAATAAGAATAGAATATGTTTCTGAACAAATCTACATTAATGTGGATGCTACCATGATTACGGATAATCACGAATGAATCATGAATAATGATTATTGAGAAAGTTACAGATGCACAAAGATCATAGCCCCAAAACATGCTAACCTCTCACCATTACCAATAACGATAGCATTTTATAGGGGTATGATATTTATGCCTCTGACTTTGTCACTCATCATTATTCACTATTGGTAATAGTAAGAGGTTAGCATGTTTTGGGGCCATGATCTTTGTGCATCTGTAACTTTCTCACTCATTATTCACAATTCCTTCATGATTATCCATAATCATGGTAGCATCCAAATTAATGTAGAAGTGTTCAGAAATATATTATATTCTTATTTACAATAAAAGTGACAAAATGACAATCTCAGAAAAATGCTGTGTCGTTATCTTCGCAAGGGGAGAGTGCTAGAGTATTGAAAGAGTCAAATTAAAAGTTTTAGCTTCACTGTCCAAATAAATATGTAAGGAAGTGCATAATCAAGCCATTAGTTCAAAACATAGTGATGTGGCTAGCATCCAAACTGAAGTGCGAGTACAGATTGTTTAGCATCTGGATGTTACTTACATGTTGGCAGGGTGGACAGAACCACTCCCCATCTGGGATAATCATGAGAGGGGGTCTGAGGCAGGCCGTGTGATAGCCACTGTCACACGAGTCACATAGCAAGATCTGTGGGGGAAACACTGAGGGGGATTAGCTGGAACACATTTTATGGTAGTCTTATCTGTAAGTGGAGATAAATATTATGAATATAGTATTTCAAAAAAAAAATTTTTTTATTAAACTAGGCAAATCATTTCAGAACAAATTCTTATTTGCAATGACGGCCTACCCCGGCCAAACTCGGACGACGCTGGGCCAATTGTGCGCCGCCCTATGAGACTGACACAGCCTAGTATAACCATGATTACAGCCCACCAGGGCTGGGGTCAAATCCATTTCAATTCAGTTTCAATTAAATGCTTTTCAATGAGGACCCACCAGCTCGGGGTGGTTGGGGAGGCCGCAGTGTTTGCAGGGGTCTTCGTTAGGAGGGAGGTCATCATCCGAGGAGGTGTCAGAGTCGTCACTGTGCCTCTCTCTGTTCCGGTTCCTCCACCTCCTCTTGCCCTTCTCCACCTTAAAGCTCTCATCACTGTCGTCCTCCTCACTCTCCTCTTCGCTTGACTCGCTTTCATTGTCATCACCAGAACCATTCTTTTTGCGCCTTCGTGTTCGAGTGTTGGACCACCGGGTCTTTCTCCTCCGTCGCCCCTGAAAACAAAAGAAGAACGCACCTCATTTTTGGATTTCATGAGGCTAATGTAGGACAGCATACACATACAGTTGAAGTTGGATGTTTACATACACCTTAGCCAAATGCATTTAAACTCAGTTTCTCACAATTCCTGAAATGTAATCCTAGTAAAAATTCCCTGTCTTATTTAAGTTAGGATCACCACTTTATTTTAAGAATTTGAAATATCAGAATAATAGTAGAGAGAATGAATAATTTCAGCTTTTATCACATTCCCAGTGGGTCAGAAGTTTACATACACTCAATTAGTATTTGGTAGCATTGCCTACAAATTGTTTAACTTGGGTCAAATGTTACAGGTAGCCCTCCACAAGCTTCCCACAATAAGTTAGATGAATTTTGGCCCATTCCTCCTGACAGAGCTGGTGTAACTGAGGCAGGTTTGTAGGCCTCCTTGTTCGCACGCGCTTTTTCAGTTCTGCCCACACATTTTCTATAGGGTTGAGGTCAGGGCTTTGTGATGGCCACTCCAATACCTTGACTTTGTTGTCTTTAAGCCATTTTGCCACAACTTTGGAAGTATGCTTGGGGTCATTGTCCATTTGGAAGACCCATTTGCGACCAAGCTTTAACTTCCTGACTGATGTCTTGAGATGTTGCTTCAATATATCCACATAATATTCCTACCTCATGATGCCATCTATTTTGTGAAGTGCAGCAGTCCCTCCTACAGCAAAGCACCACCACAACATGATGCTGCCACCCCCGTGCTTCACGGTTGGGATGGTGTTCTTCGGCTTGCAAGCCTCCCCCTTTTCCTTCAAACATAACGATGGTCATTTTGGCCAAAACAGTTATATTTTTGTTTCATCAGACCAGAGGACATTTCTCAAAAAAGTACAACCTTTGTCCCCATGTGCAGTTGCAAACCCTAGTCTAGCTTTTTTATGGCGGTTTTGGAGCAGTGGCTTCTTCCTTGCTGAGCGGCCTTTCAGGTTATGTCGATATAGGACTTGTTTTACTGTGGATATAGATACTTTTGTACCCGTTTCCCCCCAGCATCTTCACAAGGTCCGTTACTGTTGTTCTGGGATTGATTTGCACTTTTCGCACCAAAGTACATTCATCTCATTTTTTTTTAGGTCTTGGCTGATTTCTTTTGATTTTCCCATGATGTCAAGCAAAGAGGCACGGAGTTTGAAGGTAGGCCTTGAAATACATCCACAGGTACATCTCCAATTGACTCAAATTATGTCAATTAGACTATCAGAAGCTTCTAAAGCCATGACATTTTATGGAATTTTACAAGCTGTTTAAAGGCACAGTCAACTTAGTGTATGTAAACTTCTGACCCACTGGAATTGTGATACAGTGAATTATAAGTGAAATAATCTGTCTGTAAACAATTGTTGGAAAAACAACTTGTGTCATGCACAAAATTGCCAAAACTATAGTTTGTTAACAAGAAATTTGTGGAGTGGTTGAAAAACAAGTTTAAAATGACTCCAACCCAAGTGTATGTAAACTTCCGACTTCAACTGTAAGTTACTGAAGGCTGACACTGTGAATCCCTGATTTAAAAGATACTGTTGATCCAAAAACATGCATTCACAATCCACCTTTAATATGAATGTAGAAATATCTGCAGTTACTGAAAGAACTTACCTTAGATTTGGACTGTCCATCTTGATCAACCTTTTCTCTCGGTTTCCTCTGAACAGTTTCCTCCTCCTCGTCCTCATTCTCCATCTCCTCAGGGGGCGTGGTCTCTTTTTTCTCCAGCCTCCTGTCCTGGAACTCCACCCCCTTAGCGGTTGGCCTGCAAATCCTGGGTGACCTCCTCAGGGATCTCCCAGTCTCACCAGTATCGGACCCCGAGTCCCTCTCCGTTCTCTGGAGCTCAGCTCTCCTTCGATGAGTAATCCCCCGTATTTTCAGGCGAATCCCCTCCTCTTGAATCTCTGATGTTGTTCCTGCATCCTTTTTTTCAGACCCTTTACTTGCTTTTGCCTCACCCGATTTCTCTGCTGCAGTTGAGTTATCTTTCTCAGCACCATCATCCTCCTTTTTGTCATCTTTCTTAGCCTGATCATCTCCCTTCTCATCCTCTTTAGGGCATCCCTGTGTTGTGGCATCTTCCTTGATTACTTTGTCCTGGCTTTTGTCTGTCTCGGCTTCAGCCTCAGTGAGAGATGATGCCTTCTTGCTGGTAGCCTGTTTTTCTGATGGTGCATTACAGTCCATACGGTTTGAGTCTTTGATAGGCTCGCTCTCAGAATTCTCTCCACTTTTAACAGACTTCTTTGTCCAGCCTTTATCGGCATGTCCCCTAATATTTACATTGTCATCTGTTGACTTTTCCAAACTTATTTCCATAGGCTCTTCCTGTTTCTTCCCCACTGGGACAGACTCTTTGAGAGAAGGTAATTGCTTTGCATCCTCAAAGGCGACATGTTCATCTCCTTTTTCTGCAGCTGGCTTTATGTCTGCTAGTTTCTTAGTTTCTTTAGAGGGATCTGGTTTCTGTCCTTCACAGATTGAAGATTTCGCAATCTTTTTAGATGCAGTCTCTGTGTTTTTAGGGGTAGCCGATTTCTCAGCTTCTTTAGGAGTAGCCAATATCTCAGCGTCTTTAGGGATAGGCGTAGCCGATTTAGCTGAATTCTCAGCATCTGTAGGGGTAGCTGATTTCTCAGTGTCTTTAGGGGTAGCCGATTTCCCAGCATTTTCAGACGTAGACAATTTAGGCAATTTTTCAGTATCTTTAAGTGTAACTGATTTCTTAGCGTCTTTAGGCGTAGCCAATTTCTCCGCATCTTTAGGCATAGCCAATTTAGCGTATTTAGGCATTGTCGATTTCAACGTGTCTTTAGGGATACACAATTTCTCTTCCCTTTTGGTTCCTTCCAGTTGTGATTGGGTTGATTTCTCAAAGATGTCTGCCATCTCCTTGTCTTTAGGGCCAGATTGTGTCTCAGTCACTGCCGCAACAGCTCTCGTCTCCTCATCTTTACAGATAGCTGTTTTCTTAGAGTCTTTCTCCAGGATGTTTTTTTTCCTCACCTCAGGGGCTACATTTGTATTTGTGCTTGCAGCACTGACAGGTTTCTCCTTGGTGAGAGCTGACATAATATCTTTAGGGGTATCACATTTCTCTGTATGTTTAGATGCCTCTGGTTTCACTGTCATTTTAATGACCAACGATTTGTTAGTCTCTTTAGTGCTGTCCAGTTTCTCTGCTTCTGTATTAGGAACTGGCTTGTCTGCCTTTTTAAGGAATGAGGACATGTTGGTCTCTTTATAGCTGGCCAGGTTCTTGGCATCTTTACTCTTTTCTGAAATCTCTGTCTTTTTAATGACAGAAGATGTTTTGATATCGTTAGAACCATCACATTTCTCTGCACTCTCTTTGTCAGATGGTTTCCCTGTATTTTTTATGACTGCTGGCGATTTAGGGCGTTTCGAGCTTTCTGGTTTATCTGTAATGGGGTCAGGTTTATCGGTTTGTTTAGTGATGACTGAGGTTTCTGGGTTTTTAGGGTTCAACAACTTTTCTGTGGCTTTTATGATGGCTGTTTTTTCCATCTCTTTCACTACAGAAAGCGGACAACTGTCTTTAGGGACAACTGTTTCCTTAAAGGCAGCCACATTTACCTCTTGAAATGCAATAGATGAATCTGTTCCTTTAGTTTCATCTGGTTTCTGTGACTTACTAGATAAAGGGGTTTTATCTGTTTCTATTGATGTGGATGTCTTGTGTTCTGTACGACGCACTTTCACATCCCACTTGGATACCTTGACTTTTTGTTCCTCTTTAAGATCGGAGGACTTTTCCGGTGTGCTTGTTGCATCCTTAGATGAAGTCAATGGCTTTGTCAGAGGGGACGAATATTTAGCCTCTTTTAGGGATGATTTTTTCAGTGCTTCAGTGCTTTCCTTCTCTGCCTTTGGGGCTGGAACAGTTTTCTGTAGGTTAGTTTCATCAGCCATGGCCACCTCCATGGGCTCCTCAGCGTTGCTTGCCATCCCCCCTTTCTTTTTGTCCATGTTTGTTTTCTCTTTTTCACTAGCTTCTGCTGCTTCACATTCTTCCCTAGCAACAGCTTTTGTTTGCTGTTCTTTGCTATCAGCAGATTCTCTCTGTATTCCCATCTCTTTAGTAGATTCCCTCATCCCCTTATTGACACTTTTTTCTGTGACAGGCTGAGCATCACCATTCACTTGATCACTTTTAGTCTCCATCGTCCCCACCAGGGCAACAGAGACCTCTTTACTTGTCTCCTCAACTTTAGGAGCTTCTTTGACAGGAGCAACAGATGGGTTACGCACAATGATTCTACTGCCACCGCCACTATTATTATCAAAATCTTCACTAAGTTTCATCTCTCTCTTTTTCAAGGGGATTTTGGCCTGCTGGTCATTCTTCATCACCCTTTGGAGTTCTTCTGCAGTCTTCCTCTTGGCTTCCTCAGTCTGTTCTGTCTGTGGCGTCACACAATGTTTCTCTGCAAGAGGCTCTGTAGCACTTGTGGCTGTGCTCTCCTTGGATTCTGACACCTCCATCGGCTCTTCTTTGATGGCCTGGGTGTTAATGGTGTCCTTGTCATCCACCATTGGCTTCTCGGATTGTCTTGTTGACTCTGACTCGACTTGGTTGTCTTTGAGGCCATTCGATGGGGATTTGGCATCCGATTCGTCCAGTTTTGATTCCTCTTTTGGGGATTTTTTTTCTGTACTCTCTGTTTTTGGGGACACTAAAAAAGCTGTATCCTTGGAGGGTTTGTCCTCTTCATCCTCTGAGGTATCCTCTGTCTTTTTAATTTCCCCTAATGGACAAAGGTATAATAAATAGAAAATGCAACATTTATAACTGCATCTGTCAGGGAAATACGTTTTGTTTACTTTGGATAAAATAGATCCAAGGCAAATGACTGAACTCATGCAATATCATAAAAATGTCTGAGTAAACAGCAAAAAACAGATGGCATATGACATTATTGATGTACAAGCCTTGTCCATATAACTTTACCTTCTCCCCCAGTCTTCTTGTTCTCATCTTCCTCCTCTCCTTTCTTTGTCAACAGTGCTGGGTCGATTAGAGTCTTCAGCTGGGCCAGGATCTCAGCCAAGCTGTTTCTGTCTCTACATAGAGATGGATAATTCAAATCAGTCTTTCCAGTTCAGCAGACAGACATTCTCAGTAGTCTTGTGGTAAAATTACATATGAACCAAGTAATCTATAATCCACATGGAATACAAGACTTGACATTTAGGCTCTGCAGTACCACAATATGCCTCTTTCATCCCCTAAAGCCAACCAGGCCCCCCAGGCCAATAGTTCCATAGTACCTGACAATGCACTTCCAGGAGGACCCGTCCAGGTCGTCCTGCTCCTCCACATAGACCCTCACATTGTTATCCTGGTCAAGTTGGAACCAGTACATTAGGCCATCCTTGTCCTTGCCAATGGGATGGAGCCGCATCTTATCGGGATCCTCCTCATTAATTGCAGTCTTGAACTTGACATTGTCATCAAACTGGCACTCACATAAGTGCTGGACAGAGAGATAAAGTATGAAAAATGTTTCCTTTGGCAAAAACAAAATCAGATGTTAGTAGGGCTGCAAGATATGGACCAAAGAATTATGGAATATTGCGATATGACTAGCAACACAACAAACTTGGGTGAACTGAACAAGATCTGTGCCGCAACCACTATTTTCAGAGAATTCACTTTTGTATCGTACAGAAAATATGTAGATTTATTTAGGTGAAAAGCGGGGTCATTTTTACCACCTGCATCTTGTTTGGAAATATGTGTTGAAATGTTTGCATGCAGAACCAGACTAATTATAGCTACAGTGCATTCGGAAAGTATTCAACCCTTTGACCTTTTCCACATTTTGTTACGTTACAGCCTTATTCTAAAATTTAGGAAAAAAAACCATTTAATCAATCTACACACAATACCCCATAATAACAAAGCAAAAACAGTTTTGTATTTTTTTATTTAGCAAAAATAAGTACAAAAACAGAAATATTACATTACATAAGTATTCAGACCTTTTACTCAGTACTTTGTTGAAGCACTTTTGGCAGCGATTACAGCCTTGAGTCTTCTTGGGCATGACACTACAAGCTTGACATACCTGTATTTGGGGAGTTTTTCCCCATTCTTCTCTGCAGATCTTCTCAAGCTTTGTCAGGTTGGATGTGGAGCGTTGCAGCACAGCTATTGTCAGGCCTCCAGAGATGTTTGATCGGGTTGAAGTCCGGGCTCTGGCTGGGCCACTCAAACACATTCAGAGACTTATCAAGAAGCCACTCCTGTGATGTCTTGGCTGTGTGCTTAGGGTCGTTGTCCTGTTGGAAGGTGAACCTTCACCCCAGTCTGAGGTCCTGAGCAGAGCAGATTTTCATCAAGGATCTCTCTGTACTTTGCTCTGTTCAGTTTTCCTCAATCCTGACTAGTCTCCCAGTCCCTGCCGCTGAAAAACATCTCCACAGCATGATGCTGCCACCACGCTTCACCATGGTTTCATCCAGATGTGACGCTTGGTATTCAGGCCAAAGAGCTCACTCTTGGTTTCATCAGACCAGAGAATCTAGTTTCTCATGGTCTGAGAGTCCTTTAGGTGCCTTTTTTATGCTTCCGCCTGGCCACTCTACCATAAAGGCCTGATTGGTGGAGTGCTGCAGAGATGGTTGTCCTTCTGGAAGGTTCTCCCATCTCCACAGAGGAACACTGGAGCTCTGTCAGAGTGACCATCGGGTTCTCGGTCACCTCCCTGATCAAGGCCCTTCTCCCCCGATCGCCCAGTTTGGCCAGGCGGCCAGCTATAGGAAGAGTATTGGGGTTTCCAAAATTCTTCCATTTAAGAATGATGGAGGCCACTGTGTTCTTGGGGGCCTTCAATGCTGCAGACATTCCCAAATCTGTGCCTCGACACAATCCTGTCTTGGAGCTCTACAGACAATTCCTTCGACCTCATAGCTTGTTTTTTTCTCTGACATGCACTGTCAACTGTGGGACCTTATATAGACATGTGTGCCTTTCCAAATCATTCCAATCAATTGAATTTACCACAGGTGGACTCCAATCAAGTTGTAGAAACATGTCAAGGATGATCAATGTAAAAAGGATGCACATGGGCTCAATTTCGAGTCTCGTAGAAAAGGGTCTGAATACTTATGTAAATAAGGTATCTGTTTTTTATTTTTAATACATTTGAAAAAACTTAACTTTTCTGTTTTTGCTTTCTCATTATGGTTTATTGTGTGTAGATAAAAATGAATTCAAACAATTTTTGAATAAGGCAGTAACGTAACAAAATGTGGAAAAGGTCAAGGGGTCTGAATACTTTCCAAATGCACTGTATATGGCAAACTCTTGCAATAACGGATATGTCAATATTGCAATTTTGATTGAAAATAAACAGGGCATCCATAGATGTTTAGCCTACTAATTACAAAGACTGGCCACTTACTTTGAGGATTCCAGTTTTGCACTCCACAGACATGTCCTTGTATCCTTTATTTTCAAGTTCCCATGCCCAGGTACTGTTGAACTCATGGCACACCTGTAAGGAAACACATCAGCCATTGGTTAACCTCTAAAATATACAGTATCATCTTCCAGAATGCCCAGAATCATACTGCTGCCTGTATTTTTATTCAAATTAAATATATTGATAGTTGAATCAAAATCGAACTTTGTCACATGCACCGAATACAACAAGTGCAGACCTTACAAGCCCTTAACCAACAGTGCAGTTCAAGAAGAGTTAAGAAAATAAACAAAATAAACTAATGTAATGTGTAAAAAAAAAAAAAAAAAAAAAAAAGAATAAAAAGTGACAATAAAATAACAATACGGGGCTATATACAGGGGGTACCGGTACCGAGTCAGTGTGCAGGGGTACAGGTTAATCATCTATAAAGCTAAGCCTAACTGTATCGGAGTGTGCAGAAAATGACCAGCCTTGTTCTGAGCTCTATTTACCTTCACAATGTACTTCTCCCATCTGTCTGCGGACACTGACTTGCCAATCTTCCTCAGCAACTTCACATGAAGGTCCACCAAGAGCTTTGGAACTGAGGGGAGAGGTGGGATAATGACACCATTTGGTAAACATCAATGTATCTCAACCACACATCACATTCAGATATTGTATAGGTAAGGTCAGTTGTTTTTCGTGTTTTATCATTTTAGTGTCATCACATATACACCTTGCTTTGGTTTTGTTTACAGACCGTAAGATAGCTACTAGTAGCTAGCTCAAGCAGAATGTACGACCAACGATACTGGTAACCTTTCATCTACAGTGTGACTTAGCTAGCAAGCTAACAGTCATTTCACTTTCCATCACCTTTTGTCTTTCCACTATCATCAAGCAGTAATGATAGGCATTTTAGAAAACTCGACATCTACTGCCTGCACAGCTTCTCAGGCAACAGGAATGCCACCGCAACAGGAATGCTGTGATACCAAATCAGCTTTCCCAAAGGCAAAGGGGGGATATGCTGTGAAGCCTGTGCAGACAGACCCAACATAGCTATTAATTTCAAACCTGCATCAATTGAGCACACCAACATTTCCAAATACAAACATCGAGAAGTTACACAAAAAAAGTGCACAACCAAATTATCGAATGAGTAGACCACTACATCAACATTAAATACACTACCCATTTAACAAACATTTCCCTTTTCAAAAACATTACAGGCTACGTAGACAGGCTCCTGGATCTCCTCTTCAATCGATCGTCGTATGTCGGGAAGCTGTGCGAGCTGCCCATCCCAGGACCCGTCTTCCCAGTGAGAGGCCTGACAAGGAGGCCATAGCTGGATTTGTATCCCGCTTCAACCTTGGGGGTGACTGAAGCCTGATTGATTGAAGCAGGGTACATGGTTCCCCTTCCTCTGTTGATCAATCTCTGTAATTGTTTGCATTTACTAAAGCCTAAGTAATTAACTTTTACGTAATATGATAATCACATTGTTACTTCGTCATTTTTTTTTTTTTTCAAGCATCCAGATGGGAGATGAGTAAGAATCAACGGGTCCTACACACTGCATGGCAGCCAGGTGCCTATAAAAGGCTTTTGGCTGTAATAAAAAAGTAATGTCAAATTTCTCATGAGTGTTCCTGTTGATCAATATTTTGGCTATGCTGGCCAATTGTAAATTATCAAATAAATGTCTGATCAACACATACAATTCTGAACATATGGTCATTTGTAATGCAGCGGCACCAATAAATTGTCCAGTACACTTATTGTATGCTGTTTTTTCATGTCAAAGCTTCTAAGGTGACTGAGGCTTTACTAATTATTGTGAAGTGTTTCAGTGAACTAACTGTATTCTGTAATTAGTTACAAAACAATAATAATGCAATTGTGTATTGCTGCGGTTTGTCTGATATCCAACAGTCTATGATCCTCTCTGTTGAACATGAGAGCATTTTGTAGGAAAAAAATGGGTTGAGGCATACTATTTAGACTAAGAATGACATGTGGTCCATTGTTTACCTTGTCATCAATGACGTGGCCCATTGTTTACATTGTTACCTGGCCACGACCACAAGGGCATTTCAAAGAGCTTTCAGTCAAGGCGAGCTCATGAACGTAAGCTCCCGCCCACTCAGCCTGTTCTTTCAGGCTTTGTGATAATTAGAGATGAGAGAAAAGGTACAATAAAAATTCGGAGCATTTTAATAACGTAAAAATACTATGGGTGATGTTTTGATCATTCAAAGGCTATTTTTACTTAAAGATGTTTGGTGCAGTATTTCTCTAGTGAAAAAAAATGTAATAAAAACTAGTCGTCTGTCATTGACTGACAACCCACATTTCAAGAATCCCTACTGTTGATCAATCACCGCCGAAGGGGCGTAGGCTTTGCCTACCGAACCTCGACAAGCCTCAAGATTTTTGTTTTGCTCGAACAGCCTAAAAAAGGAAAAAAAACAACTGCTGAACACCAAAACAAAATTAATAATTGTTGTCCTAGTATAAGGCGGAGCTCTACTAATTATTTGGCAGAGAATACAATTTGTAGATCAGTGATTATAAACCTCACTTTGCTCAAGCTGATCCTCTCCAACAGACTTGGGTAAATTAGGGGGCAGTTTACATGTGCACAGTATTGTGGGTATTAGCTCATATCCCTCTTAAGGTCTTATTTGGGATAAGCTGTTCACATGCACCTTTGATATCCTGCTCATGAGTATCCCAGTATCCATGAATAAACAGAATATTTAAGTTCATATGGGTTAAATGGAATAGTAACTGAACTACGGACACTGACTGTAGGTCTAACCTCTCACATGTAGCTAATATAATATTAACTCCTGCAGAATGATGCATTTCTTGCAGTGAAATTACACAACACATGTTCATTTTGTCTCAGGAACAGGAGTTAAGACATTTCTAAGCATTTCTTGAGAAAATGTGAACGCACGTGTAATGTGTCATCTTTGACACATTCGGAAAGTATTCAGACCTCTTCCCCTTTTCCACATTTTGTTACTTTACAGGCATATTCTAAAATTAAATCATTTTTCCCCCTCATCAATCTACACACAATACCCCATAATGACAAAGCAAAAACAGGTTTAGAAATGTTTGCAAATGTATTACAAATAAAAAAACAGATATACCTTATTTACATAAGTATTCAGACCCTTTGCTATGAGACTCGAAATTGAGCATAGGTGCATCCTGTTTCAATTGATCATCCTTGACATGTTCTACAACTTGATTGGAGTCCACCTGCGGTAAATTCAATTGATTGGACATGATTTGGAAAGGCACACACCTGTCTATATAAAAAGGTCCCACAGTTGACGGTGCATGTCAGAGAGAAAAAAAGTCAAGCCATGAGGTCAAAGGAATTGTCCGTAGAGCTTCGAGACAGGATTGTGTCGAGGCACAGATCTGGGGAAGGGTACCAAAAATGTCTGCAGCATTGAAGGTCCCCAAGAACACAGTGGCCTCCATCATTCTTAAATGGAGGAAGTTTGGAACCACCAAGACTCTTCTTAGAGCTGGCTGGCCGCCCGGCCAAACTAAGCAATCGTGGGACAAGGGAGGTGACCAAGAACCCGATGATCATGCAGACAGAGCTCTAGAGGTCCTCTGTGGAGATGGGAGAACGTTCCAGAAGGACAACCATCTCTACAGCACTCCACCAATCTGGTCTTTATGGTAGAGTTGCCAGACGGAAGGCACTCCTTAGTAAAAAAAGGCACATGACAGCCCGCTTAGGCACCTAAAGGACCAAAAGATCATGAGAAACTAGATTCTCTGGTCTGATGAAACCAAGATTGAACACTTTGGCCTGAATGACAAGCATCACGCCTGGAGGAAACCTGGCACCATTCCTACGGTTAAGCATGATGGTGGCAGCAACATTCTGTGGATGTTGCTGCCACCACCATGTGGCAGGGACTGGGGGAATTCAGGATCGAGGGGAAAGATGAACGGAGCAAAGTACAGAGAGATCCTTGATGAAAACCTGATCCAGAGTGCTCAGGACCTCCGACTGGGGTGAAGGTTAACCTTCCAACAGGACAACAACCCTAAGCACTCAGACAGGACAACACATGGAGTGGCTTTGGGACAAGTCTCTAAATGTCCTTGAGTGGCCCAGCCAGAGCCTGGACTTGAACCAGATCCTACATCTCTGGAAAGACCTGAAAATAGCTATGCAGCGACGCTCCCCATCCAATCTGACAGAGCTTGAGAGGATCTGCAGAGAAGAATGAGAGAAACTCCTCAAATACAGGTGTGCCAAGCTTGTAGCGTCATACCCAAAGAGCCCCAAGGCTACAATCGCTGTCAAACGGGCTTCAACAAAGTACTGAGTAAAGAGTCTCAATACTTATGT
This sequence comes from Brachymystax lenok tsinlingensis, assembly GCA_030435695.1. Lineage (NCBI taxonomy): Eukaryota > Metazoa > Chordata > Actinopteri > Salmoniformes > Salmonidae > Brachymystax > Brachymystax lenok. The sequence goes on along the minus strand of CM059795.1, from coordinate 41,983,992 downwards.
GATCAGTTTTAAAAACAGTTTTTGCTTTGTCGTTATGGGGGAAAAAAACTTTTATCAATTTTAGAATAAGGCTGTAACGTAACAATGTGGAAAAAGCGAAGGTGGCTGAATACTTTCCGAATGCACTGTATGCAAGCAGACAGTATTTCAACCACATAAAATACGCACCCAAGACGAACGTGTTCACTTACCAGAAACATGTTCACTCGTTTTCTCAGCTTTTCATTTCTTAAAACCAGTCAAACTGATGACATTTGGACATTTTGCACAGGACCAATCTTTCCACTGTTGGAGTTATTGGGTTCTCTCCCCGGTCCTTAAACGGAACAGACAACTTTACCGGTGTTAACTAGCTTACTTAAGCATTCATTCTATCGACGTTTGACATTCTGGTGAGCACTAATTTATTTAGTCTTCTGAGGCAAACGGGATCTGACGCGATTGTTAAGCCAATACACTGACCGTTACGCCAAGAGGTTCGGGATTGGTTGGCATAATGGTTAAGGTGTTGGCTTGACAGTTGCGTCAGAAGTGGGATGTTGCCCGTACGGCCAATGAAGAGGCGTGTACACACGAAGGACTTGATATAGAGAAACATGAAGAAGCAATCTTTAGCCAACACATAGCGAGACCTGGTCGGGGCTACCCAGAGTTCACTACAACATAATTTCATGGTTAGACTCTCCCCTTAAACTGCCCCTAATTGACAATTTTTTTGCTACAACTTCCGAGTCCATTGGAGAGGATCAGCTTGAAGAAAGAGAGGTGTAGAATCTACAAATAGTACTCCCTGACAAATAATAGGCTTTGTGCAATATTAGATTCATAGCGCTATGCCACCCCCTGGCTTAGGCGATAACCACACCAAACACATACAACCAGACATTGATTGATTGGAGACAGCTTGTGTCAATTAAAGAACATTTCCTAGGATTTTCTACCTGCAGCAAACCCAGTGGATAATGCAGAATATACCAGTCAAAAAAAGTAAATCTAAGAAATAAAAACTTGCCCTATGTATAAGCCAATATATACAGGTAACTGCCAAAATAAAGAAAACACCAACTTCGTGTCTTAATAAGGCATTGGGCCACTACGAGCCAGAACAGGTTCAATGCATACATTTAACAAGTATCTGTAAGTTGCTTTTACTCTTCCACAAGAAACACTATCACTTGGTGTTTTGTTGATGGTGGTGGAAAAAGTTGTCTCAGGCACCGCTTAATTAACAGGAACTACATCTGTGTGGAAGCACATGCTTTCAATATACTTTGTATCCCTCATTTACTCATGTTTCCATTATTGTGGCCATTACCTGTAGCTATAGCATGTTTATGTTGAATATGAATCCCACTTACATTCTAACCAGGTTTCCATCCAACCTTATGCGAGTAAAGTACATGTCGGATAAAAAACAAAGTCACGACAGGCCTGATGGAAACAGCTAATGTCAATAAAAACTTTCCAAATGTCGATAAAACACTAACCAGGATGGAAACCTGGTTAGAATGTAAGTGAGATCAGTAAAATAATTATGTGAGAAATAGTGGTGGAAACACCTTCATGCACAAATATACGGTGCCTTCAAAAAGTATTCATAGGCCTTGACTTATTCCACACTTTGTGTTACAGCCTGAATTCATAAAGGATTATATACAGCTCAGGAAAAATAAGAGACCACTGCAAAATTATCAGTTTCTCTGGTTTTACTATTTATAGGTGTGTTTGGGTAAAATGAACATTTTTTGTTTTATTCTATAAACATTTCTCCCAAATAAAATAGTCATTTAGAGCATTTATTTGCAGAAAATGACAACTGTTCAAAATAACAAAACATATGCAGTATTGTCAGACCTCGAATAAAGCGAAGAAAATAAGTTCCTATTCATTTTTAAACACAATACTAATGATTTAACTTTCAGAGTTCAGAAATCAATATTTGGTGGAATAACCTTGATTTTCAATGACAGCTTTCATGCGTCTTGGCATGCTCTCCACCACTTATATTTTCTTCGCTCTATTCGAGGTCTGACAATACTGCATATGTTTTGTTATTTTGAACAGTTGTCATTTTCTGCAAATAAATGCTCTAAATGACAATAGTTTTATTTGGAGTTTGGGAGAAATGTTGTCAGTAGTTTATAGAATAAAACAAAAATGTTCATTTTACACAAACACATACCTATAATGACCCATCTACACACAATACCCCATAATGACAAAAGAAAACATGTTTTTAGATTAAGAAAATGTATTGAAAATGAAATACAGATATCTCATTTACATAGGTATTCACACCTCCAGGTAAATACATGTTAGAATCACCTTTGGCAGTGATTACAGCTTTGGAGTCTTTCCGGTAAGTCTAAGAGCTTTGCACACCTGGATTGTACAATATTTGTATTATTCTTTTTAAGTTCTGTCAAGTTGGTTGTTGATCGTTGCTAGACAGCCATTTTCAAGTCGTGCCATAGATTTTAAAGCTGATTTAAGTCAAAACTGTAACTAGGCCACTCAAGAACATTCATTGTATTCTTGGTAAGCAACTCCATTTGGCCTTGTGTTTTAGGTTATTGTCCTGCTGAAAGGTCTCCCTGTGTCTGTTGCAAAGCAGATTGAAACAGGTTTTCCCATCAAGGATTTTGCCTATTCTTAGCTCTATTCCTTTTCTTTTTATCAAAAAAAAAACGATGTAGTCCTTGCCGATGACAAGAATACCCATAACATGATGCAGCAACCACCATACTTTAAAATATGAAGAGTGGTATTAGTGAACATCATAGTCAACATAGCTACTAGAACTGACATGTTAGTAAACCCGCTACAATCAAGCAGTACAGTGTACAGTCAGCAAGCCGTTTAGCAGTTACACCGGCAGGCCCGGTGGCAATAAATTAATAAAACCAAAAGGTTACCTTGACTTGAAAGAGTTCCAGTGTTAGATATCTAGACAGCTAGCTAACATGGCATCTCGCTCTGAGCCGGGTGTTTGAGTAGGCTAAACTAGCTAGCTGCATTCGCTAGCTAAATAAGATACATTTAGCTAGCTCTCTCTCTCACTTCTTAATTTTTCAATAAATTAATTTGTTCAAAACTGTTCAACTATTGTCTCGCTCCAAGTCAACTACTCACCACTTTATGATGCAGTGCTAGCTGGCTGTAGCTTATGCTCATGCTCTGATCCTTTGATGGGGTGGACAACATGACAGTTCATGCTGCAAAGGCTCTGATAGGTTAGAGGACGTCCTCTGGAAGTTGTCATAATTACTGTGTAAGTCTATGGAAGGGGGAAGGAACCATGAGCCTCCTAGGTTTTGTATTAAAATTAATGTACCCAGAGGACAGACGGAAACTAGCTGTCCTCCAGCTACACCATGGTGCTACCCTACAGAGTGCTGTTAAGGTTAATGTCAGGAATGCAAACTGATGACACTTTTTTTTGCACTAAAACATGCAAAAAAAATCCCTGCTAGGGAGAAATGCAGGTTAACTAATTAAACAAAATATTATGATCTACATGATCAGTCTGTGTAAAATAAAAATAAGAGATTAAAGTGAACCTAACTAACAGCTAAATAATGTTAAGAAAGCAATCCAATGTTATTTGTTGCCTAGACTTTACTGCAAATTACACTCCAGTCTTGAGAAAAAACAAAACACTAATATTGCAGTTACCATGACAGCCTTTATTATAGAAATATTGCACTTTGGGGAAAAAAATCTTAAAATTTGAAATAGAATGAAACAGGCATTCTATTTTTGCTCTATTAGTGGCCACTACAGTAGACGTCGTCGATCAAGTGCACAAGGCTACATGTGTGCAGAAATAACGTTCAGAGTGAGTAAAAAAAGATGATAATCCCCCACAGTTACGCACAAAAGTGTTACTGTCAAGTTCAACACAACAAAAGCAATATCTTTGGGCAACACATTATTACATTATATACTTTCTGCCTGTGGACATCTGCTCTACAACGTGCCAGCAGAGCATGATACCCTTTGTTGGCATAATTGATCTCTTTCAGGCAGAGAGTACACCTGGCATACCCCGTTTTAACCACTGTATTGAAAAAGTGAGAAAGATTGAAAGTTTGTGGTGTTCCTTTCAACTCTATAGTGGCATCCAGCTTAAACCAGGCCCAGGTCCAGCTACACTTTATCCCTGAACCCACTTGTTTAACAAGCAACACCTCATTTTCACCTAATTCTCTCATTCTAAAAATGAACCACATACTTTTGAGAGAAAACATAAGTTCACTGATAGTAGTTAGTTTGTTAGCTAGTTAACATTTCACACAGATTGCCAGGGTCCAGTAAACAACTAAGACGTTATAACTTGAGGAACGGCAAGGAGTCGTATACCAGTTAATACTATAGCGAATTGGTTAGGCTACTAATGTTACCTCACCTGATGTTGTAACGTTAGCTAGCTAACGTTAGCTGTCTGACTTCATTAGCCGGCTAATTGTCACACCATAAACTCAATTATTTGATAAGTGAAGTTTACTAAGGATGCTCAACATTTCTCTGGCTAGCTATCGGAGAACTCGATCCAGCTAGCAAGATACCTAACAATGTTAACAATACTTGCTCCACCACACTTTCTCCCTCATCTCAAACTTTCCAAACGCCAGTTGTTTTTTGGTTACAGCTCATGAAGCACGCTCCACCACCTTCTCACCCATGGTCAGGCTTCTCACCTAATACCCTGACTACACCACTCGCGTCGCGTGTGCGAGCATTGCAAAACAAATTTAGAAATCTATATTCAATTATTGCACCCCCACTGCTCGCGTGCGTCTGCGTTACCAAGGGCTAAAATAGTCAGTTCTATTTGTGACGCAGATCGCACTGCAAGTCATGCCTATCCCATCACCTCATTGGTTTATACAAGCAGATACCCAAGTGTCATCTCATTGGTTATACCCACGTGGGTGATTGAAAGACAATGTGTTGTAGGTTGTCATGGTAATACTATGAAAGTTGATGCCAATCACCATATAAATTCAAGGAAGAAAAATCCTGGAAAGAGGAGAGATGACAAGAAACGATTTGGTTGACTGTTTCATGTGTGGATTAATTGTCAGAGTAGAGGACCTTCTGATAAAATAACTCAATGTTATTATCCCAGGACAAATTAACTAGCAACAGCAAGCTAGCTAAATAAGACAAATTAGCTAGCAAGTGCAAGCTAGCTGGCTAAATTGCCATAAATGTTTAATGCTTTTCGACCTGTCCCTAAATTCATGTAATTGGTTCAGAGTTTGTTTTGATATTTTAACCTGCGTGTCGTGATCGCGTTTGGTGTGGGGGGCCAAAATTTATTTATGCACGATGGCGCACGCGTGCAGCCAGTTTGGATTCCGTGTTACTCTTAGTTATCGTTCAGGGGGCGTGCTGCTGTAACTGGTAAACTGCCTTTACACTCTCCAGCTGTCTTTCCAAAGTGCGCGCTGATGCGGGAATTAGCAAATTGGTTGTCTCTTCTCTCTTCATTCGCGTGCTGCATTCTGTTGTTATGTGAACGATTGGCTGAGCTTTGGATACAGCCAGTATTGCTCCAAACGCTTATCACTTGTTTGCTTACAGCCAGTAGTGATCCAAGCCCCCAACACTGCCAAACTTCTCATCGGATCTACATGAATCTCACAGGTCACCTATTTTTTTATTCAAAACTGAGAAATTTAGCGAAAAAGGTAACTAGTTTGCATCCCTGTAATGTAGACCTTCATAGCAAAACAGTAGGTTTTAAATTATTTGGTGCCCCGAATATATTTAGTATAGTTTTATCTAAAAAGAATAACTATCTTTATTTTTTATTCCGTACAGGCTCCCTTCTTTTCACTCTGTCATTTAAACTAAACAAAAATATAAACATGCAACCATTTAAAAGATTTTACTTAGTTACAGTTCATATAAGGACATTAGGGATGAATACATTTATCTATGGATTTCACGACTGGGAATACAGATATGCATCTGTTGGTCACAGATACCAACAACAACAAATAGGTAGGGGTGTGGATCAGAAAACCAGTCAGTATCTGGTGTGACCACCATTTGCCACATGCAGCGTGACATCTTCTCATAGAGTTGATTAGGATGTTGATTGTGGCCTGTGGATTGTGTCCCACTCCTCTTCAAACATGCTCAATTGGTGACATTTCTGGTGAGTATGCAGGCCATGGATGAACTGGGACATTTTCAGCTTGCAGGAATTGTGTGCAGATAGATCCATGCGAAATTGGGCTGTGCATTATCATGCTGAAACATTAGGTGATTGCGTGAATGAATGGCACGACAATGGGCCTCAGGATCTCGGCACGGTTTCTTTGCACATTCAAATTTCCATTGATAAAATGCAATTAAATGTTAGTTGTCCATAGCTTATGCCTGCCCATACCATAACCCGTTATGTGACAAAACTGCACTGCACATTTTAGAGTGGCCTTTTGTCACCAGCACAAGGTGCACCTGTAATGATCATGCTGTTTAAATCAGCTTCTTGTGTAACTGACAGTTAACCTGTAAGTTTATGTTGCCGTTTTTTGTTTAAATAGTTTACGTGTTCGCTATCCTGGGGAAATGATTAGACAAGCGGAACTAAGTGGCTAATAACTGTTGCAACGGGGATTATTATCGTAGCAACACACATTTGAGGGAAGGCAATCTCGCGCTGTGTTAGCTAAGTTTATGTCTTCAGTGTGTAGTTCGTAAGATTGAAGTGTGTTTGTTAGGATGGTAACGCTATAATAATTAAAGATGAAGCGTGAATTCATTCCAGGAATAATACGTGAAGTTTGATTTCCTCCCTTCTGTTATAAGCAGCCAATGAGGTATTTTTCCTTTTAATGCGTTTAATCTTATACTGTTGTAGCTAAACTGCTTATGTATGTAAGCACTTCAGAGTTCTTCAAGCTAATAAGCCACTCGTAAGACAAAGTTGTAAGTGTGCTTAACTGTATTTTCATTTACTTTATAGTTCTCACGGAAGATGATCATTCTGACTAAAACCACAGAATAAAACCGCCAGTTAAAATCAAGGAACGGTTGTGCTCGTGGTTACTGGAGGGAGCTACATCTTGATATGCTACACCTGTCAGTTGGATGGATTGTTTTGGCAAAGGAGAAATGCTCACTAAACCAAATGTAAATCAACGTGCACAAAAGTTGAAAAGATTTCTGGGATTTTTTATTTCAGCTCATGAAACATGGGACCAACACTTCGTTGCATTTATTTTTGTTCAGTGTAGGTTAGCATTTTGGAGTAACTACAATGTTGTTGATCCATCCTCAGGTCTCTCTTATCACGGTCATTAATCTCTGTTAAAAGTCACCATTGGCCTAATGGTGAAATCACTGAGCGGTTTCCTTCCTCTCCGGCCAATGAGTTAGGAAGGACAACTTCATCTTTGCAGTGACTGGGTGTATTGATACACCATCCAAAGTGAAATTCATAACGTCACCATGCTCAAAAGGGATAGTCAACATTATTTTTACCCATCTACCAACAGTTGTCCTTCTTTGCGAGGTATTGAAAAACCTCCCTGGTCTTTGTAGTTGAATCTGTGCTTGAAATTCACTGCTCAACTGAGGGACCTTTCAGATAATTGTATGTTAAACATTATTATTATTATTATTATTATTATTATTGCACACAGAGTGAGTCCATGCAACTTTACATGAGCACATTTTTACTACTGAACTTAAGGCTTGCCATAACAAAAGAGGTTGAACATTTGAGTCAAGATATTTCCACTTTTCATTCTTGTAAAAATGTCTAAAAACGTAATTTCACTTTGAGATTATGGGGTATTGTGTGTAGTTGTTACCCAGCAATGAACCAAAAAGCATTGCTAAAACAGAATGGGGAACTAACGAAGAGTCACTAACATGAGCCAAAACAAAAACAGGTGGGGTTCTAAGAGGGGTTCTGAAAAACACTTATGGGGTTGTCCACTGAATTGACTAGCAACAACAACTGGGACCTAAAAGACACCCACCAAGAGCACCCACTATATTTGCCCATGAAAAGGTAAACAAAATTAAAACCTAAACCAAACCCAAAGCAAACCAATAAGTAGAGCAAAACAAAAAAAACAGGAAGGAAGGTCAGATAAGGATAGTTTTTAATAAATGAAATAGGGAGACCCAACTTAAAAAAGGTGTTAATCCTCCACATCTCTCAAGCAAACTGGAGAACTGGGCCAGCAACTCTTAAAACGTCACCTGACTAACGAGATGACAAGCCAGCACGGGTGTAACACATACTGACTAACGAGGTGACACCAATCAGTGCACCCAACGCACAACCTCTAAATATAAATGAAAAACCAAAGCCTGTAACACCTTTTCCATTAAGACAACAAATACAGTGCCTTTGGAAAGTATTCAGACCCCTTGACTTTACACATTTTGTAATGTTACAAGCCTTTTTACTGATTAAATTGCCCCCCCCCCTCATCAAATCTACACACAATACCCCATATTGAAAAAGCAAAGACTACATTTTTTTGGCTCCCATTCTTCTCTGCAGATCTTCTCAAGCCCTGTCAGGTTGGATGGGGAGCGTTGCGGCACAGCTATTTTCAGGTCTATCCAGAGATGTTCGATCAGGTTCAAATCTGGGCTCTGACGGGGCCACTCAGACCTCTCCAGAAGCCACTCCTGTGTTGTCTTGGCTGTGTGCTTAGGGTCATTGTCCTGTTGGAAGATGAACCGTCACCCCAGTCTGAGGTCCTGAGCACTCTGCTCCGTTCATCTTTCCCTCAATCCTGACTAGTCTCCCAGTCCCTGACACTGAAAAACATCCTCACAGCATGATGCTGCCACCACCATGCTTCACCATTGGGATGGTGTCAGGTTTCCACCAGACATGACACTTGCATTCAGGCCAAAGAGTTCAATCTTAGATTCATCAGACCAGAGAATCTAGTTTCTCCTGGTCAGTGTCTTTAGGTGTCTTTTGGCAACTGCAGGTGGGATGTCATGTGCCATTTACTGGAGGAGTGGCTTCCGTCTGGCCACTCTCCCATTAAAGCCTGCTGGGTGGAGTGCTGCAGAGATGGTTGTCCTTCTGGAACATTCTACCATCTCCAAACAGGAGCTCTGTCATGGTCATCATCGGGTTCTTGGTCACCTCCTTGACCAAGGCCCTTCTCCCCCAGTTTGGCCGGGCAGCCAGCTCTAGGAAGAGTCTAGTTGGTTCCAAACTTCTTCCATTTGAGAATGAGGGAGGCCAGAATGCTCTTGGGGACCTTCAATGCTGCAGAAAGTTTTTGGTACCCTTCCCCAGATCTGTGCCTCGACAGTCCTATCTCGGAGCTCTACGGACAATTCCTTCAACCACATGGCTTTGGTTTTTCTCTAACATGCACTGTCAACTGTGGGACTTTTTATATAGACAGGTGTGTGCCTTTCCAAATCATGTCCAATCAATGGAATTTACCACAGGTGGACTCCAATCAAGTTATAGAAACAGCTCAAGGGTGATAAATGGAAATGGGATGCACCTGAGATCAATTCCAAGTCTCACAGCAAAGGTTCTGAATACATATGGAAATAAGGTATTTCAGTGTAGTTAACAATTAAAAAAAAAAACTGGACCAATTGTGCACCACCCTATGGGACTCCCAATCACAGACAGATGTGATACAGCCTGGATTCGAACCAGGGACTGTAGTGACGCCTCTTGCACCGAGATGTGGTGCCTTACACCGTTGCTCACAAGCAACAGAAAACATCTTTAATATCACATTTTATTTCAGCTCATGAAACGTGGGACCAACACTTTACATGTTGCATTTATATTTTGTATGAGGCAGACTTACGTCTTTGCGTAATTACAGGGTGGCCACTAAATTCTATAGCCACAAAGTCATAGATTTCGCTCTCACAGTATCTGCTCATGTGCGAGTTCACTTCACACTGTTTACAGCATGGTAGCCACTAGGCCAAAATAGCAGAGAAGTTGAGCCTTACACTGCAACACTCTTAGTTGTTGCAGAGATTGACCCACTATGCTCACTGGTGGACTTACCCTTAGGCAGGATTCACATCAAGGGGCCACAAGAGCTGGAAATAAAAATCTAATAAATACATGTATATCTATAAATGTAAATACAGTATATATTTTTAAAATTGTTCTTCCACATGAGGTCCCCACATGCTCCACTCGAGACATAATAAAAAAATCCTCATTAAAATCCATCGGTTTAAGCTAGAGATATTTTTTTTTGTATGGACTCCATCTCAATCCATCACATCCGGCAATGTTGACCTTCCGCATCTGCGGTGGAAGGCTGCCGAGCTACTGCAGTGTTTGTCAGACCAGGAGACATCCAGAATATCAGTCTTCTCACGAAAACGTCTGTACCGTCCGAGCACACTAATACGACCCCTCTATGGAAAGATGAGAACCTCACCAACATGATGTTCTCCATTTTGCTATACCCACACAAGAGTCACGGGACTCGTCTGAAGGTAATCTGGTACCGGATGAAAAATAAACGTAAGTGAATAGGGTATTTCCATGTAAAATATATTTTACGGTAGAATTACCAGTATAACACATTTCAGGTGCTGCTGATAAGAGTGCCACCGACAGAGGCAGCGGACATGTGTAGACCATGTACAGTGCCTATAGAAAGCCTACACCCTCTTGAATTTTTTCCCCTTTTTTTTGCGTTACAAAATAAGATTGAAATGGATATAATTGTCATTTTGTCATCGATCTACACAAAATATTCCATAATGTCAAAGTGAATTCTATTAATAAAATGTGATTAATAAAAATGTTATAAAAAAAAAGCAGTTGCATAAGTATTCACCCCTTGTGTTTAGGCAAGCATAAGTTACTTCAGAAGTCAAATTTGGCATAACAAATCACAGGATATATGGACTCACTGTTTGAAATAATTGGGGTTGACATGATTTTTGAATGACTACACCTTCCTCTGTCCCTCATACATACATACACCTGTAAGGTCTGTCCAGTATTGAATTTCAAGGAGAGATTCAACTACAAAAGAAGGGGAGCTTTTTGAAAGCCTCAAAGCAGGGCAGTGATTGGTAGATAGTTAACAATAACAAATCCGCCATTGAACAGATCTTTAAGCATGGTCAAGTTCATAATTATGCTGTGGATGACTCAATCAGCATGACAGTGATCTCCAGCCTTGTCCTCGTCAACACTCACACCTGTGTTAACGAGAGAATCACTGACATGTCAGCCGGTCCTTTTGTGGCAGGGCTGAAATGCAGTGGAAATGTTTTTTGTGGATTCAGTCATTTGCATGGCAAAGAGGGACTTTGCAATTCATCTGATCACTCATGACATTTGAGTATATGCAAATTGCCATCATACAAACTGAGGCAGCAGACTTTGTGAAAATTAATATTTGTGTCATTCTCAAAACTTTTGGCCACGACTGTACAGAATTCAATGGATGTGATGGGAGAAAACTGAGAATGGATCAACAACTCCACAATAATTACCTAAATGACAGAGGGAAAATACAAATATACAGAATAAAACTATTCCAAAACATGCATATGTAAAGTAATACTGGGAAAAAAAACAGCAGAAGGAACCCACTTTTGGCATAAATCCAAAGCATGATGTTTGGGTGAAATTCAACAAATGAGTAACTGCCTCATTTTCAAGCATTGTAGTGGCTGCATCATGGTATAGGTATACTTGACATTGGCAAAGACTGGGGAGTTTTTCAGGATAAAAAGAAACAGGATGGAGCTAAGCACAGGCAAAATCATGGAGGAAAACCTGCTTCAGTGTGCTTTCCACCAGACACTGGGAGACTAATTCACCTTTCCAGCAGGACAATAAACCTACAACATGAAGCCAAATCTACACTGGAGTTACTTACCAAGAAGACAGTGAATGTTCCTGAGTGGCTAAGTTAACGTTTTGACTTAAATCTACTTGAAAATCTATGGCAAGACTTAAATTGCCTGTTTGGGCAAGGGGGCAGTGTTCAGAAGTTCTGGCGTGCCCAAAGTAAAATGCCTGTAATCCCCCTGGGACCCGTGGGATTGCAAACAGAGAAAGATCTTCAAAAAGGTAAGTGATTTATTTTATCGCTATTTTAAATTTTGTAACGCCTGTGCTGGTTTGAATAATTATGTTGTTATGGGGCGCTGTCCTCAGACAATCGAATGTTCTGCTTTCGCTGTAAAGCCTATTGTAAAATCCAACAACGCGGTTCGATTACCAAGATTCTAAGCTTTTGAATGGTGTACAACACTTCATGAATGTTTAATATGACTACTTTTGTAATTTGAATTTGGCGCTCTGCGTTTCACCGGATGTTGTCATGTTCTTGCTGTGTGATGTTACCCCACTCTTCCACCAAGGCACCTGCAAGTTCCCGGACATTTCTGGGGGGGGAATGGCCCTAGCCCTCACCCTCCGATCCAACAGGTCCCAGATATGCTCAATGGGATTGAGATACGGGCTCTTCGCTGACCATGACAGAACACTGACATTCCTGTCTTGCTGGAAATTAGCCATACTGCTCGTTCTGTGCATGGTGGCATTGTCTTGCTGGAGGGTCATGTCAGGATGAGCCTGCAGGAAGGGTACCACATGAGGGAGGAGGATGTCTTCCCTGTAACGCACATCATTGAGATTGTCTGCAATGACAACAAGCTCAGTCCGATGATGCTGTGACACACCGCCCCAGACCATGACAGCCCCTCCACATCAATCCCGCTCTAGAGTACAGGCCTCATTCCTTCAACGATAAACGCGAATCCGACCATCACCCCTGGTGACACAAAACTATGACTCGTCAGTGAAGAGCACTTTTTGCCAGTCCTGTCTGGTCCAGCGACGGTGGGTTTGTGACCATTGGCAACGTTGTTGCCAGTGAAGTCTGGTGAGGACCTGCCTTACAACAAGCCTACAAGCCCTCAGTCCAGCCTCTCTCAGCCTACTGCAGACAGTCTGAGCACTAAATGGTGGAATTGTGCGTTCCTGGTGTAACTCGGGCAGTTGTTGTTGCCATCCTGTACCTGTCCCGCAGGTGTGATGTTCGGATGTATTGATCCTGTGCAGGTGTTGTTACACGTGGTCTGCCACTGCGAGGACGATCAGCTGTCCGTCCTGTCTCCCTGTAGCCCTGTCTTAGCTGTCTCACAGTACGGACATAGCAACTTATTGCCCTGGCCACATCTGCAGTCCTCATGCCTCCTTACAGAATGCCTACGGCACATTCACGCAGATGAGCAGAGATCCTGGGCATCTTTCTTTTCGTGTTCTTCAGAGTCAGTAGAAAGGCCTCTTTAGTGTCCTAACTTTTCATAACTGTGACCTTAACCTCTCAGGGATTGCTAGGGCGCTAGCGCCCCAATCCCGACACTACCAGGTGAAATGTAAGGCGCCAAATTCAAAATCCAAAAGTTGAATTATTAAACATCCACCAATATACACGTGTTCCATACTCATCAAAAGCTCTGTTTCTTGGCAATATCACAGCATTGTCAGATTTCAAAAAGGCTTTACGGCGAAAGCAGCACATTTGATTGTTTGAGGGTAGCACCTCACATTTTTCCCATAGCCATGAATCGATTAGCCATCACGGCACACACATAACACATTTCACGGCGAAAACAAATCAATTACCTGTTGAAGAACTTCTGCTGAGGTCATCCTAAGGTGTCCAACGAAGACAATCCATGGTTCTTTTGTTAGAAAAATTTATTTTATCCATAAATCTCCATTTGGTTCGCACATTATAATCAGAAACGACAGCTTCCACTCCTCCATTGAAACGTGAAGCAAACTCGTTCATCTTATACCTATAAACTTGTCCAAGAACAATCAAACAGTTTTAAATGTATCCTTAGGAACACTTTTACATATATTTACTATTATAAATCAACCGGAATATAAACTGATCGATAAAGATGGTAAAAAAGACACTGCGCGCCTTGCCTTGTCGGGAGCGCGCGCTGGGTACTGTCTACATAAAAAGGTCACTTCCTGGTTTGCTCTTCTCTGGTCTAATTCATCCAAAATGAAAATGTACACTGTTTCGAGACTGTTGACATCTAAAGGAAGCGATGGGTACTGCATTCATATGCCCTTATACGGTCATTTTCATGAGGGAGGGGTTCCAAATGAGCAATGTGTCAAAATCACTTTTTCCAGGACAGAAATTCCTCGGGGTTTCGCCTGCCATATGCGTTCTGTTTCACTCACAGACAAATGGTTAACACTTTTGGAAAATTCTGAGTGTTTCCTATCCAATGGTACTAAATATGTGCATATCCTATTTTCTGGGACTGAATGGGAGGCATTTTACTTTGGGCACGCCAGGCTCTCCAAAACCGACCCCTCAGCTGCCATTCCCTAACAAGTTAACTGTCTACTGTTTGTAAGCTGTTAGTGTCTTAACGACCGTTCCACAGGTGCATGTTCCTTAATTGTTTATGGTTCATTGAACAAGTGTTTAACTTCTTGGGGATGGGCGCATGAGGTGACCGTTTTGGAGAGCCTGGCGTGCCCAAAGTAAAATGTCTCCCATTCAGGCCCAGAAAATAGGATATGCATATATTTGGTACCATTGGATAGGAAACACTCTGAACTTTCCAAAACTGTTAACCATTTGTCTGTGAGTAAAACAGAACGCATATAGCAGGCGAAACCCCGAGGAATTTCTGTCCTGGAAAAAGTGATTTTGACACATTGCTCATTTGGGAACCCCTCCCTCATGAAAATGACCATAAGGGCATATGAATGCAGTACCCATCGCTTCCTTTAGATGTCAACAGTCTCGAGACAGTGTATTTTTTTCATTTTGGATGAATAAGACCAGAGAAGAAGACCAAACAAGGAAGTCACTCTTTGATGACAACAGTAGGCTGGGCGCGCTTCGCCAAAGCGCCGCAGTGTCTTTTACCGTCGTTATCGATCAGTTTATATTCGGTTGATTTATAATAGTAAATATACGTAAAAGTGTTCCTAAGGATACATTTAAAACTATGTTTGATTGTTCTTGGACAAGTTTATAGGTATAAGATGAACGAGTTCGCCCACGTTTTAATGTAGTGGAGACTGTCGTTTCAGATTATAACGCGCGAACCAAATGGAGGATTTATGGATAAAATACGTTACTTTTTCTAACAAAAGAACCATGGATTGTCTTCGTTGGACACTTAGGATGACCTCAGCAGAAGTTCTTCAACAGGTAATTGATTTGTTTTCGCTGTGAAATGTGTTATGTGTGTGCCATGATGGCTAATCGATACATGGCTATTGGAAAATATGTGAGGTGCTACTCTCAAACAATGAAATGTGCTGCTTTCGCCGTAAAGCCTTTCTGAAATCTGACAATGCTGTGATATTGCCAAGAAACAGAGCTTTTGATGAGTATGGAACACTTGTATATTGGTGGATGTTTAATAATTCAACTTTTGGATTTTGAATTTGGCGCTTTACATTTTACCTGGTAGTGTCGGGAGGAGCCCGCTAGCGCCCCAGTGATCCTTGAGAAGTTAAACACTTTACAATGAAGATCTGTGAAGTTACTTGGACTTTTACAAATTATCTTGGGTCCTGAAAAAAGGGACTTTTCTTTTTTTGCTGAGTTTAGCTAGCAAGCTAGCCAACGTTAGCCAGTTAGCTTGGGTGCTTGACTGCTGTTAGGTCAGAACGCTTGGATTAACCCTACTTTTCGGCCAGAGCGTCCAGTGTGCACTCCGAGAGCGAAACACTGAATTTACGAATGGACAATCTGACAACAATGAGTTTATTAATCCATAGAGCACACTCTGGCAATCCAGATTAAATTTACGAACACACCTGTAGTATAAATCAGCCTTTAGTGTTGAAATCTTTGGTTGTTTAGTACGTTGCTGCACATTTGAATACTTAACTTCTTAGGGCTAGGGTCCCATTTTCCAAATTTTCGCCTGTCTGACGTGCCCAAAGTAAAATGCCTGCCACTCAGGCCCAGAAACTAGGATATGCACATAGGAACCACTCTGAAGTTTCTAAAACCGTTAAAATAATGTCTGTGGGTATAACAGAACTGATATAGCAGGCGAAAACCGAGAAATTTCTGTGCGGAAATAATTTTTCTTTTGACATTTCCTGACTTTGAATGGCTGATAAAAGAATTCTCAGGGGAAATAGGACACAGGTTGCAGTACTTATGGCTTCCACTAGATGTCAACAGTCTCTGGACAGTGTTTTGAAGCGTTTACAATGGACGAGAGCAGAAAGGAAGACCATTTGGTATGACATACCAGGATATCCTCTGTCTAGTGCACGAGATACCCGGCAGCGCGCCGCACGGTGTTTACCTTTTTTTATTGTGTAGGTTATTATCCGAGTGAAATATAATAGCCAATATAGATAAATGGATGCCTAAGGATAAATTATAAATGTTTGATTTGTTTGGGCAAAGTTGATAGGTATAATTTGAACGCCTTCTCTTCACTGTACAACGGGGCGAGTAGACTGGAAATGCTTGGTGGACTATCTGAACATAATGCGGCAACCAAAGGAGATTTATGGATATAATAAATGACTTTCTAACAAAAGAACCATGGATTCTCGTTTGGACACTTGGGATGCCCTCAGCAGAAGTTCTTCGAAAGGTAAGCAATTTATTTTAGCTCTTATATGGGTTTTGTGAGACCCGCGCTGGATATACATTTATGCTAATGAGGAAAATAGGAGAGGTGCTATCCTCAAACAATCAAATGTTGTGCATTCGCCGTAAAGCCTTTTTGAAATCTGACAACGCTGTGATATTGCCAAGAATCAGGGCTTTTGATGACTATGCAACACTTGTATATTGATGAATGTTAAATATTAAGACTTTTTATTTTGAATTTGCCACGCTTTGTTTGCTCCAAAAACGAACCCGCTTACGGGATCGCATCTGTAAGAGGTTAAAGAGATGGGTGGGGTTAAAGCTTAGAAGGGTGTGAATGATGCTGAATGTAGACAAAGAAGAGCTCTCCAGTAGGTACCAAAACATTCAAGGGACATTTTCTCAAAAGCAAGGTTACAAGTTTATCACCTTTCAAAGCAGAATTACTTTAATTGTTCCTCAACTGTAGTGTGTGATATAACATTTTCTAGCTCGGAGTCCCTACTTTTATCCAATGTAAAACACACCATTTCAAGACAGAGTTGAGACGGTCGGTCACAGGTGTGCAAAGCTCTTATGAGACTTACCCAAGAAGACTCTCAGCTGTAATTGCTGCCAAAGGTGTTTCTTCCTTGTACTGACTCAGGGGGGTGAGTACTTATCTAATCAAGGTATATTGTTTTTTTATTCATAAAAATATATATATAGAATTGTTCTACTTAGAGTAATGTGTAGATCGTTGACAAAAAAATATGATTAAATCCATTTGAATCCCACTTTGTGAAGAAATAGACTTTCTATAGGCACTGTATCTAATGCTGTCTGCCCAAAAAGATATTGGCATCAGATACATGGGCTACATACAGTAAGACAGAGAGGCGCTGTTTCGATCACTGATGCTTTCACCGATGAGATAGTTTCAGCCACTTGCGAATTGAAGGAAAGTTGTCAGTTGCACAGTGCACTGTTCAGATGCTAGAATTATTTTGGGATTAATGTGCTATGGTAACATACCTTTTGAAGTGATTTGATGAAGAAAGAAAAAAGACTGCCTTTTAATGTGCCATGAACCAATACATTTTTACAGTTAAATTATTCACAATAAATAAAAACAATTGGGGGGCGAGACGGCCAGGGAACAGGGCTTCTGCCTGGGACCTCCAAATCACTAAGTCGGTCCCAAATATGTTTTTTACTTTATGCAACGAAATCATACAATTTTGATTTTAAACCTAACCATTAAGATTTGTTGACAATTTGGACTTTGTGACTACTATACAAGCTAATTGGAACCTAATTACAGAAGGAGTAAATTGAGCAGGAAGACCAGGTGTGCGCGTGCGCAATACAGCGCGAGAGAACCACAGCTCACAGTTAAAATATTACTTAACGGTAAAATACAAAATGGACAATTGTCCTCATCACAACATACGTCATAAACCAACGAATAGGTGTTCACCATACTTTCATCAATGTTAAAAACAATGTTTTTTTGTGCAAAAGCTCAAAGCAGTTTCTGTAGGATTTGATATCGTGCAATTCAGTCCATGGCAGATAAAGGCTGGAAAATGTAAATCAGCGAATTTCACCGAAACCTTTTAGTCTTTGAAAAGTTCGGAGTTAAACAGTGCAAAAACAAAGCATCTGATTCACCCGGGATCCTTAGTCTGAATTTGGGACAGCAAAAATGCATATAAAACGTTTGGAAAACACACAATAACAACTAGCTAGCTGG
This sequence comes from Brachymystax lenok tsinlingensis, assembly GCA_030435695.1. NCBI lineage: Eukaryota > Metazoa > Chordata > Actinopteri > Salmoniformes > Salmonidae > Brachymystax > Brachymystax lenok. The sequence continues at coordinate 41,965,635 of CM059795.1, read as the reverse complement.
GACAAACGACACAGAACACTATGCAATGGTGTGGAGTCGCAAGTCCCCACAGCAGCTCGCGCTTTTCAAACTATACCTGAAGATGTGTCTTGGAGATATCTCTCCAACTGCGGAAATGTGAGCTCCGGTAGATCCAGCAAAGCTCCATAACGCTCTAGAAAAGAGCATATCACGGCGTAGCTTGGGCACAAATCGGAGAAACCCACCGATGGAGCCGAGGCAGCCATCTTTTCCAATGGTGGAGCAGCAGACTCGAAAAGCTCGGAGGACTAATGATTGCCCACAATTCACCGCGAAAAAGAAAATAGCGGCCCAGAGGTCTTTGCGGTAAAAAGTAAAATTACTAATGTAAAGAGTATGCGCGAGGAATGATTAATCAGTGATAATTTAGGCACTGATGAAGGTGTGAACAGTTTCACATTCTGGCATAGACAATTTAGCCCCAAATAAATACACGGAAAGTCTGCCATACAGTGGCTCGGACGCAGCTGCCATTTTGTAGCATACAATGCAGCTTCAATAACTTCTACAATGTGATGCACGGCCTATTGGCAATTGTATCAATTCATCCACTTGTAACATGTAACGCCACGAACACTAACAGTAAAGATACCATCATATAAAATGGCAGAAAAAAGAGTCACCCAGTAAAATACTACTTGAGTTTGTCTAAAAGTACTTGATTTTGAATTATACTTAAGTATCAAACGTTTGCTTATATAAAGCAAACCAGATGGCATCGTCTTATATTTTTTACATTTACAGATAGGCAGGGGCATGCTCCAACACTCAGGCATCATTTAGAGATCAGGGGCAGTAGGGATGTTCTCTTGATAAATGTGTGAATTAGGCAATTTTCCTGTCCTGCTAAGCATTCAAAAAAGTACTTTTGGGTGTCAGGGAAAATGCATGGAGCAAAAAGTACATTATTTTCTTTAGGAATGTAGTTAAGTAAAAGTTGTAAAAAATAAATAGTAAAGTACAGATATCCAAAAAAAACTAAGTATTTTTACTTATTTGTCTGTTGGAGGAGTCTTCACAGCAAAAATATCATTTTGGGAAAAGTGAAGAATTATTTATGTTTTCCATGCAAAGCTGTATTTCACCCATCTAAAACATGATTTTGCTAATGATTTAGAAGTCAATCATTGTGATCAAATGCAATGAGTGATGGTAAATACTGACACAGGTAATGTTACAAAAGTATGTGGACATCCCTTCAAATTAGTGGATTTGGCCATTTCAGCCACACCCGTTGCTGACAGGTGTATACAAATCGAGCACAGCCACATAATCTTAACAGACAAACATTGGCAGTAGAATGGCTTACTAAAGAGCGTAGTGATTTTCAACGTGGCACCGTCATAGGATGCCACCTTTCCCACAAGTCAGTTCATAAAATATCTGCCCTGCCCCGTTCAACTGTGAGTGCTGTTATTGTGAAGTGGAAATGACTAGGAGCAACAAAGGCCGAGCCGCAAAGTAGCAGGCCACACAAACTCACAGAACTGAACCGCCAAGTGCTGAAATGCGTAAAAATAGTTTGTACTCGGTTGCAACACTCACTACCGAGTTCCAAACTGCCTCTGGAAGTCAGCACAAGAACTGTTAGTTGGGAGCTGCCATAGGCGAGCAGCCGCACACAAGCCTAAGATAGCTTGGTTTCGGCTGGAGTGTTATAAAGTTTGCCTCCATTGGACTCTGGCGCAGCAGAAACAAGTTCTCTGGAGTTATGAATCACGCTTCACCATCTGGCAGTCCCGACGGACAAATCTAGGTGTGGTTGATGCCATGAGAACGCTACCTGATCGAATGCATAGTGCCAACTGTAAAGTTTGGTGAAGGAAGAATACTGGTCTGGGGCTGTTTTTCATGGTTCAGGCTAGGCCCCTTGGTTACAGTGAAGGGAAATCTTAACGCTACAGCATACAATTACATTCTAGACGATTCTGTGCTTCCAACTTCTTGGGGAAGGCCCTTTCCTGTTGTAGCATGACAGTGCCTCCGTGCACAAAGCACAAAGCGAGGTCCATACATAAATGGTTGAGATCGGTGTGGAAGAACTTGACTGGCCTGCATAGACCCCTGAAATCAACCCCATCGAAACACCTTTGATGTTGGCCTAATCACCCAACATCAAAGTCAAAGTCACCATTATTTGTCAGTTGTACAACCGAATGCCTTCAACTGAAATGTGTCTTCCGCATTTAACCCAACCCCTCTGAATCAGAGAGGTGCGGTGGGCTGCCTTAATCAACATCCACGTCTTCAGCGCCCGGGGAACAGTGGGTTAACTGCCTTGTTCAGGGGCAGAACGACAGATTTTTTCCTTGTCAGCTCGGGGATTCGAACTTGCAACCCTCCGGTTACAAGTCCAACGCTCTAACCACTAGGCTACCTGCCGCATCAGTGCCCGACCTCACGAATGCTCATTGCTGAATGGAAGCAAGTCCCCACAGCAATGTTCTAACATCTAGTGGAAAGCCTTCCCAGAACAGCAAAGGCTGTTATAGAAGCAAAGGGGGGGACAAACTCCATATTAATACTCATGATTTTGGCATGAGCAGTTGTCCATACTTTGTCAAACAAAATGTTCCAGATTAAAAACTTTTTTTTTTTTACATTACACATGCATACAATTGTAATTCACAGACACTTGTTAAATTGCTTAACTTTTTCACCATTATGACAAATGAAGTAAAATTAACAGTTTGTCAATATACTATATATAATATAAATATATATATTATATACTATATTCTAGATGCTCTGGGGTGGGTATCAAGATAACCAAAGTGACTTTAAAAGGCAAAGGCTCTGTTTTAAAGCAAGCATTGAGTAACTTCCCATAGTGAAAGGCAATTTGGTCAAATCATTTCAAAGAAAACATATACAAACATTTCCTATTTTTATTTTTTTTCTCAACACTTGAAAAGGGTATTTGGAGACTTTCCAGTTGACGAATGACCTGTTTAAAAGAGAGGGAAAATTAGATCAGACATTTTGCTACCTTAACTTTTTAGCACTCCTTTTAGGCTATGCTAACAAAATGCATATATTTATGTCAACGGGTGGGATGCAGACAGACCGAGATAGTAGGAAATAGGGTTGTGTTCAGGGGTAATGACAAAGCAGCACTGTGCAAGCTGTACTGGAACTTATCCTGCCTTTTTAACACATAACCAAACCTGCCTTACATTGGAAAAATGTTGCCTCTGGTTTGGGGCTCCCTCATGGTTATGCTGTGGGGACAGGCGTCGCAGGTGCGACGGCAGCGGCCTCCGGCTTGGCTCCCTTCTGCTCTGAGATGGGGGTTGAAGGGACCTGCTCGTCTTTGGGCTCCACGATGCTCACGTGGTCGGGGAGAGGCTTCTTGGGGCCGATCTTACCGCTGGGATCCCAGGGCAGCATGATCTTTACCTTGATCCCCAGCACACCTTTGACAGGCAGAACAGATTGCACCTCAAGTATTTGACACCATTTCATCACTTTTGGTCCTGTTCCAAAAGACAAGTCGTCTTGATTAGTGTTGTCACTATACAAACCTTGTACTAATGACGACCAATTTGTAATTGTTAATATTATGCAATTGTTTCTAATTGCCACCAGGTGGAAATACATTGCCACAACCTCATGGGGGAAAAAAACGTAGTTATTCATCACTACCTTTCAAGTTCTACTAAATAATATGTTGTTTCACTACATATATGAATGGTAAATTAGTACTAATGATTTTGTAATTTGAGTAGTGACGAGCAGAGTTGAGACATGCCTACTGATGAACACATTTCCTATTCGCATTACTACACAATTCCAGCTGAATGACTGTTTTTAATTGGGTATTTGGGAATCTACTAATTAATAGTTACAGAAAAGCGTCTTGCATCCGGCTGCAGCTTTAGTGTTGCCGGGCCAGGAAAGGGCGAGTGGGCTGTGTGAGGGGAAAATGGCATGTGAACGGCCACCAAAACGGCATGCCCCACGGCTGCCGCTTGATAAAGCGGAATATTGCGGGCGCCCTGTGAATGAGGCTATTGGTAAAAAAGCTTGAGGTTGTTGCAGAGAAGTAGTCACAATGTAGAACTGGCGCCAGCGCAGGGTTGTCTTTCCCCCTTCAATATCAAAGTCCGACACATTTTTTACACCAGTGGGATGGTTGGGTCAAGTGATGTGGTGGTAAAAAAAAAGGTGGGTAAACTATACAGAACAAAAATATAAGACGCAACGTGTAAAGTGTTCGTCCAATGTTTTCAGAGCTGAAACTAGAGATCCCAGAAATGTTTCATACCCACAAAGGTAGGATTAAATCTAAATTTGCCTGGCATTTTAGCTATCGATGTGACGTTGCCAGGCAGGTACAGTCAGTTCTGTACCTGCCTGGCTGAGTGGCAGTGTGGGTGGAATGAGCGAGCTCGCCTGGCAACCACGGGAGGAAATAAAACTCAGTAGTCTACCTGGAAATTAATTTGCAAGACCAATACATTTTTCATAAACTTATTTGGTTATTATCTGTTCTCTCATTTTAATCCAAGTACTTTTCAAGTACCAACTTGAGAAAATGTCTGATAAGGTATTCCAATACTTTAATTTCATAGTTCCAAATTCAAGTACTTTAAGCACCTCAAGCACCTTGTGTTTTCTAAACGTTCTACGTATGTGCTACGCAAAAAGCTGCCACAAATTCACACATCTATTCAATACAACACATTGAATTTAACTTCACTGTTCAGTGTATGATAGAATACTCCATAGATGGACTGATTTGCAAAGGCCTACCTGTGATTTGGTTGGAGGAATGGGAGGAAGGAATATACATGCATGAGCTGCGTGGCAGTAAGGGTAAAACACTGCATGAAACATTCTTTACTCTTCAGTTAACACAGACCCTCTCCCACCCTTCCTCACACACTCTCTCCCACAAACACACGCACATTGCTCACAACTTTTAAAACATTAGGCACCAAACAGAATTTAAGGAGCACCAGAAAGAAAGATTTTGTATATAGTTTAGACTTACATTAGCCCTATATGAAACCGACCTTTGAAGCACATCTCATGAGTATCCGACCCTTTTCTTTTCTTCCTGTAAATTTGCTGTTAAGTTACCAGGTTGTTAGCTAGCTAGGTAAACTGACAGAACGGACTGATCGAGGAATAGATGATCATGAATAGCAGACAGAGAGAAGCAGGTGAGTGAGGGCTGGTAGAGGATGCAGCTGGCTGATTACAGCTGCCACACGTGATAGGCACATGAAAGTGATGTGGATATTATTGCACATGAACATACAAGAGACTAGTGCCTGTTGCTTAAACTAAACAGACTTCATAAAAGTTGTATAACCGACGCCAGCAGGTTCTTTAAATCGGTAGGGCTGAAAAATGTGGTAGTATCATGAAACAGTACTACGGTTTTCTAAAATGTTGGTATCATTAGTATCATGACGTTTTGGTACAGTGATACTACTGTGGTACCGGTATACTGTGCAACACTAGTCTTGACCTGGCCCATCTAATGCCCGATCCACACTATAGGGCCGATCTGAAACATATGGAGCTAGCGTGGATCATTTCTTCTCACTGTGTGCATCCCAATAATATCGCCCTTCTCTTGAAGTGTGCATTCGTTCCCTACTTCCAACAAATCAAACAAAATAAATGGTAGAGGCATAGGCTAGTGGTAGTTTCCACCATGTCTTATAGCAGTCATTTCCTTTAAAATCAGTTAAGGGAAGTAAGCAAGCAAGTACACACTTTGGGATGAATAAGAGATAATTGGGATATAGCCACATTGGAACTGCTGGAATGGACAGCAACCATGGTGGATGCGTATAGAGGCCAGTCCAGACAGCTTGGGCCTATAGTGTGAATCAGGCATAAAACCCCAGGGTGACCTCACCTTGACGGAGCAGCACATGGCGGACAGCAGTGTCGACGTAGTAGTTAACGGGGTCTCCGCTGTGGATCATGAGGCCATCCACGAACTTCATAGATTTGGCCCTCTGACCCCTGAGCTTTCCAGAGACCACTACCTCGCAACCCTTGGACCCGCTCTCCATGATGAAGCGCAAGACACCATAGCAGGCTCTGCAACACAAAAACAAGCAGACTTAAAACCCCATATATTCTTACAAGTCCCAGGTCTTCAACTCTGCAAGACAGTGCCATGAAAAATGACAACAATATACAACAGATAATCGCAGTCTTGATCTCCTAAACTCTATTCATCCCACCCGTTAGAGTAGTGTGTAAAATATTGTAAAAGATGATTGCGCTCTAACACTGGGATCTTCCAGTTTCAACTAACACCTAAAAGAACAACTGAAGTCACAAGAGGTGTACCGTAACCACTGCATTACTTCACTATCTTTTCAAGGTGACAGGGTGGGTATTAAGAATATCCGTTCAAGTACTCATGAAAATTATAGATTTGCATTTTAAAACAGTGAAACAGGGCTGAAAGCAAAAAACATTTTTCACAGCACTTGCCATACTCCACAAACAAACATCTTAAGAGTTTGAAATGTTGTCAGTGCTTATATAAAAAATTAGAGCAGGGATTTTTTGCCATTAATCTTTGGGAGGGCCAGTATAGTTGCATTTCCAAATTTAGAGCAGAGTGAAAAAATATATATAAATATATATTTTTTAATTAAACAACTTCTCAGGATGTGTAAACTTACAAAACCAGACTGAGCATTTAGGAAAGATATTGGACCATTTTTTTGTATATATAATCTTTGAAAACTAACAATCAACAAAATACAAAACTAGAGTCAGGGAGAATTGAACATTCCAAAAACAATTAATTTAGCAGTATTGATTTTGTTAATTATGTTAGAGCAAAAGAACACAGCATTAGCCATAGAAAAATGCATAGAATTGCAGGACATCTTTAAAACCGCAACATTTTCTCTTAGCTCCATGGCAAAATGTGTAGAATTGCAGGAAAATTGCTTTAAAGCTGGAGAGAGAAAAAGACTCAATCATGGACACTCTTACTGACAGTTGTGGCTGTTATGCATGATGTATTGTCTTTACCTTCTTGCCCTTTACTGTTGTCTGTGCCCAATAATGTTTGTACCATGTTGTGCTGCTGCCATGTGTTGCTACCATGTTGTAGTCATGTTGTGTTGTTACCATGCTGTGTTGTCATGGGTTGCTGCCATGCTGTGTTGTCGTCTTAGGTCTCTCTTTATGTAGTGTTGTCGTGATGTGTGTTTTGTCCTATATTTTTATTTTATTTATTTTTAATCCCAGCCCCCGTTCCCCGCAGGAGGCTTTTTGGTAGGTCGTCATTGTAAATAAGAATTTGTTCTTGACTGACTTGCCTAGTTAAATAAAGGTTAAATAAATAAAAAAGTAACTAATACAAACCTTTAATCAAGTGCTAGCCATAGTTAGTATGAGAAAAAACAGGGCAAAGATCCTCACCTGCGGACAGCCAGACCCCCAAGAAGCTTGTAGCGCAGGGACTCTGCCTGGGCGATGGCGCGCACAGACCACGAGTGGCAACCTTCTCAGCATACAGCTGATGGCAAGAAAAACAGACATGGACAGTTATATAACCACACCTACAGTATGTTGAAAACTTTCACAGAGCAGAAAGTGTTTAGGGGACCAGATGACAATGGTAGAATTTCTGGAAGTTTTTGACAAGGAATGAGCCACAAGCAAATATTAACTTTATAGTCATCCACCACCCCTAAAATATGATCCTGAAGCAATGAAAACAAAAATGTAGAGATCTATCATGGCCATAACATGACAATGCGTGTCTTAAACCAAGCATCCCTTACCTCAACACTGCCCTCTGGGAAGCCAAACCTCTTCTGGACCACTGCAGTCAGCTCACGGATACGACGCCCCTTCTCACCAAGCACGTTTTGTGTCCTGGAGAAATAGTTTTTTTGGGGTGTTCAGGCATATAGCTGGACATGCACAACCAATAGTGTGGATTCATCTTGACAGACTACTTTAGGTCAAAACATCTGACAAACTTTGATTTGAGTAGAATGTGCCAGTACACCACTAGTCCTCTATGGTTTTGATGTTCAGGTTTTTGGACTCACCTGGTAGCCAGGATGATGATTTCGGTCCTGGTTGGGGTGACACGAACCTCCACACCGGAGTAGCCATCCTCAGCGAGCTCTCTGGTGAGGAACTCGTTCAGTTCAGCTTTGAAGATGCCATCAGCAACAAACTGTAAAAATATGAATATGAGTGAAGTAATCAGCAAGTAATTTAGCAGGGACAGTTTGAAATACAGAATCCTGGCTGCTCATTGCAACAATCAGTAGACTTACCAAGGACACTGGATCATGTCTAACCAAAGTAAAGATTGGAATGTTACATGTACACCTAGATCACATTAGAAAATAGTTTAACTCTCCTGGTCGAAAAGAGAAAACCCCATCTATCCGGAGGCAACTTATTTTTCCAACGCACCCATTATCTGGCCTCAGGGTGACATGTTGATGTTTTATGGAAAACTGGTATAGTAATATTGTACGACCTAAACTTGCATGGCCAGGAGAATACCCTGCAGGTTGGGGATTGATTGACATTTTGAAGTTGCGGATAAGAAAAGGTACCAGCGGGTTAGCAAAGTAACTAGTTAGTTTGCTAAAGATGTTAACTACACTGGTCAATTAGGAATATATTTCAACACTACTGTATGGGATCATGTGCGCGTGCTGCCTAGCATGCTAGGTCAGCAGCCGTAGCTTTATTATTATTTATCTTTTTACATCTACTCACAGAACATGTTACCACAGTAACTAAGGATGGTTTCTATATATGTGAACTCAAATCTCTAAAACTAAAGATAAATCGGCACAAACCTTCCTCTTCTTAGATATTTGCACCGCCATCTTGGGACGTGTCATAGACCGGAAAGACTGTTCCGGCTTCCCGGAAATAACCATATGCTATTGTTTTCATTTAAACGCATGCACATTCCCAGATTCGCCTCTTCCTCACTGCGTTAGGTAGAATAGCTGAAATACGTACAAAATGTAATTGAAATGTTATAACATTCTATTTATGTCCGCCAAGTACTGTACGTTTTAGTTGGTCAGTTTGTTTTAGCTTTGTTGTCTTTGAAAAAAATACTTTCGTCGAAGTACACGCTTAAGGTGTGTTTACTGTGAAAGGAAGACAAAAAATGTTAGCTAAGATGCAGACGTTTAGCATGCCACTAGAACAGGAGTGGGCAGCTCCAGTCCTCAAGGGTCTGATTGGTGTCACACTTTTTCTCCATCCCTAGCAAACACAGCTGATTATTCAAATTTCATTCTAAACTGAAGATCATGTTTACGTGATTATTGGAGTCAGGTGTGTTGGCTGGGGCAAAACTGTGACACCAATCAGGCCCTCGAGTGTTGGAATTGCCCACTCCTGTTCTAGTGGCATGCTAACGTCTGCATCTTAGCTAACAGTGTGGGCACACTAGAACAAACTCAACGACAACGGAACAAAGTTGGTTTGCATTAGCTGGCTAGCAACTGTTGGGTTTGTGTGGTCCAAACATTTTTGCATACAGTTAAGGCAGGGTTTCACACACACGTTTTGGTACTACACAGCTGAATCAAGGTTTGATCATTTGAATCTGTTATGTAGTGTTGGGGCAAAAACCAAAATGCGCACCCTTTGGGGTCCCGAGAGTTTGGGAAATGCTGAGTTAAGACGTTGGATTGACAGTCGCTGGATCCGGGTTTGAGTCCCGGTCGAGGCTACCCCCCGAATTTGCTAGAATATACTTAAATTGGTTTCATTGACCCTCCCCTTTAACTGCAAAATGTTTAGCTACAACTTCTGAGTCTGTTGGAGAAGATCAGCTTGAGCAAAGTGAGGTGTAGAATCACTGATCTACAAATAGTATTCTCTGTCAAATAATAGGCTTTATGTGATTAAGATTCACCTCCCCTGGCATAAGCGACCCCCCCCCCACCAAACACACATGCACAACCAGACATTGATGATTGGAGACAGGTTGTCTCAATTAAATAATATTTCATAGGATTTTCTACCTGCAGCAAACTTAGTGGATCATACTGGAAACACCAGTAAAAGCAAAGTGCCAAAAAATAAATAAAACATGGCCCTAATCCTGGGTCATGTCTCAAATATGGAAGAATTGTAGTGTATGCACAGAATACTGTTGTACACTTTTTAATCCACTAGATGGAAGTAATGGGCAACCAGTACTGAAAGTTGACAAATGTCACTTCTATGGAGTTAGATGTTTCAACGGGCAATGTGAGCATATAGCCCATTTCCAGTTGTTTTTTGGCTCTGACTAAAATAAAGCAAAACCCACCAATCCCAGTCCTAATTTCAATGTAGTAAATCTTGCTCATTTGCCCCAGGTCATGAAACAGCCATTATTGTTTTACCTATTTGCACCTTTAATACCGACATGTTCTTGCTGCTCCGACAGGATATCCTAATGATAAAAGGGTACACCGTTGAAAGTAGACTGGGTTTAAAAGCTCTCGTATGGTGTTTGACATAATTTTGATGGGTGCTATGCTGGCCGAAAGGTTCCATGGAATTGGCGCAACCTTCACTGGGGTCATGTCCCCCCCACATTCCGAAATGGCATTTTTGGCCCTCACAGTTTTAGCATTGCAATGTGTAAAAAAAAAATGTTGCTCTGTGTGCTTTAGGACCATGCGGACGAATCGGAGCGGTCGGCTAGGCTGTGTGAAGGCAAAGCTTTTGGAAGGCTGGCTGGACTAGCACCGGAGAGTTGAGCATAGTTCAGTGTGTATGTGTTGTGCTCTTTCACCAAGTTGCAAAAGAGTGCATAGCAGAAAGTGGCTACTCTTTAGTTGACTGATGTAGCTGGGAAGGTAACGGCTGTTTAAGTTAACAGAAAAAAACGAGTGTTTACTTGTAGTGCGTATTCGTTTTATAACTGACATGTAATGTTCGCTAATATTTCATCCATTCTCGGCTGAGGTGAATGAATAAGCTACGCTAGCTAGTAGCTACCACTGCCAGGTCAGCTCTAGCCCTGTCAGATAGCAATATGAGGTGTCTATTATTACTGTCTAACAGCTGTTGTTTGTATGGAAATGTTTTGTAGCCTTTGTGTCCCGTTTCAGAAGTAAATTAACTTGGCTAGCTTTTGCCAGTTGATGTACCGTTTGAGAGAGAGAGATGACCAAAAGTTGGTTAATGTTAACTATTCTTTTGGCCTCAAGCAGGGTGGGTACAAGTATTGATTTGACTAGTTAAAAAGGTTACATTTTTTGTAATAAAAAAATAAATAATACAATTTGTGGAACGTTCCAACAACGCATGCATAGGCCTATATGATATAGCTTGCCTTTTAGGAGGACGATTTGCAGAGACAAATAATCGGGTAATCGATACTTCTTTAAAAAGGCACAACGCTTGCTCACCATAGTAGCCTAACCAGTGGTGGATTTAGGTATAGGCGACATGGGCGCCTGCACCAAAAAAATTGGAATGGTGACATGTGTGATCGGTTTTCTATCGCTCATTTACACGTCAAGTCAAGGATATGTCACCGTGTGGGACTGTGGTTCAATTAACCTTGTCGGAGTGGGCACCTTGATTCTAGTTTGTGAGCTAGGCAGGCTACTGCCTGGGAAGGTCACCCACTCAGAAGTACGAGGTGGGGGTAGGTTGACCTCAGGTCTCCCCACTGGAAGCCCGAGGTAGGGGCTTCGCCCCTCTAACTTTGTACAGTACAAATGCAATTAGTAAAATCAGTCACACCATGAAATGCTACCAAATAAACCACAATTCATTCATAATACTGTGAATATATAGTTTCACAGACATATTGTTGTATTTTTTTTCTGTTTTTTGTGAAATCGTTAAGAATAATATACAACCAGTCTGCACACCACCAAGGTGAATTGGTTTAGTCTTGACTCTTTGGTTGACAGTGTTGGGGAATGGGTAATGTATTGATGCTCAAGTGGGGGGGCGCTGAAGGGTGGGTTCGCCCAAAGAGCCATACAAGCTAGAACCGCCACTGAGCCTAACCTAACCTAATATTTATATACAGATACAGTAGTATATTACAGTCTAATCATATTGAAGTTAATTTAATATTCAAATTAACTGCCACGTGATTCTCCACCCATGTAGGCAGCCTACTCTAGTTGAGGTCCAAACACTTAAAAGACACACCCTCGTCCACTTACCCTCGCCTTATGCCCTTGGGGGAATCCCCGTTGCCATCTTGGAGGGTGGGCCAAATGATTAGCGAAGCAAAGGAAGTTTGCAAAAAAAAAAAAATGTTTGGTTATCTTTTGGAAATTGTAGAAATAAAACATTTTCCTTCAGAAGTTCCAGCTAGGCAGGCTAACATTACTTAGCTAATTAATTTGCTTGCTATCATACAGTAGGCGTATATTAATAATTATATATTTAATATAAGTAGACATGCAGTCATAATTGATTGTAGCGCATATAAAGCACCCACAAGCTGCCGGTGGCTGAAAACACAATAATCGTGAGATGAACAAGTGATGAATTTCCAGCCAAGGGTGGTCCATTTAAAAACCATTCCTTCCTCTCTTGCCCTACAACTTTTTACTCATCAGATGTGTCCACCTAATTTGAGGGCTGAGGGGACAGGGTGTCTTAAGTGTTTGGAACGCAGCTTCTATTTCAATGAGACCACACATACTAGGCGCACTTAAACTCTCATGCCCAACTAGGTAGGCTACTGAAGTTGAAGCAGCGAATTCTGTGTGTATGAATGTGAAAAAGATGTGCTTTAATACAATAGGGAGGACACCAAATATTTTCATCCCACAGTCATCTGTCTGACCGCCCGCTCCAACCTGCAGCATGAAAAATGCAGACCGCCGTAATGATCTCTGTTGGTCCCTCAGGCATCCCGCGGGATTTCAACTCTAGTGCAGTCAGTACACAACACTATGCTCATCATGTCTTAGCAGGATCAGATGGTGACAGGGGTCCCAGCAGGGTCAGACAGCTAGGGAAGACCAGTCTACGGAGCTCAGGTGAATTTTGCAGTATATTAACAATATCAGTGAATGGTACAAAGTTCCATCTTGAAATGATGGGTAGACCTACAGTAGCTACAGGACAGAAGCTAAAGCTACAGTCTGGGATCTGGGAGTAATTGTAATTTTAATTATTGAACCATTGATTCTATTCTTGGAAAATATAATGTATAAATATACACCAAGATAATTCTTTGTCATGCCTCATTTTAGGAGGATCGGATGGTGACAGGGGTCTCAGCAGGGTCAAGCAGCCAGGAAGACCAGTCTGTGACGGAGGTGAGGTGAATTTCTGCAGATACAACACTTTATTCCCTCTGTGCAGCAAACAATAAGCCTGATGTTATTCTGTCTGACAAACCTCCAATGTTGATTTCCAAAATGTGGTTGATAGAGGCTTTTCCATATGAAACAAAACATGTCAAACAAAAATGTGAGGAAGACCTGGTAGAAGCTATTGATGATGAATGGATACAGATATATTTGAATGCCCAGTCATGTTAATATCATCTCAGACATAAAGTACTGCAGTTTAAGACCATCAATAGAACGTAATTTTTGCCAGTGAAACTGAATATCATGCACTCAGAAATGTAATTCCTCTGCTGGAGGTGTAAAACACAAAAGGGGACATATATATGTTATGGTCTTGTGAAGGCTGGCTGAATTCTAGCAAAGAGTATGTTCTTTTATCTCAGTATTTCTAAAGATTCTCCCTTCTCCTGTTTTTGTTTGCTTGGAAATGTTGATACTGGAGACTTATCTGAAGAAACTGTATAACCAAGCATTTATAGCTGCTAAGTAATGCATTGCCATTAATTAGGTTGGTTATCACGTTATGTATCACTAGATTTTATTTATTACCAGATTAAGGGTATACTGGGCAACTTTCATAAGGTCTAGATGCCTTAAATGGAATAAAGTACAACTAAAAGAGCCTGTATTGAAAACATGCCCAGGGGAGATACCTATTTAGGCAATCCCAAGCTGCTGGGCTGCTCAGTCCTGGCCATGGTGGTCTGCCGTGCTGTGGGTTGTCTGTACATAAGCATAATAATACAGCCTGTATCACATTTGAAGACTTCATCCAAAGTGCTTTGCCTTAAGACTTAAAAACAAGCCTAAAACAAGTAATGTTAGCTTGAAGTGGTTGGTGTACGCATTTGGTCAGTAGTGAATAGATACATTTCATTTTGTATAAGCTAAAAGCTAACATTTTATTTTGGATCACAGGTAAAATGCTGCAATTACATTGACTTTTATTACTCACCACTCTCCCCCCACATTCCTCCATACAAGTGCCATCTGTCAACGTTCAGTAAAAAGACAACTTGAAGCAAATTTAAACATTGAATTAAACTGATTTAATCAAAGAGCAGTTGAACAAGAGTAAGCAAAATTTAGAATGAGGGGGTGCCAACAGCAAAGCAACTCCCCCTAATTTATCCTGTAAAGAAAGAGAGAAAGAGCATGTGGCAGTTAAGGGATCATGCAATTCTGTGAGAGGGACGCAGTATTAAAACACAAAGTTAACACGTAAATAACCTGCTGTGGACAACCATTCACAGGCAAACAATTTGAAACTGTCTAAGAGTCATCTATACAGTGCATTCGGAAAGTATTCAGATCCTCAACTTTTTCCACTGTTATGTTACAGCCTTATTCTAAAATTGATTTAATTAAAACATTTCTCGTCAATCTACACACAATACCCCATAATGACAAAGAGAAAACAATTTTTTGAAAATGTTCCAAATCTATAAAAAATAAATGAAATAAAAGATAACTTATTTACAGAAGTATTCAGACCATTTGCCATGAGACTCGAAATTGAGCTCAGGTGCATCCTGTTTCCATTGATCATCCTTGATGTTTCTACAACTTGATTGGAGTCAATTCAAATCAATTCAAATTTTATTTGTCACATACACATGGTTAGCAGATGTTAATGCGAGTGTAGCGAAATGCTTGTGCTTCTAGTTCCGACCATGCAGTAGTATCTAACAAGTAATCTAACAAATTCACAACAACTACCTTATACACACAAGAGTAAAGGAATGAATACGAATATGTACATATAAATATATGGATGAGCGATGGCTGATCGGCGTAGGCAAGATGCAGTAGATGGTACAGAGTACAGCATATACATATGAGATGAGTAATGTAGGATATGTAAACATTATATAAATGCATCGTTTAAAGTGGCTAGTGATACATTTATTTCATCCAATTATAATTATTAAAGTGGCTAGAGATTTGAGTCGATGGCCGAACGGCATAGGCAAGATTCAGTAGATGGTTTAGAGTACAGTGTATACATTTGATATGAGTAATGTCGGATATGTAAACATTATTAACATTATATACAAAATTGTTTAAAGTGGCTAGTGATACATTTATTACATCCAATTCCTATTTTTAGAGATTTAAGTCAGTATGTTGGCAGCAGCCACTCAATGTTAGTGATGGCTGTTTAACAGTCTGATGGCCTTGAGGTAGAAGCTGTTTTTCAGTCTCTCGGTCCCAGCTTTGATGTACCTGTACTGACCTCGCCTTCTGGATGATAGCGGGGTGAACAGGCAGTGGCTCGGGTGGTTATTGTCCTTGATGATCTTTTTGTCCTTCCAGTGACATCAGGTGCTGTAGGTGTCCTGGAGGGCAGGTAGTTTGCCCCCGGTGATGCGTTGTGCAGACCGCACCACTCTCTGGAGAGCCCTGCGGTTGTGAGCAATGCAGTTGCCGTACCAGGCGGCGATGCAGCCCAAAGGATGCACTCAATTGTGCATCTGTAAAAGTTTGAGGGTTGTGACAAGCCACATTTCTTCTGCCTCCTGAGGTTGAAGAGGCGCTGTTGAGCCTTCTTCCCCACACTGTCTGTGTGGATGGACCATTTCAATTTGTCAGCGATATGCACGCTGATGGAACTTAACTTGCCACTTTCTTCACTGCTGTCCCGTCGATGTGGATAGGAGGGTGCTCCCTCTGCTGTTTCCTGAAGTCCACGATCATCTCCTTTGTTTCGTTTACGTTGAGTGAAAGGTTATAGCCAATTTTGACCTCGTGTCTGTGGTATCTAGTGGAAACCCACGATTGTTTTGTGAAATGTTGAATAAAACAGAACAAAATGATTTCAGCAATTTTTTTTCCATATTTATTATCCAATGAAATCATTTAGATTTTCTGCTATTGCTGCAGATGCTACATCAGAGGGGGCCGTTTGTTTCTACCGTATCTCTGAAGATACTGAAAATAAATCAGGAACATAATGACAAATCTACTTCATGGTTGTGTCAAAGTATTTCACAACAGCATGTACTTTTTCAATATAACAGGGTAAACTTCAAAATAAGTTTGACATTCAAATCTCAAGGAGATCAACGAGAACACCGCAACGTGGCTGACAGATTCCTGATTTCCTCTGATCAACAATTTATACGTTTCATGTTTTTATCCTTATTCTAAAATTGCTGCACAGCTATTAATCTCAAAGCTCTGTAAACTATTAATATTTAATAATCGATACAATTAAAAAGCATACATCAAATAAAATCAATCATACCTCCCAACGTAAACAAATATATATTTTTGGGCTTCATAAATCAAATGCATTTCACAAGGAGAACAATACTCATACCGATATAGATGGAGCAACATTTTTTTTAAAGTAGACAAACAATGCAGCAACCACGAGAGAGACCAAGCAGCAATACTGAAAAGGGCATTAACAACAGAATATCAAAAAAGTGCTTCAGTATTTCAGTCAGTTCACATTTCCTGTAGGTGATTCTCCTCCGGGAACTTTAAGGCACGTCTGACCCAGGGACGCACTGCACAACTGAAAATCACCTTCCTTGTGATGCTTTCCGTCTTGAACTGCGACCCAGTCTGCATTCCTGACTGAAAAAACGATTCTCACCAGCAATCATTATTGGTTAGTTTACACCTAGATTAGTATTGATGACAACATAGTTAGATCCTTGTTTTTACAACAAAAAGTAGCACAAATATAGTCTACATTTACTCATTCATACACTATAGACTGCCCCTGGCAATCTTTTAATACAAGGAAATTGTACAAATGTATTTAGAAGAGTATTAATTTACGTGTCAGGGGCAGTTTTGTTCTAGTTTCACAGTGTGACCCAGATTTTGCCCTCAATGGGGCTATTCCCATCTTAAACAATTACACCCCTCCAAAATTGCCACTTTTCCCTTGTTTATGAAATGTTGGAAACACTTTTTAAAGACGTATTTCAGGTACAGGAGTGGTACCCGCCTCTACCGTGTTGTCAATTTCCCTGAAATGTGCGGAGACAACAATAACACAATCCACCAAGAACCAAAGAGATCTGGCTTTGACTTTTGCTGTTTTTTTAAAAACATTTTGACAGATGTACAATCCTCCCACAAAATTAGCAGAACTTTGTTGTATAGTAATCCAATGGAGATATCTTGCGCGAACAACAAGGCAAGACCCCCCCATTGCTCAATGCCCAGTTATGAAGGTGAGGGAGCTAGCCAGAGAGAGAAAAAGAGAGAGGTAGAAAGAGCAAGAAAACACAGTGTTAGAATACAGCACAGAGAAAAATAATAAAGAGAACTAGAAAATGGGATGTGGGGTTGGAATTTGGAAAACTGTGTCAATTGCACAATTGTTTGGGTTCTCTGCACAGCACACCGTTTCAGTCCTACTGGCTTTGGACTGTGTGGAGGGAGACAAACATAATTTTGGTCCCTCTCCAGTGGGGAGTGGGGATACCCCCTGGCTGGTTCAGGGACTCTGGAGCCTGTTGTCTCTCCTTGGGGGGGGGGCAGGGACCTGGATCCACCAGGTCTGATCTGGTTGAGGGGAGCAGCCACCGCCCCCGGGGCGTCGTCGTTACACCAGCGTGATCTCCACTTCCTCCCTCTTCTTCACCTGGCCACGAGGCTGCTGCGGCTTGGGGGGCGGCGGAGCAGCGCGGACCTATCCATAACATACAAACAAGCTAAGTTATTCCTTTGAGCTCCAAGCGGAACCTCAATAACAAGAGTATTTTCAAACCGGACAAGGGTCAGTATCCATGTGTGGTGACTTACAGGTCGAATGGTGCCCCCCGCACCACCATCTGTTGGGTACCTGGGGGGCTGGGTGGAGTTCTGGGCAGGACCTGAAGGTGAGGGGGCAGACAGAGTCATCATTACCACCACATCTTGGCATCGAAATCACTACAGGGTAGTGACATTGTGCCCTAATGAACACAACCCAGATGTGTCAATCTCAGAATGAGGATTCTTAAAATCCATGCTGTTTATTACTTGTCCATGTCCCTACTTTTTTACATGGTCTATTTTGTGTGCATTTATTATGATAAATAACATAGCCTGGTCCCAGATCTGGTCATGCCACCGACTATAATACAGCACAAAACAGATCTGGGACCAGGCAATGAATGATGTGCATTGCGATAACATTTAAAGTGCAAAATAATAAATAGTCAGCCTTTGAGGAGTGGTTCATACTTTGCAAGTGGCCTTTGAGTGGTGCGGGTGGTGGCCTATGGTGGCCGTTGATGGAGGGGGGGCGGGGTATGGGGGAGGCGCTGGCACTGGAGGGGCTGGACTGGGGCAAGGGCAGAGTGGGGGTCAGGAGGGGGTTGCTCTGACAGGGGCTGCTGTGGAACGGGCCCAGATGGAAAGGGCTCTGTGGAGAGCACTCAGAAAGAGGAGAGGGGGACGCCTGGAAGACAGAGCACACCACAGAATTAAATAAAACAGTAATGTATCGATTACTGTTATACAGTATCTTTATGACGTATACTGTATGGATGAGAATGTAAGCCGTGAGAACCTTTTTTTTCATTCATTCATGGATTCATGCGTGTAAACAGCATAGATATAGTTAGAGGACAACATTGCATCTATGGCATCTGTGAGAGCATGGGTAGCGCCATTGAGGCCATCTCCATTTTGTAGTGGTACATTGTCTTCTACTACTTCTATGAGTTGGTAAACAAACTGAAAGGATGCATACTGCCACCTGTAGTGTGTTGTTTGAACAGGTATAAAGGAAAGGTTGGCTCCTGATAACCTAGATGGAATTATGTGATCCTTCCTTAACCAATAAGAAGTCCCACCCAGTTGACTAGTTAAAAAAAATAGTGAAAATCCTCAATGGCGCTGCCCATGCTAAAACAGGCTTTTGGGCACTGGTCCTCTATCCATCTGTATGGTAAACAGCTCCTAGGGTGGTTTTATACATGTGTGTACCTGCGGATTGCTGCTGGCCTCTCCTGAGACATCGCCATTCTCACTGTCTCCACCGGCACTACCCGCTGCCAGAAGGTCCTCCACAAGCACGGCAGGGAAGACACCCACGGTGCCATTGAACTCGCCCTCCCAGAAACCGTCATCCTCGTAGGTCTTGCGGCTCAGCACACGGATGATGGCGCCCTCAGGGAACGAGAGCTCCTCATCTGTCTGGCCCGCATAGTCGTATAGGGCCTTGGCAAAGCACACTGAGGGTGGCAGAGGGAGAGAGCGGAAGTGGAAGAGGGAAGGAGATAGAGAGCAGGGAAGAGATCAAAATGAAAATAACATTTAAAAAAGAAATGGTCACAACATGTCAATGACATTGTTTTTTCAATATGGGGCGAATCCTAACTTTTACTTCAGTCCAATTTCCTTTCATCTCCCACTGACATCAATGCATGACTAAGTGAAAATCGGACTTAAGTGAAGGTCAGGATTATCCCAGTGAGAGAATGTTGAGTCATGTTGCTCCAAACGTTTCGGCCAAATTCACTGACTCACCACCGCTGGAGTCTCCATTGACGATAGGTGTGCCTGGCGTGTGCAGCTCTGACTCGGCCAGCTCGGGCTCGGTAGAGTTACTGGAGGAGTGGGAGCGAGCGTCCAGGGCGGCCAGAGACTGGAGCATGCTTATTAGGCTGTTGGACGAGGGCAGCTGCAGGTACTTCTCCGGGACGTAGCCCACCTGGCCCGTCTGGTTCCTGGCCTAGAGACAATGTTGGAACACACAGGGTTACTGTCAATGATAGTAGGGCACACCACAGCAGCATGTTTTGTAATGGAAAACAAAACAAAGTTCTTATTGGACAAGTTGAAGTAGTGCCTCCCCATTTCAAAAAGTTCTCCCCCCAATGAACACAACCCCTGGTGTGTACAGTAGGCGTATGATATGACTTTAGAGTACCTCTTGCTTTATTCTAGTTAAAACACAAACTGAGGTAGTGCCACTCTTGGAAAGCGCTCTGTACCTTGACCCAGTCCTCCATGTCCCCGTCATCAATAACCTCCAGCACCTCCTGTTCCTCAATGGTCAGCTCGTCTGGCTGAGACGCCTGGGAGAGAAGGGCGCAAAGAGGTCATGTTTCATTACTGCTAGACTGCCCCAGTGAATTCCATTAATATATTGTAGGTTGGAGCTGCGTGCTGCTCACAGGACCTATATGGTACGAGGTACGGTACCATACTGCACCGCATCCAAGGCGCTGAGTTAATTGCCAGCTTAAAGATGATAATAGGAAAGCACTCTGTGTGTACCTTGTATGAGTAGAGCACTTTGCAGGTGAGGGGGTAGTTTCTGAGGGTACTGGAGGGGCTGGAGCTGCTGTCGTCCAACACCTCTCCACTATCTTCATCCTCCTCCCTCTCTAGGTCACCTGTACCCTAAAAACACACACACAGCATGTTGTAGAGGATCCCTTTGAGCAAGGGAAGCCGCAGAATCGATACTTTCGATCACCTAGTGCAGGAGTGTCAAACTCATTCCATGGAGGCCCTAGTGTCTGCTGTTTTTTTTGTTTTTCCTTTCAATTAAGACCTAGACAACCAAGTGAGGGGAGTTACTTGCTAATTAATTACCTTAATTTATCAATCAAGTGCAAGGGAGGAGCGTAAACCTCAGCCCTCCGTGGAATGAGTTTGAGACGTGACATAGTGAGAAGGTGATTTGTAGATCAGTGATCAGTGACTGCAAAATCTGTAGCCTTGTTAAACCATCTTGATCTCGCAAGCTCACATGCTGTTAAGTCTGGTTTCACAAGGCTAGTCAATCTCAAACACAAACACAGCACAGGCTAAACTAGCACCTTAAGGTTGAGAAACAGTGTCTTAAAGACGCACCTCAGCTTCCTTATGTGATTTACCTGAGACAGGCAAATTCCGGTAGGCAGGTATACAGGGGACAAAATGACAAATTGAGATGCGTTTGTGTGTATGAAATGTTGTCTCGTATTTGAATACATAATGTGTGTTTTGTGACTCACGGAGAGTGAAAGATCATGGGCATTTAGGTTGGCCCACCGCTCGTTCTCCAGCTCCTCCATCACCTGGTTCATGGCGCTCTTCAACCACGTCTCCACTGTGATGCCTGCCTCTCTCAGTAGAGCCAGACGAGCATCCGCCTTCAGCTTCACGGTCTGGAGTTAGTGACATCATTGCATGTTTTGTCATATTAGGAATTTCATGTTTATTCCCTCCTAATTCCAGGAATCTACAAACTGGGATTTTGCAACCCTAGTAATGACTCATGTTATAATAAAAAGCTCCATAACTATGTTGGATGTATTCTGCCTTATCCACCAACAGGGAGCATCAGAGGCAAGAGAGACTTAAGGTGAGACAACCTGCTGGCCCACTGATGAACAAACCTCAGTAAGGGATCACACACAGGTGAGCACTGGTGGAATCGTAACCATGGTCTCCTGCTCAGAAAACCAACGTCTCCTTCTTGGGCCAAGGGTGACCAATTTTAAGCCGCAGGCAGGGCTACCTCACTGCATCTCAGAGGTGTCACTACAGACACCCTGGTTCGAATCCAGGCTGTATCACAACCTGCCGCGATTGGGAGTCCCATAGGGCGGCGAACAATTGGCCCAGCAATTGGCCGTCATTGTAAATAAGAATTTGTTCTTAACTGACTTGCCAGGTTAAATAAAGGTTCAATAAATAAAAAATTAAATCACAACAATCCTACTAACCTTCACTACACACACAAGTTTACCTCTGCTCTCCGCAGGTTCTCCCTGGACTCCTCCATCTTGAGCTCCAGCTCGCTGCGGTTCTGCTCCGACAGCCCCTGTTGGGTCCCATAGTCCTCCAGGGCCTGAAAGGTCACAGGTAACATGCAGAGAACAAACCAATCTTAATGGCTACGTCTGAAATGGCACCCTATTCCCTGCATAGTGCACTTTGTACAGTAGGGAATAGGGTTCCATTTCAGACACAGCCTATGACAAATCTTAAAAGAAACTACACCACCACACAATGAAAAGGAGGAACCAAAACCAAATCACAATCAAAAGCAGGAAATACTAAAACAATAGGGCCATGAAAATAAGAAATGCTGAAATAATCAAGCAATAAATGGTAGACAACATTACAATGAATAGAATAAATTGTTAAACTCACAGATAAAACATGACTCTTAATATAATTTCAAGTAATGGGGTTGTTA
Organism: Brachymystax lenok tsinlingensis; assembly: GCA_030435695.1. Classification (NCBI taxonomy): domain Eukaryota; kingdom Metazoa; phylum Chordata; class Actinopteri; order Salmoniformes; family Salmonidae; genus Brachymystax; species Brachymystax lenok. Next base: position 41,943,159 of record CM059795.1, on the reverse strand, counting down.
AAGGGCCATGCTACATCCTGGTCTCCTGGAAAACACTTGTCAGAGTTTGGCCAAGAACTACCTACATCCGTTATCTTATCACAAAGTTTTAACAACGAACCATCAGGCCAGTAGGGCGATGGTCGAACGTTTCCTCAACGTTATCACTTCCCTTCCCTCTGACACAGTGCAAGCATCATAAAACGGATTAATTATTATTATTTTATATTGGGCTAACGATATCTCCGTGTTGAGTCAGGTAGAAGTGTACTGAAGTTGAACAAATCTGAGTCCGTATTCATAAAGTCTATGAGTCCATGTAATCTTATCTAAAAGGCAGAAAACTTATCCTAGATCAGCACTCCTACTCTGAGACACTTTGTGAATATAGGCTATCCCTCGCTCTCGCTTTTTTATTTCCATCCCTCTCTCTCACCCTCTGACTGTGGATGATGCTCTTGTGTTCTCGTGCCACTCGGGTCGCCCACTTTCGTGCCTCCTTATCCAGACTGTGCTCCTCCGCTGTGCCACTCTCCTTCTGCAACTGCCCCACCTAGTGACCAGGGATGATGTATAGGGGAGGGAGAGAGAGCGAGAGAGTTTAATAATAATTGATCATATTCAGCTAAACATATTCAACGTCTGTATCTGTCCGTGCATCTATTAAAATAAGTAAAAAAGACTTTGGTACTTATAAAACAGACATATTCCCCTAAATATTCATGGTTGGATATTGGAGCTGATATCCGTTTGAGGGTGAATGTTGGCAAATATTATGAGTTTAGGTTTTTGAGAAACGAACTCAAGGCGGCATAGTAAAAACATCTATTCCACTATTGAGGCAGATGGCGAAACAGTGTGTGTTTGCGTCGAAAGGAAAACAACCTAGAGGAAAACACTTCCTCTATGGAATTATTATGATTTTCTTTCCCACCTATATTTAACCAGGTAAGCTAGTTGAGAACAAGTTCTCATTTACAACTGCGACCTGGCCAAGATCAAGCAAAGCAGTGCGACACAAACAACAACACAGAGTTACACATGGAATAAACAAACATACAGTCAATAATACAGTAGAAAAAGTATATATACAGTGTGTGCAAATGAGGTAGGATAACGGAGGTAAGGCAATAAATAGGCAATAGTGGCGAAATAATTACAATATAGCAATTCAACACTGGAGTGATAGATGTGCAGAAGATGAGTGTACAAGTAGAGATACTGGGGTGCAAAGGAGCAAAAATAAATAAAATAGATAACAGTATGGGGATGAGGTAGTTGGATGGGCTATTTACAGATTGTCCTTAAAGCTAGTGAGGGAGATATGAGTCTCCAGCTTCAGTGATTTTTTCAGTTCGTTCCAGTCATTGGCAGAACTGGATGGAAAGGCGGCCAAAGGAGGAATTGGCTTTGGGGGTTACCAGTGAAATATACCTGCTGGAGCGCGTGCTACGGGTGGGTGCTGCCATGGTGACCAGTGAGCTGAGATAAGGCAGGGCTTTACCTAGCAAAGACTTATAGATGACCTGGAGCCAGTGGGTTTATCGACGAATATGAAGCGAGGGCCAGCCAACAAGAGCATACAGGTCGCAGTGGTGGGTAGTATATGGGGCTTTGGGGACCAAACGGATGGCACTGTGATAGCAAATTGGATGCAGTCTGAGTAGAGTGATGGAGGCGATTTTGTAAATGACATCGCCAAAGTCAAGGATCGGTAGGATAGTCAGTTTTACGAGGGTGTTTGGCAGCATGAGTGAAGGATGCTTTGTTGCGAAATAGGAAGCTGATTCTAGATTTAATTTTGGATTGGAGATGCTTAATGTGAGTCTGGAAGGAGAGTTTACAGTCTAACCAGGTATTTGTAGTTGTCCACATATTCTAAGTCAGAACCGTCCAGAGTAGTGATGCTAGGCGGGCGGGCAGGTGTGGGAAGCAATCGGTTGAAGAGCATGCATTTAGTTTTACTTGCATTTAAGAGCAGTTGGAGGCCACGGAAGGAGAGTTGTATGGCATTGAAGCTCGTCTGGAGGTTAGTTAACAGAGTGTCCAAAGAAGGGCCAGAAGTATACAGAATGGTGTCGTCTGCGTAGAGGTGGATCAGAGAATCACCAGCAGCAAGAGCGACATCATTGATGTATACAGAGAAAAGAGACGGCCCGAGGATTGAACCCTGTGGCACACCCATAGAGACTGCCAGAGGTCCGGACAACAGACCCTCCGATTTGACACACTGAAATCTGTCTGAGAAGTAGTTGGTGAACCAGGCAAGGCAGTCATTTGAGAAACCAAGGCTGTTGAGTCTGCCGATAAGAATGTAGTATTGACAGTCGAAAGCCTTGGCCAGGTCAATGAATACAGCTGCACAGTATTGTCTCTTATCGATGGCGGTTATGATATCGTTTAGGACCTTGAGCGTGGCTGAGGTGCACCCATAACCAGCTTGGAAACCAGATTGCATAGCGGAGAAGGTACGGTGGGATTTGAAATGGTCGATGATCTGTTTGTTAACTTGGCTTTCGAAGACCTTAGAAAGGCAGGGTAGGATAGATATAGGTCTGTAGCAGTTTGGGTCTAGAGTCTCTCCCCCTTTGAAGAGGGCGATGACCGCGGCAGCCTTCCAATCTTTGGGGATCTCAGAAGATACGAAAGAGAGGTTGAACAGGCTAGTAATAGGGGTTGCAACAATTCCGGCAGATAATTTTAGAAAGAGTGAGTCCAGATTGTCTAGCCTGGCTGATTTGTGGCGGTCCAGATTTTGCAGCTCTTTCAGAACATCGGCTATCTGGATTTGGGTGAAGGAGAAATGGGGGAGGCTTGGGCAAGTTGCTGTAGGGGGTGCAGGGCTATTGACCAGGGTAGGGGTAGCCAGGTGGAAATCATGGCCAGCCATAGAAAAATGCTTATTGAAATTCTCAATTATAGTGGATTTATCGGTAGTGACAGAGTTTCCTATCCTCAGTGCAGTGGGCAGCTGGGAGGTGCTCTTATTCTCCAAGGACTTTACAGTGTCCCAGAACTTTTTGGAGTTTGTGCTACAGGATGCACATTTCTGCTTGAAAAAGCTAGCCTTTGCTTTCCTAACTGCCTGTGTATATTGGTTCCTAACTTCCCTGAAAAGTTGCATATCGCGGGGGCTATTCGATGCTAGTGCAGTACGCCACAGGATGTTTTTGTGCTGGTCAAGGGCAGTCAGGTCTGGAGTGAACCAGGGGCTATATCTGTTCCTTGTTCTAAATTTTTTGAATGTGGCATGCTTATTTAAGATGGTGAGGAAAGCACTTTTAAAGAATAACCAGGCATCCTCTACTGATGGAATGAGGTCAATGTCCTTCCAGGATACCCGGGCCAGGTTGATTAGAAATGATGACCTCACAAGAAGAACACAGCCAATCCACGCATCTGAATGGGATGAGAGGCAATGTCTCTAAATCAGGGAAGTAATCAGTACAACATGTGAAATGTCTGATATTTGCTCGGGGGTAAGTTGATTCCAATAATATAGGATTAGAAGGCGATCAGAAAAACATAAATTCCAGATTAAAATGGAAACATCTTGTGCTTATTTCTCTCCACAACTCATCTACAAGGCCTGAAGTCTCAGTCCAGGCCTCTCTGGTGTGTACTCTGTAATGTGATATGTTCGGAACATTGCAAAGTATAAATGAATAGAGCTGACACGGTTCTCTAGTCTACATGACCGACAATCATATTTGTTCTACACAATAGACTTATATCAGAACGTTCATTATCCACAAAACGGAAGAAAACGTACTGAAACAGGGAGGGACGTCCCTGGACTTGTCTAATAAACAAACGCTCATTCTTCTTTCCTAATACAAAATGATTTCAAACATTTTCCATTGCACTCTGTAATAAACAGAGATCACTGGCCATCTGATGGACACAAAGTTTGGTCTCACCTCTCCTCAGGAGGTGTATAGGTTAACTCCTATGACTGATGATGACCCCTGGCATGATTCATGCGCACACAGCTGACCTCTAATCTCTGAGCCCTGACAAAATAATAAACACAGTCCAAATGGCTAAATGTATAATTATGAGTGCATTCAGCTTGAGAGAGAGAGAGCCTCTTCTGTCACGACAGGCCTACCTACCATTTGTATTTCAAATATTTGCACATTGTTAAAACACCGTACACAGCTGATAACATTAGAAATGCCTTTATCTCTTAGAAACCTTTGTGAATGCAATATTTAAATCAAATTTTATTGGTCACATACAAATAGTTAGCAGATGTTAATGCGAGTGTAGCTAAATGCTTGTGCTTCTAGTTCCAACAGTGCAGTAATATCTAACAATTCCCCAACAACTACCTAATACACACAAATCTAAAGGGGTGAATGAGAAAATGTACATATAAATATATGGATGAGCGATGGCCGAGTGGCATAGGCAAGGTGCAGTAGATGGTATAAAATACAGTATATACATATGATATGAGTAATGTAAGATATGTAAACATTATTAAAGTGGCATTATTTAAAGTGACTTGTGATCCATTTATTAAAGTGACCAGTGATTGGGTCTCAGTGTAGGCAGCAACCTCTGAGTTAGTGATTGCTGTTCACTGTTCATTTCTAGTTTGTTTTGTTTCTTCACATTTTTATATGTTTTGAATTACATGTCAGTAAAGCCCCTTTGAATTGAGAAAGTGATACCGTGCGAGAAAGAAAGAGCCAGAGCGAAAGAGAACAGAGAGAGTGCGTGAGAAAGAGAGCGAGAGCCAGCGAGGGAGCGAGAGAGAGAGGGGGAGCGAGCGAGCGAGCGAGCGCTATTCAATGTGGACCATGCGTAAGGCCAATAAATCAGTGAAGGAGAGCCACACTGAGTTACTTTTAGAGGCCGAGGCAGTCAGTGGTGGAAGGGTGGAGGCGGGGGGCTGGAGTGAGGCTCCCTCACAATGCCCCTTTTTCACAGACGGCCTGCCTCTTTCAGTGCTGTTATTTTCCGGATACCTCTGTCACAATGTGCAGGGAGGGGAAAGGGGGTAGGTTTGAGGGAGGTGGAGGGTGTAACTGCATCACTAAATGTTTTCTTTGGGAACAGGCCACCGCTTGTTTCACTACCAACGAAAACAACAAGGGTCTTGGAGACGAACACCCTCTGCAGGCGGCAGAGGGTACGGACAAGTGCTCTGACGGGCAGACTGACTGACTGGCAGGCTGGGTCAGTTGAGAACATGTTCCTCTGGGGCTCGCATGCACACCATATACACACACACCATAAACCATACAAACAAACCTGCGTGCAACACAAACACACTCACCAAAACACACGCATCACATGTAATGGACGTCACTGTCATTTAACAGCTTTGCTTCCTCCATCACAGGTCCACTACTGGGATTTATTTTACAAATCCCAATCCTGTCTCGCAATGCCTTAGCCAGCTACGCCAAAGAAAAGCTAGCAATTCAATGGCAGGGGTAGAGGCATTTCAAGTTGAGGAGTGAGCCTACAAATTCAACTTAGTTACACATACGCATAAGCAAGTACGGTAGAGCAGGTTAGCTAGCCTAGCGGTGACGAAGGACCAGTGGTTCTACAAGAGGGTAGCTTTAGCATAGCTAGTGTGTAGCGTAGCACTAGCCACCACATTCCATGAGAAAAGTAGCATTAGCGTAGCACTACTACCCACCGTGTCAGTGTTGATAGGCTGGAAGAGGATGGCTGGGGTACTGTGGAACACTTGGTTCTGCTGTACAAACTGCTGCTGGTGGAAGTCCTGCATCATCTGAAGAGAACACATGCAGACACGCACACACAGCCGTTTAGTTAACCTCATAATACAGCACAATAAAGGCAACTGATAATCTGAAAGAGACATAAAGGGATTAGAATAGATAAAACTCATTATCATGACAGAAGAAGCCTTACTCAATCCTTTGAGAGTTTATTATGTCATCGGCGAACGACCCCACTGTTCTTATTTAAGTCAGGGCCATCGAAGGATCACAGTATGACCTAAAGTCACAGGGGAGCATTCACGGTCACCTCAAAGGTCATAGGAAGATTACCAGAGGGAGGTCAAAACTATACACCCACACACACAGCCTGCTATGGCGTCACGGTGAAAGACGCACCATATGAGTCAGCCGGTAGAAATCTGACCTCTCTGTGGGATCTGGCACCTGCAGCTCGCTGCCTCACTGCAGATACACAGTACCAGTCAAAAGTTTGGACACGCTACTCATTCTAGGGATTTTCATTATTCTACATTGTAGAATAATAGTGAAGACATCAAATCTATGACATAACATATTAAATCATTCAGTAACCAAATCAAAATATATTTATATTTGAGATTCTTCAAAGTAGCCACCCTTTGTCTTGATGACAGCTCTGCACACTCTTGGCATTCTCTCAACCAGCTTCATGAGGTAGTCACCTAGAATGCATTTCAATTAACAGGTGTGCCTTGTTAAAAGTTAATTTGTGAAATTTCTTACCTTCCTAATGCGTTTGAGCCAATCAGTTGTGTTGTGACAAGGTAGGGATGGTATACAGAGCATAGCCTTATTTGGTAAAAGACCAAATCCAAATTATGGCAAGAACAGCTCAAATAAGCAAAGCGAAATGCCAGTCCATCATTACTTTAAGACATGAAGGTTAGTCAATCTGGAACATTTCAAGAACTTTGAAAGTTTCTTCAAGTGTAGTCACAAAAACCATCAAGCGCTATGATGAAACTGGCTTTCATGAAGAACAGGAAAGGAAGACCCAGAGTCACCTATGTCTCTTGCAGAGGATAAGTTCATTAGAGTTACCATCCTCAGAAATTGCAGCCCAAATAAATACTTCACAGAGTTCAAGTAACAGACACATCTCAACATCAACAGTTCAGAGAGACTGTGTGAATCAGGTCTTCATGATCAAATTGCTGCAAAGAAACCACTACTAAAGGACACCAATAAGAAGAAGAGACTTGCTTGGGCCAAGCAACAGACATTGGACCGGTGGAAATCTGAGTCCAAATTTGAGATTTTTGGTTCCATCCGCCGTGTCTTTGTGAGACGCAGAGTAGGTGAACTGATGATCTCTGCATGTATAGTTTCCACCGTGAGGCATTGAGGAGGAGGTGTGATGGTGGTTTGCTGGTGACACTGTCAGTGATTTATTTAGAATTCAAGGCACACTTAACCAGCATGGCTACCACAGAATTCTGCAGCGATACACCATCCCATCTGGTTGGCGCTTAGTGGGACTATCATTTGTTTTTCAACAGGACAATGACTCAACACACCAACAGGCTGTGTAAGGGCTATTTGATCACCCGACCTCAACTCAATTGAGATGGTTTGGGATGAGTTGGACTGCAGAGTGAAGGAAAAGCAGCCAACAAGTGCTCAGAATATGTGGGAACTCCTTCAAGAGCAAAGCTGTCATCAAGGCAAAGGTTGGCTACTTTGAAGAATCTAAAATATATTTTGATTTGTTTAACACTTTTTTGGTTACTGCATGATTCCATATGTGTTATTTCATAGTTTTGATGTCTTCACTAATATTCTACAATGTAGAAAATACTAAAAATAAAGAAAAACCCTGAATAGGTGTGTTCAAACTTTTGACTGGTACTGTACGTTCACGCTGGGTTGAGCGGAAACTAACTGTAAACTACAGTCGGGTTACAGAAACACAAGATGACCTCAAGAGCCCCGAACTAAGATCGCTGAGGGGTAACTGAATAGCTAGGAAGACAACAGCATATTGGGAGAAGTAATTAGTCATCTTTAAATCTTTAAAGCTAGAATCCATAGTTGCTACAGACATTTTTGGACATGAATGATATATGGATGAGATTTATATTTAAGAATATAATTTATAAATGCCTCAGGAGCTTTGTTCAATTGTCGTACCCCATCAGAATAAAAAATATAAGCTTGCTTTACTCCAATGTTTGTAAACAACGTAAAAAAAAACACGTGTATAGCCTCAAAACATGGTTAAAGCTATACATTTGATATCATGGATGGTCAGTCTTTGCATGCATAACTCTCCAGCCCCATCCCTTAGATTTTTAGAAAACGGGTGGGGAGATGCTTTGTTATTGTTTAAATGAACGATTCTAGCTTTAAAAGAAAAATGTGGACCTAAACAATGGTATACATGCTAACTTGACCATCTGAGTTTTGAACCTGGGTCTCCTGCACACTTTGAGCTAAAGCCTAGGCATTAGCTCGGGGGAGTTAACGCAAGCCTTCAGCTTTCAGGCAAGGTTCTGGACGAACCACTTCTGTTACACCGACTTCCCAGCATTCTCTGCATAGAAACTCTATCCCAAAGTAAAAAACCCTCCAATAAAAGCCTGGTTTGTGCTGTATAGCCAATATCATTAAACCATAGGAGTTGGCAAGACAGCACAAACAGATCTGGGTCCAGGCTAGTTCAATGAAGGATAATACCTGGGGCCATTAGTATCAAGCATCTCAGTATCCCCATTCAAGTTCCATTTCCTATACATTTTCATCTAAAAGGCAAAACTGATTCTGGATCAGCACTCCTTCTCGAGACACTTGACACACGGCCACTGGGCTAGTTTGCGTGCGCTCACCCCGATGGAGCTCTCCAGGAGGATGTTGAAAGTGTTGTGAACAGTTTGGTAGGACTCAAGCTCCATCTGGCACAGAGAGACCAGGTAGTCCTTCACCTGCTCATAGATGCTCCCATCCAGGACCTGAGGAGCACAGTAAACAGGGAAAGAATTTATCAGTAATGCAGCAATAACCCTCCACCTCACTCACTCGCACACTGTTGGTGGCGTTCCAGGTAGCCTGTTTTTGCAGTCATGCTAACTATGACACAGCAATCGCCTGAGATATGAGGCAACTGCAAAAAAAAGTACCTGGAATGCCCCCATACTTTGTGTGTGCCAACGCCTCACCTTAATGCAGTCGATCAGGTCAGTGTCATAGTAGCGCTGCTGGTGAGCGTTAGCCGCAGCTAGCGTGAGGAGATAGTCGTTCCTGGCATGGGTGGCTTTGGAGTTACACTCACTCCTCTTGGCTTTCAGCTGAAAACATGCACATTAGTAACTTAGTTTGATAGTTGTACTTTTTTTTCTCCCATTCCCATATGCACTTGAGTTTGTAGTCATGGCCAAGTGGCCATACATAAAATTGATTCATTTAATTCTCTCACCTTTACACTTGCCCTCTGCAGACTGGACCTGGATTGGAAGAGACTCAGTTTGGACCTGGACAGAACAGAAGGAGATGGAACATGTATGTGAACAGAGTCACACAAGACCAATGATTCCCTATAGTCTTTTACATTGTCACTCCTGTACATTTGTGAGGATTGAACAGGTAGCATTATGGCAAAAACTCCACCTTGCCCTCAGATTTGTTACCCATCTGATCCTCTCAAATCTCCACAAGGCCATAGGGGTAGGACTTTTTAGTTTGTGTGTGTGCACGCACGTACTTGGCGTCCTGCTCGGCCTTGTCCCTGACGGCCTGGGCCATGGCCTCTGTCTCCTGGTACTTCTTCCTGGTCTTAGCCAGCTCCTTCACTGAGTCCTGCAGCTCTGCCTGCACCAGCATCAGCTGGTCAATACACTGAACAAATAACCAGAGAGCATACAGTCAGCTGGTCAGTACACTGGAGAATAGTGCTGAGCGATTAACCAACTTTTCTGGTGGTTCTCTGTTATCAAACAACTAATTTACCGATGTCGGTTCAATTACTTGAATTCCATTTCGACAGACGGATCAGAGAGGAAAAGGCAAAGCGAGAGGTTACACTTTTGCCAACATCTGTCAGAAATAAGCCCAATGCGAAGTCTATTGGCTTATTTTGGACCTAAGCTTGTCGCCTGCATTCCCGCCCTTGGGACAACAACTCCCATTGTTAGGGCATAGACAGGAGCATCTCGTCATTATATACAGATCTTTGGAAGGATACACTTTTACACCTGCTACATTAGGTTAGATACACAGACTGCATAGACCAAATGAGAGAAGAATGTACACAACAACGACAAGAGGGACAGAGACAGTTCGTGAAAATATGCCTTATCAACTTTGAAGAAATAGTAAAATGATTGTCAGACAGCTCTGCAGCATAATATGCAGTTTGGCAAAATATGAAGACAGTACAGTATGGGGAGCACATAGTGTTATATGACCTGGCTGGCTGCTACTGCCTGAGCAGAGGTGATTACTTTAAGGAATGAAAAATAATAAAACCATCAAATAAAAACTAAGTAGCTGAAATATTGCATAGTAATTGCCTATTTTTCTATTGATGTCTACCCAATGTGGACCTGACAGAGACAAAATATTATCGATGTTCACTGTTGGCTTTGGAATTTCCATTAAAAGCTCTAAAATCAATGTAACGTCATTATCTCATAATGCATTTCATGTTTAAAAAAATAGTCGCAACCAAAAACCGTGATAATTTGTTAAATAATTGAACCGAAACCTAACAGACCTAAAAAAAATCTGTAATAGCTCAGCACTACTGGAGAAACAACCAGAGGACATACAGTCAGCTGGTCAATACACATAGTCAGCTGGCATAGTATGGCTCATGTGGGGAAACATGTCAAATATCCTGACTCATTGCTAATACAGTTACCCGAACCATGGCTCACTTCCTTCACTCAGACAGTGCAGGACTATCAGGGCGATGACTGGCCAATAGCTTCTACCCTCAGACCATGAATAGCCACTAGGCAACTACCCGCAAATACATCTGCGTTCCTGTACATGTGACTAATAAACTCAATCTAATCTAATAACATACCTGGACAAGCATGCCTGTTCCATTGGTAGCCATTCTAAGATGTTTGTACTAAGAATAAATATTATATTCCTATTAGGTCAGTCAGGGTGAACAAGAGGGTGCTAGTTGATGGTAGCCAGTGGAACATGGACGGAGATAAATAGAGAGCAAGTGTTGGCCAAAGCCTGACATCCAGTGATCATATGGACAGGGTGGCCTGATATTGAAGCAAAGCGTCCAGGCTTGGGCATGTTCAGTAGGGCGAAAACGTTTAAAAATTGACTAAAACAGGGAGGTAAGGTTTTGCTACAGTGTGCCAAACTGAACATGACCCAGTATATGAGAAGAGCGTACCAAGAAAAACGTTGTTTGCTGAAGTGCGAAGGCCCACTTGAACTATGACCCAGTATATATTAATACAGTGTCTTGCAAAAGTATCCAGACCCCCTTGGATGTCTTCACTTTTGTTACAAAGTGGGATTAAAATTGATTTAATTGTAATTTTTTTATCAACAATTTACACACAATACTCTGTCAGTGAAATAATTATTATTTATTTAAGATAAATAAATTCATAATTAAAATAGTCATTGCATAAGTATTCAGCCCCTTTGTTTAGGCAAGCCTACATTTGTTCAGAAGACAAATTTGGCATAACAAATCACATAAGTTACATGGATTAACTTTTTTAATGACTAACACTTCCTCTATCCCCCTTACATATAACATATGTAAGGTCCCTCAGTCAAGAATTGAATTTCAAGCATACTACAAAATTCAACTACAAACATCAGGGAGATTTTCGAAAGCCTCAAAGGGCAGTGATTGTTAAATGGATAACAATAACAAAATCAGACATTGAATATCTCTTTAAGCATGGTCAAGTTAATAATTATGCTATGGAGTTCGTATTAAACCACAAAGACACAGGGATCTTACCATGAGGCCATTGCGGATTTTAAAACAGCTACAGAATTCAATGGCTGTGATGGGAGAAAACAGATGGATCAACAACATTGTAGTCGACTCCACTCTTAATGACAGAGTGAAAATCTATGGCAAGACTTAAATTGCTGTCTAGTCATGATCCCCAATATGTTGACAGAGCTTGAGAAATGGTTAAATAAATATTGTACAATGCAGGTGTGCAAAGCTCTTATAGACTTACCCAAGAAGACTCACGGCTGTAATCAATGCCAAAAGGTGTTTCTAACATGTATTGACTCAGGGAGCTGAATACTTTTGCAACGACTATATTTTATATTTCATTGTTATTAATTAAAAATATATATATAATTTTTCTTCCACTTTGACACTAGAATATTTTGTGTAGATTGTAGACAAAAAAGTACAATTCAATTAATTTTAAATCACACTTGGTAACACACTAAATTCAAGGGGTCTGAATACTTTTGCACAGCACTGTATATACAGTGCATTTGGAAAGTATTCATACCCCTTGACTTTGGGGCGGCAGGTAGCCTAGTGGTTAGAGTGTTGGGCCAGTAAACCAAAAGGTTGCTAGATCGAATCCCTGAGCTGACAAGGTAAAAATATGTCGTTCTGTCGTCCCTGCCGCTGAAAAACATCCCCCATCGCATAATGCTGCCACCACGCTTCACCGTAGGGATGGTGTCAGGTTTCCTCCAGATGTGACGCTTGGCATTCAGGTCAAAGAGTTCAATCTTGTTTTCATAAGACCAGAGAATCTTGTTTCTCATGGTCAGAGTCCTTTAGGTGCCTTTTCAAATCAAAATGTATTGGTCACATACACATGTTGACCAGATGTTATTGCGGGTGTAGTGAAATGCAGTGCAGTAATATCTAACAGTTTCACAACATATACCCAAAAATACAAGTAAATCTAAGTAGGGTTGCAAAGGGTCAGAAACTTTCAGGGAAATTTCCGGACATTTTGGAATTTTTGGCAATTTTGCTTAAATTCATCAAAAAAGTTAGCTTATAACAGTGAACTTTTTTTGTGGGATACACATAAGGCAATACTAGGTCTTGTGGCATATTTTGGTTAAACTATCCCCAAATCAATGCAACCATCACATGTGCAGTGCACTCTTCCATCACATGTACAGCTGATTCTCAAGATCTTGCACACTAATGAGATGCTATTGAGCCCACACTGCTACACTTTCTGAGCCAAGGACTACATGCTTTCTGGTAAGTTTTGATTACAATACTGAGTGGGGTGAATATAAACTCAGCAAAAAAAGAAACGTCCCTTATTCAGGACCCTGTCTTTCAAAGATAATTCGTAAAAATCCAAATAACTTCACAGATCTTCATTGTAAAGGGTTTAAACATGGTTTCCCATGCTTGTTCAATGAACCATAAACAATTAACGAACATGCACCTGTGGAACGGTCGTTAAGACACTAACAGCTTACAGACGGTAGACAAATCAAGGTCACAGTTATGAAAACTTAGGACACTAAAGAGGCCTTTCTACTAACTCGGAAAAACACAAAAATAAAGATGCCCAGGGTCCTTGCTCATCTGCGTGAACGTGCCTGAGGCATGCTGCAAGGAGGCATATACTGCAGATGTGGCCAGGGCAATAAATTGCAATGTCCGTACTGTGAGACGCCTAAGACCGCACTACAGGGAGACAGGACAGAACAGCTGATCGTCCTCGCAATGGCAGACCATGTGTAACAACACCTGCACAGGATCGGTACATCCGAAAATCACACCTGCGGGACAGGTACAGGATGGCAACAACAACTGCCAGAGTTACACCAAGAACGCACAATCCCTCCATCAGTGCTCAGACTGTCCGCAATAGGCTGAGAGAGGCTGGTCTGAGGGCTTGTAGGCCTGTTGTAAGGCAGGTCCTCACCAGACATCACCGGCAACAAGGTTGCCTTTGGGCACAAACCCACCGTCGCTGGACCAGACAGGACTGGCAAAAAGTGCTCTTCACTGACGAGTCGCGGTTTTGTCTCACCAGGGGTGATGGTCGGATTTGCGTTTATCGTTGAAGGAATGAGCGTTACACCGAGGCCTGTACTCTGGAGCGGGATCGATTTGGAGGTGGAGGGTCCGTCATGGTCTGGGGCGGCGTGTCACAGCATCATCAGACTGAGCTTGTCGTCATTGCAGGCAATCTCAACACTGTGCGTTACAGGGAAGACGACATCCTCCCTCATGTGGTACCCTTCCTGCAGGCTCATCCTGACATGACCCGCCAGCATGACAATGCCACCAGCCATACTGCTCGTTCTGTGCGTGATTTCCTGCAAGACAGGAATGTCAGTGTTCTGCCATGGCCAGCGAAGAGCCCGGATCTCAATCCCATTGAGCATGTCTGGGACCTGTTGGATCGGAGGGTGAGGGCTAGGGCCATTCCCCCCAGTAATGTCTGGGAACTTGCAGGTGCCTTGGTGGAAGAGTGGGGTAACATCTCACAGGAAGAACTCGCAAATCTGGTGCAGTCCATGAGGAGGAGATGCACTGCAGTACTTAATGCAGCTGGTGCTCACCAGACTGTTACTTTGATTTTGACCCCCTTTGTTCAGGGACACATTCAATTTCTGATAGTCACATGTCTGTGGAACTTGTTCAGTTTGTCTCAGTTGTTGAATCTTGTTATGTTCATACAAATATTTAGTTTGAAAGCAACTTCCTCTTGAAGCTGTGCTTTGCCATTTTTCCTAGAATGTTAAGTTTGCTGAAAATAAACGCAGTTGACAGTAAGAGGACGTTTCTTTTTTTGCTGAGTTTATTTTAAATGACACGTGATTTTGTGTTAACTAGTAAATAGTAGCCTACAGCAAAGTGTTCTTAAATAATTTCTAACTTGTTAACAATTTCTGCAAGTTAGTTTTTTCTACCATGTGCGTTTTAGCTTGCTTGAGCTTGTTAACTGAGGAGTGTTAATTCACCCGTTTCCATATGTTTCATTTTAAAACATTTATCTTACAAATGAGTTGTTTAATATAACTGTTTAATATAACTGCTTAACTACTTATCTGTACATGGAATTGTATTTTTTTTTTTACTAATTTCTTTCTCATCTTTACAGGAAAATGGAGACATTTCACTGCAGCTAATGTAGAAAAGCTGTGTACATTTACAAATACTGTGCCAAATCATATGTGAAGAATGCAACAAAGATGCAGAATCATCTGGCCAAGTGCCCAAAGTTCCCTCCGCGCTCACAACAAGCAACTTCAGACAAAAGTCCCTCTACTTCTATTCGAGGTGACAATGATGAATCAGACACCTTAGTTTTTTGACTCAATGGAGGAACGTAGTCAGAGAAATGCTGATTAATGTCTTGCTCGAGCTGTGTATGCAACTGGTTCACCTCTGATGCTCACAGGTAATGTGTATTGGAAGAGATTTATGAGCATTGTTCGCCCAGCATACACCCCTCCAACCAGACATGCTTTATCTACTAATTTGTTGGATGCAGAGTTCAACAGAGTTCATGAGAAGGTCAAGCAAATCATAGAGAAATCAGACTGTATTGCAATCATCTCTGATGGGTGGTCAAATGTTCGTGGACAAGGAATAATTGACTACATCATCTCCACCTCAACCAGTATTCTACAAGAGCACAGACACAAGAGACAACAGACACACCGGTCTCTACATTGCATTGGAGCTGAAGGCAGTCAATGACCTTGGACCACAGAAGGTATTTTCACTGGTGACAGACAAGGCTGCGAACATGAACATGAGTCCTACCCTCACATCATACCCATTGGCTGTGCTGCTCATTCATTGAATATGCTCCTCAAGGACATCACGGCACTGAAAACAATGGATACACTCTACAAGAGAGCCAAGGAAATGGTTAGTTATGTGAAGAGTCATCAAGTTATAGCAGCAATCTACCTCACCAAGCAAAGTGAGAAGAATAAGAGCACCACATTGAAGCTGCCCAGCAACACTCGTTGGGGTGGTGTTGCCATCATGTTTGACAGTCTCCTGGAGGGGAAAGAGTCTCCCCAAGAAATGGCCATATCACAGTCTGACGATATGGACAGCCCCATCAAGAGGATCCTCCTGGATGATGTATTTTGGGAGTGAGTGGTAAGCAGCCTGAAACTCCTGAAACCTATAGCAGTAGCCATTACACGGATTGAGGGAAACAATGCCATCCTGTCTGATGTTCAGACTCTGCTTGCAGATGTAAGAGAAGAAATCCGTACCGCCCTGCCCACTTCACTGTTGCTCCAAGCAGAGGAAACTGCAGTTCTGAAATACATCAAAAAGCGTGAAGACTTCTGCCTGAAGCCCATACATGCCGCAACTTACATGTTGGACCCCAAGTATGCTGGCAAGAGTATCCTGTCTGGTGCAGAGATCAACAAGGCCTATGGTGTCATCACTACTGTGTCTGGCCTGGATGAGGGCGAGGTTCTGGGCAGTCTGGCGACGTACACTTCCAAGCAAGGGCTTTGGGATGGAGATGCAATATGGCAGTCGTGCCAACATATCTCATCAGCCACCTGGTGGAAGGGACTTTGTGGATCTGAGGCTCTTTCCCCTGTTGCCTCCATCATCCTCCAAATCCCACCAACAGCCACCTCAGTGCGCAACTGGTCCTTGTTTGGGAACGCACGCAACAGGCTGACCAATACAAGGGTTGACAAATTTGTGGCCATCCGGGCAAATTTGAGGCTTTTTGAGCCTGACAACGAGCCATCCTCAACATGGAAAGTGACAGTGAAGATGAGGCCTCAGAGTCTGATGTTCAAGAGGTGGACATTGAGGAGGTCCAGGGAGAAGACATGGAAGCCTGAGAGGAAGACAACCAAAGCTTTAGTTTCTAGACTCATTTTACAGATGTATGATGAAAACGCTTTTGGGAGATGCGATGGATCATTGGGGATCATTCAATATTCCCTTTCTTTTATTGTTCAGTGAAATCATCCCACATGAAGAGTCAACTCATTTAATTAAAGTAAAATTTGTAACTAAATTGTTTTTTTAAATTTCTATTGGAAGGATTTAATAATTTGCAATTATGTCTACTTATGATAAGGTATAAAAGGTGTATGTTTCTGTCTCCATATGATATGGTAAATATATCCAATACAAAACATCTACATTTAAATGGTATTAATATTAATTCCCATATATTCCCACGGAAAGTTTCCACCTCTGAATATTCCCCAAAATGTGGATTCCTAGATCTAAGTAAGGAATGAATTAAGAAAATATATACATATATGTCAGAGCGACATTGGACTAAGATAGTGGCATAGTATAGAGTACAGTATATACAGTAGGGTGCATCAAATTTGAATGGGAAATTTTAATTTCAAAATATCAATTTGGCTGGCATTGCATTTTGTTCAAATTAACATAAAAATGACTTTTGCAAAGTTTTGAGGAATTCCATTGAGATTTAGGGGTGCCACCTAACACATGAACTTTGGCAAAATTTCAAAAAATGTGAATTTTTTTGTCTAATTGCCATAAGGTTGACCTGGAAATGTTGAGTACAGTTAACTTTTATACAGTAACATGTTCTATAGGGTTATCAAAGTAAAAGTTGTTTGTTTGCCCTTTGGGCAACTTGGGCATTTCTCAGAATTCAACTTTCAAGATTCTCCATTCATTTGTCCTATAGATAAAATGAATAGAGGTCAATGGGACATGTTCACGTGGCCTTACCCTGAATTTTCTGCAGCAGTGATGGATGTCGGACACACATATAAAGTTTAATTGACTTTATTGTTAAACACAAGGGGCGATACTGACACACTTAAAAGAACACACCCTCTCTAGTGGCTAACTCACTGGCAACTAACAGGGCCTAATGGTAAGAGCTGACACTAACTAAACTTCAAACTTAATTGCTCAGTCTGTGCCAGAGTCTGCTCCACTGAGCAACATCACCAGGGAGAAAGAAAGAGGAAATTGAACCTGAACTCTGAACCTAGCCAGTGCGTCTCCCCCCCAGATATGTCTCCCCACCCGCCACCCAAGAGTAACCGTCCTATTCAGGGATTAGCTTGCGTTTGCAGCGGCGAAGATTTGGCTGTTGGTTGCGGTCATGTTCAACTGCCTGCAGCACATTCTGCAGGTGCTGCTCCTTCCTTGCCACTGCGACAAAGTCTGATGTGAGCTTGACGCCACGCTCGGCACAGTCATTGACCACGTTCATTGCACGTACATTGACCTCACTTTTTTGGAACGCAGCATTGGTCGCCCATTCCTTCACATCGAGAGACATAAATTCTGGATCAATGTGCAGCTGGTGCATCCCAAACCAGCAATCCTTATTGGCGAGGTCAGCCAAGCTGGTGGTTGGCAAGAGGGTGGGGAACTTTGGCTTGCCAAAGCCAGTGCCAAAGCGCTGCTCAGGGATGTGCATGGGGAGATCAGCGGGCTTGTGCTCCAAGATCGCTCTGGCAAGTGCACGCTTGTCATCATTGGGCACCTTGCTGCTGAAGAGAGCCAAAGGTAGCATCTCACCTGTCAGGTACCAGCGATGCCTCTCCAGCGCCTTGATCGCTGATGCTGCAATGCCCTCATCTACAGCCTTGTATGCCTGCAGGTGGTGGTAGAGTGTCAGGTCATTCCAGGCAGCATCTACAGCTTTCTCGCAGGTCAACCACCACTTTGCATAGATGTGTGTAATGAAAATGGCAAATGCCCAAATCTTCGGCACCTGCTGCCGTGTGGTGATTGTGCCCTGGGGATGCAACGCGATGTGCTGCTCCATCAAAGCCAGCTTGAGAGTATAGAGCAGCTTGGCCATCCATCGTGCCTTGTGGAGTGCTCCCGGTCGTTGGAAGCTCACTGCGGTCTGCTCTTCACCATCTGCATCCAGAAACACAAGACACAGCTGCACAAACTCATGGTAGTCACCTCGCTTGTGGTCAGTGACTTATTTTGCGCACCTGACAAGTTCAGCATGTAAATTGCCCAGGAGTGGTTGCTCGGTGTTGCCAGGAATGTAGCGGGACCATTGGCTGCTGGATTCTTGTGGTAACAGGTTCCATTTCTCTCTCAGGCGTGTGAACAAGGTAACCTCTGGCGGCGTGATGACTCCACCTTCAGGTCTGTGAAAACCTGGTTCAGGAGGACCTCACCAATGTGGTGCCGGCACCCAGACCAAAGCAGTGGTCGGCCCAGTGAGAGCTGTATGGCAATGCAGGCTGCTGTGAGATGGCCGGTGTTTGACACAGTGGTGTCAAATGCCATGTTGACAACCTGGTCAGCGCAGCACCAGTCCTGCAGCAACTTGCATGTCAACCGGGCAATGATCACTCCACATGCCTCATTGGTCTGCTTCTTATACGCCGGGTCACCAAGCAGTTTCAGCCGCTCTGCATCTCCAACCACCACTGTCAGACGCTCCTCCAACTGGCGGACATTGCTGAGCATCGGTGTTAACTTGCTGTCCCAGTGTAGGGTGCACAATGGAGGTGGTGTCCACTGCTTGTGCTGTTCCTCACTGATTGTCTCCAGCACTTGGCGTCTTGCTCGGTCAGCTGTTGCGTAAGATGCAGAGAGATGTGTACATTCACCACCTGACTCCGCAACAAGGCCACGAGTGAAGGCAGCCTGTTGCATTGGTGACATCTTCAACCTTGTAGCCAGTGACACGACACTTGGTCGGCTAAGGATGTCATGTGGAATGAAGACGTTTGTTCCAGTCTTCTTATGCTTGTGGGATGGTTCGCCCTCAGATGGTGGATAGACTGTGTTAGTATCCTCCTCTGACTCCTCATCACTCTCCGACTCCAAGCTGGACATTGCCGTCACCTCCTCCAGCTCCTTTTCACAGCGGGACTGTCTGGCTGCTGCGGCAATAATACATACCCAACACAGAAAGATCACCTCAAACAGAAAGATCACCTCAGTTTTCTTGAGCTGTAGTATTGTTTACCTCAGATCTCCATGGCGACCATTGAGCACTGTTAACCACTTTATCCAACAAAATCAGATGTGCGGTGGCACCCCTAAATCATCATGTACTGGAAAAATGTGTTGTTTCTACATATATTGGAACACTTTTAGCACCCAGCCATATCAAAATTAAAGAATTGTGTTTTTTGATGCACCCTAATATACAGTGAGGGAAAAAAGTATTTGATCCCTTGCTGATTTTGTACGTTTGCTCACTGACAAAGAAATGATCAGTCTATAATTTTAATGGTAGGTTTATTTGAACAGTGAGACAGAATAACAAAAACAAAAAAATCCAGAAAAACACATTTGAAAATTTTTATAAATTGATTTGCATTTTAAATGAGGGAAATAAGTATTTGACCCCCTCTCAATCAGAAAGATTTCTGGCTCCCAGGTGTCTTTTATACAGGTAACGAGCTGAGATTAGGAGCACACTCTTAAAGGGAGTGCTCCTAATCTCAGTTTGTTACCTGTATAAAAACCTGTCCACAGAAGCAATCAATCAATCAGATTCCAAACTCTCCACCATGGCCAAGACCAAAGAGCTCTCCAAGGATGTCAGGGACAGGATTGTAGACCTACACAAGGCTGGAATGGGCTACAAGACCATCACCAAGCAGCTTGGTGAGAAGGTGACAACAGTTGGTGCGGTTATTCGCAAATAGAAGAAACACAAAAGAACTGTCAATCTCCCTCGGCCTGGGGCTCCATGCAAGATCTCACCTTGTGGAGTTGCAATGATCATGAGAACCGTGAGGAATCAGCCCAGAACTACACGGGAGGATCTTGTCAATGATCTCAAGGCAGCTGGGACCATAGTCACCAAGAAAACAATTGGTAACACACTACGCCGTGAAGGACTGAAATCCTGCAGCGCCCGCAAGGTCCCCCTGCTCAAGAAAGCACATATACATGCCCGTCTGAAGTTTGCCAATGAACATCTGAATGATTCAAAGGACATCTGGGTGAAAGTGTTGTGGTCAGATGAGACCAAAATGGAGCTCTTTGGCATCAACTCAACTCGCCGTGTTTGGAAGAGGACGAATGCTGCCTATGACCCCAAGAATACCATCCCCACCGTCAAACATGGAGGTGGAAACATTATGCTTTGGGGTTGTTTTTCTGCGAAGGGGACAGGACAACTTCACCGAATCAAAGGGACGATGGACGGGGCCATGTACCGTCAAATCTTGGGTGAGAACCTCCTTCCCTCAGCCAGGGCATTGGGTCGTGGATGGGTATTCCACCATGACAACGACCCAAAACACACGGCCAAGGCAACAAAGGAGTGGCTCAAGAAGAAGCACATTAAGGTCCTGGAGTGGCCTAGCCAGTCTCCAGACCTTAATCCCATATAAAATCTGTGGAGGGAGCTGAAGGTTCGAGTTGCCAAACGTCAGCCTCGAAACCTTAATGACTTGGAGAAGATCTGCAAAGAGGAGTGGGACAAAATCCCTCCTGAGATGTGTGCTAACCTGATGGCCAACTACAAGAAACGTCTGACCTCTGTGATTGCCAACAACGGTTTTCCACCAAGTACTAAGTCATGTTTTGCAGAGGGTCAAATACTTATTTCCCTCATTAAAATGCAATTCCATTTATAAAAATGTTCACATGCGTTTTTCAGGATTTTTTTGTTGTTATTCTGTCTCTCACTGTTCAAATAAACCTACCATTAAAATTATAGACTGATAATATTTTTGTCAGTCGGCAAACGTACAAAATCAGCAGGGGATCAAATACTTTTTCCCCTCACTGTACATGTGATCATAGCAAAGGGTCTGAATACCTATGTAAATAAGGTATCTGTTTTTTATTTGTAATACATATTCAATAATGTAGAAAAACAGTTTGTCATTATGGGGTTTTGTTTGTAGATTGATGAGGAAAATGTTTGATTTAATCAATTTTAGGATAAAAATATTTGAATACTTTCCAAAATGCACTGTATACACTGGTTTGTATCCAAAGACCAGCAGACTTCTCCTTAGAAAGCACATATCGTGAACTGTTTCAGTCATTTAAACTCACCAGCTGTATAAATGGAGACATGGTTCAAATAATCTAAACCATGTGAGAGAGCAAGAGGGCGAGTGAGATTGATGATAGAGACGGGGTGGGGGGGGTCTAAACTATGGAAAGCTAAGCAGTGTTGTGGTGATTTGCACTCCATACCTTCCTGAGCTGCTGCTCCTTCTGCAGCCTGGCAGTCTTGGCAGGGTCCGACACTTGGTTCCTGTAGTTCTCACAGGACGTGATCCTGGTTTGGCTCACTTCACCTATGCCCTCCAGGTATGCCTTCCACAACGTGTACATGTTCCTGTGACAACAGACACACAATAGTCAGTGTGAATACTGGTAATATCCCAGATATATATTTTTTTTGTTCTTCGGTGTGACGACAACAAGAACTGTTGGTTCGACCAGTTAATCTTTTGAACAAGAACCTTTATTTAAAAGGCAATGACAATTCAGACATGAGAGGACCTGGACTAAATATAGCACAAAATATCAAAGAGTCTAGCAAAAAATGCCAAATGATAATATATAGCTTTCAATAATATACACTGATACTGGTAGTACTATTACGGCGAGAGAGACATTTCTGAAGCTGCTGAGACAATAATGGTTCACTCTTTGGCTAGACGTCTTACCCGTGGTCTGTTGGCTCCTCTGATAGGCTGTCTGGCCATTCCCTCTTCAGGTACTGATTGGTCAGCTTGTGTAGAGCCTGGGAGGGAGGAAGAGGATAGATGACCTTTAATCTCTGAACTCCAGACCTACTTACTGAACTTACAGTTGAAGTCAGAAGTTTACACACACCTTAGCCAAATACATATAAACTCATTTAAACTCAGTTTTTCACAATTCCTGACATTTAATCCTTGTAAAGATTCCTGTCTTATGTCAGTTAGGATCACCACTTTATTTTAGGAATGTGAAATGTCAGAATAATAGTAGAGAGAATGATTTATTTCAGATTTTATTTCTTTCATCACATTCCCAGTGGGTCAGAAGTTTACATACACTCAATTAGTATTTGGTAGCATTGCCTTTAAATTATGTAACTTGGGTGAAACGTTTTTGGGTAGCCTTCCACAAGCTTCCCACAATAATTTGGGTGAATTTGGGCCCATTCCTCCTGACAGAGTCAGGTTTGTAGGCCTCCTTGCTCGCACATGCTTTTTCAGTTCTGCCCACAACTTTTCTATAGGATTGAGGTTAGGGCTTTGTGATGGCCACTCCAATACCTTGACTTTGTTGTCCTTAAGCCATTTTGCCACAACTTTGGAAGTATGCTTGGGGTCATTGTCCATTTGGAAGACCCATTTGCGACCAAGCTTTAACTTCCTGACTGATGTCTTGAGATGTTGCTTCAATATATCCACATAATTTTCTTCCTCATGATGCCATCTATTTTGTGAAGTGCACCAGTCCCTCCTGCAGCAAAGCACACCCACAACATGATGCCCCCCGTGCTTCACAGTTGGGATGGTGTTCTTTGGCTTGCAAGCCTCCCCCTTTTTCCTCCAAACATAACGATGGCCATTATGGCCAAACAGTTATATTTTTGTTTCATCAGACCAGAGGACATTTCTCCAAAAAGTACGATCTTTGTCCCCATGTGCAGTTGCAAACCGTAGTCTGGCTTTTTTTATGGCGGTTTTGGAGCAGTGGCTTCTTCCTTGCTGAGCGGCCTTTCAGGATCTTCACAAGGTCCTTTGCTGTTGTTCTGGGATTGATTTACACCTTTTGCACCAAAGTACGTACATCTCTAGGAGACAGAACGCACCTCCTTCCTGAGCGGTATGACATGGTGTTTATACTTGCGTACTATTGTCTGTACAGATGAACGTGATACTTTCAGGTGTTTGGAAATTGCTGAAATCTGAGGTCTTGGCTGATTTCATTTGATTTTCCCATGACGTCAAGCAAAGAGGCACTGAGTTTGAAGGTAGGCCTTGAAGGTAGGCCTTGAAATATATCCACAGGTGCACCTCCAATTGACTCAAATGATGTCAATTAGCCTATCAGAAGCTTCTTCCATGACATTTTCTGGAATTTTCCAAGCTGTTTAAAGGCACAGTCAACTTAGTGTATGTAAACTTCTGCCCCACTGGAATTGTGATACAGTGAATTATAAGTGAAATAATCTGTCTGTAAACAATTGTTGGAAATATTACTTATGTCATGCACAAAGTAGATGTCCTAACCGACTTGCCAAAACTATAGTTTGTTAACAAGAAATGTGTGGAGTGGTTGAAAAACAAGTTAATGACTCCAACCTACATACCAATGTGTATGTAAACTTCCGACTTCAACTGTACTTACTGAAACGCTTGTTTTTCGCTTTCCATTACAAAATGGAAAGCGGTATGCCCTAATGAACACGACCCTAAACCTTAATCTGTGAGAAGAGCCCTATGGGCCCTGGTCAAAAGTAGTGCAGCACAATATAGGGAAGAGGTTGCCATTTCAGAAGCAGCCATGGACTCATTCACCTGTACTATGTAGAGCTTGCTAGTTTTCTGTTCTACCTGATAATTAATTGCACACACACCTCTTGTCCCAGTTCGAAATCAGTCCCTGATTAGAGATGAACAATGAAAAAATGCAGTGGAACTGGCTTCGAGGTCCAGAGTTGAGTTAAACCACAGCAGCACCCCCGGAAATACCGCGGGCCGGCAGAAAGGTTGAGCTTTGAGGAACTGAAATAGCGTCGCAGAGTAAATAAAGAACATACATGTTTACATTTATTTATTTTGGGACTTCAGCATGCGATAGTGATGGGGGGGGAATCCCATTGTATCGTTTTGACAATATCGCAATATTATTTTAACACTAGTTGGATGTACCTGCACCAAAACTCCAGTATTTTTCCTTCATAGCTTGTTCTCCATCTTCTTTTTAAATAGGGAGCCAATTTGTTTCCGGCATTTCCATGACTGATCAAAACTCATTTTCTCATGGCTCTCTCTTGTCCCTCTGCAACAGACATATGGTCAGCAATATGCTTGGAACATCAAATCTCAAAATCACAGTATCGAATCGCAATACATATAGAATTGTGAGAACTGCAATACATATCGTATTGGTGTAACAGTGTTGCTTCAGTCTCTCTCTTCGCCCCTAACTGGGCTCGAACCAGGGACCCACTGCACACAACAACTGACACCCTCGAAGCATTGTTACCTATCGCTCCACAAAGGTCTCCGAGCAAGTGACATCACCGATTGAAACGCTATTACCACGCACTCCGCTAACTAGCTAGCCATTTCACACCGGTTACATCGGCACCTAAGTATCATGATAATATCGTAAGGTCCCTCAGAAATTCCCAGCCCTAGTAGGCGAGGGGGCATTTGTTTGCAAAAACGTGCACACGCACACAGGGCTATACAGAGCACATTCTCAGCTGAACAGAAAGACAGGTGATCTAAATTGGGACTTAAAGTTCATGCAAGGTGGTCAGATCCATCTAGCCAACTCCTATGGTCATTGCCATACCAGAACTATTTGAGTTGGCTATACAGCGCCAACAGATGGGACCAGGCTAAAGTCAATCCACAAGGGACACACTTTAGGCCCAGTCTCTAAACCCTTTGGTCTCTCTGGGTTCTGGTGTCAAAGCCCCAAACGGCAGAATCCACCGCCACAAACCCAGCCATTGTGGGAGTCACAGAGAGTGCAGCCAGCAGGGTGTGAGGGAAGAGGGGATGGCAGGATGGGGTAAGAACAAGGGACAGAGTGTCATTTCATCACTTACTGTGATTTGAATATCAAATCGGGTCATGGCAGCATGCAGGTGTTAAGAGATGAAAAAGGGAGGGTTAGTGAAGAAGAGGCAGAAGGAGGAGGGGTAGGTTAGAGGAAAATAAGAGTTTGTGACCCACTTTGATTTAACAGACTAACTCTAGTCTCTAATTTGGCACCAAAAAGCAGAGGATGCCATTTAACCTGCACAGGCCCAATAAAGCCATCTGCTGCTTTTACCAAGGTCCTGTTCATTAGGGCAAACGTTTTGAAACATTTTGCAACCGAAAATTTATTAATTAATTCTGTTTGTCTCTTTTCTTCCATTTGATGCCTAATGCACACAACCTAATAGTTCAGAGACCAAAGCAGAAAGAAGAGTGAGAAGAATACTGTTGTATTATCACTGGGAAAGCACACACGGTGAAAGTAATATTTATTGCATGTACCGCCAATCCTCATTGCTGAACAACTATACAGTGTGTGCTCTTGGTGTAAGGTGAAGGTGCCCTTAGACACTGATTTTGGGTCAGTTTTTCATTTTCCCAACTAATGGTCAAAGGGACAACCTGCCATTCAAACAAAGTGGTCACACCCCACCACTGATTTGGTAAACAGCTGATGGGGCCACTCAAAATGGGGTACGACAGTTGAACTAAGCTCATGAGGCATTTCTAAGTTATATACTTCAAGAATCAATGGGTAGTGCCGGAGTCTGGTGTAGCGGACCACAAATGCCTCCTGGCGACAAGGGTTCGAGACCCATCTTGGCCACCCTATGTCTATGCCTCATCTCTACATTTCCCGCTGTACTGTAAAAAAAAATAGATAAAATTAATCCTTCAAAATATGTTTCACAAAATAATCTAATGGGTATTAACATTAATATAAAAGTAAAAACAACTATGTAGCAATCAGAGTGCCACTTTAAGGTTAGAATTGGGCGAGGGGAAGCTGATCCTAAGGGAAACTTCACACCATCAGAGATTTTTATATAACTAACCCAAGATATACCACAGCCTGTCATTTCCAATGGGAGCAAATTAATCATAGCGCAGGTGGGCAGATCCAAGCACGAGCTAGCAGGATGCTATTGGCGCTTTCTAGCATGTATTGGCATATTTCCATTAGGGAATGCCTACGCTGAAGTTTGCGTATGTAATAACTAAATTTGTCCTTGCGCACCTAAACAACACAATTTTTGAAAACTTTGACAAAGGGTAAAGTCCACAAAACTTTGTTCTTAACTAAATCTTAGATTTTAGTTTTGGGAAAAAACTGAATTTAGATCAAATGTTTTGGCGATGACAGAAATCCATCTCGCTCCATCTTCTCCCACTGAGCTTCATCTCATCACCATATTTGGTGGTGAGTGGAAATGCCAACCGGATGCCCCTGAGCAAGACAGTTAACCCACTGTTCCCCAGGCGCCGAAGACATGGATGTCGATTAAGGCAGCCCCCTGCACCTCTGATTCAGAGAGGTTGGGTTAAATGCGGAAGACACATTTCAATTGAATGCATTCAGTTGTACAACTGACTAGGTATACCCCTTTCCCTTTCGATGTATTCATCCGGTTAAACATCTGGCTCATTGCCCTATCTGTGCCAGAGTGTGTGCTCTTTAGGGAAATCAAAATGGCTATAATCAAATTAATAAAAGCCACAAACACGTTATAGGTAGCCAGGGGGTGTTCGTCAATACCCCATTTGTGGACTGCCATACCCCATTTGTGTCAAAGTACGATGAGTTGTGCATTCTTTTATGGGTCTTTGGGCACAAATGTTGTACTGGACTGTCAGTTGACTAACTGTAGCAGTCTGTTGCTCTGCACAATTCATGTCAGCCTCCTTTGTCCTCTTTCATCAATGAACCATTTTCGACCACTGGCCTGCTTTTGGCTGGATGTCCTTTGGGTGGTGGACCATTCTTGATACACGTGAGCGTGAAAAACACAGCAGCGTTGCAGTTCTTGACGCTAGTCTTGGGCGGGCCTGAACATGTACTGGCTTAAGCAGGGGGACCCTGGCGGCGTAGTGTGTTACTGATGGTAGGCTTTGTTACTTTGGTCCCAGCTCTCTGCAGGTCATTCACTAGGTCCCCCCGTGTGGTTCTGGGATTTTTGCTCACCGTTCTTGTGATCATTTTGACCCCACGGGGTGAGATCTTGCGTGGAGCCCCAGATCGAGGAAGATTACCAGTGGTCTTGTATGTCTTCCATTTCCTAATAATTGCTCCCACAGTTGATTTCTTCAAACCAAGCTGCTTACCTATTGCAGATTCAGTCTTCCCAACCTGGTGCAGGTCTACAATTTTGTTTCTGGTGTCCTTTGACAGCTCTTTGGTCTTGGCCATAGTGGAGTTTGGAGTGTGACTGTTTGAGGTTGTGGACAGGTGTCTTTTATACTGATAACAAGTTCAAACAGGTGCCATTAATACAGGTAGCGAGTGGAAGACAGAGGAGCCTCTTAAAGAAGAAGTTACAGGTCTGTGAGAGCCAGAAATCTTGCTTGTTTGTATGTGACCAAATACTTATTTTCCACCATAATTTGCAAATAAATTCATAAAAAATTTGGCAATGCCAAATCTTTTCAGCCTCCTGAGGGGGAAGAGGTGTTGTTGTGCCCTCTTCACGACTGTGTTGGTGTGTTTGGACCATGATAGATCCTTAGTGATGTGGACACCGAGGAACTTGAAGCTCTCAATCTGCTCTATTACAGCCCTGTCAATGTGAAGGGGGGTGTGCTCGGTCCTCCGTTTCCTGTAGTCCACGATCAGCTCGTTTGTCTTGCTGACGTTGAGCGAAAGGTTGTTGTCCTGGCACCACACTGCCAGGTCTCTGACCTCCTCCCTTTAGGCTATCTCATCATCTGTGATCAAGCCTACCACCATCGCATCATCGGCAACCTTAATGATGGTGTTGGAGTCGTGGAAAGCCACAGTCGTGGGTGAACAGGGAGTGCAGGAGGGGGGACTAAGCACTCACCCCCGAGGGGCCCCCTTGCTGAGGGTCAGCGTGGCGGGTGTGTTGTTGCCTCCACTCACCACCTGGAGGCATCCCATCAGGAAGTCCAGGATCCAGTTGCAGAGGGAGATGTTCAGTACCAGGGTCCTTAGCTTAGTGATGAGCTTGGAGGGCACTATGGTATTGAACACTGAGCTGTAGTCAATAAACAGCATTCTCACGTAGGTGTTCCTTTTGTCCAAGTGGGAAAAGGCAGTGTTGAATGCAATAGAGATTGCATCATCTGTGGATCTGTTGGGGCGGTATGCAAATTGGACTGGGTCCAGGGTGTCTGGGATGATGGTGTTGATGTGAGCCATGACCAGCCTTTCAAAAGCACTTCATGGCTACAGTTGTGAGTGCTACACCCCCGTAGTAATTGTGATAGTAATTTCGACAGGCTACCTTGGCGTTCTTGGGCATAGGGACTATGGTGGTCTTCTTGAAACATGTAGGTATTAGACTGTTGGGAGTGTGTGCGTCTGCGCCTGCGCTGCACTTTACAAAGCGGTTTCATAACTGTAATGCTATCTGACAGTTTCTCTTAACTCACTGTGTGCAATCTGAAGCAGCCTACTGAGTCCAATGGTCCTACTCACACAGAACTACACTACACCTTGACCTCTTTCTCCCCTCTCTCCAGATGAAATCCTACAACTAGTGATGTCCAGCCACCCGGCAACCTGCCCACTGGACCCCATCCCTCTTCCCTTGTCCAAACTATCTCTGGAGATCTACTTCCATTCCTCACCAACTCATCCCTGACCACTGGCTGCGTTCCCTCTGATTGCCAGTCACTCCCCTCCTCAAGAAACCAACACTCGACCCATCTGATGTAAGAAACTACAGACCAGTTTCCCTTCCCTACTTTCCAAAACATTTGAACGTGCCGTCTCTGACCAACTCTCTCGTTATCTCTCTAAGAACGATCTTCTTGATCATAACCAGTCAGGCTTCAAGATGGGTCACTCAATGGAGACTGCTCAGCCAAAGCAGACTCTCTCTCCTCTGTTCTCATCGTCCTGGATCTATCCACTGACATTGACAGTGTGAACCATCAGATCCACCTCTCCACCCTCTCAGGGCTGGGCGCCTCAGGCTCTGCACACTCCTGGATTGCATCCTGACTGGCAAGTCACTCCTACCAGGTGGCACAGAGAGGATCTGTGTCTGCACCGCATGCCCTTCACTACTGGTGTCCCCCCAGGGCTCGGTTCTAGGCCCCCTTTTCTCTATACACCACGTCACTCGGCTCCGTCATATCCGCTCATGGTCTCTCCTATCATTGATATGCGGATGACTACTTTTCTCATTCCCCCCTTCTGACACCTAGGTGGTGACCCACATCTCTGCGTGCCTAGCAGATATCTCAGCTTGGATGTCAAGCTCAACCTCGGCAAGACAGAGCTGCTCTTCCTCCCGGGGATGGCCTGCCCGCTCCATGACCTCTCCATCACGGTCGACAATTCCACTGGGTCCCCCTCCCAGAGTGCAAAGAACCTTGGCGTGATCCTGGACAACACACTGTCGTTCTTTAAAAACATAAAAGTAGTGATTCACTCCTGCAGATTCAGGTACTACAATATCCGTAGAGTACAACTTTTCCTCACACATAAATATGCGCAGGTCCTAATCCAGGCACTATCCCGTCTAGACTACTGCAACTCTCTGTTGGCTTGGCTCTCCGCTTGTGCCATCCAACCCCTGCAACTTATTCAGACTGCCGGAGCCTGTCTGGTGCTCGCATCGACTACAAGACCATGGTGCTTGCCTAAAGAACAGCAAGGGGAACTGCTCCTCCCTACCTTCAGGCTATTCTCAAACCCTACATCCAAACCCGAGCCCTCCGTTCTGCCACCTCTGGTCTCTTTGCCGTCCCACCCCTACGGGAGGTCAGCTTACGCTCAGCCCAGTCAAAGCTCTTCTGTCCTGGCACCCCAATGATGGAAATTATGTGGATATATTGAAGCAACATCTCAAGACATCAGTCAGGAACTTAAAGCTTGGTCGCAAATGGGTCTTCCAAATGGACAATGGCAAAACGTCTTAAGGACAACAAAGTCAAGGTATTGGAGTGGCCATCACAAAGCCCTGACCTGAATCCTATAGAAAATGTGTGGGCAGAACTGAAAAAGCATTTGCGAGCAAGGAGGCCTACAAACTTGACTCAGTTCCACCAGCTCTGTCAGGAGGAATGGGCCAAAATTCACCCAACTTATTGTGGGAAGCTTGTGGAAGGCTTCCCGAAACGTTTGACTCAATTGAAACAATTTAAAGGCAATGCTACCAAGTACTAATTGAGTGTATGTAAACTTCTGACTCACTAGGAATGTGATGAAAAAAATAAAAGCTGAAATAAATCACTCTCTCTACTATTATTCTGGCATTTCACAATTTTAACTGGCCTAAGACAGGGAATCTTTACTAGAACTAAAATGTCAGGAATTGTGAAAAACAGAGTTTAAATGTATTTTGCTAAGGTGTATGTAAACTTCCGACTTCAACTGTATAACCAAACCTCGTATGGTGGCACAGTTGGTGTCTTTGTGGGTCATTATTGGGAGATTTTTTTTTGGGCGACACAAAATGAGAACACAATGTAATGTCATTCATATGCAGAAATGAACACGACTCCAGAGTGATAGAGAGAGCGAACTAAGGATGGATGGAGAGAGAGAGAGAACACCACTCACCTGGGCATAGTCCCTCTCTACAGCGGCTTTCTTCTGACTGAATGTCCTACAAGGAACAAAAAGGTAGAACAGAATTATATACACCATATAATAATTAACTGGGAAAAGAGACTGAATGGACACTACAAGACTATATAAGTTAAGCAAAGCATGGTACATTTAGATTCAAAAGCCAATGACATGCTAGGCATCATAACTGGGCGGCAGGTAGCCTAGTGGTTAGAGCGTTGGATTTGGAACCGGAGGGTTGCAAGTTCAAATCCCCGAGCTGACAAGGTAAAAATCTGTTGTTCTGCCTCTGAACAAGGCAGTTAACCCACTGTTCCCCGGGCGCCGAAGACGTGGATGTCGATTAAGGCAGCCCCCCGCACCTCTCTGATTCAGAGGGGTTGGGTTTAATGCGGAAGACACATTTCAGTTGAAGGCATTCATACAACTGACTAATAATGTGACTTTGACTTTGAACTACATGACAAAGAGTAAGTGGACACCTACTTGTCGAACATTAACTTCAAAATCATGGGCATTAATACACTTCTGGGAAGGCTTTCCACTAGATGTTGGAACATTGCTGCGGGGACTTGCTTCCATTCAGCCACAAGAGCATTAGTGAGGTTGGGCGATTAAGTCTGGCTCTCAGTCGGTGTTCCAATTAATTCCAAAGGTGTTTGATGGTGTAGAGGTCAGGGCTCTGTGCAGGCCAGTCAAATTCTTCCACACCGATCTCGACAAACCATTTCTGTATGGACCTCACAGCGTCGTCCGGGTTTGGCCGGTGTAGGCTGTCATTGTAAATAAGAATTTGTTCTTAACTGACTTGCCTAGTTAAATAAAAATAAAGTTTGAAGCACAGAATCGTCTAGAATGTTATTGTCTGCTTCACTGGAACTAAGTGGCAACTGAGGACAGATTATTTTTACATGCTTCAGCACTTGGTGGTCCCATTCTGTGAGCTTGAGTGTTCAAGTTCTCATTTACAACTACAACCTGGCCAAGATAAAGCAAAGCAGTTCGACACATACAACAACAGAGTTACACATGGAGTAAAACAAACATACAGTCAATAATACAGTAGAAAACAAATCTATATACAATGTGTGCAAATGAGGTAAGATGAGGAAGGTAAGGCAATATACAGGCCATGGTGGCAAAGTAATTACAATATAGCAATTAAACACTGGAATGGTAGATGTGCAGTAGATGAATGTGCAAAGTAAAACTGGGGTGCAAAGGAGCAGGATAAATAAATAAATACAGTAGGGAACGAGGTAGTTGGTTGGGCTATTTACAGATGGGCTATATACAGGTGCAGGGGTCTGTGAGCTGCTCTGACAACTGGTGCTTAAAGCTGGTGAGGGAGATAAGCGTCTCCAGTTTCAGAGATTTTTGTAGTTTGTTCCAGTCAATGGCAGCAGAGAACTGGAAGGAAAGTCGGCCAAAGGAGGAATTGGCTTTGGGGGTGACCAGTGAGATATACCTGCTGGAGCGCGTGCTTCGGGTGGGTGCTGCTATGGTGACCAGCAAGCTGAGATAAGGTCGGGCTTTACATAGCAGGGACTTGTAGATGACCTGGTGCCAGTGGGTTTGGCAAGGAGTGTGAAGCGAGGGCCAGCCAATGAGAGCGTACAGGTCGCAGTGGTGGGTAGTATATGGGGCTTTGGTGACAAAACGGATGGCACTGTGATAGACTGCATCCAATTTGTTGAGTAGAGTATTGGAGGCTATTTTGTAAATTACATCACAGATGTCGAGGATCGGTAGGATGGTCAGTTTTACTAGGCTATGTTTGGCAGCATGAGTGAAGGATGCTTTGTTGCGAAATAGGAAGCCAATTCTAGATTTAATTTTGGATTGGTGATGTTTGAAGGATAGTTTACAGTCTAACCAGACACTTAGGCATTTGTAGTTGTCCACATAATCTAAGTCAGAATCGTCCAGAGTAGTGATGCTGGACGGGCGGGCTGGTGCGGGCAGCGATCGACTGAAGAGCATGCATTTAGTTTTACTTGCATTTAAGAGCAATTGGAGGCCACGGAAGGAGAGTTGTATGGCATTTTTGTGCTGGTCAAGGGCAGTCAGGTCTGGAGACAACCAAGGGCTATATCTGTTCCTGGTTCTAAATTTCTTGAATGGGGCATGCTTATTTAAGATGGTGAGGAAGGCACTTTTAAAGAATAACCAGGCATCCTCTACTAACGGGATGACGTAAATATCCTTCCAGGATACCCGGGCCAGGTCGATTAGAAAGGCCTGCTCGCTGAAGTGTTTTAGGGAACGTTTGACAGTAATGAGGGGAGGTCGTTTGACCGCAGATCCATTACGGATGCAGGCAATGAGGCAGTGATCGCTGAGATCTTGGTTGAAAAGGTGTATTTAGAGGGCAAGTTAGTTAGAATGATATCTATGAGGGTGCCCGTGTTTACGGCTTTCGGGTTGTAGCTGTTAGGTTCATTGATGATTTGTGTGAGGTTGAGGGCATCAAGCTTAGATTGTAGGATGGCCGGGGTTAAGCATGTCCCAGTTTAGGTCACCTAGCAGCACGAGCTCTGAAGATAGATGGGGGTTAATCAGTTCACATATGGTGTCCAGAGCACAGCTGGGGGCAGAGGGTGGTCTATAGCAAGCGGCAACGGTGAGAGACTTGTTTCTAGAAAGGTGGATTTTTAAAAGTATAAGTTCAAATCTTTGGGGCACAGACCTGGATAGTATGACAGAACTCTGCAGGCTATCTCTGCAGTAGATTGCAACACCGCCCCCTTTGGCCATTCTATCTTGTCTGAAAATGTTGTAGTTAGGGATGGAGATTTCAGGGTTTTTGGTGGTCTTCCTAAGCCAGGATTCAGACACATCCGGATTGGCAGAGTGTGCTAAAGCAGTGAATAAAACAAATTTAGGGAGGAGGCTTCTAATGTTAACATGCATGAAACCAAGGCTTTTACGGTTGCAGAAGTCAACAAATGAGAGCACCTGGAGAATAGGAGTGGAGCTAGGCACTGCAGGGCCTGGATTAACCTCTATATCACCAGAGGAACAGAGGAGGAAGAGGATAAGGATACGGCTAAAGGCTATAAGGACTGGTCGTCTAGGAAGTCCTGAGAGTAAAAGGAACAGGTTTCAGGGGGTGATAAAATAGATTCAAGGCATAATGTACTGACAAAGGTATGGTAGGACGTGAATACAGTGGAGGTAAACCTAGACATTGAGTGATGATTAAAGACATATCGTCTCTAGAAACATTTAAACCAGGTGATGTCATTGCATGTGTGGGTGGTGGAACTGAAGGGTTGGATAAGGTATATTGAGCAGGGCTAGAGGCTCTACAGTGAAATAAGACAAACACTAAACAGAACAGCAATGGACAAGGCATATTGACATTGAGGAGAGGCATGCTTAGCCGAGTGATCATAAGGGTCCAGTGAGTAGTGAGGCTGGTTGGGGACACGGCGATTCAGACAGCTAGCCGGGGGTAGGAAGGCTGGCTAACAAGCTAGCAGAAGACGGAGGAAGTCTATTTATAGCCTCCTCTTGCGTTTCCGTCGGTAGACCAGTCGTGATGATTCGTGGGGTTCCGTGAGGTAAAAGGGGACCAGTCCAATTGGCAAAATAGGTATAAGTGGCCCAAGAAATTGTCCGATGGACCTATTTAGCTAGCAGCCGGTATGCTCTATGCAGCTAACGTTAGCGGGCCGCAGTTAGCTGATCGGCGTTCAGGTGACGTCGCGACCGAGGGCCGGTTGAATAACCCGATAACGTTGGTAGTCCAGTCGTGAAGGCCCGGTGGGGCTCCGCACCGGCAGTAAAAAAACGGGTCCGGATAGGTGTTGTAGCCCAAGAGTGGCTGATGAAACTCTTCAGGGGAGGCAGGTAGCCTAGTGGTTAGAGCGTTGGACTTGTAACCGGATGGGTTGCAAGTTCGAATCCCCGAGCTGACAAGGAAAAAATCTGTCGTTCTGCCCCTGAACAAGGCAGTGATCCCCGGGCGCCGAAGACGTGGATGTCGATTAAGGCAGCCCCCCGCACCTCTCTGATTCAGAGGGGTTGGGTTAAATGCGGAAGATACATTTCGGTTGAAGGCATTTGGTTGTACAACTGACTAATAATGGTGACTTTGACTTTGAGCTAGCCGGAAGAGTGTTTTGTTCCCCGAGCCACTTAGTTATCACTTTTGCCTTATGGCAAGGTGTTCCATCATGTTGGAAAAGGCATTGTTCGTCACCAAAATGTTCCTGGATGGTTGGGAGAAGTTGCTCTCGGAAGATGTGTTGGTACCATTCTTTATTCATGTTCTTAGGCAAAATTGTTAGTGAGCCCACTCCCTTGGCTGAGAAGCAACCCCACACATGAATGGTCTCAGGATGCTTTACTGTTGGCATGACACAGGACTGATGGTAGCGCTCACCTTGTCTTCTCCGGACAAGCTTGCAAAGGGCGCCCGGATATTGAAGAGAAAATGACTTTACCCCAGTCCTCAGCAGTCCAATCCCTGTACCTTTTGCAAAATATCAGTCTGTCCCTGTTGTTTTTCCCGGAGAGAAGTGGCTTCTTTGCTGCCCTTCTTGACACCAGGCCATCCTCCAAAGGTCTTCGCCTCACTGTGCGTGCAGATGCACTCACACCTGCCTGCTGCCATTCCTGAGCAAGCTCTGTACTGGTGGTGCCCCGATCCCGCAGCTGAATCAACTTTAGGAGACGGTCCTGGCGCTTGCTGGACTTTCTTGGGCGCCCTGAAGCCTTCTTCACAACAATTGAACCGCTCTCCTTGAAGTTACTGATGATCCCGATAAATGGTTGATTTAGGTGCAATCTTACTGGGAGCAATATCCTTTCCTGTGAAGCCATTTTTGTGCAAAGCAATGATGACGGCACGTGTTTCCTTACAGGTAACCATAGTTGAGAGAGGAAGAACAATGATTCCAAGCACCACCCTCCTTTTGAAGCTTCCAATCTGTTATTTGAACTCAATTAGCATGACAGAGTGATCTCCAGCCTTGTCCTCGTCAACACTCACACCTGTGTTAACGAGAGAATCACTGACATGATGTCAGCTGGTCCTTTTGTGGCAGGGCTGAAATGCAGTGGAACTGTTTTTGGGGGATTCAGTTCATTTGCATGGCTAAGAGGGACTTTGCAATTAATTGCAATTAATCTGATCACTCTTCATGACATTCTGGAGTATATGCAAATTGCCATCATACAAACTGAGGCAGCAGACTTTTAATAAAAAAATCATATTTGTGTCAGTCTCAAAACTTTTGGCCATGACTGTAGACGTGCTGTAATATTTTTACTCCATTCTATTTCACTGCTTATCAAGTTTGTATTCATTGCAATGGAAAACACAACAGAAAACAAAGATTCAAATGCATTATTGGTTAAAATAGTCCCTCCCTGTTTCAGTCCGTTTTCTTCCGTTTGATGTCTAATGAATAATCCCCAGGGTCCCAGTTGTGTTGTTGTTTGGAGTCTTAACAGTTCCAGGAGTGAGCAGAGTATGGTACAGCTTGTTCTCTCTCACATGTAAACAGTTGGAGAACCACAGCATCTACTGGCCTATGTCCCTCCACTCTCACAAATAAAATAATCCGAATTCTTTCAGTAACTGACTTACATTTCCTCCCGTTCCCGGGCCACTAGTCCCTCCTTTCTCCCAGTCTCTCTCCCTATTCCAGGCTATGTTCTATGCAACTGAATCCAGGACTTCCTGACAGGCAAACCCCAGGTGGTGAGGGTAGACTACAACACCTCTGCCACACTGACCTACAACACAGGGGCCCCCCAGGTGTGCATGCTCAGCCCCCTCTTGTACATCCACGACTGTGTGGCCATGCACGACTCCAACACCATCCTTACGTTTGCCAACAACATGACAGTGGTGGGCCTGATCGCCAACAGCAACGAGACAGCCTACAGGGAGGTGGTTAGAGCCCTGGTAGAGTGGTGCCAGGAAAAGCCTCTCCCTCAACGTCAGCAAAATCATGGACTACAGGAAACAGCGGAAGCAGTGAATGGGGCTGCAGTGGAGAGGGTCAAAAGCATCAAGTTCCTCAGCGTGCACATCACAGCGGACCTAAAATGGTCCAATCACACCACCACCGTTACAGCAACCTCAGGTGACTGAAGAAATTCTGCATGGGCCCTCGGGTCCTCAAGAAGTTCTATAGCTGCACAACTGAGAGCATCTTGACCGGCTGGATCACCGCCTGGTACAGCAACTGCACTTCCCTCATCTGGAAGGCTCTACAAAAGGTTTTGCATCACTGGGGGCTTCCTGCGAGCTCCCTACCCTCCAGCCTCCATGATTTGAGGACGAGAGCCTCTGAGGTCTCGAGCCACAGTCAGACACCCTGGCTCGAGTCTTCTTTTCTAGCACACGTTCACTGGACTTTTTATATTAAATTACAGTGTGTTAATATTTGTCTAAGGGCTCCAGTATACAGCAAAGCCAAACTGACACAACAGATCCAGCTTCCTCTATGGTGATTTGCATGTCCTCTTGGCCTGTTTTTCCTTTCCCTCTGCATGGGTCATGTTCATTAGAGAACATTGATTTAAAATTCGGTGCAATGGAAAATGAAAATGAATTTCTTATTGGAGTCCAGGTAGTCCCTCCCTGTTTCAGTCTGTTTGGTACCTAATGAACACAACCCTGCCTCCCTATACCATATCACTGCCTGTCCCTATCATTCTCCCTGTGACATGTTTTTATTTTATTCTGGTAACTTTCTCGAAATCCCATTTGGAGGATTCCAAGATTTCTTGATTATTCCATCCTGATTCCAGGAATCTTTGGGAATGATGCAACTCTTATTTTAACACTGAAAGGTATTTTTTATCCAACTTCGATTTTCCTCCAAGAGTGACTGGCTGAACATCTCGGACTTGTTTGATCTCTAAGTATTTTTCTTCTCTCTTTGTTATCCTCTCTTTCCCCCCAACAAACTACTTATGGCAGCCAGAACATCTGCAGTGGAGGCCCTCCTTGCTTTTAACTTCCAGCTATTTAGTGTGGGCGGTGCCACCTCACCCAAGCCAAAGAAAAGAAAGCGAAACCCAAGACTACCATTACATTAGCCTCCCTCCCAGGGTACTTCATATCATAGACATGTACAAAGATCGGATTGGTATTACCAATATGGTAATAGCGGCTAAACCCCCTCTATGTAGAATTGTCATTGATTATATCTATCCAAGCCTTTCACAACTACGGAAGTGCCTAGGTAGTAGGGGATAGGGGTTGATTTGGAACTGGGGATAGAGAAGCAGCCTCAATTGCCATCCACCGGCTCCCTCCACCCCCAACTTCCACCCTCCACCCTCCACTTACTTCAGGTCCTCTAGTAGGTCACACTCTGTCTGGTGTTTGATGTGTAGTCTGCTCATCTGCTCAGCGTGAGTGTGCTTCAGCTCCTGGGTAACCTTGACCTGAGGGAGGAAAAAAATTGTCAGAAGAAATGGACTATGGACATCTCTTGTATACGAAGAAGAATAACTCAGAAAAAGTGCACTGAATGTAATACAAGCACAAACACATTATTTTTAACTCTGTATATCTGCATGTTTCCGGTTAACGCATTAACAGCGGCAAGTCGTTGAATCGATCAGGGTCATGTTCACTAGGGCACACTGTAGCAAAAACAATTGCAATGGAAAATTTAGCATAACAAAAAAAAAAATGAATCTGGTTGAGAGAATGCCAAGAGTGTGCAAAGCTGTCATCAAGGCAATGGGTGCCTACTTTAAAGAATCTCAAATATAAAAAACAAATCAAAATATAACACTTTTTTGGTTACTACATGATTCCATGTGTTATTTCTAGAGGTCGGACGATTAATTAGGGCCGATTTCAAGTTTTCATAACAAATCGGTAATCTGCATTTTTGAATGCCGATTATGGCCTAATACATTGCATTCCACGAGGAAACCGCGTGGCAGGCTGACCACCTGTTACGCGAGTGCAGCAAGGAGCCAAGGTAAGTTGCTAGCTAGCATTAAACTTATCTTATAAAAAAAAACTAATCAATCTTCACATAATCACTAGTTAACTACACATAGTTGATGATATTACTAGGTTAACTAGCTTGTCCTGCGTTGCATATAATCAATGCGGTGCCTGTTAATTTATCATCGAATCACAGCCTACTTCGCCAAACGGGTGATGATTTAACAAAGGCGCATTCGCGGAAAATGCACAATCGTTGCACGAATGTAACTAACCATAAACATCTTTTGCCTTTCTTAAAATCAATACACAGAAATATATTTTTTTAAACCTGCATATTTAGTTAACTTCTTAGGGGAGCGGCAGCAGAGGTGACGGTTTTGGAGAGTCTGGCGTGCCCAAAGTAAAATGCCTGCCACTCAGGCCCAGAAAATAGGATATGCACACAATTAGTACTATTGGATAGGAAACACTCTGAAGTTTCTAAAAGTGTTAAAATAATGTATGTGAGTATAACAGAACTGATATAGCAGGCGAAAACCCCGAGGAAAATCCATCCGGATTTACAGTTTTTTTTGTACATTACCTTTTTCTCCAGGCTGTCTATTGATTTCTATGTTAACAAGGACTGAGACTGCAGTACCTATGGCTTCCACTAGATGTCAACAGTCTTTATACAGTGTCTGGAGGCTCTAGCACTAAGCAGAACAGATAGGAAGAGGAAGTAGTGAAGGGACCACATTTGTCAACAACGTTTCACGGGAGCGAGATTGTGAGCGCGCCCCACTTTATTTTCCTTTCCTATCGTTCACGTTATTGTCCGGTTGAAATATTACAGTAAATATACATAAAAAGGATACCTAAGGATACATTAAAAATTATTTTTGATTTGTTTGGAGAAAGTGTATAGGTATAATTTGAACGTGTTCTCTTCACGGTTCAATGGGCGACTCGACGGTGGATTTTCTGATCATAACGCAACAACCAAACGGAGATTTATGGATATAATAAATGACTTTTTCTAACAAAAGAACCATTGGATGTCTTTGTTGGACACTTGGGAAGCCCTCAGCAGAAGTTCTTCGAAAGGTAAGTGATTTATTTTAGCTCTTATATGGGTTTTGTGTGACCCGCGCTGGATATGAATCTATGCTAATGTGGAAAATAGGAGAGGCGCTATCCTCAAACAATCAAATGTTGTGCTTCGCCGTGAAGCCTTTTTGCAATCTGACAATGCTGTGATATTGCCAAGAATCATAGCTTTTGATGACTATGCAACACTTGTATATTGATGAATGTTTAATAATTCAACTTTTGGATTTTGAATTTGGCGCCTTACATTTCACCGGGTAGTGTCTGGAGCGCGCCGCTACTCCCTAAGTAGTTAAAATAAATTCATGTTAGCAGGCAATATTAACTAGGGAAATTGTGTCACTTCTCTTGCGTTCATTGCACGCAGTCAGGGTATACGTAACAGTTTGGGCGGCCTGGCTCGTTGCGAACTAATTTGCCAGAATATTTCATAATTATGACATAACATTGAAGGTTGTGCAATGTAACAGCAATATTTAGACTTAGGGTTGCCAAGCGTTCGATAAAATACGGAACGGTTCCGTATTTCACTGAAAGAATAAGCGTTTTGTTTTCTAAACGATAGTTTCTGTATTTGACCATATTAATTACCATAGGCTCGTATTTCGGTGTTTATTATATCATAATTAAGTCTATGATTTGACATTTGATAGAGCAGTCTGAGCGGTGGTAGGCAGCAGCAGGCTCGTAAATATTAATTCAAACTTTACTGCGTTTGCCAGCAGCTCTTAGCAATGCTTGATCACAGCGCTGTTCATGACTTTAAAGTGCCTATTAGAACATCCAATAGTCAAAGGTATATGAAATACAAATGGTATAGAGAGAAAAAGTCAACGCGTCATAATTCCTATAATAACTGCAACCTAATATTTCTTTACTGGGAATATTGAAGAACTGGGAATATTGAACAACCAGCTTTCATATGTTCTGAGCAAGGAACTTAAACATTTGCTTTTTTACATGGAACATATTGCACGTTTACTTTCTTCTCCAACACAGTGTTTTTGCATTATTTAAAACAAATTGAGCATGTTTTATTATTTATTTGAGACTAAATAAATGTATGTATTATATTAAAATAAAAGTGTTAATTGTTCATTCAGTACTGTTGTAATTGTCATTATTATTATTTTATTTTTTTAAAAGGCAGATTAATTGGGTTCTGCTTTTTTGGTCCTCCAATAATCTGTATCGGCGTTTAAAAATGATAAATCGGTCGACGTCTAGTTATTTCATAGTTTTGATGTCTTCACTATTAATCTACAATGTAGTAAAAATAAAGATAGTAAAAATAAATAGTAAAAATAAAGAGTAAAAATAAAGAAAAACACTTGAATGAGAAGGTGTCCAAACTTTTGACTGGTACTGTATGTGTGTACACACACACACACACACACAAAGTTTGGTGTCACTTAGAAATGTTTTTTTTTTTTAAAGAAAAGTTTTTTTTTTGGCCATTAAAATAACATAAAATTGATCAGAAATACAGTGTAGATATTGTTAATGTTGTAAATGACTATTGTAGTTGGAAACGTCAGATTTTTTATGGAATATCTACATAGGCGTACAGAGTCCCATTATCAGCAACCATCACTCGTGTTCAAATGGCACATTGTGTTAGCTAATCCAAGTTTCATTTAAATCTAATTGATCATTAGAACACCCTTTTGCAATTTTGTTAGCACAGCTGAAAACTGTCGTTCTGATTAAAGAAGCAATAAAACTGGACTTTAGACTAGAGTATCTGGAGCATCAGCATTTGTGGGTTCGATTACAGGCTCAAAATGGCCGGAAACAAAGACCTTTCTTCTGAAACTCGTCAGTCTATTCTTGTTCTGAGAAATGAAGGCTATTCCATGTGAGAAATTGCCAAGAAACTGAAGATCTCGTACAACGCTGTGTACTACTCCCTTCACAGAACAGTGCAAACTGGCTCTAACCAGAACAGAAAGAGGAGTGGGATGCCCTGGTGTAAAACTGAGCAAGAGGACAAGTACATGAGAGTGTCTAGTTTGAGAAACAGACGCCTCACAAGTCCTCAACTGGCAGTTTCATTAAATGGTACCCGCAAAACACCAGTCTCAACGTCAACAGTGAAGAGGCGACTCCGGGATGCTGACTGCAAACAGTATCGGAGCTACCAGTCTAGGTCCAAAAGGCTCCTTAACTTCTTAGGGAGCAGCGCATGAGGTGACCGTTTGAGACCCTGGCGTGCCCAAAGTAAAATGCCTCCCATTCAGGCCCAGAAAATAGGATATGCACATATTTAGTACCATTGGATAGGAAACACTCTGAATAGAACGGATATGGCAGGCGAAACCCCGAGGAATTTCTGTCCTGGAAAAAGTGGTTTTGACACATTGCTCATTTGGAACCCCTCCCTTATGAAAATGCCCATATAAGGGCATATGAATGCAGTACCTATCGCTTCCTCTGGATGTAAACAGTCTCGAGACAGTGTTCAGATTTTTTTTTTATGCATTAGAGCAGAGAAGAAGAGGAATCAGGAAGTGTCCCCAGAGATGTCAATAGAAGAGGACGCGCGGTCTCGCCAAGCGCGCTCTGTGTTTTTTTCCTTTCTTATAGCCCAGTTTATATTCGGTTGAATTATTATAGTAAATATACATAAAAGTGTTCCTAAGGATACATTAAAAAGGATGTTTGATTGTTCTTGGACAAGTTTATAGGTATAAGTTGAACGAGTTCTCTTCACGTTTCAATGGAGGAGTGGAGGCTGTAGTTTCTGATTATAAACGCACGAACCAAACGGAGATTTATGGATATAATACATGACTTTTTCTAACAAAAGAACCATGGATTGTCTTCGTTGGACACTTGGGAAGCCATCAGCAGAAGTTCTTCAAGAGGTAATTGATTTGTTTTCGCTGTGAAATGTGTTTTCTGTGAACCGTGG
This sequence comes from Brachymystax lenok tsinlingensis, assembly GCA_030435695.1. Taxonomy (NCBI): domain Eukaryota; kingdom Metazoa; phylum Chordata; class Actinopteri; order Salmoniformes; family Salmonidae; genus Brachymystax; species Brachymystax lenok. The sequence continues at coordinate 41,900,143 of CM059795.1, read as the reverse complement.
AGGCTTATGAATTCATGGTAATGGTAAAAATATGTTAGGTGCTACCCTCCAACAATCAAATGTGGTGCTTTCGCCGTAAAGCCTTTTTGAAATTTGACAACGCTGTGATATTACCAAGAAGCAGAGCTTTTAATGACTATGAAACACTGGTATATTGATGCATGTTTTGAATTTGGCACCTTGCATTTCACCTGGTAGTGTCGGGAGTGGGGCGCTAGCGCCCCAGCGCACCTTTCTGGTCCTTAAGAAGTTAACAGCTTCTACCCCTAAGCCATAAGACTGCTGAACAGTTAATCAAATGGCTACCCAGACTATTTGCATTTAACCCCACCACACACACACACACCTTTTTTACACTACTGCTACTCGCTCTTTATTATCTATGCATAGTCACTTTACCCCTACCTACATGTACATATTACTTCAAATTACCTCAACTGACTCTGTACCGGTACCCCTGTATATAGCCTCATTATTGTGTTACTATTTTTTTTTACTTTATTTTGTAAATATTTTATTAACTCTTATTTATTTTGTATCTGCATTATTGGTTAAGGGCTTGTAAGTATATCACAGTATCTGTTGTAATTGGCGCATGTGACAAATAAAATTTGATTTGGGTTTGGCAGATGCCAGTAGAACACTACCTGCCCCAATGCATAGTGCCATCTGTAAAGTTTGGTGGAGGAGGAATAATGGTCTGGGGCTGTTTTTCGTGGTTCGGGCTAGGCCCCTTAGATCCAGTTTAGGGGAAATCTAAACACTACAGCATACAATGACATTCTAGACCAGTGGTCTCCAACCGTTCGACCGGCATTCCTAGTCGATCACCAAATATTTCTGTAGAAACGTCAACGAACGATAAAGGCTTGCGCTCCTTTTTTAAAATATTGTTGGGCTGTTGCCCGGTAGGTGCACTTGATTCAAAACTCCTGCGCACCGGGTAAGCAAAGTGTTCCCATGAGACAAACTCCGCCTACCCGGCAGACCAGCAAATCTGTGACTAAATCAAGTGCACCTACTGTGCTGCCCAATCGGATAGCTCAAATCACCGTGGCTACAGAGCTTCCATGACCCTGGCCACAGTCAAGTTTAATAGCCTACGTAAGATTTTATAACTTTTAAAACCATGACCACAGAGAGACTCAACGAATACAGTAAAGAGCTGCTGTTTTTATGAATGAGTTCATGTTTATATTCAGCACTGTCACTGTTTTATTCAACACTATTACAAAACGCTCTTCTGAGTAGCCAAGTATCGATAGCCCCGCATTTTATTATTATTAGCAGCTCGTCGTGTTTAATATTAAGGAATATTTAACTTTCGCTGGTCATAGGAACAACATGAGTTTGTGCATGAGGCAGATGAGGTGCGACTTGAGTTTCGCCATCAGGTGGAATAGCCCCTCTCTCTGGTCAGTCTCACCGGAGGAAAGGAAGGAGAGAGCAGGGGCCGTGAGAGGCGGTTGGGAAAAATCCTTTTGAATTGTCATCCAACTCGGAATTCCAAGTCGGAAACTCTGGCATCTTTCTAGACCTCCGACCTTTCGACCTGAAGATCACTGACGTCATGACTTGACCTCATTGACCATCTGATGGTACCTGGTATCTGTCCAGTAAAATAAAAAAGCTAATTATTTTTAATTCATTCTCCACAGTGCCTCACAAGTGCTAAACCAACTGATCTATTTTGTTATCAAAGCTCGAGTTTTGAAATATAATATGGTCTGATTAACAATATTGGCAGGCCAATCATATAGCCAATTTGCTGTGATAATGTATTAGGCCTCCTGCCCGAACCTCATTTCTACAAAACTGTTTGTGTGAGGTTAATGTAAAAAATATATATAATAATAATCTGAGCAGTAGATCTCAGCTTGCTTTTTGACTGCGAAAGTGATCTTGACTCAGAAAAGGTTGGTGACCTCTGTTCTAGATGATTCTGTGCTTCCAACTTTGTGGCAACAGTTTGGGGAAGATCATTTCCTGTTTCAGCATGACAATGCCCCAGTACACAAAGCGAGGTCCATACAGAAATATTTTGTCGAGTGGTGTCGAAGAACTTGACTGGCCTGCACAGAGCCCTGACCTCAACCCCATTGAACACCTTTGGGATGAATTGGCACACCGACTGAGAGCTAGGCCTAATCGCCCAACATCACCCTATTTGACCTAGCTATGTTGTGTGTATGTATTGATATGTAGGCTGTGTGTGGCATTTTTAAATGTATGTAGTTTTGTCCTTGTCTATTAATGTTCTGTATTATGTCATGTTCTGTGTGGACCCCAGGAAGTGTAGCTGCGGATTTCACAACAGCTAATTGGGATCCTAATAAAATACGAAATACCAGGGCTCAACCTCTCTAATGCTCGTGGCTGAATGGAAGCAAGTCGCCGCAGCAATGTTCCAACATCTAGTGGAAAGCCTTCCCAGAAGAGTGGAGGCTGTTGTAGCAAAGGGGGAACCAACTCCATATTAATGCCCATGATTTTGAAATGAGATGTTCGACAAGCAGGTGTCCATATATGTGGTGTATATTAAATTCAGATTTTCCTACTTCCCACAGCTTTGACCTTATGTTATTTTTTTGTGCAATATTGAATACTGCACTGTTGGGTTTGGAGCTTGCAAGAAAGGCATTTCACTGTACTTGTGCGCGTGACATTAAAAACTTGAAACGAATGATCAGTTCGGACACTATTCAATGATCTCACACAAGCATTAGTTGCCTGACTAACACAGCCGATCATTAGGGGAAAATATACTGAGGCTGAAATAAGGCTATATTCAGGCAACTACAAACAGGTCAAGTGGTTGATCTAATAGGCCAAGTTGTGTTTCTATTTCAGGAAAATAATAATCTGTAGCGATACCGCTGACATCTGAATGGCTTTGGACTATTCCTCAGCAATTAGTATGCCAAAGCTCCCGTTTGTGAGAGAAAAGTAATCCATAAACAATCATGAACATAACAAATGGCAAATGTACTGTAACAGTGCTAATTCATACTGAACAAAACAAAACATGCAATAATTTCTAAGATTTCACTGAGTTACAGTTCATAAGGAAATCAGTTAACTGAAATAAATGAACTAGGCCCTGATCTATGGATTCACATGACTGGGCAAGGGCATAGGCCCACCCACTTGGAAGTCAGGCCCACCCACTGGGGAGCCAGGCCCAGCCAATCAGAATGTTTTTCCCCACAAACAGGCTTTATTACAGACATAAATACTCCTCGGGGCACCCTCAGACAATCTCACAGGTGAAGAGGGCAGATGTTGACCCTTCTTTTTCAAGACCTCTGCAATCCGCCCTGGCATGCTGTCAATTAACTTCTGGGCCACATCCTAACTGATGGCAGCCCATTCTTGCATAATCAATGCTTGGAGTTTGTCAGAATTAGTGGGTTTTTGTTTGTCCACCCGCCTCTTGAGGATTGACCACAAGTTCTCAATGGGATTAAGGTCTGGGGGCCCAAAATATCGATGTTTTGTTCCCCGAGCCACTTAGTTATCACTTTTGCCTTATGGCAAGGTGTTCCATCATGCTGGAAAAGGCATTGTTCGTCACCAAAATGTTCCTGGATGGTTGGGAGAAGTTGGTACCATTCTTTATTCATGGCTGTGTTCTTAGGCAAAATTGTGAGTGAGCCCACTCCCTTGGCTGAGAAGCAACCCCACACATGAATGGTCTCAGAATGCTTTACTGTTGGCATGACACAGATCTGATGTTAGCGCTCACCTTGTCTTCTCCGGACAAGCTTTTTTCCGGATGCCCCAAACAATTGGAAAGGGGATTCATCAGAGAAAATGACTTTACCCCAGTCCTCAGCAGTCCAATCCCTGTACCTTTTGCAGAATATCAGTCTGTCCCTGATGTTTTTCCCGGGGCAGCTTCTTTGCTGCCCCGGGAAAAACATCAGGGACAGACTGATATTCTGAAAAAGGTCTTCGCCTCACTGTGCGTGCAGATGCACTCACACCTGCCTGCTGCCATTCCTGAGCAAGCTCTGTACTGGTGGTGCCCCCAGCTGAATTAACTTTAGGAGACGGTCCTGGCGCTTGCTGGACTTTCTTGGGCGCCCTGAAGCCTTCTTCACAACAATTGAACCGCTCTCCTTGAAGTTATTGATGATCCGATAAATGGTTGATTTAGGTGCAATCTTACTGGCAGCAATATCCTTGCCTGTGAAGCCCTTTTTGTGCAAAGCAATGATGACGGCATGTGTTTCCTTTCAGGTAACCATGGTTGACAGAGGAAGAACAATGATTCCAAGCACCACCCTCCTTTTGAAGCTTCCAGTCTGTTATTCGAACTCAATCAGCATGACAGAGTGATCTCCAGCCTTGTCCTCATCAACACTAACACCTGTGTTAACAAGAGAATCACTGACATAATGTCAGCTGGTCCTTTTGTGGCCGGGCTGAAATGCAACGGAATGTTTTTTGTAGATTCAGTTCATTTGCATGGCAATTAATTGCAATTCATCTGATCACTCTTCATGACATTCTGGAGTATATGCAAATTGCCATCATACAAACTGAGGCAGCAGACTTTGTGAAAATTAATTGTGTCCTTCTCAAAACTTTTGGCCACGACTGTAGTCTGCGGTTGAGGCCAGTTGGACGTATGGCAAAATTCTCTAAAATGGATGTTGGACGCGGCTTATGGTAGAGAAATGAACATTCAATTATCTGGCAACAGCTCTGGTGGACATTCCTGCAGTCAGTATGCCAATTGCGGCTCCCTCAACTTGAGACATCTGTGGCATTGTGTTGTGTGACAAAACTGCACATTTTAAAGTGGCCTTTTATTGCCCCCAGCACAAGATGCATCTGTGTAATGATCATGCTGTTTAATCAGCTTTTTGATATGCCACATCTGTCAAGTGGATGAAATACTAACAGGGATATAAACAAATGTGTGCGCAAAAATGAGAGAAATTAGCTTTTGGTGCACATGGAACATTTCTGGGATATTTTATTTCAGCTCATGAACCAAACACTTGTTGCATTCATATTTTTGTTCACTATAAAATCAAGTTGTTGTTATTTCATTAACATCGTTGTACAAAAAACTATTCTTAACTCTAAAGAATTTGATATAGTTGAACCTAGACTATAGGAATTATAACAGAAGTACAATTTCTTATCCAAACAGCAGACTTCTCTGTGTAATGTTTTTTGGAACATGATATATCATAACAGGATTCCCATATGTTTGTTGCTGTTTTAGTTACTTTTTATATTTAGAGGTCTAAATTCAGCACCGCTTTCGCTTGTAACAACTCTCCACCAAGATCGTTACAATGTATATATTTTTTATATAGTTTAAGCCAAGAAAAGGCTACAGTTTGGAACCGTGAGAACAGTTTTTTATTGAATTCAGTACCATTTGACCCAGGACATTTCTTAGCCTACTTTGGAACATAAAACAATTATTCAAGTTTAGAATATCTAAAACAACTCACTAACCAAAAATGTCGGTTGCTTATCTTAAAATTGGACTACAACAAAGCGTGCATCTTTCAACAATTAACGTTAGGCTACATAAGCAACATTCGTCGAAACATTTGCAGAGAAAAGTAAAACCGTGCCAACTCACCTTTCTTGGCGGAGGCTGCATGTTAGATTTTTTACATGGAATTTTTATTTTCCTAACAAATATTGGAGTTAATCCGCAAAATTCCGTAAAAAACTTTCGATTGTATATAAAATACAGAATGAGAACCATGCAGTGGGTGAATTTAGTCTGGTTCAGGCGGCCATGACGACCCAACTCAAAACACCGATGAAGTCCTGTTGAAAATCGACTGCCTCCGGGAACATAAAAGCGAAGTTTGCGATTCAGCGGGGTTTCCGGTGGAGGAGAGAAGGGGGATGGCGGCACGCTGAGGACGTGCACGGTACTTTTCGTGGGGATTGCATTGCTCTGTGTTGGGAATTTGTGATGTAGACACCGTGGCCTACGTCCTAGTGACCATGTCTGCTTCATTAACATGAGGATTCGTTGGAGATTAGGTAATACATATCTGACCCCTGCACTGTGCGTTTAGGTCTATGCTGTGGCCCTCAGAAAAACACCTATTTTATAATTTACCCTCAGTTATCTCAGATCAATATAGAGATGTATTCCTACAGATAAATGACATGTCACAACAAAAGTAAACAGATTCAACATGGTTGAGTAAAACAATTTCCAGGTTGTCTTGGTCAGGCAGATAGCAGTGCACTGAGTCTGATGTGCTTATAAGAGATTCATGTTCTGTTATAATCTGCACCCGGCACAGCCAGAAGAGGACTGGCCACCCCTCACAGCCTGGTTCCTCTCTAGGTTTCTTCCTAGGTTTTGGCCTTTCTAGGGAGTTTTTCCTAGCCACCGTGCTTTTACACCTGCATTGCTTGCTGTTTGGGGTTTTAGGCTGGGTTTCTGTACTGCACTCTGTGACATCAGCTGATGTAAGAAGGGCTTTATAAATAAATTTGATTTGATTTGATGGGAGAATGCAATTGCATTGCATTTGTGAACAGGGACAGACTTGGACCAGAAATTGTCCCCGGCATTTCTTCAAGGCTCCCACAGTATGCCCAGTTAGCCCATTCAATAACGTTTCTCCACTGATGCATAGCTGATGTTAGAAATCTGAAGTGTAGTGTACATCTTATCCCTTGAACATTTGCTTTTTTTGCAGTTTACAGTCAAAACAATAATTTACAAATCAAGAGAGACCACAACGTTCCTTTAAGATGAATTGGTGGAGGACACAAACATAAGTAAAAGCTGGGCTTTTTGGGAAAGATTTTAATAGTTATTGAATGTTCTACATCGTACAGTAAGTATTATACAATTACAAACTTGCCTTGTTACCAGGACCACTATCCGATCCTCATTAGAACAACATAAAAACAAAAACAGATTTACACTTCATATACACAAGTCTGATGTGGGTCTTTGCTTCAAGAACATCCCAACCGCATGTTATAAAACGTTCTGCCAGCGTTGCTGCAACGTAGTGACAGAACATCGCAAAGACTCTGGGGGCCATTAGTTCGGAAGTAGTTTTAATCTCAAGGTGCTGACTCTTATAAAGTCGGTCTGAAAAATAGATAATTTTCTGGGAAGACGAGTATACTTCCCTCTCTCGAAATTAGTGTTGGAGGTTGAAAAGCTGCTTGCTTCTCGACCTCCAGGCACTGAGACACCAAGGGCAGCTCCCAGATCCTAAAATTCCAGACTGAGTTTGCTACATTGCAGGGATGTTACACATAACATGAAGTGAACAGTGGTGAAACACACTGTAGCAAAAGGAGCTTTGATCCCAGTTTACAACTCTCATGCCTCAATCCACAATCTCTGGACCCATACTCTTTAGCATTTTTTTATAAACATGAATTGTAGTGTAAGGACTTGACTCCAGGCTAGCTTTCAGTCTACAGTATGCCCAGTTAGCACATTAGGTTCCCTAGATGTTCAGGGAACGTCTGTTTGTGGTGTCAGTTTGGTTCTGGGTACATTTCTCGTGTTTCAATGCCCTGGGTCTTTGCGGGGAAAGGCCAGCGAGTGGGGACTGTATGCCAGTCGTTTCTGACCAGGTTGCCAGATTGTGCCCCTCCCCACATCTGCTCCACTCATCCTACAGATGTGTGTTCTGAAATGCCCCCTGAAGCTCTAAGAGGCAACCCACATCAGCTCAACCATAATGATCTTCTTAAGAATAATAAACATCAATCAATCAACAAAACCTTAAATAACACTTATGGTAAAAAGCTCTTAAATTACATACCAGAAATAAAAAGTGTATCATTCTTTTAATCCCTTTTTTTAAACACAGAGGTTATACTCGTAGTACACATGGTTATTTTGGAGGTTTTGAACCTCCAGATATTTAGCACTCAGCATAGCATTCACATACATTTGGGCCTGTGCAACTAGTCATATGCCTTGTTCAGTTCTTGCATCACATTACATTACATGTTCTAGTGAATAGCACTACAAAACAATATTTGTCAATGGTCTCAAAAAAAAGCTGTCTGGTTGTTTGTGTTTCTTTGCTCTAATGCTCCCAGAAAATGTAGCACAATAAATGTACATTTGAGACTTGTTTTCAATGTTCTTACTCTATTTGGCTCCGTGATATGCTACTGACAGGGGAAAGTGGAGGTTGGGCCACGTTAGCTCTACACAGTCTGACCAGTGCAATTTTGGGAGGAAACTCACACAGGACTGCATACATGCTTCACACAGACATGGACACCCACAGACACGCACACACGCACACACACACACACTACACGGGGTTGAGGGGTTGATACCACACTGCCCACTGATACATTTCCTCACACAATCAACACACACACACTCCTATACACACACATCTATACCCCGTTCACTAGTGAATGCTACTCTATAAATTGTAATATTTTGGGTGATGAATACCTCTTTTTTGTTCTTTTTTTACTGGCGGGGTAACACTGTGTCAAATAAAATTGCATTTTTAATTGTACGTAGTGGTTAACTAATTGTAACAGATTGAAAGAAGCAATAGTAATTATTCACAACAGATATCTGAAATATACAGTTGTTTATTGAGACCAAAGAGTACGCTATCAAATGCACTTAACTAAATTAACTCTTAAGAAATCGTAAAATGTCTCTTAAAAGATGAGCTAAGTACCTGTTATTTAGCATAGATTATTACTTTTAGATGTTTGTGCAATACATTTTTTACACACTCACATGATAACATATGTGGTCATGACACAGTAACCTAGTGCTGAACCATAATAACCTAGTATGGAACTCCTGCTCACAACCTTCAAACTCAACCCAAGCTGAACCCTGTTTCCTTGACAACTCCATTTATAAATTCAAAATGGATCCCTAGCCCCTATACCCTAGCCACTCCTGTGGATCTAAGCGGACTGGGTCAATATACTGTACTTCTAGGTATAAATGTCAGCCATATTGCTTTCACCTATCCCAATCCTCTCAGGTCTGCAGTTGTAGGGACTAGGGAGGGAGTTGAGGCTAGCAGTGTTGGGGTTAAATCCACTAATTCAATTCCCTCTCCCTGTAAATTCCAATAAATACAATTCAAATTCCAGGTCAGTCTTTGAATTCAGAGATAATTAAATTCCTCTCAATTCCAATGTTAGGTCAATTCAAATAATTCAATTCATAATTCAATATTATCCCCAAAAATTACAAGTTGAAATGATTCAACACAAATCCTGCAGTCCATTTTTTATACTAAGTGCATTAGTTCCTTCAACTAACAAATATTGAAATCCAATTCCATAAAATTCCCCCAATTTTTTTTTTATTCAAATTGAATTCAACAAATTCTCCATTTCATAGTGAATTCAAGAATTGAATTGGAATTTTAAATTAAATTGGAATTGACCCCCACCCTGGGGGCTAGGGTTCGATTTGGATGTCAACACATGTCCCACACGGACCTCTCCCAACCCAGTGCCCCAGTCATAGGGTTTTTGCCCCCCAGACTAAAGGGACATGAAACCATTCAAAAATCCCAATTTCCTGTTTCAACACAAATTTTTCCCTCATACGCATGAGTCCCTTCACGATCCTAACTTCCTTCCATGGTGTCTGCCCTGGAAACAATGACTTCCTGGGCCTGTTCTATTAGCTACTCTGAAGGGAGGGCCTAGCAAGGTAGCAGGTTGACCAACATGCAAACAAAAAAAGACCTAGGTCCAAAATAAAGTGTTTTTCCACCTGCCATTGTTTAAAAGCGTTTACAAGACTGGTGAACTAGTTTCAATTGCATGGACTACTCAGAAACAGACACATAGAGACCAGATGACAATTCTCTGGAACACAATTCTCTTGGGACACATCTGTGTTGAGGTCAGTCAGGTTTCTAAAACCTATTCCCTATATAGTGCACTACTTTTGACCAGAGACCTATATAGGTAAGGAATAGGGGGCCCTGCACCCTTCACTTCTGCCCTCTCCTGGTCACCTGAGGAACTGATGACACTGATCAGGGGCTAAATCTTTATTAAACATGTAAACATGACATCACATGGGATCTTTATTGCGAATAACATCTCTAGCCTGTGAGATTGATGGGAGGCATGCAGCACAGGGCTATGGGTATTGATGCTTGACCACTAAACAATTTAGATTATTTTCTTGCTTTTTCCACTCACTACTCCCCTTATACTAATTTCTCCCTCTTTCAAGTCTGCTGTTCTTAAGTGTGTTGGCCAGCTATTGACTTTAAATCCCTTTTGAATCCTTTGACTTAGCTATCCCTGGTTCTACTGACAATTTGCCTCAACCCTCAAACTCCATGCACCTTTGTTGATACTAGACTAGAACTGGATTCAGTTTACAACATAGCCTGCAAGGTACTATACCATCTACACTTTTAAAATGTGTGCGATGTCCTATACATCTGTAAATGTATATCTGTGAGCAAGTGTGTCAGTGCGCACCTTACGCATGCCAACTGAAATACCTAAATGCGAGTGTGTTTGCATGTTCGGCAAGCTTTCATGTGTACAAAAGAACTACAAACGCACACAGGCGCTTGCTGACACATCAGTATACCTATATATAATATAGTCATGTATAGATATTTCAATTTCTTACTCTACTCTAGTAGACTTACAAGCTAACTATGTCCACTGAACTTACTGAAAATATCCTCTACATGGTGTGTAACTATTATGGTACTTACGGTATTAGTCTTTCTCCTTGTGCAGGGTTTCCCAAAGTCGGTCCTGGGGTCCCCTCTGGGTGCACATTTAATTTGTTGCCCTAGCATTACACAGCTGATTCAAATAATCAAAGCTTGATGATGAGTTGGTTATTTGAATCAGCTGCGTAGTGCTAGGGCAAAAACAAAAATGCGCACCCAACTTGACTGATATAGCGGGTAAAATATTAAAGAAGCCAAGTTAATGCACTGTTGCTACAAGCTGGAAGACAACCCTTATTATCTTGTGCTGGAAGATGATTGTGTGTGAACGTAAACCCAAATGGGAAGGCAAATCAAAAAGGGTGAAAGGAAATTGAGGTGTGACACTTGTACGGTGCTTTCCCCCCAAGAATGACTGGAAAATGACCGATACTCGCCTGAAAAATAATGTTTTTTTTTCCCCACATTAGAATTTGGCAGCATACAAAGACGTTCACATTCTCACGGCTGAAGGGACTGGCTTTGAGTCAGAACCAGTGTTCAGAACACAAAAATACACACACACACAAACGTAAAAAAGAAGCACAAATGTACTATAAATGTACCATTCTGCTGGTCAGTGTGTGTCTGGATTATAAGAGAGTCAAAATCAAAGAAACTAATCCCCAAAAAACTGAGGCTGGTCAAAAATAATAAAAACATGAAAAAGCTGCTTTTCCAAATCACAAAAGAATGCATAAAGTGATCCTTGCACTTTAGTTTTTTGTTCTTGCAGACAGACTTGGTGCTTGTATGCCAGGCCTCCTGCACCAATGTAAGACTTGAGTTGTTGTGAGTGATATTGACTCCGGATCTGAGGGGAAAGAGGTACAGAGAGAGACGGAGAGAGGAAGAGAAGTGGAGGGATGGAGAAGAAACATTTCACATGAACAACGCAGTGCCTTCGGAAAGTATTCAGACCCCTTGACTTTATCCACATTTTGTTACGTTACAATAGTTGTTTTTTTCTTAATCTACACACAATACCCAACAATGACAAAGCAAAAACCAGTTTGTTGAAGTTTTTGCTAAATTATTACAAATAAAAAACTGAAATCTAACATTTACATAAGTATTCAGACCCTTTAAATAGTACTTTGTTGAAGCACCTTTGGAAGTGATTACAGCCTTGATTCTTCTTTGGTATGACGCTACAAGCTTGGCACACCTGTATTTGGCGAGTTTCTCCCACTCTTTTCTGCAGATCCTCTCAAGCTCTGTCAGGTTGGATGGGGAGCATCCCTGCAGAGCTATTTTCAGGTCTCTCTAGAGATGTTCAATCGGGTTTAAGTAATGTCCAGTCCCAGTCTGAGGTCCATGCTTCACCATAGGGATGGTGCCAGGTTTCCTCCAGACGTAACGCTTGGCATTCTGGCCAACGAGTTCAATCTTGGTTTCATCAGACCAGAGAATCTTGTTCCTCATGGTCTGAGAGTCTTTAGGTGCCTTTTGGCAAACCAAGCGGGCTGACATGTGCCTATTACTGAAGAGTGGCTTCCATCTGGCCACCCTACCATAAAGGCCTGATTGGTGGAGTGCTGCTAAGATGGTTTGTCCTTCTGGAAGGTTCTCCCATCTCCACAGAGGAACTGTCCAATCAATTGAATTTACCACAGGCAGACTCCAATCAAGTGACTTCCGGGCGCCGACAGAGATGGCAGCCTCGCTTCACGTTCTCAGGAAACCATGCAGTATTTTGTTTTTTTTATGTATTACTTCTTACATTGTTACCCCGGGAAATATTACGTTTTATTACATACAACCGGGAGGAACTATTGGATATAAGAGCAACGTCAACTTACCAACATTACGACCAGGAATACGACTTTCCCGAAGAGGATTCTCTGTTTGTTACCCCAACTAGGACAATAGACTGGATAGCACCCGGGCGACTCAAAACAACGGCGGCGCCGGAGAAGAGGGAAACGCGCCGGTCTTTTGGTCAGGCTACGTCGACGGTCGCATCGTGCACCTCTCCCGAGTATTTTAATCGCCAATGTACAGTCTCTGGACAACAAAGTAGACGAAATCAGATCAAGGGTTGCCTTTCAGAGAGACATCCGAGACTGCAACGTTCTTTGCTTCACGGAAACATGGCTTACTCAGGACACGTTATCAGAGTCGGTACAGCCACCTGGTTTCTCCACGCATCGAGCCAACAGAAACAAACATCTATCTGGTAAGAAGAAGGGTGGGGGTGTGTGTCTTATGATTAACGAGACGTGGCGTGATCATAACAACATACAGGAACTCAAGTCCTTTTGTTCACCTGACATAGAATTCCTTACAATCAAATGCAGACCGCATTATCTACCAAGAGAATTCTCCTCGATTATAATCACAGCCGTGTACATCCCCCCTCAAGCTGACACATCGACGGCACTGAAAGAAATTCATTTCACTCTAGGTAAATTGTAAACCACATATCCTGAGGCTGCATTTATTGTGGCTGGGGATTTTAATAAGGCTAATTTGAAAACAAGGCTCCCGAACTTTTACCAGCATATCGAATGTGCCACCCGGGCTGGTAAAATCCTGGATCATTGTTATTCCAACTTCCGTGATGCATACAAGGCTATTCTCCACCCTCCTTTCGGCAAGTCTGACCATGACTCCATTTTGTTGCTCCCAGCCTACAAACAGAAACTAAAACAGGAAACGCCCGTTCTCAAGTCTGTTCAACGCTGGTCCGACCAATCTGATTCCATGCTGCAAGATTGCTTCGAGCACGTGGACTGGGATATGTTCCGGATAGCATCTGACAACAACATTGATGTATATGCTGATTCGGTGAGCGAGTTTATTAGCAAGTGCATTGGTGATGTTGTACCCATAGCAAATATTAAAACCTTCCCCAACCAGAAACTGTGGATTGATGGCAGCATTTGCGCAAAACTGAAAGCGCGAACCACTGCTTTTAACCAGGGTAAGGCTACCGGAAACATGACTGAATACAAACAGTGTAGCTATTCCCTCCGCAAGGCAATCAAACAAGCTAAGCGTCAATATAGAGACAAAGTTGAGTCACAATTCAGCGGCTCAGACACAAGAGGAATGTGGCAGGGTCTACAGCCAATCACGGACTACAAAAAGAAAACCAGCCCCGTTGCGGACCATGACGTCCTGCTCCCAGAAAAACTAAACAACTTCTTTGCTCGCTTTGAGGACAATACAGTGCCACCGACACGGCCTGCTACCAAAACCTGCAGGCTCTCCTTCACCGCAGCCAATGTGAGAAAAACATTTAAATGTGTTAACCCTCGCAAGGCTGCCGGCCCAGATGGCATTCCTGGCCGTGTCCTCAGAGCATGCGCAGACCAGCTGGCTGGTGTGTTTACGGACATATTCAATCAGTCCCTATCCCAGTCTGCTGTTCCCACATGCTTCAAGAGGGCCACCATTGTTCCTGTTCCCAAGAAAGCTAAGGTAACTGAGCTAAATGACTATATAGGAAACAACATCTCCACCCCGCTGATTCTTAACACTGGGGCCCCACAAGGGTGCGTTCTCAGCCCTCTCCTGTACTCCCTATTCACCCATGACTGCGTGGCCAAGCACGCATCCAACTCAATCATCAAGTTGCTGACGACACTACAGTGGTAGGCTTGATTACCAACAACGATGAGACGGCCTACAGGGAGGAGGTGAGGGCCCTCGGAGTGTGGTGTCAGGAAAATAACCTCTCACTCAATGTCAACAAACCAAAGGAGATGATCGTGGACTTCAGGAAACAGGAGAGGGAGCACCCCCCTATCCACATCGAGGGGACAGTAGTGGAGAAGGTGGAAAGTTTTAAGTTCCTCGGCGTACACATCACGGACAAACTGAATTGGTCCACCCACACAGACAGCGTGGTGAAGAAGGCGCAACAGCGCCTCTTCAACCTCAGGAGGCTGAAGACATTCGTCTTGTCACCAAAATCACTCACAAACTTCTACAGGTGCACAATCGAGAGCATCCTGTCGGGCTGTATCACCGCCTGGTACGGCAACTGCTCCGCCCACAACCGTAAGGCTCTCCAGAGGGTAGTGAGGACTGCACAACGCATCACTGGGGGTAAACTACCTGCCCTTCAGGACACCTACACCACCCGATGTCACAGGAAGGCCAAAAAGATAATCAAGGACAACAACAACCCGAGCCACTGCCTGTTCACCCCGCTATCATCCAGAAGGCGAGGTCAGTACAGGTGCATCAAAGCTGGGACCGAGAGACTGAAAAACAGCTTCTACCTCAAGGCCATCAGATTGTTAAACAGCCATCACTAACATTGAGTGGCTGCTGCCAACATACTGACTTAAATCTCTAGCCACTTTAAACATAGGAATTGGATGTAACAATGTATCACTAGCCACTTTAAACAATTTTGTATATAATGTTTACGTATCCGACATACTCATATCAAATGTATACACTGTACTCTAAACCATCTACTGAATCTTGCCCATGCCGTTCGGCCATCGACCCAAATCTCTAGCCACTTTAATAATTATAATTGGATGAAATAATGTATCACTAGCCACTTTAAACAATGCCATTTATATATTGTTTACATATCCTACATTACTCATCTCATATATATATATATGTGTATATACTGTACTCCATACCATCTACTGCATCTTGCCTATGCCGGTCAGCCATCGCTCATCCATATATTCATATGTACATACTCGTATTCATTCCTTTACTCTTGTGTGTATAAGGTAGTTGTTGTGAAATTGTTAGATTACTTGTTAGATACTACTGCATGGTCGGAACTAGAAGCACAAGCATTTCGTTACACTCACATTAACATCTGCTAACCATGTGTATGTGACAAATACAATTTGATTTGAAGTTGTAGAAACATCTCAAGGATGATCCATGGAAACAGGATGCACCTGAGCTCAACTTCGTGTCTCATAGCAAAGGCTCTGAATACTTTTGTAAATAAGGTATTTCTGTTCTTTAGTTTTATTTATTTGCAAACATTTCTAACAACCTTTTTTTGCTTCGTCATTATGGGGTATTGTGTGTAGATTGCGGAGTATTTATTTAATCAATTTTAGAATAAGGCTGTAACGTGGAAAAATGTGGGAAAAGTATATACAGTGCATTCAGCAAGTATTCAGACCCCTTCCCTTTTTACAGTCTTATTCTAAAATGTATTAATTATTTTTTGTTCATCAATCTACACACAACACCCCATAATGACAAAGCGAAAACAGGTTTTTAGAAATGTTTGCACATTTTCTTTTTAAAAAGAAGAGAAATACCTTATTTACATAACCCTTTGCTATGAGACTCGAAATTGAGTTTAGATGCATCCTGTTTGAATTGATCATCCTTGAGATGTTTCAACAACTTGAATGGAGTCCACCTGTGGTAAATTCAATTGATTGGACATGATTTGTGCTTTTACACCTGCATTGCTTGCTGTTTGGGGATTTAGGCTGGGTTTCTGTACAGCACTCTGTGACATCAGCTGATGTAAGAAGGGCTTCATAAATACATTTGATTTGGAAAGGCACACACCTGTCCATTTAAGGCCCCACAGTTGACAGTGCATGTCAGAGAAAAAAACCAAGCCATGAGGTCGAAGGAATTGTCCGTAGAGCTCCAAGACAGGATTGTGCCGAGGCACAGATCTGGGGAAGGGTACCAAAACATTTCTGGAGCTTTGAAGGTCCCCAAGAACAGTGGCCTTCATCATTCTTAAATGGAAGAAGTTTGGAACCACCAAGACTCTTCCTAGAGCTGGCCGCCTGGCCAAACTGAGCAATCAAGGGGAGAAGGGGCTTGGTCAGGGAGGTGACGAGAACTCGATGGTCACTCAGACAGAGCTCCAGAGTTCCTCTGTGGAGATGGGAGAACCTTCCAGAAGGACAACCATCTCTGCAGCAATCCACCAATCAGGCCTTTATGGTAGAGTGGCCAGACGGAAGCCACTCCTCAGTAAAAGGCACATGACAGCACGCTTGGAGTTTGCCAAAAGGCACCTAAAGACTCTCAGACCATGAGAAACAATACTCTCTGGTCTGATGAAACCAAAATTGAACTCTTTGGCCTGAATGGCAAGGGTCACGTCTGGAGGAAATCTCGCACAATCTCTACGGTGAAGCATTGTGGTGGCAGCATCATGCTGTGGGGATGTTTTTCAGTGGCAGGGACCGGGAGACTAGTCAGGATTGAGGGAAAGATGCACGGAGCAAAGTACAGAGATCCTTGATGAAAACCTGCTCCAGAGCACTCAGGACCTCAGACTGGGGCGAAGGTTCACTTTCCAACAGGAAAACAACCCTAAGCACACAGCCAAGACAACGCAGGAGTGGCTTCGGGGCAAGTCTCTGAATGTCCTTGAGGGGCCCAGCCAGAGCCGGGACTTGAACCCGATCGAACATCTCTGGAGAGACCTGAAAATAGCTATGCAGTGACTACCCCATCCAACCTGACAGAGTATGAGAGGATCTGCAGAGAAGAACAGGTGTGCCAAGCTTGTAACGTCATACCCAAGAAGACTCGAGGCTGTAATCACTGCCAAAGGTGCTTCAACAAAGTACTGAGAAAAGGGTCTGAATAGTTATGTAAATGTGAGATATATATATATATACACATATATACAGTGAGGGAAATAAGTATTTGACCCCTCTGCAAAACATGACTTTGTGATTGCCAACAAGTGTTTTGCCACCAAGTACAGTAATCACAGAGGTCAGACATTTCTTGTAGTTGGCCACCAGGTTTGCAAACATCTCAGGAGGGATTTTGTCACACTCCTCTTTGCAGATCTTCTCCAAGTCATTAAGGTTTCGAGGCTGACGTTTGACAACTCAAACCTTCAGCTCCCTCCACAGATTTTCTGTGGGATTAAGGTCTGGAGACTGGCTAGGCCACTCCAGGACCTTAATGTGCTTCTTCTTGAGCCACTCCTTTGTTGCCTTGGCCGTGTGTTTTTGGTCATTGTCATGCTGGAATACCCATCCACAACCCATTTTTAATGCCCTGGCTGAGGGAAGGAGGTTTTCACCCAAGATTTGACGGTACATGGCCCCGTCCATCGTCCCTTTGATGCGGTGAAGTTGTCCTGTCCTCTTAGCAGAAAAACACCCCCAAAGCATAATGTTTCCACCTCCATGTTTGACGGTGGGGATGGTATTCTTGGGGTCATAGGCAGCATTCCTCCTCCTCCAAACACGGCGAGTTGAGTTGATGCCAAAGAGCTCCATTTTGGTCTCATCTGACCACAACACTCTCACCCAGTTGTCCTCTGAATCATTCAGATGTTCATTGGCAAACTTCAGACGGGAATGTATATGTGCTTTCTTGAGCAGGGGGACCTTGCGGGCGCTGCAGGATTTCAGTCCTTCACGGCGTAGTGTGTTACCAATTGTTTTCTTGGTGACTATGGTCCCAGCTGCCTTGAGTTCATTGACAAGATCCTCCCGTGTAGTTCTGGGCTGATTCCTCACCGTTCTCATAATCATTGCAACTCCACGAGGTGAGATCTTGCATGGAGCCCCAGGCCGAGAGGATTGACAGTTCTTTTGTGTTTCTTCCATTTGCGAATAATCGCACCAACTGTTGTCACCTTCTCACCAAGCTGCTTGGCAATAAGTCTTGTAGCCCATTCCATCCTTGTGTAGGTCTACAATCTTCTCCCTGACATCCTTGGAGAGCTCTTTGGTCTTGGCCATGGTGCAGAGTTTGGAATCTGATTGATTGATTGCTTCTGTGGACAGGTGTCTTTTATACAGGTAACAAACTGAGATTAGGAGCACTCCCTTTAAGAGTGTGCTCCTAATCTCAGCTCGTTACCTGTATAAAAGACACCTAGGAGCCAGAAATCTTTCTGATTGAGAGGAGGTCAAATACTTATTTCCCTGTTCAAATAAACCTACCATTAAAATTATAGACTGACCATTTCTTTGTCAGTGGGCAAACGTACAAAATCAGCAGGATCAAACACTTTTTCCCTCACTGTATATATATATATATATATATATATATATATATATATATATATATATATATATATATACACTGCTCAAAAAAATAAAGGGAACACTTAAACAACACAATGTAACTCCAAGTCAATCACACTTCTGTGAAATCAAACTGTCCACTTAGGAAGCAACACTGATTGACAATAAATTTCACATGCTGTTGTACAAATGGAATAGACAACAGGTGGAAATTATAGGCAATTAGCAAGACACCCCAATAAAGGAGTGGTTCTGAAGGTGGTGACCACAGACCACTTCTCAGTTCCTATGCTTCCTGGCTGATGTTTTGGTCACTTTTGAATGCTGGCGGTGCTTTCACTCTAGTGGTAGCATGAGACGGAGTCTACAACCCACACAAGTGGCTCAGGTAGTGCAGCTCATCCAGGATGGCACATCAATGCGAGCTGTGGCAAGAAGGTTTGCTGTGTCTGTCAGCGTAGTGTCCAGAGCATGGAGGCGCTACCAGGAGACAGGCCAGTACATCAGGAGACGTGGAGGAGGCCGTAGGAGGGCAACAACCCAGCAGCAGGACCACTACCTCCGCCTTTGTGCAAGGAGGAGCACTGCCAGAGCCCTGCAAAATGACCTCCAGCAGGCCACAAATGTGCATGTGTCTGCTCAAACGGTCAGAGGGGCTTACAGCCCAACACCGTGCAGGACGTTTGGCATTTGCCAGAGAACACCAAGATTGGCAAATTCGCCACTGGCGCCCTGTGCTCTTCACAGATGAAAGCAGGTTCACACTGAGCACGTGACAGACGTGACAGAGTCTGGAGACGCCGTGGAGAACGTTCTGCTGCCTGCAACATCCTCCAGCATGACCGGTTTGGCGGTGGGTCAGTCATGGTGTGGGGTGGCATTTCTTTGGGGGGCCGCACAGCCCTCCATGTGCTCGCCAGAGGTAGCCTGACTGCCATTAGGTACCGAGATGAGATCCTCAGACCCCTTGTGAGACCATATGCTGGTGCGGTTGGCCCTGGGTTCCTCCTAATGCAAGACAATGCTAGACCTCATGTGGCTGGAGTGTGTCAGCAGTTCCTGCAAGAGGAAGGCATTGATGCTAAGGACTGGCCCGCCCGTTCCCCAGACCTGAATCCAATTGAGCACATCTGGGACATCATGTCTCGCTCCATCCACCAACGCCACGTTGCACCACAGACTGTCCAGGAGTTGGCGGATGCTTTAGTCCAGGTCTGGGAGGAGATCCTCAGGAGACCATCCGCCACCTCATCAGGAGCATGCCCAGGCGTTGTAGGGAGGTCATTCAGGCACGTGGAGGCCACACACACTACTGAGCCTCATTTTGACTTTTTAAGGACATTACATCAAAGTTGGATCAGCCTGTAGTGTGGTTTTCCACTTTAATTTTGAGTGTGACTCCAAATCCAGACCTCCATGGGTTGATCAATTTGATTTCCATTGATAATTTTTGTGTGATTTTGTTGTCAGCACATTCAACTATGTAAAGAAAAAAGTATTTAATAAGATTATTTCATTCATTCAGATCTATGATGTGTTATTTTAGTGTTCCCTTTATTTTTTTGAGCAGTGTATATATATATGTGTTTGTTGTAAATATTTTTTTCTTTCTAAAAACCTGTTTTTGCTTTGTCATTATGAGATATTGTTAGTAGATTGATAAGGGGAAAAAAACGATTTAATACATTTTAGAACAAGGCTGTAACGTAACAAAATTTGAAAAAAGTCTAGGGGTTTGAATACTTTCCGAATGCAATGTGTATATATACTACACACACACACATATCTATCTATATATACACACAGTATATGTAATTTACAAAGAAAATATCACATTTCTCTTTTCAAATCATTTTCCAAAAGCAAATTTAACAATAATTCAAAATTAGAATTCTCATAATAAAAAAATAATACAAAATCTAAGCACTTACGCATCAAAGCATCGGCCCTTAACTCTCCTAACCATAGACTGCGATAACATTGTGATATAGGAACAGTAACTTACATGAGTGGGGTCCAGTGGGGTCTACCAGTGAGGAGGCACATAGCTATACCCAGGCGTCCCCTGGGGCCGGTACGTTGGCAGGGTGACCGGATGCCCACCGATGTGCTGAGTGGCATGCTGAGGCGTGGTCAGCAGAGTACCTGGGCAGAGAGGGTCAATCAGACATACAGAGGTCACGATGGTAACATGGACAGACAGTTGTCATCATTATGGAAACATGCTGGTTGCCAAATACTGTTATAAATGTATTATAAACACATAGCTTTTACTCCAAACAGAAACATGACTGCAAATTATAGTGTGAACAATTTTTTTGAGTTGTTGATAGAGTTGCAAAATTCAAGTACCTTTCCCAAAATTCCCAGGTTTCCAGAAATCTTGGTTGTAGGATTTCCAGATATCCTAGTTATTACCTCCTGATTCAACAAATATTCCAATTGGGATTTCTGGAAAATCTGGGAATTTTGCAACCCTAGTAGTTGAGTGTTGACTTCTTACCAGCAGACATGGCCATGGTTGTGCCGGCTACCATGCCCATGGCCATATGGCCGT
Source organism: Brachymystax lenok tsinlingensis (assembly GCA_030435695.1). NCBI lineage: Eukaryota > Metazoa > Chordata > Actinopteri > Salmoniformes > Salmonidae > Brachymystax > Brachymystax lenok. Next base: position 41,878,910 of record CM059795.1, on the reverse strand, counting down.
TGGAGCGGGGTTGTTGGACGGGGGCAGGGTAGAGGGCGGAGGGGATGCTGTTGGGCTGCACCACTGTTGTGTGGTGGATAACGTGAGGCTGAGCCGCATACATCGGCTGTGTGTAGTACGCACCCTGAGAGAAAGAGAAGAGAAGATCGAAGTGGTTTTTGGAATATTGCCTTGGCAATATTCAATATTGAAGAATGTATGTCATGCCAATAAAGCATCTGGAATTGATCTGAGATAGGGAGAGAGGGAGCGAGGGGAGAGAGAGGAAGAAGGTAGAGAGAGAAGGAGAGGGAGGGAGATAATACAATAAAGGAGCGAAAGAGGGCAAGCGAGAGGGTGGACAGAGTGAGAGGATAGGGAGGAAGAGAAAGAAGTGAGAGAAAAGGAACAAAATGATAATTGGCCTTTCTTACTTTTATAGCACAGATAGTTTTACTCAGCAAGCTAGCTGTCTACTAACAATCCAAAAACAAGTAGAGAGAGCTAATCAATCACGTCTTAAAAGCAGGTAGGCGATATTGACAGACAACCAACCCCAGTGAGTAGAGCCCATGTCAGGACCTTACCTGAGTGTAGAGGTTCTGTTGGGGATAGGCACTTCTGATTGGGTACATGGCCGTCTGGTAGGGGTTAGGGGATGGGGAGTAGGGAGGGGGCGCCCCATTGGACTGACCAGGGGGCACCTTGTAGGGTGTCCCAGCAGTGTATCCTAGATGTGTGAGAGAGAGAGGGGGGATTCAAAGAATGTGGAGAAAAAAGCAAGAGAGAGAATAAAAAGATAGATCAGGAGCGGAAAGGGAAAGATGCAGAAAGAGAAAGCGTGGGGCAGAAAGAGAGAGGGGGGAGAAACGATGGGGTGAAAGACCTAGTTTCAGTTTTCAGATCATTTATCATTCTCTTGAGGTTCAGTGTCTCATTGAAGGAGCAGAACAGTGAGGGCACGCGTCTCACTGACTAAATAACATGAAAACATTCTGCCTGCTCCAAAATGCTGGTTGGGCAACTTTTATTGTTTTGTGATTATGTACTCACAAAACATTGTGATATACAATGGTATTGCCCTCTATTGGCCAACGTAATCAAATATATATACAGATTTTTTATAAATAAAATCTGCTAAAAACCCCCGTTGGGCTATAGCGCGAAAATGCATGCTACAACTGTACGAATCATAACAAAAAATGTTTTTGAAACCCTGGACAGAGGATACTGTAATTGCCTTTCTGGTGGAGCTTCAGCATGAAACGAATTTGTGTGCGTCTGTCTGCATGTAACAATGTGCGCGGAGAGTCGGGAAGCAAGTTCACGGAGTGAGTGATTTAATCAATAAACTAATCATAATACAAAACAAGAACCACGAACAACACACAGACATGAAACAGAAACAACAACACCTGGGGAAGGAACCAAAGGGAGTGACATATATAGGGCAGGTAATCAAGGAGGTGATGGAGTCCAGGTGAGTCTGATGACTCGCAGGTGCGCATAATGATGGTGACAGGTGTGCCATAACAAGCAGCCTGTTGACCTAGTGGCCGGAGAGGGAGCACACGTGATACTGCATCTGTGTGGCACGCACACGATGGAGCAAATTTGACAGTCAGCTGATGAGGAACGGGCTGTTTTGCTTTAGTGAGTTAAGTTATAAATCATCGGCTGGATAGAAGCAAAGTCTACTGTCTTCAGAACTGGATAATAATGACTATTTGCCTCATCCTGCTCTGTTAGTATTGTTTGTTCAATCTCTTGATCTCTCATAAAGCTGTGATTGAGAAAAGCCTATGTGTCACATATACTCCCTCTCCGGCCTATAGGTCATCAGGCTGCTGATTTTCCCGCACACCTGTCACCATCGTCACACGCACCAGTGCCTCATGACACTCACCTGGACTCCATCACCTCCTTGATTATCTTCCCTATATCTGTCACTCCCCTTGGTTCTTTCCTCAGGTGTTATGGACTCTGTTTCATGTCGGTGCGTTGTTTGTGTTTCATGATTCGTTTATTCATTAAAACAGTCACTCCCTGAACTTGCTTCCCGACTCTCAGCGCACTCCTTATACTATGCCTAGGCCTACTCCGGTAGGGCAACATGTGTACCGGCGAAGGCCAACATCACCCCCGACGGTTGATTGTCAAGAGCAATGAATTCCATTATCTTGGCGTTAATGGATTTCGAGTTGAGTTGAGTTGTCTCGCTGAAATTATCTTACTCTTTCAAATGACTGCTCGACTTGTTGACTGCTCGATCCACACAGCAGACATTGTGGGCTAGGTTGGGAATGATGTGTTGCACGTGTAGAGCAACATTTTATGTGGCGTCATTACATCATGTACCTACCTTATATAGGTATGCACGTCAGCTTTGACATTAGTTTAACGCCCCGATGTGCAAAACCAGACATCCGATATGTTCACATATATCGTGCACTCCTTAAACTATACCTAGGCCTATAGACGGGTTGGTTGATTAGCAACAAAACCGACGTGTGTGCAACTATGGGGCAAAACAGACAGGGTTGGCTTAGATTGACAACATGTAAACTATATTTTGTCTCCAATGTTTATTTAAAACAAATAAAGTTGCACAATGAGCACCTGTCTCTCAAATACATCGTTACAGTTGTTGGATATCTAACTAGCTAATTTTAGCCATATTAGCATAAACGTGACATCAGTGAAAACACCACAAAACATGTCATACTATTAAGAACAAGATAAAACTAACTGAAACGAGCCACTTTAAATTCCCCACATGGCAGTTTGTCATTGTTGCTAGGTATCTGGCCACCCAGAATCACAACACACGGCTTTCTGCCCATTGAAGCTTCTGCATCGTTTCCATGATGTTCTCAGCTAACCTGTCTATAGACTCAGACTTTCTTGTTCTTTTTGAAAGTGGCAACTTTAGGACATGGAACTCCGTTAGATGTATTCATTGTATGATCTGGAGAAAGCCATGCATGCATAAAACGTGTAAAGTGTATCCTTGCCCAAAGTCATATTCATAGCCTATCAAATGGAGAGAGGAAAGGAAATTTAGGCCTATCCTACGTTTATTAAAAGAGCTAGACACAAGAGAATTAAGGTATTAGTTAAAGTATTTTCTGCAAATGCATCTGGTAAGACACGTGGCGGGAGCCTGTGCATATTTGTAAACAACAGCTGGTGCACGATATCTAAGGAAGTCTCAAGGTTTTGCTCGCCTGAGGTAGAGTATCTCATGGTAAATTGTAGACCACACTATCTACCTAGAGAGTTTTCATCTGTATTTTCGTAGCGGTCTACATACCACCATAAACCGATTCTGGCACTAAAACCACACTCAATGAGCTGTATACCACCATAAGCAAACAGGAAAATGCTTATCCAGAGGCGGAGCTCCTAGTAGCCGGGGACTTTAATACAGGGAATCTTAAATCAGTTTTACCTAATTTCTATCAGAATGTTAAATGTAAAAAAAACCTCTAGATCACCTTTACTCCACACACAGAGACGCGTACAAAGCTCTCCCTCGCTCTAATATAGACTACAAAGGGAAGCACAGCCAAGAGCTGGCCAGTGACATGAGCCTACCAGACGAGCTGAAGAACTTCAATACAGGACTAAGATTGAATCGAACTACACTGGCTCCGTCACTCGTCGGATGTTGCAGGGCTTGCAAACTATTACAGACTACAAAGGGAAGCACAGTGTCCAGTGTCCAGTGATACGAGCCTACCAGACGAGCTAAATTTCTTCTATGCTCGCTTCAAGGCAAGCAACACTGAAGCATGCATGAGAGCATCAGTTGTTCCGGACGACTGTGTGATCACGCTCTCCGTAGCCGATGTGAGTAAGACCTTTAAACAGGTCACCATTTACAAGGCCGCAGGGCCAGACGGATTACCAGGATGTGTACTCCGAGCATGCGCTGACAAACTAGCAAGTGTCTTCACTGGCATTTTCTCTCCCTGTCTGAGTCTGTAATACCAACATGTTTCAAGCAGACTACCATAGTCCGTGCCCAAGAAGCAGACCTGTAGCACTCACGTCTGTGGCCATGAAATGCTTTGAAAGGCTGGTCATGGCTCACATCAACACCATTATCCCAGAAACCCTAGACCCACTCCAATTATTTGACTCGCCAAATAATGTTATTTGACTCGTCAAATAATGTTATTTGACTCGTCATATTACGAGTCATATTACATATTATGTTATATAGGTATGCACGTCAGCTTTGACATCGGTTTTGCACATCGGGGCATTAAACTAGACATCGACCGATTCCAATGTTGGCATTTTTAGCTAATATTGGCCGATTCCGATATGTTCACTGATATATCGTGCATCCCTAGCCCAGTCGTCCACAGTCGTGAAGAGAGCACAACAAAACCTATTCCCCCTCAGGAGACTGAAAATATTTCGCATTGGGTTCTCAGATCCTCAAAAGGTTTTATAGCTGCACCATCGAGAGCATCCTGACGGGTTGCATCACTGCCTGGTATGGCCACTGATCAGCCTCCGATCGCAAAGTACTAAAGAGGGTGCATACGGACCAGTACATAACCGGGCCAAGCTTCCTGCCATCAAGGACCTCTATACCAGGCAGTGTCAGAGGAAGGCCCTAAAAATTGTCTAAGCCACCCTAGTCATAGACTGTTCTCTCTGCTACCGCACAGTAAGCGGTACCGGAGCGCCGGTCCAAGAGGCTTCTAAATAGCTTCTACCGCCAAGTCATAAGACTCAGACTATTTGCATTGCGCCCCCACTTCTACGCTGCTGCTACTACTCTCTGTTATTATCTATGCATAGTCACTTTAAAAACTCCACCTACAGTACATGTACATATTAACTACCTCGACACCAGTGCCCCCAATAGCCCCGCTATTGTTATTTACTGCTGCTCTTTAATTATTTGTTATTCCTATCTCTTAATTTTTTTTAGGTATTTTCTAAAAACTGTATTGTTGGTTAAGGGGTTGTAAGTAAGCATTTCACTCTAAGGTCTACACCTGTTGTATTCAGCACATCTGACATATAACATATATTTGATTTGGTGTGAGTGGCCAAAAACCTCTATTTTCGTGTCATTTGACCATAGCACGGGTCCCAATCCAAGTGCCAATGCAGTTTAGCAAACTCCAGGCTTTGCTAGTATCTGATATGAAAATAGAGCTCTTTGGCCACACACACACCAATGGTGGGTTTGGCTTTCGAAAGAACAATTCATAGGAAATACCTCATTCCAACTGTGAAATATGGTGGTGGATCTTTGATGTTATGGGGCTATTTTGCTTCCACTGGTCCTGTGGCACTTAAGATCAACGGCATCATGAACTTTACCAAGTACCAGGATATTTTAGCCAAAGACCTAGATGCCTCTGCCAGGAGTGAATCTTCCAAAAAAGCAAACCCAAGCACTGTGGTGGAAGAATCAAAATTAGTTGAGTAACATAGATATTTAAAACGTCTTATCTTATAATATGCTTGTGATATACTTGTTATTAGAATGTATCCCTTCGGACTCTGGTGTTGGCAGTTGCACTTCGTCCCTCAGCTGGGGCTCAGTCACCTGGGGCCCAGAGAGGGGAGAGGTCAGGCTTGTCTTTCACATGTCCCTGGTGCTATGCAGAATATCGGAAAGGGAAGAGGACAGGAGGGAACGTTGTCTTCATAAGACTCCTGAACAGGTAATCAAATGATTACCTGGACTTTTGCATTGAAAACTGGGGATCCAATCATTTTGACCATCTTTTTTAGTTTTGTATTACTTGTCAAACAAATATTTCTCTAAGAAATTGTATTAGTATATAAATAATATCCAGTACCAGTCAAATGTTGACACACCTACTCAATCCAGGGTTTTTCTTTATTTTTACCTTTTTCTACATTGTAGAATAATAGTGAAGACATCAACACTATGAAATAACACATATTGTTGTAAATCAGGTTGTAACCAAAAAAGTGTTAAACAAATCAAAATATATATTTTATATTTGAGATTCTTCAAAGTAGCCACCCTTTGCCTTGATGACAGCTTTGCACACTCTTGGCATTCTCTCAACCAGCTTCATGAGGTAGTCACCTGGAATGCATTTCAATTAACAGGTGTGCCTTGTTAAAAGTTAATTTGTGGAATGTATTTCCTTCTTAATCTGTTTGAGCCAATCAGTTGTGTTGCGACAAGGTAGGGGTGGTATACAGAAGATAGCCCTTTTTGGTAAAATACCAAGTCCATATTATGGCAAGAACAGCTCAAATAAGCAAAGAGAAACGACAGTCCATCATTACTTTAAGACATGCAGGTCAGTCAATGCGGAAAAAGTCACTAAAACCATCAAGCGCTATGATGAAACTGGCTCTCATGAGGACCGCCACAGGAAAGGAAGACACAGACTTACCTCTGCTGCAGAGGATAAGTTCATTAGAGTTACCAGCCTTAGAAATTGAAGCCTAAATAAATGCTTCACTGTCACGTCTACTCCCGCTCCTCCTCTCCAGCATTCGACGTCACCGGTATACTAACCACCGGCCCTGAGATCCATCATTACGCACACCTGGCACCAATCATTACGCCCACCAGCACATCATCAGACACACCTGGTCTCAATTACCTCACTTATTACCTCCCCTATATCTGGCACTCCCTTAAGATCTTTCCCCAGTCAGTACTGTTTATGTGTTTCATGTATATATACGCACGCACGCACGCACGCACACGCACGCACGCACGCACGCACGCACGCACGCTACTCATGTTTGTTATATTGTGCAGTTTATTATTCACCTCAGCACTTGCTTTCCGACTCCCAGCATATACGTTACAGAATACGGACTCCAACAATGGGAGCAGTCCTAGAATACCTCCTGGTTTGTGGGGTTTGCCAACTTCTACCTCCGTTTCATCAGGAACTTCAGCTGTCGCCGCTGCTCTCACATTTCTCCTCAATGGTGGTCCCCTTAGTTTGGTGTGGAGCCCAGCAGCCGACGGAGCCTTCTGTCTATTCAAGGGACGTTTCACCTCTGCCCCATTTGCTCAAACACCCAGATCCCATGATCTCCTTTGTGGTGGTGGTGGATGCTTCAGAGGTGGGTGTGGGGGCAGTTCTGTCTCGATGACAGGGTAATCCACAGAAATTGTATCTGTGTGCATATTACTCTGAGAAACTGTCCGCTGCAGAGGAATTACGACGTCGGTGATCGAGAGCTCCTGGCGGTGAAGTTGGCATTAGAGGAGTGGAGACACTGGCTGGAGGGCGCCAAGGAAACATTCGTCATCCTCACCGACCATCGGAAACTGTACATACGGACAGCGAGGAGGCTGAATCTGCGCCAAGCATGGTGGGCGCTTTTCTTCACAAGGTTTGACTTCACGCTGACCTATCGCCCAGGTTAAAAAACACGAAGGCTGATGTCCTGTCTCTAGGATTCGGGAGAGGGTCCTGTCCAGAATGCACCTATAATCCCATCCTCCGAAGTTGTAGCTCTTGCGGTCTGGGACGTAGATGTAGACATTCGCCAGGCTCTGTAGAGGAAGCCGGCACCCACTAACTGTCCTCCCGAGTGCATCTACATTCCCACGGGGATAAGGGATCCACTGCTGACCTGGGCACACACAGCTGTGGTTGCTGGACATACAGGTATTTCTCGCACTACCAAATCTATCTCTGAGAAGTACTGGTGGCCCACCTTGGCGCAGGATGTCACTCATTACATCAAATCCTGTTCTGTGTGTGCCCAAACCAAATCGCCCCGGAACGCTCCAGCAGGTAAACTTCTTCCCCTTCCCATGTCTCAGCATTCCTGGTCCCATCTAGCCATTAACTTTGTTACTGATCTCCCCTTCTGACAGTTTCACCACCATTTTGGTGGTTGTGTTTAGATCAAAATCCTGTGGTTTTAATCCCTCCTTCTGGTCTCCCTTCTACTCTCCAGGCCTCTGAGGCACTATTCCAGCAGGCCTTCTGGAGGACATTGTCTCCGACTGTGGCCACAAATTCACATCACAGGTAGGGAGAGCCTTTATGGAGCACCTCGGTCACAGTCAGCCTCACTTCCAGGTATAGGCCTCAGTCCAATGGGCAGGTGGAGAGGATGAACCAGGAGCTGGGGAGATTCCTGAGGAGTCAGTGTAAGGACCAGCAGGGAGTGTGCTCATTCGTTCCATGGGCGGAGAACTCGCAACTTCACTGCTCCACTGGGTTGACCCCCTTCCAGTGTGTTCTGGGTTTTCAGCCGGCCCTGGCTCCGTGGACCTCGGGCCAGACCAACGCTTCGGCGGTTGATGAGTGGTTCAGATGCGGAGAAGTGTGGAGCGATGCTCACGTGAGACTCCAGCGCGCCGTCCACCGTCAAAAGGAACAGGCAGACTGCCACCGCATTGATACTCCCCGTGTACCACCCATGGGATCGTGTTTGGCTTTCTACCAGGAACCTCCCACTCCAAATGCCCTGCAAGAGGCTCTCCAGAGGGTAGTGAGGTCTGCACAACGCATCACCGGGAGCAAACTACCTGCCCTCCAGGACATCTACACCACCCGATGTTACAGGAAGGCCAAAAAGATCATCAAGGACAACAACCACTCAAGCCACTGCCTGTTCAGCCCTCGATCATCCAGAAAGCGAGGTCAGTACAGGTGCATCAAAGCTGGGACCGAGAGACTGAAAACCAGCTTCTATCTCAAGGCCATCAGACTGATAAACAGCCATCACTAACATTGAGTGGCTGCTGCCAACATACTGACTCAAATCTCTAGTCACTTTAATAATAAAAAATTGGATGTAATAATGTATCACTAGTCACTTTAAACAATGCCACTTTATATAATGTTTACATACCCTACATTACTCATCTCATATGTATATACTGTACTCTATACCGTGTACTGCATCTTGCCTATGCCGTTCGGGCCATCGCTCATCCATATATTTATATGTACATATTCTTATTCATTCCTTTACACTTGTGTGTATAAGGTAGTTGTTGTGAAATTGTTAGATTACTTGTTAGATATTACTGCATGGTCGGAACTAGAAGCACAAGCATTTCGCTACACTCACATGAACATCTGCTAACCATGTGTATGTGACCAATAAAATTTGATTTGAAGAAGCTGAACACCCGGTTTGTGGGGCCGTTCAAGGTTCTCCGGAGGGTCAACGAGGTGACGTATAGGTTACAGCTTCCCAGTAATTACCGTATCTCACCTACTCTTCATGTCTCCCTTCTCAGGCCGATGGTTCCTGGTCCCCTAGCTGATGCTGTCCCCCACAACATCTCTACTGGACCCAGACGTCGTGTGGGTTGGCTACAGTATCTGGTGGACTGGGAGGGGGTATGGCCCAGAAGGGCGGTGTTGGATTCCAGTGGAGGACATTCTGGATCCCAACATCTGTGATTTCCACCTTAACGCATGGACCGGCCCTCTGCAGTCGAAAAAGCCATCAAGCGCTATGATGAAACTGGCTCTCATGAGGACCGTCACAGGAAAGGAAGACCCGGAGTCACCTCTGTTGCAGAGGATAAGTTCATTAGAGTTATCAGCCTCAGAAATTGCAACCTAAATAAATGCTTCACTTTGTTTCATGTCTATATGCTACTCGTGTTTGTTATATTGTTCAATGTTCCATTTATTAAACTTGGCACCAGCACTTGCTTTCTGATTTTGCTTTCAGACAGATCTCAACATCAACTGTTCAGAGGAGACTGCGTGAAATCAGGCCTTCATGGTCGTATTGCTGCAAAGAAACCACTACTAAAGGACACCAATAAAAAGAAGAGACTTGCTTTGGCCAAGAAACACAAGCATTGGACATTAGACCGGTGGAAAGCTGTCGTTTGGTCTGAGTCCAAATTTGGTTCCAACAGCAGTGTCTTTGTGAGATGCAGAGTAGGTGAACGGATTATCTCCGCATTTGTGGTTCCCACCACGGAGGGGGAAGGTGTGATCTGTATACCACCCCTACCTTGTCACAACACAACTGATTGGCTCCATAGCATTAACTTCTTAGGGATGGGCACATGAGGTGACCGTTTTGGAGAGCCTTGCGTGCCCAAAGTAAAATGCCTCCCATTCAGGCCCAGAAAATAGGATATGCACATATTTGGTACGAAACACTCTGGATTTTCTAAAACTGTTAACCATTTGTCTGTGAGTAAAACAGAACGGATATGGCAGGCGAAACCCCGAGGAATTTCTGTCCTGGAAAAAGTGGTTTTCACAGAGTGCCTCATTTGGAACCCCTCCCCTTATGGAAATGCCCATATAAGGGCATATGAATGCAGTACCCATCGCTTCCTCTGGATGTCAACAGTCTCGAGACAGTGTTCATTTTCATTTTGGATGCATTAGAGCAGAGAAGAAGGAAACAGGAAGTGTCTCCTTCAATGTCAACAGTAGGCAGCGCTGGCTTCTCCGACAAAGCGCTTTGTGTTTTTACCGTCTTTATCGATCAGTTTATATTCCAGTTGATTTATAATAGTAAATATACGTAAAAGTGTTCCTAAGGATACATTTAAAACTATGTTTGATTGTTCTTGGACAAGTTTATAGGTATAAGATGAACGAAGTTCTCGCCACGCTTCAATGGAGTAGTGGAAGCTGTCGTTTCTGATTATAACGCGCGAACCAAATGGAGATTTATGGATAAAACACATTACTTTTTTTAACAAAAGAACCATGGATTGTCTTCGTTGGACACTTAGGAAGACCCCAGCAGAAGTTCTTCAACAGGTAATTGATTTGTTTTCGCTGTGAAATGTGTTATGTGTGTGCCGTGATGGCTAATGAATTCATGGCTATGGGAAAAATATGTGAGGTGCTACCCTCAAACAATCAAATGTGCTGCTTTCGTCATAAAGCCTTTTTGAAATCTGACAACGCTGTGATATTGCCAAGAAACAGAGCTTTTGATGAATATGGAACACTTGTATATTGGTGGATGTTTAATAATTCAACTTTTGGATTTTGAATTTGGCGCCTTGCATTTCACCTGGTAGTGTCGGCCCCACTGCTAGCGCCCCACTGCTCCCTAAAAGGGGAAACATTTATGTCTTTGAATGGCCTAGTCAAAGCCCAGACCTCAATCCAATTGAGAATCTGTGGTATGACTTAAATATTGCTGTACACCAGTGGAACCCATCCAACTTGAAGGAGCTGGAGCTAGCGCCCCAGCAATCCCCAAGAAGTTAAGGAAAGAAATTCCTCAAATTAACTTTTAACAAGGCACACCTGTTAATTGAAATACATTCCAGGTGACTACCTCATGAAGCTGGCTGAGAGAATGCCAAGTGTGCAAAGCTGTCATCAAGGCAAAGGTGGCTACTTTGAAGAATCTCAAATTCCTTTTTTTCATAGTTTTGATGTCTTCACTATTCCACAATGTAGTAAAAATAAATAAAAATCCTCGAATGAGTAGGTGTGTCAACTTTTGGTACTATATATAAGAGTCTAGCTACATTTTCAGATATAAAGTTTCAAATTTTGTCAGAAAGCAGTTTTCATTGCAAGTTAAAGCGTACTGTTAGGTAGCTAGCGAATGTTAGTTTGGTGGCTTGCTAACATTACGGTCTGTGTATTAATATTATTTGAATCAGTAATCCACTTCCACTGCTAGTTATAGCCTAATGTTAGCTAGCTAACATTGAACCTAGTTGGTTAGCTTTAGATACCTGCAGATTCACACTATAGCTATGACAATCCGTTTCTATTGGTCGTCGTATGAGTTGAGATGATGCCGGTTCATTGTTTAGCTAGCTCACTAGATAAAACCTGAAGTCGGAAGTTTACATACACATAGGTTGGAGTCATTAAAACTCATTTTACAACCACTCCACAAATTTCTTGTTAACAAACTATAGTCTGGTTCATCCTTGGGAGCAATTTCCAAATGCCTGAAGGTACCAAGTTCATCTGTACAAACAATAGTACGCAAGTATAAACACCATGGGAACCACGCAGCCATCATATAGCTCAGGAAGGAGACGTGTTCTGTCTCCTAGAGATGAACGTACTTTGCCGCGAAAAGTGCAAATCAATCCCAGAACAACAGCAAAGGAACTTGTGAAGATGCTGGAGGAAACAGGTACAAAAGTATCTACAGTAAAACGAGTCCTATATCGAAATAACCTGAAAGACTGCTCAGCAAGGAAGAGGTCACTGCTCCAAAACCACCATAAAAAAAGACAGACTGTGGTTTGCAACTGCACATGGGGACAAAGATTGGAATTTTTGGAGAAATATCCTCTGGTCTGATGAAACAAAAATAGAACTGTTTTGCCATGATGACCATCGTTATGTTTGGAAGAAAACGGGGGAGGCTTGCAAGCCGAAGAACACCATCCCAACCATGAAGCACGGGGTGGCAGCATCATGTTGTGGGGATGCTTTGCTGCAGGAGGGACTGGTGCACTTCACAAAATAGATGGCATCGTGAGGAAGGAAAATGATGAGGATATATTGAAGCAACATCTCAAGACATCAATCAGGAAGTTAAATCTTGGTCGCCAATGGGTCTTCCAAATAGACATTCACCCCAAGCATACTTCCAAAGTTGTGGCAAAATGGCTAACTGTTCGGCAGTGTTCAGAGTTTTGGAGAGTCTGGCGTGCCCAAAGTAAAATGCCTGGTACTCAAGCCCAGAAACTAGGAAATGCACATAATTAGTAGTATTGGATAGACTGTTAAAATAATGCCTGTGAGTATAACTGATTTGGCAGGCGAAAACCAGAGGAAAATCCATCCAGAAAAATGTGATTCTGTGAGGTGCCTCTTTTCCCATTGACTTGGTATAGAAAAGACTGGAAACCAGCTCCCAGGTTGCAGTACCTATGGCTTCCACTAGATGTCAACAATCTTTAAACAAGGTTTCATGCATTTATCTTGAAAAATCGAGGAGTAAGACAAGTTTTGGCAAGTGGAGTGAGGAAGTGACTTCTCTCTTTTACGCTCGGGACCGTGAGCGCGTGCCTCGGTTTTTTACTTTTCTGTCGCCCAGGATATTTTCTGTGTGAAATATTATTGTTTATATACATATTAGTGTACCTAAGGATTGATTAGAAACGTTGATTGAGTTGTTTGGACAAAGTTTATAGGTATATTTTTAACTGTCTCTATGTCTTCTATATTGGACAAGTGGACGGTGGATTTCTGAACAAAACCCGCCAACCAAACTGAGCTTTATGGATATAAAGAGGGACTTTTCGAACAAAAGGAAAATGTATTGTGTTGCTGGGACCCTTCGGTTTGCCATCAGAAGAAGATCTTCAAAGGTAAGCGATTTATTTTATCGCTTTATCTGAGTTTTGTGACACCCGTGCTGGTTATGTTATTATGCTAATGCTGAAAATATGCGGGGCGCTGTCCTCAGACAATCAAATGTTATGCTTTCTCCGTAAAGCCTTTTTGAAATTTGACAACGCTGTGAGATTGCCAGATTCTAAGCTTTTGAACAGTATGCAACACTTGTATTTTCATTAATGTTTTATATTACTACTTTTGTAATTTGAATTTGGCGCAGGTGGGGCGCCTGTGACCCACTGCTCCCTAAGAGGTTTTAAGGACAACAAAGTCAAGGTATTGAAGTGGCCATCACAAAGCCCTGACCTGAATCCTATAGAAAATATGTGGGCAGAACAGAAAAAGAGTGTGCGAGCAAGGAGGCCTATAAACCTGACTCAGTTACACAAGCTCTGTCAGGAGGAATGGGTGTCACGACTTCCGCCGAAGTCGGTCCCTCTCCTTGTTCAGGCGGCGTTTGGCGGTCGACGTCGCCGGTCTTCTAGCCATCGGCGATCTACTTTTCATGTTCATGTTGTGTCTTGTTTTACACACCTGGTTTCAATTCCCCAATTATATGTTCATTATTTAACCCTCTGTTTTCCCCATGTTTTTTGTGCGTGATTGCTTGTTTGTAATACGGGCCGTTATTGTGGGCTCGATTATTTGAGTTAAATTGGAATTTTGAGTTTTTGCTGTTTTTGCATATCTGCTGTCCTGCGCCTGACTCCTCTACACCAGCTACACACAGGCTCTATTACAATGGGCCGAAATTCACCCAACTTATTTTGGGAAGCTTGTGGAAGACTACCTGAAACGTTTGACCCAAGTTAAACAATTTAAAGGCAATGCTACAAAATACTAATTGAGTGTATGAAACTTCTGACCCACTGGGAATGTGATGTAAGAAATAAAAGCTGAAATAAATAATTCTCTCTACTATTATTCTGACATTTCACATTCTTAAAATAAAGTGGTGATCCTAACTGACCTAAGACGGGGAATTTTTACTAGGATTAAATGTCAGGAATTGTGAAAAACTGAGTTTAAATGTATTTGGCTAAGGTGTATGTAAACTTCTAACTTCAACTGTACATGTCTAAACAAAAGACTCCACTTCACCAGATGATTACATGACCCATCAAGTTAGCCAGGTGTGTCAAAGTCCAAAAAGTCACCATTATTAGTCAGTTGTACAACCGAATGCCTTCAACCGAAATGTGTCTTCCGCATTTAACCCAACCTCTGAATCAGAGAGGTGCGGGGGGCTGCCTTTAATTGACATCCACGTCTTCGGCGCCCGGGGAACAGTGGGTTAACTGCCTTGTTCAGGGGCAGAACGACAGATTTTTACCTTGTCAGCTCAGGGATTTGAACTTGCAGCCCTCCGGTTACAAGACCAACGCTCTAACCACTAGGCTACCTGCCGCCCCATGTCTGGGGGTGATTACGACTATCTACTGTATTTTATGAACATGTGTACATATCTAGACAATAGTGACACATCCACTTAGCTAGATGCGGCTGGGGGTGGTTATAGCATTTCTTTCACATGACTGGGTAAGCATCATCTAATAATTATCTGGACACTTTCTGTTTTTGATATTGCTACTATGCAAGTAACCATTTCACTGTACCGTTTACACCTTGTATCCTGTGCATGTGACAAATAAACTAAAAGATTTTATTTCATATAGTGTGTGTATACCAGAGACGGTGATGTGAAGAACAACATGACCTGCACCAAAGTTAGATTAGGATATAGGCCAAGGACTTGATAAAGTATATTTTCACCTGGAGTTTTTCCTTATTGTAGGCTACTACTCTTAACACAATTAGTCTTGAAATCTTTGGTAGTTTACTACACTACTCACTCTGTTTAGCACATGGCCTCACATGTGAATCCTTAAAGAGATGGGTGGGACTAAGGCGTAATAGGATGTGAATGATGCTGAATGGGTGTAGACAAAGAAGAGCTCGCCAGTAGCTGTACCAACACACTCAAGGGCCTTTAAAAATGGGGTTGATCAACTTTCAAAGCAGAATTACTTTCCCCATTGTTCCTCAAATGCAGTGTACGATATACCATTTTCTAGCTCTGAGTCTCTACTTTTATTCAACACAATTTGAAATTTTGCTATATAGGACCGAATCCAGGTGGTGGGTCACAAATAGGAGTGACAATATTGTCCGCTATCATCCTCAGTCATTTTCCAACCAAGTTGTCAGACCATGGTGGCCTGTCATTGTTGATAGACAACAACAAAAATTCACATCTTCGACACTCAGTTTGCGAATAAAAAATTACAATGCCTGTCTTTTATAACTCGGTCAGTTATGCATGGATGTGTACAGTGCATTCGGAAAGTATTCAGACCCCTTCCCCTCTAGTGCCCAAAAGCCTGTTTTAGCATGGGCAGCGCCACTGAATACTTTCACCATTTTGAAATAGTCAACTGGCTGGGACTTCCTATGGGTTAAGGACGGATCATATAATTCCATCCAGGTCCCCCTGAGGCATCAGCCAATGAATTATACTCCATAACTACAGGTGGCAGTAAATTGCCAACCCTGGCTTTATACTTGTTCAAACAACACACTCTTTATGGCAGTGTGCACCCTTTCAGATTGTTTGCCAACTCATTGCAGTAAAATAAGAAAATTAGCAACTTCAAAATGGAGATTGCCTCAATGACGTTGTGCTGTCCCAGACACCATAATGGGACAGATATAATGATGCATTGTCTATCTAAGTCTATGGTTTCCATAGAACTTTGGACAGATTGGAAGCAGAACCAGCTGTATGAATGCCCAAAGAGGCCATGGGCTTGTGCAGGTAAGTGTTTTTCATCATGAATCTTGTTCAGAAGGCAGCTCTGCAGTTGTCAATAGCTGGCAAAGCCACAAAATCTGATTTTAAACCTAACCCTAACCTGAATCACACTGCTAAACCAAATGCCTAACCCTAACCTTAAATTAAGACCAAAAACATAATTTTTGCTTTCATGAATTTTTACAATATATCAAATTTTGACTTTGCAGCTGGCCTTTCTAAGGGGAAATCCCTCAGTTCTTCCTCCAGGACAAGACACATTACAATAAACCTCAACCTGCTGGGTTTGTTCAACATTGCGGCAGACGTGATACAGTTTTGGTAAATTGTGACTGACTGATCTACAAATAATAATTGTAGTTATTATGACGCAAGGTAATTTGTATAGTTATCAGTCGGCAGTCAGCTGCAATGGTGAACAATCCCCATGTTAGACAACTTTGCAATGACAATGTTAACCAAAATTAATAATACTCAAACACCCACAGGCACGCACACACACATAGCTGTCCGTTCTGGTGGGTTATAGAGGACACTGATCATTACATTCATGTTAGGACACCACCAACTCACTTCCATGACTGAAACACACCTTACCTATCCAACTGAAACATAGTCTCACAATATGAGAAGAATGTTTGCTGCAGTAGCCAGCATGTGTGTTATATGATACAGCACAGCACAAAACCAAGCATGATGCAAGCACACAGCCACTCCCCCCTAAGATGTCACTTGCCCCTGTGATTTCACTCACTACCTCATCTTTCTACAGCCTGTCATACTCCAAACCTTTTCCTAACCCATTTTTCCCAACAGCTCAAAACCCCAGCCATGCCAGCGTGTGTGCAACATGTGTGTACGTACATCTGTGTGTGTGTATGTGTGTGTGTGAGAGTGCGTGTGTACAAACGTGTGTGTATGTCTGTGTGCATACATACAATATCTGTGTTTGTGTGTGAGTGTGTAGAGTACATAGGGTCATATTTACTGAAAGCTGCGGCTGAGGCCTGGTACTGGCGGCCCTCTGAGCCCGCGTCCATGGCCAGGTCATAGGAGCCCTCTAGGGCCCCTGCAGCACCGGAGGCCTGGGGCCAGCCCTGCTTCACCAGCAGCACTGTCCCAGACACAGACACAGAGAGATTACACACACACACCCTCACACACACAGAACACAGAGACAGACACAGAAGACAGACATGGATTGATAGTAATTGAAAACACACAGCATGCAAATGCACTCACACAAGCTCTTACATAGAGAATACACACAGAGTATACAGTACACACATACAGTCACTAGAGAAAGTCTACACACCCCTTGCAGTCTTCACATTTTACTGCCTTAAAATTACATTTTAAAAAATGTAACAAATTATCATTTTCCTACAAATCTACAGAACCTACTCCACATTTTCGAAGTGAAAGAAAAATTATAAAATATTTTCAGGTATTTTGGTGGCAGCATCATGTTATGGGTATGCTTGTCATCGGAAGGGACTGGGGTGTTTGTTAGGATCAAAATAAATATGAAAGGAGTAAAACCCCAGTTAGAAAGTTAGAGGAAACCCTGCCTCAGTCTTCTGAATACCTAACCCTGAGATTTTTCATCGGGAAAATTACACAAATGTTTATGCCAAAGTCACACCAGAATGGTGTCGAGTGTTCCTCAATGGTCCAGTCTCAGTCCTGACTTTAATCTGCTTGGAAATCAGAGACAAGAATTTGAATATTGCTGTGAATCAATGATTCTCAACCAAATTTACTGAGCTTGAGAAATTCTGACAAAAACAAAGGATATATGTTGACCTAAGAGTTGTGCAAAGTTGGTCGAATCTTATTCAAAATGATTCACAGCTGTAATGGCTGCCAAAGGTGTTTCCACCAAGTATTAAGTCTGGGTTGTGAAGACATACACAATCAAGACATCTTTGTTTTAAATTTTGTATTAATTAGGAAAATGTTGTATAATTTTTTATTTAACTTTGAAATGTGGAGTAGGTTGTGTACATTGGTAGGAAAACATTTTTAAATACATTTTATTTTTTTATTTTAAGGCAGCAAAATGTGAAGACTGTGCAAGGGGTGTGTAGACTTTCACTAGGCATTTTATACACACACACACACACACACACACACACACACACACACACACACACAGTACAGAAATAGAGTACATAAACACAAATAGTGTGCACACACACTAACATACACAGAGAAGACACACACAGAGAGGACACATATACAGTAGAATACATAACGTTTCACACAATCAACACACACACACACAATCAATTGGGCTTAGTTTTGGACATATTTTCTTGTGTTCATGCCTAGTAAACATGACCCAGCCCAGTAAAGCAGTGCCGCACTGCACTGTAGACGACAACATGGCACAGCTGTCACAGCTCTCACTGACCTATTTTACTACACTCTTTGAAGCCCATCAAACCCACTGGAGCTCCAGGAGAAATGCAGTAAAACCACTCTACACATAACAAATATGGATCACCACCAACCACTACTAGCTACCACGGCTAGGGTCAATTCCATTTCAGTTCAGTCAATTCAGGAAGTAAACTGAAATTCTAGCGAAAAAAAATCTCATAGATAAGCATGGATGAAATTTGAATTGAAATGTACTTACTGAATTTAAAAGGAATTGACCCCAACCCTTGTACCTACCTAAACCTTCCCTCTCCATGCACAGAGGTTGAGAGATGCATTACATTGGAACTATATTCATGTGTACTAGCTAGCATAAGGAGGTGATAGAGACCTGCTTCTTGCCATCTCAACGATAAATAGTATTACAGTATTTACGATAATAAAAAGCCAATTCAACCCCAGGTTATTTCAGTTTCACTAAGTAACAAACATCTCAAGCCATCATATAACAACAAAGGGCAAACTTAACCAACAACCATACTAAGGCCTACATCTGAAAAACGTTTATCCCAATAAAACAGAAAATAAATTAGGAATGATCTTATTAACAATCATTTTTGTGGCCATGGCCAACATGTACTCTATAACACACACACACACACACACACACACACACACACACACACACACTTCTGGAATCTGAACAGAACTGTCTAGGGCACTGCGTGGATACAATACGAACAAAGCCTCTTTAGCAGCTCTACATAAGAGTACTCAAAGCATTGTGAAAGCTCTGGGGTGAAGTTTCCCGTAGTTACAGGTCTAGGATCAACATCCCTCTCACCCAATCCTAATCTTAACCATTAGTGGGGAAAATGCCAAACTGATCAAAGATCAGTGTCTAGGGGCAAATTACCTTCTCCTTCCACGTTCTGAGAAGGTGCCAAGATTAGACACATGACAATGTCTAGATCCCATTCCATGAATACTGTGAATATGTGGATTGAGACGTTCTGGCGTGCTGCGGGAGTGCTGTGAGTGACGCACTCAAGAACTGTGCGTGCAGGTGTTCTTACCTTTGAATAGCATGCACCAGCAATCTGATTCATGTAGTGTGTGTTCTATTACATGTGTGTATATTCTTAGATAGAGTGGATTTCTAGTTTGATAAAACTGTGTGTGTGCCTTATGTGCATGTCTGTGTGTGCTTGCAAGCATGTTTGTGTGTGCTTGCTCGGATGTGTGTTTCCGTGCATGTTCATGTGTGCATGCATTTGTGTGTGTGTGTTCTTACCTTGGGGATAGCCTGGGCTGCCAGTCTGGTAGAGGTTGGGTGTGTAGGTAGGAGCCTGAGGATAACCTGCAGGATAGCCTGAGGACAGAGAACAGAAGCCTTTTAGAACATCATCCACTGAGTGAGTGGGTGAGTGAGTGAGTGAGTGAGTGAGTGAGTGAGTGAGTGAGTGTGTGTGTGTGTGTGTGTGTAGCACGCGTGTGTGTGTATATGTACGTGAATGCACGTTAGTATACAAGTGAATGTGTGTGTTGTGAGATGGAAGGACAAAAGGAGGACAGCAAAGAGACAGTGTTCCAGAGTGCCTGTGTGGAGGAGACAAATCACAGTTTATTACTCTATGGAGCTTCCATCTCCCCACATCCCTGTCACAGTGATTTACACTGTGCACCTGATTCATAAAACATATGGATTGGGCAATGCAGTGGATGCAACACCATCCACATACAATGCTAGAGGCGTCACTACAGATCCTGGTTCGATCCCAGGCTGTATCACAACCGACCGTAATTAGGAGTTCTATAGGGCGGCGCACAATTGGCCCAGCGTCGTCAGGGTTAGGGGAAGGTTTGGCCGTGGTAGGCCGTCATTGTAAAATAAGAATTTGTTCTTAAGGGAAACATTTATATGTCTTTGAATGGCCTAGTCAAAGCCCAGACCTCAATCCAATTGAGAATCTGTGGTATGACTTAAATATTGCTGTACACCAGTGGAACCCATCCAACTTGAAGGAGCTGGAGCAGTTTTGCCTTGAAGAATGGGCATAAATCTCAGTGGCTAGATGTGCTAAGCTTATAGAGACATACCCCAAGAGAGGGTGAATAGTTATGCACGCTCAAGTTCTGTTTTTTTGTCTCATTTCTTGTTTGTTTCACAATAAAAATATTTTGTATCTTCAAAGTGGTAGGCATGTTGTGTAAATCAAAGGATATAAACCTCTCCAAAAAAAAGGCAACAAAATAGGAAAAATGCCAAGGGGGTGAATACTTTCGCAAGCCACTGTAACTGACCGCTCACTCTCTCCTGGTTACTTGGATATATATTGATCTATTGGTTTCTTCATATAACCACAGTCTTGTCGGTACAAAACAAACCTACTCTCTCTCAATACGTCCTATCGAATTGAGGCTGTTCTGAGGGCAAAAGGGGGTGCAACTCAATATTAGCAAGGTGTTCCTTATTGTTTTGTACACTGTAAATAGTGCATTATATATTACGCTAGTAATCTAGGCATGGAAGTGTCTTTGGCAGCATCCCAAATGTCACCCTGTGCCCTATATCGTCAATTTCTTTTTACCAGGGCCCATAGGGCTCTGGTCAAAGCTAGTGCACTATATAGGGCATAGAGTGCCATTTTGGGATGCAGCCAAAGACACTGCAAAGCCTAGATTATAGTATTGTCAAAAAGCAATCAGATGCAAACTAAAAAGCACACAGCATTTCCCTGTAAATGGAAAATATGGGGTATGGAAGATCGAGAAGAGGAACATAGAAGACAAATATTTACTTGATGGTAGGCGTCCTATAAGGAAAATAAAGGGGTATGGAATGTGGAGAGAATATGGAAGAAAATTGACAATATTAACTTAAGGTTAGGCAGACCTATATATTATGAACGTATGCCTTCTCTATGCTACAATGACAGGTGCAATTAATATGACTATGAATTGTACTGATCGCATAGCAATCACACTAAAACAAAGTAGCCTATTATTGGAAATAACAAGACAATAATAAGAATGCAGGAGCAGCCTGTGTGTGTGTCTCAATCCTGAGGCTACACACCACCTACGCAACCTGATCCGACGGCGCACACACACAAATTAGCCCTCATATTTATGGAACAGTGTGACTGTGGACTAATTGTGAGCAAAAGAGAATCAGCCAGAGACAGAGAGAGAGAGGTAGAGAGAGAGAGGTAGAGAGAGAGAGTGTGGTAGAGAGAGAGTGTGGTAGAGAGAGAGAGCGGTAGAGAGAGCGGTAGAGAGAGAGATAGAGAGAGAGGTAGAGAGAGAGAGAGAGTGGTAGAGAGATAGACACTGAAAGGGAGGGAGGAACTGAGGGAGGAATGGAATAGAGGGAGGGATCCCTACTGTCAGCAGTATCTGTGAACGACAACTGCCCTCCCTTGGCCTGCTGTCCCCAGGGGTGTCTGTACATGTGTGTCTGTGTATGTGTGTGAGCTCCTGCATATGTACCTCTTCCCTCCCTACACACAGCTTCCATAACACAATGCTACTGCAACCACTGCAAGCGTCTGTCCTTTCTCTTAACTCTCTGATCAGCTGTAACTTAAGGACGAGCAGCAATGCATTGTGGGTAGGAAGAAGGGACTAGAGAAGGAGCTGAGGGCACCTTTAAAATAATCTCTCTCTTATCAAAGCCAGTGATGTGGTAACAGCCTGGCCTATGAATCACAAGCCAAGTAACCGGCCCTGCCCTCCTGAGCCAGTGGAGAAAAACACCACCAGAGAAATCACATTTCTATTTCCACACTCATTTTCCTGCCTTCCCTTTTCTCACCTTTCTTTGGACATACCGTGCAAATTATAATTTTGTTGCACAGACAGCTCATTCGATGCATAGACTCATCCGGTGGTGGATGCACTACTCCTACATGCATATGGATCATACATCCTAATACAGCATGTGACAGAGGCGGTGACACTGACATTTGGCTTTCGGTGACAAAACAGCCCATTATGCCAACCAGCCAGGAATCACCAATGGACTCATGTACATGATAATGACTATTAGAGGCGCTTACTAATCATTACCATTCTACCACTCTTACTACAAGGGTTTGTTTTGTAAAACACATCACAATATACCACTACGACACCATTTCCGTACATCAGTTTTCCCCATCAAAAATATATTGAAGGCACCCAATCGTTTTATGACCCACAGACTGCTTAATGGGGGGAAAGGGGAGGAGGGACTAAGAAACGGCAAAGTTTGTATCGGTGGGGACACCTTCAATGCTGCACTGTCCTTGTAAAACAAAAAATAATTAATCTCCATTGTAAACCCCCGTCATGGGGATGACAGGAGAGAAAATGGAAAGCAACTGAAATGAATTAAAGTGCAAAAGAGAGTAAGTTATTTCAGAAAGAGAGCAGGGAAAGGATATGGAGTGGAGTCCGAAATGATTGACACCCTTGATAAAGATTAGCAAAAATTACTGTATAAAATAATTCAATTACTGAGCTATACTTTATGCTAAAAAAATACATCATACAATACTAATACTCAGAGAAAGAGATTTTGTTTAGCAAATAATACATTTTTGTCAAAAAGGTAGAGGTCAAAATGATTGACACCCTTGTTTTCAATACCCCACCTTGCGAGGATATCGACCTCACCGTGCGAGGATAACGACCTCCCCGTGCGAGGATAACGACCTCCCCGTGCGAGGATAACGACCTCACCGTGCGAGGATAACGACCTCACCGTGCGAGGATAACGACCTCACCTTCCGAGGATAACGACCTCACCTTGCGAGGATAACTGCACTGAGCCTTTATCTAAAATGTTTTATGAGTTGAATAACACATTGGTAGGGATCTTAAGTTTCAAGTTTTTATTGTCACATGTGAAATGTCTTTCTTGCAAGCTCTTTCACAGCAATGCCGTAATCAATATCCGTAGTACTATAATAATAAAAAGTTAAGTAGAACAAAAACACACGAGAAATAGAAATAAGAAGAATACGAGAAAATAAGTAAGCTATATACAGAGTCAGTTCCAGGGTCAGTGCCAATACCATATTTACAATGTGCAAGGGTAGTAGAGTGGTAGAGGTAAATACAGTGCCTTCAGAAAGTATTCACACTCCTTTACTTTTTCAAAATGTTGTTGTTGTTACAAAGTGTGATTAAAATGGATATAATTGTCTTTTTTTTTGTCAACAATCTACACAAAATACACTAATGTCCAAATCACCTTTGGCAGCGATTACAGCTGTGAGTCTTTCTGAGTAAGTCTCTAATAGCTTTCCACACCTGGCTTGTGCAACATTTGATCATTATTATTTAAAAAATTCTTCAAGCTCTGTCAAATTGGTTGTTGATCATTGCTAGACAACCATTTTCAAGTCTTGCCATAGATTTCCTAGAAGATTTAAGTCAAAACTGTAACTCTGACACTTTGGATTTGTGTTTTACGTTATTGTCCTGCTGAAAGATGAATTCATCTCCCAGTGTCTGGTGGAAAGCAGACTGAACCAGGTTTTCCTCTAGGATTTTGCCTGTGCTTAGCTCCATTCTGTTAATTTTCTATCCTGAAAAACTCCCCAGTCCTTTATGATTACAAGAATACAATATGGAGAGTAGTATTCAGTAATGTGTTCATGTTGGATTTGCCCCAAAACATAACATTTTGTATTCAGGACAAAAACTGAATTGCTTTGCCACATTTTTTGCAGATTACATAGTGCCTTGTTGCAAACAGGATGCATGTTTTGGAACATTTTTATTATTTTATTCTATTTTAAAGTCACCATTGGCCTCATGGTAAAATCCCTGAGCGGTTTCCTTCCTCTCCGGCAACTGAGTTACATTGTAGTGACTGGGTGTATTGATACACCATCCAAAGTGTAATAAATAACTTCAGCATTCTCAAAGGGATATTCAATGTCTGCTTTTTTCTCCCCCATCTACCAATAGGTGCACTTCTTTGCAAGGAATTGGGAAAAACTCCCTGGTCTTTGTGGTTGAATCTGTTTGAAATTCACTGCTCGACTGAGGGACCTTACAGATAATTGTATGTGTGGGGTACAGAGATGGGATAGTCATTCAAAAATCGTGTTAAACACTATTATTGCACAAAGAGTGAGTCCATGCAACTTATTATGTGACTTGATAAGCACATTTCTACTCCTGAACTTATTTAGACATGCAATAACAAAGGGGTTGACTCAAGACAGTTCAGCTTTTCATTTGCAATACATTTGTAAACATTTAAAAAACCACACAATTCCACTTTGACATTATGGGTATTGTGTGTAGGCCAGTGATAAAAAACATCTAAATTTATTCCATTTTAAATTCAGGATTTAACGCAACAAAATGTGTCACCACAATACTTGAAAATCAAAGACCAGTGGTGGGTTTGGCGTTGAAATGACAATGCATAAGCAGAAAATAACCGTATACCTACTGTAAAATATGGTGGTGGATCTTTGATTTTCAAGTATTGTGGTGGCAACACCATGTTATGGGTATGCTTGTCACCGGAAGGGACTGGGGAGTTTGTCAGGATAAAAATAAATATGAAAGGAGCTAAGCCCAAGTAAAATGTTAGGCGGAAAACCCGTCATAGTCTTCTGAAAACCTAACCATGGGATACAGTTTTAATTTTCAATGTGACAATTACACACATTTGAATACCAAAAACCCACCAAAATGGCTTTCCAAGAGGTATTGAGTGCTCCTTAATGGTCCAGCCTCAGCCCTGACTTAAACCCCGCTTGAGAATTGTCCATCAATGATCCCCAAACAAATTTACTGAGGATATATGTTGCCATAAGCGTCGCTCAAGATTGGTAGAATCTTATTCAAAATCATTCACATCTGTAATGGCTGTCAAAGGTGCTTGGAGACATGCAATCAATACTGCTCTATATTTTTGCAAGATTTTATATAATTTGTCTTTCACTTTGAAAATGTGGAGTAGGTTGTGTAGATCTATAGGGACAAAATCGAATGTATTCCCTATTTAGCTAAATGTGAAGACTATGCAAAGGGTGTGTGGACTTTCACTAGCGACTGTGTCGAGACAGTGAGTTAAATGACGAAGCATTCTTGTTTTTATAGATGCAACAGAAAGCCAATGTGTTCCATTGAGCCCATTTCTGCCATTACTGGAGTGTGTTGCAGAGGTCATTACAAACGCTTCCTCTGTCATTACATTAACGGTAAAAATAAAAAACGAATCGCACAAGCAAGAGTGGTGAAGTGTAAAATGAAAGCAATCAATCCAGCGAGATTTAAGTGACAAGTGGATTTTGCACCCCTCAAACACAAGAAATAGGTGGGCGGGGCATGCGCATTCCTACACACATGCATACACACACACAGTATTAGTATGGCATTGATGCTGTTATTGTTGATGTTGTTGTTTTGGCACTCACCTGCATATGCTATGTTCTTAGGGTTGCCGTATGGTGTCCCGGGCTGGACAGGACTGTACACAGGATTCATGTTGGAAGACAGTCTACCCTTACTGCAAGGAGAACAGACAGAGAGAGACCGAGAGACACAGAGCGAGAGAGAGATATAAACATATGGTGAGAAGAAAGCCATGGCATTCAATAGTTATTAATTGAGAATATGCATAAGCTCAGAGTTGGTGTTCCATAGCCATCTTAAAGACATCTGACGTCTGCAAAGCTAAAAGGTACTCCACAAAAACTACCGTAAAACTCACAATATTGTAGCAGGTCTGATCTTGAAAGTTGTTTTTTCGACGTTCGTGAGAAGGCAGCAATTTATTTCCGCAGCTTAAAAGTAAATCAGGTAGAAAATGCGAAAGCACACAATACAATTGTTGCTAAATAAAAATGTGTAAAATACAAATATTTCTGTATTCTGAGTATTACGGTATTTTTTACTGTTTGGAACATCTTCAACGGTCAGATAAGAACACCCAAGTACAAACGTGACTGACATACTAGGACATTCTTTAACCTGAGCTCATTTGTTTGCAACACTTTTCTCCACTTCTTTCTCAACCTGTTTCCACCACCCATCTCTTTCACACACATGCAAGAACTGAACCACACACATACACAAAGACTCTCTGTCTCTCTTGACAGCCATTCATATTTAGCTCGTTCAAGATTTCTAAGAAGGTTCGCGAGGCTTCTCTCGTTCTCTCGCGCATGCACACACACACACACACACACACACAACTTTGCAGACGACCCAACAGTTGCAGGCTTGATTACCAACAATGACGAGAGAGCCTAGAGGGAGGAGGTGTGTAGTGTCAGGAAAACAACCTCTCACTCAACGTCAACAAAGGAGATTATCGTGGACTTCAGGAAACAGCAGAGGGTGCACACCCCTTTCCACATTGACGGGACTGTAGTGGAGAAGGTGGAAAGTTTTAAGTTCCTCGGCATACACATCACGGACAAACTGAAATGGTCCACTGACACAGATAGCATGGTGAAGGCGCAACAGCAACAGCACCTCTTCAACCTCAGGAGGCTGAAGAAATTTGGCTTGTCACCTAAATCCCTCACAAATTTTACAGATGCACAATCGGGAGCATCCTGTCGAGCTGTATCACCACCTGGTACGGCAACTGCACCGCCCTCAACCGCAAGGCTTTCCAGAGGGTGGTGAGGTCTGCACAACGCATCACCGGGGGCAAACTACCTGCCCTACAGGACACCTACTGTCGTGGAAATTCAGTACTGAGAGAGACTTGGTCTTGGTCATTTCTTCAAACAATCATCTTTATTTAATATCGATTAATTATTGCAATAATGAAACCGTCGACCGCACACTCTAGGTTGTGTTGCCGAGAGCTTAACTGATAATGAAAAAACAGCAATCTTATATAGGCCCTAAATGCTCAGTCAGTCATTTCTACCGTTCCCACAAACCACCTTGGTCAATCTCCTGGTTATCTGCACAGGATGTTGTTTTACTACCAACCCGGCTTAGTTTCCCAGATGCCAGGAAGATGAGACAATTAGACATTGTTCTAAACTCTTCTAGGCCATCTCTATCTTGGGTCACACACAAACATCTTATCTATAGAATGCCAGCTTTTAGAATTTTATCACCAAGTCATTGTCAGCTCAAGCTATCCCTAGCAAAACCCATTTCCTTAACCAGATGCCCAGACTAACTGCAGGAAGCTAGAGTGGACACCATAAAAACTCTGCATTTAGCAGGCCAGTCTTACTTTTAGTTAAATATATAACCGTTTACTATTAATATCAAACAAATCAGGTAAGTATGTCATTTTTCCCTAACACTACAACACCCGATGTCACAGGAAGGTCAAAAAGATCATCAAGGACAACAACACCTGAGCCACTGCCTGTTCACCCCACTATCATCCAGAAGGGGAGGTCAGTACAGGTGCATCAAAGCTGGGACAGAGAGACTGAAAAACAGCTTCTATCTCAAGGCCATCAGAGCGCTAAACAGCCATCACTAACATTGAGTGGCTGCTGCCAACATACAGACCCAAATCACTGGCCACTTTGATAACTGGGTTTTATAAAGGTATAATGCCACTTTAATAACGTTTACATATTCTATATTACTCAACTCATATGTGTATATACTCTATTTCATACCATCTATTGTATCTTGCCTATGCCGCACGGCCATCGCTCATCCATATATTTATATGTACATATTTTTATTCCATCCCTTTACATTTGGGTGTATAAGGTAGCTGTTGTGAATTTGTTAAGATTACTTGTTAGATATTACTGCACTGTCGGAACTAGAAGCACCAACATTTCGCTACAATCGGATTAACATCTGCTAACCATGTGTATGTGACAAATAACATTTGATTTGACACACACACACCTCTCTCTTCGTCCTAGGAGGCAGTTAGCCTAGCGGTTAAGAACATTGGGCCAGTAACCGAAAAGAAGGTCTCTCGTTTGAATCCCCAAGCTGACTAAGTGAAAAATTTGTTGATGTACCCTTGAGCAAGGCACTTAACCCTAATTGCTCCTGTATGTCGCTCTGGATAAGAGTGTCTGGTTATTGACAAAAATGTATAATGTCCTGTGTGTAACCCAAGCAGCCAGGAGCCTATCACCAGTCTAGAGGGCAGCCCAGGAACAAAAGGACCTCCCTCACATTAGAGAGCTCTCTCCCAGTGTGTGTGTGGAATTTAATCAAAGTTGTAAACAGTACAGTGAAATGCGTACTTACAATGCGTACTCAACAATGCAATAATACTAAGTCAGATAAAAATACACGAGAATATGTGTGCACACTTGACGAGTGAGAGAAAATGACTTCTTCAAGTCAGTAACCCTTCCACTCACAGCAGGGTCATATTCATTAGTGAACACTGTAGCAAAACGTTTAGAAATGTAAAATGAAAACGAGCGTTTCTTATTGGAATAGTTAAGGTAGTCCCTTCCTGTTTTGGACCATTTGCTTCCTTTTCGTTCCTATTGAATATGAACCAAAACTGGCATCATACGTAGATTGTGTTCATTAGGGCATGAAAGGTTTTAAAACGTTTTGCAACTGACAGCAAAAATGAGGTAGGCTCGTCCTGTTTCCATTTTGCCTAATAAACAATAACACAACCCTGGTTTCCTCATCAGCTGTGTGACCATTGATGTGAAAAGTCAAACCCTGCCTGGACACCTATGCATACCCCACAAGACATGCCACTAGAGCAGAGCAGAGGCATGGGACCGATTTCAAGTTTTCATAACAATCGGTAATCTGCATTTTTGGACGCCGATTATGGCCGATTACATTGCACTCCACGAGGAGACTGCGTGGCAGGCTGACCACCTGTTACGCGAGTGCAGCAAGTAGAAGTTTCTAGCTAGCATTAAACTAATCTTATAAAAAACTATCAATCTTAACATAACACTAGTTAACTACAAATGGTTGATGATATTACTAGTTTAATTAGCTTGTCCTGCGTTGCAAATAATCAATGCGGTGCCTGTTAATTTATCATCGAATCACAGCCTACTTTGCCAAACGTGTGATGATTTAACAAGCGCCTTTCTTTCGCAAAAAAAGCACTGTCGTTGCACCAATGTACCTAGCCATAAACATCAATGCCTTTATTAAAATCAATACACAAGTATATTTTTTTTAAACCTGCATATTTAGTTAAAAGAAATTCATGTTAGCAGGCAATATTAACTAGGGAAATTGTGTCACTTCTCTTGCGTTCTGTGCAAGTAGAGTCAGGGTGTATGCAGCAGTTTGGGCGCCTGGCTCGTTGCGAACTGTGTGAAGACCATTTCTTCCTAACAAAGTCTGTAATTAATTTGCCAGAATTTTACATAATCATGACATAACATTGAAGGTTGTGCAATGTAACAGCAACATTTAGACTTATGGATGCCACCCGTTCGCTAAAATACGGAACAGTTCTGTATTTCACTGAAAGAATACACGTTTGTTTTCTAAATGATAGTTTCCGGATTTGACCATATGAATGACCTATGGCTCGTATTTCTGTGTGTTTATTAGATTAGAATTAAGTCTATGATTTGATATTTGATAGAGCAGTCTGACTAAGCGGTGGTAGGCAGCAGCAGGCTCGTAAGCAATGCTTGAAGCACAGTGCTGTTTATGACTTCAAGCCTATCAACTCCTGAGATTAGGCTGGCAATACTATAGTGCCTATAAGAACATCCAATAGTGAAAGGTATATGAAATACAAATGGTATAGAGAGCATTAGTCCTATATTATTATAACTACAACCTAAAACTTAACTGGGAATATTGAAGACTCATGTTAAAAAGAACCACCAGCTTTTATATGTTCTCATGTTCTGAGCAAGGAACTTATACGTTAGCCTTTTTACATGGCACATATTGCACTTTTACTTTCTTCTCCAACACTGTTTTTGCATTATTTAAACCAAATTGAACATGTTTCATTATTTATTTGAGAATAAATCGATTTTTATTTATGTATTATATTAAGTTAAAATGCAAGTGTTCATTCAGTATTGTTGTAATTGTCATTATTACAAAAAATATATATATATTTTTAAACAATTACAAAATATATATATTAAATCGGTATCGGCTTTTTTTGTCCTCGATATCGGTGTTGAAAAATCCTAAAATCGGTCGACCTCTACACCAGAAGTCTCTTTACTGTCACCAAGTACAGAACAGACTATGGGAGGTGCACAGTCCTACATAGAGCCATGACTACATGGAACTCTGTTCCACATCAAGTAACTCATGCAAGCAGTAAAATTTGACTTAAAAAACAGATACAAACACACCTTATGGAACAGCGGGGACTGTGAAGATACAGGCAGACACATGCATACACACACACACAAAATACGCACTATACACATGTACACATGGATTTTCTGTTGTAGATGTGTGGTATTATACAACAGGTTGGTCTAATCCTGAATGCTGATTGGTTAAAAGCGCATTCCAGCCGGTGTCTATGCCATAAGTTACAACGGCTATGACGTTAAAAT
Organism: Brachymystax lenok tsinlingensis; assembly: GCA_030435695.1. NCBI lineage: Eukaryota > Metazoa > Chordata > Actinopteri > Salmoniformes > Salmonidae > Brachymystax > Brachymystax lenok. Next base: position 41,847,945 of record CM059795.1, on the reverse strand, counting down.
GCCTATTTCCTCTGGTCCATCTGATTACGCAATCCACGGTCTCATCGGCCCAGGTAGGGAAGTTATAAACATGATCTCCACTATAAAAAGTATATAGACATTTTCTCACATTTTCAACAGTGGAGATTTGTATGAACCTTAATATCGGTCTGACATTTGCAACATTGTTTCAATATTCAAATTCGATCTCCAACTGTAACCAGGTAGGCAAGTTGAGAACAAGTTCTCATTTACAACTGCGACCTGGCCAAGATAAAGCAAAGCAGTTCGACACATACAACAACACATAGTTACACATGGAGTAAAACAAACATACAGTCAATAATACAGTAGGAAAATAAATCTATATACAAAGAGTGCAAATGAGGTAAGATAAGGAAGGTAAGGCAATAAATAGGCCATGGTGGCAAAGTAATTACAATATAGCATATAAACACTGGAATGGTAGATGTGCAGTAGATGAATGTGCAATGTAGAAAAACTGGGGTGCAAGGGAACAAGATAAATAAATAAATATGGTAGGGGATGAGGCAGTTGGTTAGGCTATTTACAGATGGGCTATATACAGGTGCAGGGGTCTGTGAGCTGCTCTGACAGCTGGTGCTTAAAGATGGTGAGGGAGATAAGTGTCCAGTTTCAGAGATTTTTGTAGTTCATTCCAGTCATTGGCAGCAGAGAACTGGAAGGAAAGTCGGCCAAAGGAGGAATTGGCTTTGGGGTTGAGATATACCTGCTGGAGCACGTGCTACGGGTGTGTGCTGCTATGGTGACCAGCAAGCTGAGATAAGGTCGGGCTTTACATAGCAGGGACTTGTAGATGACCTGGTGCCAGTGGGTTTGGCAAGGAGTGTGAAGCGAGGGCCAGCCAATGAGAGCGTACAGGTCGCAGTGGTGGGTAGTATATGGGGCTTTGGTGACAAAACGGATGGCACTGTGATAGACTGCATCCAATTTGTTGAGTATAGTATTGGAGGCTATTTTGTAAATGACATCACCGAAGTCAAGGATCGGTAGGATGGTCAGTTTTATGTTTGGCAGCATGAGTGAAGGATGCTTTGTTGCGAAATAGGAAGCCAATTCTAGATTTAATTTTGGATTGGAGATGTTTGATGTGAGTCTGGAAGGAGAGTTTACAGTCTAACCAGACACCTAGGTATTTGTAGTTGTCCACATAATCTAAGACAGAACCGTCCAGAGTAGTGATGCTGGACAGGCGGGCGGGTGCGGGCAGCAATCGGTTGAAGTTAGTTTTACTTGCGTTTAAGAGCAGTTGGAGGCCACGGAAGGAGAGTTGTATGGCCTTGAAGCTCGTCTGGACGGTAGCTAACACAGTGTCCAAAGAAGGGCCAGAAGTATACAGAATGGTGTCGTTTGCGTAAAGGTGGATCAGAGACTCACCAGCAGCAAGAGCGACATCATTGATGTATACAGAGAAGAGAGTCGGCCCAAGAATTGAACCCTGTGGCACCCCCATAGAGACTGCCAGAGGCTCGGACAACAGGCCCTCCGATTTGACACACTGAACTGTATCGGAGAAGTAGTTGGTGAACCATGCAAGGCAATTATTTGAGAAACCAAGGCTGTCGAGTCTGCCGATAAGGATGTGGTGATTGACAGAGTCGAAAGCCTTGGCCAGATCAATGAAAACGGCTGCACAGTAATGTCTCTTATCGATGGCAGTTATGATGTCGTTTAGGACCTTGAGTGTGGCTAAGGTGCACCCATGCCCAGCTCTGAAACCAGATTGCATAGCAGAGAAGGTACGGTTGGATTCGAAATGGTCGGTAATCTGTTTGTTATCTTGGCTTTCAAAGACCTTAGAAAGGCAGGGTAGGATAGATATTGGTATGCAGCTGCTTTCCAGTCTTTGAGAATCTCAGATGACACGAAAGAGAGGTTGAACAGGCTAGTAATAGGGGTTGCAACAATTTTGGCAGATAATTTTAGAAAGAAAGGGTCCAGATTGTCTAGCCCGGCTGATTTGTAGGGGTCCAGATTTTGTAGCTCTTTCAGAACATCAGCTAACTGTATTTGGGAGAAGGAGAATAGGGGGAGGCTTGGGCGAGTTGCTGAGGGGGGTGCAGGGCTGTTGACCCGGGGTAGGGGTAGCCAGGTGGAAAGCATGGCCAGCCGTAGAAAAAGCTTATTGAAATTCTCAATTATTGTGGATTTATCGGTGGTGACAGTGTTTCCTATCCTCAGTGCAGTGGGCAGCTGGGAGGAGGTGCTCTTTTTCTCCATGGACTTTACAGTCTACTAGAACTTTTTTGAGTTTGTATTACAGGAAGAAAAAGCTAGCCTTGGCTTTCCTAACTGCCAGTGTATATTGGTTCCTGACTTCCCTGAAAAGTTGCATATCACGGGGGATGTTCGATGCTAATGCAGAATGCCACAGGATGTTTTTGTGCTGGTCAAGGGCAGTCAGGTCTGGAGAGAACCAAGGGCTATATCTGTTCCTGGTTCTAAATGTCTTGAATGGAGCATGCCTATTTAAGATGGTGAGGAAGGCACTTTTAAAGAATAACCAGGCATCCTCTACTGACGGGATGAGGTCAATATCCTTCCAGGATACTCGGGCCAGGTCGATTAGAAAGGCCTACTCGCTGAAGTGTTTTAGGGAACATTTGACAGTAATGAGGGGAGGTCGCGTTTGACCGCAAACCCATTACGGATGCAGGCAATGATCACTGAGATCTTGGTAATGAAAACAGCAGAGGTGTAGTTGGAGGGCAAGTTAGTTAGGATGACATCTATGAGGGTGCCCGTGTTTACGGCTTTGGGGTTATACCTAGTAGGTTCATTGATGATGAACGTGTAGGGGTCGGGAGTCGGAACGAGAGAGAGAGGCAGGCAACGTCAGACAGTCGAAATCATGAATAAGATGGCATAATTTTTATATACATATACATATATACAAAGAAATGTAAATTGAAAAAAGGTCAAATGAAACAAAGTGCAGCTGGTTTGCAGTCTTTCCAGCTGCAGTTTGAATTTATTGTGTTAGCTGTGTTGTTGACTATCTCCTCTGAACAAGTGTCCTGACGAGAGAGCACATTTTCTATGACGGGCTAAATCGTGCCTAATTAGCTCATTGTTATGGCTGTATCCAAATAAATGTCACTAGAAAACAGCTTAAACAAAAGCAGCTGCTGTTGTTATTCTGTCAGCACTGTTTGACGTGACTGCAAGTTAGCCGTAATTGGCTAGCTAGCAAGCAAGGAATAAAAATGTTGCCAGCCAGTATGGCAATGGAACATTTAGAACGAACGACTGGGTCGTGTCCATAGATACAGAACAAAAAGACTGAGTCATTCAACCGGCAACCGAACCAATAGAACAAATGACCGCCGGCTTGGGTAGCAACCCTAGATTTGTTTCGGGACTATATCTTGTGGAAGGATGAAATAATACAGTTGAAGTCGTAAGTTTACATACACTTACGTTGGAGTCATTAAAACTCGTTTTTCAACCACTCCACAAATGTCTTGTTAACAAGAAATTTGTGGAGTGGTTGAAAAACGAGTTTTAATGACTCCAACCTAAGTGTATGTAAACTTACGACTTCAACTGTATACATTACAAATACTGACCTATATAGTATGCTAAAAAAAAAATGAAATATTTTATACTAAATACAATTGATCAGAGAGATGGATTTTTTTAATACCTCACATTGCGAGGATAACGACACTGAGCCTTTTTCTCAATTGTTTTCATGAGATTGGACACACAGAGTGATCTTAGACCATTCCTTCATACAGAATCTTTCCAAATCCTTGAAATCCTTCCTCTGCGCTAATGGACTGCCTTCTTCAATTTTCAATAGTTGACAGTAAGAATGGCCCCAGGACCAGTGAAAGCAAAATAGCCCCAGAACATCAAAGATCCATGAGCAAATTTTACAGAAGGTATGGGGTTCTTTTCTGCATTTTTCTTCGACGCAAAACTCACCACTGAATTAGAGGTCGACCGATTAAAATCGGCATGGCCGATTAATTAGGGCCGATTTCAAGTTTTCATAACAATCGGTAATCTGCATTTTTGGATGCCGATTATGGCTGATTACATTGGACTCCACAAGGAGACTGTGTGGCAGGCTGACCACCTGTTACGCAAATGCAAGGAGCCAAGGTAAGTTGCTAGCTAGCATTAAACTTATCTTATAAAAAACTATAAATCTTCACATAATCACTAGTTAACTACACATAGTTGATGAAATTACTAGGTTAACTAGCTTGTCCTGCATTGCATATAGTAAATGCAGTGCCTGTTAATTTATCATCGAATCACAGCCTACTTCGCCAAACGGGTGATGATTTAACAAGCGCATTCGTGAAAAAAGCACTGTCATTGCACCAATGTGTACCTAACCATAAACATCAATGCCTTTCTTAAAATCAACACACAAGTACATTTTTTTTAAACCTGCATATTTAGTTAATATTGCCTGCTAACATTAATTTATTTTAACTAGGGAAATTGTGTCACTTCTCTTGCGTTCTCTGCAAGCAGAGTCAGGGTATATGCAGCAGTTTGGGCCTCCTGGCTCGTTGCGAACTGTGTGAAGACCATTTCTTCCTAATTTGCCAGAATTTTACATAATTATGACATAACATTGAAGGTTATGCAATGTAACAGCAATATTTAGACTTAGGGTTGCCACCCATTCGATAAAATACGGAACAGTTCCGTATTTCACTGAAAGAATAAACATTTTGTTTTCGAAATGATCGTTTTCGGATTTTACCATATTAATGACCTAAGGCTCGTTTTTCTGTGTGTTTATTATATTATAATTAAGTCTATGATTTGATATTTGATAGAGCAGTCTGACTGAGTGGTGGTAGGCAGCAGCAAGCTCGTAAGCAACAGCACTTCAAACAGCACTTTCCTGCGTTTGCCAGCATCTCTTCGCTGTGCTTCAAGCATTGCGCTGTTTATGACTTCAAGCCTATCAACTCCCGAGATTAGGCTGGCATCGTGCCTATAAGAACATCCAATAGTGAAAGGTATCTGAAATACAAATGGTATAGAGAGAAATAGTCCTATTATAACTACAACCTAAAACTTCTTAACTGGGAATATTGAAGACTCATGTTAAAAGGAACCACCAGCTTTCATATGTTCTCATGTTCTGAGCAAGGAACTTACACGTTAGCCTTTTTACATGGCACATATTGCACTTTGACTTTCTTCTCCAACACTGTGTTTTTGCATTATTTAAACCAAATTGAACATGATTATTGCTGTAATTGTCATCATTACAAATATATATAAACAAATATTTATAATTAAAATAATATATAAAAAAAATGTTTTACAAATAATTTAAATGGCCGATTAATCGATAATCGTCTTTTTTTGGCCCTCTAATAAATCGGTGTCGGTGTTGAAAAGTCATAAACTCGGTCGACCTCTAGTCTGAATACTTATGTAAATGTTATATTTCTGCTAAAAAATGTATATACACATTTGCAAAAATGTCTAAAAACCAGTTTTTGCTTTCTCATTATGGGGTATTGTGTGTAGATTGATGAGAGAAAAAAAAGATTTAATCAATTTTAGAATAAGGCTGTAACGTAACAAAATGTTGAAAAAGTCAAGGGGTCTGAATACTTTCAGAATGCACTGTAGCTCAGTATTTGTATAATTTATTTAATACAGTCTTACTTGTTCGTCTTTATCAAGGGTGCCAATCATTTTGGACCTAACTGTATACTACATTGGCCATATATTACACATATATGGGCTATACAATACATTGACCATATATCACAAATATATTGGCCATATACAACAAATATACTGTATTTGCCATATTCTACAAATATATTGGTTATATGATGCACATATACAGTGTACTACACATATAAATCATGCATATTATATACTGTACATATATTACCTAGCTTGAAACATACAATGATTCCCAGGTACAGCACTGCAGGGCTTCCAAGCTGCTACCCACTCACTGCAGTAAGGCCGGTACCTACCTCAGCTATCCCAAAATAAACTGGTGGATTCTTGCTGAGAAAAACAGGCTGCTCTGCTACACACAAAGCATCAAGACTATGGGCTCAGAGGATTCATATGACAGCAGAGTGCCAGTGAATGGCTGTCCAAATATACACACACAAAAAAGCACGGAGACGCTTGAAATCCTTTGTATGTTTTTTCATACATAACTTGTGTATGCTTTGTCCATGTAGGATTATACTTCACTGTATAACACAAGGTGTATACTCTGTCACTGAGTATTAGTTAGAGAGATATTGAGGAGGGATCATATACTTTTTCACTCAAAACACATGTACACTACCGGTCAAAAGATTTAGAACCCATTAAAGGGGTTTTCTTTATTTTTTGTATTTTCTACATTGTAGAATATTAGTGAAGACATCAAAACTATGAAATAACACATATGGATTCATGTAGTAACCAAACAACTGTTAAACAAATATATTTATATTTGAGATTCTTCAAAATTTTCACCCTTTGCCTTGATGACAGCTTTGCACAATCTTGGCATTCTCTCAAAGTTTCATGAGGTAATCACCTGGAATGCATTTCAATTAACAGATGTGCTTTCTTAAAAAGTTCCTTTGTGGAATTTCTTTCCTTCTTAATGCGTTTGAGCCAATCAGTTGTGCTGTTACACAGTTCGGAGGGTGTTGGGGTGGGGGACGGGGGTGTACAGAAGATAGCCTTACTTCGTAAAAGACCAAGTCCATATTATGGCAAGAACAGCTCAAATAAGCAAACAGAAATTACAGTCCATCATTACTTTAAGACATTAAGGTCAGTCAATACGGAAAATTTCAAGAATTTTTAAAGTTTTTTCAAGTGTAGTTGCAAAAACCATCAAGCGCTATGATTAAACTGGCTCTCATGAGGAATGCCACAGGAATGGAAGACCCAGAGTTACCTCTGCTGCAAGAGGATAAGTTCATTAGAGTTACCAGCCTCAGAAATTGCAGCTCAAATAAATGCTTCACATAGTTACAGTAACAGACATATCTCAACATCAACTGTTCAGAGGAGACTGTGTGAATAAGGCCTTTATGGTCGAATTGCTGCAAAAAAAACACTACTAAAGGACACAATAAGAAGAAGAGACTTGCTTGGGCCAAGAAACATGAGCAATGGACAATAGAAAGGTGGAAACTTGTCTAGAGTCTTTGAGTTCTTGGGTTCCAACTGCCATGTCTTTGTGAGACGTGGTGTGGGTGAACAGACGATCTCCCCATTTGTATTTCCCACCGTAAAGCATGGAGAAGGAGGTGTGATGGTGCTTTTCTGGTGACACGGTCTGTGATTTATTTAGAATTCAAGGCACACTTAACCAGCATGGCTACCACAGCATTCTGCAGTGATACGCCATCCCATCTGGTTTGTGCTTAGGGACTATCATTTGTTTTTCAACAGGACAATGACCCAACACACCTCCAGGCTGTGTAAGGGCTATTTTACCAAGAAGGAGAGTGATGGAGTGCTGCATCAGATGACTTGGCCTCAACAATCCCCTGATCTCAACCCAATTGAGATGGTTTGGGATGAGTCAGACCGCAGAGTGAAGGAAAAGCAGTCAACAAGTGCTCAGCATATGTGGGAACTCCTTGGAAAAGCATTCCAGGTGAAGCTGGTTGAGAGAATGCCAAGCGTGTGCAAAGCTGTCATCAGGCAAAGGGTGGCTATTTGAAGAATATGTTTAACACTTTGGTTACTACCTGATTCCATTTGTGTTATTTCATAGTTTTGATGTATTCACTATTATTCTACAATGTAGAAAATAGTAATAATAAAGAAAAACCCTTGAATGAGTAGGTGTTCTAAAACTTTTGACCGGTAGTGTATGTAGGGGGTCCAGTCAAAAATGCATTTTCTGACCTATGGTTCCAAAGCAATTTTTTTTGTATACATGCAGTACCAGTCAAAAGTTTGGACACACCCACTCATTCGAGGGTTTTACTTTATTTACCAAAAAGGTGTTAAACAAATTATTCAAGTAGCCACCCTTTGCCTTGATGACTGTAACGCCCAGGCCTGGGTTTACAGGCTAGAGCGTTTTGGGTTCATTTTGGTTTAGGGGTTTTCACAGTTCTATGGTGTCTAGTTCTATGTTGGGTTAATGGCTCCCAATTAGAGGCAGCTGAGTCTCGTTGTCTCTAATTGGGAACCATTTATATGTTTGGGGATTGCACCTTAGTTTCTTGGGTTATTGTTCATGTCATGTTTATGTTAGGCTTTTACGTGTTCGGTCGGGTTCTTGTCTAGTTAGGTTTCTACAGTCATGTCTAGTTAGGTTTCTCCGTGTTTCACTTAGATTTCGCCATTCATGTTTAGGTTTAGAGTTCTGTGTTCGTGTTTTAGGATTTAGCGTTAGGGCTCACGTCTGTTTCTTCGTTTATTGTTTTGTTTTTCGTTCTGTCCCGTGTGTTATAATTAAATCATGTATTCTGGCTACATCGCTGCGTCTTGGTCTGTCCGTCCAGGAAGATAATCGTGACAGAATAACCCACCAGCAAAGACCAAGCAGCGAGAGACTCGGGAGTGCTGGACCAGGGAGACCTCATCGGATCTCGTCTGGCGCGGAGGTCCGTAAGGCTGCCCAAGAAACTTTTGGGGGCACACGAGGAGGTTGGCGGTTCAGGAGGACTCCTGAGCCAACCCCTCGTGCTTTATGGAGAGAGCGTTGGGAGAGCGTCGCTTGGCGAAGGGAGGCAGTGCTATGCAGTGTTGCGCCACGGTTTCCCTATAGGGATTCAGAGGCGGTGCGAGTGATTCCGCTCCACTCATCAGTCGGGGAAAATAAGTGTTCAGCCAGAAAGAGTGGTGCCATCGCTGCGCACTAAGTCCCGATGCGTCTCCTGGGACCCGGATATCCTGCTCCAGCTCCGTGTGCGGTGTCTCCGGTACATGTCCGCAGCCCAGTCACGAGAGATCCCAGCGCCACTCATTGGTCGGGCCGAGGTCTGTGTGCTACCTGGGAGAGTGGTGCCAGCTCTGCCAGGCCTCCAGTGCGCCTTTGGGACCAAGCTATCCTGTGGTCCCTCACGGGCAGAATCTCGATGCGCATCCACAGCCCAGTCCGAGAGATTCGGCTCCACTCACCCGTAAGGCCAGGGTTAGTGAGCTAGCTGGAGGTATGTCGGCTCTCCGTATCAGGTCCCAGGTCGGGTGGAGGTTTCTACACGTCCAGTCCCGGTTCCACGTTCAAGATCCCTGTTCCACGTTCAAGATCCCTGTTCCACGTTCCAAGATCCCTGTTCCACGTTCCAAGATCCCTGTTCCACGTTCCAAGATCCCTGTTCCACGTTCCAAGATCCCTGTTCCGCGTTCAAGATCCCTGTTCACGTTCCAAGATTCCAGTTCCGTGTTCCAAGATCCCAGTCCGTGTAGTTGTTTCTACTGCGTCCTGTCAACTCCGGCGCGCAGCTCCCGTGCGCTCCGAGAGTCAACACGTCCTGCTCGGCCCAGCGCACCAAGCTCCCGTGCGCTCCGAGAGTCAACCGTCCTGTCGGCTCCGGCGCACCAAGCTCGTGCGCTCGAGTCCAGCGCACGTCCTGTCGGCTCGGCGCGCAGCTCCCGTGCGCTTAGAGAGTCCAACGCGTCCTGTTCGACTCCGGCGCACCAAGCTCCCGATGGCTCAGAGAGCCCAGTTGACCTGTTCCGCTCCCGCGCAGAAGTCGCGGCGTCCGAGCCCAGTTCGGCCTGTTCCCGCTCCGCGCAGAGTGCGCGTCCGAGCAGTTCGGCCTGTTCCGCTCCCGCGCAGAGTGCGTCCGCGAAGTCCAGTACTGCCAGTTCCTGCTCACGCGCAGAGTTCCAGTGAGCATCACGAGGTCCAGTGCGACCAGTTCCTGCTCCACGCGCAGAGTTCCAGTGAGCATCACAAGTCCAGTACTGCCAGTTCCTGCTCCACGCGCAGAGTTCCAGTGAGCATCACGAGTCAATGCGACCAGTTCCTGCTCCACGCACCAGAGTCCCAGTGAGCATCTTGAGTCGGTACTGCCAGTTCCTGCTCCACGCACCAGAGTTCAGTGAGCATCACGAGTCAATGCGACCAGTTCTGCTCCCACGCACCAGAGTCCCAGTGAGCATCATGAGTCGGTACTGCCAGTTCCTGCTCCACGCACCAGAGTTCCAGTGAGCATCACGAGTCCAATGCGACCAGTTCCTGCTCACGCACCAGAGTCCCAGTGAGCATCACGCGAGTCCGGTACTGCCAGTTCCTGCTCCACGCACCAGAGTTCCAGTGAGCATCATAAGTCCGTGCGACCAGTTCCTGCTCCACGCACCAGAGTTCCAGTGAGCATCACAAGTCCCAGTACTGCCAGTTCCTGCTCCGCGCACCAGAGTCCCAGTGAGCATCACGAGTCGGTAGGGCCAGCTTCTGCTCACGCACCAGAGTTCCAAGAAAGGGTCCAGGGCCTCCGGGCCCCACCTGGGACAAAGGAACCCACCTAGATCCCCACGCCAGACTTTTTGGGCGCGTCGAGTCAGCGCCTTTGAGGTACTGCTGCCCTTGAGGCCTGGGTTTACAGGCTAGGCGTTTTGGGTTCATTTTGGTTTAGGGGTTTTCACAGTTCTATGGTGTCTAGTTCTATGTTGGGTTAATGGCTCCCAATTAGAGGCAGCTGAGTCTCGTTGTCTCTAATGGTGGGAACCATTTCATATGTTTGGGGATTGCACCTTAGTTTCTTGGGTTATTGTTCATGTCATGTTTATGTTAGGCTTTTAGGTGTTCGGTCGGGTTCTTGTCTAGTTAGGTTTCTACAGTCATGTCTAGTTGGTTTCTCCGTGTTTCACTTAGATTCGCCATTCATGTTTAGGTTTAGAGTTCTGTGTTAGTGTTTTAGGATTTAGCGTTAGGGCTCACGTCTGTTTCTTCGTTTATTGTTTTGTTTTCGTTCTGTCCGTGTGTTATAATTAAATCATGTATTCTGGCTACATCGCTGCGTCTTGGTCTGTCCGTCGGAAGATAATCATGACAATGACAGCTTTGCACACTCTTGGCATTCTCTCAACCAGCTTCATGAGGTAGTCACCTGGAATGAACAATGAACAGGTGTGCCTTGTTAAAAGTTCATTTGTGGAATTTCTTTCCTTCCTAATGCGTTTGAGACAATCAGTTGTGTTGTGACAAGGTAGGGTTGGTATACAGAAGATAGCCCTATTTGGTAAAAGACCAAGTCCATATTATGGCAAGAACAGCTCAAATAAGCAAAGAGAAATGACAGTCCATCGTTACTTTAAGACATGAAGGTCAGTCAATCCAAGAACTTTGAAGATGTCTTCAAGTGCAGACGCAAAAACTCTCATGAGGACCGCCACAGGAAAGGAAGACCCAGAGTTACCTTTGCTGCAGAGGATAAACTCTTTAAAATAACTGTGCCTCAAATTCAAGTAACAGACACATCTCAAAATCAACTGTTTAGAGGAGACTGCGTGAATCAGGCCTTCATGGTCAAATTGCTGCAAAGAAACCACTCCTAAAGGACACCAATAATAAGAAGAGACTTGCTTGGGCCAAGAAACATGAGCAATGGACATTAGATCGTTGGAAATCTGTTCTTTGGTCTGACGAGTCCACATTTTAGATTTTTGGTTCCAACCGCTGTGTCTTTGTGAGACACAGAGTAGGTGAACGGATGATCTCCACGTGTGTGGTTCCCACCGTGAAGCATGGAGGAGGGGGTGTGATGATGTGGGGGTGCTTTGCTGGTGACACTGTTGGTGATTTATTTAGAATTCAAGGCACACTTAACCAGCATGGCTACCACAGCATTCTGCAGTGATACGCCATCCCATCTGGTTTGCACTTAGTGGGACTATCATTTGTTTTCAACAGGACAATGACCCAACACACCTCCAGGCTGTGTAAGGTCTATTTGATCAAGAACAAGGGTGATGGAGCGCTGCATCAGATGGCCTGGTTTCCACAATCACCCGACCTCAACCCATTAGATATGATTTGGGATGAGTTGGTCCGCAGATTGAGGGAAAAGCATATGTAGGAAGTCCTTAAAGACTGTTGGAAAAGCATTCCAGGTGAAGCTGGTTGAGAGAATGCCAAGAGTGTGCAACGCTGTCATCAAGGCAAAGGGTGGCTACTTTGAAGAATTAAAAATATATTTTGATTTGTTTAACACTATTTTGGTTACTACATGATTCCATATGTGTTAATTCATAGTGTTGATGTCTTCACTATTATTCTGCAATGTAGAAAATAGTAAAAATAAAGAAAAAACCTTTGAATTAGTAGGTGTGTCTAAACTTTTGACTGGTGCTGTACATAAAACTGCATAAAACTGCATTAAGGTTGGGAAATAAAATAAAACATCTCAAATACAGAAAAACAAGTAGCGAACATGTCAGGACATCCATCATCCACCCAAGCCCGTGACAGAGTAAATGCAGAGATAAAATTGCTGTGCTTATAATGTGAAGAAATAGCCTAATAGTTTATCAACATTTGAAGCTAAACGTTCTGATCTGTTGAATCAGAACGTTTAGTTTTGTTGATGCTAGTGGTTGTATTCATTTGGGGTCTATCGCATCCCACAACTGTCCCAGACTATGTTTGGAATATTTATTTATTGCACAGAATAGAATAGGTTGACTTTTGTACTCTGGGGGGATAGTAGATTGACATAGGCTAGTGCTTTTGCTGTTCGTTAGGCCTACTCATCTTGTTGGCTGACGAAAAGCAAATGTGAAAAGTTCTTCCAATATCTTCAATATGCACCTTGGAATTGGATAAGAACACGCACAGTTGTGTCCCTGATGTGCCAGACTTGTAGCCTGTGAGAAAGACCCAATCACGTGACTGAGAGCCATGTGAGTGAGAGAGGCTTTGTATTGCGCAGCACACTCAGGGAGAAGGGCACAACGCAGCACTCCGGGCCGCAAAAGGCATGGATTTTTTAGGGTGCATTACGGCCACAAAGGGGATGCCGCTTTAGAATTCGAGGCATTATCAAGTGCTTGTCAAATTGTGAGTGAGAGACTAACGAAGTGCACAAAAAACAAGGCAGAGCTCATGCCTTTCATGCAACTTTTTTCAAATCATCATTAGTCGTATCACGCAGCCTTACAATGTATTACAAATCAAAACATATAGCCCAACGTTTGTAGAACAAGTAAAGTTAAATGAATAACTAAATTAAGCATATAGGAGTACCTATTTCCTTGTTAACCGCTCAACACAGAATAGCCGCATGCGCGCACTCCCTCAAATCGTTTGGAGAAAATAATAATTTTATTCAGCTTTGTTCAATTGTATTCTTCATACTATAAAACAATATAAAATAATGCCACGGAATTATAAACAAATCTCGTCTGATAAATTAACTTGTGTAGCCAACAGCCATTTGGCATAGCCACATCAGGACCTAACATAAGGACAACGCTATGCTAGGGCTGGGCGATATGACGATATATATCATGTGACGATAGAAAAACGTCTCTCGTTTATTTCACTGTGTGGCAAATCACACTCTTTACAGCAGTATTTTTCGTCAATTGGACGACGCTTTGCACGTGCCGTGTGGAAGGAAATTTGCAACACAAACAAACATGGAAGAGAGTGAACGTGACACGGAGCTCGTGCCTAAAAGGGGGGCTACTTCGGTTGCATGGACGTGGTTTGGGTATGAAAAGTGACACGGACCAGAAAACCATCCACTGCAAAATATGCCGCAGGCCGGTCCCGGCAACAGGCTCAAACGCCACTAACCTCTTTTACCACCTACACAAGAACCATGTGAAACAGTACGGAGAGAGTCTACGGATGAGACCCAAAAAAGTACAGTCGAGTGCTCAAAACAAACCCCCCGACTCAGACGTTGCAAGAGGCTTTTGCCCGCGGCACATCATATGGCAAAGAATCACGAAGATGGAAGGAGTTAACAGCTGCCGTTACAACTTACATCTGCAAAGACATGGCTCCAATTTAAAGGGTCGAGAAATGGGGGTTTCGTGAGTTTGTGCTAACACTCGACCCAAGGTACCAAATGCAAATTTATATGTGACACGTATTAATGCCAAAATAACAGGCAAGCCCCCTGTTTTGCATGCCTATATTTATTTTGTTTGCAACTATAGTTGAAGTGTTTTCTATTTACCTTTTAAGATTTTATACAGTCATATTTTATATTTTGTTACATGCTTAATTTAAAATTTGCACAGGTTCTGAATAAATAAATTATCAAATATGAGTAAGTACCTTTCTATTTGTTGAGTATAATTCAAAATGTAATAAGAAATAGGCCTTTACATGTGGTAATTTTATATCAATTATTTATTCATTGGATTTACAGAAAATGTGCTATATTGTAATATGAGATTTTGGCCATATCGCCCAGCCCTACTCTATGCTATTCTTTTCTTCTGAAATAGACAACCTTTTCTTAATATTATGCTTCTTTAAACTTGTCTAAAATAAATAACAGATTTATTGTGAAGGTGTCGGCTACATTACATGTACAGTTGAAGTCGGAGGTTTACATACACCTTAGACAAATACATTTAAACTCAGTTTTTCACAATTCCTGACATTTAATCCAGTAAAAATTCCCTGTCTTAGGTCAGTTAGGATCACCACTTTATTTTAAGAATGTGAAATGTCAAAATAATAGTAGAGAGAATGATTTATTTCAGATTTTATTTCTTTCATCACATTCCCAGTGGGTCAGAAGTTTACATACACTCAATTAGTATTTGGTAGCATTGCCTTTACATTGTTTAACTTGGGTCAAACGTTTTTGGGTAGCCTTCCACAAGCTTCCCACAATAAGTTGGGTGAATCTTGGCACATTCCTCCTGACAGAGCTGATGTAACTGAGTCAGGTTTGTAGGCCTCCTTGCTCGCACGCGCTTTTTCAGTTCTGCCCACAGATCTTCTATAGGATGGAGGTCAGGGCTTTGTGATGGCCACTCCAATACCTTGACTTTGTTGTCCTTAGGCTATTTTGCCACAACTTTGGAAGTATGCTTGGCGTCATTGTCCATTTGGAAGACCCATTTGCAACCAAGCTTTAACTTCCTGACTGATGTCTTGAGATGTTGCTTCAATATATCCACATAATTTTCCTGCCTCATGATACCCTCTATTTTGTGAAGTGCACCAATCCCTCCTGCAGCAAAGCACCCCCACAACATGATTCTGCCAACCCGTGCTTCACGGTTGGGATGGTGTTCTTCGGCTTGCAAGCCTCCCCCCTTTTCCTACAAACATAAAGATGGTCATTATGGCCAAAAAGTTCTATTTTTGTTTCATCAGACCAGAGGACATTTCTCCAAAAATGACGATCTTTGTCCCCATGTGCAGTTGTAAACCGTAGTCTGGCCTTTTTATGGCGGTTTTGGAGCAGTGGCTTCTTCTTTGCTGAGCGGATTTCCAGGTTATGCCGATATAGGACTCGTTATACTGTGGATATAGATACTTTTGTACCTGTTTCCTACAGCATCTTCACAAGGTCCTTTGCTGTTGTTCTGGGATTGATTTGCACTTTTTGCACCACAGTACGTTCATCTCTAGAAAACAGAACGCCTCTCCTTCCTGAGTGGTATGACTGCTGCGTGGTCCCATGGTGTTTATACTTGCGTACTATTGTTTGTACAGATTAACGTAGAACCTTCTGCCGAAATTGCTCCCAAGGATGAACCAGACTTGTGGAGGTCTACCATTTTTTTCTGAGGTCTTGGCTGATTTCTTTTGATTTTCCCATGATGTCAAGCAAAGATGCACTGCCTTGAAATACATCCACAGGTACAACTCCAATTGACTCAAATTATGTCAATTAGCCTATCAGAAGCTTCTAAAGCCATGGTATCCATTTTCTGGAATTTTCCAAGCTGTTTTTAAAGGCACAGTCAACTTAGTGCATGTAAACTTCTGACCCACTGGAATTGTGATAAAGTGAATTATAAGTGACATTTTCTGTCTGTAAACAATTGTTGGAAAAATGATTTGTGTCATGCACAAAGTAGATTTCCTAACCGACTTGCCAAAACAAGAAATTTGTGGAGTGGTTGAAAACTAGTTTTAATGACTCCAACCTAAGTGTATGTAAACTTCCGACATCAACTGTATTTATTCAACGTTTTAAAATGGCTTTTAGGCTATGTGTGGAAGCCAGGAGATGCTAAATGTGTTTATGTTAATTAATGGTCAATTACAGTGATTACCGTTATTTGCTTGACAATCACCAGCTCACAAAATTTTGTGACCGCCACAGCCCTAATCCTATGGGCATGTTACGGAGTCATTGTAGACTCGAACACACACCCTTTGGCAGCCTCCTCGACAGGGTTCAGAGGTACAACATTCCAAAAGAACAACTCCGACATTCCATCATTACACAGTACATGGAGGAGGCCTACGGAACAGCAGCGGAGAATTCTGTACACACATTCCAGCCGAGCTCCCCCATAGAAAAAACCCTGTGTCTGTCAGCTCCTCAGCTCTGCATCAAAACACAGAACACAAATTAAGGGAAGGGCTCAAGTGAACATGTGGAGGTTAGAGGAAGAGAGGAAGACAGGAAAGGAGTGAACCCATGACGTCAGCGGTAGAGAGAGGGGTGGGGGGTGGGGGTTGTGCCTCCTTTACTACAGCAAAACAGGAGCTGTTACAGGAACTGCAGGGCTGTGGAGAGAGAGATGGGATTACGATGCATCCGAAATGGCACCCTACTTCCTATATAGTGCACTAGTTTTAACTAGAGCCCGCATGGAACCCACCAAGGAATCGCAATTTATCTAAATTATTCCTCAGTCAATCAGCAGTCAGCCAAGAGACTTCTCTATTCACTGTGAGCCTGCGCGCCTCATAACTTTGAGGTGTGTGTGTGTGTGTGTATGCACACTGAGTATAACAAACATTAGGAAAATCTTCCCAATACTGAGTTGCACCCCCTCTTCGGGGCATGGACTCAACCCACAGGGATGCTTGCCCATGTTGACTCCAATGCTTCCCAGAGTTGTGTCAAGTTGGCTGGATGTAATTTGAGTGGTGGATTATTCTTGATACACACGGGAAATGGTTGAGCGTAAAAAAATCAAGCAGCGGTGTAGTTCTTGACACAAACCAGTGCGCCTGGCACCTACTACCATACCCCGTTCAAATACACTTAAATGCTTATGTCTTACCCATTCACCTTCTGAATGGCACACATACACAATCCATGACCCGTGGCTTAAAAATCCTTCTTTAACTTCATCTACACTGATTGAAGTGGATTTAAAAAGTGACATCAATAAGGGATCAGTGTTAGCAGTTGATGATACTCTTCAATAACACAGACCCCAAAGCAAATCGGGGAGAAACATAGGAAATATTCTTACAATAGCTTTCACCTGGATTCACCTGGTCAATCTATGTAATGGAAAGAGCAGGTGTTTTTAATGTTTTGTATAGTTAGTGTATGTGTGTGAGAGTGTCTGCACTTTGTTTGTGTGTGTGTGCGTTTGAGAGAGAGAGAGACAGAGTGTATGCATTTGTGTGTGTGTGTTTGTGTAAGTTGAAAATGCAAATGCGTTTGCTGCTGTGTGTTTGGGTTGTGCGTGTTCGACAGTATGTGTGTGTGGAGACTTGTTTCAGCGGCACCAGGGCTACCTAAGGTGAGAGAGAGTTCAGATTCCCTCTGACACATCTGTCCCTGAGGACCGAACAACGAGCCAATCAGCTTCCTACTGCCTGGTCCAATCCTCCTACTGACCTGACCCCTCCCCTTCACCTACACATGCACTCCGCGATTAAATTTCCCCTAAGTACAGATAAATGATCAGTCTTCCAATCTTAACCTTAACTATTAGTGGATAAAACTTCATAGCAACTTTACAGCACTGTGCCTTTCACTACAAACAGCCTGGCCACTGGCCAACAACACATGAATTACAATATACTATGTACGTATACAGATAAAGGACTTTCAGAAACAAAAGTTTTAACATGGCATGGTGGAACAGAGTAGGCCTTAGTCATTTTTACATTTGACATTTTAGTCATTTAGCAGATGCTCTTATCAAGAGTGACTTACAGTAGTGAGTGCATAAATGTTCATACTTTTTTGTATTGGTCCCCCATGGGAATCGAACCCACAACCCTTGCATGCTCTACCAACTGAGCTTCACAAGACATTAAACGATGAGAAACGGTGTATCATTAACAAAGAAATCAGCCATTTAGACACATTAAAACAAGTGCCTTTCCACAGATATTGGAGCATCTCCACATCTCTGTGGTGTGTTTTGTCTCACTGCCCTCTGGAGCCTGGCAGATCACACAGCAGCACCCACACTGACACAGATGGTGGAGCAGCAGATTCGCCCCCTGCGACACAGTACTAAGCCACAGTCCAGTGTTCACCTGGAACATGTTCAGCAGGCCACAACGAAGTGGAACTGGACCGTTCAGGTAGAAATATGTTATGTAGAACAAACATGCCTCTGACTGGTAGAATAGGGATTCATGTCATTTCTATCTGCAATGTTCCACAATGTTTGCCTATTGAACATGGCCCTGCTGCACTGAAGGATGTCTTCAGGTTCATGACCATGTGGGGCATCATCTTTGAGGTGACTTTCAGTCCTGTTGTGAGGACAGCACGAGCCTTTTCACACCAAACTACCGGACTACAAATCCCACAATGCCCTGCATTGCCAATGTGTCTGTTCACAGTGCCCAGTGCTAACCCAATGCAGTCATCTCTGTGTTTGTTTGGAGTTTTCATTACATTTTTACAAGTAATCTCTGTAGATTTGCTTTATGGTAGATGTGAAACAAACCACAAAAAAAGCAGATTGTGACATTGAGACATTAAGCTAGACTAGTCTCGGTGCTTCTGCCCTAGGCCTTGCTGCATGACTCAGTGAGCTTTGGAGATCCCCACCAGCCCCAGGTAAACCAACTATAAAGACACATACACAGCGTGGAGAGATAAAGTGGGATATAAATAAAACATTTGAAGAAAAAACAGTGAAGAAAAAAATCCTCAACATCCCTGGGGTATCTTCAAAGACAGAGACAGGGGAATTGTTCAGTTGGTCATAGCCGCGGGCATGTTGGTTCATCACTCTCTCTCGTTCTCCTCTATTGCTCTGCTCAGTCATTATTTTCTCTCGCTCCCTCCCTTGTGTTGTTGGTAAAGGCAGGGAGAGCCCAAGGGGTGATTGTGAAGCACATCCATGGTTTGATAAAGCCAGGAGAGGCAGGAGGAGTGTAGTGGGTTATATCGCTGCATCACTACAGATACAGTATTTGGCAATTGAAAACAACATTGAAAGTAGTTGATATACCCCAAAATCTCTATCTAGCCCCTTCCTGTAAGCTACATCGGTTTACTGTAGTATACGCAAGTATAAGTAACTGCAAGTGTAGCTACCAGTGCACAGTGAAAGGGATAGATCTCAAATACAGATGCTTGCATTTTTTTTTACACTAAATCTAAGGCAAAAGAGACAAGTATATATGGATTCTGAGGTTTCATCAATCAACATCCACAATATAAAGATGACACTCATGCCAGTTCATCCTGTCCTTCCAGAGCAATAAAGGGGTGTTACCAACCCAACACAAGGTGTGCATCCAAAATGGCACCCTATTCCCCTAGCCCAAGGGTGCCATTTCAGATGCACCCCTTGTGTTGTGTTACTAACATCCCCTTAAGGCTCCCCATAGGGCTCTAGTCAAATGTAGTGCACTATGTAGGGATAGGGTGCCATGTCAGATGCACAAAATTGGCAAGCCTACACAGGCCTAAATCCTGTTTTTAAAGTCCTAAAGCAATGCACATTGTCAATAAACCAAAATATTTGGTTTTGTTAATGAAGCAGCAGCAAATGACATCTACATTTTTCAAAATATGAATTGTTTGGACATGCAACAGGCTATTGGCTAGTGATCTGTTCTTCGAAAATGAAAATCACAGCTACAATATTTGTAGTATTATTCTTGTTCTTGTTATATTGTAGTGTTATTACAGTATTATTTTTATTATGCATGATTATATTATGAATATTAGGCTTTTTATTATTATCACTGAACAGTTTAGATTTGATAATAGGCCTATTTTTTACCTTGCACAATTTGCCCACCTAGGCCTATTGTAACTTCATAGCTACTGAAGGGCTATTTTGCAATCGTAGCAGCCTACTTTCCAAAAGCATAATCACCACCACAAATAGAGAAAGGTCATTAAAAAAACATTTCCCCGGTAGCTATTGCACGCATACGCCTACAATGCATCAATTAATGTCAGCTCTTGTCCTATATCAAACTGAAAGATTGACTTGGATTCAGCTGATGTGAGAATGTGAAATAAATAGTTTCCCCTATATGTCCTCTCTATCATGTGGATGCGGTCGTGAAATAATTACACCGCTCATAAATGTACTTGTTTTATTTAAATGTCACACATTCAAACTCTCGACACCATTTTGAGCAACACGAACCTTTACCAACAGCCGAACTGCTGCTGCATGAGTAGGAAATATGTGTCGCTGAGACAAGAGGTCGGCAGCAATTCCTTTGCACTCACTCTCAGTCCCTGTCATGTTTTATAATGCATACTTTAGGTCCAAAGCCGTTGCTACCGCGGAAAGGCTACATTGTTGCACACATCAAGCCGCATTGTTACACACAAACACTATTGTCTTGTTTTCTTTGCCCTTGGATCTATGTCGTGCAACGTGTAGCCTAGTCTATCCATCTGTAATATTTTCGACCATGCATGACCATTACATATTTTATATATGCACAGCAAATCTATATATTTACATTCTCAGGACACATCTGTCTAAAATATTAGATCACGTTATAATATCAAACTCACCAAATGTCAAAATTCTATGCTGAGTTCGGTGTTGTCACTGTTTTCCCTTTATCAGTGCTGGCAGTTTTCTCCAAGGTTTGCTTCGGTGGGTTCTCTAAGTGGTGCTTTGGTAACGTCGACATCCACACAAAGTGGGGGGGATGGGAATATTGAGAGAGCGAAGGAGAGGTATCAGAGTGGCAGTAAAACCACAGAGTTTCTAACCCCAGAGGCGCAACATCACGATACTTCCGGGGATGCAAGCAGACCAGGCCGGTGTTTGAGAAGTAATTTAGAGGTTATTTTTCCCCCCCTAGTTTTACTTTTTCTCGAAATTTAAAGGCACACCCTAGATTAAAGCCAATGGAGTTGGACAAGTTATTACTCCAACCACGTAAAATGTACAAACTGACAAGCGTTCGTCAAAAACAACTATATTAAAGGAGAGCCTTGATTTGACGGTCTGCATATGCGCAGTTCAGCCCGAGACGACCGTTAGACCGGGTGACTATTTATGCGCAAGATCTTAGCTAGCCAACGTCGCCATAACATCGCCTACAAGCGTTATCTATTGGAAAATCAGTTTAGGTCTTCATATTGTCTTAGGTAAAACCTTGCAAACACAAGGGGAGGAAGTTTTTCTCATAGGTGAATGTCAAACAGGGACCAATTCAGAAGTCTCGCTACCAGAGGAGGCTGGTGGGAGGAGCTATAGGAGGACGGGCTCATTGTAATGGCTGGAATGGAATAATGTAATGGTATCAAACATATGGAAACAACATGTTTTACTCCGTTCCATTTATTCCATTCCAGCCTTTACACTGACACCGTCCTCCTATGGCTCCTCCTACTTGCCTCCTCTGCTCACTACCTCACACATCTGTTCATCCATCAAGTTCACTGGATTTGGAAATATGCATTTATTTAGAAAAAATATGACATAATTCTGTATTAAACTTTGTCTGATTGATGTGTTCTTTTTAATGTGTGTGCAATGGGAAATATACACTTTCAAAAAGCACC
The DNA here is from genome assembly GCA_030435695.1 of Brachymystax lenok tsinlingensis. NCBI lineage: Eukaryota > Metazoa > Chordata > Actinopteri > Salmoniformes > Salmonidae > Brachymystax > Brachymystax lenok. The sequence goes on along the minus strand of CM059795.1, from coordinate 41,826,109 downwards.
ACTTGAATCCCCTATAGCCCTCAAACTCAACCTCAAAGCCAGTTCCACTGCATTTTTCATTGTTCCCCTCTAATTGTTCCCCTCACTGCATTTAATTATCAGGTATAACAGAAAACTAGCAGGCTCCGGACCTCATAGGCTAAGCATTGAATACCTTTGCCCTATAGAATGAGCATGACAATAGCAGGGAGGTTTTCATATTTTATTTAATATTTTTATTTCACCTTTATTTAACCAGGTAGGCCAGTTGAGAACAAGTTCTCATTTAAAACTGTGACCTAGCCAAGATAAAGCAAAGCAGTGCTACAAAAACAACAACACAGAGTTACACATGGGATAAACAAACGTACAGTCAATAACACAATGGACAAATCTGTATACAGTGTTTGCAATATAAGAAATATGTGCCTTTAAAAAACAAATTTGATGTAGTTCTGTCCTTGAGCTGTTCTCGTCTGTTAATGTTCTGTATTATGTCATGTTTTATGTCTTGTGTGGACCCCAGGAAGAGTAGCTGCTGCTTTTGCAACAGCTAAATGGGGATCCTAATAACATACCCCAAAATACCAAACTAAACAAAAACTCAAAAGCCTCAGCCCCAGAAAGCTACCAGGAGGTTAATTAAAGGGACAAAAACATGCAACAGAATTTAGGGCCAAACTTTACAGTGGCAACTGAAGATAAACACACCAGACAAAGAATCTAATCTAATCTATTTAAGTTACCTTAGCTGGTTTTGTGTAAGGTATTGATGTTAGGTGAGCTAGCAGCAGGTAAGTGTTAATTTGCAGATTGCACAGTCTCCTGAAATCTAATGACATTTGCAGACCCTCCAGTCTAATTCTGCTTTCATCACCACAAGTAACGTGATATGCCTGCGTAGTTTACAGAATGACTTTACTTGAGCACTCTTTCCTAGAAGTCATAGAATTGCTTGCTGTCATAATAATGTCATAACAGGTGACAGCTGATGTGGCACAATGTCACATAGTTATTTTACAAGTTGGCTGGTGTTTTACCAAGCAAATTAGCTGAACCACACATTGGTTTGTGTCATCATGATTGTTGAGATAATTGTCAAGACTAGCTGTCATGAATGTTATTGAAATATGATATGCGTTATGTAGCCCCTTTTGGACAGAGGGCTTTTCAAACAGCTAGAAGTCAGTGTTATTTCAGGCAGGCCAGTGGATTGGGTTAAAGAAGGTCTGTTATCTTAACAGGACATGAAGTTGGTGGGCTGTGTCTAAAAACACCTATACTCTAATCATAGGGCTACTGTACCATTGACCTCCGATTGAGTAATAGACCCAGTATCCTACAATATCCTACAGAACACACTAGTAGAGAAATGCATTTGGTGGGCTATGATGAATGTTGAGAGACTGTCGTGTTATGTAATTTCATGTCATGGAACTCAGTGGGTCACTGCTGACTTTGCTGACCATGATCTTCAATACAATAGTGTGGTACTGATAGGGGTAGGAATAGGACCATCTAGTGGCCACGGAGTGTACAGAGAGAATAAATAGAGTCCGGTTGAAGGTCAAACCCTGAGACAGGGGCTTCAGTTTGGTTTGGCAGGGTATGCTGACATACCCTAGCTCAAGACCAAAAAATATAAAGGTAGGCTACAAAAATGTAGACTAAAATCATTCCAATCCCGATTAAATCGCTCGGAGAGAAGCTGTCAGCCTGCACCCCTTTCTCACTTTAAGAATGCAGAGCGCAGAGACATTGCGAGACAGTTTTCTTTGCTGGTCAGCTGTTTATTGCCTTGCATTTGAACTCAGCCAGCTGTTTTATGCACTGGTTACTTTCCCATTGATGTTGGCATATGCGGCACATCCAATAGGCTAGGAGAAGATCAGCTTCCCCTAAAGTACATTTTATTAAATGTACCAAAATTAGCTATATCATTACAAAATGAGCTATATCATTCAAAATACTGGACCAGAGCATGATTTGGCCACAGAGGATCATTAGCTTCTTAAATTTTTTTCCTTTAGATTGTTTTAAGTGTGCAATTTGGGCAGTGTGTTAAGCAAATGGCCTACAAAATAGCTGCAGCGGTCAGTGAAAGGCAGTTAAATAGGCCAATTGCAATATTTCACAATACAATCATAAGAAAAACAAAGTTTAGAAAGCAAATGGCTATTGCTGAAAACAGAAGACAAAGAAAATACTCTCTATTAATCAAAATGATCAAGTCCCAATTCACACCAGCAGAGAGGGATTGAGTTACATTATTATCCTAAATTATGACTATGTGATCTACTCATCACAATAGGAATAGTAGCCTATCTTACATTAGTCTACTAATAAGATGATAGATGTATGCAATCCTTTATTATAAAGATGCAATTTTATAGCAAAAAAATTGCTTCCCCGAACTTGAAACTCAATGGATGTCGGCATTTTAAGTTGGCCTTGTTGTGACTTGATAGCTGTAGTATGCATCTACACTGAACACAAATATAAACGCAACATGTAAAGTGTTGGTCCCATGTTTCATCAGCTGAAATAAAATATACCAGAAATTTTCCATTCGGACAAAAAGCTTATTTCTCTCAAATGTTGTGTACAAATGTATTTTCATCCCTGTTAGTGAGCATTTCTCCTTTGCCAAGATAATACATCCACCGCATGATCATTACACAGGTGCACCTTGTGCTGGGGGACAATAAAAGGCCACTAAAATGTGCAGTTTTGTCAAACAACACAATGCCACAGATGTCTTAAGTTTTGAGGGAGCTTGCAATTGGCATACTGACTGCAGGAATGTCCACCAGAGCTGTTGCCTGAGAATTTAATGTTAATTTCTCTAGCCGCTCCAACGTAATTTTAGATAATTTGGCAGTACGTCCAACCGGACTCACAACCGCAGACCATGTACATGTATGGAGTTGTGTGTGCGAGCTCAGTCCCCTCCTGTACTCCCTGTTCACCCATGACTGCAGGCCAGGCACGACTCCAACATCATCATTAAGTTTGCTGACGACATAACAGTGGTAGGCCTGATCACCGACAAACAATGAGATAGCCTACAGGGAGGAGGTCAGAGACCTGGCCGTGTGGTACCAGGATAACAACCTCTCCCTCAATGTGATCAAGACAAAGGAGATGATTGTGGACTACAGGAAAAGGAGGACCGAGCACGCCCCCATTCTCATCGACAGGGCTGCAGTGGAGCAGGTTGAGAGCTTCAAGTTCCTTGGTGTCCACATCACCAACAAACTATCATGATTCAAACACACCAAGACAGTCGTGGAGAGGGCACGACAAAGCCTATTCCCCCTCAGGAGACTGAAAAGATTTGGCATTGGTCCTCAGATCCTCAAAAGGTTCTACAGCTGCACCATCGAGAGCATCTTGACTGGTTGCATCACTTCCGGTATGGCAACTGCTCGGCCTCCAACCGCAAGGCACTACAAAGGGTAGTGCATATGGCCCAGTACATCACTGGGGCCAAGCATCCTGCCATCCAGGACCTTTATACTAGGCGGTGTCAGAGGAAGGCCCTAAAAATTGTCAAAGGCTCCAGCCACCATAGACATAGACGGTTCTCTCTGCTACCGCACGGCAAGCGGTACCGGAGCGCCAAGTCTAGGTCCAAAAGGCTTTTTAACAGCGCCTACCCCCAAGGTAATCAAACAGGTAATCAAATGTCTATCTAGACTATTTGCATTGTCCCCACCCTTTTTACACTGCTGCTACTCTCTGGTTGTTATCTATGCATAGTCACTTTAATTCTACCTCATGTACATATTACCTCAATTACCCCGACTAACCTGTGCCCCCGCACATTAACTCTGTACTGGTACCCCCTGTATATAGATTCACTACTGTTATTTTACTGCTGCTCTTTTATTTTTATTTCTTACTTATCTATTTTCTACCTAACACTTATTTTTGGCTCATGTGACAAATCAATTTGTTTTGATATGTGCTTGTTTTTGCTGTTCTCCAAAGGGCATTTTAGAGTTTTTAAATAGTGTAAGAATGTAATAAATAAGCTTCAACTTCCAGAAAATTCCTTGGCAGGGATGGACTATGTTATATATGCATTCACTGTCAAATATTACAGTATGATTAGTAATAATGAATCTATAAATAGCTAATGTATATATACTTCTATAAATACAGTTATTGATATTGTTTTGCTGACCCTGTAAACAAACCAATTTCTAATTGGCTATATCCAGATCATTCTAACCATCTCAGACTCAAACCCTCTATATAACGCACTGACCTGAGGCAGTGTCCATGATACAGGCAGAATGAGGTCATCATTATACCTCCATGGGATTGGCTCACTTGCAAGGGAATAGACAGTCTTCTAGTAAGGTTTAAAATTGCGCCAAGGTGATTCCCTACTGAATCAATCTGGTACACCTTAGCATTTCTACTGGGTTCATGTCATATAATTGGCATCATGACTTCTTTCTCAGCAGACCCACATTTCTGCTTGTGAAAATACGTGGGCAGCTTTTATAATGATATTACAACAGTGACACAAGAATACTCGGGTCACAAGTGCACCTGAGCTAAAACAGGAATCTGAAACGGACTGGCCGTAGGGCAGTTTGAGAAAATGCCAGATGGGCTGGTCAAACTTTAGCCCAGTGGTCTGGTCAAAAAAAAAAATATTATGCAGAAGGACCATTATTTGGCTAATAATGGGGGTTTGAGGAAAAAAGGTTCTCACCAGTGACCCAAAGAAACGGTAACAGTTATCTAATTCATGGGTGTTATTTTAATGCAGGGATTAAGGTGTGTTAGTGTGGTATGCCTTTTTCACTACACACTATCAACATATGCAGTAGTCTAATATCCCTAGTTTCTAAAGGCAGATGAGATGACACATAAAATATAAATAGGCAAAGCAGAGTAAATAGAGGAGGAAGAAGAGGAGGTGGAGGAGACAGGAAGTGAGAACATTCCAGTCCGAAAGGGAAGAAGTAGATGAGTCAGGAGAAAAGGTGTGGCCAATCCAGGCCCCCTAATCCCAAATTATCTAGTTTAGCCCCCGTCTCCGCCTCTCGCTCTCAGATTAGACGTGTGGGCCAGAATCAAAATAAAGGCACCGTCTGTCTCTCTGCAGACAGCTCCTCAACCAAGAACAAACTCTCAACATACACAGAACAAACACTCCTGTCACAAACATATTATTTGGGGTGAGGAATTGTGTCGTGGAGAGCTCACTGACCGTACCAATGGCTCTACTGAAGTCAGGCTGGCTCTGGAGACAGAGTGAGTACTGTAGCTTCAATGTCTCTCGAATATTGTCATGTTGTAGTCTAATCTAGTGTCTACATGTTTTGTTCCTGGATACTGCCTTAGCCGTTACAGGTACTATCTTTACCAAATGTAGTCCTCAATGGCTAAACAAAGCATAAGAAGTTGGGTGGGGCACTAGTATAAGAGTGATATCAGCACTATATAGTACACTTTGAAAGACAGGTTAAGTGGCGTGTGAGGTCTGTAGCAATCTTTGCTCCCATCCGCAGTCCGTGCCACTCGCTCCAAAAACTGTTCTCCCATGTTCTTAAGACTGATACCACAGAAAACAAAATGTAGGGCTCTGTTGATGCCATCAAGATCGATTGATTTGGATTTTTAAACAAGATCAGAATCATTCTAGAAGGTGAATGTTACGATTGTTAAGACATTTCAAACCTCACTCTGCTTGTGCAGCCTGGCCATAATCTAATAAAGCGTTAGCGAACATGTTAGCGAATCAGTGACTCACAGAGACAGGCCACAAGGCAACCACTGGGGATTCAACCGCCGGAGAAAAACAGATTTAGAGCATCAACCATATAAATACAAAACACTTAAAATGGCTGTAGGTCTACCCACTACAGAATCATTGACTAAAATGGGGATGTGCTGAATTGAGACAGAATCTGTCTGACAGTGCATTTCAGTTAATGTGTATAAATGAAATAGTTGGAGCATTTCAGTTTGTGGATAAATTAAGTAGAGCATTTCAGTTAATGTGGATAAACTAAATAAAAGTATAAAAAGTGGTCAAAGTCGACCTGACCGATAGGAAACTAGACATCATAAACTAACCGCAACTCTACTCCACTTCACACTCAATTTCTCCCCCACCCCTCTCTCCTTTCCTCCCTCCCTCTCTTCCTTACTTACTTCCGTCAGCCTCTATCCTAAAACACTGGAAGCTGAATTGGTGTGACCTGTGGATCGATGGAACCCTGGCCTTCTACAAGACGGACAGTAAGCGAGAATTTGAGCACCGAGTGGGCCTCAAGAACAGCTGTGTGAGCGTCAAGTCTGGCCTGGAGTGTGCAGGTGAGGAGGGTGTGTATGGAAAGATTGGGGTGTTCAACAGACAATGGATGCGTCCGAAATGGCAGTCCAAATATCTTTAGCGACCTACAAAAGATTTGTGCCTTTGCTGTGGACCCAAATAAAGCATTGAAATGTACGGTGTCCATATTAGACTGACACAACACCAGTTGATACTGAGGCTATCCTAATATGGACACCCTTATATTGTGTGTGTAACCCTAGCTGTCTCTGTTGTTGTGCAGGTCTCTCTCCCCCAGAGAACCACCCCAGGGAAAACCTGGTGGTGGTGCAGCTTAGAGACAGTACCACAGTGATCCTGTGTGCCAACAGTGAAGACGAGGCACTGTAAGTCTATACCCTTTCTCTTTCCCACACACACACACACACACACACACACACACACACACACACACACACACACACACACACACACACACACACACACACACACACACACACACACACACACACACACACACACACACACACACACACACACACACACACACACACACACACACACTCCCTCGGTTATACAGTACACATTCTTTCTTTCTTTCTCTCTCTCTCACTCTCTCTCGAATTCTCCATTCTTTTCTTTTTAATTTTCTCATTCTGTTTTTACAGAGCATGGAAATTGACAATTCTAGAGGTGAGACAAAACCCAGTAAGTAACCTAGTATATTTCTACAACGTGCACCACTGAGTAGTGTATCAATAAATCCTATATCCATATAACCATATCATACAGTATATGATCAATGCTTATTGGGATGCTCAGAGGACATTCTTGTTTCATCCCTATCCTTATCCTATCTTCTTATCCTTTCCAGTTTGCGTATGACCCGTATGACGACTCCTACCCGTCCGTCCCAATGGGCGGCCACAACACCATCTACCTGGCTCCTGGATCAGGTAAAGACAACACACCCGAGCTCTGGGTCATATTTATTACTGAACACTGTAGCAAAACGTTTTGCAATGAAAAACAAACAATTGCTGTTTCAGTCCGTTTTCTTCCGTTTGGTGCCTAGTTAATATGACTGATGTCAGCAAGTGAACAGTGTGAATCTAGCAATCCTTTCCAAGACTCCCTGAAATCAGTTGTTGAGAAAACTATCCTGGTTATATCAAATCCGACATTTTTGATAAAACACTCTCATATATTCACCTATGCTCCTGTATACAGTGGTACACCTATTATTCAGCATCCTGTCTCACCCTCCATCTCTCTCAGGTACCCACCACATACTGATCCAGAGAGACCCATACGATGGCATAGGAGAGCAGGTGGCACTGGGGCTACTGGCGGGCATGGCGGCAGGCGCTGCTATGCGTTCCTTTCTCTGGATGCCCTTCTTTTTCTGCTGATATAGAAGTCCTCTATAAGCAAGGAGGCACGGCTGGGAAACGCCCAGGCTCATATATGTGGGAGTGCTGCTGTAGGCCTCACTCCTAAAAGTCTTATTTTATTGTCATACTTGAGTAAAAGTAAAGATACTTTAATAGAAAAGGACTCAAGTAAAAATGAAAGTCACCCAGTAAAAGTATTTGGTTTTAAATATACTTAAGTATCAAAAGTAAAAGTAAAAGTATAAATTATTTCAAATTCCTTATATTAAGCAAACCAGACCGCACAATAACAACAACAAAACGTTTTATGGACAGCCAGGGGCACACTCCAAAAAATAAATAGTAAAGTACAGGTACTCCAAAACACTACTTAAGTAGTACTTTAAAGTATTTTTACTTAAGTACTTTAGACAACTGCTGTTGCAGAATATGGGCGCACGTGTGTGTGTTTGTGTCTGTGTGTATCATCATTTGTTGTACATTTGTCCTTAATGACATAGGCTAAATTCACACAGCATATTTAGTATGAATGTACAGTACGTTGTTGTAGAATAATAGTGAAGACATCAAAACCATGAAATCACACAAATGGAATCATGTACAAATCAAAAAAGTGTAAAACAAATCAAAATATATATTTTATATTTGAGATTCTTCAAAGTAGCCACCCTTTGCCTTGATGAAAGCTTTGCACACACTTGGCATTCTCTCAACTAGCTTCATGAGGTAGTCACCTGGAATGCATTTGAATTAACAGGTATGCCTTGTTAAAAGTTAATTTGTGGAATTTCTTTCCTTCTTAATGCGTTTGAACCAATCAGTTGTGTTGTGACAAGGTAGGGGTGAAATCCAGAAGGAAGCACTATTTGGTAAAAGATCAAGTCCATATTATGGCAAGAACAGCTCAAATAAGCAAAGAGAAATGACAGTCCATCATTACTTCAGTCAATGCAGAAAAGTTTCTTATAGTTTCTTCAAGTGCAACTGCAAAAACCATCAAGCGCTATGATGCAACTGGCTCTCTCATGAGGACCGCCACAGGAAAGAAAGACCCAGAGTTACCTCTGCTGCAGAGTATATGTTCATTAGAGATAACTGCACCTCAGATTGCAGCCCAAATAAATGCTTCACAGAGTTCAACTAACAGACACATCTCAACATCAACTGTTCAGAGGAGACTGTGAGAACCAGGCCTTCATGGTCGACTTGCTTAGAAGAAACCACTACTAAAGGACACCAATAAGAAGAAGAGACTTGCTTGGGCCAAGAAACACAAGCAATGGACAAGCAGGAAACTGGTGGAAATATGTCCTTTGGTCTGATGAATCCAAATTTGAGATTTTGGTTCCAACTGCCGAGTCTTTATGAGACACTGAATAGGTGAACGGAGGATCTCTGCATGTGTGGTTCCCATCGTGAAGCACGGAGGAGGAGGAGGTGTGATGGTGTCGGGGTGCTTGCTGGTGACACTGTCAGTGATTTATTTAGAATTCAAGGCACACTTAACCAGCATGGCTACCACAGAATTCTGCAGTGATACGCCATCCCATTTGGTTTGTGCTTAGTGGGACTAACATTTGGTAGTCCCACTAACAAATGTTAGTCCCAGGACAATGACCCAAAAAACACCTCCAGGCTGTGTAAGGGCTATTTGACCAAGAAGGAGAGTGATGGATTGCTGCATCAGATTACCTGGCCTCCACAATCACCTGACCTCAACCCAATTGAGATGGTTTGGGATGAGTTGGACCGCAGAGCGAAGGGAAAGCAGCCAACAAGTGCTCAGCATATGTGGGAACTCCTTCAAGACTGTTGGAAAAGCATTCCTCATGAAGCTGGTTGAGAGAATGCCAAGAGTGTGCAAATGTGTCATCAAGGCAAAGGGTGGCTACTTTGAATAATCTAAAATATTTAAAATATTTTGATTTATTAACACTTTTTTGGTTACTACTGTACATTATTCCATGTGTGCTATTTCATAGTTGTGATGTCTTCACTATTATTCCGCAATGTAGAAAATAGAAAAAAACAAGGGAAAACCCTTGAATGAGTAGGTGTGTCCAAACTTTGACTGGTACTCTATATGAAATGTATGCGGTATGCAACGTATATGAAAAACATAAATGACCCGACCCGCATATTCAGCTGCCTGAGGTTTATGGCACCCCGCAGAACCCTTGACTGCAATTATTTTTTGACTTAAAACATCGAGGTGCAAAAGCTGATTACATTTATTAACCTTAGATCCTGTACTTAATTTCAGGTACAGTTTTCTATTCACTATGTTTGAGTGCAATGCTGTTGTTATTTTCAAATTGAATAAAACTATGGCTATGAAAATTTATATAAGATGACAGAATACTTACTTGCATAATCGTAATTCCTATGTAGAATATAAGGCTTTCACGAGAGAGCATCACTGTTGCCTATATTCAGCCTGTCTGGTGATGGTGTTCCATTGCCCGACCACAGTCCTTCATCTCCTTGGCTTTTCCTCTGTGTCTCTTCAGGGTAGCAACAGTTTCTTTCTATGATATAAGCATAGAGAAACATATATCAATATGGGGTGGCAGGGTAGCCTGGTGGTTAGAGCGTTGGCCTAGTAAAATAAAGGTAAAAAAAAAAATGCACTCTCCTATTTATATATTTGGACAGTGAAGTTAAAACGTTTAAAATGTCTCTATACTCCAGCATTTTGGATTTCAGATCAAATGTTTTATATGAGGCGACAATACAGAATGTCACCTTTAATTTGAGGGTATTTTCATATATATCTGTTTTACAGTTTAGAAATGAATGCACTTTATGTATCTCGTCCCCCGCATTTGAAGGTGTCATAAGTATTTGAACAAAGGGCATTAAATGTAGTCCAAAGTTTAGTATTTGGTCACATATTCCTAGCACGCAATGACTAAATCAAGCTTGTGACTCTACAAACTTGTTGGAAGCATTTGCATTTGGTTTTGGTTGTTTTGGATTATGTTGAGCCCAATAGAAATGTATAGTAAATAACGCATTGGGTGATTTTGGAGTAAATTTTATTGTAAATAAGAATATAATATTTTTCTGAACACTTATACACTAATGTGAACGCTACCATGATTACAGATTATCATGAATGACTAATGATGAGTGAGAAAGTTACAGACTCAAAAAAGATCATGCTCCCATCATTGTGTGATAGGAATATGGGGCCAAATACTAAACTTTTGACTAAATGTAATATACTATAAGTGTATTTTTCCAAATACTTACAGTATAACACCTTCAAATGGGGACTATATACATAAAATGCTTCATTTCTACGGTAAAACAAATATGTAAGAAAATACCCTCAAATTAAAGGTGACATTTTGTACTGTAGCCATTGTATCTCGTATCCAAAATGCTGGAGTATAGAGCCGAATTAAAAGGTTTAGCTTCACTGTCCAAATAAATACATACGGGAATAAATGTATAATTTTTAGACGTCAGTTGTAGCCTACACACTTGTCACTCAATCTACGTTGATGTAGTTTTTCTCCAAAACAATATTCACATGATGATAGTGAACTTCAGAGAAGCAGAAGCAAACCACACCACTAGAGGGAGATAGATCACATGAAACTAACATTTAAATGTTTTCTCCTAGCAGAACTTCGCTAGCCAAAGCGAATGTCTGTGCTTCACATACTCCCCTAAAAGACCTTCACATTAAATATTAGAAACAAGCAGCAATATCACTGTTTGTCCCTCTTGAGAAGCTGTAGCAGCAACGTAGCCAGTATACACTTCCTCAAAATATACTGAATTAATCTCAGATAACTCAAGAACTCTGTAAAGCTGAATCTTGTCACATGCTTCCCAGTTGAAACAGTTTGCGCATATATTATGAAGACATTTTGTTCATAAAAAAAATTATAATAATAACTTGATAAATACTGCACCTCTTAGATGTAAAATTGTGTGACTAAGACTTCCTCAGCAAAATCTCTACATTAATGACAGATTTCTTGATGCATCTTAGATTAATTGGACTATTTTGAGGATGTGTATACTGTCTATGTTGTTGCTACGGCTCTCAAGAGGGACAAACAGTAATATTTCCGTATTTTTTTTGTTGCTGAGGTCTTTTAAGGGAGTATGCTAGGAGCAAACCAAACCTTGTATGCAGGCATCTTTAGCCTAGATTCAGGGGTGAAATTGATGGGAAATGACTGGGAACTGAATTCCCAATTTTTTTTAATAGCCTATTAAACTCTGCTTGTTCATGTGGTTTTTAGCATCGAGTCATAAAGCAAGTCTGACCCTTCTACACCATGCCTTTCCACCATAAAAAATAAACCATCCTACAAAATCAAGTGTTGTTTTTTGTTGTTTGAATTAAATGTCAGTGGTTACAACTTCTTAATAACACTGTAATTCAGTGAACTGATTCATCACACACAATGGGAAGGCTGTTGTATAAAGTAGGCCTACAGTAAGGCAAATTAACATTATAATAATTTACTTAATCTCTAAATGATAATATTATATTTTTTTATGAAGCTTTCAAATCAGCCATGATTAAACAAAACCTTAAATTATCCTTGATTTTCGCTTTAAAGGTCCATGACACTTGCTTTGATGGTCAATGACACCAGTCTGTTCCTCTCTCTTTTTTCTTAACCCTTTCCCAGATTGTGTGGTTGTTTTGAAGATCTTGTATTTGCTTAATAAATTGTTAGCAAACTTTTATACACAAGCTGATGCCATATTGCATAATATAGGCCTACCTACATGTTTTAGCCTACAAATAAATGTAGGCTGTTGCAGTGAGAGGAGACTGCCTCTTTGGCATAGCACACGCTGTTGGAAAAGCAGACAGATAAAACTGTGGTTACTACCTTACTCTTTCTTTCACGTTTAATTGATTGAGCACTTTAGGTTATTTCTTATCATATTACTTCACATCGATAGAAAATTCACTAGAAAGCGATGCAAATGTTACTTTCAGGGAAAGATTCAATCATCAGAAAACGGTGTTTACAAAAATGAAACACGTTGCATTATGGGAGTAGAATGATTGACACGGCAGCCATTTTCCTGCTGGACGCCGTGTTCCCACCATTGTGTAAGAGATAGTAAATACTGAAACTGCTAGACATCCATAACATTTATTTCCTTGCGAAAAAACATTTATATTCACGTCAGGTAAGTGCCATATTTTAGCATGTTGTTTTGTCTAAAACACTTAACCACATTTATATATAAGTTTTAGATTGGTTAAACTTCATTTTATTAAAAAATATCCTTATATTCCGTCGGTGAATAAATGGAAAAGCGACTACCGCGATGCCAGAGGCTTTCTACTTCCACTGGCGGAAGCAGATATAAAATTCGGATCCAATTTCATGTATAGTTTTACTTCGCTTGTACGGTGTGAACAAACATTCACCTACAACTCAAAACAACTTTTTGGATAGCTACAGTTGTCTACTCTGATGTTTTAATACTCGTAGTCCTGATTTTTGCTTTGTTTTAATTCGATATTTGAAAGTTTATGTTCCGCTCTTTGCCAGTACATTGGTAGACTTATTCGATTGCCTCTCCATCTGCGGCCATAATCTTGCGGTTAGAGGCGGCACAATGGTTTGTGGACCCATCCCTACGTTCTAAGCAGTGTGTCTTGATTGGTCGACAGCGAGAAAATTGCCAACTGGATTGGATGTTTTTCGATAGGCGATCTGCATACTAGTTTGATTGGTTGGGCAGTATCCGAGTGTTCACGGGTAGGATACTGGCCCATTGAAATAGATTTCCATGACTGGCCCGCTGTAGCATTGCAGCTGTTCAGCAAAATAGAAAGTTGTCATAACAGAGTAGTACTCCAGATGGAACAATTTCAGTCATCATTTCTCCATAATATCAACATACTAGTTAGTCTGATTAATCAGGCTGTAATACACAATTAATTGGTATATACAGCCTGAGACATTTGTTTGAAAAATCGTCTAAATATGTCTTACAAGCCAAAATGTTTAATGAAATTACATTTACAATTACTATACCGGTTGTACGCGTGGTTTGGCCTTTTGCTGCTCGAAATTTCTGACAAAATATCCACAGAAAAGTATTGTTTACCTGACTTTTTAAGAGAGCTTGTAGGTACAGTGCATTCTGAAAGTATTCAGACCCCTTGACTTTTTCCACATTTTGTTATGTGGATTACATTTTAAAAGTAATCATCAATCTACACACAATACCTGAAAATGACAAAGCGGGAATAGGTTTTTAGACATTTTTGCAAATTTATTAGAAATAAAAAAACAGATACCTTATTTACATAAGTATTCAGACCCTTTGTATGAGACTCGAAATTAAGCTCAGGTGCATCCTGTTTCTATTGATAATCCATGAGATGTTTCTACAACTTAATTGGAGTCCACCTGTAGTAAATTCAATTGATTGGACATGATTTGGAAAGGCACACAGCTGTCTATATAAGGTTTTACAGTTGACAGTGCATGTCAGAGCAAAAACCAAGCCATGAGGTTGAAGGAATTGTCTGTAGAGCGCAGAGACAGGCTTGTGGCAAGGCACACATCTGGGGAAGGGTACCAAAAATGTCTGCATCATTGAAGGTCCCCAATAACACAGTGGCTTCCATCATTCTTAAATGGAAGAAGTTTGGAACCACCAAGACTTCCTAGAGCTGGCTCCCCAGCCAGGTTCAATATCCAATATAAAACAAGATTCTCTGCTCTGATGAAACCAAGATTGAACTCTTTGGCCTGAATGCCAAGTGTCACGTCTGGAGGAAACCTTGCACCATTCATATGGTAAAGCATGGTGGTGGCAGCATTATGCTGTGGAGATGTTTTTCCAGCATCAGGGACTGGGAGACTAGTTTTGAGGGAAAGATGAATGGAACAAGGATTGAGGGAAAGATGAAACAAAATGCAGAGATCCTTGATGAAAACCTGTTCCAGAGCGCTCAGGACCTCAGACTGAGGCAACAGTTCACCTTCCAACAGGACAACAATCCTAAGCACACAGCCAAGACAAAGCAGGAGTGGGGCCAGAGCCCGGACTTGAACCCGATTGAACATCTCTGGAGAGACCTGAAAATAGCTGTGCAGCTACCTGACGGAGCTTGAGAGGATCTGCAAAGAAGGTGTGCTAAGCTTGTAGTGTCATACCCAAGAAGACTCAAGGCTGTAATCGCTGCCAAAGGTGCTTCAACAAAGTACTAAGTAAAGAGTCTGAATACTTATGTAAATGTGATTGTTCTGTTTTTTTGTCATTACAAATTTGCAAAAATTCCTAAACCTGTTTTTGCATTGTCAATGTGGGGTGTACTGTGTAGATTGATACAGGGGAGAGAGAAAAAAACAATTGAATCCATTTTAGAATAAGGCTGCAAAGTAACAAAATGTGGAAAAAGTCAAGGGGTCTGAATACTTTGCGAATGCACTGTATATTCGTTTGGGACCTAGGTTTTTTATTGGATTTTTCCCCCGTCAATAGCTATTGAAGCAAGCATGACATGACAAAGAAAATGGTATATTCTGAATCAGGGGAGGATGGAGAACAATCTTTTTTATTTATTTTTATTCAATTTCCAATATAAAACAAACTTTGCCTAGGTGCTGAACTGAACCATATACCTACCAGCTCTCTAAAAAGTCAGGTAAACAATACTCTCCTGTGAATATTTTTTCTCAAATTTTGAGTAGCAGAAGGACAAACCGCACGTACAACTGGTACAGTAAGTTTAAATGTAATCTTATTTAACATTCTGGCTTGTAAGGAACATTTACAAGATTTTCCACTCAAATGTATCGGGCTGTATATTCCAATTAATTGTGTATTACAGTCTGATTAATCAAGCTACTACATTTAACACTTGGGAAAATTATATTTGCAACTCACAGATTGTATCTAACAGAGCATTGTTGACACATATTCAACATGTTTCAAATGTGGTTTTTCCTGTCTTTCAAGTATAACTAACTCGTCATGGCTCGTACCAAGCAGACCGCCCGTAAATCCACTGGAGGAAAGGCTCCACGTAAGCAGCTGGCCACCAAGGCTGCCCGCAAGAGTGCGCCGTCCACCGGTGGGGTCAAGAAGCCCCATCGTTACAGGTAAAGCATCGGTTCACCTCTAGAAATAAAAGTTTGTGTTCACCATTGAAAGTACACACGTGGATACAGCCCCATTATGACCTGTAGAGCTTGTGTGAAACCACAGAGGTGCTACCAATCCATATTGTTGTGGAAATCACTTGACAATCCTATAAGTCCCTTTGTATGTCCGAAATGGCACCCTATTCCCTATATAGTGCACTACTTTTGACCAGGACCCATAGGAAATAGGGTGCCATTTCAGACGCAAACACTGTTTTCAATTAGCTGTTCAGCAAGTCTTATAACTAAGCAGTGACTGCAGGTAAATGGTCGTCACCACTCAGTCTTTACCATGGCCAGACATGACCAGGGCAGTAGAGTTCAGCATGGGGATATGAGCAGTGAAGTACTATAGTAAAAGAGAAAAGAATATAATAACTTTTCCCCCTAGTCATACTGACAGTGTGTTGGTTCCAGGCCCGGCACTGTGGCCCTGCGTGAGATCCGTCGGTACCAGAAGTCCACTGAGCTGCTTATCCGCAAGCTGCCCTTCCAACGCCTGGTGAGGGAGATTGCTCAGGACTTCAAGACCGACCTGCGCTTTCAGAGCGCCGCCATCGGAGCCCTTCAGGTGTGTGTGTGTGGCTCTGTCCCTCCTAACCCAGATCCTGTCCTAATTGGCCTACTACAAACATCTCAAATTCCTTTTTTTGTGCTGACCCACTGTTCTGCGTGTGTGTGAAAATGTTTCTGTCTGCAGGAGGCCAGCGAGGCATACCTGGTGGG
The DNA here is from genome assembly GCA_030435695.1 of Brachymystax lenok tsinlingensis. NCBI lineage: Eukaryota > Metazoa > Chordata > Actinopteri > Salmoniformes > Salmonidae > Brachymystax > Brachymystax lenok. The sequence goes on along the minus strand of CM059795.1, from coordinate 41,809,562 downwards.
TCTGTTTGAGGACACCAACCTGTGCGCCATCCATGCCAAGCGTGTCACCATCATGCCCAAAGACATCCAGCTGGCACGTCGCATCCGCGGAGAGCGCGCGCTTAGATGCCGCCCTTCTTTCTTTTCTCTCTTTAATGTTTCAGCTCTATTCTCTTTTTTTTTTTTTTTTGCCTCTAACTGTCCTTACCTTCACTCCCTCGTTCCCCCCAGCCTTCCATCTCACTCCTCAGCCCCCTCTCCCTGTATTCTTCTTGGTAGACTTTAGAGTAACGGTGATTATGAGGAGATAGAAACGTGTTTGAAAAGTCTCGTCTCATAGTTTTTGTCTTCAGCAGATGCTTTAGGGTACCTTTTTTGTGCATGTAGTAGGTGTCGCTGATCAGACAAATACACACACACTCACATGCTTAGAACCATGCATCCTCAGCTCTTCTACAACAAAACTCCACTCTGATTGACCAGGGGGAGATATCAGGCAAGTGTGTGTTTTGTGACAGGCGTCGGGTTTCTGCAACACTCACACACACAGGTGTGCAGACCAGAGGGGCGTCGCCCTGGGGCTAGTCTGCTTAAGGGGAGTGGCAACTTCCACAGCAGGGTGCTACTTAAACTAACCCCAGGGCCTCTGCTCTGTCTGACCACCTCCCATTCTCACCCACTTCCTGCTTCATCCTCTACACCGGACCTGGGGTACTCTTCCCGTTCCCTGCCTACTCCCCTGATCCCTATCCAGCCCTTCCGCACTCTCCTGCCCCTCTAAATCGATGGTTGAGGGGGTGGTTGTCTGTGGAGCGCCGTTAGTCTGTTGGCGTGTTGGTGTGAGAGCTCTGATCAGCCAAGCAAATTATATTCAAAGGCAAACAAGTATCTTCTTGGTTACTTACATTTTTGTATTATTACTATCATTGTGGATTTGGTGTCTATTTTTTTTTTTTTATATATATAATTCATACATATATTTTCTTTTTACCACTGCCAGAGATGTCAAAATAGGAATAAGAAAAAACTAAGTGATTGACGTTTTAAGACATGGGAAACTCTTGTTTTTACAGAATTATTTTTAAACAAATCAGGAAGAGCTCTGTTTCATAAGAGAGCTCCTGTTCCAATGGCAGCCACACGGGGCCGATATATACCAGCCCCCTTCCTATTTAGTTTTTCTCACTATCAATTTGTCATTATCCATGATGCTACTCTCAATCTCTTTACCCGATCTCTTAAGATAAGCATTAGTTGTCACACCAGTATAAATTGACAATGTATTAGCAAGAGTTACTCTGCACGTTTGGGTTACTTTCTGTCGCTCTCACTTCTCTAAGTCTGACCATAGAATCTGTCCTTTTCCTTGAAATTTGTGATACACAATATAACCTCATGTTTGTTTTCTTATATTTTTTCTTATTCCTCCAGATTTTCAGATGTTTAAATAAGCTGATGTTTGTATTTTCCAAATTTCTCATATTATGGTGGTAATAAATAGATATACAAAATGGGTGTCTGTCAGTTTCCTTTTCTACAAATGTTTCGCTGTTTACTTGTTGTTGCATGCGTAGTCTGTAAGAGATGTAAGATTTTGATTGATGAAACATTCCCGTGAGCTACCCATTGATTTGAAAGAATATGATTTATAAATGCAACTAGATTACCCATGATTAGCACCACCCCCTTTTGATGGGGGTGGGGGCCACAAAAAATCTGAAATCATGAGGGGCTGGGGTTGCTCGCGTGTCTGTATACCCACATGTGCATCATGCAATTCTACTAATTTTGCCATGGGGCGGAAAGGAAATAGCTGTTTTAGAGCAAATTTCCTGCGATTCTACACATTTTGCCATAAACTGGAGAGAAATGTTTGCAGTTTTTAATATGATATCTGAGTGAGACTGACTGGGCTCCCAAGTGGCGTAGCGGTCTAAGGCACTGCATCTCAGTGCTAGAGGCGTCACTACAGACCCTGGTTTCATTCCAGGCTGTATCACAACCGGCCGTGATTGGGAGTCCTATAGGGTGGCGCACCATTGGCCCAGCGTTGTCCGGTTTAGTGTTTGGCCGGGGGTAGGCCGTTATTGTAAATAAGAATTTGTTCTTAACTGACTTGCCTAGTTAAATATAAAAATGTAATGTGGAAACCCCTGGCCGATAATTTTACCATGATTACTAAATTTAGATACCTGGCCGCTAGACTAATTTACCTATCTAAAAAATGTTAGCTGACATGGGCTAATTGAGTGACTAGCAGTGACTGACATAACAAGAGAAACTGCTGGTGCACAACCACATCTTGAAATTGCACCCTTTTTATTCTTGCAACAGTAAGTTGAGACCCCGAATGAGTACATTCAAAAGGGGTGCGGTCCGCCGGCAGCCAGTTGCCCATCCCAAAAGTTTCCAAACGTGCGGTGGAAAATGAAAATGAGTGTTTCTGAAGTAAAAATAGTATCTCCCTGTTGTGCACTGTTTTTTTTCCCCTTCAGTTTCTTGCTTAGTGCACACAACCCAGGTAGCCTATGTTTATTTATAATTTTTTTTATTTAACCTTTATTTAACATGGCAAGTCAGTTAAGAAAAAACTTGTATTTACAATGACGGCCTACCAAAAGGCAAAAGGCCTCCTACGGGGACAAGGGCTGGGGTAAAATATCTAAATATAGGACAAAACAAACATGACAAGAGAGACCCCACAACACTACATAAAGAGAGACCTAACACGAATAACATGGTATGGCAGCAATATAGCATGGTAGAGACACAACATGACAACGACATGGTAGCAACACAACATGGCAGCAGCACAAACATTATTGGGCACAGACAACAGCACAAAGGGCAAGAAGGTAGAGACAACAATACATCACTCAAAGCAGCCACAACTGTCAGTAAGAGTGTCCATGATTGAGTCTTTGAATGAAGAGATGGGCGGCGTTCGGCGGTCGACGTCACCGGTCTTCTAGCTACCGCCGATCCACTTTTCAATTTCTGTTTGTTTTGTCTTCATTTTACACACCTGGTTTCTATTCCCATAATTACATGTTCCTTATTTAAACCCTCTGGTTCCCCCATGGTTATGTGCGTGTTTGTTCTATGTTAGATGGTCTGTATTTGTGAGCTTGATTTTTTACTACTATTTGGTAGTTTGTATTTTGAGTAAAATATACGTGATTACTCATCTCCGTTTTCCTTCGCCTGACTCTGCTTACCTGCTACACTGAGACACCTGACAGAAACACGCACCTGAAATGGAGTCAGCAGGAGCACACAGCCCTGCTTTACCTGTCGAGGAGCGCGTCCAGCAGGATGCAACCATGTTGCAACATCTCGGCACAGCCATGGATCGCGTGCTGCAAACAATGGAGCGATGGGAGAGAAGAGGTCTGCCAGCGCCTCCACCATCACCTCAACAACCCCCACCGCTGTCCACCCCTCCTTCACCTAATCCCAGTGGGATAAGACTCGCGCTCCCAAGGGAATATGATGGGACGGCTGCCGGGTGCCAGGGGTTCCTACTCCAGCTGGAGCTCTACCTGGCGACCGTCCACCTGGCTCCTTCGGGACTGCGAAAGCGTGCCCGCCCTCGTCTCCTGTTTATCAGGGAAATCCCTGGAGTGGGCCAACGGCGTATGGGGAGAGGGCGAAGCGGCGTTGGACCACTATGAGGATTTCACCCGTCGCTTCCGGGCGGTTTTCGATCATCCACCTGAGGGTAGAGCGGCTGTTTCACCTACGGCAGGGGACGAGGAGCTTTGCATTGGACTTCCGAACCCTGGCTGCTGGAGCGGGATGGAATGACAGGGCCCTGATCGACCATTACCGGTGCAGTTTGCGCGAGGACGTCTGTCGGGAACTGGCCTGCAGGGATACCACCCTTACGTTCGACCAGCTGGTGGGCCTGTCCATCCGGCTGGATAACCTGCTGGCCACCCGCGGACATCAGGGTCCATCAGTTCCATCCCCCAGCACCTCCGCTCCGATCCCCATGGAGCTGGGAGGTGCTGAGCTTAGGGTGACCGGAGGAGGGGCCATTGCCTGCACCAGCTGTGCACCAGGGCACACTGCTGGTCGGTGCAGGGGGGGTTCCTCAGGGAGTCGAGGCAGCAGGCAGGGCACTGTCGTGTCACCCCAGTAGGCACCAGACTCACCCAGAGCCTCCTGTTGCTCACATGTTTGTGTTTATAGAACCTCCTGAGTTTTCCCCGCATTCCTAGCATAAGGCGCTCGTAGATTCAGGCGCAGCTGGGAACTTTATTGACCGTTCATTGGCCCATAATTTAGGGATCCCCATTGTTCCTGTTGATATCCTCTTCCCTGTGCATGCCTTAGATAGTCGACCATTAGGGTCGAGGCTGATTAGGGAGGCCACCGCTCCACTAAGCATGGTTACGCAGGAGGGTCATGAGGAGAGAATCAGTCTCTACCTTATTGATTCTCCTGCGTTTCACGTGGTGCTGGGCCTACCCTGGTTGGCCTATCATGACCCCAATATTTCATGGCAACAGAGGGCTCTCAAGGGATGGTCACGAAAGTGCTCGGGGAGGTGTGTAGATGTTTCCATCGGTGCGACTACGGTGGAATGTCCAGACCAGGTCTCCACCGTGCACATCCCATCAGAATATGCCGATTTGGCTCTCAATTACCACCCCATTGACGGGGGGATTGTGCGATAAATCTCCTGGTAGACGCAGCACTTCCCAGGAGTCACGTGTATCATCTCCCTATGGAAACATATGTCTCTGAATCCCTGGGACAGGGATACATTCGGCCCTCCACTTCACCTGCCTCCTCGAGTTTCTTTTTTGTGAAGAAGAAGGATGGAGGTCTGTATTGACTACCGAGGTATCAATCAGATCACTGTGAGGTACAGCTACCCGCTACCTCTCATAGCCAGTGCAATCGAATCAATGCACAGGGCACGCTTCTTCACAAAATTGGATCTCAGGAGTGCTTACAATCTGGTGCGTATCCGGGAGGGGGACGAGTGGAAGACGGCATTTAGTACCACCTCAGGGCACTATGAGTACCTCGTCATGCCGTACGGGTTGATGAATGCTCCATCAGTCTTCCAGGCATTTGTAGACAAGATTTTCCTGGACTTGCACAGGCAGGGTGTAGTGGTGTATATCGACGACATTCTGATTTACTCCACTACACGCGCCGAGCATGTGTCCCTGGTGCGCAAGGTGCTTGGTCGACTGTTGGAGCATGACCTGTACGTCAAGGTTGATAAATGTCTGTTCTTCCAACAGTCTGTCTCCTTCCCATGGTATCGCATTTCCACGTCAGGGGTGGAGATGGAGAGTGACCGCATTTCAGCCGTGCGTAATTGGCCGACTCCTACCACGGTAAAGGAAGTGCAGCGGTTCTTAGGGTTTGCCAACTACTACCGGAGGTTTATCCGGGGCTTTGGTCAGGTAGCGGCTCCCATTACCTCACTGCAGAAGGGGGGACCGGTGCGACTGCAGTGGTCAGCTGAGGCGGACAGGGCTTTTGGTCACCTGAAGGCTCTGTTTACCTCGGCTCCCGTGCTGGCTCATCCGGATCCCTCTTTGGCATTTATAGTGGAGGTGGACACGTCCGAGGCTGGGATAGGAGCTGTGCTCTCTCAGCGCTCGGGTACGCCACTTAAACTCCGCCCCTGTGCCTTGTTTTCGAAGAAGCTCAGCTCGGCGGAGCGTAACTATGATGTGGGGGACCGGGAGCTGTTGGCTGTCGTAAAGGCTCTAACGGCGTGGAGACATTGGCTTGAAGGGCCTAAACACCCTTTTCTCATCTGGACTGACCACCACAATCTGGAGTACATCCAGGCGGCGAGGAGACTGAACCCTCGCCAGGCAAGGTGGGCCATGTTTTTCAGCCGTTTTGTTTTCACCCTATCCTACCGACCAGGTTCCCAAAACACTAAGGCAGACGCACTGTCTGACACAGAGGAGCGGTCCATAGATCCCACTCCCATACTACCGGCCTCTTGCCTGGTGGCACCGGTGGTGTGCGAGCTGGACGCGGACATCGAGCGGGCGTTACGTACAGAGCCCACTCCAACTCAGTGTCCAGCTGGGCGTCTGTACGTTCCGTCTGCTGTCCGTGACCGTTTGATCTATTGGGACCACACGTCAACCTCCTCTGGTCATCCTGGCATCGGTCGGACAGTGCGATGTCTTAGTGGGAAGTACTGGTCGTCCACCTTGGCCAAGGACGTGAGGGTTTATGTTTCCTCCTGCTCGGTGTGCGCCCAGTGCAAGGCTCCTAGGCACCTGCCCAGAGGGAAATTACAACCTCTACCCGTTCCACAACAGCCATGGTCGCATCTGTCGGTGGACTTCTTGACGGATCTTCCTCCGTCATAGGGAAACACCACGATCCTGGCCGTTGTGGATAGGTTTTCTAAGTCCTGCCGTCTCCTTCCTTTGCCCGGTCTCCCTACGGCCCTACAGACTGCGGAGGCTCTGTTCACCCACGTCTTCCGGCACTACGGGGTGCCTGAGGACATCGTCTCTGATCGGGGTCCCCAGTTCACATCCAGGGTCTGGAAGGCATTCATGGACCGTCTGGGGGTCTCGGCCATCCTCACCTCAGGTTTTCACCCCTAGTGTAATGGGCAGGTGGAGAGAGATAACAGGATGTGGGTAGGTTTCCGCGGTCATATTGCCAGGACCGGCCGGGGGAGTGGGCGGCTTTCATCCCCTGGGCAGAGATGGTCCAAAACTCACTCCGCCACTCCTCCACTAACCTCTCTCCATTCCAGTGCGTACTAGGTTATCAGCCGGTTCTGGCACCATGGCATCAGAGACAGATCGAGGCTCCTGCGGTGGATGAATTGTTTAGGCGCTCGGAGGAGACCTGGGACGCAGCCCATGTGCACCTGCAATGGGCCGTGAGGTGGCAAAAGGAGAGCGCCGGGACCGGGTCTGGCTCTCGACCCGAAACCTGCCCCTCCGCCTGCCCTGCCGGAAGCTGGGTCCGCGGTATGTGGGGCCATTCAAAGTCCTGAGGAGACTGAACGAGGTTTGCTATAGGTTACAGCTTCCCCCAGGTTACCGTATTAACCCCTCATTCCATGTTTCTCTCCTCAGGCCGGTGGTGGCTGGTCCACTCCAGGAGTCTGTGGTGCAGGAGGTTCCTCCGCCCCCCTCTGGACATCTAGGGGGCAAGGCGTATGCTGTTCGAGCCATCTTGGACTCGAGGCGCCGGGCAAGGGGTCTTCAGTACCTCGTGGAGTGGGAGGGGTATGGTCCTGAGGAGAGATGCTGGGTGCCGGTGGAGGACATCCTGGACCCTTCGTTGCTACAGGAGTTTCACTATCTCTGTCCGGATCGCCCTGCACCTCGTCCTCTGGGTCGTCCCCGAGGCCGGTGTCAAGGAGGGGGTACTGTCACGACTTACGCCGAAGTCGGTCCCTCTCCTTGTTCGGGCGGCGTTCGGCGGTCGACGTCACCGGTCTTCTAGCTACCGCCGATCCACTTTTCAATTTCTGTTTGTTTTGTCCTCATTTTACACACCTGGTTTCTATTCCCATAATTACATGTTCCTTATTTAAACCCTCTGGTTCCCCCCATGGTTATGTGCGTGTTTGTTCTATGTTAGATGGTCTGTATTTGTGAGCTTGATTTTTACTACTATTTGGTAGTTTGTATTTTGAGTAAAATATACATGATTACTCATCTCCGTTGTCCTGCGGCTGACTCTGCTTACCTGCTACACTGAGACACCTGACACTCGTCTGAACTATGTTCTCCATCATTGAGAAGTTAGAGTAGTCATTGGACCACAGTTTTAACTGATGTGGTTAAGTGTTTGTGTTCCTTATTCCCTAAAGAGACAGGAAATGCTATATTTTAAGGGGTCATGATTTGGTGATTTAGGTCTTATGTGTTAAGGGTTTACAGTTTGTGAGTATGCTCCAGAGAGAAGGGCACACAGTGGACAACATTTTAAAACTCTTTGCAAAAAATGTTTGTGATTGGACAAGTCCAGCTAGTCCCTCCCTGTGTCTGTCTGTTTAGTGGTTAATGAACACGGCACATTGGGAATGCTGTGTCTCTATATTCACCTTCCTCAAGGTCTGTTGAGTGTTGCTGTCCATCCCTTCCTCCATCCCCCACCACATCTGCTCCTTTCAGGGATTACCGGCAACATGTCTGTCTGTCTAAAACTCTCTGTGCTGATGACGTACAGATTACAACCACACTGCACCCTCTGAGAGAGATTAACCAATCAGGACCCAGACAGAGAGGGCAGGGATTAACCAATCAGATCACAGAGAGGGAGGGCAGAGGGATTAAAGTGGTGCAGAGTGGGATTAACCCAGCGAGTTGAGTGCGTATGTAGTGTGCGTATTGAGTGCGCTATGGAAAACTCTCCAGTTTCCCTTTTACGCCTCAATTCTATACTCTATTATGTTTGTGTTCAAATTAACGCTTCATCAATTCATCACCCTCCTATGTTATTCATTCGCAATATTGTTAGTTTAGACAAATATACTTTTGTTCCACTGAAAAACAAAGTTATTCTGTTCTGTAAATTAATAGGGTTTTCATTTTTAGAGTCCATATTTGTCCAAGCTTAAAGTAACAAATTGTTACTCTGTCACATAATGAGAAATCTAGTCATCTTCAGACACTGTAAGATATGTTATGGAATCCATCATTTGCAATGTCTAGATTCCAACACACATTTGTAATGAAGATGTCTTATGGGCAAAGATAGGAACATTGCTGCAGAGTAACTCAGTGCCCATCTATTTTATAACACACACGAACACACACATCGCATACACATTGAATACACATATTGTACTCACAAACAAGTATACACTCTCACACAAATGTCTACTTGTGGTCAAATTGCATGGCATGTAACCAGGTCAGCTAGGGATTACTGAGTTGTCAGAGTTGTCAGAAGAGGGGGGTGAGGTGGAGTAATGGGTGTGTGGAGAGAGGCAAAGTGGGATAAGAGGCTGGCAGAGATGAAGGAGAATAGATGGGTTCGAGGGGAGGGGTGGGATAAGGTAGGAAGTAAATGTTCTTTGTGTGACGATAGACAATACCTTATGTCACAGATGACAGCCTTGATTGTTCTTTGGACATTGAACAATTTTTGGAAGGAAATAAATAAAGGGAAGTGATGACATCTCTGAGTCACTCATTTTCCTCTGTAGCAGAGTTTGAATTTAGCTGAAATATGTTTTAACCATGGCCTGTGTGTTTAAATCAGTTTCTAGTTAAGTCTTTCCCATATAGTATTATCATCAAGGGCATCCTTCCTTCTTTTTATAGGGTATACTTAGCTTTTTTCAAGAAGAAAAGGAATGATTGAGACCATTGGTGGAGGAGATTGAGAGACATGTAGACGACCGACAAATAAGGAACGAGACTGCGAGAGAGAAAGAAGAGGAAAAGAGGGGGAGCGATAAGAGGTAGAGAGAAAAAAGAGATAGATGGTGGAGGGAATGAAGGAGGGAGAGAGAGAAGGAAAGAGAGACAGAGGGGGACAGAGGAGTAATCCTGACTAATTCACTTAGGACATTGCTAAAGGGAGGCTAAGAGGATTGGGCCACTCCAGAATCAGATCAGCAAAAATAACTGACAGCAAGACGCACTCGAGAGCCATGTGGGACAAGGAGGCAACACAACAGAAACTACACGCACATAATATAACCCATAACAACATGGTGACTGTTATCACCACAAGTCAACTGGTCACTTATTTAGTTCTGGGTCAGTTTTGTACTTCAACTGAACCGATTTAAATTCCGAATAGGGAATACCAATACATGATGTACAGTACGTTTGAATGCAAAAAACCTGAACCCCTTCATATATATTGTGAAACCAAAATGTCACTCAAACTTGTAATCGCAATGACTTTCGTTGGGCATAAATGTAGATTCAAAGTTAGCTTTAATATTTCACACAAAAAAACATAGAAGTATTTTTTTTCTCCCATCAAAATGTATTAGCAATGATGCTAGCCTAACACCATAGTAACATGTTAGCTCCAAAAGCCTAAAAGTAACCAAATTAAGATTTAAATTGTAGCATATATAACAATGACTAAACTCAAATGAACACTGATGGTCTTTCAGAACAAAAAAGAGAGAGACTAAGAGAGTGTTAATGCTCTGTGAATATGATCTATTGATATGTTTCTTGAAAACAGCAGAAAAAAGAACAGAGGAACGATTGAGTATAGCGTGGTTGTATCAATAGAATTCTCTTGAGGATGTCTTTCCATGATAGACCAATCAATGATTCTGAACCATGGCCTGTGTGTTTAAATCAGTTTCTAGTTGAGTGTCTTTCCCATATAGTATGATCCTAAGGGGCATCCTTCCCTTCTACTGTATGAGAAAGTAAATGGACCTGATCTCCTGCATTCACAGTCAGGAGGTATCAATTATATCCCTGCGTCTCTATTCTCTTCTCTCACCTGAATGGAAAACACATTCTACAGGGGTTGCAAAAACCAAGATTACAAATGAGAAACAAAACTTACAAACAAGAAATAACCAAAACAAAGTCACCTGTCAGAATAATTTGATCTTATTTGATCGTATATCTGGCGAAGCCCTCATTCATTCACAACTCCTCCCACTCTTGTTCTTGTTCTTGTTCTTCTCTCTACAGCACCTGGAACTTCCACGAATTCTGGTCTTTGTGGTCCAGGCAGTCCATGGTGCTGAAGCCCAGCTTCCACGCCTGCTGGTCTTTGTAGTCCAGGCAGTCGACGGAGGTGAAGCCCAGCGAAGCGGCCGTGCCGTAGCCCTGGGAGGAGAGCGAGGCGGGTGACTGGCTCAGCGAGCCCCCCATGGAGGGCACGGTGATGGGGCTGAGGGCGCCGTTTGCCGACAGCTGTGAGTGCATGGGCGACAGGTATGCGCCGCAGTCCAAGCCTGTGAAGTAGGAGGAGGTGCCGGCGTAGCCCTGGGCGTAGGCCTGAGGCTGGCCGTAGCTCATGGGGTAGGCAGAGGGCCGCTGCATGCAGGGCGCCGAGGAGGCCAGAGGGTCAGGGAGTGGCGAGATGGCCGGGCTCCAGATGGAGATGGGTGCATTGCCAGGGTTGTTGCCGCTAGGGGGCAGGGAGGGGCCTGATGGGTCAGGGGAGGGGCTGTAGGAGCCAGAGGGGTTGTTGGCTGAGGGGTCGGGGCCATTGCTGGGCTGGTCCTGGGCAGGTGACGCCTTTTTCTTGGGTGGGCGGGGCTTGGACTGGCCGCTGCTCTGCTGCTGCTGCTGGCGGCACTTGGCACGGCGGTTTTTGAACCACACCTGCAGAGACACACAAACACAACCCCTTAGAATGGAGAAAGAAAATATGCAGAAATTCTGTGATTGTGAAAGTAAGTTGTTTGGTGGAGGGAAAAGGACACCATGTTACTACATCATTGTTGATACATCTGTCACTATGCCAATGTGCACCTACAGATGCAGGATCTTAATTTGATCACCCTGTTGCAAGATAACTTTCTTGAAATGTAAAAACTTGTAGTGTATTTGAGGTTTAAAAAGGCTTTACAACTTTAAAACTTGTTGTATATTTGAGGTTTAAAAAGGCTTCTGAAGTTTGTAATTTTTACCTTGAAAAATCAGACTTGATTTTCCCTTATGAAATTATTCAATCCCTACAAAAATTTACATTAATTACCATAGAGAGTTCAAAAGGTACTCGCACTCAAATCATGAAAAGGAATAATCCAAGGAGGCTTACGTTTTTTGTAAGGGAAAAACATTTTGAACTTGAATTTTTTCTCATACGCACAACCCACCTTTCTTACTAGCATGAGAGCAAACACTCATACTGGCTTTCTACATTAATTATAATCCACATAATAAAACTGGCTCAAATTAAGATCTTACATCTGTATACTCTGTGATATTATTTGTGTGTCAAAACCGTACCAGACAGAACTGTGAGCTAAACTGTCACGAGTGTGGGATGTGTATGTACAGAGCATTTAGTAGGCTACATGTCCTTCTACAGTCTTTACCACAACGCTGGTGAATTGTACTCTCCCATCTGAGAGCATATGCCACTATCTCTTCTATATATTTTCATATTGGCTACTTTATCTACAGTGCCTTCAGAAAGTATTCATACCCTGACTTATTCCACATTTTATTGTGCTACAGCTTGAATTCAAAATGGATTAAATATATATTTTTCTCTCACCCATCTGTACACAATAACCCATGATGACGAAGTGAAAACCTTTTTAGAACTTTTTGCAAATTTACTGAAAATGAAATCCAGAAATATCTAATTTACATAAGTATTAATGCCCATGAGTCAATACATGTTAGAATCACCTTTGGCAGCGATTACAGCTGTGAGTCTTTCTGTGTATGTCTCTAAGAGCTTTGCACACCTGGATTTTCTAATGTTTGCACATTATTCTTAAAAGAATTATTCAAGCTCTGTCAATTTGGTTGTTGATTATTGCTAGACAGACAATTTCAAGTCTTGCCATAGATTTTCAAGCCAATTTAAGTAAAACTTGTAACTAGGCCACTCAGGAACACTCAATTTGTCTTGGTAAGCAACTCCAGTGTATATTTGGCCTTGTGTTTTAGGTTATTGTTGTGCTGAAAGGTGAATTTGTCTCCCAGTGTCTCTTGGAAAGCAAACTGAACCAGGTTTTCCTCTAGGATTTAGCCTGTGCTTAGCTCTAGTCTGTTTCTTTTTATCCTAAAGAACTACCTAGTCCTTGCCGATGACAAGCACATTGATAACATGATGCGGCCACCACCATGCTTGAAAATATGAAGAGTGGTACTCAGTGATGTATTGTGTTAGATTTGCCTCAAACATAACACTTTGTATTCAGGACATAAAGTTAATTTCTTTGCCACATTTTATTAAGTTTTACTTTAGTGGCTTATTGCAAACAGGATGCATGTGTTGAAATAGTCTTATTCTATACAGGCTTCATTTTTTTCACTCTGTTATTTAGGTTAGTATTGTGGAGTAACTAACTCAGCTTTTTCCTATCACAGCCATGTAACTTTTTTTACAGTCAAGGTAAAATCCCTGAGCAGTTTCTTTCCTCTCAGGCAGCTGAGTTAGGATGGACGCCTGTATCTATGTAGTGACTGTGTGTATTGATACACCATCCAAAGTGTAATAAATAACTTCACCATGTTCAAAGGGATATTCAATGTCTGCTTATTTTATTTGTACCCATCTACCAATAGGTGCCCTTCTTTGCGAGACATTGGAAAACCTTCCTGGTCTTTGTGGTTGAATCTGTGTTCGTAATTCACTGCTCGACTGAGGGACCTTACGTATGTATGGGGTACAGAGATGAGGTAGTCATGAAAAAATCACATTAAACATAATTCCATCATCATTAGACCGTACCTGTACACGCGACTCGGGGAGGTTGATCTTGAGGGCCACCTCCTCCCTCATGAAGATGTCGGGGTAGCGGGTCTTGGAGAACATGGCCTCCAGGATATCCAGCTGGTTGCGTGTGAAAGTGGTGCGCTCGCGACGCTGCTTCCGCGGGGTGGCTGAGAAATCCAGAGACACAGAGACTGTGTGATAATAATGGTATGATGGAATGGCATTAATGGACAGTAGCACTCCTCAGTGCTCAAAGTGACTGACATTCACATTGCATTTCATTAGACTTGCAAGTCATACAGTTAATTGGTAAAGGGATGTGGCTATATCTGTTGATAACAGTGGTATTGGTTTCAATATCTATCATGACCACTCTCTATGGTAAAAAATGAGTCATTGTGCAATGTCATAGCCTATAGTTTCTATTATCTTTATGGTATTTTGAGATATTCAAATGAATCATAGATGGTATTAGCCTAGTAATAGAAAAAAGGCACAAAAAAGACACCTATGCTAATGTTGGCTATGTGAAAACTATTTGTTTCTTGACTAGTCTTTCCCCATATATGGGAAGATATGGGTTAGGCTAAATGGTGATTGTGTGCTAGTTGAACAAGTGTTACAACTGGTGATGATGGTAATGGAAGATGCAAAAATAGACATTTTGACACAGAAATGCATAGCCGAATGTAACAGACTACTCTGACATTCATCCAACTTGGACTATTAACATTGTTTTTGTTTTATTCTCTATTCTTTTTCAATTCTCACAATGATTTAATATTTTCTTTTTGAATAGGAATCACTATTATTTGCTATTAGCCTACCCTTTGTTCAATATTGTTACACGAACAAGTCACAGAATAATCTATTATTAGTAGTATTGATATTCTTATTGATATTATCATTGATATTCTTATTCTTATTGTTGTTGTAGTTATTATTATTATTATGTTATGTTGTTATACATTATTAAAACCTCTACAGGATTGGTGTCCCCCCGCAGGACGGTTGAGCTAACGTGCGCTAATGTGATTAGCATGAGGTTGTAAGAAACAAGAAAATGTCCCAGGACATAGACATATCTGATATGGGCAGAAAGATTAAATTCTTGTTAATCTAACTGCGCTGTCCAATTTACAGTAGCTATTACAGTGAAGGAATGCCATGCTATTGTTTGAGGAGAGTGCACAGTTATGAACTTGAAAATGTATTAATAAACCAATTAGGCACATTTGGGCAGACTTGATACAACATTTTGAACAGAAATGCAATGGATCATTGGATCAGTCTAAAACTTTGCACATACACTGCTGCCATCTAGTGGACAAAATCTAAATTGTGCCTAAACTGGTATAATACATTGTGGCCTTTCTCTTATGATGGAGAGAAAAAAAACATACTTTTTTCTTTGTATTATCTTTGACCGGATCTAATGTGTTATATTCTCCTCCATTAATTTCACATTTCCACAAACTTCAAAGTGTTTCCTTTCAAATGGTATCAAGAATATGCATATCCTTGCTTCAGGTCCTGAGAAACAGGCAGTTAGATTTGGGTATGTCATTTTAGGTGAAAATTTAAAAAAAGGGTCCAAGCCTTAGGGGCTGAAAAATCCATTGTGCATGTGTAGCCGGTGTGAAATGGCTAGTTAGCTAACAGCATTTCAATCGGTGACGTCACTCGCTCTGAAACCTTGAAGTAGTTGTACCCCTTGCTCTGCAAGGGCCGCAGCTTTTGTGGAGCGATGGGTAACGATGCTTTGAGTGTGGCTGTTGTCTATGTGTGCAGAGGGTCCCTGGTTCGAGCCCAGGCAGGGGCGAGGAGAGGGACGGAAGCTATACTGTTACACATGGACATAATGCATGTACTGCGCACTGTTTTACACATGAGCCGCGTCAAGCTTTGGCCAATGTATCCTGAGAAAAAATATAAATGCAACATGTAAAGTGTTGGTCCCATGTTTCATCAGCTGAAATAAAATATCCCAGAAATGTCCCATTCGCACAAAAAAGCTTATTTCTCTAAAATGTTATATCCCTGTTAATTTGGTTACATCCCTGTTAGTGAGGATTTGTCATTTTCCAAGATAATCTATCCACCAGACAGGTGTGGAATATCAAGAAGCTGATTAAACAGCATGATCATTACACAGGTGCACCTTGTGCGGGGGACAATAAAAGGCCACTCTAAAATGCAGTTTTGTCACACAACACAATGCCGCAGATGTCTCAAGTTTTAAGGGAGCTTGCGATTGGCATGCTGACTGCAGGAATGTCCACCAGAGCTGTTGCCAGAGAACTTAATGTTCATTTCTCTACCATAAGCCGGCCTCCAACGTCGTTTTTTTGGCAGTACAGGCCTCACAACCTCAGACTACGTGTAACCACGCCAGCCCAGGACCTCCACATCCGGCTTCCTCACCTGCGGGATTGTCTGAGACCAGCCACCCTGAGGAGTATTTCTGTCTGTAATAAAGCCCTTTTGTGGGGAAAAACTCCTGATTGGCTGGGCCTGGATCCCCTGTGGGCGGGAATGGCTTCCAAGTGGGTGGGATTAGGGCCTAATGACTTTATTTAAATTAACTGGTTTCCTTTAATGAATAGTAACTCAGTAAAATCGTTGAAATTGTTTCAGGTTGCATTTATAGTTCTGTTTTAATATATATATATATATATATATATATATAAACATTGGTAATTAGAAAAAAAGGTGGTAATGCTTTATTATCTAAATGTTGAAAGTGCGTGGGCAATGGAGATGAACACAATGGTGCAGTTTGAGGCCATGCAGCGGAGAATTATATGTGCGCTGGGGATGGGGGTGTGAGCAGGTGGGTCTGGGCAGGGGTGATGTTGTCCTCGTTTGTATGTGTATGTTTTGTGTTGTAAAAAAAAGTTACATCAAATCTGACAGAACATTTTCAAAAGGTGGTAAATGACAATGAAAAAAAGGTAATATTATTATACTCACATGGGTATCCAGCCGTGGTGTGTAGCAGGTCCATCCCAGACATGTTCATGGCGTAATGGGGTTGTTTAATGTAGGACATCATCCTCGCACCGGGTTTTTATGCAGGCACACACGACCGGACTTGGGAGACTTGGCTATTTCCCACCAGTCCCTCTCCGTCGGTAATGTATTGAAGTTTAGGTCCCGCTCCAAGTCGACCTCGCCAAGTGACAAAGGTATCTTAAGATGTCTCAACGTTATTTGTCTTTCTTTCTTTTCCCTCTTACTCTTTCTCACTTGACTTGTCGAAAACACAAAAAGTGTAAAGTGCAACCCTCGTGACAATTGCGAACCGCAGTTTAGGACATAGTAGAGCGCGCGGACACTTCTATTTTGGCGCGCCAGGAGCAGGTAGAGGTGCGTGGTGCCGGTGAGCGGGGTGATGCCACTACACTGACTTATTTTACAGACACGGTGAGCTAATTAAAGGTACCAAGTGGACGCAAAGCCCCCTCTCTCTCTTTCTCGCTCTCTTTTGTCTCTGCCCATCCCACTATACTTCATCGCATCAACTATTACACTTTTATTTCCAGGGATGATTTATCTTTGGTTAGGTATGGGTTGGGTAACAATTTTTTGTTTTTGTTGAACATATGCCTATTTCAAACTATACATGTTGAGGGCTGTAGCAATAAATAATATTTAGTAGTCTACTTTTTCAAATACGAGGATTTATTAACGACAACTGATAAACATTCGTTCTCTAAACATTTGAAACCAAGACATAATATTATGAATTATACAGCCAAAGACATATTTGGCCTAGGCCTATATTAATATAGTAATTCAAATGACTGAATTGAGTCCATGGTTAATATATTGTATTACTCAAAAATTATATTCCCATTAAATTCTCAAATAAGCCTACAATTTTACGTTTCAATTTGTAATTATAATTCGAAAATCAATGAGAAATTAGTTAATGTTGGTCCACAGTAATTTCGATTTGCCTTCTTTGGAATCATAACTTCTTTTGACTTTCAATTTTTTTGTGATAGTCTGAAACTGTTAAATATTTCATATTCGTTTCATTTGTTCTGTAAAAAACATGTGTTTTATGCGAG
This sequence comes from Brachymystax lenok tsinlingensis, assembly GCA_030435695.1. Classification (NCBI taxonomy): domain Eukaryota; kingdom Metazoa; phylum Chordata; class Actinopteri; order Salmoniformes; family Salmonidae; genus Brachymystax; species Brachymystax lenok. The sequence continues at coordinate 41,792,157 of CM059795.1, read as the reverse complement.
GTTTTCACGGGATTTGTTTTGTAGAGTTATGTTGGCAATAATGAACATGTTGCCAATAGTTTGACAAATTAAGCCACAACAACACATGTAGCTTTATGTGACACAAGATTCAATGTAAATGCAAGTGTAAAAATGAGTCCCTGATTTACAGTTTTTTTTTCAGTTGCTTTGGTGCAAATTTCACAAGTATGTGGTAAATGTTCACACCTCTTACTACAAAAATCAAAACAGATAATCAAAAAGGCAATTGTTTCGAAATCTCATTTTCTATTGACTAAGTACAACACACAAAATCATATGGTCACTTTTTCACCAAACTGAATCAGTGCTTCATCTAGAAATAGGCCTTGCAGTACATGTTCATATAAAGTAATTGCCTTCCACATTACTTGAAATGATCCTCTTCTAATCTGTTAAAATACATTTTACCATGAATTAATCCGACTGCTCTTAATTTATAATAATTGAACCTTTTGGTAATCATATAGATTTTAAACTGGTTTGTCTATGTATGTCTATAGTGTATAAACATATAAAGTATGATATATACTGTAATGTATTATTAGGATGGTGATTAATATAGATTTTGCCTGACAGGTCTGGACTGATTTTATTGCATGCCTCATCCATGGCCTGAAGGAGGGTGGTATGCTCATGGGGATTACAATCATACATCTTCTACCTCTATTGTAATCATGTATTGTATTTTACAGTATTGTATTGTACTTATGTATTGTAGTGCTCCTATACGTGACTCAGTTCATAAGAGCATGGCACTAGCAACAGCAGAGTTGTCGGGTTTGATTCCCACTGGGGTCACATATGAACATTTGTGGACTCTGTTGTCACTTTGGATAAAAGTGGCTTCTACGTAAATGGCATATGTTACGGTATTACAGTATTGCATTGGCCAATGCAATTTTAGTAAAGCAGTGTTACCCAACTCCCCATCAAAAACTTTATTTTGGATAGGGTATACATTTGTTACATACAGTACATATCTGATCTTGTCAATATCAGATTTAAATTTTTTAAGTGATTATCAATTAAGAGCAGTCATATTAAGTAATTGTAAAATGTATTTTTAACAAATGAGTCACATCAAAAGTAATGTGAGCATTGCATTGTGAAAGGCAATTACTTTATATTAACATGTATTGCAATGTGAAACGTGTATTTCTAGACGAAACACTAATTACATTTTGTGAAAAAGTGTCTGTATGGTTTTGTGTGTTGTACTTTGTCAATTGAAAATGTGCTTATAGTTTTGAAACAACTGCTTTTTTGATGATATGTTTTGAATGTTGTACTAAGAGTTGGTAAAATGTATCACATACTTGTGGAAATTGCACCAAAGTGATTGAAAAAACCTGTAAAAAGTTTTGAATATGAAACTTGCTCTGTTATACGTGTTTGTAGTTTTGTAGTAAGAGTTTAAAAAATTCACCAGAAACTTTTGAAACGATTGAGAACAAGTGTAAACAGGATGGTGATTGTGCCACAATCTTCAATATTTTCTTATCATTAATGGTAATTTCAATTATTTAACCATTCTCTAAGAATATAACTTATGCTTTATTAGCATTTTACAACTCGTAGCCTAAATGTCCAAAATTTATATTTTGGTTTATAGCCTTGCTGAAACTCTGGAATGTGGCTTCAACTTTGATTCTAAATTGCAACTCAAGGTTTTCAATCAGTTAATGAACAGGTGCATCACACATTAAATTGCTATTCATCAAATCAAGCCTTTCACACATTCATTGACACATCATCAAAAGGTTGCAGTGAACTGTAAAAAAACAGTGTAAAAACAGACACACACACACAGATTCACAAACATCCACAAAGCTCATTTGATTTAGCTATAATAATATGCTTTATCTGAAAAGTAATTATCTTATTTTCAGATAAAGTCAGGCAAGAGAAAGCAATCCATTCAGTGGCAGAGGGAGAGAGCAAGGATAGAGAGAATGAGCTATCAGCTGATAGAAAAAGAGAAGTATAGACAACTTGGACAGACAGACAAGAAGACAGAATGGTATGTAGGTATAAAGACAAACAGACAGACAGGTGTTGAGATGTACAGACAGCTGGCAGACAGACAGAAATTAAGAAAATATAGATATCTTCTGCACATGCAACTCAAAACAATAAAAGTTACAACAAACATGTGTGTGAGTGTGAGTGTGAGTAAGAGTGTGAGTGTGCCAGTGCCAAGGTGTTGGTCAACAGTTCAAGCTAAGAGAAAATTAACTATGTGGTTTTGGCTTTTGTTAGCTGTATTTTTGGAGATCAATGTTGACTAATATTTGGACAAAACAATAATTTTAAGGCTGGATATTTTCCTCTGGATTTTTTTTTTGTCAAATAAAGATTTGGTAAAATCCAATAGTTAACCACTTTTGTTCTAAACTTTTTTGACATTACATTTTTATTGACAGTCAGCAACTATTCAGTGTTTACATACTGTCGCCATACAAATGATTCCGACAGGCAGCCATGCTAGATTGTGGAACAGCTGCAGGAGCAATTAGAGAAGTAGAGGAAGAGGACTGAGCCCCGGTAATCCTTGGCCACATGCTGCCACGTGCCGCACCCTACATGCACACACACACACACACACACACACACACACACACACACACACACACACACACACACACACACACACACACACACACACACACACACACACACACACACACACACACACACACACACACACACACACACACACACACACACACACCAAATTACACCAAATTACGCTACGGGAGAGCTTTGGGATGGAATTGTTGAAGATGGTGCAGTTAGAGAGACAGGGAGATGGAAACCGATTGAGGACAGAGTGAATCAGGTGAGAGAGAGAGAAACCGAGAGAGAGAGAGAGAGAGAGAGAGAGAGGGAGGGGGACAGGTCGACAGAAGTGATTACAGAGAATCGGCTGAAGAGGTCAAGAAAGAGGATAGGAAAGAGGAGGGGAGGAAAAACACAGGTAAACTCAGAGAGATAGAGAGTAGGGAGAGTTGGAGGGAGGAGGAACAAGGTGGAAGAGGGAAGGGCGGGGGTGGGGTGAAGTGGATGGAGGGAGGGAGGGATGGAGAGAGGGAAGCAGGTGAAGGAATAAAGAGGGTGGAGGAGGGTGCGGGCTGTGTCCCCACTGACATACTGCAGTGGTTAATCCAGATTAGAGTGTCTAAAATGGGTCGGCTAAATCTGCTGGCCAGCCAGTAATACAGACTGCTGTCAGTCCCAATCACACACACACACACACGCACACACACACACACACACACACACACACACACACACACACACACACACACACACACACACACACACACACACACACACACACACACACACACACACACACACATCCCAGTTTTGCATACATTTTTTGGTAGAGGTGGTGACGTTAATCTAACATGTCAATTCATAATTTGTAGACAAACTGGAATTAAAACCAGACTAAGTCATTGGCAAATATGGAACTATCCAAGCAGAAGATACATCTCCTTCAAATGTTGATATTTGGTTGTGTTGACAATTCAATATACAGTTTGTCTACAAATTAATAATTGATATTGTCGATTCATGCCTCCATTTTAACCAAAAATCTAAATGAAAGAATAGGCCTAATTATAATCGAATAAAACTTTAAATCCACTTTAAATAGTTTGATTTTATTTAGCCCTATTCTTTGACTTTGGTTTTTGGTTGATGGTGAATTCAGCATTTAAAAATCCTTAAAAATCCTTAATTAACATAAAACAAAAAAGTCCCCATCAAAATCGATCAGTTTAATGATTAACTTGAAGATATATTTTAAATCAACCAAAGCTTGAAATCCTAGGCTTATATGTATTGTCTATTTTTAATTTAATCTTGGGTTGAATTGAAACAATAGCTATGGATGACTTTGCAAATGCTAAATACAGTTCAAGTCGGAAGTTTACATACAACTTAGCCAAATACATTTAAACTCAGTTTTTCACAATTCCTGACATTTAATCCTAGTAAAAATTCCCTGTCTTAGGTCAGTTAGGATCACCACTTTATTTTAAGAATGTGAAATCTCAGAATAATAGTAGAGAGAATGATTTCTTTCAGCTTTTATTTCTTTCATCACATTCCCAGTGGGTCAGAAGTGTACATACACTCAATTAGTATTTGGTAGCGTTTCCTTTAAATTGTTTAACTTGGGTCAAACGTTTTGGGTAGCCTTCCACAAGCTCCCACAATAAATTGGGTGAATTTTGGCCCATTCCTCCTGACAGAGCTGGTGTAACTGAATCAGGTTTGTAGGCCTCCTTGCTCGCACGCGCTTTTTCAGTTCTGCCCACAAATTTTCTATAGGATTGAGGTCAGGGCTTTGTGATGGCCACTCCAATACCTTGCCTTTGTTGTCAATGTCCATTTGGAAGACCCATTTGAGACCAAGCTTTAACTTCCTGACTGATGTCTTGAGATGTTGCTTCAATATATCCACATACTTTTCCCTCCTCATGATGTTATCTATTTTGTGAAGTGCACCAGTCCCTCCTGCAGCACCCCCACAACAAGATGCTGCCACCCCCGTACGTCACGGTTGGGATGGTGTTCTTCGGCTTGCAAGCCTCCCCCTTTTTCCTCCAAACATAACGATGGTCATTATAGCCAAACAGTTATATTTTTGTTTCAACAGACCAGAGGACATTTCTCCAAAAAGTATGATCTTTGTCACCATGTGCAGTTGCAAACCTTAGTCTGGCTTTATTATGGTGGTTTTGGAGCAGTGGCTTCTTCCTTGCTGATATTTGATATTTGAAGGTAGGCCTTGAAATACATCCACAGGTACACCTCCAATTTACTCAAATGATGTCAATTAGCCTATCAGATGCTTCTAAAGCCATGACATCATTTTCTGGATTTTTCCAAGCTGTTTAAAGGTACAGTCAACTTAGTGTATGTAAACGTCTGACCCACTGGAATTGTGATACAGTGAATTATAAGTGAAATAATCTGTCTGCAAACAATTGTTGAAAAAATATCTTGTGTCATGCACAAAATAGATGTCCTAAACGACTTGCCAAAACTATGGTTTGTGAACAAGAAGTTTGTGGAGTGGTTGAAAACGAGTGTTAATGACTCCAACCTAAGTGTGTAAACTTCCAACTTCAACTGTAGGCCTAAATAGTATCATTGATGATACATTACTTATAAAGTATGGTTACATTTCATTTGGCTATTTTAAACCTACCCTGATTTCAATAGCAACAGTGAATATATTTAGTTCTTAAGAGATCTCTTAATAATAATTCTCATGATAGCACAAAGTGTAGTGGTCAGTGACAAATATCAAAGCTAAGCAGGCTGGGCTTGGTTAAAACCCTGGTATTGTGGGTATTTGTTATTTATTAGGATCCCCCATTAGCTGTAGATAGATAATTTTTCCAGTAGGATTTGATTTATTAGAATCCCCATTAGCCGACAAACAATGGCAACAGCTAGTCTTACTTGGGTCTGACATATAACGAAAAATACATTACAGACAAAATACAAAATTTACATACATTTAAAAACATTATCATGTAGTGTGTGTGTGTGTGTGTGTGTGTGTGTGTGTGTGTGTGTGTGTGTGTGTGTGTGTGTGTGTGCGTGCATCTATCAGTTACACATACACGTCAGTATATACACACAACAAGTAGGTCACATGGGGGAGAGGCGTTGTGCCATGAGGTGTTGCTTTATTTGTTTTTTTTTAAACCAGGTTTGCTGTTCTCTTGCACTATATACAGTGCATTTGGAAAATATTCAGACTCCTTGACTTTTTCCACTTTTTGTTACGTTACAGCCTTATTCTAAAATTGATTAAATTGTTTTCCCCCCAATCAATCTACACACATTTCCCATAATGGCAAAGCAAAAACAGGTTTTTTGAAATGTTTGCTAATTTATAAAAATAATGTAATTAAGTATCACATTTACATAAGTATTCACAGCGTTGTACTTCTTGCCTCAACAAGACGAAGAACAAACACAATCGACTTGAGACAAAGTAAAGGAAAACTAAATATGGTGTGTGTTATTCTTTATGTGTGGGTGTGTGTTTCTGTGATAGAGAGTGAGATGAGTAAGATAGTAACTGAATGTGCGTACATATGCATGTGTGTGCATGCCTGTGTGCATTTATGTGTAAGGTGCATGTGTGTGCATGCATGTGTGTGTGCAAGTGCATGTGTGTGTGTCTGCAGAGCGCACCTTAGCCACTCAATTTACTGTTGAGAGTTAGAATAGTAGAACACACAAGGTGCAATTTTGGAATTTGGTTGTGCATCAGCAGTTTCTCTCTTTTTATGTCAGTCACTGACAATCCCTCAATTAGCCCATGTCAGCAATTTGTTTTAGATTGGTATGTTAGCTGGCTGGACTATCTAATCTTGTAGTGATCATGATCGAATTACCGACCAGGCACGCAGGGCACGTGCCCAGAGGCCCTGACCTCCAGGGGGCCCCCATTGATTTTATTTGTCACTCTCACTCAAATATCATATTAACATGACATAACTCAGGGCAAGATTAGTAGAATTTCAGTAAATTAGCTTCAAAACTGCAAATAATTTATCTTCACCCTATGGAAAATGTGCAGAATTACAGGAAATTAGCTGTAAAACTGCACATTTGTCTCTCCACCCCATCGCAAAACGATTAGAATAGCATGAAAATAAGTTATACAACTGAAAAATCTTCTCTCTGCTAACATGGGAAAATGTGTTGCATTGCAGTAAACTTGCTTAAAAACTGCATCACTTTCTCTACGCCCCATGGCAAAATGTGTAGAATTGCAGGAAATGTACTTTTTTCTATTTTGCTTAGGCCCCCAAAAAGCTAGGGCCAGCTCTCTCTCTCTCTCTCTCTCTCTCTCTCTCTGTGTTTGTGTGTATGTGTGTGTGTGTGTGTGTTTAGTCAGAGGACGCTGTCTGAGGTAACAATGTGGTTGATTGATTACAGTGGACAGTAATCCTGCCTGGAGATTATCCAGGTGGTATTAGGGTAACTGGGAGTGTGGCACAAGCTATTCCTGAACTGGAGAACATAGTCCAACAGGAGATCTCACTGTCTCTACATATAACACACTGTTTTGGAAATTCTTACACAGGGACACTCGAAGTCAATCTTAAATGTATCATTGTTTATTGTCAGTGCGCTGGAGAGGTTCAAACAAACTTGATGCACCATATTGAACGTTTGTCAGGAGCTCTAACGGGGCAGTCCCGTTAGTTCCCTTATATACTGACAAGCCATATTTGCATGATTTAGCTTATTCGTAGTGAATTAATCATTCATGTTTGCTTCATTCATGTGACCGACCAATACTGGGTCATGCATGTAACAGACCAATGCCTCACAAGGCTTCTTCTCTCTAAGCTGAGACCTTGAAACTGATTCTCAAAACAAGGGTCTTGGCGTATTGACACCTTGCAGATACTGAGGATTTGTTCAATAAGTCACTTGCATTAATAAAGAAATTGGTTTATAGAAAAGCACAAACATAGAACACAGAAATGTATAAAAAAATAAAAGCACCAACATACAATTTTCCATCGCATTACGTACAAGACCCAATGACACACACTGCACATTTTCTCAGCAGGAAGAAGATAACTTTAATGACCAATGTCCATAAGCAATGGCAATGTGTTTACTGCTTTATGCCAACACCTCCACTAGAGACATATACACACAGTGGGTTTTGTAGTAGATTTTTCAAAAGCGTTGAATACTGTTGATCATTAAATATTGCTACAAATATTCGCATTTATGGATTACAAGATACAGAACTTGAGTGGTTTAGGAGCTACTCATTTGCCAGAAACCAACTATTTTCATAGAACAGTTCAGAGTCTAAGTACATTAATTTACCTTTTGGAGTTCCGCAGGGTTCTATTCTTGGTCCTTTACTCTTCTTGATGTGTGTAAATGATGAATGACACCAGTATTTTTATATCAGATAAAGATACCCAAAAACGTATAGTCAAATTGAACTTGATAGACAACTGGTTCAAAACAAATAAGTTGTCAAAAGTGCGCATATGTGATTATCTTACCTAAAATAAAATAAAATACAATTTCCATGAGGAAATCTGCATGTCCAATATGCCATGTCAATCTTCCAAGTTCCTAGGAATCCACAGCTGGAAAGATCACATATCATTTGTCTCTAATAAAATTGTGAAGGATATTGGTGTCATCAGAATAATTCCGCATCTCATCTCCAGAAAAAAAACATTTTGAATCTGTATACACCATGATACAGTATATCCATTCATCTCCTAATGCAATTTAGTCTGGGCCATGAACAAAAGTAGCCTAACCTCAACAATACATAAAAATGTATCTGCTCCCACTTTCTCCCCATACTCTTTTTCAATTCAATACTCAAGTCCATTATTACTCCGCAAGAACTGCCAATGATCTCACTGACTATTACAAGACAAGACTAAGTCCGTTTTTCATCATTAGATGCAGGAATGCCCCAAATTGCAGGCCTCAATTACACCCTTCTCATTTTTTTCACCCAACTTTAACCTAAATCCAATGTAATGGTGATTTTTTTTGTTGATTTCACATTGAATTCAGTTAGTTGATAACTCAACCAAATGTAAACATTTAACTTGCGTCTGTGCCCAGTGGGATGTTTACGAGTGCAATTCACTATGGATGAGGCGACAGTCGTCAAGTCTCAGAGGACAAAATGATCCCACCCTATCTTTTCAGTCAGACCAGGATTCGACCTAGAAACCCTCCTGTTCCTTTAGGGCCTTACTATATAGGCACCAACTACAGGCCAATTGCCAAATGCTTTTGGGAATTTGGGCAGAAAAAGTTAACATCGATCAACTGAGGCAAAAAGGACAATATCAGAGTTTAATTCAATAAGTGAAAATCTGCAAAATGGAGAGTTAAAAATAAAGAGAAGGAAGGGCAAGAACAGTACCCTAATGTTTGGGAAAGATGTTATGTGTGATGATTGTGAGGCGCTATACAAATTCGACAGTCACTAGACGGGGACTTCAAATATGGCATGTCAAGGGAACTAGGCTAGGCTATTGTTCAGATGGGTTAAATGGAACAGTAAATGAAATCTGGACACTGACTGTAGGTCTATAACCTCTCACATAGCCTAATAAAATATTAACAAAATTAAGCAGTTCTTGGAAAAATGATACACCAAATGTACATTTTGAGAACAGGAGTGGAGAAATGTGCTAGGGCCTATCTTTATCAACATTATAACAGCTGATAGTAGGCTATTTCAACCAAAAGAAATATGCATAGTTTTCACAGCTTTTAGTTCCCTTAAAACCGGTCAAAATTATCTCATTTAGAAATTTTACATTGGAATATATTTCCTGTTTTTTTGTTGTTGAGCTATTGCATGTTCTCCCCGGTCTGTAAACATCTTTGCTGCTCAAGAGAAGCAGAGATGAAAGATAACTTTACCAATATCACTTAGATTAAAGCATTCTATCGATGTATGACATATTTTCTGGTGAGCAAGGGTTTAGGCTATTTATCAATCAATCAATCAAATGTATTTATAAAGCCCTTTTTACATCAGCCGATGTCACAAAGTGCTATACAGAAACCCAGCCTATTTAGTATTCTAGGGCAACAAGTAATGACAGAAGAGCTGAATGTATAGACAAGTTGTCTAACATAGCCTACCAAATTGTCGGAAATTTTAAGCAGGAACATAGGTCTATCTAAATGAGGCTTTAAAAATATCCTGCACCCCCTGTCAAAAAATGTGCTGAATGTAAAGCGCATTTGATATATTTGTGGGTTAGGGTCAGGTGCAGGTCTCAGATTTTCACTTAATCACATATAGTCGGCCCGTTGTGGATGGGTTATGAACAACTGACCCACACATCACTAGCACACACACACACACTGATAACCATATTTTATATTGGTTAAGCCTACCATCTGATATGGGGTCCTCAAAAAGGGGTGTGCTCTGTGTAAGACAGTGATTCATTTTATTTGTATAAACGCCTGCTCAGGAGAGCCCACATCAGCTCAGAAGTAATAGGTACTATCCTGTCTTAAAGCCACAAATAAAAAACATTTGAAGACACTGAGTCAAATAATATATATAATATATAAACTGAATACACCAATGGATGACTTCTATTTATATACAACGCCAAGAAACTTGTACGCTTGCTGTTTTGTTTTTGTTGCTTAGGAACGTCCACAGACAGGATCATTTACTTTTTTATTGTGATTTTGCTGACAGCTAGTGGTTGATTTAGCTAATTGCATTGCAGTGACTGACCTGCGAAGTGAAGTGATTGATTGAAGAACTCCACGCTGATTTGCTAGAAGTCGTTGACCATTTTACTCGTGGTTCCTCCCACACCCGGATGTTGTGTTTTTCGATTGCTCGTACGCCGGTGATGGGAAGTTGTGATTCATTACATGGGATGGTGTTTTGCACTAGTTTTGGAAAATAAATATGAAATAAATGGTATTTACTAGGTCAAGAGCATGTTGTGCGAGGGGGAAGAAGCGTGTCCCTTCGCAGAGGATAGTTTGAGCCGCTTTCTGTCCCAGAGTAACACATGTGCTGGCTGGAGAGCAAGAGCTAACGTTACTCACCGCTACTCTGAAAGGCAAAGTGGTCTGTCAGGTACCAAGACCTCCAACAGAAAATCAGACCTGTTGCTAAAGAAGTACAGTTCACCTACTACCAGGTGAAGATGAGATAGCTCCGTAATGTATCCTGCTACTGTTGCATTATTGCTACTGGTGTTGCATACAAGTTAATCGATTCATTCAAGATCACAAGTTCAAAATGTGCGTGAATACAAAATGTGTAACGTTAGTCAACTTGCTAATGTATGTCTGTCTCTTCAGTTGATGCAGAGATCTCCACCAAACGGGGCTGGTCGTGGGCATAACGTCCATCAAGATATGCTTAAATGCCCTACCCTTCTCCTAGTGAATGGATTTGTACACATATCCTACCCATACACATATCCTCCATGGGTCATGTTCATTAGGCCACACTGTAGGAAAACTGAAAAAAAGCTTTTCACATGGACAAGTTCAGACAGTACCTCCATGTTTCTATCTGTTTTGGGACATTTTCTTATGTTTTGTGACTACTGAACATAATATGACCCTGATCACTTCTCTCTCTCTCTCTTTGGTAGATGAAAGTGTATTCATCCATCACTGTATCCATAACACTTGTCTTCACTCCTTCCCCCCCATAGTCAGAGTTTAACCTGGAGTTCATATAGAAGTTATCACACAATTCCCTTCTGGTATTCACCACGTAGTTGTGCTAATTAAGAACACCATAGTAAAGTGTTTCAAAATGTTATACGACGGAAAACAAGAGTTTCTTATTGGACAGTTCAGATAGTACATCCCCCTTTCACTTTGTTATAAATAATTTTCTTCTGTTTAGTGCTAGTGAACATGAACCTGATTATAGCCTATTGCTTTGTCTTCTTCTTAGAGAGCTGTCTGAACCTGGAGCTGTAGTTCACCCCCTTCCAGCTTTACCACACAGAGTAAGTACTGTACACACTACCGTGACGCAATCTCAATCGCATTCCAAACTTCCCTTTTCCACCTGGACAAAGGGAACACCTATGTGAGAATGCTGTTCATTGACTACAGCTCACCGTTCAACACCATAGTGCCCACTAAGCTAAGGACCCTGGGACTAAATACCTCCCTCTGCAACTGGATCCTGGACTTCCTGACGGGCCGCCCCAGGTGGTAAGGGTAGGCAACAACACGTCTGCCACGCTGATCCTCAACACTGTGGCCCCTCAGGGGTGTGTACTTAGTCCCCTCCTGTACTCCCTGTTCACCCACGACTGCGTGGCCGAACACGACTCCAATACCATCATTAAGTTTGCTGACGACACAACAGTGGTAGGCCTGATCACAGACAATGATGAGACAGCCTATAGGGAGGAGGTCAGAGAACTGGCAGTGTGGTGCCAGGACAACAACCTCTCCCTCAATGTGAGCAAGACATAGGAGCTGATCATGGACTATAGGAAAAGGCGGGCCGAACAGGCCTCCCTTAACATCGACAGGGCTGTAGTGGAGCGGGTTGAGAGTTTCAAATTCCTTGGAATTCTCTGTTAGCTAGCCAGAGAAATGTTGAGCATCATTAGTAAACTTTACTGATCAAATAATTGAGTTTATGGTGTGAAAATTAGCTGGCTAATGAAGTCAGACAGCTAACGTTAGCTAGCTAACGTTACAACATCAGGTGAGCGAACATTACTAACCTAACCAATTCGCTATAGTATTAACTGGTATACGGCTCCTTGCCGTTACCCAAGTTATAACGCGTTAACTTTTGTTGCTTACTGGACCCTGGCAATCTGAAATGTTAACTAGCTAACAAACTTAACTACTATCTGTGAACTAATGTTTTCCCTCTACAATATGTGGTCAATTTTCAGAATAAGAGAATAAGGTGAAAATGAGTCATTACTTGTTAAACAAGTGGATTCAGGGATCAAGTGTAGCTGGAGCTGGGCCTGGCTTTGGCTTAAGCTGGAAGCCACTATAGAGTTGAAAGGAACGCCACATACTTAACTTAACCTCTTTCTCACTTTTTCAATACAGTGGATAAAAAGGGGTATGCCAGGTGTACTCTCTGCCTGAAAGAGATCAATTATGCCAACAAAGGGTATCATGCTCTGCTGGCACATTGTAGAATAACGTAAACTCACGCACTTTTGTACGTCCCCTTGGTCCGTACAATTGACCTTATTTTAGCAACAAAAAACGTAATACTTCCAGATCAACTGTAATGCCAATACCATTGTAAAGCACAACTTCTCCCCTTTACAACAAAATCAATGACGAGACCTTCATGATGCCCATCTCTGCATGATTCAAGAAGGCAATGAGCTCCGTTGGGTCTTTTTAAAAATGGGAAGCGAAACCTATGCGTGATAGTGAGATGGAAATATGTCGTGTGGGGAAATTGCTTTTTTTCACTCGATCGGTCCAACTTATCACCTTATCGCCTCTAAAAAAAAATATAAAACACTATAAAGAGTTTATATAATGTGTCATTACATACCTATTTGAAGGTTTGTGTCGAATTTCAATCGGGTTTTTAGGGCGGTGCTAAAGTGATCTTTAGAAGTAAACAGTGGCTTTTGAGAGTCATGATCGCTTGCAGTGATGACGCAAAAAATTAATAGGTATCCCCTTACCCCAGTCCCTTTCTTGTTTTTAAACGATGAGAGAGGTGCTACACCTGGTGGAGAGAGATTGTAAGACATAAATAGTTGCTTTATGCGTGCTGTACGTTACGGCATGACACGCCACGATGTAACGGAGGGTCAGTTTTTTCAACTTTTCTCTAATACTATAGAGCCATTACCATGTCGATCAACGCTTGAATAGAAACGTAGTTCACACCCCAGATTTTGAAGTCAACACAGTTGCTACAGTCCCATTAGTTTTCTTTGCAGCATCGTTTGAATGTCGCGGTTGCGCACATTTGTATGGAATGGGGTTAGTTTACATTAGATGTCCACAGGCATCTGTAATAATGTGCAGTGTAGCCCAAATATATTGTTTTTGTTGTATTGAACTTGACAGTTACGTGTGAGTGATGGGTGATTATTAAAAAAAAATCCCGGTGAACGTTATTTTTGTAACCATGATCGATGTCTACTATAGTGGCCACTATAATATAGCAAAAATAGAATGCCTGTTTGTTTCATTCTATTTCTACTTAAGATGTTTTTTTCCCCCCAAGTGCAATATTTAGATGTGTGTGGTCACAAGCGTTTTATTATAATGGCTGTCATGGCTAACTGCAATATTTTGTTTTTTTAATCAAGTCTTGAGTGTCATTTGCGGGAAAATTCTAGGCAACAAATAACATTGGATTGCTTTCTTTACATTTTTTTAGCTGTGAGTTAGGTTCATGAGATTGATCATGTAGATCATATTCTTTGTTATGTAATTAGTTAAAACCTGCATTTCCCCCCTAGCAGGGATTTTTTTGCATGTTTCAGTGCAAAAAAAGTTAACGTTTTTGGGCCCTCACCAAATCAGTGGCAGGGAAGTCAGACGCAGGAGAGCAGAACTTGTTAATAGCCAGAGCAGTTTAATAAACTAAACCCACGATATAAAATGAAACAAGAACAAAATTGGGTACAAAACCCGACGCGCACCAAAACACACGTGCAGATGCACTTACAATAAACAATTACGGACAAGGGGAAACCAGAGTGTTAAATACTGTCACGATCTTCTGAATAAGCAGACCAAAGCGCAGCGCGGGTTGAGTTCCACATGTTTTTAATAAAGTAGTGAAACTTCCAAATACAAGAGACAAAACAAAGATCTGACCCCGTGGTGTAGCACATAGGCGCTACACACAAACAATAACCCACAAGGCAGGTGGGGAAGGGAACAAACTTAAATAGGATTCCAAATTAGAGGCAACGACATACAGCTGCCTCTAATTGGGAACCAACACAAAAAAAGAGTCCCATAGAAAACCCTAGTCACGCCCTGGCCTAACACCCTATAGAGAAACCCAGAGGGCTCTCTATGACCAGGGTGTGACAGTACCCCCACCCAAAGGTGCGGACTCCGACCGCAACCAGAAGTCAATGGGGGGGTTCGGGTGGGCCTTTGTTGTCGGTGGCGGCTCCGGTGTGGGGCGTACCGGCCTGAGAATGCGCACTGGAGGCCCGGTGCGTGGAGCCGGCATTGGATTGACCGGGCTCCTGGTGCGTGGAGCCGGAACAGGAGTCATTGGACTGGGGAGGCGCCCTGCAGGTCTGGTGCATGGGCCCGGCATAGGTCCCACCGGACTGGTCAACCGCACCTTTGGGCAAGTGCGGGGAGCTGGTACTGGACGTACGGGGCTGGGGAGGCGCACTGCGTTTCTGGTACGTTGAGCCGGCGTAGGTCCCACCAAACTGGTCAAACGCACCTCTAGGCAGGTGCAGGGAGCCGGAACAGGACGTACTGGGCTGGGACGACCCCCTGGAGGCCTGGTGCGTGATTCTGTAATGTTCGTGGTAGTTGTGAAAAAGAGTCAGGCGCAGGAGGTAGTTCACGTGTGAAAAGGTATTTAATTTGAGTCACCAGTCCACAAACAATAACTCTGGCGAAAATACAATACCCACACGATCTTCAAAGTAAACGGGTGCAAAAATCCAGCAACCCGGCAACTACAAATATAAAACCTCAGTACACAGACTGGGAAACACACGAGAACGAACGGTACAACCTAACAATCACGCACAATGGGAAGAGGGGAAGGAAGGAATATAAACAGTTGCGTGATTGGGAGAAATTAACAACAGGTGTGTACAATAGACAAAACCAACAGAACACATGAAAAAGGGGAGCGATGATGGTCAGAAAACCAGTGACGTCGACCACCGCCCGAACAAGAAGAGGGACTGACTTCGGCGGAAGTCGTGACAAATACACAACATGTAATTGAGGGAATTGGAACCAGGTGTGATGGAAGACAAGACAAACCAATGGATAAAAGAAAAAAGGATCGGCGATGGCTAGAACGTCGGTGACGTCGAACGCCTCCCGAAGATGTGACATTGCATCCCTGTATATTGAGAATTCTATGTAGAGGTAGGAAAGAGGGAATGTTTGGTTACACTTACAATCATTGTGGAACTGTGTAAAATCACAAAAAAAAATGAAATGTAATAATAGGATTCATTGAGAACAGCGACATAAAAAACACTTTTTTCAGACATTGAGGTCGTTGGTTACAATCTCCTGGTGACCAGCACTATAGAGATGGCTGTTGTTTACGGGTCAGTATCACAGGCCTACATGCACGCATTTTGCGTACAGACTACGCAATTCTCTGTCCATGTACGCAGGTACGAGATCCGAGTTAAAAGTACGCAGAAATGAATAGAGCCTGATAAAAAAAAAAAAAAAAACATTTGTATAAAAAAATCAATCCACTGAGTAAATCTAACATCCCGATTCTCGAGCTGCAACACACAGAAATGTACGGAGTTTGTGTCCACGGACATGGAGATTAATACATCATTATTCGACGTAGCTACCCCGTGTCTGCCCCTCCTGTTTGTTGTGATGCTGAGTTTGCCGTCTGTCAGGTGTACGTAAACACATGGACAAATCCCTTTTCGACTCTGTGTGTTGTGGAAACAAGGTACAATTGTTTCAAGCTAAAGTTAGCGAACATAAGATGGACATTCAGTGGGCTCTAAAGTGCCAGCTGTTCTCTCGCATTTGCTAGTGAAATAAATGAAATGCAAATGTGCGAGTGTGATATACATTTAATTATGCGTCCAATTAGTTGTATTTTCCACGTAACATTACGAGGATCACGCAACCTGATAGACTGTAACTGTAATTATGATCCACGTCACAAAAAACACTACAAAAGTATAATCAAAAATAAATATAAACATCTTGGCATTAAATTGAGTCGGGAGTTTAGAAGACTGCGTGATTGAGAATGAATGAGTGTCCGGTATTAGCTATAGAGGCAATGCTTCTGAAATGCCTTTGCTTTAGATTTGAGATAATTTTTTAAAATCTGAAATGATGTATGCGCTACATATAAATACAATAGGCACCTTTACATAGGCTGAAACACCTGACTCTTGTAGCGAAAAGCGTTCAGAATCCTTTTGCGGTAGCCTACTTAAGCTTTGTGTAGCCAGTTTGCGGTCTGTGTTTATGCGATCATTTGTTTTTGTTTTTATGTTTTCAAAGTTATTTAGCTTTTAGTGTTGATTAGGAACCGTGTCTAAAAAGCCAATACTTGTGAGCTGGCCCTAGTGATTGGATCTTGTTAGTGACTTTTACCATATGTGTAAATAGAATGCTGTCAAGATAAAAGTATTCCAACCTTTTATAGACTTGATTTGGTACAATTATGTAATTGCGATCAGACTCATAAACAGTGCGCACACGAGCGTGTTGGGGGAAAGAAAATCCAAAGAAAGATGCCGGTTTTACAATTCCAAGTTGAATGACCGTTCAAAACTTATTTTCCCAGTTTGAGCTTGTTTAATCCCGATTTCCCAGTTGCAATGCTTGCAGTTAGTCGCTGTCACGATTCCTTCTAAGCCACTCATTGTTGAATTTGCGATTTCCAAATTGTTGTGTAATGTTTGTCCAATTGCTGATGAGCACCGATACGTTTTATCTATAATTTCTATTCATTATTTCTCTTCATATGACAAGGATTAAAAAAGATTTGCCAGTAGACTTGATTCATGATGATGACTGCTAGCTAAGATTGCGAAAGTCCAATCAAAGCTGTGGCCAAGGACTTTGAGCCTTCTTGGAATATAACTCTATGGCAGGACCCAAAGGGCTGGAATTTTGGATGTCAACCCTTACTAAGGACTTAAACTTGGCGATGATGTAGTGTCCCCAGTGACAGAACACTGAGCCAATCACAGCTCAATGCTCCTATGTTCTGCTGGCTCACCCCAGCACCACAGAAAGCACTGAGCTAGGCTGAAACACCTGCATTTTGGAGCTGCCTTACTCAAGACAACAAAAAAGAAACCATGTTTGTATGCGGTTTTATTAACTATTAACTCAATGATATTTATATTTTTACATTGTTTGCAAACTGATATGTGACATGTATTAATGTCAAAATAACATGCGAAACAAGCAAGCCCCCCCCCAATTTTTTTTTTGTGGGTTGCCACTTCTCCATTGTATTAATCCATTTGTCAATGTTTCACATTTTAATTTGTGGTCCACTCTTTGATGGTAGTCACATCTTTCAGATTGTGGCTTTAAACCTTCTCATTCAAAGAACGATTAACTGATGTGCTGAGGGTCTCCTATTCCTCTCTAATGAAGGAACTGCTTTGCTACAAGTTCCAGCAACTAATGAGAGGGACAGGGGGGACTGTTCCAACCGCTGTGGAGGCGGAGCTTCAAGAGCCCTTTGCTGTCCATCATCTACTTGGACTTTACTGGAGATGGGCTGAGAGAGCTGGCAATTCTAACACTCAAGGGGCTGTACATACTACAAGTGTAACGCCCTGATCTGTTTCACCTGTCCTTGTGCTTGTGTAACCGGTGTGAAAGTCCAGGTTCGGGCGAGGAGAGGGACGGAAGCTATACTGGTACATTGATGCTGTTGACCCGGATCACTGGTTGCTGCGGAAAAGGAGGAGGTCAAAAGGGGGGTGAGTGTAACCGGTGTGAAATGGCTAGTTAGCTAGCGGGGTGCGCGCTAACAGCGTTTCAATCGGTGACGTCACTCGCTAGTTGTTCCCCTTGCTCTGCAAGGGCCGCGCCTTTTGTGGCGCGATGGGTAACGATGCTTTGAGGGAGGCAGTTGTTGATGTGTGCAGAGGGTGGGCCAATTGTGCGCCGCCCTATGGGACTCCCAATCACAGCCGGATGTGATTCAGCCTGGATTCGAATGCAGTGCTTTCTGAGATGCAGTGTCTTAGACCGATGCCCCACGCGGGAGCCCTAACATAGAGGGTCATAGCACAAAGTTAGGCTTATAATACTGGTGTCAGGCATTTTACAAGAGCATAATATACAAATGTTATTACAGAAACATACTGTATGTATAATCTCTTTTCTCTCCCTCTTTCTCTTCTTTCCATTCCTCCATCAGTTCCCCTCGTCCTCTCTACAGGACTACTGACTTGGTCCTTCAGCGACTGGCAGACAGGGTGTCAAAGCTGACCACTGGCTCGGAAGTTCAGCCAATCACAGAATGGGACACTGAAGAGAGGGAGGCTGTAACCAATGAGTAGCAGAGTGTCCCGTCAAAATGAGTACCACCTGTTTTTTTTGTTACCGGTTCCAAAATGACATTTTTACCGTTAAGTACCTACACTTTAAAAAAGGGTATGTATTTGATCATGATGATGTATGTTGCCTAATAATAAATAAATGTACATAATAAGTAGTTAACTAAATTAGTGATTTGCATTATTGTCAAAAAGTTTGTGAATGCATTCAACTGAAATGTTTCTTCCACATTTAACCCAACCCCTCTGAATCAGAGTGGTGCAGGGGCTGCCTTAGTCAACATGCACAGGGGGGGTTAACTAGTTACATTATTTCGAAACTTGAAAATTACACCTGCCATTTAGTGTATGAAAGTTTGTAAAAAGTATGAAGAAAATTAACTTTATTGGTTTAGTCCATTTTGGGGTGAACCAAAGATTGTCTATTATATTGACAAGATAGTCAATTGACCACTCTAACAATGGAAATGCATGTCCACAAAGATGAAAGGCAGGCGAGATCAGGTGGGACCGTTCTAGCCAATGAGAAGGCAGATATGTGTGTGAACCTGCTGGTCATCTATGAACATTGTTCTTCAAGATGTTCAAATCTCGCCTTAATGGCCTATATTACAGTGTTGCAAAAAAGTATTTAGTCAGCCACCAATTGTGCAAGTTCTCTCACTTAAAAAGATGAGAGAGGCCTGTAATTTTCATCATAGGTACACTTCAACTATGACAGACAAAATGAGGAAAAAAAATCCAGAAAATCACATTGTAGGATTTTTAATGAATTTATTTGCAAATTATGGTGGAAAATAAGTATTTGGTCACATACAAACAAGCAAGATTTCTGGCTCTCACAGACCTGTAACTTCTTCTTTAAGAGGCTCCTCTGTCCTCCACTCGTTACCTGTATTAATGGCACCTGTTTGAACGTGTTATCAGTATAAAAGACACCTGTCCACAACCTCAAACAGTCACACTCCAAACTCCTGCTGACTGCAGGAATGTCCACCAGGGCTGTTGCGAGATAATTGAATGTTCATTTCTCTACCATAAGCCGCCACCAACGTTGTTTTAGAGAATTTCCAACCGCCCTCACAACTGCAGACTACGTGTAACCATGCCAGCTCAGGACCTCCACATCTGGCTTCTTCACCTGCGGGATCGTCTCAGACCAGACACCCAGACAGCTGATGAAAGTATTTCAGCTCATGAAAGTATTTCTGTCTGTAATAAATCCCTTTTGTGGGGAAAAACTCATTCTTATTGGCTGGGCCTGATTGGTCAGCCTATCCCCTCCCAGGCCCAGCCATGGCTGCACCCCTGCCCAGTCGTGTGAAATCCATAGATTAGGGCCTAGTGAATTTATTTCAATTGACTGATTTCCTTATATGAACTGTAACTCAGTAAACTAACTGAAATTGTTGCATGTTGCATTTGTACTTTTGTTCAGTATATATATTACCGCCTGGGACTATGTCCATGTTAAAACCAGGCCTTCAGTTTCCGGTCTGGACGGAGTAAAACCTCTAGCTTACATAAAATTGTTTCAACTTATTTCTATCATAGGTAAAGAATCCAAGCAGTACATCTCTCCATTATAGCGTAAATCTTCATAAATGTGTTCAATTATAAATCTACTGATGTCTTGCCAGATTCCTTACATGAATACAATGCCAAAAAAATGCAACACCGTGTTTGGGTGGTCATTACAAAAAGTACAGTTTGAATTTATGTTTTTCTTAAACTTCTTCATGTAGTGGTTGGCAGGATAATAGTTATGAATAATTAAAAAATAAATGTCCTTAAGTTTGTTAATAAGTAGGTATGTGTAGCACCATCCAAACTTTTTTCTAACAGATATTATCAATAAAACCATTCCAATAAGGCATGGCATAAGGTATAGATACAACTTCCTGCTGAAACAAGGCTCGTATAGCTCTATTGTTGTTGAATGGACCAAAAGAAAAACAAATCTTTCCTACTGATGAGTCAACAGGGTTGATCGTAGGTATGTTCTGAGCGTCAGGTCTTGACTCGTTCCAGAATAATAAAGCAACACCTGATGGAATGGCATCTAAAACCATTGCAAAATCTTTAGGCGTACAGGTATATTTTAAAGTGCTAAGAATTCCTTCTAATTAAGTAAAAGACACTCTGCATTTACAAGTTGGATCACCAATAGGATATTATTTTGGAACAAATATTCTAAAAACAAAGAGGTATTTTTACACAATATGTCCCAATTATTCCATATATAATATCTGTGTGGATAAAAATGATGCTTATAAATTAAGGGCCATGACAAGAAAACCTCCCAGTGAAAAGCAGAGAGTTTCACTGGAACTTTATAATTGCAAACCAACATGAAGTTAAGACCACCAAAAGTAGAGAAGACATGATGAGGAATAAAGTTCTACATAGAAGTGGGTCTTCTTTGGAATTGTTTTATCCAATTGATCTTAAAAGTATTGTTTAAGGTAGTAAAGTCCAGAAAATTCAGCCCACCATACTCATAAGTGTTCATTACAACACTTTTTGTAATGTAATGGGTACGGTTTCTCCACAGAAAGTTTAAAAGCATCTGGTCTATCTCTTTGCTTATTTTACTGTCAAGATATAAAGATAGAGCAGCATATGTTAGCCTAGAGATACCCTCAGTCTTGGTTATTAGGACTCTTCCTTTTAAAGATCAGTCCCTCTGTAGCCATTGATTTATTTTCTTCTGTTTTTTTTTAAATAAGAGGGTTAAAATTTAGTAAGCCTCTAGACTTCTAATCCTAAGTAACGGTTATGCCTAAATATGCAAGCTCTTCTTTCACTGGAATACCATCATATGAGGGTGTCACACAATCTTTGACAGCCATGAGTTCACATTTATTAATGTTAAGACATAGACCAGATGCTTTGGAAAAGGACTGTATCACATTGATCGATATGGGAATCTGACTAGCGTCTTTCAGAAAAAGTATCATCAGCCAGCTGGCTTATAATAATTTCTTCACCAGCTATGGAACTACCTTGTACAGGACTATTATTTAAATAATTTGTAAGAAGTTGGGTGATTAATAAAAATGGATACGGTGAGATAGTACAACCTTGCCTAATTCCTCTGTTTAACTCAAATCTAGGTAAGGAGCCATGTTTCAGTTTGATAGAGCTGTTACCATTCGTATAGACAGCCTTAATAGCCTTATAGAGAAAATCCCCAAAGCCACATTTCTCAAGGGAGTGGAAGAGCAACTGATGCTCTATTGTGTCAAATGTTTTTTTAAAATCTAAAAATAATATGAAGCTATCCTCGGTTATTAGGTCTGAGTAGTCAAGTATGTCTAATACTAGTATGATAATGTTAGAAATATGTCTGTTCATCATAAAGCCAGACTGTGTTTCATCGATGATTGAATCCAGGACTTCTATAATTATTTTTGTAAGTAGTATGGCTAATATCTTGTATTCATTATTAAGAAGACAAATTGGATGCCAGTTATCGATGAATAGCCCTTATTTTTTAAACCCCTGACTCATTGTAGGAGGGAGAACATTGTTTTCAATACTCTCTAAAAAAGACTTCAATTAGTAAGGGAGCTACTTGTTCAGAAAATAACTTGTAAAATTCTGATGTAATTCCATCAATACCTGGGGATTTATTGTTCTTTAGATGTTTGATAGACTCAATAATCTCTTCAACTATGATGGGTTCATCACACTGTTTAGATTCTGTATCACTGATAGAGTGAACATTATTCAGTGAGTCCAAAAACAGATCTGTGGATTCCTTAGAGTACATAGAGCTATACATTTTCTTATAAAAATTGCTACAGTAGTTAGCGATACGTTTTTGGTCATCTGTAATAATACCATCAATGTTTACCTTATGGATAGTGTTATTTGTAGTGACATTTCTCAAGTCTATAAAGAAATAGGTTGAATTCTGTTCTCCCTCAAGCAGTTTTTTCCTAGATCTAATAAAGTCTCTTTCTGCTTTTAATCTATATATATATTATCCAGTTTATTTAATCTATATATATTATCCAGTTTATTTTGTAACTCAATCAGTTCCATCTTCTCCTCCCCCGAGAGGCCATCTGGGGACCTCTGAGAAAGGGAAGTTCTCTTAATGATCACCTTTTCCTCCTCAGCTCTTCTGGTCTTAGCAAGATTACCACCATATTTTTTAAGTCATTTGGCCACTTCAAATTTAAAGAGCTCCCAGTTCTTGCAATAACATTTTTCTTCACAAGCCCTTTCCCAAAAGTGTGAGAGCAGCGCTTTAACCTCAAACCTAACTATATCATTATTTAATAAGGAGCTATTTAGATTCCAGTAGGACGCTCTACCAAGGTTAGTATCAAATATTTTGACAACAATGTAAATGGCCCTATGGTCTGTGAGGGGAGTAGTACAAATATTTATAGTAACACACTCACTAGCAATACAATTCGATATAAGCCAAAAATCTATTCTGGACTGTCTGGAACCTGTTTTGTCACTCCAAGTGAATGATCTGTCGGCCGAAAATCTCTCTCTCCACATATATCAGTAAGATCAAACTTGTCCATAAAAAGTTTGGTTGGCCTACCTGGGGGCCATCTAAGTTGAATTATCTATAGTAATGTTAAGGTCCCCTCCTATCAATAATAACGAATTGGGAAATTTAGATAACCAATGAAGTATATGTTTCTCTACAGATTGAAACAACTCATCATTCTCATGTTTGGTGTTGTACCCGTAGAAGTTTACAGTAATGAGTGTAATGTCATTGTAACTGATCACGAGACAAATAAAGTGACAAAGGGGTCACAGTCCGAGTGTAGCATATTACCACCAAAGGTATTTTTCGAAGCCATGGGAAAGTCAAATATCGTTGCCCCATTGTGACATCCAGAAGTTGGCATCAGCAGAAATTGAATGCGACTCCTGAAAAAAAACAAAAATATGTTCGAAGTTGTTTAGCAACTAAAAAGAAGGGCTTGCCCTTCACATTGTTTCGTAACCCCCTAGCATTAAGATAAACTACAGACAAAGACAAAACAACAAAGATAATATGAAAATATAAACTGTAGGATGAGTCAAAAACGTAGGAGCAGTGAACATAAGCTATAAGGAACCGAGATCTTCACCATTTAAGTCAACTTAAAGTGAAAATAGCTGATGCATATGAAAAGTGATCAGAAAAAAATCAAAAGTACAAAACAATATATATATACACATTCCTAAAACTTTTCTCACTTGGAAATAAGTATTAATAAATAAATAGAACAATAACAGTGTAAAGTAAGTCAGAGCAGACCTGAATGCCCCTTTAAAACAGTATCTTAGTTACTGTATGCAAGAAGATGCCATGGCCTGGTGGGTCGTTTTGCTTCATCTCTCACCTGTCAGCGGCAGTGTGGTCTAGGCCTACTTGCAGCTTTGAAACAATATTTCCCTCCTCTTGCACTTCAAAGACAACAATAACAACAGCTGCACTTACAGCGACCTAACTGCTGTGGACTTACTGTAGGCTATGTTTATCCTAGAAGATGGCGTGAAGATTACTTTTTTTTCCTAGGCTATTCTGCGCAAATCTTTCAAATGGTTACCTTTTTGGTTACCCACTACTGACTTAAGGCATTATTTAAAGTCACCTTGACTATTGCGTGTAAATCACCGGCAAGATGACAATTCCTGAACACAACGGTTTGAAAGTGACAGGAGCGCGCTAATGGATGCATTTCACTCAATGGATTTGTATATTTAGCTTTCTGTGACGCTCTATCAGCCAACTGCAAGCAGATTCGAGAAGAACAAGCAAGACCGAATGCGCTGTGTTGCCTGTTTTAAGTCAAAACTGTCGTCCATACATGTGGTGAGGGCGCGGTGGAATAACGACAAACTTTCCAAGAAACTGGTCGGGAAATGATGGCAGGTGGAGCAGTTGAACATAACGGGATATTCTTGAATCCCCATTATCACAGTCAACAGTACCACATGGAGTCGGTTCCCCCAGACTCTCGTAAACGACCACTAACTCCGACCGAGGAAGACTGTTGTACCAAGCGCACAAACACGGGAGGTAAGACCTAGTGCCTCATGCACACCCTCCATAGGCTACATTGTCTGGAGCGTGTGTCAAGCAGTAGGCTAACCCATATTACAGGGCCTCAGTAAATGTAACTTGTCAGCCGGTTACAGTTGACAGACAGACTTAGAAACTTCTTATCTATGACTAATATTTTCTAGTATGTCAATCAGATGGCATAACCATGTAGTTACAGTAGTCCGATGCATAACATAACATGCATAATTTAATGCATAACATAACAACTTTTGTAGCCTATGTTTTACAAGCATACTCATAGATACATTGATGCAATGTGTTTTGAAACTTAAGTATCTAAAATGCCTATTGCCTACCAGATTGGTAAAACCTGGTTGAAAATACATCAGTATGACGTCTTTTTATTACTCTTATTCTGGTCGCAAACTGGTTGAAAAATAAGGGTTTTTACATATTTTTTTGCTGACCAGAATATGAGGAATTTGTCGTACCACCACATGACAAATTGGCAGGTTTTGGGAGTAACGGATTACATGTAAACAGTAACGGATTACATGTAATCCGTTACATGTAATCCGTTACATGTAAGGGATTACAAAACAAACTATAACTGTAATCCGTTACGTTACCAGCAAAAAGATTGTAATCAGATTACGATACTTTTGAAAAACGAGAATTACTTCAAGCATTACTTTTAAATTCGGAAAGGATATTTGCGTGAAAAAAATCTTTGACACTTCTCTGTTTTCTCAATGACATTCAAATTAGCATTGAAAAAAGGCGCAAATTCAAATTTGTTCCACCTGAGCGAGTATGACAACAAGTCAGAGACCACTATGATGACACACCAAATGTGTTTGATCGATCACGGGAAAAGCGGAGGAATATGCTTTTGTAGGCTACAGTCCAAGGTACGTCTTCCAATGGTGCGACTGCTGTCAGCATCCAAAGACTATACAACTTGAATAAACGCTTGGAGATAAGGATGACAGAAGTGGTGTAGTCTACGGCAATACGGATATCACTTATTATTGATATCTACATAGCGCATTGATGAGAATCACACTGCTGCTCTCTCATTTACCTATTTGCGCCTTACGGATTGTGGTTGTTGTGGATGGCTGTTCACCAATTTAAATGTGTATTTAATAATTCAAGAAGTTTAAGCTGCCTATCAATCATTGTTTTTGAAACCAGTGGACAGCCAGTGAAAAATGCACTCTTGCAACAGCTGCATAGTGCGGATCACAGCCTATGGAATAAAAGTGAGGCTTTTATTGCTCAATCTAATTCATGCTAATAAAAAAAATGGACACAGGCCTAATGGACACATGCTCAAACTCGCACAGTTTTGATTGACTGAAAGGGGCAATCTGTAGTTGCTACATCCATTTTTAGGCTTATAAATTATATATACGCGCGTCTTCTTCCTGAGCGGTATGACTGCTGCGTGGTCCCATGGTGTTTATACTTGCGTACTATTGTTTGTACAGATGAATGTACAACTACAAGAACTACGTTTCTTGTAGTTGGCCACCAGGTTTGCACACATCTCAGGAGGGATTTTGTCCCACTCCTCTTTGCAGATCTTCTTCAAGTCATTAAGGTTTCGAGGCTGACGTTTGGCAACTCGAACCTTCAGCTCCCTCCACAGATTTTCTATGGGATTAAGGTCTGGAGACTGGCTAGGCCACTCCAGGACCTTAATGTGCTTCTTCTTCTCCTCTGTTGCCTTGCCTTGTGTTTTGGGTCATTGTCATGCTGGAATACCCATCCACGACCCATTTTCAATGCCCTGGCTGAGGGAAGGAGGTTCTCACCCAAGATTTGACGGTACATGGCCCCGTCCATCGTCCCTTTTATGCGTTGAAGTTGTCCTGTCCCCTTAGCAGAAAAACACCCCCAAAGCATAATGTTTCCACCTCCATGTTTGACGTGGGGATGGTGTTCTTGGGGTCATAGGCAGCATTCCTCCTCCTCCAAACATGGCAAGTTGAGTTGATGCCAAAGAGCACAATTTTTGTCTCATCTGACCACAACACTTTCACCCAGTTGTCCTCTGAATCATTCAGATGTTCATTGGCAAACTTCAGACGAGCATGTATATGTGCTTTCTTGAGCAGGGGGACCTTACGGGCGCTGCAGGATTTCAGTCCTTCACGGCGTAGTGTGTTACCAATTATTTTCTTGGTGACTATGGTCCCAGCTGCCTTGAGATCATTGACAAGATCCTCCCGTGTAGTTCTGGGCTGATTCCTCACCTTTCTCATAATCATTGCAACTCCACGAGGTGAGATCTTGCATGGAGCCCCAGGCCGAGGGAGATTGACAGCTCTTTTGTGTTTCTTCCATTTGCGAATAATTGCACCAACTGTTGTCACCTTCTCACCAAGCTGCTTGGCGATGGTCTTGTAGCCCATTCCAGCCTTGTGTAGGTCTACAATCTTGTCCCTGACATCCTTGGAGAGCTCTTTGGTCTTGGCCATGGTGGAGAGTTTTGAATCTGATTGATTGATTGCTTCTGTGGACAGGTGTCTTTTATACAGGTAACAAACTGAGATTAGGAGCACTCCCTTTAAGAGTGTGCTCCTAATCTCAGCTCGTTACCTGTATAAAAGATACCTGGAAGCCAGAAATCTTTCTGATTGAGAGGGGGTCAAATACTTATTTCCCTCATTAAAATTCAAATCAATTTACAACATTTTTCACATGCGTTTTTCTGGATTCTTTTGTTGTTATTCTGTCTCTCACTGTTCAAATAAACCTACCATTAAAATTATAGACTGATCATTTCTTTGTCAGTGGGCAAACGTACAAAATCAGCAGGGGATCAAATACTTTTTCCCTCACTGTACATGATCTTAGGGGCATTGGCAAACACAATGTAAGTAATTAAATGTATGTACCCCTAATTGCACCGAATACATCTGTTTATCCTACAGCTATTGTAAGCAGTAATCATGAGCCTGTAAACCAGAGTTACACTGTTAGCACTGAGGCCATGTGCAGTGGTAGGAAGACCACTTTTCAGCTCCAATGTAAATAACATGAGTAAGTCTACCTCTGATAAGCTTCACAGTAAAGCATTAAAAACAATCAAGCAACCCAGAAAACTGCAAAATAATTGCCCATAATAACATATGTAGCCTAAGAAACAAGGTCCATGAAGTCAATAACTTGCTTGTAACAGATGACATTCATATTCTGACTCATATCTCTGAAACTCACTTAGATAATACCTTTGATGGTACAGTGGTAGCAATACCTCACCTAAAGCCCATTCTTGTGGGAAGCTGCTGTACTGTAGACCACTGGATAATATGTGTGAAATGCTTGATAATGTATGTGATATCAACAGAGAAGTATATTTTCTGGGTGATTTAAATATTGACTGGCTATCATCAAGCTGCCCACTCATGAAAAAACTTCAAACTGTAACCAGTGCCTGCAACCTCGATCAGGTTGTCAGTCAACCTACCAGGGTAGTTACAAACAGCACAGGAATTAAATCATCATGTATTGATCACATCTTTACTAACGCTGCAGATATTTGCTTTAAAGCAGTATCCAAATCCATAGGATGTAGTGATCACAATATAATAGCCATATCTAGGAAAACCAAAGTTCCAAGGGCTGGGCCTAATATAGTGTATGAGAGGTCATACAAAATGTTTGGTAGTGATTCATATGTTGATGATGTAAAGATTATTTACTGGTCTGTGGTATGTAATGAGGAGCAACCAGACGCTGCACTTGACACATTTATGAAACTACTAATTCCAGTTACTAATAAGCACGCACCCATTAAGAAAATTACTGTAAAACTGTTAAATTCCCTTGGATTGATGAGGAATTAAAAAATTGTATGTGTCACAAACGAAACTCCCGCGGTTCCTCCTGCTCACCACCAGAGGGAACCCTCTCCTGAGTATTAAGCCCTGAACTACAATTCCCACATACCTGGTTCTGATTACCGTTGCACCTGACTCCCATTAGCAGACTATTTAGGCTCTCTCTCTCTTTCTCTCTTTGCGAAAAGTCTTGTTATCCCTGGTGATCATTTCTGAGCGTTTTTCTCCGTGTCTGCCTACCCGTTGTTATACTCTGGACTGTTTTCCCATTTTTGATTCTTTGCTGCCTGCCCTGGACTACCCTCTTTACTGGACTGATTGTTGTAAGCTTGCTGCCTGCCCTGACCTAATGCCTGTACCTGGATTACGATTTGCCTTACCCCTGCTGTTGTGTTTGCTGGCGATTGACCCTGTTAGTACGACCAAGATTGTAATAAAACTGCAAATGGATCCTCACTCTCATGGTGCTTCATTACAGAAGACTTTGCCCACACTCGATCCAGCAGCTCTGGTTCAAATGTCCACGGAGATCTCCACTCAAGCTAACCAACTCGCCGTTCATCAACAGCAGCTAACCCAGTTAACTACGGTAACAGAGGAACTCGTCAGGACGCTACAGAGGTTGCAGATGTCGCCTTTAATCCAGCCCTCCTCAACCGAGCATGAAATACGAACGCTCCTCCGCCACCTGCACCCACAGTTAACCCACGTCTGGCTCTCCCTGATAAATTCGATGGTAACCCCACTCAAAGTAAGGGATTTCTACTGCAATGTTCATTATTCATTGATCAACAACCAGCTATGTATGTCACTGACGCCAGCAAGATTTCCTTGGTGTGTTCACTCCTCACTGGCAGGGCGTTAGAGTGGGTAACGGCGGTTTGGAAAGAGGATGGCACGGCATTCCCATCGTTTGGCACCTTTCTTCAACGCTTCCGGAAGTATTTGAACACCCGGAGGGAGGCATGAGAGCTGATGACCGACTACTCGCGTTGAACCAGGGCAGGAATACTGCAGCAGAATATGCCTTGACATTTCGCACTCTAGCAGCTCAAACCGACTGGGTTGAGAGCACGCTTAAACTGCTCTTTCGCAAGGGACTCAGCTTGGAGTTGCAATCCGAACTGGCCTGCCGAGATGAAGGGAGATCGCTGAATCAATTCATTGAACTAACCATACAGATTGACAATCTGATTCGATCACGGCGCCCACTCAGAACGGGACCCACCAGCACACAAGGCCCAGTCACTCTGCCTCAAACCGAACCCATGCAGCTCGGATATACTCACCTGACTCCGGAGGAACGAGAACGCCGCATACGTCAACATCTCTGCCTCTATTGTGGTCAACCGGGCCATCTGAGGGCGTTTTTCCCCACAAGACCACCTCCTCGTAACCCCTCTTCGGTGAGTCCTTGTGTTTAAGCACATCACTCCAGTTCTTGCATCAAAGTGCCAATAGTATTATCTCTAGAGGGCAATCATATAACCACATCAGCGCTATTAGACTCCGGCGCAGCCGGGAACTTTATGTCTCATGAGTTTGCCCAACAACAACAATTTCCATTAATCACCTGTGACTCTCAATTGGCAGTGGAGGCGCTAGATGGACGACCTCTCGGCGATGGGAGGGTCCTGCACACCACCGTGGACCTTCGATTACAGACCGGGACCCTCCACACGGAGGTAATTCGCCTCTACGTCATCACATCACCCTATAACCCAGTTAGCCTTGGACTCCCCTGGCTACGGCAACATAACCGCTCATCTCATGGAGGGAGGGTCGTATCATCAAATGGGACCCGTCATGCCACTCCAACTGCTTAACTGGCAGCCCTTCACTCTCCATTCAAACCGTTACGCTAAAGGACGAGCCGGCCCTTTTTCCCACTCTACCCATTGAATACTCTGACCTCATCGAAGCTTTCAGCAAGACCAAGGCGATGGAACTACCCCCTCACCGATCAAGCGACTGTGCCATCGAGCTAGTACCAGGTACAAAGCCACCTAAGGGCCGAATCTTCCCCCTATCTCAACCCGAATCAGAAGCCATGAAGAACTACATCGAGGAAGAACTGTCGAAGGGGTTCATTAGAGCATCGACATCACCTGCAGCCGCTGGCTTCTTCTTTGTTAAAAAGAAAGACGGTGGTTTACGCCCCTGTATTGACTACCGGGGTCTCAACGACATCACTGTCAAGTTTCGATATCCTTTACCGCTGGTTCCAGCTGCCCTAGAACAACTCCGCCAAGCCAAGTATTTCTCCAAACTGGACCTCCGCAGCGCCTACAACCTCATTCGCATCCGGGACGGTGATGAATGGATGACAGCCTTTTCTACCAGCACTGGGCACTATGAGTATTTGGTTATGCCTTTCGGACTGTCTAATAGTCCTTCCGTATTTCAATCATTTATCAATGACGTCTTTCGGGACATGCTTAATCGCTGGGTAATTGTGTACATCGATGACATTCTCATCTATTCCAACACCTATGAAGAACACGTGCAACATGTGAGATCAGTATTACAACGACTCATTGATCACCAGCTATACGCCAAAGCAGAGAAGTGCGAATTTCACCAGACTTCCACATCTTTTTTGGGCTACATCATCAACCAGGAGGGAGTCGCCATGGACGAGAAGAAGGTCAAGGCCGTTCTAGACTGGCCACTGCCAGTAACCTTAAAGGAGTTACAACGCTTCTTGGGATTTGCTAACTTCTACCGACGCTTCATCAGGAATTTCAGCTCGGTAGCGGCCCCCTTAACCTCTATGACCAAGAGAAACTCATCACACCTCACCTGGTCAACTACAGCACAGGAGGCTTTCGCAGAACTCAAGGCACGTTTCACATCGGCCCCTATCCTCCACCACCCAAATCCTGAACTCCCGTTTACAGTTGAGGTGGACGCTTCTAATACGGGCATTGGAGCTATCCTTTCACAGCGGCACGGATCCCCACTCAAGCTCTATCCGTGCGCCTATTATTCCCGCAAACTTAGTCCAGCCGAACAGAACTACGACGTCGGAAACCGGGAACTTTTGGCCATGAAAGCAGCTATGGAGGAGTGGCGTCATTGGCTGGAGGGATCTAAACATCCGTTCGTGATTCTAACGGACCACAAGAACCTGGAATACTTGCGGTCTGCC
This sequence comes from Brachymystax lenok tsinlingensis, assembly GCA_030435695.1. Taxonomy (NCBI): domain Eukaryota; kingdom Metazoa; phylum Chordata; class Actinopteri; order Salmoniformes; family Salmonidae; genus Brachymystax; species Brachymystax lenok. The sequence continues at coordinate 41,760,321 of CM059795.1, read as the reverse complement.
AAGAGACTGAATCCCAGACAAGCGAGGTGGGCGCTCTTCACACGATTTGACTTCACCGTTACCTATCGTCCCGGTTCAAAGAACACCAAAGCAGACGCATTATCACGCCAACACGATGGTGTAGCTCCCACTGAATCCAAGGAAACCCTGCTTCCAGAGTCTTTAATCGTGGCCCCTATTCAGTGGGACATCATGACAGAGCTCACCCAAGCCAATTCACAAAGGACCTCTCCGCCCGAATGTCCCCCTAACAAAACGTTTGTACCTCAGGACCTCTGTCAGAAAGTGCTAAAGCAAGTTCACTCCGCACTCAGCTCCGGTCATCCGGGAATCGCTGCCACTGTTCACCTGCTTCAGAACAGCTTCTGGTGGCCAACCTTGCGGGCAGACACAATAAAATTCATTAACGACTGCACCACCTGTAACACAAATAAACATCTCAGACAATTACCAGCGGGCCTACTGCAACCACTACCAGTTCCCCACCGACCATGGTCCCATCTCGCCATAGACTTCATTACCGATCTCCCCAAGTCCAATGGGAATACCACAATACTCACTGTCATAGATCGCTTCTCCAAGGCTTGCCGGTTGATTCCACTCCCCAAACTGCCTACAGCATTGGAAACTGCCGAACTCATGTGCAACCTGGTGTTCCGTTTCTATGGCCTGCCAGAGGACATCGTGTCGGACCGAGGGCCCCAATTCACATCCAGAGTATGGTCAGCATTCTTCCAACAACTCAACATCAACGTTAGCCTCACTTCAGGGTATCACCCACAATCTAATGGTCAAACAGAACGCCTCAATCAAGAGATCACCCGGTTCCTCAGATCCTACTGTCATCAGAACCAAGCAGACTGGAGTCGATTCCTCATGTGGGCGGAGTATGCACAGAACTCACTCCAGAAACCCTCCACCGGTCTAACCACATTCCAGTGTGTAATGGGCTTCCAACCCCCCCTGTTTCCATGGTCAGGGGAACCCACCGAGGTACCCTCTGTCAACGACTGGCTCCAGAGAAGCGAGGACATCTGGAGTCTGGCCCATACCCACTTGCTACATGCGGTCAGGAGACAGAGGTTGCAGGCCAATCTCCGCCGCCGCCCCAATCCCGAATATACTCCAGGTCAATGGGTCTGGCTATCCACTCGAGACCTACGCCTCAAACTCCCCTGCAAGAAACTCAGTCCCAGGTATGTGGGTCCCTTCCAAATAGTTAAACAGATCACGCCAGTTTCTTTCCGTTTAGCATTACCCTCTAATTATCGTATCTCTCCTACTTTTCATGTATCTCTTCTCAAACCCGCTGGTGTTCCGAGAGCGGAGGAGGAGGAGCAGACCAGTGAGCAGGGCCCCCCACCCATCTTGGTGGACGGCGAGGAGGTATATCAGCTTCGAGATCTACTCGATTCCAGACGCCGGGGCAGGCTCCTCCAATATCTGGTGGATTGGGAGAGTGCGGACCGGAGGAGCGATCCTGGGTTAAGGCAGAGGACATACTCGACCCGCACTCATGACTGAGTTCCATGGGGCGCACCCGGAGAAACCGGCCCCCGACCTCGAGGAAGACCCGGCGTCGTCGCCTCTTCGCGTCAGGAGCCGCTCGCAGGGGGCTCTGTCACAAACGAGACTCCCGCGGTTCCTCCTGCTCACCACCAGAGGGAACCCTCTCCTGAGTATTAAGCCCTGAACTACAATTCCCACATACCTGGTTCTGATTACCGTTGCACCTGACTCCCATTAGCAGACTATTTAGGCTCTCTCTCTTTCTCTCTTTGCGAAGTCTTGTTATCCCTGGTGATCATTTCTGAGCGTTTTTCTCCGTGTCTGCCTACCCGTTGTTATACTCTGGACTGTTTTCCCATTTTTGATTCTTTGCTGCCTGCCCTGGACTACCCTCTTTACTGGACTGATTGTTGTAAGCTTGCTGCCTGCCCTGACCTAATGCCTGTACCTGGATTACGATTTGCCTTACCCCTGCTGTTGTGTTTGCTGGCGATTGACCCTGTTAGTACGACCAAGATTGTAATAAAACTGCAAATGGATCCTCACTCTCATGGTGCTTCATTACAGTATGGTTGAGAAGGATGAGGCAAAATGTATGGCAATTAAGTCTGGCAGCCCAACTGATTGGCAAAAGTACTGCAAATGAATAAATCATGTGACTAAACTAAATAAAAATAAACTACACTATGAAACAAAGATAAATTATATAAAGAATGATAGTAAAAAGCTTTGGGGCACCTTAAATTAAATCTTAGGGAAAAAAGCCAACTCGGCTCCTTCATTCATTTAATCAGATGCCTCATTCATTACAAAACCCACTGATATTGCAAACTACTTTAATTACTTTTTTCCATTGGCAAGATAAGCAAACATAGGGATGACATGCCAGCAACAAACGCTGACACTACACATCCAAGTATATTGGACCAAATTATGAAAAACAAGAATTGTACTTTTGAATTCCGTAAAGTCAGTGTGGAAGAGGTGAATTTCTTTTTTTGTCTATCAACAATGACAAGCCACCAGGGTCTGACAATCTTGATGGAAAATTATTGAGGATAATAGCAGACGATATTGCCACTCCTATTTGCCACATCTTCAATTTAAGCCTACTAGAGAGCATGCGCCCTCAGGCATGGAGGGAAGCTAAAGTCATTCCGCTACCCAAGAATAAGGCTTTCGACTCTGTCAATCACCACATTCTTATCGGAAAAATCAACAGCCTTGGTTTCTCAAATGACTGCCTTGCCTGGCTCACCAACTACTTCTCAGACAGAGTTCAGTGTGTCAAATCGGAGGGCCTGTTGTCTGGACCTCTGGCAGTCTCTATGGGGGTGCCACAGGGTTAAATTCTCGGGCCGACTCTCTTCTCTGTATACATCAATGATTTCGCTCTTGCTGCCGGTGATTCTCTGATCCACCTCTATGCAGACGACACCATTCTGTATACTTCTGGCCCTTCTTTGGACACTGTGTTAACTAAACTCCAGACGAGCTTCAATGCCATACAACTCTCCTTCCGTGGCCTCCAACTGCTCTTAAGTGCAAGTAAAACTAAATGCATGCTCTTCAACCCGATCGCTGCCCGCACCTGCCCGCCCGTCCAACATCACTACTCTGGACGGTTCTGACTTGTATATGTGGACAACTACAAATACCTAGGTGTCTGGTTAGACTGTAAACTCTCCTTCCAGACTCACATTAAGCATCTCCAATCCAAAATTAAATCTAGAATCAGCTTCCTATTTTGCAACAAAGCATCCTTCACTCTTGCTGCCAAACCTACCCTCGTAAAACTGACTATCCTACCGATCCTTGACTTCGGCGATGTAATTTACAAAATAGCTTCCAACACTCTATATTCAGCAAATTGGATGCAAATTGGTCTATTACAGTGCCATCCGTTTTGTCACCAAAGCCCCATACACTACCCACCACTGCGACCTGTATGCTCTCGTTGGCTGGCCCTAGCTTCCTATTCGTCGCCAAACCCACTGGCTCCAGGTCATCTATAAGTCTTTGTTAGGTAAAGCCCTGCCTTATCTCAGCTTACTGGTCACCATAGCAGCACCCACCCGTAGCACGCCCTACGGGTGGGTGGTATATTTCACTGGTCACCCCCAAAGCCAGGTATATTTCACTGGTCACCCCCAAAGCCAATTCCTCCTTTGGCCGCCTTTCCTTTTAGTTCTCTGCCGCCAATGACTGGAACGAACTGCAAAAATCACTGAAGCTGGAGACTCATATCTCCCTCACTAGCTTTAAAGCACCAGCTGTCAGAGCAGCTTACAGATCACTGCACCTGTACATAGCCCATCTGTAAATAGCCTATCCAACTACCTCATCCCCATACTGTTATTTATTTATTTAGCTCCTTTGCACCCAAGTATCTCTACTTGCACATTCATCTTCTGCACATCTATCACTCCAGTGTTTAATTGCTATATTGTAATTACTTTGCCACTATGGCCTATTTATTGCCTTAGCTCCCTTATCTTACTTCATTTGCACACACTGTATATATACTTTTTCTATTGTATTATTGACTGTATGTTTGTTTATTCCATGTGTAACTCTGTGTTGTTGTTTGTGTCGCACTGCTTTGCTTTATCTTGGCCAGGTCGCAGTTGTAAATGAGAACTTGTTCTCAACTAGCCTACCTGGTTAAATAAAAGTGAAATATATATTTTTTTAAATACTAAAGCCCCCTTTACTGGCTCAAATAGCCAACCAATCAGCCTGTTACCAACCTTAAGTAAACTTCTGGAAAAAATGGTGTTTGACCAGATACAATGCTATTTCACAGTAAACAAATGGACAACAGAATTTTAGCATGCTTATAGGGAAGGACACTCAACAAGCACAGCACTTACACACATGACTGATACAATGTTTGTGGGGGCTGTCTTGTTAGACTTCAGTGCAGCTTTTGACATTATTGATCATAGTTTGCTGGAAAAACATATGTGTTATGGCTTTACACCCCCTGCTATAATGTGGATAAAGAGTTACTTGTCTAACAGAACACAGAGGGGGTTCTTTAATGGAAGCCTCTCAAATATAATCCAGTTAGAATTAGGAATTCCCCAGGGTAGCTGTTTAGGCCCCTTGCTTTTTAAATTTTTACTAACGACATGCCACTGACTTTGAGTAAAGCCAGAGTGTTTACGTATGCGGGTGACTCAACACTATACACGTCAGCTACTACAGCGACTGAAATGACTGCAACACTCAACAAAGAGCTGCAGTTAGTTTCAGAGTGGGTGGCAAGGAATAATTTAGCCCTAAATATTTCTACAACTAAAAGCATTGTATTTGGAACGAAACACTCACTAAACCCTAAACCTCAACTGAATCTTGTAATAAATAATGTGGAAATTGAGCAAGTTGAGATGACTAAACTGCTTGGAGTAACCCTAGATTGTAAACTATCATGGTCAAAACATATTGATGTAGTAGTAGCTAAAATGGGGAGAAGTCTATCTATAATAATGTGTTACTCTGCCTTCTTAACAACACTATCAACAAGGCAGGTCCTACAGGCCCTAGTATTGTCGCACATTGACTACTGTTCAGTCGTGTGGTCAGGTGCCACAAAAAAGGACTTAGGAAAATTGCAATTGGCAGCACAGCTGGCCCTTGGATGTACACAGAGAGCTACTATTAATATAATGCATGTCAATCTCTCCTGGCTGAAAGTGGAAGAGAGATTGACTTCATCACTGCTTTTATCGAATGCACCGAGCTGTCTGTCTAAACTACTGGAACACAGCTCGGACACCCATGCATACCCCACAAGACATGCCACAAGAGGTCTCTTCACAGTCCACAAGTCCAGAACAGACTATGGGAGGCACACAGTACTACATAGAGTCATGACTACATGGAACTCTATTCCACATCAAGTAACTGACGCAAGCAGTAAAATTAGATTTAAAAAAAAGATAAAGAAACACCTTATGGAACAGCGGGGACTGTGAAGCAGCACAAACATTGGCACAGACACATACACGACCGCGCACTATACATACACATGGATTTAGTACTGTAGATGTGTGGTAGTGGTGGAGTAGGGCACACAATGTGTTGTGAAATCTGTAAATGCATTTTTTTTTTTTATAAACTGCCTTAATCTTGCTGGACCCCAGGAAGAGTAATGGGGATCCATAATAAATACAAATGCAATGAAAATGATTTTCACCTGAAGTGCTGGTACTGCTTGATCTGTGGCAGCGGCCTGAAGTACGGAGTCAGGTGTTTTTGCCAGCCATAACTTTCCACCAGCACCGTACCATCCTCTAGTCCAACCAGCTGTGGGATGTTGACCCCTGTCACAGTGCTGTCCTTCACAACACCAGCAATCTCAGACAAAGTGTTCACTCCAGTCGGGGGGCAAACTTGGTTTGGCCTGTGATCAGGAAGTGAAGATCCAGACTGTGGTGGAGCTTGTGCATGGTCCGCAAGGCACAATACCAGAGCACAAACTTGTTCTTGTTTTGGACCCATCAGTTATCACAATTCAGGTCCACACGTGTTTCCCCAACTCCGTAGTTGGTGAAGAAATGGTGCATGTAGTTGAGGACTGCGCTCCTGCCTTTGCTTGCTTGGGCCAGCTCTTTTTGATGGGAGGCATTAAACCATTCTCCTTGTATGACTGGTGGAGGAGAGTCAGGCGTGTTCTACTGATCCTGAAAGACAAATTCCAGATACAAATATTAGCATTATTATACAATAGATGTGAAATGGCATTCTGAGATAACATCACTACACACACTTCATACACGTAATGTTAGCTATCTAGTCAAACATCTAATGTCAGCTGGCTAGCTAACAGCAAACTTTAACTTACAACCGATACAATACAACCGATTGTCATAGCTACCTACAGTTAGCCAAATAGGTTAAATGTTAGTAAGCTAACATTAGGCTATAACTAGCAATGCGAAATGGCATTCTGAGAAAACATCACTAAAGTTACACACAACTCATACACGTAAATTAATGTTAGCTATCAAGCCAGTCATTTAACCGCAGCTAACGTTAGCTAGCTAACAGCAAGCTTTAACTTGTGGTCTTTTGTTTAGACATGTCACGTTAACGTTAGCTAGCAAAAAAATGTACTATGATCCCAATCCATAGAGTAACATTACTAGCAATACAATCTGATTGTCATAGCTAAAGTTAACCAAATAAGTTAGGTTCAATGTTAACGTTAGCTAGCAAGCCAGACATCTAACCTCAGCTAACGTTAGTCGGCTAACAGCAAGCTTTAACGTGGGGTCTTTGTTTTAGACATGTCACGTTAATGTTAGCTAGCTAACAGCAAGCTTTAAATTGGGGTCTTTTGTTTAGACATGTCACATTAAGGTTAGCTAGCTAAAAAATGAACTATAATCCCAATCCATTGAGTAACATTACCAGCAAAAAAAAAAAAGTAAGTTCCAAGGCTCTCCTGTGAAGTCGTGACTTGCGACATATGCCTAGTTTCCTGAATCGGATCACATTTCTGTAGCATTGAAGGTCCCCAAGAACACAGTGGCCTCCATCATTCTTAAATGGAAGAAGTTTGGAACCACCAAGACTCTTCCTGCGCAATAGGGGGAGAAGGGCCTTGGTCAAGGAGGTGACCAAGAACCCGATGGTCACTCTGACAGAGTTCCTCTGTGGAGATGGGAGAACCTTCCAGAAGGACAACCATCTCTGCAGCACTCCACCAATCAGGCCTTTATGGTAGAGTGACCAGACAGAAGCCACTCTTCAGTAAAAGGCACATGACAGCCCGCGTGCAGTTTGCCAAAAGTTACCTAAAGACTCTCAGACCATGAGAAACAAGATTCTCTGGAATGATGAAACCAAGATGGAACTCTTTGGCCTGAATGCCAAGCGTCACGTCTGGAGGAATCCTGACAACGACCCTAAGCACATAGCCAAGACAATGCAGGAGTGGCTTAGAGACAAGTCTCTGAATGTCCTTGAGTGGCCCAGCCAGAGCCTGAGCTTAAACCCGATCGAACATCTCTGGAGAGACCCGAAAATATCTGTGCAGCAACACTCCCCATCCAACCTGACAGAGCTTGAGAGGATCTGCAGAGAGGAATGGGAGAAACTCCCCAAATGCAGGTGTGCCAAGCTTGTAGCATCATACCCAAGAAGACTCGAGACTGTAATCGCTGCCAAAGGTGCTTCAACAAAGTTGAGTTATAGGTAAATGTGATATTTCAGTATTATATTTTTAATACATTTTAAAACGTTTCTAAAAACCTGTTTTTGCTTTGTCATTATGGGGTATTGTGTAGATTGATGAGGGGAAAAACTATTTGATCAATTTTAGAACAAAGTACTGAGTTATAGGTAAATGTGATATTTCAGTATTATATTTTTAATACATTTTAAAACGTTTCTAAAAACCTGTTTTTGCTTTGTCATTATGGGGTATTGTGTAGATTGATGAGGGGAAAAACTATTTGATCAATTTTAGAATAAGGCTGTAACGTTACAAAATGTCACAGGGTCTGTATACTTTCCGAATGCACTGCATTTGTTTTTCTTCAGAATTTTTGAAATTCTCCCGCTACCCCAAACTTTATATCAGGCGACCGCTAGTTTGGGAACCGCTGCATTAGACTAACAGAGAGAGATGCAAAGGAATGGTGGTTAGCATGTGTCTCACTGTCTGTCACCAGAGTGGTATACTACGAAGTAAGCTGGATATACTCAGCCTTTTATAACTAGCCAGTTTCAGTTAGCCAAATAGCTTCAATTAGCTTCACATTCCAGGTCAGGCTTCATCCGTACTACGACAGTGGATATTGATCGCCCGCCTGCCTCTAACTCTTTCAGGCTTGTAACCACGCGTGCATGTCGCACATGGCTAGTCGAACGCCAAACTCTTCTTTGACACAATGCTGAAACATCAATCCATGGGTGAATCACTGCCACATTTTAATTTGTGCCAAAATCCAAATGAAAGAAAAGTTATCTTGCAAATTCAGCAGGCTATGGTGTGAAATAGGCTTTTAGAAGTGCCGTCTTTATCTTATTAATTATCGTTAATGCTGTTTTTGGTGTGCTTATCAATGAACAAGCACCTTTTCCCCACTCCTATCACTCTTTCTCTCTGTGGAACAGCTTGTTGCATTTTGGCCAATGACATATAATCCATAGAAGGGTTTTGGAACCTCTAACCCTGGCAATTTGACTGTTAAACTCATAGGTACACTAGCAATGGCTGCCAATCCCTAGCTGTGCCCTCAGAGCATGTGCAGACCAACTGACTGTTGTGTTCTCAGACATTTTCAATCTCTCCCTAGCTCAGGCCGCTATACCCACCTGCTTCGAGTTGTCCATTATCATCCCGTGCCCAAGAAATGGAAAGTAACCGAACTGAATGACTACCGACCAGTAGCATTCACTGTCGTCATCATGAAGTGCTTCGAGAGGCTAGTCACCTCCTCTCTCACCGACAATCTCGATCCTCTCCAATTAGCCTATCGTCCTGACAGATCCACGAACGACGCAATCGAAATTGCACTGCACACTGCCCTTACCCACCTGGACAAAAGGAATGCATATGTGAGGATGCTGTTCATTGACTACAGCTCTGCCTTCAATACCATGGTGCCCTATAAGCGCATTACAAAGCTAACGGCCCTGGGTCTGAACTCCCTATGCAACTGGGTCCTGGACTTCCTGACAGGCCGCCCCCAGGTGGTGAAGGTAGGCAACATTACCTCCTTGACACTGATTCGCAACACGGGGGCCGACAAGGGTACGTCCTCTGTCCCCTCCTGTATTCCGTGCATACCCACGACTGCGTGGCCTCACACAGTTCCAACTCCATCATCAAGTTTGCTGACAACATTACAGTATCAATCAATCACATGTATTTATAAAGCCCTTCTTACATCAGCTGATGTCACAAAGTGCTGTACAGAAACCCAGCCTAAAACCCCAAACAGCAAGCAATGCAGGTGTAGAAGCACGGTGGCTAGAAAAACTCCTTAGAAAGGCCAGAACCTAGGAAGAAACCTAGAGAGGAACCAGGCTATGAGGGGTGGCCAGTCCTCTTCTAGCTGTGCTGGGTGGAGATTATAACAGAACATGGCCAAGATGTTCAAATGTTCATAGATGACCAGCAGGGTCAAGTAATAATAATCACAGTGGTTGTAGAGGGTGCAACAGGTCAGCACCTCAGGAGTAAATGTCAACTGGCTTTTCATAGCCGATCATTCAGAGTATCTCTACTGCTCCTGCTGTCTCTAGAGAGTTGAAAACAGTTTACAACGTAGGTGCACAGTTTACAACGTAGGTGCACAGGTCAAGAGAAATTTGAGTAATAAAGATGACAGACAGTGAGTGACAAATTCAATACTGTCTTGCACACTCTTGCCTGCATCTAGCTGATCTAGGGTGTAATCATTAGTCCAACAGTTGCAAACAAGAGTTTCTATTGTTGAAATTCAGGTATGTTTATCCCTGTTTTATTCCGTTTGCTTCCGTTTAAGAAACCTTTTTCAACAGAATCTGTGAAATGAATACACCCCTGATTACACGTAAACACAGTTTACTTTCATAGCAGCCACATACAAATTTACGCACTCTCCTCCTCTCACATTTTCCCTTCACTTGTGGACTTCAGTGCACAACGTATCAGCTTTCTGTGACCAGGTGAAAAAACCTTTCCAAGCCAAACCGTCATATCATAACTGCTAACCGCTGCACACAGCCTACATTGTTGTCACCATATTAGCTAACGTCAAGTCAACATAGCTAAACTAGCTAGCTCCATTGGCTAGCTAAGTAAGTGAAAGTGAAACAAATATGACATATAGGTAGCTCTCTCTCTCTTGCTTCTCCTTCATTTTTGAAGAAATTAATTTGTTTAAAACTGTTCAACTATTGTCTTTCTCTCTCTTTGAGTCAACTACTTACCACATTTTATGCACTGTAGTGCTAGCTAGCTGTAGCTTATGCTTTCAGTCTAGATTCATTCTCTGATCCTTTGATTGGGTAGACAACATGTCAGTTCATGTTTTTTTGAGCTATGATAGGTTGGCTGATAGGTTGCAGTTTTAAGGAAGTTGCTAACTAGTGTTAGCGCAATGACTGGAAGTCTATGGTAATTGCTAGCATGTTAGTAGATGCCCAGGATCCAGTTGCAGAGGGAGGTGTTTAGTCCCATATATGCCCAGTCATTGCACTAATGCTAGTGAGCATTGACTCACGAAACTACCTCTAACTTCCTTCATACTGGATGCAGAGACAAATGGTATCCATGAGTTCATCTGAGTCTGGGGAAGTAGATATTGCCAAAATACTGAAGTATCGATTTAAAATACCCATCCCCTCTATTGTGCCTTGTTGTGCCTCTACTTATTTTTTTCCCTTTTTTTCTTTTCTTTTCTGGTGCCCACTCCTGAAAGAGAGGTTTCATTCGACTCCATTGAACAACAAGGCAGATCTGTCCAGTATAAAGTATTACCCTCCAGCAGTCTCTAATAATGGTAACATTGCTGGACCATACATTACTGTTAAACAGTCTGCTACATTAGCTTGTAACACTGTTCAATACATTAGACTAATAACAAAGGGGCTGAAGTCTACATCATCCCATATTACAGTATACTTCATTAGACCCCATTAACTTCCATTAGCCCGCTGTGTGTGCGTGTGTGTGTGTTGCACCTGGAACTGAGGTGAGTCAGTGAGTATGCCTGGTCTGTGGGTGTTCTTCCACCAGCGCAGTTTGTCCTTCTCATTGATGGCCATGAGAGTGTGGTGGAGCTCATTACATACAGCCTTCACACTGGGAGAGAGAAGGAGAGGGGGAGAGAGAAAGATAGAAAGGGGAGGGAGAGAGAAGCGGAATGAGAGATCAGGGCATGACATAAAGTATCAGTGAGAGATGAGATAAATAAACACCACCCACATCCACACACACCCTCCTAGTAACAGTCTGACTTTAGGTGTAGCCTACCTCGCATTGTTGGTGACATCCATTGCGGATCATTACTGATCTTCTTCCTGTGATTGGTCGAAGTAAAAATATATATCTATTCCACTCATCTAGGCATTTTAAAATAGGAAGTCAACTCGGCTGTTTACAGCTAGCATTAGACAACTAGCTAGGAATCGTAGCTAAGACTTGAATGTCTCTCTGGTTGATAATGTTAACTAGTTGGTCAAAGCAATGTATAGCCAGATATTAGTATTTCTGGCATAGTCATACATAGCTATATAGCTAAATAACTGGCCAGGTTGCTAACGTCATAACTTTTAGGACCTAGATGTGTTCGCTGACAGGAAAAACTATTATTGGTAACTTCAGCTAACAGGATAGCCTCCGGGAGACCTGGGGTGTTATATCATTACGCGCGATTCTGTTGCAAAATGTGTAATCTGTTGCAAAATGTCTTGCAACAGAAACCGTTTACTCCAAACGCAAACAAGAGTTTCTATGCGAAAAATTCAGGTAGGTTTTGTTCTGTTTCTTGTTTGCTTCTGTTTGGTTCTATAGCAGTAAATGGTTTCTCTAATGAATACACCCCTGTCTCTCGAAGCGAAGAGGCTACTAACAGGAGGAATGTAACGCTAACGAGCAAGCCTGTAACTAGTTGGTAACGGTTTTGCATTTCCGAAGGTTGCAAGTTTGTGGCTAGCCAGCAATAACTTGGCTAGTTTGTTCTCTGTGACTAATGTTAGCTAGCTAGAAAGTTAGACAATTTGCTAGCTAATGTTAGCTAACGGTTCTGTCCACTAATAACAGTGATACAATGGCACCGTTCACTAACTTAACAAACAATATCAAGCTAAAAATGTATGTACTCAACATTAAAACCAACTAATTGCAACATTACCACAAAAAAGTGACGACTCCGGGATGCTGGCCTTCTAGGCATGACCATCATTATGTTTGGAGGAAAAATGGGGTAGCTTGCAAGGCGAAGAACACAATCTCAACCGGGAAGCACGCGGGTGGCAGCATCATGTTGTGGGGGTGCTTTGCTGCAGGAGGGACTGGTGCACTTCACAAAATAGATGGCATCATGAGGCAGGAAAATTCTGTGGATATATTGAAGCAACATCTCAAGACATCAGTCAGGAAGTTAAAGCTTGGTCGCAAATGGGTCTTCCAAATGGACAATGACCCCAAGCAAACTTCCAAAGTTGTGGCAAAATGGCTTAAGGACAACAAAGTCAAGGTATTGGAGTGGCCATCACAAAGCCCTGACCTCAATCCTATAGAAAATTTGTGGACAGAACTGAAAAAGCGTGTGCGGGCAAGGAGGCCTACAAACCTGACTCAGTTACACCAGCTATGTCAGGAGGAATGGGCCAAAATTCACCCAACTTATTGTGGGAAGCTTGTGGAAGGCTACCCGAAACATTTGACCCAAGTTAACCAATTTAAAGGCAATGCTACCAATTACTAATTGAGTGTATGTAAACTTCTGACCTACTGGGAATGTGATGAAAAGAAATAAAAGCTGAAATGAATCATTCTCTCTACTATTATTCTGACATTTCACATTCTTAAAGTAGAGTGGTGATCCTAACTGACCTAAGACAGGGAATTTTTACTAGGATCAAATGTCGGGAATTGTGAAAAACTAAGTTTAAATGTATTTGGCTAAGGTGTATGTAAACTTCTGACTTCAACTGTAGCTAACATTAGGTGATAACTAACAATGCCGAATGGCATTCTGAGAAAACATCACTAATGTTACACACATTTCATACACGTAATGTTAGCTAGTTAGCCAGCCATCTAATGTCAGTTAACGTTAGCTAGCTAACATCAAGCTTGAACCATAATCCCAATCCGTAGAGTACTATCAATACAAACCGATTGCTAAGCTAAGGACCCTGGGACTAAACACCTCCCTCTGCAACTGGATCATGAGCATCCAGACGGGCCGCCAGAGGTGGTGAGGGTAGGTAACAACACATCCACAACGCTGATCCTCAACACGGGGGCCCCCCAGGGGTGCGTGCTCAGTCCCCTCCTGTACACCCTGTTCACTTATGACTGCATAGCCAGGCACGACTCCAACACCATCATCAAGTTTGCAGACAGGCTATAGGGAGGAGATCAGAGACCTGGCCGTGTGGTGCCAGGACAACAACCTCTCCCTCAACTTTATCAAGACAAAGGAGATGATTGTGGACTACAGGAAAATGAGGACCGAGCACGTCCCCATTCTCATTGACGGGCTGCAGTGGAGCAGGTTGAGAGCTTCAAGTTCCTCACCAACAAACTATCATGCTCCAAACACACTAAGACAGTCGTGATGAGGGCACGACAAAGCCTATTCCCCTTCAGTAGACTGAAAAGGTTTGGCATGTGTCCCCAGATCCTCAAAAGGTTTTACAGCTGCACCATTGAGAGCATCCTGACTCGTTGCATCACTGCCTGGTATGGCAATTGCTCGGCCTCCGACCACAAGGCACTACAGAGGGTAGTGCGTACGGCCCAATACATCACTGGGGCCAAGATTCCTGCCATGCAGGACCACTATACCAGGCGGTGTCAGAGGAAGGCCTTAAAAATTGTCAAAGACTCCAGCCACCCAAGTCATAGACTGTTCTCTCTGCTATCGCATGGCAAGCGGTGCCAAGTCTAGGTTCAAAAGGCTTCTTAACAGCTTCTACCCCTAAGCCATAAGACCCTTGAACAGCTAATCAAAGGGCTACCCAGACTCCTCTTTTACGCTGCTGCTACTCTCTGTTTATTATCATGCATAGTCACTTTAACTCTACGTACATGTACATATTACCTCAATTACGTCGACTAATCGGTGCCCCCGCACATTGACTCTGTACCGGTACTCCCTGTATAAAGCCTCGATATTGTTATTTTACTGCTGCTGTATAACTATTTGTTACTTTTATTTATTTTTAATTTCTCATTTATTTTTACTTAACACTTTTTTTATTAAAATCTTCTTAAAGCATTGTTGTTTAAGGGCATTACACTGTAAGGTCTACACCTGTTGTATTTGGAGCATGTGACAAATTCGATTTGATTTGATATTTAGATATATCTGAATGTCTAACGTCTGTTTGTTGCTATAGAGCCCTGTACAGCTTATGTAAATATATTCTGTGAATCCATAATGCAGACGAATTTCAAGGATTGATCGAAAATATCCATATTTTATAGTCCTTTATTGGGAACACTGCCAAAGGTGTTTGGCATGGTGGGCTGTGGAAGATGAGTGGTGAATAGTCTTGTCCCGTCTGCGGTGTACGGCCAGCTGGATAAGACTGTCGGAAGTGGTGTAGGGTTCGTAGACCTTAACCACCTGTCACACTCTGATCTGTTTCACCTATCTTTGTGCTTGTCTCCACCCCCCACCAGGTGTCTCCCATCTCCCCTCATTATCCTTTGTGTATTTTTACCTGTGTTCTCTGTTTGTCTGTTGCCAGTTCGTTTTGTTTGTCAAGCCTACCAGGTTTTCCCCTTGCTCCTATCTGTTTCTAGTTCCTGTTTTCTAGTTTTTAACTATTTTACCTGCCATGAGCCTGCCTGCCATCCTGTACCATGTCCCACCACACTGGATTATTGACCTCTGCCTGCCCTGATCCTGAGACTACCTGCCGTTCTGTACCTTTTGGATTCTGATCTGGATTACTGACCTCTGCCTGCCCTTGACCTGTTGTTTGCCTGCGCCCTGTTCTAGTAATACACTTTTGTTACTTTGACACTGTCTGCATCTGGGTCTTCCCTAAAAGGTGATACCACCAACTGTTTGGACCTATTGCAGAAGATTTGCTAATGCTGCACGTCTCCTGGAAAGACATGGTTGAGTTGTTATACTTTTTGTGGAAGGGACGTAAGGCAACATGCCTTTGTTGGTAAAGGTGTCAACTGATTGGGAGCTAAGTGTTTAGAGACAGACTAGTGTATTGTTTAGGGACAATGAGGGACATTGGGAGCTGCTTTTGAGAGGAAAGATCAGTCAAAAAGTGAATGGGCTGGGGGGCTGCAGAAGGCGTGAAAAGTCTTAGGAGGGCAGTTCTTACACAGTATGCATTGTTGTGTATGGGAGATTGAGGAGAAGTGGTACCTTTCAATTGTTCTCATACACAACAATACATGTACTGTCTCTAAGCATAACCAAAACACCCTTTATCTCAAAGACCTATCTGTAAACCGCCCATTGACTTTGACAGATAATTCTGGCCAATAGTAGCCCTTGGCAGGGAATTTTTTTAGATGTGTCTTTGTATTGTGTTTTGAGAATCTGCAAAGAGAATGAGGTGGTTGTGTCATTACCGTTGTAGTCTTGATTTTATACCTTTTCAGTGTCCCTTGCTCATTTTTGTCCCAAAATCTTGTTGTGCCCCATAACAGCAAGACGTGCCCCTTCCCTCATGCTTGTGTACCCAAAATGCAGATGATTTGGGGTATTTTTCAGCAGGGCACTGTGGAAGGACTCCAGATAACCTGAGTTTTACAAAGCATAAAGGTAAAAAGAGAAAAGGTGTCAACTAAATGGATTACATGGTCTAGAAGGTATATTTTTGCCAACTTACATTCACCTTGTGCAGTGCTAGGGGTTGGAAACACATGCTGATGGAATCAGATTATGTACCATCTACTACAACAATACACCATTTAATTGTATTGACCTCCGTCCCTCGTTTCCGGTTGTCCACTGTAGGTGGGAGGTCATTTGGTGTTAATGCTCCTAAATTATGGAATTCACTACCTCTTACACTACGCAATACCTCATCCGTGAGTGCATTCAAGATCCAGTTGAAAACATATCTGTTTGACATGCATTTTGGGTAGTGTGTATCCTATGTGACTGCGATGTATGTGTGTGTGTTCTGAATGTATTGTAATGTGCAATGTAAAGCGACCTTGAGCTATGGAAAGGCGCTATATAAATAAAACTTCTTCTTCTTCTTCTATTAGACTGGATAGCTTAGCACACCTAACATGGACACCTAACTAGCTGTTAGCTAGTTAGCATCACTAAATTGTCAGCAAGATTGCTAGACAGCTGAGAATCAACGAACCAACCATAGACAATTTGGACACATTCATCATTACTACTAACACACAGAGAGTGAGTTAGCTATATTGACAATTCTATTTTTAGTAACAGAGTGTTTTCCAGAAATGGTGGAATAAATGTGGAAAAGGATGGAATAGCTACCTGATTGAGTTACTATTATTTGCTAACGTTAGTCAAAGATAGAACGAACAGACAAGCGTGTTTACTCTGCTGAAGGTATCTACCAGTATAGTGGTGACCTACCATGGCATAGGCAAAATGTATTAAAAGTGTATATCCAAAAGATAGCTGGCTAAATGATTTAGCTGATGGTTTTCAGAGTTCAATACAGAACTGTAACTTTTGCTATCTAATTTACCTCGACCAGCTAACGTTATGTTACCAATAATCGACAAGCTTCCGTTTTGTTGTGAAGGGAGAAAATTATGGTATCACATCACTTCTCAGCTGTTGTCTAAATGGATTCCCTATCCATTCAGCATAAAAATTCCTCTGATAATCCTTGGTCACCGTAAGCATCATTCTTGATATCTGCAAACCACTGGCAACATCAGGGTAAATCTCTGGTAGGTAGAACGGTGAAAGATAACATTTCAAATCAAATTGTATTTGTCACATGCACTGAATACAACAGGTGTAGACCTTACAGTGAAATTCTTACTTACAAGCCCTTAACCAACAATGCAGTTTTAAGAAAATTCCTCCCCCCCAAAAAGAGAAGACCGATGCTGGCACTAAAACCACACTCAATGAGCTGTATACCGCCATAAGCAGAATAACAAATTAAAGAGCAGCAGTAAATAACATGTGCGGGGCTATATACATGGGGTACTGGTACAGAGTCAATGTGCTGGGGCACCGGTGTTAAATTAGGTAATGTGTACATGTAGGTAGAGTTATTATAGCGACTATGCATCAATAATAAACAGAGAGTAGCAGCAGCGTAGATTAGCTGTTCAGGAGTCCTATGGCTTTGGGGTAGAAGCTGTTTAGAAAACTCTTGGACCTATACTTGGCACTCTGGTACCGCTTGCCATGCAGTAGCAGAGACAACAGTCTATGACTAGGGGGGCTGTAGTCTTTGAAATTTTTTAGGGCCTTCCTCTGACACTGCCTTGTAGAGAGATCATGGATGGCAGGAAGCTTGGCCCCGGTGATGTACTGGGCTGTACACACTACCCTTTTTAGTGCCTTGCGATTGGAGGCAGAGCATTTGCCATACCAGGCAGTGATGCAACCCGCCAGGATGCTCTCGATGGTGCAGCTGTAAAACCTTTTGAGGATCTGAGGACCCATGCCAAATCTTTTCAGTCTCCTGATGGGGAATAGGTTTTGTTGTGCCCTCTTCACGACTGTCTTGGTATGCTTGGAGCATGTTAGTCTGTTGGGGATGTGGACACCAAGGAAATTGAAGCTCTCAACCTGCTCCAATACAGCCCCGTCGATGAGAATGGGGGCGTGCTCGGTCCTCTTTTTCCTGTAGTCCACAATCATCTCCTTTGTCTTGATCAAGTTGAGTGAGAGGTTGTGGTCCTTGCACCACACGGTCAGGTCTCTGACCTCCTCCCTATATGCTGTCTCATTGTTGTCTGTGATCAGGCCTACCACTGTTGTGTCATCGGCTAACTTGATGATGGTGTTGGAGTCGTGTCTGGCCGTGCAGTCATGAGTGAACAGGGAGTACAGGAGGGGACTGAGCACGCACCCCTGAGGGGCCCCTGTGTTGAGGATCAGCGTGGCGGATGTGTTGTTACCTACCCTTGCCACCTGGGGGCGGCCCGTCAGGAAGTACAGGATCCAGTTGCAGAGGGAGGTGTTTAGTCCCAGGGTCCTTAGCTTAGTGATGAGCTTTGAGGGCACTATGGTGTTGAACGCTGAGCTGTAGTCAATGAATAGCATTCTCACATAGGTGTTCCTTTTGTCCAGGTGGGAAAAGGTAGTGTGGAGTGCAATATAGATGGCATCATCTGTGGATCTGTTGGTGCGGTATGCAATTGGAGTGGGTCTAGGGTTTCTGGGATAATGGTGTTTATGTGAGCCATGACTTTCAAAGCATTTCATGGCTACAGGCATGAGTGCTATGGGTTGGTAGTCATTAAGGCAGGTTACCTTAGTGTTCTTGGGCACAGGGACTATGGTGGTCTGCTGGAAACATGTTGGTATTACAGACTCAGACAGGGAGAGGTTGAAAATGTCAGTGAAGACACTTGCCAGTTGGTAACGCATGCTCGTAGTACATGTCCTGGTAATCCATCTGGCCCTTTCAGCCTTGTGGAGGTTGACCTGTTTGAAGGTCTTACTCACATCGGCTGCGGAGAGCGTGATCACACAGTCGTCCGGAACAGCTGATGCTCTCATGCATGTTTCAGTGTTACTTGCCTCGAAGCGAGCATAGTTATTTAGCTTGTCTGGTAGGCTCGTGTCACTGGGCAGCTCTCGGCTATGCTTTCCTTTGTAGTCTGTAATAGTTTGCAAGCCCTGCCACATCCGGCAAGCATTGGAGCCAGTGTAGTACGATTCGATCTTAGTCCCGTATTGACGCTTTGCCTGTTTGATGGTTCGTCGGAAGGCATAGCGGGATTTCTTATAAGCTCCCGGGTTAGAGTCCCGCTGCTTGAAAGCAGCAGCTCTACACTTTAGCTCAGTGAGAATGTTGCCTGTAGTCCATGGCTTCTGTTTGGGGTATGTACGTACAGTCACTGTGTGGACGACGTCCTCGTTGCACTTATTGATAAAGCCAGTGACTGATGTGGTGTGCTCCTCAATGCCATCTGAAGAATCCTGGAACATATTCTAGTCTGTGCTAGCAAAACAATCCTGTAGTTTAGCATCTGCTTCATCTTACCACTTTTTATAGACAAAGTCATTGGTGCTTCCTGCTTAAATTTTTGCTTGTAAGCAGGAATCAGTAGGATATAATTATGGTCTGATTTGCCAAATGGAGGGCGAGGGAGAGCTTTGTACGTGTCTCTATGTGTGGAGTAATGGTGGTCTAGAATGTTTTTCCCTCTGGTTACACATTTAACATGCTGATAGAAATTTGGTAAGATGGATTTAAGTTTCCCTGCATTAAAGTCCCCGGCCACTAGGAGCGCCGCCACTGGATGTGCGTTTTCCTGTTTGCTTATGGCGGTATACAGCTCATTGAGTGTGGTTTTAGTGCCAGCATCGGTCTGTGGTGCTATGTAGACAGCTACAAAAAATACAGATGAAAACTCTCTAGGTAGATAGTGTGGTCTACAGCTTGTCATGAGATACTCTACCTCAGAGAAGCAAAACCTTGAGACTTCCTTAGATATCGTGCACCAGCTGTTGTTTACATATATGCATAGGCCCCCACCCCTTGTCTTATCAGAGGCTGCTGTTCTATCCTGCCGATAGAGTGTATAACCCGCCAGCTGTATGTTCTTAATGTCGTCGTTCAGCCACAACTCGGTGAAAAACATTTTCACGCTTGTTTGTAATTACATGTGCTGAGCGATTTAACCGAAATGTTGGTTATTTTTTGGTTTTTAAACAACTATTGGTTGGTTCAATTATTTGAATTCCATTTCTTATTTTTTTTCTTCTTCGGAGAGCTCAATGTGCAGGTTCAGTAGAGATAAATCAGATCTAGCCTGAACTGTGCGATGTAGTAGGGAGTTGGAAACTACAACAGGCCAATATTCTACATAGTTTAGCGCAGAAAATGGGGTAAATAACTACAATGACCATAATCGATTGTGCGCTTGCTTAAACTTGTCCGGTCGGTATGGAGCAGACACGGAGAGAAGAGAGAACATGCACATCGATAGGGATTAGGCATACTTTGATGACTACTGTATTCAGATGACTACTGAATACCAACTATCAATCACTTAGATTATGTATTTTCAGGCTCGCAAAGCAACTGCTTTCTAATCACACTTGATATGCGTGTTCTCTCTTCTCTCCGTGTCTGCTCCGTACATAATGAAATGTGTAACAACACAGTGGGCCTTAAATGTATTTGTGTCACAGAAATGTAACACAAACAATATCATACATAATTACTAATGTAATTTCTATATTGTTTTGTCTTTCTAAAGTCCTGTGGAAAAACATAATAATCTACTTAAAGAAGACAGGTGCTGTTGCTCGTAGGGAGCGTATCAAAACTGGTAAGACCGGAGACAGATGAGCTGGGGAAATTGTTGACCTGGATCATTGATAGCCAGCAAATGATCATCATGGTATCCCCCATGATGACCATTTGGACAGTTCAAATGGTGGACCGTTCCAATCCTTGCAAATCATGTTAAACAATACTTGTTGACCTGGATCATTGATAGCCAGCAACCCCAGGAAGGTGTCCCCCATGATGATCATTTGGACAGTTCAGATGGGGGACCGTTCCAATCCTCATTTGGTAGGACAAATTTATTCAACATGTGCAATCCCCGGACTGCAGGGAAAATACATGTATAATGTTGTCAGTCATCTCTTGCACTCCCATAATAAAAAGTATGTGATTAACTCAACTTGAATAAATAATGTTCTCTAATGGAGCAACTTGTCTTAACAGAATGAACGTTGTGTCACAAACCATGTCCTTTCGTTTCTTTTCATCCTTATACAACATGCTTGAAAATAGAAGAGTGGTACTCAGTAATGTGTTGTGTTGGATTTGCCCCAAATAAAACTTTGTATTCAGGACATAGTTAATTTCTTTGCCAATTTGTTTGCAGTTTTACTTTTGTCTCTTATTGCAAACAGGATGCAAGTTTAGGAATATTTGTATTTTGTACAGGCTTACTTCTTTTCACTCTGTTATGTACAGTGAGGGAAAAAAGTATTTGATCCCCTGCTGATTTTGTACGTTTGCCCACTGACAAAGAAATGGTCAGTCTATAATTTTAATGGTAGGTTTATTTGAACAGTGAGAGACAGAATAACAACAAAAAAATCCAGAAAAACGCACGTGAAAAACAGATTAGGAGCACTCCCTTTAAGAGTGTGCTCCTAATCTCAGCTCGTTACCTGTATAAAAGACACCTGGGAGCCAGAGATCTTTCTGATTGAGAGGGGGTCAAATACTTATTTCCCTCATTAAAATGCAAATCAATTTATAACATTTTTCACATGGGTTTTTCTGGATTTTTTTGTTGTTATTCTGTCTCTCACTGTTCAAATAAACCTACCATTAAAATTATAGACTGATCATTTCTTTGTCAGTGGGCAAACGTACAAAATCAGCAGGGGATCAAATACTTTTTTCCCTCACTGTAGGGTAGTATGGTGGAGTAACTACAATGTTGTGGATCCATCCTCAGTTTCCTCCTATCACAGCCATTAATCTTTTTAACTGTTTTAAAGTCACCATTGGTCTCATGGTGAAATCCCTGAGTTGTTTGCTTAGTCTCCGGCAACTGAGTTAGGAAGGGGAAGGAAAGGGAAAGGGGGATACCTAGTCAGTTGTATAACTGAATGCATTCAACTGAAATGTGTCTTTCACATTTAAGGAAGCCTTAAGGAAGCCTTTTAAGGAAGCCTATCTTTGTAGTGACTGATTAATTACACCAAGCTCAAAGGGATATTCAATGTCTGCTTTAAAAAAATGTTTTTAACCATCTACCAGTGGGTGCCCTTCTTTGTGAGACATTGGAAAACCTCCCTGGTTGAATCTGTGTTTGAAATTCACTGCTTGACTGAGGGACCTTACAATTATATGTATGTGTGGGGTACACAATCTGAATTTAACCCCTTTATAAATTCGGCTATAACAACAAAATGTGGAAAACGTAAAGGGGTGTGAATACTTTCTGAGGGCACCGTATCTAATACATGTGTAATAAGTATTTTTCTGGTGACACTGCTTGATGATCCTCAGCCATCGTGGTCATTACATTACAAATTGTGTCTGATATTGATTACATCATTCCTGTTGATCATTAACATGACTGGCAGTTACCTTAACAAAAGAGTAAGGCGCTGCTGGTTTTTTACTGCCGTGTGCCTATTGTGCATTTAGGATTGCTGGGGAATTACTGCCCAACTCGAGGAAGAGGTAGCCTATTGCTTCTTTTATCAGCAACACACCTCTCCACTTTCATTCATTGCTCATGCTAATTTAGCTTGTAATTTCCCATGTCCCGAGCCCCTTTTGCTGTCTCGGGTGCCTTTCCTAAGCCTGTGTAGTTGAAGGATTATGTATGATATGGTAATGTTGCTAATGGAAAGGTTGGCACAGGAATGTGAGCTGGTGTTTTTTTTTGTGAGAAGGACACAGGTGCCCTTGCAGAGAGATGTGACGTGAGCAGACTATGAATTTGCCAGGTGGCAGAGGAAGAGAGGAGGCAGCCTACAGAGAGACAATGCTTATGTACATCAGTGAGTCCGGGTGACACAATGAACGGTTCATCGCTAGAATTTACAGTAAGACGTTTGCCCAGATGCTCATGTGCCTCAGTTATTACTTCAGTTTGCTCTGTGATTTAAATACATAGGAAATTAATCTAGAAAAGGAACAAAGAGACTATGCAAAAGGTACTAGTGTTTCTAGAGGTTCCCTGGAAATTACTATTGAGCGGAGCCAACCCCCTTCCCCTCACACACACAGACTCTCTCTCACATAGATACACAAAGACACACACACATAGGATACCTCGCTCTATAGTCTACAAGATTTATAGACGTAGTGATTGGCTTCATTGCCCCCCACCCCTTCCCCCCTCCACCATTCTGCGGCACTGCCATTTGCAGTGGTTGATGAGGGCCCCCCTCCCACTCAAACATGGCCGTCTGAGAGAAGAGGGGTGGATGAGATGGGGTGTATGGCACACATTATCAGATCAGTCCTCTCCTCCTCCACTCACCACATTCACACACCTTTTCAGCCATCGCTCAAGGTCACCCCACGTTCTCTCCAATGAAACGCACAAACCAGTTTGTCATTTTTCACGGAAAAAGAAAGTGAATGGGCCGCTATGCTTTATAGTGCTGCGTCAAAAGAGGCGGAGTGTGGAAGAAAATCTTTTTTTACGGGGACAGGCATTGTGGGGGGTGGTTTGGGAATGACGTGCTAGGGAGGAGACTGCCGATTGGCCAGGGCAGGTGTCAGTCGTCCACGCTGCTGCAGACGGACAGGCCACTCGATGAATATGGATGAGAGCAGTGAAAAGGGTGATGCGGCAGGGAAGACCCCCCCCTTCAAACCGGTGCAGGCTTGAACAATGCGTGGCGTCTTTCACTGAAAATACTGAGAGCCTGCATTAGCATTTTCTCATACAATTGAGGCTCTGGCCAGCTGCAGGCATGGCTTGGATGTTGCGGTGAAATCTTTTTTTTGCACCCACTGATGTATTAGACCTCTGTGAAAAAGGTTGACTGGCCGCATTCCTCAACGCCACCATTGCACCTATGACTAGCCTAACGTTAAGGTACCCTTACAAGATTGTACCCCGGTATTGATGGCGATCTGACAGAGGATTTTACCAGCAGATCTCAGAATGGGTAAGAGCCAAACTGTTTTTGTCATGACTTGTTGAATTAATTTATCAGCCTCAACTCTTTATACTTGACTACGTAAAATCTATTCTGCTCATCATTGCCCGTTTTTGTTCCATCGTTCTTGCTGCCTGTCAGCGCCAGGTTGGTCCATTGACATGCAGAGTGGGTATTTGGAGGGAGTGGGGGGGTGGGGGGGTGGTCACAAGGCATTTCCTCCTGACCCACCCCCCTTGAGTGACTTCACTAAACACGTTTGGCTCAGTGTCCGTGTCTCTCCTTCAAGCCATCCCTCCAGTATTAGATGCATGGGGTTTGAACTCAACACCCCCGACTGGCTTAGCTTCCCAACCTGCCCCATACTGCTCCCATTCCCCTGACGGATTGCAGCAACAGATTGCCATGTTTACTCTACTACATGACGCCATTATAACCTGTTAGTGTGATTTTTCAGACGCTAGGATGAAATGAGTTATTGACTAATGACTGCAAACGCTGCCTGTGAGGGCAATGGAGTAAATCTCAATGGCATGCTCTCCTCTGCTGGGTTCACCCTGGTTTTAAAACACATAGAAACGGGAACTTGTGCACCCCTGCCAACACAGGTCTAATAGAGGACATTTCCATTCCTATTGTTCAGTTTATCCTGTGTGGAGAGTTGCAGTAACATTTGTCCTCTGACTGACAGTAGAAACGAGTCTGTACTTCCATGAAGACAATGTCAATGTCTAAGCCATGGTTTTTACTTTTTCATCAAGGTCATCTATTCGTTTTTTTTCCTGGAAGGGAAAACTTTTTTCTCTGAAAGGGGAAGATTAATGGAGTAGAAAGCAGAAATCCAAGCAGAAAAAGGGCCTTGGCTGAAGGAGTATGGTTTGTGTCAGGTTGTCATAATGGTTTCTCTCTGATTGATAGAGCACTAATGGATGTTCTCAGAAAAGCTCTATCATTCATCAGTGTGATTTACAATATAAATGTGTTGACAGACTAGACATGCTGAAGGTGGTGTGAATTTCCATATACATGTTGGTTCTAGTAGTCTGATGTGTGACCAGTGAGGAAGGTCCTTTAGTCCGAGTTAACAGAATTTCCTTTGGATTTTAGATATCAACGTGTCATGACTTTATTGAGAGACCTATTAAAATCCAAATGGAACATGAGGGGCATGTTAAAAGAATCCGTAGAGAGCTGACACGTAAAGTGACTGAAATCCCTAGATGTCACAGTGCCACATTCATTGTGATCAGGATCTAATGAGCCCATTTAAGAGGCAAACAGAAGGTCAGTCTTAGAACAGTGACATCAATGTGTGCAGACCTCCATCCATCCATCTTCCCTGGACGAGCCTGCAAATCCATCCCCCTGCATGAAGCTATACAACGACGACACAGGCAAACACGCATCTTGGCGTTGTCAACCAAAATCACCATTAAAACGAACAACTACGGTTTGATATTGTCATTATCTTTTTTTGTGCTGGTCTGTATTAAAAAAAAAATTGTGTACTGATATAAACAGTTCTTTGAACGTACGTACTTGACAAAGTGACGTCACCCTTGCTGATGAAGCATTGAAGAAGTCCCAAATTGAAGTCATTAATTGAAAAAGGAATGTTAAAACTAGTAGTTGATATCTGAAAAACTGTACTAGATACTTTTTGGGTCATACTAGCACAGATGTTTGAAGAATGATTTAGGCTATTATTATCTAATTGATTTCTGGGGTGACATTGAGTAGTAATTTCTCTCACAGGTTCATATATTGATTGCATGTCTGTCTCCCCTGTTGATTACTTATGTCTGGAATAGCACAACCAGGTGTTGGTTGGTACAGAGATGGAAGAGGAAATGAGACATCCCAGTCGCAATTTTTTTCTGGTTAATCTACAGTTATTGAACTAAGCAGACCAGACCCAGATGCTATTGCATTGGTGTCTATGGGAGAGCCACCCCTTAAGCAGACCGGGAATCTGACCAATCCACCATCCTTGGGTTGGTATTCGCAGTAATTGGCACAGTGCCCAATCCCAACATTGGGTTGATTGCTCTTGAATTTAGCCTACCCAATCTGGATTTGTTTGGAGTGACACACACTGCTCACCTGGGTGATGATTAAGTCTTCTTGATTAGCCAGTATATGGAGTGGAACATTCTCCATTAAAAGGATGAAGAACAGAAGGTTTGATCGGTGAATTCTTTGAGCTGACATGATATCAATCACTGACTGATACAAGACAGTGTTGTAAGCCACTGAACCCCCTTTTTAAACGGGAGGAGATTGAGTCTGTCTTTTGGGCAGTATCCAATTTGAACAAATCAGAGGGATTTTGTTTCCTTATGCTAGCATCTCTAACAGTTATTACTCCGGATCACACTGGGTTGGATTTCAAGCACCGCAAGCATATGATTTATATGTTTCCACGTAGTCCTGTGTGAGTAATATTCTGAGGAATGTTAATACATCCTATAATTTTCATCATTCCGATGTTGTTTATGCTCCCCTTTGTCTCTCGGATTGAGATTATTATATATTGTTTTACATTGTAGGAGTTGGCTTGGATTGAACCATGAATTAGATATTTTGTCAGAAGATTCTGAAAAGGATACTAAAACTCCTTGAAAACAGTTAAAATTAGACCTGTGCAAACTGGAAAGGAGGTCAGCATTTACTCCACAGGAAATCTGGGACAGAACACAGAACGTGTCACCAAAAGCTGATGAAATATGGGACTAGAGGCTACAAAAGAATCACACTCCGAAATGAAAAATACCTCTAGATACCTTCCTACCAAAGTGCCAGTCTGATAAGAATATATGTGGCTAGCTACCTATTCAACTGTTTGCATCTGATCTGACGCTTACATGCTCCTATTGAGAATGATTGAAGGGAGCCAGAGTGAATGGAGCCAGAGGTGTGTATCAGCTGAGGTGGCTGGGTTACTTGCAGTACGGTGTATATGTGTGTAGGCTACAGATTCTTTACTAGCTTTGACCCTCTCCTGTCTGTTCGTCTCTCTCTCTATGTCCTTCCAGAGGAGGGTGAGTACTTCCTGAAGGTGCTGATCCCCAGCTATGCGGCCGGCTCCATTATTGGCAAGGGTGGCCAGACCATCGTACAGCTGCAGAAAGAGACTGGTGCCACCATCAAGCTGTCCAAATCCAAAGACTTCTACCCAGGTAATTGGATCCCACTTTGTCCCTGATCAAATTATACAAATATAAAGGCCTACACCCAAGTAAGAGCCCCCAAATCCATCGGACTCTCTCAATCCAAGTTCAGTACAAGACGTTATTTGTTGGTTACGCTGCAGTTTGAGTTCCAACTGGGGAGCCCAATGAGTTTGATCCAGCCTTCCAAATTCACAGTATTTTTACCCAGACAAAAGACCTATTCAGATGCTACAGCTGCTTCTGACTCAGGAATAGCATTTATAGATACAAGCAATTGCTCTTTCAATTTGGCTGTGCTCTTCTTAGGGAGCTGATCCAATTTCTGTGAAAAGTCTGTAGTCCCCAGAAGTACTATGATTCTTCATTCTGCTACAATGCAAAGACTGCATTTAATCAATTTCCCACTTAGCTGCCTGGCTGCCATTTTACTCCAAGATGGAGAGAGCACATTATCCAATGTCGAGGACATGTAAGGTACACTGAAAGCAGTAGTCGCACAATAGGGCCTTATTCTAAAAAACATGGCAACATGGAAAAAGATGCTCATGTTTTCCCTATGACCCCACACTGATGGAGGTCACTGCACTCTCTGGTTGGTGCTGAAGCATCTTGTCTTCAGAGCAGGAAATGTGAGAGCCACAGTAAAGTATCTGAGTTTGTCCTTCATGGCTGAGGAAGTTTCAACCTTCTGGAAAATAACAGGTGTCGAGCGGCTCACTGATGATTAATATTAAGATTACTTTATTAGCCAATTGCACACAAATTTGACTTCCGCTTTTAACCCAACCCCTCCAAAAGACACACATACAGGTTTTTGGAGAGGTGCAGGGGGCTGCCACACTGGGCACCTGTTGTTGTGGGGGGTTATGTGCCTTGCTCAAGGGCACAACAGCAGGCAATGGCATCTAGGATTTGATACCAGCAACCTTCCGGTTTCCAGGTCTCTTCCAGACAGATTTTTTTTTTTGTCGGACACTGCATTAGAACTGGCAACCCTCCAGTTGCTGGCTCACCTCTCTAACTGATTGAACAAAAATGGCAATATGGCTAAAATATGATCTATGTTCTGATACGCAGAAGTTGTGATATACTGCACTTGGACTAAACCTTGGCAAAAGATTAGGTCACACTTTATTTGGATAGTCCATCTGTAGATGCTCTACAGATTGTCATACTATCAACAAACTATCTGTTGATAAGCAACTGCTTGCTAAGGTTAGGGTTAGGTTTAGAATAAGGGCTAGGGTTAGGGTTAAGTTTAGTAATAGGATAAGGGTTAAGGTTAGTGTTAGTAGATAGTTAAATTAAATGTTACTGATAGTCTGTAGAGCATCTACAGATTGACAATCCAAATATAAAGTGTTACCAATAATTATTGAACCTTGGCAAAGAATAGAAGTACAATGACATTTCCTTTTTAGGGTATATCCTGTTCCCACTACTGCACTATCTGAAATACTGGATTCATCGATCGTCACCATGACACGCTGAAAATGAACTCTAGTAATGGTTTACTTTTGCATACAATGTAGCAGCACTAGTTTGTAGTGTTGTCACGATATCAGAATTTTGACTTTGATATCGATACCAGGTTCAGCATCACAATGCTCGATACCAAAATTATACCAAAACGATAGGGGAAAAAAGGCATATTAGCCAGTCACAGAATGGCACTCAATCCAGACAGTTCTTTTGAGTTCAATATCATTACATTTGAAATGTTTATGTTTGAATGGATGCATTAAGAAAACAATTATATAAGCATACAATTTATTTGAATGGCCAATCTCTAGTCTATTGATAAACTGGGTCAATCAAGATGTAGCCTAGGCCTATTTACAACACAGGTGAATACATATTCAATAGGAGTGTGTGCATGCAATGAGTTACTGAGCTTGTTTTGGCTGAATTCATGGGACTACAGATGAAAAACAATGTTTACCTTCCATTTGGGGCTTATTTTATTATTTGCATAGAAGAAGCAATCTCTTCTTTTGTAAAAGTGCGTGCTGTCTCTTTAAGACCCATGACATCATAAGTTCTAGGCTTGAGTAAATATGATTTTGGGTTAGATGTGAGGCAGGGGAGATGAAGTGAATGAATAAAGTTTTTGGTGACAATCAGCTTTGAAATCAGCACCATTTTGCATTATGGTTTGCATATTATTACAAACAAGGTACTAGGGTAGTCAATTGATGTTAGCTTCCGCTGTAAGCTTTCTTTTGTGAACAGAAATTATTCAATAGCAATAGCATTGAAATTGTTAAAAGGTTTTAAAAACAATTATAATAAATGCACATTTGAACAATGAATGAAGGTACTCCAAACTTTTGTAATTTTTATAATCCAGTTCTTTTTGCATATATGAATACATTAACGTAAAGGGAGGAACAGGGCTGCAACCACCAAACACTTTCTCAGTCTACCCTAACTGCAGTCACATAAACAAACTTTACAATGTTCCCGAGATCAGACATAATATCACTATAATCCGAGAGTTCATTTTCGAATGTTGCTTTCATTTCAGCACATCTAATTTATAAACATTTCAACTGTGCTAAATTATAACTTTTCTCAATTACACAAAAAATGAACACTCATCAAAATAAAGTTATTTTTCTTCTCTTTCTTGAGATGTGTTGAGACGGTGAGTTCAATCTCTGATGAAGCGTTGAAAGGTCATTACAAGCATTTCAGCGGTTCATGGAAAAAAATTGACAGGCAAAAGTATGAAAGAGTCGCAGGAGTAAAATTAAAGCAATCAATCCAGCGAGATTTAAGTAACAAGCGGATTTTGCACCCCTCAAACACAGGAAATAGATGGCTGAAAGACAGATCTTCAGCTGGGCGGGGCATGCGCGTTGCTAGTTTCAAAATTGCAACATGCCATGATGCCGTGTTGCATTATTCAAGTGTGTTAACTTCTGTGCAGCATAAGTGGTGATGCAGCCCAGACTCGCAGTGGGTGTAGTGGTTCCTCAGGACAGGCTAGAGCTAGTAATGAGTAAGTGCAGCAGGCACGGTGCCCTCGTGCTATAAGAGGACATTGGCTGTGCTGATAGACAGACTTGATCCTCTCTCAACCAGTAGATGACGTGAGACACATTTGACAGAAGTACCGAAAGTGAAGAAAAAAAAGAAGAGGTATACCGTGCAACACTACTATTTAGTATACATAGAAAACACATTGAAGCAGTTGTGCTTTTGTATCCTCTTCCTCTCGCTGGGTGGTGGATGTGTTGATAGGGCACCACCTGCTCTGCTCTGCCCCTCCCCCTCCTCGTCGTGTTGTGAGGAGTGCAGGGAGAGGGTGCTGGCAGCGATTTCATTGGGTACTGCTAGGGTCCCCAAAGTAAAATTAAACTACTACACCATCTCACACAATGGGCCGGAACACTTCCAGAAAGTCTGCATGTATTCAATGTACACTTATATGACCAAATATACGAGGCATTTGCACCTGTTCAAAGTTTGCACCTGTTATTTTTCCTTAGGAATTAAAAGACAAGAAACAAAGCTAATCAATAACATTTTATTTTGACTCCTCACCGCAAGTCTGTAACCTTCATTTTAGTTCTACCTTTCGTGATTTATTCCCTACTGAACTAAGTGCAAACATGTTGTAAATTCTACATGTTGCATGTTGCAATATTTTATCTAACTTGTTTTTAATGACAAACAGGTAGGCTATACCATAGCAATGACTTTCCAAATCAAATCAAACTTAATTTGTCACATTTGCCAAATACAACAAGTGTAGACCTTACTACCTTACAAGCCCTTAACCAACAGTGCAGTTCAAGAAGAGTTAAGAAAATATTTACCAAATAGACTAAAGTAAAAAACTATAATAAAAAGTAACACAATAAGAATAACAATAACGAGGCTATATACAGAGGGGGTACCGGTACCGAGTCAGTGTGCGGGGGTACAGGTTAGTTGAGGTAATTTGTACATGTAGGTAGGGGTGAAGTGACTATGCATAGATAATAAACAGCGAGTAGCAGCAGTGTACAAAAGGGAGGGGGCAATGTAAATAGTCCTGTGGTGATTTAATAATTGTTCAGCAGTCTTATGCACTGGGGGTAGAAGCTGTTGAGGAGCGTTTTGGTCCTAGACTTGACTCTCCGGTACCGCTAGTCATGTGGTAGCAGAGAGAACAGTCTATAACTTCGGTGACTGGAGTCTCTAACAATTTTATGGGCTCTCCTCTGACACCGCCTATTATATAGGTCCTGGATGACAGGAAGCTTGGCCCCAGTGATGTACTGGACTGTACGTACTACCCTCTGTAGCGCCTTGCGGTCAGATGCCGAGCAGTTGCGATACCAGGCGGGGATGCAACCGGTCAGGATGCTCTCAATGGTGCAGCT
Source organism: Brachymystax lenok tsinlingensis (assembly GCA_030435695.1). Classification (NCBI taxonomy): domain Eukaryota; kingdom Metazoa; phylum Chordata; class Actinopteri; order Salmoniformes; family Salmonidae; genus Brachymystax; species Brachymystax lenok. Next base: position 41,728,779 of record CM059795.1, on the reverse strand, counting down.
GTAGAACCTTTTGAGGATCTGGGGACACATGCCAAATCTTTTCAGTCTCCTGAGGGGGAAAAGGTTTTGTCGTGCCCTCTTCACGACTGCCTTGGTGTGTTTGGACCATGATAGTTTGTTGGTGATGTGGACACCAAGGAACTTGAAACTCTCGACCCGCTCCACTACAGCCCCGTCGATGTTAATGGGGGCCTGTTAGGCCCTCCTTTTCCTGTAGTCCACGATCAGCTCTTTTGTCTTGCTCACATTGAGGGAGAGGTTGTTGTCCTGGCACCACACTGCCAGTTCTCTGACCTCCTCCCTATAGGCCGTCTCATCATTGTCGGTGATCAGACCTACCGCTGTTGTGTCGTCAGCAAACTTAATGATGGTGTTGGAGTCGGTAACAGGGAGTACAGGAGGGGTACACACCCCTGAGGGGCCCGTGTTGAGGATCAGCGTGGCAGACATGTTGTTGCCCACTCTTACCACCTGGGGGCGGCCCATCAGGAAGTCCAGGATCCTGTTGCAGAGGGAGGTGTTTAGTCCCAGAGTCCTTAGCTTTGTGATGAGCTTCGTGGGCCCTATGGTGTTGACTATAGCTCAGTGTTCAATTAACAGCATTTTCACATAGGTGTTCCTTTTGTCCAGGTGGGAAAGGGCAGTGTGGAGTGCGATTGAGATTGCATCATCTGTGGATCTGTTGGGGCAGTATGCGAATTGGAGTGGGTTTAGGGTGTCCGGGAGGATGCTGTTGATGTGAGCCATGACCAGCCTTTCAAAGCACTTCATGGCTACCGACGTGAGTGCTACGGGCGGTAATCATTTAGGCAGGTTACCTTCGCTTCCTTGGGCACAGGGACTGTGGTGGTCTGCTTGAAACATGTAGGTATTACAGACTCTGTTAGGGAGAGGTTAAAAATGTCAGTGAAGACACTTGACAGTTGGTTTATCTCCATTCTGTGTTATGAGAGGCCTATGTTGACATGTCATGTTCATACCAATATGCACAGATCACCCCTTAATCTGTAACACTGCAGGTGCCTTGGCTTACCCTACCTACAGCACAACAAGGATACAGACAGACAGACATTCCACCCAGTAATCTGCTAAATAGTGACAGCCCTGGTTAGAACAATCCCACCCACCTCCAGTCTCCCTTCCACCAGTACAGTGCATTCGGGAAGTATTCAAGCCCCCCTTGACTTTTTCCACATTTTGTTACGTTACAGCCTTATTCTAAAATGGATTAAATATTTTTTTTCCTTATCAGTCTACCCACAATACCCCATAATTACAAAGCAAAAAACAGTTTTTTAGAAATCTTTGCAAATTTATTAAAAATAAAAACAGAAATACCTTATTTACATAAGTATTCAGACCCTTTGCTATGAGACTCGAAATTGATCTCAGGTGCATCATGTTTCCATTGAACTTGAGAGTCCTTGAGAGTCCACCTGTGGTCAATTCAATTGATTGGACATGATTTGGAAAGGCACACACTTGTCTATATAAGCTCCCCACAGTTGACAGTGCATGTCAGAGCAAAAACCAAGCCATAAGGTCGAAGGAATTGTCCGTAGAGCTCCGGGACAGGATGATGTCAAGGCACAGATCTGGGGAAGTGTGCAAGAAATGTCAGGACCGAGGGAAAGTACAGAGAGATCATTAATGAAAGCCTGCTCCAGAGCGCTCAGGACCTCAGACTTGGGCGAAGGTTCACCTTCCAATAGGACAATGACCCTAAGCATACAGCCAAGACAACGCAGGAGATTCTGAATGTCCTTGAATGGCCCAGCCAGAGCCCGGACTTGAACCCGATCAAACCTCTTTCGAGAGACCTGAAAACAGCTGTTCAGCTACGCTCCCCATCCCTGACAGAGCTTGAGAGGATCTCCAGAGAAGAATGGGAGAAACTCCCGAAATACATGTGTGTCAAGCTTGTAGCTTCATACCCAAGAAGACTTGAGGCTGTAATCACTGCCAAAGGTGCTTCAACAAAGTACTGAGTAAAGGGTCGGAAAACTTATGTAAGTGTGATTAATTTTTTAAATATATACATTTGCAAAAAAAAAAAAAAAGAAACGTTTTTGCTTTGTCATTACGGGGTATTGTGTGTAGATTGATGGGGGGACCGGGACGATTTAATCCATTTTAGAATAAGGCTGTAACATGAGAACATTTTGAAAAAGTCATGGGGCCTGAATAATTTCAGAATGCACTGTAAGACATGAAACCATGAATGGGGGAAGGCCTTGATGGGAATGGGAACTGTACTACTGGGCCCTGCTGTGGTGGCCTGACATAGATGCCTGGAGATAGTGAAGGGTGTGAATGATGCATGATTGTGTGTGAGGGGAGGGGAAAGGGGGGCAGGCCCAGAAATAGCCTGTTTCAATCTCTCTCTCCTTGGAAGTGACCGAGCCCCAGCTGTACTCAAACTGCTCTCTCACTACGCCAATTTTACTCTTCCCCTCTCTCTCTCCCTCCTGAGCCTATTTTTCTCATAGCACTTGTTCTTAATAGTTTTATCCAGATTAAATGGTGTTGTGCCGTCTCTACAAGTTTTGTTTGCATGTTTGCCGAGTTACGAACAGCCCCAGCCCCCTTTTTGTCATTCGATCGCATCCTTACTTAAACCATAACTGACAGAATCCCCATACCCCAGTATTTGAACAACATACTGTTCACTCATACTGTACACACGTGCACGCATTAACGTACATACGCACACATGTGCAGACACGCATGCGCGCGCACACACACACACAGAGACACACAAATTTCACAGCAGCTGCAAATTAAGCTGAGAGTCCTTGGTAAGGGCGCAAAGCACCAACAATCCAGGCTCCCTGTTTTGTGCAGCTGGCCGTCAGCTCAGCTAGCAGATAAAGTTACACACTGTGCTTCACAAACAGATAAAATAGTTTTGATGTCATAGGAATATGGTGCTGATGTTTTCGATTAGCCGAAAAACAGAAAGACTGACTTTACCCTGAAAAACAACACCATGTCAGTCCATTTTGAGTGAGGTAGTTCGATCAAAAAGCACGTTACATAGTTAAGTAACCTCATTGAAATGCTTTGAAGACAGCCTTTTAGTATTCAGAGTGAAACGCAGATAGTTGTTACTGCTTTATAGCCCTCTGCAGTTAAAGAATTGCAGGCTTTGGACTGAAGCCACTGCACTCCAGATTCAAGGTCCTAATTCATTCTGCCTTGGGAACTGCTGCTCTGTGTGCCAGACCTCCCTCTAAGATAAAACATACTGTTACTCAAATTTGTATTACACACATATCAGAACCTACATTATAACTGCTCCTAATAACACTGTCAAGTAAACCAAGCTCCCAGAGAACCTCAATCCCACCCAAATTACTTGGAAAGAAACCATTGCGGTTCTTAACCAGTCTCAGTCAATGTATGACAGCACTTTGAGGCACAGGCACAAGTATACGTAAACCCATGATTAGGGACTATACTCTGTCCATGCCACATAGCATAACTACTGAAAGACAATATGGTTGAATGTCTTTACTTCGGACTCTAAGAAGGGAACAGTAGCGACCAACCAGAGTTGGGAGTTGGATCGAGTTTAAGTGAGATCATGTCCCATCACCAGATAACTCTGATGGACATTTTCTGAATGTTGACAAGTTCTTCTAAGGGCAGATGTGTGTCCCCCAAATCTGTAAGGGGAGATGAAAGGAACACAAATGGCCCGGACTGGCTAGAGTGGAGCGGTGTCAACCCGCAAAAGTAACAGGCCAGTCTCAACCAGACGGTCTTCCTGATAGGAGAAAACTCCCCTGAGCTAGAAGGTTAGGATGACTCTCGTCGCTAACAGAGAACCCCCCCGCCCCAGTTAAAAGGTCTTGTCACTAGCATTGAATACATTTTTCACTTATTGGATTTGATCAGATTTCTGTTCACCAGCAAGTCATTTCAACAGTCAATTAATTTATTTGTATTTTGATAGATAACACTATGTAGTGCTTATTGTAAAGCTGGTGGTGTGCAGAATACAACAGGTGTAGACCTTACCGTGAAATGCTTAGTTACAAGCCCTTAACCAACAATGCAGTTCAAGAAATAAAGTTAAGAAAATATTTACTAAATAAAGTAAAGTAAAAAAATTATATCAAAAGGTAATACAATAAAATTACATAACAATAACGAGGCTATATACAGGGGGTACCAGTACTGAGGGGTACAGGGGTACAGTTTAGTCAAGGTAATTTGTAAAGTGACTATGCATAGATAATAAACAGTGAGTAGCAGCAGTGTAAAAACAAAGTACGTAGTCCGGGTGGCCATTTTATTAATTGTTCAGCATTCTTATGGCTTGGGGGTAGAAGCTGTTAAGGAGCCTTTTGGACCTAGACTCTGCACTCCGGTACTGCTTGCCGTGCGGTAGCAGAGTGAACAGTCTATGACTTGGGTGATTGGAGTCTTTGCCATTTTCTGGGGCCTTCCTCTGAAACCAACTAGTATGTCTATCTATCTATCTATCTATCTATCTATCTATCTATCTATCTATCTATCTATCTATCTATCTATCTATCTATCTATCTATCAAATTTATTTATAAAGCCCTTTTTACATCAGCTGATGTCACAAAGTGCTATACAGAAACTCAGGATAAAAACTCAAAACTCAAAGCAATGCAGATGTAGAAGCACAGTGGCTAGGAAAAACTCCCCAGAAAGGCAGGAACCTAGGAAGAAACCTAGAGAGGAACCAGGCTCTGAGGGGTGGCCAGTCCTCTTCTGGCTGTGCCGGGTGGAGATTATAACAGTACATGGCCAAGATGTTCAAACGTTCATACATGACCAGCAGGGTCAAATCATAATAATCACAGTGGTTGTAGAGGGTGCAACAGGTCAGCACCTCAGGAGTAAATGTCAGTTGGCTTTTCATAGCCGATCATTCAGAGTTAGAGACAACAGGTGCGGAAGAGAGAGAGAGTCGAAAACAGCAGGTCCGGGACAAGGTTGCACATCCGGTGAACACTGAACAGGTCAGGGGTCCATAGCTGCATGCAGAACAGTTGAAACTGGAGCAACAGCACGACCAGGTGGACTGGGGACATCAAGGAGTCATCAGGCCAGGTAGTCCTGAGGCATGGTCCTAGGGCTCAGGTCCTCCAAGAGAAGAGAGAAAAGAGAGAGAGAGAGAGTTAGAGGGAGCATACTTAAATTCACACAGGACACCGGTTAAGACAGGAGAAATACTCCAGATATAACAGACTGACCCTAGCCCCCCGACACATAAACTATTGCAGAATAAATACTGGAGGCTGAGACAGGAGGGGTTGAGAGACACTGTGGCCCTGTACGACAATACCCCCGGACAGGGTCAACCAGGCAGGATATAACCCCACCCACTTTGCCAAAGCACAGCCCCCACACCACTTACTACCCTGAGACAAGGCCGAGTATAGCCCACGAAGATCTCCCCCCCGAGGGGGCGCCAACCCGGACAGGAAGATCTCGTCAGTGTCTCAACCCACTCAAGTGACACTCCTCTCCTAGGGATGGCATGGAAGAGCACCAGTAAGCCAGTGACTCAGCCCCCATAATAGGGTTAGAGGCACAGAATCCCAGTGGGGAGAGGGGAACCGGCCAGGCAGAGACAGAAAGTGCGGTTCGTCGCTCCACTGCCTTTCGGTTCACCTTCACACCCCTGGGCCAGACTACACTCAATGATAGGACCTACTGAAGAGATGAGTCTTCAATAAAGACTTAAAGGTCAAAACCGTGTCTGCGTCTCTCACATGGACAGGCAGACCATTCCATAAAAATGGAGCTCTATAGGAGAAAGCCCTGCCTGCAGCTGTTTGCTTAGAAATTCTAGGGACAATATATAGGTAAATCCAAGATGGCAGCATGTCAAGTCGTTTGTCTGTGACTAGTAGTTTTTAACCTACTAATAACCTATTCATTTATGGTGGAGCAAATTTACAATTTCCTTGTTGTGTAGTGCAAACTATTTCGTTTTGCTGGTGCAAAGATCGCGGGTCTCCCTCAACTCTGATATATTTTTTTAGCTATTTGCACTTCTTTACTTGAAGTTTACCAAAGTAACCCTCTCTCTGGCAGGCCTGGGTTCTATCCTCAGCTTTCCCTCTGCGGAGTGTCTCGTCCAAGCTGCTCCTCTTCGCTCTCCGCCTGGCTGTCAGAGGCAGCTCAACAATCCCCAACCCGTTCTCTCAATCGACCCCCACCACACCCAATCTACTCACATACAGACTCATACATACAAACAGTCCCTCTCTCCCCTTACCTTTCCTTGGCCTCTATTTCTTACATATCTCAGAGAAAATGACAATTTTTGTGGTATTGCTTTGTGCACTGACTTTACTGAACTCTGGAGAAAACGTACATTGTTGCTGGGTGAGTACATCTGACAATGTGCTCTCCCGTCTATTAGACATTTTGTCTGCGGGAACTCGCTCTTTTTCACTCGTTCCACTCGTCCAAGTGCCGATGCATTTGTGGCATGATGTGAACAGTACGAACTTGTGTCACTACAAAAGTCTAATGGTTTTAAATGACTGTTTTGTGAGTTTCCAGACAATACTTGTAGAATTAGCTTGCAGTAAGTCTATTAAAGAAGAGAAGCCGTGGAAGGTTATTAAACAGAGGTGCCTAGTTATTCTAAATTTGTTGATATCAGGTAACGTGCAACCTAAACCTGGCCCTGATATGCAATGTCTCCAAACCCCCTCTGATTTTAGATCTGGTTTTGGTATTTTTCATTTAAATGTACCCAGCCTGTTGTCAAAAATTGATGGGGTAAGGATTTGGGCAAAATTAATTGATGCTGGTGTAATTGTGTTTTCTGAAACCTGGCTCAACAAGTCTGTTCTTGATAATGATATTTGTATAAATGGTTACAATGTGTATCGCAATGATCAAGTTAAGAAAGGTGGCGGTGTGGCTATATATGTAAAGACTAAATTCCTTGTAAGTGTGGCAAAGTCTGTTGGAATTTCCAACAGGTTTCAAAGGGTCTCTCTATAACTGTGATTGGCTGTTATAGACCCCCCCTCTGCTCTCGGTGATGCATTTTCTTCTCTGATGAACCTTATGTCTAAACTTTTTTACAGTGAAATGATCTCAACTGGTGTTGGTTAAAGTTGGTGTCTGATGATTATAAAATGTTTTGTAATTCTCTGAATCTTACTGTACCCAGTTGATTAACTCACCCACTCGCCCAAATCTCAAATGGCCAGAGAAATCTACCCTGATTGATTTGATATTGACACATGTTTCTGTAATGATTTAAGTGACCATTGTGCTGTTGTTGCTGTTAGAAATACTAAGGTTCCTAAGACAAACCAACGCTTTATTCGTAAGAGACATTTAAGAGTTTTAATGAGCAGGCTTTCTTTCATGATTTGTTTTATTTTGACTGGAGCAAGATTGAGCTTATTCCTGATGTGTAAACTGCCTGAAAATTCTTTAAGGATGTTTTTTTCCAAATAGTAAACAAACATGCCCCATTCCACAGGTTCAGAGTTAAAGGGTGGGATAATCCAGGGTTTTCTTCTGAGCTGTTTTGTATTATTCACAAACGTAATCTAGCTTCGGCTAAAGCAAGAAAATCATTTTCTGATGCCGATTAGCTTCCTTTTAGGCAGCTACAAAACAAGTGTTATTTTCTTCTCAGGAAGGCCAAGTCTGAATATTTTATGTCTGTTACCACTGATAACAAGAATGACCCTAGAAAGTTTTGGAAGGCTATTAAGTCTATGTCTGGTAACAGTAATGTTAATTAATTACCGTCATGTGTATTGAAGGACTCTGTTGCTGAATATGACAACTGAAATGCTGAATTGTTTCAATGAGCACTTTGTATAATCTGGTAGGCTGTTTGATTCAGTATCCTCTGTCTTTGTACAACCCTGTGTGGATGAACCAGTGAGAGCTGGTCCAACTTTTAGCTTTTTGCCATTCTCAGTGCAGGATGTACGTAAAGCCCTGAAATCCTTAGATCAGAGAAAACCTACAGGTCCTGATCTTCTTGATCCATGATTTTTAAAACTGGCAGCTGATTTTATAGCTGAACCACTTACATATCTAATAGCTGTTACCCCTGGCGAAAATACTTGAAACCCTTTTTATATACTAACTCTATTCGATCAACATACCAATCGGGCTTCAGGAAGAAGCATAGCACAATTACAGCCGCCATTAAGGTTTTAAATGATATCACGGAAGTCCTTGACTTCTTTAAGGCTTTTGATACAGTTGATCATGCTATACTGAGGCAGAGATTGTCGAGCGTAGGTCTTTCGGAGCATTCAGTTGCATTGTTTGCTAACTATCTGTCTGATTGAACTCAGTGCACTCAATTTGATGGGCTCATGTCTGTTAAATTGTCTGTCTGTAATGGTGTGCCCCACGGCTCTGTACTTGGTCCCCTCTTATTCACTATTTATATAAATAATTTAGACAAAAATGTGCAAAATGCGCAACTTCACTTTTATGCTGATGATACTGTTATTTATTGTTGTGCCTTGTCTCTCACAAAAGCTTTCCAGAACTTGCAAACTGCTTTTTATACTGTTCAACATACCTTGTGTCAATTGAAGCTTATCCTCAATACTGACAAAGCTAAACTAATGGTGTTTTCTAAAGCAAGAAATAGACCTCTGAACCTTTCACCTATTACTACCTGTCAGCAATGAGATTGAGACTGTAACCTCATATTAATATCTTGGAACTTGAATTGATGACGGCCTCTCTTTTAAATTGCATATTCAACAACTAACAAAACAATTGAAGCTGAAGTTGGGATTTTATTTTAGGAATAAGGCCTGTTTTTCTTTTGAAGCCAGAAGAAGGCTAGTATCAGCTACATTTATGCCTATACTAGACTATGGGGATATTTTATATATGAATGCTTCCGCTCAGTGTTTGCGGTCAATTGACACCCTTTTGACACCATGGAGCATTGAGATTTATTTTAAACCTGCAAAACGCCTACGCACCACTGCACTTTATATACAAGGGTTGGCTGGCCTCTAGTCAATCCTAGGCTCAGTCACTGGTATACTTTTATTTACAAAGCCATTTTGGGTTTACTACCATTTTATTTGGGCATTTTTATTGTTCAGAAATGTGGTGGTTACTCTCTTCGTTCGCAGGACTTTATCCTGCTAACTGTTCCAAATGTCTTTTATGTACTCTGCGCAATCGTCTTAGAACGCCTTACAAAATTCTTTTAAACTGTAAGAACCGATTGGTATTTTTAAATCATTGATGAAGGATTTTGAGGCTGATTCCCTGATCTGTCAATGTTTTTAATTTGCTGTTTTATGATTTTGTTATACTCTTGTGATTTCTATGTTTTTTTACTAGATTACTTGTAGTTTTTCATGTTGTCTGTCTGTAATTGTGTAATGACTTGGTGCTGCCTATCTTGGCCAGGACGCTGCTGAAAAAGAGATTTAAAATCTCAGTGAGCCCTTCCTGGTTAAATAAAGGTCAATTTATATATATATATATATATATATATATATATATATATATATATATATATATATATATATATATATATATATATATATATATATATATATATATATATATATATATATATATATATATATATATATATATATATATATATATATATACACACTGCTCAAAAAAATAAAGGGAACACTAAAATAACACATCATAGATCTAAATGAATGAAATAATCTTATTAAATACTTTTTTCTTTACATAGTTGAATGTGCTGACAACAAAATCACACAAAAATTATCAATGGAAATCAAATGTATCAACCCATGGAGGTCTGGATTTGGAGTCACACTCAAAATTAAAGTGGAAAACCACACTACAGGCTGATCCAACTTTTATGTAATGTCCTTAAAACAAGTCAAAATGAGGCTCAGTAGTGTGTGTGGCCTCCACGTGACTGAATGACCTCCCTACAACGCCTGGGCATGCTCCTGATGAGGTGGCGGATGGTCTCCTGAGGGATCTCCTCCCAGACCTGGACTAAAGCATCCGCCAACTCCTGGACAGTCTGTGGTGCAACGTGGCGTTGGTGGATGGAGCGAGACATGATGTCCCAGATGTGCTCAATTGGATTCAGGTCTGGGGAACAGGCGGGCCAGTCCTTAGCATCAATGCCTTCCTCTTGCAGGAACTGCTGACACACTCCAGCCACATGAGGTCTAGCATTGTCTTGCATTAGGAGGAACCCAGGGCCAACCGCACCAGCATATGGTCTCACAAGGGGTCTGAGGATCTCATCTCGGTACCTAATGGCAGTCAGGCTACCTCTGGCGAGCACATGGAGGGCTGTGCGGCCCCCCAAAGAAATGCCACCCCACACCATGACTGACCCACCGCCAAACCAGTCATGCTGGAGGATGTTGCAGGCAGCAGAACGTTCTCCACGGCGTCTCCAGACTCTGTCACGTCTGTCACGTGCTCAGTGTGAACCTGCTTTCATCTGTGAAGAGCACAGGGCGCCAGTGGCGAATTTGCCAATCTTGGTGTTCTCTGGCAAATGCCAAACGTCCTGCACGGTGTTGGGCTGTAAGCACAACCCCCACCTGTGGACGTTGGGCCCTCATACCACCCTCATGGAGTCTGTTTCTGACCGTTTGAGCAGACACATGCACATTTGTGGCCTGCTGGAGGTCATTTTGCAGGGCTCTGGCAGTGCTCCTCCTTGCACAAAGGCGGAGGTAGTGGTCCTGCTGCTGGGTTGTTGCCCTCCCACGGCCTCCTCCACGTCTCCTGATGTACTGGCCTGTCTCCTGGTAGCGCCTCCATGCTCTGGACACTACGCTGACAGACACAGCAAACCTTCTTGCCACAGCTTGCATTGATGTGCCATCCTGGATGAGCTGCACTACCTGGAGCCACTTGTGTGGGTTGTAGACTCCGTCTCATGCTACCACTAGAGTGAAAGCACCGCCAGCATTCAAAAGTGACCAAAACATCAGCCAGGAAGCATAGGAACTGAGAAGTGGTCTGTGGTCACCACCTTCAGAACCACTCCTTTATTGGGGGTGTCTTGCTAATTGCCTATAATTTCCACCTGTTGTCGATTCCATTTGCACAACAGCATGTGAAATTTATTGTCAATCAGTGTTGCTTCCTAAGTGGACAGTTTGATTTCACAGAAGTGTGATTGACTTGGAGTTACATTGTGTTGTTTAAGTGTTCCTTTATTTTTTGAGCAGTGTATATATATATATATATATATATATATATATATATATATATATATATATGTCCTGGATGGCAGAAAGCTTAAGCCCCAGTGATGTACTGGGCCGTACACACGTCCCTATACAGCACTTTACGTTCAGATGCTGAGCAGTTGCCATACCAGGCGGGGATGCAACCGGTCAGGATGCTCTCGATGGTGGAGCTGTAGAACTTTTTGAGGATCTGGGGACCCATGCCAAATCTTTTCAGTCTCCTGAGGGGGAAAAGGTGTTGTCGTGCCCTCTCCACAACTGTCTTGGTGTGTTTGGACCATGACAGCTCTTTTGTCTTGCTCACATTGAGGGAGAAGTTGTTGTCCTGGCACCACACTGCCAGGACTGTGACCTCCTCCCTATAGGCTATATCATTGTTGTCGGTGATCAGGCTTGCCACTGTTGTGTCATCAGAAAACGTAATGATGGTGTTGGAGTCATGCTTGGCCACGCAGTCATGGGTGAATAGGGAGTACAGGAGGGGACTAAGCGCACACCCCTGAGGGGCCCCAGTGTTGAGGATCAGCGTGTCAGATGTGTTGTTGCCTACTCTTACCACCTGGGAGTGGCCTGTCAGGAAGTCCAGGATCCAGTTGCAGAGGGAGTTGTTAAGTCCCAGGGTCCTTAGCTTAGTGATGAGCTTTGATGGTGTTAATGTGAGCCATGACCAGCCTTTAAAAGCACTTCATGGATACCAACGAGATTGCTACAGGGCAGTAATCGGCAGGTTAACTTCGCTTTCTTGGGCACAGGGACTATGGTGGTCTGTGTGAAACATGTAGGTGTATTACAGACTTTGTCAGGGAGAGGTTGATAATGTTTGTGAAGACACTTGCCAGTTGGTCCGCGCATGCTTTGAGTACACATCCTGGTAATCCGTCTGGCCCTGCGGCTTTGTGAATGTTGGCCTGTTTAAAGGTCTTGCTCACATTGGCTACGGAAGAGTGTGATTGCACAGTCATCCAGAACAGCTGGTGCTCTCATGCATGCTTCAGTTTTGCTTGCCTCGAAGCGAGCATAAAAAGCATTTCGCTTGTCTGGTAGGAGCACGTCACTTTGGCAGCTCGTGGCTGGGTTTCCCTTTGTAGTCCGTAATAGTTTTCAAGCCCTGCCACATCCGACGAGCATCAGAGCTGGTGTAGTAGGATTCAATCTTAATCCTGTATTGACGCTTTGACTGTTTGATGGTTCATCTGAGGGCACAGCGGGATTTCTTGTAAGCGTCCGGATCCAGCTCCTTGAAAGCGGCAGCGCTAGCCTTTAGCTCGGTGCGGATGTTGCCTGTAATCCATGGCTTCAGGTTGGGATATATACGAGTCACTGGTACTTCCTGCTTTAGTTTTTGCTTGTAAGCAGGAATCAGGAGGATAGAATTATGGTCAGATTTGCCAAATCGAGGGCGAGGGAAAGCTTTTGTTATGCTTCTCTGTGTGTGGAGTAAAGGAGTTATTTTCTCTCTGGTTCCACATGTGACAGACATGCTGGTAGAAATGAGGTAAAACAGATTTAAGTTTGCCTTGAATGTGAATCTGTGCGAAGGAAAGAAAGCAAGGCAGACGAGGGGAGAAAGAAAGGGAGAGAAAGAGAAGGAGTCAAAGGAAGAGAAAAAGGCTGTAGAAAGGACATGCTGTTACATCACCTGTTTCCACGGCACAGCTCCTTAACCATGGCAACGGAATTCCGGTAGGCCCGACAACGGGGGTGTAGAAAGAAACTTGGAAGAGGGAAGGGTGTGTGGAGTCTATGGACGGGGTAGTGGGGAAAGGAAAGGCCCTGAATTCCAGGGACCTGGAAGAGTTACATAATTTAGGAGGAATCCTACTCTTTTAGCTGTTCTATATTTGAGCGCCTACATGGGGGGTGGAGAATTATGGGATAGGTTAGCAATTAGCACCACTGTATAAAGAAACTGTGTTATCAAAACCTTGAGCATACATTTATTTCTGCAAATAGTCACTGCATAAGTAGCTATTCAGTTATAAATGAGGTTGCTTTGCAACACTAAGTACTAGTTTTAGTAAAACAGGTACTTGATAAAAACATGTTTTATCCAAGAAATCATGTTCCTTAAATTGAACAAGGAAGTCTCTTGCAAGTGATATACTACAGCCATAGCAGATGCTGACCCCAAGGCACAAGAATCTATGTTCTCACAAGACTGTGATCCCAAAGAAAGCAGTATTGATACACCGAGATGTATATGTTTTCTGTTCTCTCCACACAGGAACCACAGAGCGTGTATGTCTGATACAGGGTACAGTCGAGGCGCTAAATAGCGTCCACAGCTTCATCGCAGAGAAAGTCCGTGAGATGCCTCAGAGCGCCCAGAAAACAGAGCCAGTCAGCATACTGCAACCACAGACCACTGTCAACCCCGACCGCGTCAAACAGGTGAGGCACGGTCCACTCACAGTCAGCCAGCCCTGACCGACCATCATACTTGACAGATCAAAGCATGTTCCTTCCCTGATGATATGTCTGTATGTCTACAATATTGACATGTCATAAACAGGGTTGCGAGGTCTAACTAAAATTTCTAACCCAATGACCACTCAAAACCCGTCCAGAAGGCCTGAAAAGTAGCCCACATTTTTTCTGCAACAAGAAAAGAGTTGACGCAATTATGCAATAGACCCTTTTTTCATAACGTTATCGGGGCAATTAAGAAGGAATATCGACGTAACTTGTAATGACATTAGAAGCTGCGTCTGGTTTTCATCAAAATAATAAATGTGAGCTATGACGTGACGTAATAAAGGAATTTGATGCAATAATGCCATTAGCCGTGTATTGGCCATATACCACAAACCCCAGAGGTTCCTTATTGCTATTATACAGTAAACTGGTTACCAACGTAATTAGAACAGTAAAACTTTTTTTTTCATACCCGTGGCATACTTAAGCAATATGGCACGAGGGGGTGTGGTATATGGCCAATATACCACGGCATAGGGCTGTTCTTAAGCACGACGCAACGCAGAGTGCCTGGATACAGCCCTTAACCGTGGTATATTGGCCATATACCACAAACCCCCAAGGTGCCTTATTGCGATTATAAACTGGTTACCAACATAATTAGAGCAGTAAAAAAAAATTGGGGGTCATACCCGTGTGGTATACGGTCTGGTATACCACGGCTGTCATTCATTCAGCATTCAGGGCTCGAACCACCCAATTGTAAATTGTAAATAAATCCCTTTTGCGCATGTGCATAACTATAAATATATCAGACAGGAGTGATGAAAGTTGGACAGAGGATTTCAAAATCTCTGCGCAAGAAACACTTCAAAAAACGAAAGGTAGGCTATTTTCTGGCAATTGTGCCGTTATTATGTCAGATGTTAAGACTACAAACCGTTATAAAGGGCCCATTTGCGAGATTGACTTGTCATTTCAATAGGCATAGGCTACAGACTAAAATCTGGGTTTATGATTGCAATTCAACTTTACCTTGGTTTTCTTAGCTATATGCAGGTAGCCTATATCCCTGATAGGCCTACATCTAATTTCAGATAGCTTACAGTAGCCTAGCCAAGATGTAGGCAAGATGTAAGCAGAATGATTTAGCATCTTGCTTCGTTCATATTGACAGACTCATTTATTCAACATGAATAGCGAGTTGATTTCGAGGTAAGAAGTGCTTGTGTTGCCCAATAGCCTGCTGGAATAGGCTACTGAGGATGGGGTCATAATTTCATTCACTGAACCAAATATTAATAATATGGATATGAACTGAATATGCTTGTCAACAACAGCCAGTGTTTTTTTTTCTGACTACTGTTAACGTCAATCTAATGCGTTCTAACAACTGATCAGCAATTGCGATAGAGCTTTGATAACTTCCAATTTAATGAATTAATAATTGCATAATAACACAAGGCTACAACAACAATAAACTGAAGTTATAGGCTATTTATTAAATTGGTTTGCCAGCTCCAGGTAGGCTACACAAGTGGCACTAATTGATTTGTAATGACTCCAGTGATATCGCCATTTTAACATATTTATTGTATCAAATGGTAGGCTGCAGTAGCCTACAATGGCAGATAAATTAATAGGCTACTTGATGGCCAACAGATATCATTCTCCACATTTAAATGTCAGTTCCATTGAGGACTTCCCCATAACAGAAGCACATGAGGGAGATCCATAACTTCCATTTCAAATTTCCACTCACGCAGCCTTCGAGACCCAAGAACTGAGCATGCATAAAACACTTCGTTTGATATGGTTTTCCATATGCAAAGTTGACATTTAGAATGGTGTTTAAACCACCTCAGAGCAAATTTTTTATCTAATGCGCCCAAAGTCGTTTTCCAGTGCTATGATTTCTTGATGCGCATCAGTTCTAGCATGTTAATGTTTTATGGAAAAAAGGTTGGAAAGAAATAGTTGTCTCCATAATGACAATCTAAATAACCTAAAACAGGTAAAAAGTTGTCATGACATGCGCATGTGCTGCTCTGTATCCTCTCACTCATGTAAACTCAGCCAATAGTGTACTCAGCTGCCTGCTGCAGCGCTCGCTCAACCAAACACCCCTCCGGCCCTCCCCACCACTCACTCACTCAGTAACAGCCTGCCTCACTGCCTGATAGTCATTAGGTCACACTGAAATACATTTTTGTTTTTAAAGAGAAATGCAATGGGGGCCGCAGTGCAACTTAGAAGTAGCCCAAAAACCCGCAGCCCTCCACCAAAACATTTTCACCCACCACATCGTTTTCAAAGTAGCCCAATTTGGATGGAAAACCTTGGACATGGCAAACCTGGTCATAAGGGCACATGGTCAGCACATGTCAAGAACGCAGTCACACTTGCCACACACTTTGTCTGACAGGGGCGAGCCTTCTTACCGGGCACCTGCCCCACAACCTGAGTCCTGACAGAGTCAGGAATATGTGAAGGCAAGAGGTTATTTTTAACGGCCGACCGCCCGCTAGGTCCTCCACAGTGCCACAGAGCTGGACGACAGCTGTAGCCTTAACCCCTGGGATTACCAAATTGCTGAGTAAGGCAGGGGGGCTGGGATAGTAGAATGACTCCGTGAGAGATATATTTATCTAGTTCTAGCTCTCTTTCCTACTTAACAATCACTCTCTCTCTCCCTTCTTCCCTTCCTCCCTCTGGCTCCCACCATTCCTCTGCAGGCTAAATTGATTGTGCCCAACAGCACGGCTGGGCTGATCATCGGTAAGGGCGGGGCCACGGTCAAGGCGGTGATGGAGCAGTCGGGTGCCTGGGTGCAGCTGTCCCAGAAGCCTGAAGGCATCAACCTGCAGGAGCGCGTGGTCACCATCAGCGGGGAGCCCGAGCAGAACTGCAAAGCCGTGGAGATCATCGTGCAGAAGATCCAGGAGGACCCTCAGAGCAGCAGCTGCCTCAACATCAGCTACTCCAACATCTCAGGCCCCGTGGCCAACTCCAACCCCACCGGTTCCCCCTACGCCAACTCAGCCGAGGTCCTCCCCAACGCAGCCGCGGCTGCCGCCACTGCCTCCAGCCTTCTGGGCCAGGCCGGCCTGGCAGGAATGGGCGGCTTCCCGGGCACCATGTCCAGCTTCTCTGGCAACGACCTGCTGGCCATCACCTCGGCCCTCAACACTCTGGCCAGCTATGGCTACAACACCAACACCCTGGGTCTGGGCCTCAACCCCGCTGCCGCCTCCGGGGTCCTGGCCGCCGTGGCTGCAAGCGCTAACCCAGCCGCTGCTGCCGCCGCTAATCTCCTGGCCTCCTATGCCAGCGATGCCTCCGGCGGCTCCGGCCACCCCGCTGTCGGCCTGGGCGGCTTCTCCCTGGGCTCGCTGGCTGCCGCCACAGGGGCCTCCAACGGCTACCTGAACGCCTCATCCCCACTGATGGCCTCTTCCCTGCTGGCCACAGAGAAGCTGGGAGATGGGGCCAAGGACGTGGTGGAGATTGCCGTGCCCGAGAATCTGGTGGGCGCCATCCTGGGGAAAGGTGGTAAAACGCTGGTGGAGTACCAGGAGCTGACAGGTGCCCGCATCCAGATCTCAAAAAAGGGAGAGTTCATCCCCGGCACGCGAAACCGTAAAGTTACCATAACAGGGTCGCCCGCGGCAACGCAAGCTGCCCAGTATCTTATCAGCCAGCGGATCACGTATGAGCAGGGTGTGCGTGCCACCAACCCACAGAAGGTGGGCTAAATGGAAAAAAATGATAAAATAAAGGAAGGATGGACAGAGAAAATAAAAGGGAATCGAGGGTCACGGCGAGGGGGGAAAAAAGTCCAAATATCCGTTCAATATTTCAGTATTAAAAAGAGAAGATCACAAAGGAGGAAGAGGTGTAGAGAAAACCAAGATAAGTTTGTGTGATATGTGATTGTGTTTTTAGGACCGAGGTCCTGATGTTTTTAAAAAGTTGCAATGAGTCCTTTTGATGATGGCGATTAGAGTAAAGCTGAACTGGTCCACTGCCAAGCTGCAGATTCAGGGGGGAGCACACGAGTTCACCCCCATTCGGAAACCTCATAGCTGGGTTTGTTTTGGGTTTCGTTCTCTTCCGTTTCTCTCTTCTATCATTGTGTGGGTTTTTCAGCTTCAGTTGCAGACCTCCGCTCCAGGTGAGTTGAGAGTCAGTTGAGGTTCCAGACAAGCAAAAAAAGGCCTTGTCTACATGTGAGGTTAAATGATGCTCACCAGAGGTCGTCCAAGACCATTAAGCATCTATTTTAATCTAAATTCTTAACAGATATCACAATGTTAATGACATGCCACTGTATGATTCATATCAAAATTGAGATTTTAACTCTTTGGTTGTTATAATTTTTATTTTCATCAATTATTTATTGAAATATGGTCTCATTCAAACACTTATAGATTATTTTAACCTGTGAATTCGGGTTGATATGAATGTAAAGACAGTATTATTGTTATTTGTTATTAACGAGGATCAAATGTTGAGTTGCAGTGACAGATATGCATAGTTTTAACCCAGAACTGCACAGTAACTATATATGAGTGTAGATCAGGGGTCAAATGTTCAATGTGAGAGGATAGATGAGACACACAGGAATGTACACACACATACACAGGAACACACACAGACAATCATTCATACATGTATACCGCCACCCACATACACACCACTTTTGGTGCTACGAAAACACAACTACAGATAGGCCTATATCTCCTGTATTACCTAAATTGAAAATCCCTTTGGAGATTGCTCACCCTCTCCATGATTGTGAGATGCCAAGCGTTGTCCACTCATCTATAATTTATGGGATTTAGTTCTGCCTTTATGTGAGTAAAGTAAGACTGGATTTCATGCTATGATTGTCAGTCTTAATATTTTACCCCAGTAAATCAGTTGTCCTTTAGTTGCCATGGCAAACTGTTTCTTGTACCATCATGGGCAGTTTAGATCCGAATAACGTAGTTACTGGTTTAAAACCAATCATTTTTTATCCTGTTGTCATAAATTGGCCCTGTACTTTGAGTTTGCCAGCCGATATTTCTCCTTGGGACATACTCCTACAGTATGTAGAAATATGATTAAACCCCCATGGGAAGGAGCATCGTATCCGAAAGGGAAGACAGCACTATACACAGCTTGAGGTATGTTACATTACCTTTTCAATTGAAGAAACATCTAACCAGAAGAGTCTCCCAAGGGAATGACAAAGCAGTTTGTTTAAGAAAAGCAGTTTGAACCTTATCTGTGAACAAGAAGACGATTGCTTTAGATTTAGGGTGGCTGGTAGTCAAGAGAGACACTAATGAGAAAGAAATGGAGTCACCAGGAACTGAAACAATTTTAAGTTTTCTGTGAACCATTCTTCCCAATCAGAGTAAATACCAATATGGAGTCGAACAGTTTATGCTGTTGGTCAGTCCAACTTGTTATCTTGCCTAAAGCAGACTAGCTTACATTGGCAGTTGTGCATAATGCGATGCTGAAACATTTTGCTGACATTCTGTAAGGATAATTGCAGGGGGGGTAATTGTCTTTAGAACATTCTCAAACAAACAAAGATTACCCTTGCTTGCTTCTGCGCTGCTATACATTGGTTTTCATCCGAGTACACTGGGTCTATTATGACTGCACTGTGAGACACAACGAAGACACAACGCAAAGTGTGCCTGTCCCTTCTTGAGCCAAGTGTTCATATTTTGATGTACATATCCAAGAAATAGGCCTACAGCTGACACACATGCATTGCATGTTCTAGAGCAAAACCAGCCGAGCAAGGAACGTCTCCACAAGAACATCCATAATGTGATGTCTTGGAGATGTTTTGGTTTACCAATAATATTGCACAGCAGAGAGCTGCTATACATTCATTTTAATGGAAGTCGCCTCTACTGATAAGTCCAGAGTCATCGGTCAACCATATTGTCTTTTATTAACCCAAATGACTCCTACTACATTTATTTTCCTGCACAGCAGTCCCTGAATCTTATTCTGACCCTCTTTTCCATTTCACACGTTTATCCTTATGTAACCAGAGCTCTGTGATTGGCTTTCAGTAATACAGGACCGGAGGGATAGCGGCAGAGAATCAAAGAAAAAGCAACACTCCCTTTTTATGAGTGAAATGACAACGCCCCTCCTCCACCATACCTCCTCAATAGTTATTCTAAGGAATGTTTGCTTGAGAAAGAAGTTACCTTTACCTCATCTTACTATTAACTACGTGTTTGAGCATTCCGCATGGCATGGCACTAGCCACGAGCCCCATTACCTTGACTCACTGAATACACGTTTCCCTTTCATTGTATTTCTGAAGGGATGTGCTGTGACTTATAACAGTACTCAATGGTGCACTGGTTATTTGAAATGGCACTCCAGTAAAAATATCTGTAACTTCCAACCGTGGGGTTCAGAAACCTTCATATTTTAGCCCTAACCTCACAAAATGTTTACGCTGATTTAAAATACAAGCACAAATCAAGGTGAATTTAATAATATAAGCAATGCAACTAGACTTGGTTTAGAGAGACTACTCTAGAGCTGTCTGATCTATACATTGTCCTCTTTTTCCATTCATTACATTACTTACTTTGACATTTCTCCCACCCTTCAACAGTATTTTTAGTATATTTTAGAACGCTCCTATATCCAGATTCCCTTCTCTCTCTCCTCCTCCACTCTGCTCCCCCTCTCTCTCCTTCCTTCTGTCTACTCATAGGCGCTGACGTCTGGGGTTGCAGGGAGTGCAGAAGTGATTGATAGCAGTTATGCACTATAGGTCATAAGGGTATGCAAATATTTTCACAGCCCATAGAGTTCACCAGGCAAAAATGCACAGATAACAACTGCCTCCAAACTGTGACACCCCACAAGACCAACAAGCAACATTGGTTCAAACTACGGTATCAAATTCCCTACTAAAAGAAGAACAAGTAGGATTTAGACAGGCTTACATTGTAATCTATGACCTTTTAGGGGAACGGGAGAGGTTATGTATTTTTTTCTACTAGAAAGCAAAATAAGAAAGCAAATCTTGGTTCAATGAGCAAATGTCTGTTGGTTGACCAAACAGAACTTCTATTTCAGCCTTTTAACAGGAGTTTATTTAAAAAAAGTTAATGATAGAGCGCAGGAGAAAGATGGGAACTCGTTCGTGACCTCATGCTGAAACAGTGACATCCTTTATGCATATCCTCTTATCTGAAAAATGACTAGAAATTAATTTCTGTGGAATATGTCATGTCAACATGATGTATATGTACGTTATTGTAGCTATTCTAGTTTGTAGTCCAAATGCAGTCCAGCGTCTCGTCGATACAATGTGAAACTCTATGTTATCTTTGTGTGGATGATGAAGAGTGCCAACTAAGCCTGAGTAAGATTAGCTTCGCTATTTGTTTGTGCATTACGATGACTCATCATATGGCGTCCATATTTCTGTCATTTAGTTTGACCGTAAGAAAAATGTAAAGAATATTGGAAGCAATATAGTAGCATGTTGTCCTGTTTTGTGTTTTGGTTATGTTTGTCGTATGAACCTTTGAAATTACTAAGATTTTGAATTAATAGGTTTACATGTACTTTTTGTAAATTATGAAAATGCTGCTATTTGATAAGTAAAATATACAAAACATTTTAGTTGAAAAGATGTCTGGTCTGTTGATTAGAAACATGCTCTAAAAGACAGGGGCATACAATTAGGTGTATAGAATACTATACAGTATTGGTAAGATAGTAACAGTAATAATAGACTCTATAGTACAACCTGTGCCAAACTAGACTTCTGCAGCTTCTGAAATTGTAGATGTGCAATCAAATGTTAGATATCAATAACTTGTTTAGAAGTGCTGATCAAGTGCCAATCAAACAATGTTTTTAAGTTAAGAAAAGATAATCAAATACATTACTTAAGAAAACAAAGGATGGATAACTGTTTTGTGCATTGTTTTACCCCATAGCTACATAGAGTAAGAGCTAAAGATTGTGATTTTTATGGATCCATGTTGTTTTACACTCCATGCATCCCCTGTATGTTCATTTGACCTGTGGCTTAAGCACTGCTGTTTTTCACAAACGTCTCTATAGGGCAGCATGGACTTAGCATAACATGTTATAAGCATTCATAACATAGCCAGCCATAATCAGACAAAATGTGTTTCGTGGAGTTAGGTGTTATCTTTTTGCACGTCTTCTATTGCATGGTATCAAAGTGAAATATGGAGGGAAAAAATTAATGCAAAAAAATGTGTTCTCGCAACATTCAAAGACATAACGTTGCATGCAATCAGTTGTAGAGCACTTACGTTAAAACCGCCTCATATTTAAAAAATTGTTTATTGTCGTAAGTTGGGGGGGGTTCTATTATTGTCATGTTGGTCCAAATACAACATATTTCAGATCAAATTCTCATACAGTCCATCTCTTTATATTATTGCAGATATGATTTTGTTTTCTTAAGGTACCATGAGGAGTATTACAAATGTGAAACAAGCAAATGCGAAAATGTTATTCAGTGTTATTCTTGTGTTTTGCTTTATAGAATACCAGGCATGCATTTTTTTAGGATCAGGTTAAACCTCACAAAACCTGCATAATATTTTTTACGGTTTTTTATACTACAGCTTGAATTCCCAGATCTAATCTATGAATGTACTACCATTTGCTCATTATTTCTGTTGAATGTGTATCAGTCTTTAAATGTGAATTCAAGGCTGGAATGTCAACTACATGTAGCGTTAACATATTATGTCAAGAACCAATTTCAGCTATAGTCAGGTAGGCCAGACATGGCCATAGTCATAACCCAGATATGTTTCAACAACACTTCAGATTCGCTGTCAACATTATCCTGTTTGTTTGGTGTTGCATAAATGCACTTTACTTTTTACAAATTACATCTCCTTTTATTGGATGTGAAACAAAGCAAACCATGTTAATTTTCTGCCGTTTTTGTCATTCTTTGTTGTTGCTCTGATGTTATTGTTTTAGTAAAAAACAAACAAACAAAAAAAAAATGAAACTTTTTGTGAATGATGAGAGGGTTTTGTGTATCAGACTTCTCTGAAAAGGTGGCACCCGAGTCCTCACAATATCGATTCTCCATTCCTTTTAGCAAAGATTTGGGTTAATCGCAATGAGCAAATCTCTCTTTGAAGATGAAGCTAATTAATGATATATACCCATTGATCCTTGAAGAATACAACTTATACGTGCTTCATAAGCTTATTTCAACTGTCGTATCAGCAGAACCCCAAACATACGCTTGTTTTACTCCAATGTTTGCAAACAATGTAGATGTAAACAAATGCTTTATAGCCTCAAAACATGGTTAAAACTAAAAATGTTATATCATGCATGGTCAGTCCTTGCATCCATGACTCTGTCTATGAATTTAAGTTATTACATTTCTCCAGGCCCATCCCTCAGCTTTGTAATTTGTTCAATTAAGGATTCTAGATTTAAAGGGAACTTAAGAGTGGAACTGTTCCACCTTGTCATGATGCATTCTGCTGCCTTGAAGTCTAGCGGTGGGAGTATTTTTATGAACAAATTGGCATTGAAAGCATGGTAAACCTCATACAATGTCTCTATGTGCTGTTATCAGAGTTCACGTTTGTTACGTTACAGAATGCAATCCCAAGGTCTCGCTGATATAAGATTAGATCAGAGACAAATACAGCACCGGAAAAATGTGATTGCTTCGGTCATACCGCTGTCAGTGTTGGTGTATTCAACAACAACATTTTAGAACCCTGTGTAACCTAAAAAAACTACTTTACCACATGCATGCTTTGAGTGTCTGTCTCATTCTTCTGTCATGCACAGCTACTAACCCCCACCACTGTTCTAACATCTCCACTACTGAGTGCCAAACTAAGTCAACACCATTCCAAACATTAAAAAATATATATTATTTAAAAAATAATAATCTGGATATTCACTTTAACCCCCCCAATGATCCTCCTCAGGGGGGATTCCGTTGAACTATCAGACACAGGACTAAGACGATTCAGCTGCTTGTCCCCGCTTCTCCTCAACTCTCTTCATCATATTTTCAGCCTACATGACATTACGATTATGTGTGGTGTTGTGTCTGGCACCTTATCTTTGACCCTCCCATGAACTTAGTTGACCTTATCCACCCTTTGTGTGTTTTTATTATTTTGACCCCAGGTTTATTGCCAAACTTTGCTGGGACTACAACTGTATGAATTTTCATTTTGTTTGTTTGTTTTCTTGTCATCCGGATAATTCTGAAGGGTTGAAAGCTAACTAAAATGTTGATGACAAAGCATGACAATGCCTTGCACACCTCTTTGGCTCCATTGCAAATATTATTTTGGGTTAGGTTTTTAATTTTATAAAACTCTTTTTGTTTTTCCATTTCAAGAAATGGACTGTCAGCATAAGTTAAATGTTATTCAAAACTAAAAAGAGTTTTGTCAATCTGAATAACTAGTGTCTCTATATTAAGACAGAAAAGATACCATTTGAAAGTTTAGGCCTCACTTGTCCTTTGACTTAAGCATTTGCTTGGATGCCTTTACACAGACACAGTCTCAATCTGAAAGATACAAGGGCAACACTGTCTTTCCTTGAGCCATTTCAGTGAAGTACGGATGGGAGCTTTTTAATCGAGATATCTGCCAATACGAGTGCCAAATGAAATCTCCATTAAGCCAAAAGCCAGCCTACACACTGAAGCTGTGGTAGCACTGGGATGGTTCACTTCCCAATCCCATTTCTCCCAGAAAACACTTCATTGTTTGACATTTGACATGACATGCCACTATTTTTATATGCTGCCAGTCTATTTACTGCTTTCCTCAGTGAAACATCTCAGAAGCAGTTCCTTTTATAACGATACACTGTTGATTAATGACAACAGCAACTATGAAAAGGGAATGAAAGGATTTTTAAAGTGTCATTTTTGTGAACTTTTTTTAATTATTATTATAAATTTATCTGAACATCATTCATTAATAGATTAAAGGGTAATGACTATATAATGTAACTGTAGTATTGTGTTTGTAAAAAAAAATCTGTGAGTTGTGTTTTATGACTCGTGGACTACCAGTGAAGTCAGCATTTCAGTGTTAATATATTGAATTGTTTTTTAAAGATTATTTTTGCGATGGCAACAGCAACAAAGAGTCATTATAAATGTTCATTTTAGCATCACTTGTCTTCTGCTCCTTTATTCTCCTCCACCTCTACTCTCTGCCTCATTGGAGTGAATGGTCTTGAGTTGAAAAAACTGCATGCAATATGCTCACCGAAATGTTTGTTTTCTAAATTGAGTGCTGAATCTTCGCTTATGATGTAGTCCATGAAAAATGTATATATTTCTATTTAACTAGGCAAGTCAGTTAAGAACAAATTATTATTTACAATGACGGCCTACCGCAGCCAAACCCTAACCCGGACGACGTTGGGCCAATTGCGTGCCGCCCTATGGAACCCCAAATCATGGCCGGTTGTGAAACAGCCTGGAATCGAACCAGGGTCTGTAGTGACGACTCTAGCACTGAGATGTAGTGCCTTTAACCGCTGCGCCACTCTATATCTGCGGTTTTATTGTGCATGTTCTGTATGGGTGCTGTCCTAATCGTTGTTCAAGGTCTTGGTGAAAGCCAAAGTGAGCGTCTAAGCTAATTAGTGTCTACCTGGCACAGATATCTATTCAACATGTATTCCACGTTGGTTCAATGTAATTTCATTAAAATTACGTGGAAACAATGTTGATTCAACCATTGTGTGCCCAGTGGGTAGTTCTAGTACAGTGGTGTGTGGGCAGAATGTTGGAGCGTTACAGATATAGCTAAGATCACCCTGTTTGATCACCCTGTTGTTGCAGGAAATTCCCTGCTCAGCAGGAAATGCAAACTTGTAGTGTATTCAAGCTTTGAAAAGACTTCTAAAGTTAGTGATTTCCACTTCAAAATGTCAGACTTGATTTGCCCTAACTCAACATCTCCATTAATTATAATCCACACAATAATTCACATTTTCTATTGATGCAGGATTATTTTCCTGCTGTGAGAAACTGGTAAAATGTATATCCTACACCTATATCTGTTTTGTGAAGTTCTTCAAATAATCTGTTGAAGTTACCTTGATCTACAGTGCCTTTAGAAAGTATTCACGCACCTTTACTTTTTCCACATTTTGTGGTGTTACAACGAGAATTAAAAATGTATTACATTTTGATTTTGTGTCACTGGCCTACACACAATACCCCATAATGTCAAAGTGTAATTATGTTTTTAGAAATGTTACATAATTAATTAAAAAGGAAAAACTGAAATGTCTTGAGTCAATAAATATTCAATCCCTTTGTTATGGCAAGCCTAAATAAGTTCAGGAGTAAACATTTGCTTAACAAGTCACATAAATTGCATGGACTCACTCTGTGTGCATAAATAGTGTTGAACATTATTTTTGAATGACTTCCTCATCTCTGTACCCACACAATTACCTGTAAGGTCCCTCAGTCGAGCAGTGAATTTCAAAAACAGATTCAACCACAAAGACAAGGGAGGTTTTTCAATGCCTCGCAAAGAAGGGCACCTATTGGTAGATGGGTAAAAAAAGCACACATTGAATATCCTTTTGAGCATGGTGAAGTTATTATTTTTATGGTGTATCAATACACCCAGTCACGACAAAGATACAGGCGTCCTTCCTAACTCAGTTGCCAGAGAGGAAGGAAACTGCTCAGGGATTTCACCATGAGGCCAATGGTGACTTTAAAACAGCTACAGAGTTTAATGGCTGTGATAAGAGAAAACTGAGGATGGATCAACAACATTGTAGTTACTCCACAATACTAACCTAATTGACAGAGTGAAAAGAAGGAAGCCTGGACAGAATAAAAAATATTCCAAAACATGCATCCTGTTTGCAACAAGGCACTAAAGTAATACTGCTAAAAAATGAGCCAAAGCAATTCACTTTTTGTTCTGAATACAAGGTGTTATATTGGGGGCAAATCCAATACAACACATTAGTGAGTACCACTCTCCATATTTTGGGTATGCTTGTAATCGTTAAGGACTGGGGTGTTTTTCAGGATAAAAAAAGAAACGTAATGGAGCTAAGCACAGACAAAATCCTACAGGAAAACCTGGTTCAGTCTGCTTCCCAACAGACACTGGGAGATGAATTCGCATTTCAGCAGGACAATAATCTAATACACATGGCCAAATATACACTGGAGTTGCTGACCAAGAAGACAATAAATGCAGTTACAGTTTTGACTTAAATCTACTTGAAACTCTATGGCATGACCTGAAAATGGTTGTCTAGCAATGATCAACAACCAATTTGACAGAGTTTGAAGAATTTTGAAAACAATAATGGGCAAATGTTGCACAATCCAGGTGAGACTTACCCAGAAAGAAATTGGCCACTCAGGAACTTTCACTGTTTTATTGGTAAGCAACTCCAGTGTAGATTTGGCCTTGTGTTGTAGGTTGTTGTCCCGTTCAAAGGTAAATTCCTCTCCCAGTTTCTGGTGTAAAGCAGACTGAAGCAGGGTTTCCTCTAGGATTTTTGCCATATGTTTTTATCCTGAAAAACTCCCTAGTATTTGTCGATGTCAAACTGCCTCCTTTTTTTCCAGCATGGTGGTGGCTGCATCATATCCGTGTTTACTCAGTGACATTTTGGATTTGTCACAAACAGAAGGCTTTGCATTTAGGCCAAAAAGTGTATCCCTTTGCAGTATTACTTTAGTGCCTTGTTGCATACAAGATACAAGTTTTGGAATATTTTTATTATGTATATTGTATTCTTCTTTTCACTGTCATTTAGGTCATTATTGTGGAGTCACTACACGGCTGTTGATCCATCCTCAGTTTTCAACCATCACAGACATTGAACTCTGTCAATGTTTTAAAATCCCCAATGACATCATGGAAGTTTAATTTTTTCCTGCAGTTCAGTTCAGAAGGACGACTGTATCTTTGATGTATCTGGGTGGTTTCATATATGTAATCTCGGCATAATTATTAACTTGACCATGCTTAAAGAGATATTCAATGTCTGATGTGTTACTGTTACCCATCTACCATTTACTACCCTTCTTTATGAGGCTTTTTAAAAGCTCCCTGGTCTTGGTAAATAAAATAACATTTTATTGGTCGCATACACATATTTAGCAGATGTTATTGTGGGTGTAGTGAAATGCTTGTAGGTTTTTGTTCATCAAATTTGCTTTGTTAAAGTCCCCAGCTCCAATAAATGCGGCCTCAGGATATGTAGTTTCCAGTTTCCACAAAGTCCAGTGTAGTTCCTTGAGGGCCGTCATGGTATCGGAGGACCGTCGTGGTATCGAAAGTTGAATCTGTGCTTGAAATTCAATACTTGACTCAGGGACCTTACAGATCTTGTATGTATGGGGGACAGCAAAAGGGTTAGTGGTTAAAAAATCATGTCAACCCCTATTATTTCACACAGAGTGAGTGCATATAACTTATTATGTGATTTGTTAAGCCACACTTTTATCCTGAACGTATTTAGGCTTGCCTGAACAAAGGGGCTGAACATTTAGACAATGATTATATTTGAGTTATTTAAATATATATTTTTAAGAATTTTCCTTCCGCTGACATTATTGAGTATTTTGTGTAGATTGTTGACAGAAAATGACAACTAAATCCATTTGAATCCCACTTTGTAACACAATGAAAGGTGAAGAAATCCATGGGGGCTTGAATACTTTTGCAAGGCACTGTAGGTGCGTTTTGAGGCCAGATTTGATAGAACCTAGAGTCTGAGGTGCCTTGAGGTAGACGGCGGGGAGTACATTCCAGAGGTGAGGATATGGGATGCTGCTCAACCATGTCTCCGCCACTGCGAAATATATGAATCTAAGGAAGTTATAAGAATATATATTTTGTATTTCTGTGGAATGTGAGAGTTTAAAACAGTGTAAGGGCTCTCAACACTGCAATACACCTACAGTAGGCCTACCATGTGAAGCTGCTTGGTTTCTCCTACCCTTTGAATGTTGTCATTTAGAGACCCAATGAGTGTATACGGACAGGTGGCTGAGCAACCTCATGAATGAAAGATATTGGCTGTTCCGGCAACTTTGGATGAGACACAGAAAAGTTACAATCTCTGAAGTTACATGAAAAACAGATATGGGTTTCCCTGAGTAAATTAAGCATTTGTTTAGGGTGTTATTGGAAAGTCATTCAGTAACATGGGATGGTAGTGATAACAGAAAACACTGAAACAGACGCGCCGACAGATGGGTTCACCATGTGTGAAGACTAGCAAATAGCCGGCAAAACCAGTACAGCAATATCTGGCTGAGCGTATACATTCAACAATAAATGTAATCTATTCTCATCTGTGCTTTGTGCATAATATCAAGGAGAAGGTCTCACCAACTCACCACCCTACACCGCACAATGGTAAAGGATATATACAGTACCAGTCAAAACTTCGGACACACCTACTCATTCCAGGGTTTTTCTTTATTTTTTAAAATGTTCTACATTGTAGAATAATAGTGAAGACATCAAAACTTTGAAATAACACATGTCATGTAGTAACCAAAAAAGTGTTAAACAAATCATAATATATGTTTGATTTGAGATTCTTCAAAGTAGCCAACCTTTGCCGTGATGACAGCTTTGCACACTCTTGGCATTCTCTCAACTAGCTTCATGAGGTAGTCATCTGGAATGCATTTCAATGAACAGGTGTGCCTTGTTAAAAGTAAAATTGTGGAATTGTTTTTCTTCTAAATGCGTTTGAACCAATCAGTTGTGTTGTGACAAAGTAGGGGTGGTATACAGAAGATAGCCCTATTTGGTAAAAGACCAAGTCCATATTATGGCAAGATCAGGCCACTACTACTATTAACCAATAATAAGAAGAGACTTGCTTGGGCCAAGAAACACGAACAATGGACATTAGACCGGTGGAAATCTGTCCTTTGGTCTGAGGAGTCCAAATGTGCGATTTTTGGTTCCAACCGCCGTGTCTTTGTGAGACGCAGAGTAGGTGAACGGATGATCTCAGCATGTGTGGTTCCCACCGTGAAGCATGGAGGAGGAGGTGTGATGTGTGGGGGTGCTTTGCTGGTGACACTGTCAGTGTTTTATTTAGAATTCAAGGCACACTTAACCAGCATGGCTACCACAGCATTCTGCAGTGATATGCCTTCGCATCCAGTTTGCGCTTAGTGGGACTTAGGAAGAGTTCAGAAATCAATATTTGGTGGAATAACCCTGATATTCAATCACAGCTTTCATGCGTCTTGGCATGCTCTCCACCAGTCTTTCACGTTGATATTTGGGGACTTTATGCCACTCCTGGCGTAAACATTCAAGCAGCTCTGCTTTGTTTGATTGTCTTGTCACCATCCATCTTCCTCTTGATCACATTCTAGAGGTTTTCAATGGGGTTCAGGTCTGGAGATTGGGCCAAGCAATCGATGGCCAATCCTCCACCAAATGTCACAGTGAGTGCGAGACCTGGAAAGGCCTACAAGCCACAGTGTCTCGCACCCACTGTGAAATTTGGTGGAGGATCGGTGATGCTCTGGGGGTGCTTCAGCAAGGCTGGAATCGGGCAGATTTGTCTTTGTGAAGGACGCATGAATCAAGCCACAAACAAGGTTGTCCTGGAAGAAAACGTGCTTCCTTCTGCTCTGACAATGTTCCCCAACTCTGAGGATTGTTTTTTCCAGCAGGACAATGCTCCATGCCACACAGCCAGGTCAATCAAGGTATGTATGGAGGACCACCAGATCAAGACCCTGTCATGGCCAGCCCAATCTCCAGACCTGAACCAGGTGAATCTAGGTGAAAGCTATGACCCCTTATTGATGTCACTTGTTAAATCCACTTCAATCAGTGTAGATGAAGAGAAGGAGAAAGGTTAAAGAAGATTTTTAAGCCTTGAGATAATTGAGACATGGATTGTCTATGTGTGCCATTCATAGGGTAATTGGGCAAGACAAAATATGTAAGTGCCTTTGAACGGGGGTGCTAGGTGCACCGTTTTGAGTGAAGAACAAGAACTGCATCGCTGCTGAGTTTTTCACGCTCAACAGTTTCCCATGTGTCTCAAGAATGGTCCACCACCCAAAGGACATCCAGCCAACTTGACACAACTGCGGGAAGCATTGGAGTCAACCCTGACGAATTGAGGCTGTTCTGAGGGCAAAAGGTGGTGCAACTCAATATTAGGAAGGTGTTCCTAATGTGTTGTACACTCAGTGTGTATATATACATACACACATATATTTAAAGAAAAAAAAAAAATGGATTTGTAAAAAAAGTTAAAGATATAAAGTACTTAGAAAAGAGAACTAAAAAACACCTAAATAAAAAATTCCAACAATTTTGCATTCAGGAGTATTTTTGTCATGGCATGGGCCTCCATTGATTTTGTTATAATATTTGAGTCTCAGATAGCATAAGCCATGGCAAAATTTAAAGAATTGCAGGAAATTAGCGTTAAAGCCCCTGCCACGCCCACCACCTAGGCCCCATTTTGACCCAGAAAAACCCTGGAAACCTGGAAAGTGTGGTGGTACCATATATTTCAAGACATTCCCGGCAAACCACATTCTTATCCGGCTTTGTCAAAGCATTTGATCCCCTTTGTGGGAGAAGGTAGTGGTGGACTAGAATGATCAAGTCATGTTGTCAAGGTAACAGGTTGTACCGAGAACAATATGTCACACTGGGGATGCTCTTGCAAGGATTAAATCTGTAGCCCTGGCAACTCCTGAACAACTCAAGATCTGCAATGCACCCCCATCAGGATGGCCAGGTAAGTGCGAGCTGTGATTATATTTTTTATTTCAATAAATCACAATGTCTGAAACCCACAGCAAGGTGACTCAGGTCAATGCTGTTGCAAAAAATACTTGGTTCCCCTATTTGTGTGATTTCAAACACTGATTTCAAAGAACTTCAGCACAGCTCTATTCCTAAGATGGCACTGTCTTGCAACATGGTGAATGGAAAATAAAGGTGGAGACTACTGCAGAATCAAGAGGCACAAAGGCACCCCTTAACATAGCTCCTAATGTAACCATGGAAACCTATATTTCATGGTTGGAGTGAATCTCGCTGGAGTGGGATTGAATGAGTAGATATCTCTGCAGAGCCTTTGTAATACATTATGTTTTACATGGTACTTTGTAATATACCAAGTCTTATAAAAAATATTAAAACATGAACTACTGTACAGATACTGTAAAGTATCATACTATGTTCCCTAATTGTCTTTATACATCCAAACTAGTCTTTAATTTATTAAATAATTTTGATTGTTGAATATGAACTAGCTATGTAAGATTCTCAATATATGATGTGTGTTGTACATTATGTTAGTTTGGTCAGTTTCAGACAAATCAATAATGAGATTTTTAAAAACACTGTCTCGTTCTAGGTAGTTAACAGACTACAGTATTCCACTGAACCACTAGTTTGGTACCAGTAGAGAGAAAGAGAGGCCCAACTCGGCTGAAAACATTTCTCCCTCCAGCAGGTGGCGTTGTTTCGCCCACAAAGCAAGGAGTTTTTGTACACCAAAAAAATAATGTGATGTTTCTTTGATAAAATATAATTTTCGTAATGCTTAAGTTGTTACAAGTGTTCTGATAAGTAGGACACATGACAGCCCGGAAACTTTGAGAAAAAAAAAACGTATATTGGAGTTGTCTCGAGATGGCTCTGAGGCTATTAGCATAGCATCTCTCTCCACTGAATACAAACGGTTGACGTCAACCCTCATCGAATACTCAAAAAAGGATTACAATAATTAAGCAATAAGGCCCGAGGAGGTGTGGTATATGGCCAATATACCAGGGCTGTTCTTAAGTGCAACGCAGAGTGCCTGGACACAGCCCTTAGCCGTGGTATATTGGCAATATACCACAAATCCCTGAGGTGCCTTATTGCTATATTAAACTGGTTACCAATGTAATTAGAGCAGTAAAAATACATGTTTTGTCATACCCATGGTATACGGTCTGATATACAATGCTGTCAGCAAACTAGAATTCAGGGTTTGAACCACCCAGTTTATAATGAGATTTATACAACGAGTGGGTCTAATCCTGAATGCTGATTGGTTAAAACCGTGTTCCAGCCAGTGTCTATTCCACAAATTACCACCGGCTAAATCTATGACATGAAAAATGCCTATTTACTCTGTTCCATCTGACTGCGCAATCAACTGCCTCATCAACCCAGGCAGGGAAGTTATAAACTTGATCTCCACTATAAAAACCATCTAGACGTTATCTCACATTTCTTTTAGAATAACATTTAGTTTTCAACAGCAGATATTTGTATAAACCTTGCTGTTGGTCTCTCCAATATTTGCAACATTGTTTCAAGATTCAAATTCGATCTCCAGCTGACCCATAGTAAAGTGTCTGTCGGGAATCGGGACGAGACAGACAGGTAGGCAGTTTTCCTCAGCCAGTCAAAATATTGAATCAACTGGCATCATTTTTATGGATATATACAAAGACATGTCAATTGAAAAAAAGGTTAATCAAAACGAAGTGCAGCTAGTTTGCAGTCTTTCCAGCTTCAGTTTGAAGTGATTGTGTTAGCTGGCTCCTCTGAACAACAGTGTCCTGACAAGTGAACACATTTTCTATGCCTGGCAACATCGCCCCTCGTTAGCTAATTGATATGGCAATATCCAAATAAATGTCACTAGAATACAGGTTTAACAAATGCAGCTGTTGTTTTTCTGTCTGCACTGTTTGATGTGACTGTAAATTAGCCGTAGTTGGCTAGCTAGCAAGCATGGGATTAGAACGTTGCAAGCCAGTATGACAATGGGACATTTAGAAAGAACAACTGGGTCGCGTCCACTGATACAGAACAAAAAGACTGAACGACTGGGTCGCGTCTCTGGCAACCAAACCGATAGAAGGAACGACCAGCCGGCTCGTGGAGCAACCCTAGATTTGTGTCGGGACTATATCTCGTGGAAGGATGAAATATAATGAATAAAATCAACAACAAAATATTTTAAAAATATGTAAATCATTATATGTTGGTAACCCGTTGTATAAAAGTGATAATGCTCTCGAAGCCCGTCCGTGTTTGGAGGATATATTGGCACGGTTTGCCGGCCCTCGACTTCATCTTGGGCCTAACACCCGTGCCATAATATATCCTCCAAACACTGGCTTCTCCGGCTTTATCGTTTAAGTATCCACCAATCCAAAGAAAAGATAGGCGGGAGCTAGACAGAAGTGACCGCATCTCCGAGTGAACCAATGATCACATATCTGATTGAACCAAGGACCCCCTGCTTTGCGATATACTCCAGTGCAGTAGGTGGCAGTATTGCACTACATATCGATTCAAGTCAGCTGTTCAAGGTTTAGAAGAAGAATTTAATAAACGTATCAGGAGAAGTGCTTCGATAACATTTAGATATCGATGCATCTTGTTTGTACTTTTAACTTGTCATATTACATTACTTGGTTTTGTGTACACAGTAGCTACGTTTAATACTTTTTATATTCAGGGATAAGGCTAGTATAGGTGCACGTTTGCTTACTAGCTAGCAAGCTGCTAATTTAGTTAACTACTTCCAACTATCACAGCTACTTTTAGCAGGCATTCCATGTCAACTTTCATAAGGAGATATGGAACACCCATGCAGTATTTTTGAGGATTTGGAACGATATGTCGTGAAAGACGTAAGAAACTTTACCACCCTCTCGTGTACTTCTGGTGTCATAGTATTTGTCAGCAAGTTGAGGGTTAGCCATTGAGCATGACTCCATTACATTAACGTTACACATAAGTCATTGGACGAAGGCGTGTTCTTTACAGGGGAGTTTTATAAGACCGATGCTCAATCTAAACATTAACACGCGTCGCTTGCGTTAGGGTTTCTGGAAGCGTAAGCACCGTTTAATATCACCGAGAAATAATACAATTGTTTTACATTGATACACACCTTGATAGGGTTAGTGTTCCCACACGCCATATCTCCATGTTACTGCGCTTGTTTACGGAAGACGAGGCTACCACCTATGCTACTTAGCTATCTAGCATGCTCTGAACACCTGTGTGTAAGCATAACTCGAAATGTGGTGTCGTCAGATTGAGGCACCCATACAGCTGTATGGATCTGTGCAAAAGTATATTTTTTTATTTGAATGATTCTTTATCGCTGTTGAAAGATAAGGGCCGTATGTTTCGAAAAGCCATATCACAAGCGATGATTATTGACGTTTCTAAACGTTAAAACACAGGGTAGGGATTGTTGTTCACATGAGGTTGTTGTGGGCAAAGCTAATGGCTGAAAACGGTTGTTTTCGAGAGCAAGTTGAGGTTGAGCTTCACTGAATTAAAACATACTGAACAAAAATAAACACAATTTAAAATATTAAGTTACTGTTCATATGTCTGGCGTGGTTACACGTGGTTGTGAGGCCAGGTGGACATACTGCCAAATTCTATAAAATGACCTTGGCGGCAGTTTATGGTAGAGAAATTAACATCCAATTATCTGGCAACAGCTCTGGTGGACATTCCTGAAATCAGCATGCAAATTGCATGCTCCCTCAACTTCACATCTGTGGCATTGTGTCGTGTGACAAAATTACACAGCTTAAAGTGGCCTCTCATTGTCCCCAGGACAGGGTGCACCTGTGTAATGATCATGCTGTTTAATTGATATGCCACACCTGTCAGGTGGATGGATTATCTTGGGAAAGGAAAAATGCTTAATAATCAGGATGTAAACAAATGAATGTACAAACTTTGAGAGAAATATGCTTTTGTAGGTTTGGAAAATGTCAGGGGATTTTTATTTCAGCACATGAAACAGTTAACATGTTGCGTTTTTTATAAATGGTTCAGTATAACAAACATTATCTCGCTAGATAGGATGCTAATAGATTTAGCTAGTTGGCCAATATTTTACTAGCTTGCATCTTATTCTAGCGTAGATGAAATGGAAAACGTTATCATAATCTTTGCTACTAACTAGTCTAGCTCTAGGTAGGCATACATTTATATGAAAAGGTTAAATGTGCAATGGATATTAATCTGAGTATGGATATTTACATTTTTAGGCTCCACCAACAGTTTACTACATTCCAGATTTCATAACAGAGGATGAGGAGTCTCAACTATTACAACAGGTAATGGAATACAAGGCAAGGGGGTGACAGATGCACTACACATGTTTAGGTATAACACCAACTAGACATGACATCATGAAATGCCTTTATTCTAATGTTCCAGGTGTATAAGGCACCAAAAACTAAATGGACGCAGTTATCCAACAGAAGGCTCCAGAACTGGGGTATGTCAGTGATTAAAACTGAATGTGAGGTGCATTTGTTAATTGGAATGATATGACTGCTCTGTGAAATGCTATTCTATGCCTATGTACTTAATACAGGTGGGCTGCCTCGTCCGAAAGGGATGCTTGGAGAGAAGCTTCCTGATTGGCTCCTGAAGTACTGCGAGAGAATATCTGCTCTTGGTGCATTTGCTGGGAAGACTGCCAATCATGTACTGGTGAATGAATACAAGCCAGGGGAGGGAATAATGGTACGGTCCTTACATCAGCTTCAGTCATTAGCACTGTGTGATAACACTGATATTCTCAAGGCACTTTTGTGTGTGTGTGTGTGTGTGAGAAAAGAAGTGTTCAATACATTCCATCGGGTGTGGTACTTCTCTGCTTTTGTGTCATTGTTCATTTCGTATAGTACCAGTCAAAAGTTTGGATACCTACTTTATTTTTACTATTTTCTACATTGTAGAATAATAGTGAAGACTTCAAAACTATGAAATAACACATATGGAATCATGTAGTAAACAAATCAAAATATATTTTAGATTCTTCAAAGTAGCCACCCTTTGCCTTGACAGCTTTGCACACTTGGCATTCTCTAAACCACCTTCCACTGGAATGCTTTTCCAAAAATATGAAAGGAGTTCCCACATGCTGAGCACTTGTTGGCTGCTTTTCCTTCACTCTGCGGTCCTACTCATCCCAAATCATCTCAATTGGGTTGATGTTGGGTGATTGAGGAGGCCAGGTCATCTGATGCAGCACTACATCACTCTCCTTCTTGGTCAAATTGCCCTTACACAGCCTGGAGGTGTTTTGGGTCATTGTCCTGTTGAAAAAACAAATGTTAGTCCCACTAAGTGCAAACCAAATGGGATGGCGTATCGCTGCAGAATGCTGAGGTAGCCGTGCTGGTTAACTGTGCCTTGAATTCTAAATACATCAGTGTCACCAGCAAAGCACCATCACACCACCTCCCCCCATGCTTCACGGTGGGAACCACACATGCGGAGATCATCTGTTCACCTACTCTGCGTCTCACAAAGACATGGCGGTTGGAACCAAAAATCTAAAATTTGGACTCCTCAGACCAAAGGACAGATTTCCACAATCTAATGTCCATTGCTCATGTTTCTTGGCCCTAGCAAGTCTCTTCTTCTTGTTGGTGTCCTTTAGTATTGGTTTCTTTGCAGCAATTCAACCATCAAGGCCTAATTCATGCAGTCTCCTCTGAACAGTTGATGTTGAGATGTCTGTCATCAGAATCCAGGATGGCGTAGCAGTCAGACGTCTTTGTCTTGTTGTGTCCCATGTATATATCTTTATTTCTTTGTATATATTTTGTATTTATTTTCAACCTCAAGTTCAACATACTCTCCTGCAACCCGCCTTACCCAATGTGGTATGGATCTGCATTTTTCTATGCTTTTAGAACCGGAACCCCCAACAGAAGCTAGCCAGCTAACTAGCTAGTAGTCAGTTAGCCACTGCTAGCGGTCATCAGCTAACCTTAGCCCGGTCAACTCCTGCCAGTCTGCACAGCGCGATTCAACCCAGAACATATCGGACTGCTACCTTTTCACCTGGATCATCGCTGCTACCTAGCTGCTATCCGAGTGTCTACTCCTGGCTAACGTCTCTGTCCCGACGCAAGCACCAGTTAGCATGGAGCTAGCCTCGTGCTAGGCCCATCTCCCGGCTAGCTGAAGAGGTCCATCAACCACTTCTTGGGGTACAATAACTATTTTGCCAATTGGCTTGGACCCCTTTAACTGCCAACATGGAGCCCCGCCATCACGACTGGTCTACCGACGTAATCCGCCCGAGGGGGTTTCAATAGGCTCCTCCGTCGCAACGTCCCCTGAAGGCCCGCCTGCTAGCCCCGGCCCGCTAGCTGTCTGAATCGCCGTGTCTCCAGCTCGCCTAGCTACTCACTGGACCCTATGATTACTCGGCTACACATGCCTCTCCATAATGTAAATATGCCTTGTCCATTGCTGTTTTGGTTAGTGATTATTGTCTTATTTCACTGTAGAGCCTCCAGCCCTGCTCAATATGCCTTAGCTAGCCCTTTTGTTCCACCTCCCACATGCGGTGACCTCACCTGGTTTAAGTGGTGTCTCTAGAGACAAAACCTCTCTCATTGTCACTCAATGCCTAGGTTTACCTCCACTGTATTCACATCCTACCATACCCATGTCTGTACATTATGCCTTGAATCTATTCTTCCGTGCCCAGAAACCTGCTCCTTTTACTCTCTGTACCGAACGCACTAGACGACCAGTTCTTATAGCCTTTAGCCGTACCCTTATCCTACTCCTGTTCCTCTGGTGATGTAGAGGTTAATCTGCAACGCCTAGCTCCACTCCCATTCCACAGGCACTCTCATTTGTTGACTTCTGTAACCGTAAAAGCCTTGGTTTCATGCATGTTAACATTAGAAGCCCCCTCCCTAAGTTTGTTTTATTCACTGCGTTAGCACACTCTTCCAACCCGGATGTCCTAGCCGTGTCTGAATCCTTGCTTAGGAAGGCCACCAAAAATCCTGACATTTCCATCCCTAACTATAAAATCTTTCAACAAGATAGAACTGCCAAAGGGGGCGGAGTTGCAGAGATCTGTCGTACTATCCAGGTCTTCCCAAACAATTAGAGCTTCTACTTTTAAAAATCCACCTTTCCATAAACAAGTCTCTCACTGTTGCTGCTTGTTATAGACCACATTCAGCCCCCAGCTGTGCCCTGGACACCATATGTGAATTGATTACTCCCCCCCATCTATCTTCAGAGCTCGTACGGTTAGGTGACCTAAACTTGGACATGCTTAACACCCTGGCCATCCTACAATCTAAGCTAAATGCCCTCAATCGCACACAAATTATCAATGAACCTACCAGGTGTAACCCCAAATCCGTAAACACCGGCACCCTGTTAGATATTACTCATAGATATTATCCTGACCAACCTGCCCTCTAAATACACCTCTGCTGTCTTCAACCAGGATCTCAGCAATCACTGCCTCATTGCCTGCGTCCGTAATGGGTCTGCGGTCAAACGACCACCCCTCATCACTGTCAAACACTCCCTAAAACACTAAAGCGAGCAGGCCTTTCTAATCGACCTGGCCCGGGTATCCTGGAAGGATATTGACCTCATTCCATCAGTAGAGGATGCCTGGTTATACTTGAAAAGTGCTTTTTTCACCATCTTAAATAAGCATGTCCCATTCAAAAAAAAAAATGGAACCAGGAACAGATATAGCCTTTGGTTCACTCCAGACCTGACTGCCCTTGTCCAGCACAAAAACATCCTGTGGCGTACTGCATTAGCATCGAATAGCCCCCGCGATATGCAACTTTTCAGGGAAGTTGGGAACCAATATACACAGGCAGTTAGCAAAGCAAAGGCTAGCTTTTTCAAACAGAAATTTGTATCCTGTAGCACAAACTCCAAAAGGTTCTGAGACACTAAAGTCCATGGAGAATAAGAGCGCCTCCTCCCAGCTGCCCACTGCACTGAGGCTAGGAAACACTGTCACCACCGATAAATCCACGAGAATTTCAAAAAGCAGTTTTCTACGGCTGGCTATGCTTTCCACCTGGCTACCCCTACCCCGGTCAACAGCTCTGCATCCCTCACAGCAACGTGCCCAAGCCTCCTCCATTTCTCCTTCACCCAAATCCAGATAGCTGATGTTCTGAAAGA
Organism: Brachymystax lenok tsinlingensis; assembly: GCA_030435695.1. NCBI lineage: Eukaryota > Metazoa > Chordata > Actinopteri > Salmoniformes > Salmonidae > Brachymystax > Brachymystax lenok. The sequence continues at coordinate 41,689,098 of CM059795.1, read as the reverse complement.
GCTACAAAATCTAGACCCTTACAAATCAGCTGGGCTAGACAATCTGGAGCCTCTCTTTCTAAAATTATCCGCAGCAATTGTTGCAACCACTATTACTAGCCTGTTCAACCTCTCTTTCGTATCGTCTGAGATCCCCAAAGATTGGAAAAGGGGGGAGACAATCTAGATCCAAACTGTTAAAGACCTATATCTATCCTACCCTGCCTTTCTAAGGTCTTCGAAAGCCAAGTTAACAAACAGATTACCAACCATTTTGAATCCCACCGTACCTTCTCCGCTATGCAATCTGGTTTCCGAGCTGGTCATGGGTGCACCTCAGCCACGCTCATGGTCCTAAACAATATCATAACCGCCATCGATAAAAGACAATACCGTGTAGCCGTATTCATCGACCTGGCAATCACCACATTCTTATCGGCAGACTCAACAGCTTTGGTTTCTCAAATGACTGCCTCGCCTGGTTCACCAACTACTTCTCAGACAGAGTTCAGTGTGTCAAATCTGTTGTCTGGACCTCTGGCAGTCTCTATGGGTGTGCCACAGGGTTCAATTTTCTGTCCGACTCTTTTCTCTGTATACATCAATGATGTCGCTCTTGCTGCTGGTGATTCTCTGATCAACCTCTACTCAGACGACACCATTCTGTATACTTCTGGCCCTTCTTTGGACACTGTGTTAACTAACCTCCAGATGCGCTTCAATGCCATACAACTCTCCTTCCGTGGCCTCCAACTGCTCTTAAATGCAAGTAAAACTAAATGCATGCTCTTCAACCGATTGCTGCCCGCACCTGCCCGCCCGTCCAACATCACTACTCTGGACGGTTCTGACTTGGACAACTACAAATACCTAGGTGTCTGGTTAGACTGTAAACTCTCCTTCCAGACTCACATTAAGCATCTCCAATCCAAAATTAAATCTAGAATCAGCTTCCTATTTCGCAACAAAGCATCCTTCACTCATGCTGCCAAACACCCTTATAAAACGGACTATCCTACCGATCCTTGACTTCGGCGATGTAATTTACAAAATAGCCAACAACACTCCATTTCTCCTCCTGTCAGCTCACTGCTTCCACTTTCTACCATTCTTCTTTAACAAACCATCTCCCTTTTCCCCTCCATTTTCTCAACTAATTGGATGCAGTCTATCACAGAGTGCCATCCGTTTTGTCACCAAAGTCCCATATACTACCCACCACTGCGACCTGTATGCTCGCATTGGCTGGCCCTCGCTTCATATTCGTCGCCAAACCCACTGGCTCCAGGTCATCTATAAGTCTTTGCTAGGTAAAGCCCCGCCTTAGCTCACCGGTCACCATAGCAACACCCACCCGTAGCACGCGCTCCAGCAAGTAAATTTCACTGGTCATCTCCAAAGCCAACACCTACTTTTGTCTGCCTTTCCTTCCAATTCTCTGCTGCCAATGACTGGAACGAACTGCAAAAATCACGGAAGCTGGTGACTTGTATCTCCCTCACTAACTTTAAGCATCAGCTGTCAGAGCAGCTTACCGATGACTGCACCTGTACACAGCCCATCTGTAAATAGCCCACCCAACTACCTCATCCACATATTGCAATTTTTTTGCACCCCAGTATCTCTACTTGCACATCATAATCTGCACATCTATCAATCCAGTGTTAATGCTATATTGTAATTATTTCACCACTATGGCCAATTTATTCCCTTACTCCCTAATTTTACTACATCTGCACACACTGTACATAGATTTTTCTATTGTGTTATTGACTGTACGTTTGTTTATCCCATGTGTAACTCTGTGTTGTTGTTTGTGTCGCACTGCTTTGCTTTATCTTGGCCAGGTCGCAGTTGTAAATGAGAACTTGTTCTCAACTGGTCTACCTGGTTAACTTCTTAGGGATCGGTGGGCTGCTAGCAGCAACATCCGGTGAAATTGCAGAGCACCAAATTCTAAATAAAAAATCGTAATATTAAACATTCATGGAAATACAAGTGTGTTACAGCATTCCAAATCTTAGAATCTTGGTAATCTAACTGCATTGTCAGATTTCAAAAAGGCTTTACGGCGAAAGCAGAACATTAGATTATCTGAGGACAGCGCCCCACAACAACATATTATTCAAACCAGCACAGGCGTTACAAAATCAAATATAGCGATAAAATAAATCACTTACCTTTTGAAGATCTTCCTCTGTTTGCAATCCCAAGGGTCCCAGGAACACAAAGAATTTTCATTTTTTGTTCGATAAAGTACTTCCTTATATCCCAAAAAGTCAGTTTAGTTGGCGGCATGGAGTTCTGTAATCCAGTCGTTCAACATGCAGACAAAGAAATCCCAAAAGTACCGGTAAAGTTCGTCCAAACAAGTTAAACGATGTTTCTAATTAATCCTCAGGTCGTCAAATATCTAACTTCTTAGGGAGCGGCTCCCGAGGTGACGGTTTTGGAGAGTCTGGCATGCCCAAAGTAAAATGCCTCCCACTCAGGCCCAGAAAATAGGATATGCACATAATTAGTACTATTGGATAGGAAACACTGAAGTTTCTGCCTGTGAGTATAACAGAAGAACCTGAGGAAGAGAACCTGAGGAATTTCTGTCCTGGAAAAAGTGTATTTGACACATTGCCTCATTTTGAACCCCTCCCTATTGAAAATGACCATATATGGGAGTAAGATTGCAGTACCTATTGCTTCCACTGGATGTCAACAGTCTCTAGACAGTTTGATGTTTAGTTGCTCTGGATGGTAATTGAAGAAGAATTTCGAAGTGGTCATCGGATGTAAACAGAAAAGGAAGCGCGTACACGGGCTCGCGCGCGCTGTTCTTTTCCTTTCCTATCGCCCAGTTTATAATCCGGTTGAAATATTATACTAAATATACATTAAAGTGTTCCTAAGGATACATTATCAATGATGTTTTATTGTTCTTGGACAAGTGTATAGGTTGAACGCGTTCTCTTCACGGTTCAATGGGCGAGTGGACGCTGTATTTTATGAACATAATGCTCCAACCAAACGGAGATTTATGGATATAATAAATGACTTTTTCTAACAAAAGAACCATTGGATGTCTTCGTTGGACACTTGGGAAGCCCTCAGCAGAAGTTCTTCAAAAGGTAAGGGATTTGTTTTCAGTGTGAAATGTGTTTTGTGTGAACCGCGATGGTTTATGAATTTATGCTAATGGAAAAAATATTGGAGGTGCTACCATCAAACAATCAAATGTAGTGCTTTCGCCGTAAAGCCTTTTTGAAATCTGACAACGCTGTGATATTGCCAAGAAGCAGAGTTTTTGATGACTATGCAACACTTGTATATTGATGAATGTTTAATAATTCAACTTTTGGATTTTGAATTTGGCGCCTTGCATTTCACCGGGTAGTGTCGGGAGTGGGGCGCCCCACCACTCCCTAAGTAGCTAAATAAACGATAATATTTCAGACGGAAAATAGTCTGTTCAATAGGAAAGAAAAATAATTAGGAGCTAGCGTACCCATTCATGCGCTCAAAACAGTAGCGTCCGTTTCAACAGCCACTTGAAAGAACTTCAATTTCTTCAATCTGGGAGCTAATTCCCTCTGTAGTCAATAGCAAGTCAAAGGAAAAACTGTGACATAAAAAAAAAAAAAACTTTCAAGATGGATTTTCCTCTGGTTTTTGCCTGCCATATCAGTTCTGTTATACTCATATGCATTATTTTAACAGTTTTAGAAACTTCAGACTGTTTTCTATCCAATACTACCAATTATATACATATCCTAGCTTCTGGGCCTGAGTAACAGGCAGTTTACTTTGGGCACGTCAGACTCTCTGTACTTCTGAACACTGCCCCCTAGCCCGTAGAGGTTAAATAAAGGTAAAATAACATTTTAAAAAATAAACTTGAATCTGTGAAGCATTTATTTGGGCTGCAATTTCTGAGGCTGGTAACTCCAATGAACCTTCCCTCTGCAGCAGAGGTGACAATGTGGCGATCTTCGTGAGAGCCAGTTAAATCATAGCGTTTGATGGTTTTTGAGACTGCACTTGAAGAAACGTTCAAAGTTCTTAATCTTCTGTATTGACTGACCTTCATGTCTTAAAGTAATGATGGACTGTCGTTTCTTTTCTTATTTGAGCTGTTCTTGCCGTAATATGGACTTGGTCTTTTACCAAATGAGGCTATCTTCTGTATACCACCCCTACTTTGACACAACACAAATGTTTAAGAAGGAAATAAATTCCACAAATTAACTTTTAACTAGGCACACATGTTAATTGAAATGCATTCCAGGTGACTACCTCATGAAGCTGGTTGAGAGAATGCCAAGAGTGTGCAAAGCTGTCATCAAGGCAAATGGTGGCTACTTTGAAGAATCTCAAAACAAATCAAAATATATTTTATAGTTTACACTTTTTTTGGTTACTACATGATTCCATGTGTTAGTTCATAGTTTTGATATCTTCACTGTTATTTTACAATGTAGAAAATAGTGAAAATAAATAAAACCTATTGAATGAGTAGGTGTTTCCAAACTTTTGACTGGTACTGTATATGACCAGCACCTGGTAGGTGGCTACTGCTTACTGCAGGGGTTGTGTGTGTTGTCACAGCCCCATGAGGACGGGCCTCTGTACCATCCCACAGTGACGACCATTAGCCTGGGCTCCCACACATTGCTGGACTTCTACAGGCCCATCAGCGCCCAGGAGGTAAGCTTCCCAACACAGCACCGTGTCTGCTCTCATTAATACATTTGTGAATAGATGCTAACATGTAATAATAATTAATCTGTGGAGCACATTTCACACACGCAATATACAGATGCAGTGCATTCGGAAAGTATTTGGACCCCTTTACTTTTTCCACATTTTGTTACGTTACAGCCTTCTAAAATGGATTAAATAAATGATCAGCTCAGGTGCATCCTGTTTCCATTGATAATCCTTGAGATGATTCTGCAACTTGATTGGAGTCCACCTGTGATAAATTCAATTAATTGGACATGATTTGGAAAGACACACCTGTCTATATAAGGTCCCACAGTTGACTGCACGTCAGAGCAAAAACGAAGCCATGATGTCAAAGGAATTGTCCGTAGAGCTCCAAGACAGGATTGTGTTGAGGCACAGATATGGGGAAGGGTACCCAAAAAAATTCTGCATCATTCAAGAACACATTGGCCTCCATCATTCTTAAATGGAACAAGTTTGTGGAACCACCAAGACCACCAAGGAGAAGGGCCTTTGTCAGGGAGGTGACCAAGAACCCGATGGTCACTCAGACAGAGCTCTAGAGTTCCTCTGTGGATATGGGAGAACCTTTCAGAAGGACAACCATCTCTGCAACATTCCACTACTCAGGCCTTTATGGTAGAGTGGCTAGATGGAAGCCACTCTTCAGTAAAAGGCACATGACGGCCTGCATGAAGTTAGCCAAAAGGCACATAAAGACTCCCAGACCATGAGAAACAAGATACTCTGGTCTGATGAAACCAAAATTGAACTCTGGCCTCACGTCTGGAGGAAACCTGGCACCATCCCTACGGTGAAGCATGGTGGTGGCAGATCATGCTGTGGGGATGTTTTTCAGCGGCAGGGGCTGGGAGACTAGTCAGGATTGAGGGACGCCCGGACTTGAACCCGATGGAACATCTCTGGAGAGACGTGAACATAGCTGAGCAGCGACGCTCCCCATCCAACCTGACAGAGCTTGAGAGGATCTGCAGAGAAGAATGGGAGAAACTCCCCAAACTCTGCCAAGCTTGTAGTGTTATACCCAAGACTTGATGCTGTAATCGCTGCCAAAGGAGTTTCAACAAGGTACTGAATAAAGGGTCTGAATACTTATGTAAATGTCATATTTCAGTTTTAAATTTGTTATACATTTGCAAAACAATAACCTTTTTTTCTGTCATCATGGTGTATTGTTTGTACATAGGGGGAAAAATTAATCAATTTTAGAATAATGCTTTAACGTCGACTTTTTCCACATTGTTACGTGTCTGAATACTTTCCGAATGCACTGTTTATACAGACACTAGATGACATGCAGACTTATAGTATTACAAGACAGTATTACTGGGTCGTTCCATGAAAAGAGTGCCTGTTGCGTCCTTTTGGTATTTTAATAAGAATTTGTGCACTGATAGAGCTCGCCAGTTTGCTTTGTTCTGTGAAGGGAGTAGTACACAGCGTTGTGCGAGATCTTCAGTTTCTTTTCAATTTCTCGCATGGAATAACCTTCATTCCTTTTCCAGCTACAATAGTCATTTACAACATAAACAATGTCTACCTTGTATTTCTGATCAATTTGATGTTATTTTAATGGACAAAGACAAAGACATTTCTATGTGACCCCAATCTTTTGAACGGTAGTGTATATGATGTAGATGCAGAATTTTCTGTTTTGTATTGGAAAACTGAGCGGGTCGAGTATAACACGTCAACCCTGTAATCCATGGATAGACAGGCTAGAAATGTTTTAACAATTACATTTTTGGGGGTGAAGATCGCGTTCAATTTCAAGATTCCATTCCCCATGTCATAAAGGGATTAGTGGCAGATTTTTAAGAAATTGTCAACCCTGTTACTTTATTTGGCGCTCAATAGGCACTTACTATAGTTTATTTAACCTCTTAAAATGGGAACTTGTTTTTATGAAGTTGAACATGTCCTCTTTTTGACAATTTTATGAGGTGATTTTTTTTTTACCAAGTTACACTTCTCAAAAGGCACCGAATTGGTGAAACTAGCTTACTAACGTCTTGTCACTCACTTCATCCCCAGCTGGATGAGGTGCCACAGACTGAAGAGAGCCGCTACCTTCTGTCTCTGCTGGTGCGGCCGCGGAGCCTCCTCATCCTCCAGGACGACATGTACCAGCGCCTCCTCCACGGCATCCAGGGGACGCACCACGACTCCCTCACTGAAAGGGTGGCCAACCTGCTCGCTGCTGGGGTCCTGCCAGGGGCCACATTAACCCGAGGCACCAGGGTGTCCCTCACCGTGCGTCACGTGCCCATAGTCATCAGGGCCAATCTGCTCCTGGGCAGGAAATAACAAGAGGAAGTGACATTTGAGGACTTGTTCTGTACTTGGGGAAAGAATTTACACCATGATACAGACTGACTTGATTATGTCATTCATTGTCTTGATTCTCTATAAAATGTATCAATTATAATGCGATCCTTGGGATGTCCCTAAATGGGATCCCTGTTAGAAGTTGAAATTTCAAACGGGTAGGGTTGTGGACATATTACATATTACCAATCATTAGTCATGGCTGCAGTAAAATTCCACATGACAACGGTCACGGTAATCTCCTCATGAGTTCTGGACATGCGTGGTAGCAGGGCCTAAAATGTCTAATTCACCAGCCACGTTGGCAGGTGGTAATACTCAGGGCTCTACAGTGCGAGCATTTCATAAAAATAGTCAAGTATTGGCACAAGTGCGAGTTGTGATTTATAGCAAATTAAATACCATTTTGTTTAATATCTGGTAATGCACAAAGAAATCTGAATCCTAACGTTATAGCTATCCCACCTAGCACAGCAGTGCTGCCTGTCTAGGTGGCTATGAGCACCATGAGTAAAGTGCATTAAAGTTGGTCAAATTTACTCAATTCTACTAAAGTGAGACTGTCCTCATTTTTCTTGGTTATTGACATTGTTTTGTTCACAAACTAGGTTTTTTTTTTATGTTGGAGTTTGCTTCCTCTGCTAATAGAAACAGACATTGTCGGCCTCTACTAGTGAGATTCTCACAGGCACACATGACTTGAGTGGCCCTGTTACCAAGGTAATCTTAGATAGGCAGCATAATTTTTTTTTTTTAATTAAATGTTTTGTTGTGAAAACATGTTAGTATTGATGTTCCCCAGCATATTTTACTTGGTTTCCCAAATTAAGCAATGGGTTGCTGCAGGAACAGGGTTGGAGAGCCCATGGCATACAGAGTTTGGGCGGAATATCACCTGTCACGCAGCGAGTGCATGCTCCTCAAGCAGTGATTGATGCGTGGAGTGAAGTAAGTGTTCTTATAAGCCCAGACATTTCTATATGCAACCCCGTGTGAAAGCAAAGGTTTTGTGTGTTGCCACTAAGAAGAGGATCCCTGCTGCTACTATATTTATTTCGTAGCTGCTCATATTAAGCACATGCTCCGATATAAAACTGAAGTAGCCTACCCAACATCATTGGGAAAAAATGAATTGGCGGGAATGTGTACTCCATTCACTATTGGAGTACATACGGATTACGTCGTCTTTCCCCTGCACCTGTTCTTGCCCATTTGATAACGGGCCCTTCTAAATCAAAACTAGTTTTGTACATTAAAGATTCAATTGAAAAAAGTATGATTGGTGAAAATATGATCACTTGATGAGAGAACAGCTGTGCAGCCTAAGGCATCAATAGCCCGTAGTTGCACCATGCAGCCCATATATTTTTTTATTTCTTAGACATTTTTTAGGTTTGTATCATTCACAACTGTTGCCAAATAACTCTTTCTAGCGTATATGAACTGTTTCATATGATCACTTTATGCCCAACATAGCCACTTCATAATCGCACTCGCTCCGGAATGGGAAACATATCCTTTCTATTTTATTCAATTTATTCCACATTTTGTTGTTTCACCTCTGAGTTAATACTTTGTTGAAGCACCTTTGGCAGCAATTACAGCTGTGCGTCTTTCTGGTTAAGTATCTAATAGCTTTCCACACCTGGATTGTGCAACATTTGTCCATTATTCTTTTAGCTCTGTCAAATTGGTTGTTGATCATTGCTAGACAACCATTTTCAGGTCATGCCATAGATTTTCGAGTAGATTTAAGTCAAAACTATAACTCGGCCACTCAGGAACATTGTCTTCTTGGTAAGCAACTCCAGTGTAGATTTGGCCTTGTATTAGGTTATTGTCCTACTGAAATTAATTCATGACCATAACCAGACAAAATGTAATGACTGCCACAGCCCTGTTTAGGGTAGGGTGGTCCCAAGGATCCGAATGTTTTCTTTACGGAGTATTGCCAACCCAGACAGTCTTTCCTGAGACATTGTGCATTATATGTCCATTGCACTGCACACAATTTAAACTTTGTCTTGAATGACACATACCAACTGTTGATATGAACAGAACTCAAACACCGATTCAGAGGTAGGAACGAAACCGCAAACCGCTTTTTTTTTGTTGTCTGCTGTTTGTAGCTCAGTTGGTAGCGCATGGTGCTTGTAATGTCAGGGTAGTGAGTTCGATTCGCGGGACCACCCATATGTAGAATGTATGTATGCATGCATGACTGTAATTTGTGTTGGATAAAAGCGTCTGCTAAATGGCATATAAGCATTAGGCTCTCGTTCAAAAGCATATATCAGACCACCGGAATAAGCTCCACTCATTGCATTGGTGTGGATTTAGCCTTGACCATGGCATTTGTTCACCAATATTATACATGTACTTTAAAAAAAAATGTCAAGTCCTGAGGCACTTTCAGTCATTCCTGAAGCCCAAGAAACAAGCACTTAGTTTCTTAATATTGAAATTAAAACGTTTTATGAATTACTTTTTAAATGCTTACTTTCAAAATTATTTATACAGTTTTAAATGACGGGCACATGGGCCCCCAGAGGTCGTGGATCTGAGCACCTCCCTGAACCTTAGCAGAATGGCATCACATTCGGGGCGGTCTGATGGGTTGGGCCATAGCCAGTAACTTAATATTAAGGTTATTATTCCTTGGTGAAAGTTAATAAAAAAAATCCTAAATTCTTTACAGGTTAAAAATGTTCAATTTAATTAAAGATGCACTATGCAGAAATTGCCTTGCCATTTCCTGGTTGCTAAAATTATAATAGTTTGTCTAATTGCAGTTAATTTGACAAAACAAGCAAGTATTTTACTATCTAAACGGCTGTGAAATAACTTTTCCATAATCAAAAATATTGCATTTTCAGCTGTTTGAAGCTGGTGTACAAAAACTAAAAGTAAAAGATGTTAAAACGAAATGTAAGAACTGAAGCATAGAAATAGCTCATAGATGTTCTACCTCTTCTTAGACTTGCTTTCAATGAGAATGACATATATCTCACATTCCTATGTGAATTTGGTCGGGTCGCCCAAGAAGTTTCATATTGCAGCTTTAAAATTCAAAATAAACTTTCAACAACTCATAAAGCCTCATCACTAGCAGTTTCTGGGTGGTGGCAGTTGTGGTTGGGCTGGGACCGGGGAAAAATGGGTTCGTCCCAATGATGTATATAAACCCTGTATGGCTGTTGCTATGTCTTGGCCAATGAGAGGCTTTGAAGCCACCGGTCGGCCATATTGGCACTCCCCAGGAGGAGCAGTCCTCCACAGGTATTAATGAAATTCTACAGTATTTCAATTAAATGTTTCAAGGCCAAAATGACATGTATTTACGTATTTCTTTTGTAGTCTGGACAATAACCTTTAGTACTTTTCAAAAAATTATAATTTTCTTCATCCCAAACCATCTCAATTGGGTTGAGGTCGGGTGATTGTGGAGGCCAAGTCATCTGATGCAGCACTCCATCACTCTCCTTCTTGGTCACATAGCCCTTACACAGCCTGGAGGTGTGTTGGGTCATTGTCCCATTGAAAAACAAATGATAGTCCCACTAAGCGCAAACCAGATAGGATGGTGTATCGCTGCAGAATGCTGTAGTAGCCATGGTGGTTAAGTGTGCCTTGAATTTTAAATAAATCACAGACAGTGTCACCAGCAAAGCACCAACACACCACCTCCTCCATGCTTCACGGTGGGAACCACACATGCAGAGATCATTCGTTCACCTACTCTGCGTCTCACAAAGACACGGCGGTTGGAACCAAAAATCTCATTTAAGCTCATCAGAGCAAAGAACATATTTCCATCGGTCTAATGTCCATTCCCCATGTTTCTTGGCCCAAGAAAGTCTCTTCTTCTTTTTGGTGTCCTTTAGTAGTGGTTTCTTTGCAGAAATTTGACCATGATTCACGCAGTCTCCTCTGAAAAGTTGATGTTGAGATGTGTCTGTCACTTGAACTCTGTGAAGCATTTATTTGGGCTGCAATTTCTGAGGCTGTTATCTCTGCTGCAGAGGATAAGTTCATTAGAGTTAACTCTGGGTCTTCCTTTCCTGTGGCGGTCTTCATGGGAGCCAGTTTCATCATAGCGCTTGACAGTTTTTGCGACTGCACAAAGTTCTTGAAAATTTCCCGAATTGACTGACCTTCATGTCTTAGAGTAATGATGGACTGTTGTTTCTCTTTACTTATTTGAGCTGTTCTTGCCATAATATGGACTTGGTCTTGTATACCACCCCTACCTTGTCAGAACACAACTGATTGGCTCAAAAGCATTAAGAAGGAAAGAAATTCCTCAAATTAACTTTTAACATGGCACACCTGTTAATTGAAATGCATTTCAGATGACTACCTCATGAAGCTGGTTGAGAGAATGCCAAGAGTGTGCAAAGCTGTCATTAAGGCAAAGGTTGGCTACTTTGAAGAATCTCAAATATACTACTACATGATTCCATATGTGTTATTTCATAGTTTTTATGTCTTCACTATTATTCTACAATGCTCTCACAATATAGTGTGTGTGTGTGTGTGTGTGTGCACGTACAGTCGTGGCCAAATGTTTTAAGAATGACACAAATATTAATTTCCACAAAGTTTGCTGATTCAGTGTCTATAGATATTTTTGTCAGATGTTAATTGGCAAGCTGTCAATTAACTTCTGGGCCACATCCTGACTGATGGCAGCCCATTCTTGCATAATCAATGCTTGGAGTTTGTCAGAATTTGTGGGTTTTTGTTTGTCCACCCGCCTCTTGAGGATTGACCATAAGTTCTCAATGGGATTAAGGTCTGGGGAGTTTCCTGGCCATGGACCCAAAATATCTAGGTTTTGTTCCCCGAGCCACTTAGTTATCACTTTTGCCTTATGGCAAGGTGCTCCATCATGCTGGAAAAGGCATTGTTTGTCACCAAACTGTTCCTGGATGGTTGGGAGAAGTTGCTTTCGGAGGATGTGTAGGTACCATTCTTTATTCATGGCTGGGTTCTTAGGCAAAATTGTGAGTGAGCCCACTCCCTTGGCTGAGAAGCAACCCCACACATGAATGGTCTCAATATGTTTTATTCTTGGCATGACACAGGACTGATGGTAGCGCTCACCTTGTCTTCTCCGGACAAGCTTTTTTCCGGATTGCCCCAAACGACTTTACCCCAGTCCTCAGCAGTCCAATCCCTGTACCTTTTGCAGAATATCAGTCTGTCCCTGATGTTTTTCCTGGAGAGAAGTGGCTTCTTTGCTGCCCTTCTTGACACCAGGCCATCCTCCAAAAGTCTTCGCCTCACGGTGCGTGCAGATGCACTCACACCTACCTGCTGCCATTCCTGAGCAAGCTCTGTACTGGTGGTGCCCCCGATCCCGCAGCTGAATCAACTTTAGGAGATGGTCCTGGCGCTTGCTGGACTTTCTTGGGCGCCCTGAAGCCTTCTTCACAACAAATGAACCGCTCTCCTTGAAGTTCTTGATGATCCGATAAATGGTTGATTTAGGTGAAATCTTACTGGCAGCAATATCCTTGCCTGTGAAGCCCTTTTTGTGCAAAGCAATGATGACGGCACGTGTTTCCTTGCAGGTAACAATGGTTGACAGAGGAAGAACATGGATTCCAAGCACCACCCTCCTTTTGAAGCTTCCAATCTGTTATTCGAACTCAATCAGCATGACAGAGTGATCTCCAGTCTTGTCCTCGTCAACACTCACACCTGTGTATACCAAACATTACGAACACCTTCCTAATGTTGAGTTGCACCCCTCCTGGATGTCCTTTGGGTGGTGGACCATTATTGATACACACGGGAAACTGTTGAGTGTTAAAAAAAAAAAAAACAACAGAGTGGCAGTTCTTGACACAAACCGGTGAACCTGGCACCTACCATACCCCGTTCAAAGGCACTTAAATCTTTTGTCTTGCCCATTCACCCTCTGAATGGCACACATACGCAATCCATGTCTCAATTGTCTTAAAAATATTTTTTTAACCGGTCTCCTCCCCTTCATCTACACTGAATGAAGTGGATTTAACAAGTAACATCAATAAGGGATCATAGCTTTCACCTGGATTCACCTTGTCAGTCTATGTCATGGAAAGAGCAGGTGTTCTTAGTATTTTGTATACTCTGTGTATATATATATTGTAAATCAGGGTTCCCCAACTGGCGGCCCGCGAGCCGGTGGTTTTATTTGGCCCCTCAAGTTTCTGTTGAATTTTCATTGTTGGACATAAACTGTAAAAACACCAGTGAATCAGCTCCAAGTTATTTTAATTTGGGAAATCTCTCTACTAAAATGTAAATGTAAAATGTATTTCCACGCAAAATAGAGAGACACGTGATCATATACAAATGTAAGCAAGGTTTGAAATTATTATGTTTTAGCCAAATATTATATCTGTTTGGGCTTTTTGCAGTCAACAAATTATTTGTAATTATGTTCCGGCCCGCCGACCATCCTCTCAAGAAGAAATCGGCCTGCGGCTGAATCTAGTTGATGATCCCTGCTGTAAATCATTGGTTCGTGCCTGTGTTTGGTCCGGCTCTGGAAGTCGTGCTGGTACCAGTACTGGGGTATGTGCTGGGTCTAGTGCTGGGACTGGGTCTGTAGACGAGGAAGGAAGGGCAACCTGAGGAGCAAGCCCTAGACCCATTGGTCAACGGTGGCACTCCCTTGTGGTCTGCTTGCTTCAGGTGAAGGTTAGATTTCTTGTCCATCCTCTGCGCCTCGTCTGGTGTCTGGGACTGGTTCTAGTACTGTGTCTGGTGCTGGACTTGGGGAGTGTCAGACACAGAAGCCCAAGACCCGGAGATTGTCCGTGGACTGTGGAGTCAGGTCAGACCGCTGTCAAGACACTTACAGTAGCTTTCCTTCTTCCCCAGTCTTTCAGGTGTCTGAGTGGTCTGAACTAGGGGAACAGCCATAGCCATGGTCAAGTCACTGTTACTAGCGCTGTCCCCTTGTCTGTCAAAATAAAATAGAAGATGGAGAAAATAAGGTATAGAGGGACATATTTCATATTTTTCATATTTCATATTTTTGTACAGATAACAGTACAGAAAACTGTACACACAGATGTTAGATGATAGTATTTAATGTGTGGTTTTATCAGGATTGTGGCAAAGATTTTCTACTTGTGGTCAAGTTATGTTTGGTGGTAAAGACTTTCCTTCTTTTTGCATGATCATCCATTCTGCTTTGGGGGACCCAACTAGCGAGTTTGATTGACAGTGTCAGTGGTTTTGTTTATGCCATGGTCAACTCATGCCGGAAACAGGGACATTTTCGATTTGCTTACGCGTAGAAAGATGATACCAGAGTTTCCCACTTGGGAAGTACAGTATGTATCAGAATCAACCAATAGCAAGCTCTACGCGACTTAGGTTAAGATTAGAAAAAGGGTTAGGGTTATGTAGATGGTGGTTGGAAGAGTGCGCTTGTTTGAAATTGAAAAGAGTTGAGGTAGCTTTTGATAAAAAATAACCATCAAGAGGAAGCAGCTGCTTTATAAGTGGGATGCACTGTTGAGCGCTACATTGTACGTGCTGATTGTACGGAGATTGTGACAGACGGTTAAATGGCGTCCCTTGAGAAGGCAAGAACAAGATGTATGTCAGGAGAAGTGCAGTATTATCATAAGGAGACATATACTTGGAATACGGAGGAGGAATGGAGGGAAAAAGGGAGGCAGAGAGCGAGAGCGAGGAAGAGGATAAGCTTGAGTCGGTTAAAAATGGTGGGAAAAGGGAGATGGTTTGTTAAATAAGAATGGCAGAAATTGTAAGCAGTGAGCTGAAGACAACAGGAGAAATGGAAGTGAATGTGGTCGAAGTATCGGAGGTGGTAGGTGTGGTGAAGTTCTCGGAGCCCGAGGGTCAGGATAAAGATGAGTCTGTGACAGTAGGGCTGAGGTTTTTGGAAGATGTGGACCCTTGCCTTTTGGCTGATCCATTTGTGATTTCAGAGTCACTGAAAACAGTTGGGTGCTGTGGAATCAGTGAGGGGAAAGAGAGGTGGTCTTGTGATAATTGTTTGTGTTTCTGCTGGTCAGAGGGAAAAGGTGCTCTGCATTAAACGAATGGGGGCAAGACATTTGAATTGTTTTGCTCTCAAGAAAAGGGCGCCATTGAAAGGAGTGATTTACTGGGGTAGCAGTAAATGTAAAAGTTGACCAACTAAAGGGGAAGATTCCCGGTGTTTGTGATGCTCGTCGTTTGGTGCGACGCAGACAGGGTGGTGTGAGTGGTGAAATAGAAGTCATTGTTTGTTGTTTTGATGTTGAGTCTTTGCCTGACAAAGTCAAGTTGGGATTTATAAGTTATCCTGTACGAGCTTTTGTGCCAAATACTTTACGTTGTTACAGGTGTCAAGCTTATGGACATGTAGCAGCAGTGTGTAGGAGGGAGGTTCCTAGATGTGAGAAGTGTGCAGAAGGGCATGAGACAAAAGTTTAAAAAAAAAAAGTAGTGGTATGTGTTAATTGTAGGGGTGCTCATGGGGCTGGGGATCAGAAATGGCCCGTGCGAGAGAGGCAGGTTTATTTTTTCAGGGTTAGAGTAGTGCAGAAGGTGTCATATGCTGAGGCAGTGAAGAAAGTAGAGGAATATGGGTCAAGGGGGGAGGGATCCTGAGAGGAGGGATGTGAGGTAGATATGTACCAGTACAGAGAGATAGGCCAAAAAGTGATATATTAGAGTAAGATTGGATTTTTAGCATTTATAGCAATGGTTATCAACTGTACTGCAGGGATAGAACGTAAGTAAGTTGTAGTTGCAGCTGCAGAGAGGTAGTTGGATGTGCGAGACTTGACATCAGAAGAGTTACAGTGTGTTAAGTGGTGGTGTCCCATCCTTTCAGGTTATTGGCCTGGGGTAGGCCTAAATATTTTTAAAAAGTGGAGTAGGGTGGTGTTATTTTTTGGGTTTGTGTAGTGTTAGATGGTCGTTTTATAAAATAAATAAATAAAAATTCAAGCAAAGTATTAGGGAGTTGTACTCCAGTTTAGTAGGTGGCTGTAATGCAACATTTATTGGATGCCAACCGCCGTTAAGAAGAAGCAAGCTCTACGCAAATAACTTACGTTCACTTTAAGTAAGAGGTCCGCAGTGTCAGACATGGGCACGGCATCACTCCTCATTGGTTTACTAAAATAATGTGCGTGACAGCCTCCTTTTTATAATATCACTGGCACCTCCAAGTCTAGTAAGTAGCTACTACTAAAATGTTGAATACTTTTGTCGATGTGATTATAGTGTTATTGTAGCCTCGTTTGCTAATAGATTTGCCTGCTACGTCAGCATTCTTAGCTAGCTAACGTTAACTAGTTAGTACAGTTTAACACACTGCTAGCATTCCTTTTCCTGTCCGGGCAAGCTAGCTTGTAGCTAGCTAGTAGCTAACCTGTCTAGTAGTTGGTTTGTAGGCTTGCGAAAAATGCCATACAGTTTTGGGTTGTAATCGTAACATTATTTAAACCATCTGACTGTTCATCCTTCCCATAAAATATATTCGTAGCATTGATTAAGCTAACTTCGCTAGTTAACGTCGAGCTGGTCGGCAAATTAGCCTCCTGACTAACTGTCGTGAGTTAAACATCAATTTATCATTCGCAGGGGTAATATTGATTACTCTTGTCATTTTTAGCAGACCACTCTGAAAGGTTTTTTTTTTTTTTTTGCCAACGGCGTCGTTGGGCGAAACATTTGCTGCGGGTGTGACTCCCATGGCATGTGTCAACTTGAGTAATTAGCCTATCCCCATAGTCATTGGTCTATCCTAGCTGCCTTAGTAGGCTTCCATTATTCTTGTAAAGGCCATATGATTTCCGTGATGTATTTGACTCAAGTAATAAATGCTTTTAAAGTTTTTTTTTATAAACTACGTTTAAAAACGACTAACGTTTTTAATGTTTTTCCTTTCTCCCAGGTTGACACATTTCAATTGATTAAACATGTTTCTGGCCAAAAGACTCATCGGTGGCATTCTTGATGTCGTAAGGTAGGGATCTGGCTGTAGTACTAAGGACGTCTTCAAAATCATTCTCTCTTATGTATAAACAATGTTCACCACAGGAATTTTGTCTCTACATGTTTCTGGCGGAAAAAAAATTAATAATGTTTCTGGGGCTTTGCCTGATGGGAAGGTGGTTGAGGAGGCTTAATAGGTTGTGGGGGAGGAAGGGCAATGAAAGTAGTCTAATTTTACGACTTTGCCAATCCTAAAACTGATTGTATCATTGCAACAGCCAAGCTATGTTGGGTAGGAGCATGATTCTTCAACTAGTAACCTCAGGCCATAAATCAATGCCTCATCATACACCATACACCAAAAGTATGTGGACACATGCTTGTTGAACATCTCATTCCAAAATCATGGGCGTTAATATGGAATACCTAGGTATTTGTAGTTGTCCACATATTCTAAGTCAGAAACGTCCAGAGTAGGGATGCTAGTCGGGCGGGTGCGGGCAGCAATCGGTTGAAGAGCATGCGTGTTTAGTTTTACTTGCATTTAAAAGCAGTTGGAGGCCACGGAAGGAGTGTTGTATGGCATTTAAGCTCATTTGGAGGTTTAACTTCTTAAGGAGCAGCAAGGTGCACTGGGGTGCTAGCGCCCCACTCCCGACACTACCAGGTGAAATGCAAGGCGCCAAATTCAAAATCCAAAAGTTGAATTATTAAACATGCATCAATATACAAGTGTTTCATAGTCATCAAAAGCTTTGCTTCTTGGCAATATCAGTGTTGTCATATTTCAAAAAGGCTTTACGGCGAAAGCACCACATTTGATTGTTTGAGGGTAGCACCTAACATATTTTTGCCATTACCATAATTTCATAAGCCTCCACGGTTCACAGAAAACACATTTCACAGCGAAAACAAATCAATTACCTTTTGAAGAACTTCTGAGGGCTTCCCAAGTGTCCAACGAAGACAATCCATGGTTCTTTTGTTAAAAAACGTAATGTATTATATCCATAAATCTCCGTTTGGTTGGCGCGTTATGATAAGAAAATACAGCCTCCAATCGTCCATTGAAACGTGAAGAGAACTTGTTCAACTTATATCTATGAACTCATCATTGTAAATGTATCCTTAGGAACACTTTTCTGTATAAATAACATAATATTTCAACCGGAATATAAACTGGGCGATAAGAAAGGAAAAAACAAAAGCAGGTGCCTGCCGGGAGCGCGCATTCATTTGTAAAGGACATCTGTAGGGGCACTTCCTGATTCCTCTTCTTCTCTGCTCTAAAATCATCTAAAATTAATCAGAACACTTTCTCTCGAGACTGTTGACATCCAGAGGAAGCGATAGGTACTGCATTCATTAGCCCTTATAAGGGCATTTTCATAAGGGAGGGGTTCCAAATGAGGCAATGTGTCAAAACCACTTTTTCCAGGACAGAAATTCCTCTGGGTTTCGCCTGCCATATCCGTTCTGTTTTACTCACAGACAAATGGTTAACACTTTTAGAAAAAAAGAGTGTTTCCTATCCAATGGTACTAAATATGTGCATATCCTATTTTCTGGGCCTGAATGGGAGGCATTTTACTTTGGGCACGCCAGGGTCTCAAACGGTCACCTCATGCGCTGCTCCCTAAGAAGTTAAGTGTCCAAAGAACGGCCAGATGTATACAGAATAATGTCGTCTGCGTAGAGGTGGATCAGAGACTCACCAGCGGCAAGAGCGACATTGTTGATGTATACAGAGAAGAGAGTCGGCCTGAGAATTGAACCCTGTGGCACCCCCATAGACTGCCAGAGGTCCGGATAACAGGCCCTCCGATTTGACACACTGAACTCTCTGAGAAGTAGTTGGTGAACCAGGCGAGGCAGTCATTTGAGAAACCAAGGCTATTAAGTCTGCCGATGAGAATGCGGTGATTGACAGCCTTTGCCAGGTCGATGAATACAGCTGCACAGTACTGTCTTTTATCAATGGCCGTTATGATATCGTTTAGGACCTTGAGTGTGGCTGAGGTGCACCCATGACCAGCTCGGAAACCAGATTGCATAGTGGAGAAGGTACAGTGGGATTCAAAATGGTTGGTGATCTGTTTGTTAACTTGGCTTTCGAAGACTTTATAAAGGCATGGCAGGATGGATATAGGTCTGTAACAGTTTGGGTCTAGAATGTCTCCCCCTTGAAGAGGGGGATGACCGCGGCAGCTTTTCAATCTTTAGGGAGCTCAGACGGTAAGAGAGGTTGAACAGGTTGCAACAATTGCGGTGGATAATTTTAGAGGGTCCAGATTGTCTATCCCAACTGATTTGTAGGGGTACAGATTTTGCAGCTCTTTCAGAACATCAGCTATCTGGATTTGGGTGAAGGAGAAACGGGGCTTGGGCAAGTTTCTGTGGGGGTTGCAGAGCTGTTGGCTGGGGTAGGGGTAGCCAGGTGGAAAGCATGGCCAGCCGTAGAAAAATGCTTATTGAAACACTCGATTATCGTAGATTTATCGGTGGTGACAGTGTTTCCTAGCCTCAGTGCAGTGGGCAGCTGGGAGGAGGTGCTCTTATTCTCCATGGACTTTAGGTGCCCCAAAACCTTTTGGAATTAGTGCTACAGGATGCACATTTCTGTTTGAAAAAGCTAGCCTTTGCTTTCCTAACTGACTGTGTATATTGGTTCCTGACTTTCCTGAAAAGTTGCATATCGCGGGGGCTGTTTGATGCTAATGCTGTACACCACTGGATTTTTTTTGTGCTGGTCAAGGGCAGTCAAGTCTGGAGTGAACCAAGGGCTATATCTGTTCCTAGTTCTACATCTTTTGAATGGGGCATGCTTATTTAAGATGGTGAGGAAAGCACTTTTAAAGAACAACCAGGCATCCTCTGATGGGATGAGGTCAATATCCTTCCAGGATACCCAGGCCAGGTCGATTAGAAAGGCCTGCTCGCTGAAGTGTTTTAGGGAGCGTTTGACATTGAGGAGGGGTGGTCGTTTGACCACGGAACCATTACGGACGCAGGCAATGAAGCAGTGATCGCTGCTATCCTGGTTGAAGACAGCAGATGTGTATTTAGAGGGCAAGTTGGTCAGGATGATATATGAGGGTGCCCATGTTTATGGATTTAGGGTTGTGCCTGGTAGGTTCCTTGATAATTTGTGTGAGATTGAGGGCATCTAGCTTAGATTGTAGGGCGGCTGGGGTGTTAAGCATATCCCAGTTTAGGTCACCTTACAGTACGAACTCTGAAGATAGATGGTGGGCAATCAATTCACATATGGTGTCCAGGGTCTATAACAAGTGGCAACAGTGTGACTTATTTCTGGAAAGGTGGATTTTAAAAGTAGAAGCTCGAACTGATTGGGCACAGACCTGGATAGTATGACAGATCTCTGCAGGCTATCTCTGCAGTGGATTGGAACTCTGCCCCCTTTGGCAGTTCTATCTTGATGGAAAATGTTGTTGTATTTCAGAATTTTTGGCGGCCTTCCTAAGCCAGGATTCAGACACGGCTAAGACATCAGGGTTGGCGGCGAGTGCTAAAGCAGTGAATAAAACAAACTTAGGGAGGAGGCTTCTGATATTAACATGCATGAAACCAAGGCTTTACAATAACAGCTTTACAACTTTACAATAACATCACCTACAGTTGACCAGGGCAGCTCTAGCAGGGCAGACATTTTCCGAACTGACTTGTTGGAGA
Source organism: Brachymystax lenok tsinlingensis (assembly GCA_030435695.1). Taxonomy (NCBI): domain Eukaryota; kingdom Metazoa; phylum Chordata; class Actinopteri; order Salmoniformes; family Salmonidae; genus Brachymystax; species Brachymystax lenok. Next base: position 41,668,398 of record CM059795.1, on the reverse strand, counting down.
GGTGGCATCCAATGACTGTGCCACGTTCAAAGCTCTTCAGTAAGGCCATTCTACTGCCAATGTTTGTCTATGGAGATTCCATGGCTGTGTGCTCGATTTTATACACCTGTCAGGAACGGGTGTGGCTGAAATAGCCGAATACACTAATTTGAAGGGGTGTCCACAAGTGTGTGTGTGTGTGTGTGTGTGTGTGTGTGTGCGTCCTATCTATCTCTTATAAATGCTACCAAGTGACTAACCTTCTAATTTCCTGTGTCCTCTGCAGCAATATTGATCCAGCCGTGTTTGTGCCCTCTGACCCAGTGAGTGGCATCGCTATTTTATCATTCAAGTCACCAGAGCATACAGAATTGTTGAGAATGTGCATTTGTTATGGATAATAGTAACCTGAACTACAAATGTTATCGTGCAGCCCGCACCACGAAGGCCACTTGCGTACGCAGAGCAGAATGAGAGTGACGAGGAAAGACAGTTTCGAAAAGTCTTCCAGCAGTTGGCTGGAGATGTGAGTACGATATGGCCCTGTCACTTCTCACACATTCCTATTCTAGTTTACCTTCATAATACCTCTGTAAAACTAAACCCCTTGTGGCAATGCTACACATTGCCATTAGAAAGGCACTGTGACTGCTGAAATCGATGCAGCATAGCAGTTTGATCTTCATGTAATTATTTATGCTTAAAAGAATGGCTCAAATTCACTAATGAATATTGTTAAGACACTTTATACATGGTACTCTTCAATGTTGGAGTAATTAAACAGAAAAACTTTTCCCGAAGGACATGGAAGTGAGCCCAACTGAATTGATGAACATCTTGAACAGAATTATTTCCAAACGTAAGCTATGTTTCACAATGTATTTGCTTGTGTGCATTAAGTGTATACCTGTTATTCAATCCCTCTATCTCAGAAAGCCATGTTTGAGATGTAATATTTGATGAATTTCTCAGTGAGGTTGATTTTTGTTTCTTTGAGTCATTAAGGGCATGGTAATCCTGTGAGTGACCTGGCTGCTTTTGAATTTCAGATGGTGACCTGAAGACAGACGGGTTTAGCATCGAGTCCTGCAGGAGCATGGTTGCAGTCATGGATGTATCCTTCCTGTTATTATCTGTTTGTGGTAATGCATCTAATGTTGACGCGAAAGTATCATTTCCAGAATTTAGTGCCATAAGGAAGGAGAGAATCAGACATAACCATATAAAATGTCTCAGCGGGGGAAGGTTTATTGACAACCCATGTTTCTCAAGGGTTTAGGTCAATTAAAATAATCAGATCTGATGGATTATTTAAATTGATTTAAATTCTTGGAAAACATGGGTTGTTCATAACCTCCCCCTTGTTCTTAGACCTTTTCTATGGCTATGTCCAAATACCTTCCTAAGTGGGTATTTGTTCACTTCCCTTCACTGATTTTTGAAAGGAAATTACTAGTTTAAAAAAAATGGTGGGAACTCTCATTCTACCAATCCAATGCTTTTAGAGTTGTGGGAAGTAGTTGTGCACATGTTCACTTCCCTTCACTGATTGGAAAGGAAATGGGGGAATTCTCAATTGGTAAAGTTTGTCCTCCCCTCAACTACTCCATCCTTTTTTTTTGTGACCTGGAACCGATAAGTGGTCACCATATGTAGGAATGTCAATTCGTTAATAGGCGAACGGAAGAGTATGCATCTCTTTGATAGCCTCCTCCAGCCCATGATGCTCTGGTGTATCCTACCAGCTCCCTATCATGGAAGTGTTTTGAAATCTGCCCACACCCCCTTTGAATCATCTGTTTTCTCAAATTAGAAAAACATGCACGTGTTTAAAATCAATACACTACTTATCTTTTATATATGAAATGTCTGGCACAACCAGCTACATTTCCTTTTACCACTTTACACATGTATTTTGGGATTCCTCCTCTGTAAATGTAATTTGCCTGATGTGCGTGGTGGAGTCTCATTTCATACTGCGCATTTGTTTCCTTTCTTCCGCTCCTCGATTTACCTTTGGCCTTTTTCAAAAGGAGACGAGGAGAGGAAGCAACAGGTTGAGCAAAGCAAATTGAGAATCTCCCAATGACTGGTATAAGAAATAAAGTGGAAACTCCCACTATCCAATCCAATGCTTTTAGATTTGTAGTGTGTACTTGTTCACTTCCCTTTACTGATTTGAAAGGAAATGACTGGTATAATAAATATGGAGCAAACTCTCATTAGCCCATGCCTCCACCAAGCCAATGAGGTAACTTAGGAACACCTTCCTAATATTGAGTTGCATCCCCTTTTTGCCCTCAGAGCAGCCTTAATTCATCAGGGCATGGACTACAAGGTGTCAAAAGCATTCCACAGGGATTTTAATTTTAAATTTGTATTTCACCTTTATTTAACCAGGTAGGCAAGTTGAGAACAAGTTCTCATTTACAACTGCGACCTGGCCAAGATAAAGCAAAGCAGCTCAACACATACAACAACACAGAGTTACACATGGAGTGAAACAAACATACAGTCAATAATACAGTAGGAAAAAAAATCATCTATATACAATGTGTGCAAATGAGGTAGGATAAGGAACATAAGGCAATAAATAGGCCATGGTGGCAAAGTAACTACAGTATAGCAATTTAACACTGGAATGGTAAATGTGCAGTAGATGAATGTGCAAAGTAAAAATACTGGGGTGCAAAGGAGCAAGATAAATAAATGACTATGGTAGGGGATGAGGTAGTTGGTTGGGGTATGTGCAGTGATTTGTGAGCTGCTCTGACAGCTGGTGCTTGAAACTAGTGAGGGAGATTAGTGTCTCCAGTTTCAACGACTTTTGTAGTTCGTTCCAGTCATTGGCAGCAGAGAACTGGAAGGAAAGGCGGCCTAAAGAGGAATTGGCTTTGGGGGTGGCCAGTGAGATATACCTGCTGGAGCGAGTGCTACGGGTGGGTGCTGCTATGGTTACCAGCGAGCTGAGATAAGGCGGGGCTTTACCTAGCATGGACTTGTAGATGACCTGGAGCCAGTGGGTCTGGTGACGAGTGTGTAGCGAGGGCCAGCCGACTAGAGCATACAGGTCGCAGTGGTGGGTAGTATATGGGGCTTTGGTGACAAATCGGATGGCACTGTGATAGACTGCATCCAGTTTGCTGAGTAGAGTGTTGGAGGCTATTTTGTAGATGACATCGCCGGAAGTCGAGGATCTGCGGGATAGTCAGTTTTACTAGTGCAAGTTTGGCAGCATGAGTGAGGCTTTGTTGCGAAATAGAAAGCCGATTCTAGATCTAATTTTGGATTGGAGATGTTTAATGTGAGTCTGGAAGGAGAGTTTAGTCTAGCCAGACACCTAGGTAGTTGTGCTGGCCCATGTTGCTGGCCCATGTTGACTCCAATGCTTCCCACAGTTCTCAAGCTTGATGTCCTTTGGGTGGTGGACAATTGTTGATACACACAGGAAACTGTTGAGGTTGAAAAAAACCCAGCAGCGTTGCTGTTCTTGACACACTCAAACCGGTGTGCTTGACACCTACTACCATACCCCGTTCAAAGGCACTTCAATCTTTTTTGTCTTGCCCAATTACCTTATGAATGGCACACATACACAATCCATGTCCCTATTGTCTGAAAAATCCTTCTGTAACCTGTCTCCTCCCCTTCATTGATTTGAAGTGGATTTAACAAGTGACATCAATAACGGATCATAGCTTTCATCTGGATTCACCTGGTCAGTCTGTCATGGAAGGAACAGGTGTTCTTAATGTTTTGTGTACACAGTATTGTTAGATGCATAGCTGTCACGTTTTTGTTAACCTCTTAGGGATCCAATCCCGTGAACGGGTTCGATTTTGCCAAGATCCGGTGAAATGCAGAGCGCCAAATTCAAATTACAAAAATACTCATTTCAAACATTCATGAAAATACAAGTGTTGCACACTCTTCAAAAGCTTAGACTCTTGTTAATCGAACAGCGTTGTCAGATTTCAAAAAGGCTTTACTGCGAAAGCAGAACATTTGTTTGTCTGAGGACAGAGCTCAAATATTCAATTAGCATAATATAACCAGCAGAGCTGTCACAAAACTCAAATAGCATAAAATAAATCGCTTACCTTTTGAAGATCTTCCTCTGATGGCATTCCCAAGCGTACCGTTTACACAATAAAAGGTCCTTTTGTTCAATTTATATCCATAAAGCTCAGTTTAGTTGGCGAGTTTTGTTCAGTAATCCACCTGCCCAAAGGCGTTCATCCATGCAGACAAACAATATTCCAAAAGTACCGGTAAAGTTTGTCGAAAAAAGTGAAACAGCATTTGTAATCAATACTCCGATACCCTAAAATGAATATAAACAATATTTCAGGCGGAATATAACCTGCGGAATAGAAGAGAAAAAGAACTAAGCGCGCACTCCCTGTTACGCGCAAAATCCATAACAGTACACTTGACGTGGACTCAGGAATAAGTTGTCTTGCTCCCTTGATTTTCAAGATAAAAGCTTCAAACCTTTTTCTGAAGACTGTTGACATCTAGTGGAATTCATAGGAAATGCAATCTGGGGGTTAAACTATGAGGCTTTGAATAGCTGGCCTATTGAAAACAGTGTGACATGACTGATTGACATCCCGGATAGATATTGCTCGGGTTTTCGCCTGCCATATCAGTTCTGTTATTCTCACATACATTATTTTAACAGTTTTAGGAACTTCAGTGTTTTCTATCCAAAGCTACTAATTATATGCATATCCTAGCTTCTGGGCCTGAGTAACAGGCAGTTTACTTTTGGGCACGTTTTTCATCCGAACTTCAAAATACTGCCCCCTAGCCCGTAGAGGTTAACCTTAACGCTGTTGCAGTGTGACAGTACTGGGAAGCTCGGATTCCATGAGTTCAAACACCTCTGGAACAATATCAAGAAATGGCAGGTGAGAATAAAACAAAGTAGTTTGAGAGTATTGGCACTAATATATATTACATTTTTTTATTAGAAAGTATATTACAAATTTGTAACCATGGAGATTGTCATAGATGTATTATACAACGTACACATGCATCTCACTGTGTGTGTGTTTTTTCAGGGTGTGTATAAGACTTACGACACTGATTGCTCTGGGGTTATTGGTGCAGATGAGCTTCCCAATGCTTTCAGGGCAGCAGGTAAGAGCTATCATGTAGCACAGAAACAGTTTGCCAGACACTTTTTACAGCATATATCTTGAAACATTGCGCTGTGTGATATGAATACATTTTGAATCTACAAGTTCTTAAGTTAAAGTGGTGTTTGAGCCATTTGAGCAATTCTGTTATTCTTTACAACTTTATAGATATCAGCTTTTCCTAAATATGTATGTCTATGGTTTGGACACAGGCTTTCCCCTCAATGATCAGCTGTTCCAGATGATCATTCGCAGATACAGCGACGAGAACGGGAACATGGACTTTGATAACTGCATTGGCTGCCTTGTGAGACTGGACGCTATGTGCCGTAAGTCCGATTCCCTGCTCTTTCCTATCTCATCACATGGCAAGGGATATTTTAGCTCTGTATAGGTGTTCGATGTAAAAACAAATAACATATGCATTAACCTTTGTTACATTTGTTGTGTGTCAGCACAACTAATGGTACTTTGAAAATAATGGGGTACGTACATAATCATTGAAAATTTGCAAAGTTTTGTCACTAAAAGTATCTTCCTGATTCAGGTGCCTTCAAAACCTTAGACAAGGATAACAATGGAACTATCAAGGTCAATGTTCAAGAGGTAAGCATGTCACATTTACATGCTGTAACAATTAGACGGTTTTATGAATGTAATTAGCCAAGCATAACTACTTTAGGAACAACATTGTAGAGTGATGCTGACGATGTCACACAACAAGAGGTCAAAACCCACCATTGTACAGAGTTGATGTCAATCAATTGTTTTTCTGTCTCTGCAGTGGCTCCAGTTGACAATGTACTCCTGAGCACATTAAATGCCTACAGGTGTTTACAAAACAAAACCACTGTCTTTCTACATCGCTCTGCGCTTTAGACCACTCCAGGGACCCCCTATGTCAGTCAACCAGCCCCCCAGTGAATTCAGGTTTCCCTACATGCTTTGCAACCTACACATTGTGAATATAGAATTTTCTCATAACGAAGGGGAGTAGTCATTTAACAATTATTTAAGCCAGTTATGAAATAGTCTGTCACATATGTAGCTACACGACGCCAATACAATGTTAGTTTTTGTCATGTATTCCAACAATAAAAACATTGTGCCATTGCTTCATGAAGCCAACATATGCCATTTAATGATTGGGTAAATGTTGCCTTAAGTTACTTAACTGTTGTTACTTTGAAATGTATGGAATTAAAGAAATCTTCACAATGTCTTTATTGCATGTGTTATTTCAACACTTCAAGCCTACTCATCCACCATTTAAGGGTTGATGCGTTTACCTAATGGCTGGAATGATAAATGGATACAAAATAATAGTTTAGATGTGCATCCAAAACTGTGAACACAGTGCTCTAGCTCACGTATTGTGGTCAGTCCGGGTATTTCTTTTCTCAGAAAAGTAAACCACATAGCTAGCTACTGAGCTTGCGTACATACTAGCGTGAGAAATCTGACTGGTTGGCTAGCTAGCCAACTACAATGTTTTCCCATTAATCAGAATTTACACAACCTTTCTTTCCCTCAAAGGTAACAAACACCTATCATGCATAGTAATATTACAAATATCAAGTGTATTTTTTCGGTCTTGTCAAAAGAATGAAGAGGCGACAATGCGTGGGAAACGTTAGGTAGCTAGCTACAATTTTTTTAAAGACGTGACTAGTTAACATTTAGCTAACTAACATTAGTGAAGCTAGTAAGTGTTGTTTGCAGAAAAACACGGGCAATTATTTTTTTTTAAATACATTTTGAGGCATTGTACTTTTAAAAAGAGCTAATATCGGTTACCGTTTGCCATACCAACAGGGTTTACCACTGTACATAATCGTTACAGCTAACGTTAGCTAGCAAGTCATGCATTTTTTTCGCAAGGCTAACTTTAGCTAATGTAGCTACTTAAATAGCAGTCTACCCAGTAACGTCAAGATGAACTAAATCAAGACTTGGAGCACTGGCTGCTATATGGCTCAATTTTATGACGATGGTACTCGGGGTTGCGTCTGTTAAACTGATTGCTGTCACAGCGGTGCAATTGTAGGTCGCAGGACTTGTATTCATTATTCTATCATGCAATGTACGGGAACCAAATAATATAAACACCCATTTGTGGACACACTTCACCTGATTTTTGATGAGCCTCTTTAGCACACCCACCTGCTGATTTTATCCACCTCATACTATTTAAATGTGTTATATTTTGTAATCAGAATTCTATAGTTTATCAAATGAATCTTTTAGTTGTGTGCTGTCTATTTGATGTAGGTCCAGTGACGTACTGAGTACATTTTTTTGGGGGAAGGGAAGGTCGAGACCGGAGAGAAAGCAGACCACAAGATGGATACGGGGCATTGTGGAAGATGTCTGCCTCACTTCTTCAATGAACACATTTTTGCACATTTATTAAAAATGAATCACATTTAAATAAGTATTCAGACCCTTTACTCTACTTTGTGGAAGCACCCTTGGCAGCAACTACAGCCTGAAGTCTTGTTAGGTATGACCCTACAAGCTTGGCACACCTGTATTTGGGGAGTTTCTCCCTTTTCTGCAGATCCTCTCAAGCTCTGCCAGGTTGGATGGGGAGTGTCACTGCATGTCTATTTTCAGGTCTCCAGAGATGTTTGAACGGGTTCAAGTCCGGGCTCTGGCTGGCATTGAGACTTGTCCCCAGGCTACTCCTGCATTGTCTTGGCTGTGTACTCAGGGTTGTTGATCTGTTAGGTGAACCTTTGCCCCAGTCTGAGGTTCTGAGCACTCTGGAACAGGTATTCATCAAGGATCTTTCTACTTTTCTCCATTCATCTAGTCTCCCAGTCCCTGCCGCTGAAAAACATTACCACAGCATGATGCTGCCACCACCGCGCTTCACCGTAGGGATGGTGCCAGGTGTCCTCCACATGTGACGCTTGGCATTCAGGCCAAAGAGTTCAATCTTGGTTTCATCAGACCAGAGAATCTTGTTTCTCATAGTCAGAGTCCTTTTGGGGCCTTTTGGCAAACTCCAAGTGGACTGTTGTGCTTTTTATTGAGGAATGGCTTTCGTCTGGCCACTCTACCATAAAGGCCTGATTGTTGGAGTGCTGCAGAGATGGTTTTCCTTCTGGAAGGTATCAGTGACCATTGGGCTCTTGTTCACCTCTCCCCCTATTGTAAAGTTTGGCCAGCGATTAGCTCTAGGAAAAGAGTCTTGGTGGTTCCGAACTTCTTCCATTTAAGAATAATGGTGGTGTTCTTGGGGACTTTCAATACTGCAGAAATGTTTTGGTACCCTTCCCCAGATCTGTGCCTCGGCACAATCCTGTCTCGGAGCTCTACGGACAATTCCTTCAACCTCATGGCTTGGTTTTTGCACTGATATGCACTGTCAACTGTGGGACCTTATGTCGACTGGTGTGTGCCTTTCCAAATCATGTCCAGTCAATTGAATTGACCACAGGAGGACTCTAAGTTGTAGAAACATCTCAAGGATGACCAATGGAAACAGGATGCACCTGAGCTCAATTCAAGTCTCATAGCAAAGGGTCTGAATACTTATGTAAATAAGATATTTCTACAAATATACAACATTTCTAAACAGTTTTCACTGTCCATTATTGGGTATATTGTGGAGATTGCTTTATCAATTTTAGTATAAGGCTGTAACGTAACATGTTGAGCAAGTGAACGGGTCTGAATACTTTCCAAAGCCACTGTATATACAGTACCAGTCAAAAGTTTGGACACTTACAATTTGTTTTTACATCAAAACTATGAAATAACACTTATGGAATCATGTAGTATCCAAAAAAGTGTTAAACAAATCTAAATATATTTTAGGTTCTTCAAAGTAGCCACCCTTTGCCTTGACAGCTTTGCACACTCTTGGCATTCCCTCAACCAGCTTCACTTGGAATACTTTTACAACAGTCTTAAGGAGTTCCCACATGTGCTGAGACTTGTTAGCTGCTTCCAATGGTACCAAATATGTACATATCCTATTTTCTGGGCCTGAATGGGAGGCATTTTACTTTGGGCACGCCAGGCTCTCCAAAACGGTCACCTCATGCGCTGCTCCCTAAGAAGTTAAGTATAATATGAAGTTTATTGCTGCTGGTGTTTTATTTTTGTCTTTGTTTCTATACAAATCTCACCACAATGGTCTGCTGTATGGTTGGGATTTCTCCCTAAGGGTTAGCCCTCTAACTCTGCCAATTTGCAAAATGGTTTCATCAGTGTTTTTTTGTGCTCTTTGATATTTGTTTTTCGAGATTGTGTTATTATGAAAATTGGGAATGTAATATTTTGTCATACGGTTAATAGTTTGTCTGGATTTTCAGAATCAGAAATGCCTTAAACTGTCGTTCTGGTCTGTCCTCTCTCGAGTGTATGGAGATGGTGGCTCCAGATGTTATCTAGATGCATGGAAGGGATAATTCGACAGAGAACAGTGTGAGCATCACCACCTCTAACTGGCTGAAGTGATGTGTGTTGTCCAATCACGTGCGTTTATTTAGATCACTTCATGGAACTCAGCCAATCAAAGCGAATGTTTACAATGTATGTTAGGAGACTGATGTCAGAGAGAGAGACAGCGAGAGAAGCAAAAGCGGAAGCGAGAGGAGAAATTATAGAATGGTGTGCGCAAAAGTCAGGAAAGTCGATACAGAAAATTGAGTTTTCAAAGAGGAGTGGACATACAAATATGCCTTTATCCTTCCCGCAGCGAGTGTCAAACCACTCTGCCTGATATGTTCAGTGCCAACGGGAAGCGCCACTACGAGACAAAGCACATCTTTTGAGCGAACATATCCACAGCAGTCTGAGGTAAGGGCACGCAAAATAAACAAACAAAGCCCAGTATGATCGGTCCACCAGTGTCCTCTCCCATGCATTCACTGCCCAACAACGTGGAAACGAATGTTCACAAAAAATAACTTGGATTTTGGCTCAACACCAAAAGCCATTTACTGACGAGGGAGTGGTGATGGAGTGCATGAATGCTATTGCTGAAACTTTTACGGTCAACAAAAAGATGAGCTGTGTGAAAAGATCAAACAAATCCTAATGTCACGTACAACAGCAAGAAAGAGTGAAACACTAACAGGATGTATTAACACAGCTTGATTAAGCTATATGGAGTGCACCATGCATATCATTTGCTGTTGATGAATCTACTGATGTGAGTGGTAATGCCCAGCTTCTGGTGTATGTTAGATTTTACCACACAGAGAAGGAGGAATTCTGTGAAGACCTGTTAGGTGTAACACCACTCAAGACACGTACAAGAGGAAAGGAGAAGCTGAGAAAGAGGGGGATAGATCTAAACAAGTGGTCTCATCACCTCAGACGGGGCCCCTGCCATGACGGGAAGAGCGAGAGGAGCTGTGGCACGGCTGAAAGAGGACAACCCTGATCACACAGCTTACCACTGCATCATTCATCAGTCTGTCCTGTGCACCAATCTGTCAGAAGAGTATGCTGAAGTGATGAATACAATGATGAGACTCATCAACTTCCTCAGAGCATCTTCATCTCATCAACATCGCCTGCTGAGAGAATTCATGAAAGAAGTTGAGGCAAATGCAAATGATCTACTGCTGCACAACAATGTAAGATGGCTCAGTAAAGGCAGGGTGTTGGAACGCTTTTGGTCCATCCGAAAGGAAATAACAGTTTTCCTAGTACAGCTCGAGTCAGAAGGCAACACGGTTTTCACTTTTTTTGCAAAACAGATATTGAATGGATATTGTTGCTTTTTTGATAGACATCACATCACAGCTTATTGAGCTCAACGTGAAACTACAGGGCAAGAACAATTCAGTTTGTGATTTGATGATCTATCCGCTCCTTCCAGAGGAAACTGGAAGTGTTAAAGGAAGATCTTCAAGGAGACTGTGAACACTTCCTAAAGGTGCAGGAACAGATTCAGGGTGAGAGAGATATTTCTCCTCATGTTGACTACATAGATAAGCTGATTGGAAACTTCAGAAATCACTTTGACAGCTTCAGCCTTGGACAGCAGCTCCTTCTAATTGAGAATCCATTCCTCATCACAGATGTCAGGGGGTTTTCGAAGGAGGTGACATACCTTCAATTGGGCACATGCTGGATCTCTACAGATGGAACTGATTGATCTGCAAGCAAATGTTGCACTAAGAGAGCACTTTCAACTAACTGATCATGACACTTTCTGGCTGCAGGCTGTGTCTGAGACTGTTTTATCTGGTCTAACCAAATTAGCACTACACACCTTGAAATTGTTTGGCTCCACATACAGTTGTGTCTTCTTTCTCCGCTATGAACATCATTAAAAATAAGTACCGTTCTAGACTCACCAATGAGCACCTACATATGTGCATGAGAATGCCACTGACTCCATTTGAGCCTGGTAGGGCAAGCAAAAGCCCATTTCTCTCACTAAAGAGAGATGTAGAAGTGAAGTTGGAGAGAGTAGGAAATAAATATTAAACCTGTGGTTTCTTATTTGTTAAAATAATCAAAGCACTTTTTTCAGAAACAGGCTCTTTTGTATTTTTTTTTGTGTGAAATTAGAACATTTGTGATAGGCCTACTTTTATTTATGATTAGGCTGCATATTTATTTTACCTCATGTTTAATGTGTCTGCATTGAAATGTGCAATACATATTGTTGAAATGTAGTACTTTGTTTATTATATATATATATATATATACACATATATACATTATACACACACACACACACATACACACAAACTACATATGCCCCCAAATCATAGCGCACGTTAGACATTTTAATGGTTTGTATCTTTGTGGGGAGAAAATGTTAGTCACTGGACCTCTTTGAATTCTAATTGTGCACCCCTGCACTAGACGGTAGCTTGGACTAACCATGATAGGGACATTGATAGTAAGGGTTTTGTTTTACCATGTAATCTGATTCGTAATGTTTAAAGTGCATCAATACAAATGGCTTTCTGGATGATACAGTACCATTAATTACTTAAAAGGCTCGTAGTCTGCATCTTGCTTTGACACCCGAGGATGAGGATTAAGGAGACTGGCGTGGAGACTAGCATCCCATTGGCGTGGAACAGAGCGGATGGATGGTCCTTGTCCCAATCTCATTCTCATCAAGGGTGTATGAAATTATTAAACATTCATTATTTTGTAGACCGTCATTGTAAATAAGATTTTGTTCTTCACTGACTTGCCTAGTTAAGTAAAAAAACATTCTCTTCCCTGTTCAAGTCAATATGTTTTCTAGGGGGTGTGGAACATGAGTAATCATTGTTCCAGATGAGGGATTGTTGGAAACTGACTAATTGATTTCAGCATGTTTTAGTATGTTTATAACTATATAAGTGAACTAGCAGTAGTGACTAATGGGTTAGATGGAATGATTTATGTGCAGATGTATTTGTGGCCGGAGGCAAAGTACATAGGGGGCCTGTATTTGTGACCGAATGTTTGCATAAGTGTGTTAGTTGCAAAAGCTGGCAGGACCGACATCGGTGAATTCTATGGAATCCCAAAAGCCAAGGCATTAACATTACAGGGAATTGGGAAAGCGGAATTTAATATGACTGGGGTAGAAATTTGAGAGGCTCATAGATTAAGGAAGTGGGTAAGAGTCTCTGGGGAACGATACCACTCTTCTGTGTATAGTGACACAGGGGATAGCTCATAGTAGAGGACAGCTAACTATGCACAATATAGAGACTACTATGAAGACAAATTGAACGTCACGCATACCCATAGAAGAAGATGCAACTCTTGAAAGACTAGCTACAGATCCCTGTATACAGGAAGCCACCTCACCGGAAGGGAAGATCACTGTAATAATAGCATCACATCTCCTGCAGGGGGTGATTTAAGAAATGTGTTTGTATGGTTGGATACACTTCCAACACCACAAATCTCTCCCTTATTCCTAACCGCCAGCAGTGGGACTGGGTGACGGTAACAGGAAAGTGTCAGAAGGTTGCTGCTGATCAACTGCTTTACACTGTAACAAGGGTGCTCACAAAGGGGTTGGGTGTAGATTGGCCTTGGGATGAGAGATGTGTACCTAACCTGAGCACAGGGAAGTATTATCCACAGATATCGACTGTAGCAGAACAGAGCATGTCATTGGAGATGTTGGTGGCTAGAAAGTCAGGTAGGAGTTGGGAGACAGGTAGGGAGTATCTGAAAGATTCAGTCCTAGATCTATCGGCGAAACACAAGGGCAATAGGAGATCAGGAGACAGATTCAATGCAATAGCTATTCTCACGGCAGTCGCTGTAGGGACAGCAATCGAAGAAGTAGTAGTAGTGGTGAAGGATGCTATAGTAACAGCATGGAACTGGACTACGGCGCAAATGAGGGATATTTTGAAGTATGCATCATGGGCAGTGTTAATGGTAGCAGGGGTTACCTTGTCAGCATTGCTGGGATATCACCTTCTGAAGGCATTGATGTTGATATGTGTATACAGTGCTGATTTGCCTCAAGATGAGGTAAAGTTGATTAAGGCCACCGCACATTTACTGTATGGCCATGGAGATGGGGGGCGAAGTTAAAATGTTATGGCGTTGGAACAGCTTTTGTAACCTGTGGCCTAACGGGGAAGACTGGGTGAAAGCATGAGGTTTTTTATGGCCTTCGTTTTTGTGGAACCCAGCAAAACAGTATCCCGAAGGTATAGAGTCAGTCTTAAGAGAGAGTGGGAATCATCATGTTATCAAACTTCGGTTTTTCTTTGCATATCTAATTATGCATAGCTTAACACGTTATTAATACTGAAATGGAGAAAGTCAAAAGCTCCAGCTGAAATGTCATTATCCATTGTAGGACGAGGGGGGAATAAGAGTGTACAATAGATCAGAGGTCATAAGTCTCTGAGGTGTAAATATACAAATACCCTGGGAATGTTAATCATGTTTCATTTTCTGTTCATAAGTGATTTCCAAATGTATATAATGTTGAACAGTATGGAGTTACTATTCAAAAGAAGGGACTGTTGGATTTTAGCTTGGAATATACTTATTCATGTTACCATATTAGAACTTATTGATTACTGTACATGTATAATGAATGTATATGTTGGGGTCAATGGAGGGATAACAACTTGGTGTATGGAAAGTTACTGAGTGAGAAAGTGCAGAGAGCTTACGTTCTGTTAAAACATGGTATTGTTAAATCTTGTGTATCTTAAAAGGGTGACAGTCTGGTTTCAGTCACTGATAACGTAGGACAGCCGTGAATTAGGGAGGAGTGAGGAATTTGGGCCGAGGTCAGGTCAGATGCAGTGAGAAGAAACAGTCACCACTTAAGTTCCTGCCTAGCAACAGAGATGTATTGGCTGTCTTGAGGTGCAAGGAGTGGACCCCGCCTAGCAGGAGAGTATAAATATAAACTCAGCAACAACAAAAAAACTTTCAATGATAATTCGTAAAAATCCAAGTAACTTCACAGATCTTCATTGTAAAGGGTTTAAACACTGTTTCCCATGCTTGTTAAATTAATCATAAACAGTTAATGAACATGCACCTGTGGAACGGTCGTTAAGACACTAACAGCTTACAGACGGTAGGCAATTAAGGTCACAGTTATGAAAACTTAGGACACTAAAGAGGCCTTTCTACTGACTTTGAAAAACACCAAAAGAAATATGCCCAGGGTCCCTGCTCATCTGTGTGAACGTGCCTTAGGCATGCTGCAAGGAGGCATGAGGACTGCAGATGTGGCCAGGGCAATAAATTGCAATGTCCGTACTGTGAGATGCCTAAGACAGCGCTACAGGGAGACAGGATGGACAGGACGGACACCTGCACAGGATCAGTACATCACGAACATCACACCTGCGGGACAGGTACAGGATGGCAACAACTGCCCGAGTTACACCAGGAACGCACAATTCCTCCATCAGTGCTCAGACTGTACGCAATAGGCTGAGAGAGGCTGGTCTGAGGGCTTGTAGGCCTGTTGTAAGGCAGGCCCTCACCAGACATCACCGGCAACAACGTCGCCTATGGGCACAAACCCACCGTCGCTGGACCAGACAGGACTGGCAAAAAGTGCTCTTCACTGACGAGTCGCGGTTTTGTCTCAACAGGGGTGATGTTCGGATTCGCGTTTATCGTCGAAGGAATGAGCCTTACACCGAGGCCTGTACTCTGGTACGGGATCAATTTGGAGGTGGAGGGTCCGTCATGGTCTGGGGCGGTGTGTCACAGCATCATCGGACTGAGCTTGTTGTCATTGCAGGCAATCTCAACGCTGTGCGTTACAGGGAAGACATCCTCCTCCCTCATGTGGTACCCTTCCTGCAGGCTCATCCTGACATGACCCTCCAGCATGACAATGCCACCAGCCATACTGCTCGTTCTGTGCGGGATTTCCTGCAAGACAGGAATGTCAGTGTTCTGCCATGGCCAGCGAAGAGCCCGGATCTCAATCACATTGAGCACGTCTGGGACCTGTTGGATCGGAGGGTGAGGCCTAGGGCCATTCCCCCCAGAAATGTCAGGGAACTTGCAGGTGCCTTGGTGGAAGAGTGGGGTAACATCTCACAGCAAGAACTGGCAAATCTGGTGCAGTCCATGATAAAGAGATGCAGTGCAGTACTTAATGCAGCTGGTGGCCACACCAGATACTGACTGTTACTTTTGATTTTGACCCCACCTTTGTTCAGGGACACATTATTTCATTTCTTTTAGTCACATGTCTGTGGAACTTGTTCAGTTTACGTCTCAGTTGTTGAATCTTATGTTCATACAAATATTTACACATGTTAAGTTTGTTGAAAATAAACGCAGTTGATCGTGAGATTACCTTTCTTTTTTTGCTGAGTTTGTGTAGTTGTGTAACATTTCTTTGCAGCTGTTTGACCCAGTGGGGGAATAAACTTGGTTTGAGCTTTACTAGTTGTCTGTGACTTTTACTCAGTTCAGAACCTAACAGAGGTTACAAGTTGCATGTATTTTTTGGTGGCCCACTCAAAACCATATAAAGTCTGTCCCTACGCTAGGGAGTTTTAGGAAATGGTTTATGGGCAAAATGCTTTAAAACTGCACAGGCTTAAATAATGTATAATTGTTTCAATTAACGTCACTTGGTCATCTATTTCATTCCTTTTATGGTTTCCTCCCTATTAATGAGATGTATTTTAGATGTATTTTGTTTTCATGATCTTGTGTATATTTTGTTTTCATGTATGGTCATGAGGACCACAAAACTTTTTGTTGTCCTCTTTTAAAAACTTTTTTGTGTCATCCTTGATGATTTTAATGACATTGTTGAATCCACGTGTGGTTGTATTGTGTTTTAAAATGGTCAGAAATCTAAATTGTACTCACCTGTTTTAATCCTTAAGAGTATTGACTCGCCCATGCATCAAAGTAACATAATTTTAAAAAAATCGCCATCAAAATCTGTAAATTTAAGTATGTTTTTTTTAAATATGTTTTTTTGAATAGGCTGTCTCAATCCACAGCATCTGCCTATGTCAGCCTTCCGCATCTGTGATGGAAGGAGGCCGAGCTACAGCAGTGTTTGTCATCCCATGACACATCCCGAAAATTGGTCTTCTCATGAAAACCTCTGTAGTGTCAGAACTCTTTGGCCTTAAAAAAAATAACGGTTTGGCCTTACAGACTCTCACCGTGGAGTTCTCTGTTTTGTTCTACGGCCCCGACTAGGGTCATGTTTGGGCTACAAACTAATTTGACCCCACTGTGGAAAGAAGAGACTCATGAACACAATGGTTTGCTCTACTCCCCCCTGAAGTGTCACGGACTTTGTCTGAAGATAACCCATATGGATGGAATATGGAGGTAGTTTTGTACAAAAAATTATAAGGGGTTAAATAAGTGTAAAAAATACATATATTTTCCTGAGCTTTCTTATATCTCCTAGATATAGGACAGACACTTCAAAACCTTATTCCTTATTTATTTTTTGCCTTTTATGAAAGTGTTATTCAATGCATTTCTATGGGCTATAGTAGTAAAGGCCAAATTAAGTATTTTATAAACTTATTATTAAATTATGTATTTTTTGATAGCTAAAGGGGATCGAAAATTCTAAACCAAATAACT
Organism: Brachymystax lenok tsinlingensis; assembly: GCA_030435695.1. Classification (NCBI taxonomy): domain Eukaryota; kingdom Metazoa; phylum Chordata; class Actinopteri; order Salmoniformes; family Salmonidae; genus Brachymystax; species Brachymystax lenok. The sequence continues at coordinate 41,651,224 of CM059795.1, read as the reverse complement.
ATGATCCACGGTATAACCATCTTAAAACAATTCCATATTTAAGCTTAGTAAAAAATATATTTTCCATAACCAAAAGTATTGTATTTTCAGCTGTTTGAAGCTGGTGTACTAAAATGTGTAAAAGATGCAAAAACTAAATAAAAAGGGGAAGCATAGAAATAGCGCAAATAGAACAGGTCTACCGCTTCTTAGTCTTGCTTTCAATGAGCTTGACAGAGCTATATCTCACATTTCTATGTGAATTTGGTCAGGTCGCCCAAAAAGTTGTATATTGTAGCTTTAACCAAGTGGGTCAAGGCAGGGATGAAAGTGACGATGTTGTCACTAGAGGGCAGCCTGGCCTGAGCTGCAGTGTAGGCTGTTCTGCAAGACTGCATCTTTTCATTTCAAAGATTAAGAAACTAGATCAATAATTCCAAAAGAGTGTAGAACGTTGCAGCCTTTACACCAGCATTTTAACACACATTGGCCCCAATTAATATCAACCAACATAAAAGAGTTCCCCTTTATATCCAACTCTAGCCCAAGATGTGCTCTTAAGGAGCCTAATGTTCTTTTTTTTTTAGGAGGTAGATCAGCTTTAATATTGCAGATAGATTGTAGCTTCCATCAATGTAATTGTCTGCATCATTTCTAATCCCCCATATATATATATATATATATATATATATATATATATACATACACATACATACAAGTACCCCTACACACAATACCCCATAATGACATTTTTGTAAATGTATTAAAAATAAATACCTTATTTACTTAAGTATTCAGACCTTTTGCTATGACACTTGAAATTGAGCTCAGGTGCATCCTGTTTCCATTGATCATCCTTGAGATGTTTCCAACTTAATTGGAATACACCTGTGGTAAATTCAATTGATTTGACATGATTTGGAAGGACACACCTGTCTATATAAGGTCCCACAGTTGACAGTGCAGGTCAGAGCAAAAACCAAAATATGAGGTCGAAGGAATTGTCCATAGAGCTCCGAGACAGGATTGTGCCGAGGCACAGATCTGGGGAAGGGTACCAAAAAATGTCTGCAGATTTGAAGGTCCCCAAGAACACAGTGGCCTCCATCATTCTTAAATGGAAGAAGTTTGGAACCACCAAGGCTCTTCCTAGAGCTGGCCGCCCAGCCAAACTGAGCAATCAGGGGAGAAAGGCCTTGGTCAGGGAGGTGACCAAGAACCCAATGGTCACTCAGACAGAGCTCAAGAGTTCCTCTGTGGAGATGGGAGAAACTTCCAGAAGGACAACAATCTCTGCAGCACTCCACCAATCAGGCATTTGTGGTAGAGTGCCAGACAGAAGCCACTCCTCAGTAAAAGGCACATGACAGCCCACTTGGAGTTTGCCAAAAGAAATCTAAAGATTCTTAGACCATGAGAAACAAGTTTCTCTGGTATGATGAAACCAAGATTAACTCTTTGGCCTGAATGCCAAGCGTCATGTCTGGAGGAATCCTGGCACCATCCCTATGGTGAAGCATGGCGGTGGCAGCATCATGCTGTGTGGATGTTTTTCAGCGGCAGGGACTGGGAGACGTCAGGATCGAGGCTAAGATGAATGGAGCAAAGTACAGAGAAGTCCTTGATGAAAACCTGCTCCAGCGTGCTCAGGATTCACCTTCCAACCGGACAATGACCCTAAGCACACAGCCACGACAACGCAGGAGTTGCGTCTCTGAATATCCTTGAGTGGCCCAGCCAGAGCCCAGACTTGAACCCGGGCTCTGGCATCTCTGGAGATGCAAAACCTCTTTTTGCTTTTTCAAAAAACAATTTAATAAATTTTAGAACAAGGCTGTAATGTAACAAAATGTTGAGGGGTCTGAATACTTTCCGAAGGCACTGTATACTTTTGTTTAAGACTACCAAGAATCACTCTGGTGGAGAGAATTTTGCGGTTTTAAAGCTAATTTTCTTGTAATTCTATATGTTTTGTCATATCTGATGTGTATTCATGTGATATTTGAATAACAAATAAATTACAATATCTATGGGCTAAAAAACTTAAAAACATTAGCTGACATGGGCTTGTTGATCTGGACATTTCTGACAAGTCGTAAATACCTCTATAAGGTTTGCAATGATTAACATGACAAGAGGAACTGATGATGCAGTACCCAATTTCGAAATTGCACCTTGAGCATTCTACTATTAAAACTTTCAAGAGTATGTTTAAAGCTGGACTGAGTTCCTTTAATAATAATATAATAATAATATTATATAGATATGGACAATATAGAGCTAGCGGGATCTTCCATGCACCGGCAGAACAGAGACACTACCTCTGGTAGACGAGGGGTGAGGGATGTGTGTCTTTTTGTCAATAACTGCTGGTGCGTGATGTCTAATATTAAAGAAGTCTCTAGGTATTGCTCGCCTGAGTACCTTATGATAAGCTGTAGACCACACTATCTACCAAGAGAATTCTCATCTGTATTATTTGTAGCCGCCTATTTACCACCACAAAGCAAAGCAAAGCTGGCACTAAGACCGCTCTCAACCAACTCTATTAGGCCAAAAGCAAAGAAGAAAATGCTCGCCCAGAAGCGGCGATCCTAGTGGCAGGGGACTTTAATGCAGTAAAACTTAAATCAGTTTTACCACATTTTTACCACATGTGCAACCAGGGGGGGGGGGGAATCCTAGACCACCTTTACTCCACACACAGTGATGCATACAAAGCTCTCCCCACCCTCCATTTGGCAAATCTGACCATAATTCTATTCTCCTGATTCCTGCTTACAAGCAAAAACTAAAGCAGGAAGTACCAGTGACTCGCTCAATACAGAAGTGGTCAGATGACACGGATGCTACACTACAGGACTGTTTTGCTAGCACAGACTGAAATATGTTCCGGGATTCATCCAATGGCATTGAGGAATACACCACATCAGTCATCGGCTTCATCAAAAAGTGCATCGATGACGTCGTCCCCACAGTGTCTGTACATACATATCCAAACCAGAAGCAATGGATTACAGGCAACATCTGCATCGAGCTAAAGGCTAGAGCTGCCGCTTTCAGGGAGCGGGAGACTAATCCGGACGCTTATAAGAAATCCCGCTATGCCCTCAGACGAACCATCCAACAAGCAAAGTGCCAATACAGGATTAAGATTGAATCTTACTACACCGGCTCTGACGCTCGTCGGATGTGGCAGGGCTTGAAAACTATTACTGACTACAAAGGAAACCCAGACGCGAGCTGCCCAGTGACGCGAGCCTACCAGACGAGCTAAATGCCTTTTATGCTCGCTTCGAGGCACGTAACACTGAAGCGTGCACAAGAGCACCAGCTGTTCTGGATGACTGTGTGATAACGCTCTCGGTAGCCGATGTGAACAAAACCTTTAAACAGGTCAACATTCACAAAGCCGCTGGGCCAGATGGATTACCAGGACGTGTACTCAAAGCATGCGCGGACCTACTTTTAAGTGTGTTCACTGACATTTTCAGCTTCTCCCTGACCGAGTCTGTAATACCTACATGTTTCAAGCAGACCACCATAGTCCCTGTGCCCAAGGAAGCGAAGGTAACCTGCCTAAATGATTACCGCCCCGTGGCACTCACATTGGTAGCCATGAAGTGTTTGAAAGGCTGGTCATGGCTCACATCAACAGCACCCTCCCGAACACCCTAGACTCACTCCAACTCGCATACCGTCCCAACAGATCCACAGATGACGCAATCTCAATCGCACTCCACACTGCCCTCTCTCACCTTGACAAAAGGAACACCTATATGAGAATGCTGTTCATTGACTACAGCTCAGCGTTCACGAAGCTCATCACTAAGCTGAGGACTCTGGGACTAAACACCTCCCTCTGCAACTGGATCCTGGACTTTCTGACTGGCCGCCCCCAGGTGGTAAGAGTAGGCAACAACACGTCTGCCATGCTGATCCTCAACACTGGGGCCCCACTGGGGCCCCTCAGGGGTGTGTACTTAGTCCCCTCCTGTATTCCCTGTTCACCCACGACTCCAACACCATCATTAAGTTTGCTGACGATACAACAGTGGTAGGCCTGATCACCGACAACGATAAGACGGCCTATAGGAAGGAGGTCAGAGAACTGGCAGTGTGGTGCCAGGACAACAACCTCTCCCTCAATGTGAGCAAGACAAAGGAGCTGATCGTGGACTACAGGAAAAGGCAGGCCTAACAGGCCCCCATTAACATCGACGGGGCTGTAATGGAGCGGGTCGAGAGTTTCAAGTTCCCTGGTGTCCACATCACCAACGAACTCTCATGGTCCAAACATACCAAGACAGTCATGAAGAGGGCACAACAAAACCTTTTCCCCCCCAGGAGACTGAGAAGACTTGGCATGGGTCCCCAGGTCCTCAAAAGGTTCTACAGTTGCACCATCAAGAGCGTCCTGACCGGTTGCATCACCGCCTGGTATGGCAACCGCTCGGCATCTGACCGTAAGGTGCTACAGAGGGTAGTGCGTACGGCCCAGTACATCACTGGGGCCAAGCTTCCTGTTATCCAGGACCGGTGTCAGAGGAAAGCCCATAAAATTGTCAGAGACTCCAGTCACCCAAGTTAGACTGTTCTCTCTGCTACCGCATGGCAAGTGGTACCGGAGCTTCAAGTCTAGGACCAAAAGGCACCTCAACAGCTTCTACCCACAAGCCAGAAGACTGCTGAACAATTCATAAAATCGCCATCGGACTATTTACATTGACCCCCTGCTGCTAATCGCTGTTTCGTCCCCACCTATAAATACAGATTACCTCAACTAGCCTGTACCCCCGCACACTGACTCGGTACCGGTGCCCCCTGTATATCGCCTCGTTACTGTTATTCTTATTGTGCTACTTTTTATTATAACTTTTTATTTTAGTCTACTTGGTAAATATTTTCTTCTTGAACTGCACTGTTGGTTAAGGACTTGTAAGTAAGCATTTCACAGTAAAGTCTACACTTGTTGTATTTTCAAAACATTTACAGAATTGAGCTAAACAGGCAAAATCCTAGAGGAAAACCTTGTTCAGTCTGCTTTCCACCAGACACTGGGAGATTAATTCACCTTTCAGCAGAACAATAACCTAAAACACAAAGCCAAATCTAGACTGGAGTTGCTTACCAAGAAGACCGTGAATGAGTGGCTGAGTTAGAGTTTTGACTTAAATCTACTTGAAAGTCTATAGCAAGACCTGGAAATGGTTGTCTAGCAATGATCAACAACCAATCTGACAGAACTTGAAGAATTTTTTTTTAATAAAAATGTGCAAATGTTGCACAATCCAGGTGTGGAAAGCTCTTAGCAACTTACCCAGAAAGACTCACAGCTGTAATCGCTGCCAAAGTTGCTTCTAAAAAGTATTGACTCAGGGCTGTGAATACATATGTAAATGAGACATTGCTCTATTTCAATTTTCACAAAATTTGCAAACATTTCTAAAAACATGTTTCCATTTTGTCATTATGGGGTTTTGTGTGGAGATGGGTGAAGTTTTTTTTTTTTTTTTTCCTTTTTGAATTCAGGCTGTAACACAACAAAATGTGGAATAAGTCAAGGGGTTTGAATACTTTCTGAAGGCACTGGATATTTATATTCCGGACATTTCTTGTTCTAATGTTACTATAATTCTTAATTCCATTATTTTTATTTTGGGGATTTGTGTTTATCATATTATTATGTATTATTGCACTGTTGGAGCTAAGTACATAGGCATTTCGCTACACCCGCAATAACATCTACAAAATATGTACGCGACCAATACAATTTTATTGGGTTTGATTTTTACCTCTCCTCCTTTCTTTTGGTTTAGACATCGGATCAGAGTGGGGAAACTGGATTGGAAAAATATGTTCAATACTTATTTACTTAGAAAAAATGATGAGCTCCGAATGGAGGCATCCTTCCTCCTCTGCAAGTACAAGTTGGAGTTTCCTCCCCCTTTCTTTTAGCCCCTGTTGACCTCTCAGCCCTTTTCTTTCTTCTCACTTCATGCCCACCTGTTCTTGATCCCCCGTACCTCCTGCTCCCCCCTTTCATCTCCCATCTGCCAGAGTAGCTCCAGAGTAGCAAGCGCCTCTACTCTAGTGATCTATGCTAGTACGAAAAAGCATGATTAAGCATTCAGTGATTTATAATGAATGGTGATTTCTTTCAAGCGTTCTGGTACCTCAGAGCACCCCGGGTCACCTCCCTCTCGGGCTCATTTACAAATTAAGCATTGCACACAGTCTTGTACAGCTAACCTTGTGGAGACACACAATTCAGTCCCATTCAAAATACAATTTTCCCTAACCCTAACCCTTAACCTTACCCTAACCCTAGCTCCTAACCCTAACACTAGCTCCTAACCCTAACCCTAGCTCCTAACCCCAACACTAATTCTAACCTTAACCCTAAACCCCCTAGAAATAGCATTTGACCTTGTGGGGACAACAAAATGTCCCCAGTTGGTCAAATTTTTGTTTGTTTACTATTATTGCGGGGACTTAAACACGTCCACACACACGTATTGTAATGACCATGTCCTTACATACACACACATACAAAAATAGCTATATCACAGACACGCACACATACTTAACCCACACATTGACACATGCACATAAGCAGCATATCAATTGCACAACCGACCACACCCAGCCACATGCTCCAGCACAATCCCCACCCCTGCTTTTGTCCTGTACCACAGTCAGACTGCAGGCTGGGGGGGGTAGGAGGGGCTAGGAGCCGTGGCTGAAGCAACCTGGCTTTTCCCCTGAGGGTCTGGGGCTCTGGGCCTGATTCTCCCCCAGCTCTCCCTTCTCCCTCTGGGGAAATGGTCTCTGGACGGCTGTATTGTGAACCAAGCAGATGCTGGTCATTTTAATGGGAAGTGATGGGAGGGCCTGGGTGACTGCGTGACTCCTCTTCCCAGGTTCCCATGCCCAGTGGCAGGCTCGTGTCACACCACTCAAGGGGATACAGATGACACAACATCAGAGAGGGAGAGAGACCAGGCACAGTCCATCTGCTCCTTGACACAAAGACCTCTCAGATATACCTATTGATATGCACCACATTGGTTTGCATACAAAGACAACGGGTATGCTAATAACTGGGGAACAGAGTGAGATATTGAGATAAGATTATTTGACCTATTATAGTATGAAAAGGTATAATACACAGTATGAGACGGAGAGTAAAATAAAACCATCATTACTGTATTTAAAGACCATAGGACAATGAGAATAATAACCAGAAAAAACAGTATAGAACATTCAAAAGTAATGGTTATGTATTAAAAGCTTGAGTTAAAGGGGAATTTCACCCTGGCTCTGCCACGGCATATACAGTGAGGGAAAAAAGTATTTGATCCCCTGCTGATTTTGTACGTTTGCCCACTGACAAAGAAATGATCAGTCTATAATTTTAATGGTAGGTGTATTTGGACAGTGAGAGACAGAATAACCAAAAAATCCAGAAAAACGCATGTGAAAAATTTTTTATGAATTGATTTGCATTTTAATGAGGGAAATAAGTACAGTGGGGCAAAAAAGTATTTAGTCAGCCACCAATTGTGCAAGTTCTCCAACTTAAAAGGACCTTGAAATGCTTCTTACGAAGCCACTCCTTCGTTGCCCGGGCGGTGTGTTTGGGATCATTGTCATGCTGAAAGACCCAGCCACGTTTCATCTTCAATGCCCTTGCTGATGGAAGGAGGTTTTCACTCAAAATCTCACGATACATGGCCCCATTCATTCTTTCCTTTACACGGATCAGTCGTCCTGGTCCCTTTGCAGAAAAACAGCCCCAAAGCATGATGTTTCCACCCCCATGCTTCACAGTAGGTATGGTGTTCTTTGGATGCAACTCAGCATTCTTTGTCCTCCAAACACGACGAGTTGAGTTTTTACCAGAAAGTTCTATTTTGGTTTCATCTGACCATATGACATTCTCCCAATCCTCATCTGGATCATCCAAATGCTCTCTAGCAAACTTCAGACGGGCCTGAACATGTACTGGCTTAAGCAGGGGGACACATCTGGCACTGCAGGATTTGAGTCCCTGGCGGCGTAGTGTGTTACTGATGGTAGGCTTTGTTACTTTGGTCCCAGCTTTCTGCAGGTCATTCACTAGGTCCCCCCGTGTGGTTCTGGGATTTTTGCTCACCGTTCTTGTGATCATTTTGACCCCACGGGGTGAGATCTTGCGTGGAGCCCCAGATCGAGGAAGATTATCAGTGGTCTTGTATGTCTTCCATTTCCTAATAATTGCTCCCACAGTTGATTTCTTCAAACCAAGCTGCTTACCTATTGCAGATTCAGTCTTCCCAACCTGGTGCAGGTCTACAATTCTGTTTCTGGTGTCCTTTGACAGCTCTTTGGTCTTGGCCATAGTGGAGTTTGGAGTGTGACTGTTTGAGGTTGTGGACAGGTGTCTTTATACTGATAACAAGTTCAAACAGGTGCCATTAATACAGGTAACGAGTGGAGGACAGAGGAGCCTCTTAAAGAAGAAGTTACAGGTCTGTGAGAGCCAGAAATCTTGCTTGTTTGTATGTGACCAAATACTTATTTTCCACCATAATTTGCAAATAAATTCATTAAAAATCCTACAATGTGATTTTCTGGATTCTTTTTCCTCATTTTGTCTGTCATAGTTGAAGTGTACCTATGATTCAAATTACAGGCCTCTCTCATCTTTTTAAGTGAGAGAACTTGCACAATTGGTGGCTGACTAAATACTTTTTTGCCCCACTGTATTTGAACCCCTCTCAATCAGAAAGATTTCTGGCTCCCAGGTGTCTTTTATACAGGTAATGAGCTGAGATTAGGAGCACACTCTTAAAGGGAGTGTATAAAAGACATCTGTCCACAGAAGCAATCTGTATAAAAGACATCTGTCCACAGAAGCAATCAATCAATCAGATTCCAAACTCTCCACCATGGCCAAGACCAAAGAGCTCTCCAAGGATGTCAGGGACAAGATTGTAGACCTACACAAGGCTGGAATGGGCTACAAGACCATCGCCAAGCAGCTTGGGGAGAAGGTGACAACAGTTGGTGCGATTATTCGCAAATGGAAGAAACACAAAAGAACTGTCAATCTCCCTCGGCCTGGGGCTCCATGCAAGATCTCACCTCGTGGAGTTGCAATAATCATGAGAACGGTGAGGAATCAGCCCAGAACTACACGGGAGGATCTTGTCAATGATCTCAAGGCAGCTGGGACCATAGTCACCAAGAAAACAATTGGTAACACACTACGCCATGAAGGACTGAAATCCTGCAGCGCCCGCAAGGTCCCCCTACTCAAGAAAGCACATATACATGCCCGTCTGAAGTTTGCCAATGAACATCTGAATGATTCAGAGGACAACTGGGTGAAAGTGTTGTGGTCAGATGAGACCAAAATGGAGCTCTTTGGCATCAACTCAACTGCACGTGTTTGGAGGAGGAGGAATGCTGCCTATGACCCCAAGAACACCATCCCCACCGTCAAACATGGAGGTGGAAACATTATGCTTGGGGGGGGGGGGTTTCTGCTAAGGGGACAGGACAACTTCACCGCATCAAAGGGATGATGGACGGGGCCATGTACCGTCAAATCTTGGGTGAGAACCTCCTTCCCTCAGCCAGGGCATTGAAAATGGGTCGTGGATGGGTATTCCAGCATGACAATGACCCAAAACACACGGCCAAGGCAACAAAGGAGTGGCTCAAGAAGAAGCACATTAAGGTCCTGGAGTGGCCTAGCCAGTCTCCAGACCTTAATCCCATAGAAAATCTGTGGAGGGAGCTGAAGGTTCGAGTTGCCAAACGTCAGCCTCGAAACCTTAATGACTTGGAGAAGATCTGCAAAGAGGAGTGGGACAAAATCCCTCCTGAGATGTGTGCAAACCTGGTGGCCAACTACAAGAAACATCTGACCTCTGTGATTGCCAACAAGGGTTTTGCCACCAAGTACTAAGTCATGTTTTGCAGAGGGGTCAAATACTTTTTCCCCTCATTAAAATGCAAATCAATTTATAACATTTTTTCACGTGCGTCTTTCTGGATTTTTTTGTTGTTATTCTGTCTCTCACTGTTCAAAAAAACCTACCATTAAAATTATAGACGGATCATTTCTTTGTCAAACGTACAAAATCAGCAGGGAATCAAATACTTTTTTCCCTCACTGTAGCCATTGCTATATTATCAACATTGCGTTTTCATCATAAACATCACAATTATCCAAACCACAAGCTAAAGCTGGCACATTTCACTGTGCATTGGTCTGCTCATAATGAACCACCAAGTTTGGCATTCAGTGAATGCTGATACCGCCCGCCAGGTAGAGGGGGCGTGCCCACAAACTTGAATAATGGCGTTGTTTACTTCGAACGACCAACAAACACACAGTAACCTCAGAACTTCTCTAGGCAAGCTGTGTGTAATGATGACGAGACAAGTCCGGGGTTGATGAGTGAAGGGCGTTTGCCAGCAGCAGGTTCGGCAGCAGCTAGAAGGCCGGCGACGCTGAACGCCTGAGCTGGACAGTAAATTACGGAAGTGTCTGAATCTGTTAGGTTACAGTAACAGATTAAATACCAAAGCTTGAAATCTTAGCTTGGACATTAGAGAAAAGGTTACATCAGACAAGACCATGGTTGCAGACAGTCTGAATAGCTATTTTACAACTATAGCTAATACATTAGTTAACAAGTTACCTTGTCAATCAGGTTGCTATTGGGAAAGTCATGTCCAGCAGTTTGACTCACAGCAGGGGATTCAAGTGTCTGAGTCAACTGTGCTAAAGAACTTGACCATTCCAAAGAAACTGGCCTTGACAACATTCCTGACGGATTTGGAAGGGATACTGCGGTAATTATCACCCCCTGTGTAACTCACATTGTAAATCTGTCTATTGAACTAGGGTGTTTTCCCATTGAACTAAAACGTGCAAGGGTCATTCCTTTATATAAAAAAGGGAATACATTAGATCATGGAAACTATCGGCCTGTCTCAGTCCTGTGTGTTTTATCGAAAGTCTTGGAAAAGATTATGTTAGAGCAGATTGACAGTTATATTTCCTTACCTATTATATGAGCTCCAATCTGGTTTTAGGAAATCCCATTCCACTGACACTTGCCTACTATATCTAACTGACCACATAAACAAGTAAGTAGATGGAGGGAAACTTTGTGGTATGAGATTATGTTAATAGGCGTTTGATACAGTGGATCATGAGATTATGTTAATCAAACTAAGAGCCATGGGCTTTAACAAGTTAGCAGTAAAATGGGTTAGTTCTTATCTGCAAGGAAGAAAACAGATAGTGGATGGGACCCTGTCTAAACCCAAAATCTTGAACTGCGGGGTACCCCAAGGGAGTGTGCTAGGTCCACTTTTCTTTCTATTGTATATAAATTGTATCTGAAATCTGCCTGTACATGTGAAATTTTCCTCTATGCAGATAATTATGCACTGTTGGTTTCCCACAAAGACAAAAATGTGGTTGAGAAAGCCTTAAATGCTGAAATTCTGAATGTCAGTAAATGGCTATATGACAATAAGCTGTCACTTCGCCTTGTAAAAACATCTTGTCCATCTTTTTCCGGTCCAACGGGAAACTGAGGAAATCCCCTGATTTTAAGGTAACAGTAGGTGACATAGTAGTCACAGCAAAATACTCCTTATATTGGATGTGTGCTAGATAACAATCTGACAGGGGAGAGCATGGCACAAAACGTTTTCTCCAAAGTGAACCATAAAATTAGGTTTCTGTCAAGAACCTCCAAATATCTGGATAAGAATGCAACAGGGGCATTGGCAGGGACTCTTGTTCAGTGCCACTTTAACTAAGCGTGCTCTTCCTGGTGAAATAGTGCCCCAAGATAATCAAAGAAATTGCAGACATCTCAGAACAAATTAGTCAGGATTATTCTTAAACTTCCAGCATTTACACATCTTGACCATTCCCACTTTGAAAGCCTTAGATGGCTCAAAGTGGAGGTGAGAGTCTCTCAGATTAAATTGTGTCTTGTACATAAGAATGTTAAAACCTCTTGGGGATAATTAAGGAGCAGTGGGGCGCTAGCGCCCCATCCTTGACAACATCTGGAAAAATGTAGAGCGCCAAATTCAAAATGCAAATGTAGTATTATAAAACATTCATAAAAATACAAATGTTGCACACTCTTCAAAAGCTTAGACTCTTGGCAATCTCGCAGCGTTGTCAGATTTACAAATGCCTGGAAGACAGATGGAGCATTCATCAACCCATACGGCATGACAAGGTACTCATAGTGCCCTGAGGTGGTACTAAATGCCGTCTTCCACTCGTCCCCCTCCTGGATACGCACCAGACTGTAAGCGCTCCTGAGATCCAATTTTGTGAAGAAGCGCGCCCCGTGCATTGACTCGATCGCACTGGCTATGAGAGGCAGCGGGTAGCTGTACCTCACAGGGATCTGATTGATACCTCGATAGTCAATACACGGGCGCAGACCTCCATCCTCCTTCTTCACAAAAAAGAAACTCGAGGAGGCAGGTGAAGTGGAGGGCCGAATGTATCCCTGTCCCAGAGATTCAGAGACATGTTTCCATAGCCGCCATCTCCTCCTGTGACAGAGGATACACGTGACTCCTGGGAAGTGCTGCGTCTACCAGGAGATTTATCGCACAATCCCCCCGTCGATGGGGTGGTAATTGAGTCGCCTTCTTCTTACAGAAGGCGGGAGCCCAATCGGCATATTCTGAGGGGATGCGCACAGTGGAGACCTGGTCTGGACTTTCCACCGTAGTCGCACCGATGGAAACACCTACACACCTCCCGAGCACTTTCGTGACCATCCCTAAGGAGCCCTCTGTTGCCATAAAATAATGGGGTCATGATAGGCCAACCAGGGTAGGCCCAGCACCACGGTAAACGCAGGAGAATCAATAAGGAAGAGACTGATTCTCTCCTCATGACCCTCCTGCGTAACCATGCTTAGTGGAGCGGTGTTCTCCCTAATCAGCCCTGACCCTAATGGTCGACTATCTAAGGCGTGCACAGGGAAGGGCATATCAACAGGAGCAATGGGGATCCCTAAACTATGGGCAAATGAACGGTCAATAAAGTTCCCAGCTGCGCCTGAATCTATGAGCGCCTTATGCTGGGAATGCGGGGAAAACTCAGGAAATTCTATACACACAAACATGTGAGCAACAGGGGGCTCTGGGTGAGTCTGGTGCCTACTCACCTGGGGTGACACGATAGTGCCCTGCCTGCTGCCTCGACTCCCTGAGGAACCCCCCCAGCATCGACCAGCAGTGTGCCCTCTGCGGCCACCGATGGTGCAGGGAATGACCCCTCCTCCTGTCACCCTAAGCGCAGCACCTCCCAGCTCCATGGGGGTCGGAGCGGAGGTGCTGGGGGATGGAACTGATGGACCCCGATCCGGACGTCTGCGGGTTATCCAGCCGGATGGACAGGTCCACCAGCTGGTCGAACGTAAGGGTGGTATCCCTGCAGGCCAGCTCCCGACGAACGTCCTCGCGCAGACTGCACCGGTAATGGTCGATCAGGGCCCTGTCATTCCATCCCGCGCGGCGGCCAGGATTCGGAAGGCCAAAGCAAAGTCCTGTGCGCTCCTCGTCCCCTGCCGTAGGTGAAACAGGTGTTCACCTGCATCTCTACCCTTAGGTAGATGGTCGAAAACCGCCCGGAAGCGGCGGGTGAAATCCTCATAGTGGTCCAACGCCCCTTCACCCTCTCCCCATAGGGCGTTGGCCCACTCCAGGGCTTTCCCTGATAGACAGGAGACGAGGGCGGAGACGAGGGCGGACACGCTCTTGCATCCCGAAGGAGCCGGGTGGACGGTCGCCAGGTAGAGCTCCAGCTGGAGTAGGAACCCCTGGCACCCGGCAGCCGTCCCATCATATTCCTTCGGGAGCGCGAGTCTTATGCTACTGGGACCAGGTGAAGGAGGGGGTGGACAGCGGTGGGGGTTGTTGAGGTGATGGTGGAGGCGCTGGAAGACCTCCTCTCTCCCATCGCTCCATTGTTTGCAGCACGCGATCCATGGCTGTGCCGAGACGTTGCAACATGGTCGCATCCTGCTGGACGCGCTCCTCGACTGGCAAAGGAGGGCTGTGTGCTCCTGCTGATTCCATTTCAGGTGCGTGTTTCTGTCAAGGGTCTCAGTGTAGCAGGTATAGCGGAGTCAGGCGCAGGACAACAGAGATGAGTAATCACATATCTTTACTCAAACAAACTACAAATTCCAAGTAGTAAATATAACAAGCTCACAAAACTGACCAACTTACAATAAACAAACACGCACAAAACCATGGGGGAAACAGAGGGTATAAATAAAGAACATGTAATTATTGGAATAGAAACCAGGTGTGTATAATGAAGACAAAACAAACGGAAATTGAAAAGTGGATCGGCTGTGGCTAGAAGACCGGTGATGTCGACCGCCGCCCGAGAGGGACCGACTTTGGCGGAAGTCGTGACAGTTTCAGAAGAAAGTGCTTTGTTTCTGGACATTTTGAGCCTGTAATCGAACCCCCAAATGCTGATGCTCCAGATACTCAACTACTCTAAAGAAGGACAATTTTATTGTTTCCTTAATCAGAACAACATTTTTCAGCTGTGCTAACAGAATTGCAAAAGGGTTCTCTAATAATCAATTAGCCTTTTAAAATTATAAACTTGGATTAGATAACACAACGTGCCATTGGAACACAGGAGTGATGGTTGCTGATAAAGGGCCTCTGTACGCCTATGTAGATATTCCATAGAAATCCTGCCGTTTCCAGCTACAATAGTCATTTACAACATCAACAATGTCACACTATATTTCTGATCAATTTGATGTTACTTTAATGGACAAAAAATTGCTTTTCTTTAAAAAACAAGGACATTTTTAAGTGACCCCAAACTTTTGAATGGTAGTGTATGTTTATTTTTGTATACATTTTTTATTGTTTGACATAAACTACTGCAAATACACCATGCAAATCAGCTCCAAGTGATTTTAATTTTAGAAATCTGTTCCAAAGTATTCCCATGCATAATAAATAGACACTGAGTATACCAAACATTAGGAACACCTTATTAATATTGAGTTGCACAATGTTGACTCCAATGCTTTGAACAATTCTGTCAAGTTGACTGGGTGTCCTTTACATTTGACATATTTCAGTTGAACATTTCTCTTTATTTCTTTGCCATTGAGGACTTATTTCATTATGCTCTACATGTGACTTATTTGTGCGCAACTTCATGGAATTACTTGATTTACTGTTGTACCAGAGAAGTGTGCCAGGAATGATGTGTGGGTTAGTGACGGCACGCGCCCCTCGCTCATTAGAATATCAATGCACGAACGAGAAGCAGTGGTGGCCCTTCCCCCTCTAAATCACTCACACACACACACTTTCGCGTAAAGCCCTTTTTTTCAAGTGGCGCTGCTTGATAGAACGTTTTGTTCTCAATAATCAGGAGACTTCAACATCTCTTCACACTTTAAATCATGAATTATGAGTCTACTCTGCGTAAAACGGCAGTGTACTCAGCAGGCTACCCATATTGTTAAGACTTGATTGGTTGGATATTTTATAGTAATATTTTAAATTGACTGTAGTCCAATATCCAACAGTAATTGTTTGGGTTATTAGAGTACATTTTAATAATAAGGAAAGACATGATCTGAAAGTGGTCAAAGATCTTAAAGTGCATGGTGTAAAGTTGCCTAGTCCTATAGCTGAACTACTTCTAGATAGCACCTTTTTTTCTAAAAGTGTATAGGCTATAATGGCAATAAGCACGACAGATGCTGGAAATACCCCTGTTGATGCCCCCTAAATCAATATGCATTAAGAAAGTAGTGAGCAGTTGGGAAGGACAGTTTGAGAAAACAGTAGTGTGTGGGGACACCGGCACCGTAGATCATGTGCCGTTGATTACCATACAGCTGTTCACACAAAGGCAAAAACTTTAGCCCGCTGCAGGGTCCAGAGAGAGTGCCCCTCCCCCGACTCAACCTCAAATATCCCCGAAGCGCACAATGAAAGGTCTCATCCATAACCTGCCCGCACGCGTCTGTGCAATTACAATTTTGTGACTGAAGAAAGGGCGGAACATGCTATTCTACCCTACTTCCTTCAGATCGATATTTACCACAAATTAATTAATACTGAACAATGAATTGATACTGAACAATACATTTTCTTATACTGTAGAGCTGTTAGGCTCTGAAGCCTATTCATTATACCAGTTGAAAATCGTATGCTTTTGTAGGCCTATATTATTATTTGTCTGACTGAAGTTTAATAATTAAATATGCAGGCCTAAAAATTCAGTTTTCGATGCTTGTGTCAGCTAGACTCCAAAATCGTGGACATTTGGCTAGTTAGTTGAATTCATGTTTTATGTATTTATTTAACCTTTATTTAACTAGGCAAGTCAGTTAAGAACACATTCTTATTTACAATGATGGCCTACCAAAAGGCCTCCTGCGGGGATGGGGGCTGGGATTAAAAAAAAATGAATGAAATATAAATATATGACAAAACACACATCATGACAAGAGACACAACACAACACTACATAAAGAGAGACCTAAGACAACAACATAGCATCGCAGCAACACATGACAACACAGCATGGTAGCAACACAACATAGCAACAACATGGTAGCAGAACAACATGGTAGCAGCACAAAACATGGTACAAACATTATTGGTCACAGACAACAGCACAAAGGGCAAGAAGGTAGAGACAACAATACATCACACAAAGCAGCCACAACTGTCAGTAAGAGAGTCCATGATTGAGTCTTTGAATGAAGAGATTGAGATAAAACTGTCCCGTTTGAGTGTTGCAGCTTGTTGCAGCTGTATAACTGTATAAAAGGTGTATTGTGCCAATCACAATTTAAATATGATTATGCTCTAAGTATAGGCCTTGTAGTTTTTTTGCTGATAAATTTAATCAGCACCAAATCCACACACATGAGCAGACGTGTCGTGGTTGTCCCTTGGGTCTTACCATGCCCTGCCTCCTGACGCGTGACAGGGGCTCGCATCAGGGGTATAAAACACATTCACTATCATTAACCACCAGAACCAAAACAAGTGAAGACCAGCGACCAGGACATAGGGAAGAGTGAGGACTTTGCTTGGACTGCTATAACTTTTCATACAAATTGTAGGGTGTGACTGCAAGGATTTTTTTCTCTCCAGCTTTTTGGGAATACGCGCCTGTCACATTTATATTGGACACAACGAATGCAAAGACCTGCGGACTGTTGTATAGCTACCAACCAAACACCTGGCGGAAATGGCCTCGCTACCTCTTAGATGTGTCTTTGCTTTGGCTGTAGTGCAAGTGGTAAGTTTCGAAGTCTAACAATAAGGAACCATTCAAGATTGCCTTGCTTTATGCACAGCGGATCTCTAATGTCCAATTAGTTCTTCTCTTGGCAGGTATCATCTTCTGGTGTGTTCGAGTTGAAAGTCCATTCGTTCAACACTGCTCAGCGCATATGCAGAAGGCATAGGGACTGCCACATATTTTTCAGAATTTGTCTCAAACACTCAGAGGACGTCATCCATGCGGAGCCACCATGCACTTTTGGAACAGGACACACCAACGTCATCCGCGCAGATCAGACCTCAATTTCCAGCAGCGCTCCTATTAGAATACCGTTCCATTTTAAGTGGCCGGTAAATAATATTTTTTTCATAAATACTAATGTTAGACAAGGAAATATAAATGTTATGTTACTCTATCATTCTTGCATACACTTTTTAATCCAGGTTTTACCTCTATAACAGGGAACATTTTCGCTGATCATTGAAGCATGGAACGCAGAAACCCCTACAGAATACACTGGTAAGGTGTTGTTGCGGTAGGCTTAGTATAACATTTTTTTAACAGCCTACCTGTTACTTTCAAACGTTCAGTATGCTAATAGGCTATTACAATACTGTTTTTCTTATATTTTTTCAGACAACCAAAACAACCTGGTCAGCCGCTTGGCTACCAGAAGAAGACTGGCCATAGGCGAGGACTGGTCTCAAGACGTCCACTTCGGAGAGCAGAGCGAGCTGCGCTACTCCTATCACGTATTCTGTGACGAGTACTACTTTGGCGACAGCTGCGCCGAATACTGCAGACCCCGCGACGACACTCTGGGCCACTACACCTGTGACGTGGAGGGGAACAAACAATGTCTGGAGGGCTGGAAGGGCAACTACTGTTCTGATCGTAAGTTCAATTTACTTGGTTAAAATCAATGACTTTAGGCTACATTACTGTCCAGATTCTAGATTCTGATTCTATCAACCAGGTTGTCTCAGTCTGCACTGTATAGGCCTATTGAAAATAGACTGCACAGTGCACGTAATGATTAATTGATAAATGGGGCAAATGTTATTTTTGACATTCTCCTTAGTAAAAACAATTAATTCTATTTGAAGGTGTCACAAGGGCAGTATATAGACCTGAATGATTGGTGGCAATAATTTGTACATATGAGCCTACATATAATCACACCAACAATTAAGCATGTGCAACACATTTTAATTGTCAATTTTATGAAAATGTTTGTGCCAAGTTATTTCTAAAGTAAGATTACTCTTCTGCCTCAAGGATTTCAATTTAATCCCATAACCAGCCACTCTACTATTTTAGACAGGCATAATTGCATGAGCCTTAAAACTATGTACTTTTATCTCAGAAAGACTCCTGTAGTGTTGCTTTATAGACTTTATAGTAAGGAAGGCTTGTGGAGTTCGATCTGCCTTTTGTTCACCTATAACAAAGGGAGAAAGAACCATGACTCACCAGGGACACATGTTGGAGATGCTGTGTGTGTGTGAGTTGCGGGGTGTGCGTGAGGCAGAGGGCGAAAATAAAGTCCTGGCTTCTGTTCCTACGGTGGCGTGCTCACCAGCTGCTTGGTTTAATACTTAACAAACAGTGGGTGGGGGTGGGGGGGCTCAGACAGAGTTGGTGGGGGCGCATGCGTGCCCAACCTGCCCATTCATTGTAATCACCCCCTTCCCCCTCCCACCAGCCATCTGTTCGGCAGACTGCAGCGCGAGGCACGGCTACTGCGAGGCCCCTGGGGACTGCAAGTGCAGAATGGGTTGGCAGGGGCCCTCGTGCAACGAGTGTGTGCGCTACCCGGGCTGCCTCCATGGCACCTGCGTCCAGCCGTGGCAGTGTGACTGCAAGGAGGGCTGGGGCGGCCTCTTCTGCGACCAGGACCTCAACTACTGCACCAACCATCGGCCGTGTGCCAACCGTGCCACCTGCACCAACACAGGCCAGGGCAGCTACACCTGTATCTGCCGCCCGGGCTACGGTGGCACCAACTGTGAGCTGGAGACCAACGAGTGTGACAGCAACCCCTGCAAGAACGGAGGCAGCTGCAATGTGAGTAATATTGCAGCTTACAGGAAATAGGGGTAGTTAAATATTGGCTAAGATTTTTTTTATATATGTTCAATTGGTTGTTATTAAACAATATTTTTTATTTTAATTTGACATGCCATGTTATATTGTTTTTTCTTAATTGTCCATTTGAAGGTAAAATGGAAATGTGTCCAAGGTACAAACGCAGTGTAACATAACACATTACAGTAATAAACATGTTCAAATAAGACACAATGTCAGAAACATGATCAGTAATCATGGTTCATCTATGGATTGTAAAAAGCCAAAGCTCAGTCAATTCTCTCAACATTATCAAAAATACTCTAATGACAGTCATCTCTCTCTTTAGGACCTGGAGAATGACTACTCATGCACCTGCCCCCAGGGCTTCTATGGGAAGAACTGTGAGATCATCGCCATGACGTGTGCCGATGGGCCCTGTTTCAATGGAGGCACCTGCATGGAGATGCTGACGGGCGGCTATACTTGCCGTTGCCCTCCCTCCTACACTGGCTCCAACTGCGAGAAGAAACTGGACCGCTGCAGCAACAGCCCCTGTCTAAATGGTGAGTCTGACTGCAGTGCATCAAGCTCAAATTGAAGTTTATAGTTTATTTGCAGTTACTAAAGTAGTACATACATTGGAACTCTTTGTTGGAGCGCTCTCACATATATAGTACAGTACATAGACATGTACAGTAAAGATAATAAAAAAATGTTTTCAGTCATACAGTATGTTGAAGTCGGAAGTGTACATACACCTTAGCAAAATACATTTAAACTCAGTCTTTCACAATTCCTGACATTTAATCCTAGTAAAATTTAATTTTAAGAATGTGAAATGTCAGAATAATAGTAGAGAGAATAATTTATTTCAGCTTTTATTTCTTTTCATCACATTCCCAGTGGGTCAGAAGTTACATACACTCAATTAGTATTTGGTAGCATTGCCTTTAAATTGTTTAACTTGGGTCAAACGTTCCGGGTAGCCTTCCACAAGCTTCCCACAATAAGTTGGGTGAATCTTGGCCCATTCCTCCTGACAGAGCTGGTGTAACTGAGTCAGGTTTGTAGGCCTCCTTGCTCGCACACGCTTTTTCAGTTGTGCCCAAACATTTTCTATAAGATTGAGGTCAGGGCTTTGTGATGGCCACTCCAATACCTTGACTTTGTTGTCCTTAAGCCATTTTGCCACAACTTTGGAAGTATGCTTGGGGTCATTGTCCATTTGGAAGACCCATTTGTGACCAAGCTTTAACTTCCTGATTGATGTCTTGAGTTGTTGCTTCAATATATCCACATACTTTTCCTGTATCATGATGCTATCTATTTTGTGAAGTGCACCAGTCCCTCCTGCAGCAAAGTACCGCCACAACATGATGCTGCCGTCCCCGCACTTCACGGTTGGGATGGTGTTCCTCAGCTTGCAAGCCTCCCCCTTTTTCCTCCAAACATAACGATGGTCATTATGGCCAAACAGTTCTATTTTTGTTTCATCAGACCAGAGGACATTTCTCCAAAAAGCACAATCTTTGTCCCCATGTGCAGTTGCAAACCGTAGTCTGGCTTTTTTATGGCGGTTTTGGAGCAGTGGCTTCTTCCTTGCTGAGTGGCCTTTCAGGTTATGTCGATATAGGACTTGTTTTACTGTGGATATAGATACTTTTGTACATCTTCACAAGGTCCTTTGCTGTTGTTCTGGGATTGATTTGCACTTTTCGCACCAAAGTACATTCATCTCTAGGAGACAGAACGCGTCTCCCTCCTGAGCGGTATGACGGCTGCGTGGTCCCGTGTTTATACTTGCGTACTATTGTTTGTACAGATGAACATGGTACCTTCAGGCGTTTGGAAATTGCTCCCAAGTATGAACTAGACTTGTGGAGGTCCCCCAAATTTTTTTCAGAGGTTTTATTTGATTTATTTTGATTTTCCCATGATGTCATTCAAAGAGGCACTGAGTTTGAAGGTAGGCCTTGAAATACATCCACAGCTACACCTCCAATTGACTCAAATTATGTCAATTAGCCTATCAGAAGCTTTTAAAGCCATGACATAATTCTCTGGAATTTTCCAAGCTGTTTAAAGGCACAGTCAACTTAGTGTATGTAAACTTCTGACACACTGGAATTGTGATACAATGAAATAATCTGTCTGTAAACAATTGTTGGAAAAATAGATGTCCTAACCGACTTGCCAAAACTATAGTTTGTTAACAAGAAATTTGTGGAGTGGTTGAAAAATGAGTATTAACGACTCCAACCTAAGTGTATGTAAACTTCCAAAAGTAGGAGAAAAACAGCAGCCAGGTTGCTTGGTTTTAAAGGCGGATTGCACTGGGATTAAAGCTATTCTTTAACCTGGTAGTGGAGGTCTTGATGCTCTTGTAACCCGCCCAGATGGTAGCTGGGAGAACAGTGCACTTGCAGGGTGGCTTATGTCTTTTGGGCCCTAGTAAGGGATCTGTCTGCGTAGATGGCCTCAACAAAGCGGAGGGTAGTGCCAATGACTTTCTCTGCAGTGTGTGCTACCCTCTGAAACCTTTTGCAGTCTTGTGCATTGGTGTTTCTTTACCACACTTTGATGGATCCAGTCAGGATGCTCTCTACTGTGCATTGGTAGAAGTTGACTGTACTCATGCCAAACTTCTTCAGTAGCCTCAGGAAATAGTTGCATTCTGATCACAGCATTTGTGTTGGCTGGCCATATCATATCGAATGAGATAGTAATGCCAAGGAATTTAAAACAGTCCACCAGCTCCCCAAAAAAGTGGAAACAGGTGAAAGTGGATGGAGAGGAGCTTGCCTTGGTTCTGGCAACATCTAGTGGTTGAAGTACACACCTGCACTTGCTTGAAGTACTTGATAATGAATGAATTAATACAGTTTTCAGGGTATATCAATTCATGATATCATGAAGTGCAAACAGTGTGATATTCCATGTACCACATCTTGTGCTACTTCAGAATGTGGTAGGCTGCAGTGTACTAAGTGGCGCCGTGTGATATTTTGTCTTCTAGGTGGTGAGTGTCTAGACCTGGGTCAAAGCGTTCTGTGCCGCTGCCACTCTGGCTTTACCGGCGCCAACTGCCAGGTCAACATAGACAACTGTGCTTCAGCGCCGTGCCAGAACGCCGGCACCTGCCAGGACGGCATGGACGACTACACCTGCTCATGCACGCTGGGCTACGCCGGCAAGAACTGTAGCCTGCGCTCAGATGCTTGCGGCCGCGGTGCCAGCGCCCAGCCCTGCCAGAATGGCGGCACCTGCTTCACCCACTTCACGGGGCCCGTGTGCCAGTGCCCGCCGGGTTTTATGGGACCCAGCTGCGAGTTCACGCTGCAGCCCAGCTTCCATCCTGCCCCCCAACTGACCAATAAACCTTCCTCCACTGCCCTCGCAGCCTCCTGCATCCTGGCGTTACTCGCCCTTGGCCTGGTGACGGGCATCGTGGTGCTGCGGCGGCGCCGGCTGAGTGGCAGGAAGCAGCTGAACGACACGGCGGTGTTCAACGACCTGAAGACAGGGATTAACCGCTTCCCCAGCGAGAGAGAGGCTTTCATGGCGGCTAGCGGCCTGTTCAAGATCAGCAACAGCGACCCACGCCACAGCATGGCATCACTTGCATCGCTGAGACCCTCAGACGACAGGACGGGCCGGGGACTTGGGGGGGAGCGCCACTCATTCTCCCCTGGACAGGACTACCTCTGGAGGGGGGACAGCGGGACTGGGCTGAGATGAGCCACTGGCCTGGACCCAAGATGGACAGAAAAAGGAGACTGGACAGCCAAACACCTGGGAAGGGAGGGAGAGACAAAAACTGGGAGGAAGAACAGGTGATCATTAGCACTTATTTTTCTCTCTTTTTGAAATGTTAAGTGAATGAAGAAAAATACAAACTGTATGAATGGTTGGAAATTATTCCTCTCATTCTGAAAATGTTAATGTTACACATTTTGACAACAAAGAA
Source organism: Brachymystax lenok tsinlingensis (assembly GCA_030435695.1). Classification (NCBI taxonomy): domain Eukaryota; kingdom Metazoa; phylum Chordata; class Actinopteri; order Salmoniformes; family Salmonidae; genus Brachymystax; species Brachymystax lenok. The sequence continues at coordinate 41,627,870 of CM059795.1, read as the reverse complement.
AAAACATGTTGGAAAACAACCTTGTATCGTGAAGAAGAACAGTAAATGACCTCTTGAAGTATGGGAACTTTAGGAAATCTCCTTCAGAGTAAGGTCTTCCATGTCAAATAACCCAAAGAGACAACTATCAATACCACGACTACTTACGATGGACACTGACCTATCATTGCACTTGCTCCAACACAGTAATATTGACCAAATGACTCTGGAAGAACCATTTAAACCAAATACAGGAAGACCTGATTCTCTGACCTGTACCTTTTTGGAAGACAATAGACTGTTATCAATGACCTTCCAGGAGATGAATATATTTGCTGTATTGACTTTTGCCATTGTTTTTGTTTGTAAGCTCATTTCACCAGAACTCTGATATTAGCAATTCCAAAAGATAAAACATATATTTTTCGTTTTAAAATTAACTATTTTGTCAAACATACAATTTCTTAAGATGAAACTATCAGTCGTTATACCATCATTTTATTTATGTTATTTATTTATTAAACTCAGCAAAAAAAGAAATGTCCCTTTCTCAGGACCCTGTCTTTCAATGATAATTCGAAAAAATCCCCAAAACTTCACAGCTCTTCATTGTAAAGGGTTTAAACACTGTTTCCCATGCTTGTTCAATGAACCATAAACAGTTAATCAACATGCACCTGTGGAACGTTAAGACACTAACAGCTTACAGACGGTAGGCAATTAAGGTCATAGTTATGAAAACTTAGGACACTAAAGAGGCCTTTCTACTGACTCTGAAAAACACCAAAAGAATAATGCCCAGGGTCCCTGCTCATCTGTGTGAACGTGCCTTAGGCATTCTGCAAGGAGGCATGAGGACTGCAGATGTGGCCAGGGTAATAAATGGCAATGTCCGTATTGTGAGACACCTTAGACAGGGAGACAGGACGGACAGCTGATCATCCTCGCAGTGGCAGACCACTTGTAACACCTGCGCAGGATCGGTACATCCGAACATCACACCTGCGGGACACGTACAGGATGGCAACAACAGCTGCCCGTGTTACACCAGGAACGCACCATCCCTCCATCAGTGCTCAGACTGTCCGCAATAGCCTGAGAGAGGCTGGTCTGAGGGATTGTAGGCCTGTTGTAAGGCAGGTCCTCACCAGACATCACCGGCAACAATGTCGCCTATGGGCACAAACCAACCGTCGCTGGACCAGACAGGACTGGCAAAAAGTGCTCTTCACTGACGAGTCACGGTTTTGTCTCACCAGGGGTGATGTTCGGATTCGCATTTATCATCGAAGGAATGAGCGTTACACCGAGGCCTGTACTCTGGAGCGGGATCAATTTGGAAGTGGGGGGTCCGTCATGGTCTGGGGCGGTGTGTCACAGCATCGTCGGACTGAGCTTGTTGTCATTGGAGGCAATCTCAACGCTGTGCGTTACAGGGAAGACATCCTCCTCCCTCATGTGGTACCCTTCCTGCAGGCTCATCCTGACATGACCCTCCAGCATGACAATGCCACCAGCCATACTGCTCGTTCTGTGCGTGATTTCCTGCAAGACCGGAATGTCAGTGTTCTGCCATGGCCAGCGAAGAGCCCGGATCTCAATCCCATTGAGCACGTCTGGGACCTGTTGGATCGGAGGGTTGAGGGCTAGGGCCATTCCCCCCCAGAAATGTCAGGGAACTTGCAGGTGCCTTGGTGGAAGAGTGGGGTAACACTCACAGGAAGAACTGGCAAATCTGGTGCAGGAGGAGATGCACTGCAGTACTTAATGCAGCTGGTGGCCACCCCCCCACCCCCTTTTGTTCAGGGACACATTCAATTTCTGTTAGTCATATGTCTGTGGAACTTGTTCAGTTTGTCTCAGTTGTTGAATCTTGTTATGTTCATACAAATATTTACACATGTTAAGTTTGCTGAAAATAAACACGGTTGACAGTGAGAGGACGTTTCTTTTTTTGCTGAGTGTATATGTAAAATGTTTTCCTTTATTGTCACACATTCAGAGATATATTTATGTGATCCTAAATAAACAACTTGTTCTACATCTTTGTTATTCTGTGTATTCTAAATACACCAGGAATATCCAGGGGGAAATTATTTATGACCTGAAATCAATGAACATGTGACTTTGATACACAGATCATGAGTATTGCTGTTTCTGAAGAACAGCCAGTGTAATTTTCTGTTCATGCCAAAGTTAGTTTTGTCAGGCATTTGCTAAAAAAAAAGATTGTTTTAAGTTTTTTGTTGCTGTAAGTGTTTGATGTGTTCAATAAAAACTATAAAATCATCAGCTTTTGTCACCTATCAATTATCAACATATAGCAAGTTGGCCCTATGATAGACAAAGGTATAAATGTCGTTCAATTCAAATGTTGTTTACATATGCGTATTTGGCTGGGTAAGACGATTGGTATAAAATGTGAGAAGAAACCTGCCATTGCACAATGCGCGCAAGATAGGCCTACCCAATTAGCAAAATTATTTGAACGCTTGCTCAAACACGTTTCTATATTTTTTTTCTCACCAGAATCTGTCCCAATTTTTGTCTATGTTGGCTTACCAACCAACAATGTTTCGGTCACTTTTTACTATGCGCTTTTTTTCCGTGAGCTTCCGCAGGAAAGAGGTGAAACTAGAACCCGGAGACTGCTTTAGGTTTGCTACATTCAATGTTGTCAAATCCACAATGACATTCTCGCTTCAACCCACACAGTGTTTCAAGCTCCCATTTGCTTGGGAACCAGTCAGACCAGACATGGCAGCGGACAGGGTCGGACGGATGCGAGCAGATGAAGTCCACTCATCAGATTTGGGAACGTCTCGGGAACACGGAGTCAACCTTCAGAAGAGACAAGCTCGAGTGACTGTGAAATACAACAGAAAAGAGCTACAGAGACGACTAGACGTGGAGAAATGGATAGATGACTGCTTGGAGGAGCTCTATTTGGGCAAAGTGAGTGCCGTCATAGCCTATGGACCATAATAATGGTCACCACACAAGTGTCATGTAAGTGCTCAGGCAATAGGTTTCAGACTGTAAAGAGATTTTGGGTATCATGGCAAGTTAACTTTCTAATCAAGCAATATTATCTGAAAGTTTCCCATCCTTTAAGAATGAGAACTTTGCTCTTTCACCTTTGCCTAAATCAATAGAATTTGATTTTAAAAAATGGTTCACTTTATGTTTAAAAACAAGGCTTTGAGTTGGATATTCATATAAAAAGGGCTGGGTTTGTGCTCTGTAAAGACACACAGTACATAACACATGGATCTCAACATTAAACTTGTACTTTTCGCAGCACTGAGGGTATTACAGGGCTTTATAACCCATGTCTAACAGGCAGACAAATGAACACTCCTTTGAGACACAAACAATGTAGAATAACTACTGCAGTAGATTCCAACACAATAACTTGCACTTGAAATTACAGAGGCATTTCTTAACCAGCTGTTCTGCGTAGTCCTTAACAGGACTAAGCAGACTTGCACATTGTTGTGGGCGTGGTATATGAGATGTATATACAAGGTGTATACAATATGTATGTTATGAGAGGGCACAGTGCCCATATAGGACTGGAGAAGATGCAAGGTGCACTGTGGACTAAGGCTCTGTCCAAAAGGGCACCCTATTCCCTATAGTTCAGTACTTTTGACCAGGGATCTATGGGTAGTGCACTAGGGAAAAACGTGCCATGTCAGATGTAGCCTTGAGCCACTACTGTAGCAGCAGCCTCCTGACAGAAACACATGTACAGTTGAAGTCGGAAGTTTACATACACCTTAGCCAAATACATTTAAACTCAGTTTTTCACAATTCCTGACATTTAATCCTAGTAAAGATTCCCTGTCTTAGGTCAGTTAGTATCATCACTTTATTTTAAGAATGTGAAATGTCAGAATAATAGTAGAGAGAATGATTTATTTCAGCTTTTGTTTCTTTCATCACATTCCCAGTGGGTCAGAAGTTACATACACTCAATTAGTATTTGGTAGCATTGCCTTTAAATTGTTTAACTTGGGTCAAAAGAAGCCTTCCACAAGCTTCCCACAATAAATTGGGTGAATTTTGGCCCATGCCTCCTGACAGAGCTGGTGTAACTGAGTCAGGTTTGTAGGTCTCCTTGCTCGCACACGCTTTTTCAGTTCTGCCCAAACATTTTCTATAAGATTGAGGTCAGGGCTTTGTGATGGCCACTCCAATACCTTTGTTGTCCTTAAGCCATTTTGCCACAACTTTGGAAGTATGCTTGGGGTCATTGTCCATTTGGAAGACCCATTTGTGACCAATCTTCAACTTCCTGACTGATGTCTTGAGATGTTGCTTCAATATATCCACATACCTTTCCTGTATCATGATGCTATCTATTTTGTGAAGTGCACCAGTCCCTCCTGCAGCAAAGTACCGCCACAACATGATGCTGCCGTCCCCGCACTTCACGGTTGGGATGGTGTTCCTCAGCTTGCAAGCCTCCCCCTTTTTCCTCCAAACATAACGATGGTCATTATGGCCAAACAGTTCTATTTTTGTTTCATCAGACCAGAGGACATTTCTCCAAAAAGTACGATCTTTGTCCCCATGTGCAGTTGCAAACCATAGTCTGGCTTTTTTATGGCGGTTTTGGAGCAGTGGCTTCTTCCTTGCTGAGCGGCCTTTCAGGTTATGTTGATATAGGACTCATTTTACTGTGGATATAGATACTTCTGCACCTGTTTCCACCAGCATCTTCACAAGGTCCTTTGCTGTTGTTCTGGGATTGATTTGCACTTTTCGCCTCAAAGTACGTTCATCTCTAGGAGACAGAAGACGTCTCCTTCCTGAGCGGTATGACGGCTGCGTGGTCCCATGGTGTTTATACTTGCGTACTATTGTTTGTACAGATGAATGTGGTACCTTCAGGCGTTTGGAAATTGTTTCCAAGGATGAACCAGACTTGTGGAGGTCTCCAAATGTTTTCTGAGGTCTTGGCTGATTTCTTTTGATTTCCCCATGATGTCAAGCAAAGAGGCACTGAGCTTGAAGATAGGCCTTGAAATACATCCACAGGTACACCTCCAATTGACTCAAATGATGTCAATAAGCCTATCAGAAGCTTTACATCATTTTCTAGAATTTTCCAAGCTGTTTAAAGGCACAGTCAACTTCTGATCCACTGGAATTGTGATACAGTGATTATAAGTGAAATAATCTGTCTGTAAACAATTGTTTGAAAAATGACTTGTGTCGTGCAGAAAGTAGATGTCCTAACCAACTTGCCAAAACTATAGTTTGTTAACAAGAAATTTGTGGAGTGGTTGAAAAACTAGTTTTAATGACTCCAACCTAAGTGTATGTTAACATCGGACTTCAACTGTATACATGGTGGCTGGGGGATGCTAACTCACTGCCTTACATGGCCACTTGGAAAAGGGGAACGGAACAGAATCGGAACTTCATCCCTCATTCCCTCCCTTACAGAGAGGGAATGAGGGATGAAGGATGAGAAACAGGCAGAGAACGTACAGAGGATGAGGTTAATACTCCTTAAGGTAGGGTAAACATACTGCAGCTGGCCATGTGACATCACTAGCCAGATGTTCTGCTCTCCTGTGATGTTTTGGGTTTGGGGATACAGGTGTCCTAGTGGCAGGGAGCCTAGCGGTAAAGAGCGTTGGGCCAGTAACCGAAAAGTTTCTGTTTCAAATTCCTAAGCCAACTAGGTGAAACATCTGTCAATGTGCCCTTGAGGAAGGCACTTAACCCTAATTGCTCCTGTAAGTCGCTCTGGGTAAAAGCGTCTGCTAAATTATTAAAATGTCAAATTGTAACATTCTGCTCTGTGTTCTTGTCTGCATCTGAAATGTCACCCTATTTCTTATGTAGTGCACTACTTTTGACCAGAGCTCCATGGTCAAAAGTAATGCACTATATAGGGAGTAGGCTGCAATTTTGGACACACACCTTGTAACAATACTGCATTGACATTGGCACTAAGACCACACTCAACGAGCTGTATAAGGCCATAAGCAAACAAGAAAATGCTCATCCAGAAGCGGCTCTCCTAGTGGCCGGGGACTTTAATGCAGGCAAACTTAAATCAGTTTTATCAAATTTCTACCAGCATGTCACATGTATAACCAGAGGGAAAAAAAATCTAGACCACCTTTACTCCACACACAGAGACACGTACAAAGCTCAGATTTAGGAAAATCTGGAAAATATTCTATCCTCATGATTCCTGCTTACAAGCAAAAACTAAAGCAGGAAGTATCAGTGACTCGCTCAATACGGAAGTGGTCAGATGATGCGGATGCTACGCTACAGGACTGTTTTGCTAGCACAGACTGGAATATGTTCCACGAGGAAAGCAATACTGAAGCATGCATGAGAGCACCAGCTGTTCCAGACGACTGTGTGCAAGACCTTTAAACAGGTAAACATTTGCGGGGCCAGACAGATTACCAGGATGTGTACTCAGAGCATGTGCGGACCAACTGGCAAGTGTCTTCAATGACATTTTCAACCCCTCCCTGACCGAGTCTGTAACACCTACATGTTTCAAGCAGACCACAATAGTCCCTGTGCCCAAGAAAGCGAAGGTAACCTGCCTAAATGACTACCACCCCGTAGCACTCAAGTCGGTAGCCATGTAATGCTTTCAAAGGCTGGTCATGGCTCACATCAACACCATCCTCCCGGAAACCCTAGACCCACTCCAATTTGCATACCGCCCCAACAGATCCACAGATGTCGCAATCTCAATCGCACTCCACACTGCCCTTTCCCACCTGGACAAAAGGAACACCTATGTGAGAATGCTGTTCATTGACTATAGCTCAGCGTTCAACACCATAGCACCCATGAAGCTCATCACTAAGCTAAGGACCCTGGGACTAAACACCTCCCTCTGCAACTGGATGCTGGACTTCCTGACGGGCCGCCCCCCAGGTGCTAAGGGTAGGCAACAACACATCTGCCACGCTGATCCTCAACACCAGGGCCCCTCAGGGGTGCGTCCATAGTCCCCTCCTGTACTCCCTGTTCATCCAGTACTGTGTGGCCACAACGGTGGTAGGCCTGATCACCGACAACGATGAGACCTGGCAGTGTGTTGCCAGGACAACAACCTCTCCCTCAACATGAGCAAGACAAATGAGATGATTGTGGACTCTAGGAAAAGGAGGGATGAACATGCCCCCATTCACATCGACAGGGCTGTAGTGGAGCGGTTCGAGAGTTTCAAGTTCCTTGGTGTCCACATCACCAACAAACTTTCATGGTCCATACACACCAAGAAGAAGAGGGCAAGAAAATGCCTTTTCCACCTCTGGAGACTGAAAAGATTTGGCATGGGTCCAGCCACCCAGAAGTTGAACAGGTACCAGAACAGCAGTTCGATTATTCAGACTACAGAGGAGTTGTGTGGAGAAGAGGCTGATCTTCAACTGGTCTGGAACAACAGAGCTCTGTTCTGTCTGGCTTGGCCACTGATACAGTTTGGAGAGTTGGATACATGGACATTGCTATTATTACTTTTCTACTCTGATAATATACAGTATACATGTGTGTGCGTTTTTTAATATATGCGTGTGTTTTGCAGGAGGATGACATGCCAGATGAAGTAAACATTGATCATCTGCTAGACCTGGCTAGCAATGAGGAGCGAGTGAAAAAGTTAAAGGTAGGTCCTGCCCACCCAAAGTTGTTCTGATCATGGACTCAGACCAACCAGACTTTGCCAGATAATTTTACTGCTGGAATTTTGATACAAGGAATTCTCTCTTCTCTAAACTCTGTTCATTATCAGGAGATCCTTCAGACATGCAGTAACAACACAGAGGTATGTTTCACCCTAATGTTTTATGATATGGAATAATCATGCATTAAGTCATACCTTTTTATTTAGTCTGTACACACACACACACACACACACACACACACACACACACACACACACACACACACACACACACACACACACACACACACACACACACACACACACACACACACACACACACACACACACACACACACACACACACACACACAGGAAGGAGGTGTCAGACACACACACACATAAACACACTGTATAGACCTCAGATAGGAGGCAGCAGTGTCTGACACCTCCTTCCACTGTCACTCCACATGCCTTACAATGACCGTCTGTCCTAGCCTTCTCTCTCTCTTCCCTATTTCTTCTCTTCTCTTTTTCCCTCTGTTCCCTGCTGTAACAAATAACCTATTTTGACAAAGGACAGGGCCCACACTGGCCTGCTCAGGCCAAAACACGCATGCGCGTGCACCACAGCATGTGAGCACAATTGAACTGTTGGAAATCCCGCTCATCACTCATGGAGTGGTGCTTCTGGCGCTCCATGTCCTTTCCTACCGTTCAGCTAAAAACCGCTCCACACTCACAGGAAAAAAACCTCCTGCTCCAAATTCACTACATTCATTAAAATCACAATTAAACCAACACCCATCTATTTGTGTGACTATCTGGACCTACCAATTGTTTTTTAAGTATTGAAATCAAACAATATGGATTTGAATGAAAAGTATTTGAACAAACATGAAAAGGTGAATGTAAGAAGCGAACATAGTTTCAAATAGGCTACATGTCTTATTAAGGAGCATATAAACACTAAATAGGTCAGGAGCCAGGCAGGGAGCCTAAGAAGGAACGAAGATGAATAATTTAGGCTATATTATTTCAATTTATTCAAGGCTATAGCCTACAAAGAAATACATTGTGAAGCATTTGCAAGTGCGACACAATAGGCTGTTAAGGACGTAAAACGCTCAGCATTTTAACAACATTTTGTTGTATTAAATCATTATAGTCTTTAAGTTATGTATATATGCTGTGACTTAAATACAAATTAAATAAAAAATGCCTTCGAATTTTTTCTTTTTATTCGTTTTTAGAAACATTAGGCCAGTCTGTGGCTTCAGGCTCATGCGATGGTGCTTGGAGAGCCTGCCAGCAGTAGAGAATATCCTCTCAACACTTGCAGAACTACTGGGGATGCTAAACACCCCTTTTGCCACTCTTGCCAGGTTGGGTAGAGAGTTTTTTTTTTAATAGATAGGTAGGCCTAAAAGTTTTTAGGCAAAATAACCCAATCAAAACTGAAAGCTCCTTGAAAGTAGGGTAAGGGTTAGGGCATACCAGGCCTAATGGGCCAAAATGAATTATGGCCTATTATATAGATAATAGAACAAAAATGAATTAAACGTTTAAGAGATCCGAGTTTTGTTTATAAATACTTTGCTACAAAGACACATAGTTATCTACCCACCTCGTTCCTTTCTTTTAGCATATAAGTACTTAGTAAGTACACAATCATGCTTTTGGGATAAGTGTCTTATCAGATTCCACAATGATTCTTTAGTTGTGGACACTACATCACCATACTCCCTCTCCAGCTCTTGGTTCTCATTATTGTAAGTCACCTTGATTTAGCACCTTGATTTAGCACATGCCTTTGTAGTCTACGACAACACGCACACACCTATGTTCACAACGTTGACAACAGCAAACCGCTTGCCCACACAACGCCATACATGTGATCTGCGGTTGTGAGGCCAGTTGGACATACTGCGAAATTATCTAAAACAACGTTGGAGGTGGCTTATAGCAAAGAAATTAACATGACTATTTCTGGCAACACCTCTGGTGGACATTCCTGCAGTCAGCATGCTAATTGCACACTTCATCAAAACTTGAGTCATCTGTGGCATTTTAGAGTGGCCTTTTAGTGTCCCCAGCACAAGGTGCACCTGTGTAATGTCATGCTTTTTAATCAGCTGCTTGATATGCCACACCTGTCAGGTGGATGGATTATCTTGGCAAGGAGAAACGCTCACTAACAGGGATGTAAACAAATTTGTGCACAATATTTGAGAGAAATAAGCTTTTTGTGCATATGGATAATTTCTGGGATCTTTTATTTCAGCTCATGAAAATGGGACCAACACTTTACATGTTGCATTTCTATTTTTGTTCAGTTTATCAGAACTCAGGATAAGACCCAGACTGCTGGAGTCACAGATGTTTATTGACCCAAACAGGGGGCAGGCAAAGGACAGGTCAAAGGCAGGCAGAGGTCCGTAATCCAGGGCAGACTCAATAAGGTACAGAACAGCAAGCAGGCTCGAGGTTTATGACAGTCAGAGGTTCGTAAACGGGTCAGATTCAGGCAGGTACAGAATGGCAAGCAGGCTCGGGATCAGGGTAGGCAGAATGGTCAGAACCGGGGGAAACTAGGAAACATAACTTGAGAAAGCAGGGAGACGGGAAACACGCTGGTAAGACCTGACAAGACAAGACGAACTGTCAACAGACAAACAGAGAACACAGGTATAAATACACTGTGGATAATGAGGAAGATGGGTGACACCTGGAGGGGGGTGGAGATGAGCACAAAGACCGGTGAAACAGATCAAGGTGTGACACAGTGTATGTATCTAATGTGAAAGGGAAAAATACAAAACATTACTTATCACAGGAGGTTGGTGGCGCCTTAATTGGGCAGGACAGGCTTGTGGTAATGGCTGGAGTGGAATAGGTGGAATGCTGTCAAATACATCAAACACGTGTTTGATGCCAGACATAAAAACTATGAAATAACACATATGGAATCATGTAGTAACCAAGAAAGTGTTAAACAAATCAAAATATATTTTAGATTCTTCAAAGTAGCCTTGATGACAGCTTTGCACACTCTTGGAATTATTTCAACCAGCTTCAGGATGTAGTCACCTTAATGCATTTCAATTAACAGGTGTGCCTTGTTAAAAGTTAATTAGTGGAATTTCTTTCCTTCTTAATGCGTTTGAGCCAATCAGTTGTGTTGTGTCAAGGTAGGGGTGGTACACAGAAGATAGCCCTATTTGGTATAAGACCAAGTCCATTTATGACAAGAACACCTCAAATAAGCAAAGAGAGTAATAACAGTCCATCATTACTTGAAGACATGAAGGTCAGTCAATCCGGAAAACTTGAAGAACTTCGAACGTTTCTTCAAGTGCAGTCACAAAAACCTTCAAGCGCTGTGATGAAACTGGCACTCATGAGGACCGTCACAGGACCAAGACGGAGAGTGATGGTGGTGCATCAAATGACCTGGCCTCCACAATCACCCGACCTCAACCCAATTGAGATGGTTTGGGATGAGTTGGACAGCAGAGTGAAGGAAAAGCTGCCAACAAGTGCTCAGCATATGTGGGAACTACTTCAAGACTATTGGAAAAGCATTTCTCATGAAGCTGTTTGAGAGACTGCCATGAGTGTATAAAGCTGTCATCAAGGCAAAGGGTGGCTACTTTGAAGAATCTAAAATATATTTAGATTTGTTTAACATTTTTTGGGTTACTACACGATTCCATATGGATTCTTTCATAGTTTTGATGTCTTCACTATTATTCTACAGTGTAGAAAATAGTAAAAATAAAGAAAAACCCTTAAATGAGTAGGTGTGTCCAAACTTTTGACTGGTACTGTACATGATGCTACTATATTTCCTTCCGTGCCAGGCCTTCATCGGAGAGCTGTTGGTCAAGCTGGAGGGCCTTCACAAGCAGGAGGAGCTGGCTACCGAGGGCATCGAACACCCCTCCCTCTACAACCACGCCCAGCACCGCCATGAGCCCTACCACTTTAACAGACCCCACTGGCCCCGAACCCACACCCACCAGACCCCCTGAGCTCACCAAACCCCTGACATATGACCACTGACTAGGGTCGTATAACTCTGAAAATGTTCTCAAAATTCCCACGTTTTCCATAAATTCTGGTTGGAGAATTTCTGGAATCAGGAGGGAATAAGCAGGGAGGAAATCTTCCAAGTATTCCCAGGAATCCTACAATCGGGATTTCTAGAAAACCTGGGAATTTTGGGAATGTTTCCGTAATGTTTCCCAGTCACCACATTTCATCCCAGTCATCTTGGCAGTGATGACCCCCAACCAGTTTGTCCTTTTGTTTGCACTGCCAACTTTATTTTTGAGTGATTTTAAATGAATTCATCATATTGAAATGGAGGTAAATAAAACATATGTCAATCACTACAGGGCCTGTATTGTCGTTGTTGTTGTCATTCACAAAGACTCTGTAGATGGGCTGCTTAGACACGGTTTTAAAAGAACAGCATGTCTAGCCTGGTCCCAGGGCCTGAATTCAGTAGCATTGCTGATCTTGGATATGTTTTGCCATTTAGATCATAATGAAGAAGATTATATAGAGAGAGGGACTTAATCCTAGATCAACACTCTTACTCTGGGACGCTTTATGAATACGGGGCTGGAGATCTGTATGTGCTTTAGGCAACTCCTCTTTCTATGGTTGTCATGATTCACATGCACTGTTCTAGGCAGTTTATCTTCAGCTCAAGTTCAAAAAGAGGCGACAGTGTTACTACTCTGGGCTTGCATGTGACGTAATAAGGTAAGGTACTGTAATAAGGTCCGTGATGCTGGTAGGCAGAGTCAGGCGCAGGACAACAAAATGAGTGTTCATAAAGTTTACTCACAAAATATTACAAACGAGTGATAAAATAACACTCAAAACACGGAAACCAAATACAACAAAACAATCACACACAAAAACATGGGGGGAAACAGAGGGTTAAATAAGGAACATGTAATCATGGGAATGTAAACCAGGTGTGTGAAAAAGGAAGACAAAACCAACAGAAATTTGAATAACGGATCGGTGGCGGCTAGAAAACCGGTGACGTCGACTGCCGAAGACCGCCCGAACAAGGAGAGGGACCGACTTCGGGCCGAAGTCGTGACACCTACAGTACGTCCTTCCTTCTTTTGTACAGGTTTGTTTGCATGACTGGCCAGGGCTGGGTCAGGCATGTAATCTTTAAGGGGGGAATTACTATGGAGGCAGATAGCTGCCAAAAGGTTTAACAAACTTATTGTCAGGATCATAAGAAAAGCCATGTGTGAAACATGAAACGTAAACATGAAATTTCATCTTTGAACAGATAATCACCATGTTACGATTACGGACAAATCATTTTGGCTTGAGCAAATCTTGTGTTGCAATTCTGACGTACAATATTACCTTTCAGAGTTTTGTCAGTTTAATCTCACCAACAAAAAAGAACGTACGCTAAACGGCCTGTGAGGAATGCTACTCGAACAAGCATAACACAGTATAAAAAAAAAACGGAAGTCAGTATCCTGCATGTTTTCAAGTTAAAAGTCTCCATTCTCTATTACTCCTCAGTTGAGTTTACTTCACATTTAGGTAGCTAATGTAATGGATTTGTTTGCCAGCATGAGTCTAGATAGCACTAGCTGCATTACACCTACAACAGTGAAGTTTCCATCTGTTAGGTGTATCTCTACAGCATGTGCATATCTCTGGGTGACGTGGACATCCCCATGCATGCACTTAATCAAAATATGACTAATTCAATATTGCACCATCCATTCTCTGGGCTCTGTCTGCAATCATAACCAGGATTATATACCAGGAATAATGAAACATAGAATAGATGTTTGGTAAATCTATGAATTATGTATGACCACTGGAGTCTTTGCCACTCAAAATATATTTTATAGAATATTTTGAAATGCATTTCATCACTCAAAATCTTGTCAAAACGTATTCTGCAGGAAACATAATTTGACATGATTTATATGAATCGAGTCATGAACATATGGACTTAACGTAGGGAGAGGTTAAACGTAGGCTAAGTCTGGCATAAGCTTATTCCCACACTTTAATAATTAATAATAATTCTGTTGCACTGGTCTTGGGTAGTCTCTGTATAGGCTATTCCCTCCATCGCGACACTGCTGCCCAGTTGAAGAGCTTGTGATCTCAATGCAGCACCATGCGCCTTTGGAAAAGCACCCCTCAGCCTCAGAAGATGCCCTTCTGGAGGCATGCATCCATTGAGTCATTATACCTAATGTAACCTAATGAATCACACTTTTTCCAGTATTTGGGAGCATGGACTCTAGGCCTTGTATTAGGCATTTTTGACTGTTGTGTTTGCGAATTCCACTCTGTATGTAGGCTGGTTATAGTCATTTGTGTTGCACAATCCCATCACACAGAGGCTAAAATCATTTCAATAAATGAGACAAAACTAAATATTGATTAAGGGTTTGGCTATAACCTGTCCTGAGCGATATAGCCAAGGGGTCCCAAATGGTCAAGAATATCTATAGCCTATTCTTATTGCCAGTACTGTTTTCCCTGTCAGCCACTGCACGTGCTTCTTCAACAATTTTGCTTAACATTTATTTAGAGACTATATTTAGAGGCCTGTGAGCTAGGGTCTCTTTTTAAGGGGAGCCCTATAATAGAAACAGTTATAAAACACAAATAGAGTTCTGAAATTATTCCGCAAGACACCAGTACCCAAAATGATAGCCTAAATTGCAATGCCTACAAGTTGAAGGCCTATTTCTTATTTGGATAGGCCTAACTAAACATTAAATTATTAAATTTGAGATAATTCTGAATACACATGAATTTCAATAAACAAATGGATAAGACTTTTCTTTTCTGCACTGTTGGAGCTATAAACACAAGCATTTCGCTACACCAGCAATAACAGCTGGGCGGCAGGTATCCTGGTGCTTAGAGCATTAGGCTAGTAACTGAAAGGTTGCTAGTTTGAATTCCTGAGCTGACAAGATAAAAAAATATGTTGTTATGCCCCTGAACAAGCTAGTTTAACCCACTGTTCCTAGGCCATCATTGTCAATACGAGTTTGTTCTTGACTGACTTGTCTAGTAAAATAAAAAATGTTAATAAAAAAAATATCCTCTGGGGTGTTGATGTTCTCCATAGCTAGAATTATTTTGCAGTGTATGGTGATCGAACAGGTTTCCTGTTATATTCAGAGGTGTAGGGAGGGTAAAGTCTGTGAATCCAAAAATAGTAATTATACATATGTTTATCAAAACATGCACACAACAACATTCATACCTGTGGTAAATGTGAATGAAAAAAACTGTTTTGATAATAGATAAGATTTGATTTGAACTCAGACAAACAACTGAATGGATGACGTACTGACTGAACTGAATGAAGGATTAATTAAATGTTCATATATGTTGGAATGACAAGTTGCACACATCATGCGTGCTCTGCACTTTATTTAGCTAGTATATAACTCTATGACTGCATGCCTCCAGAGGGACATCTTCTGAGGCTGAGGGGTGATTTTCTGAAGACGCATGGTGCTGCATGGAGATCACAAGCTCTTCAACTGGGCAGCAGTGTCACGATGGAGGGAATAGCCTATACGGAGACTACCCAAGACCACTGCAACAGAGTTTTTGTAAAGTGTGGGAATAAGCTTATGCCAGACTTAGCCTACGTTTAACCTCTCCCTTGTTCGTTTCAAAGTCCATATGTTCATGACCCGATTCATATAAATCATGTCAAATTATGTGTAATTCATGTTAACATGATAGGCTAAAGATCTTGATAATTTAGAATACACATTTTGAATACACATACATTTCAATAAACAATTGGATAAGACTGTTCTATTCTCTTTGATTTAGTTCCCATTGCAACTTTAGCTTCTATCTCAAGGCCATCAGACTGTTGAATAGCCATCACTAGCACCTTAGAGGCTGTTGCCCTATATACATAGACTTGAAATCACTGGCCACTTATATTTTGCATTACTCATCTCATATGTATGTACTTTATTCTATTCTATTCTACTGTATTTTAGTCTACGCCGCTCTGATATTTCTCATCCAAATATTTATATATTCTTAATTCCATTCCTTTACTTTAGATTTGTGTGTATTGTTGTGAAATTGTTAGATATTACTTGTTAGATATTACTGCACTGTTGGAGCTAGAAACACAAGCATTTCGCTACACCCACAAAAACATCTGCCAAACACGTGTGTATGTGACAAACGACTGAATGGATGACATACTGACTGACTTAACTGAATGAAGGATTAAGTAAATGTTCAAATATGTTGGAATGACAAGTTGCACACATCACGCATGCTTTGCACTTTATTTGGCTAGTAGGCAAATAGGCCTACATTAGGGTATATAACTCTATGACTGCCAATATTTAACCCTTTTATTTTAAACCTTTATTTATCTAGGCAATTCAGTTAACTTCTTAGGGAGCGGTGACGGTTTTGGAGAGTCTGGCGTGCCCAAAGTAAAATGCTTGCCACTCAGGCCCAGAAAATAGGATATGCACATAATTTGTACTATTGGATAGGAAACACTCTGAAGGTTCTAAGAGTGTTAAAATAATGTATGTGAGTATAACAGAACTGATATAGCAGGCGAAAACCCGAGGAAAATCCAGCCGTATTTGCAGTTTTTTTGTAGATTACCTTTTTCTCCAAGTTACCTATTGCATACAATGTTATGTAGGACTGAGACTGCAGTACCTAAGGCTTCCACTAGATGTCAACAGTCTTTATACAAAGACTGGAAGTTCTAGGAGTAAGCAGAACGGATAGGAAGAGGAAGTACTCAGGGGACCACTTTTGTTACAAACGTTTGACGCACGCGAGATTGTGAGCGCGCCCCAGTTTATTTTCCTTTCCTATTGTTCACGTTATCGTCCGGTTTAAATATTACAGTAAATATACATAAAAGGATACCTAAGGATACATTAAAAATGATGTTTGATTTGTTTGTATAAAGTTCATAGGTATAATTTGAACGTGTTCTCTTCACGGTTCAATGGGCGACTCAACTGTGGATTTTCTGATCATAACGCGCCAACCAAACGGAGATGTATGGATATAATAAATTACTTTTTCTAACAAAAGAACCATTGGATGTCTTCGTTGGACACTTGGGAAGCCCTCAGCAGAAGTTCTTTGAAAGGTAAGTGATATTTTTTAGCTCTTATAATGGGTTTTGTGTGACCCGCGCTGGATATGAATTTATGCTAATTTGGAAAATATGTGGGGTGCTATCCTCAAATAATCAAATGTTGTTCTTTAGCCGTAAAGCCTTTTTGAAATCTGTGATATTGCCAAGAAGCAGAGCTTTTGATGACTATGCAACACTTGTATATTGATGAATGTTTAATAATTCAACTTTTGGATTTGGCGCCTTACATTTCACCGGGTAGTGTCGGGAGTGGCCCGCTAGCACGCTGGTGCCCCCTAAGTAGTTTTTAATAACAAATTCTTATTTTCAGTGACAGCCTAGACCAGCCAAACCCTAACCCGGACAAAACTGGGCCAATTGTGCGCTGCCCTATGGGACTCCCAATCACGTGTACGGTTGTGATACAGCCTGGAATCGAACCAGGGTCTGTAGAGCTGCCTCTAGCACTGAAATGCAGGGCCTTGGACCACTGGACCACTCGGGAGCCCTCATAGTCCATATGTTCATGACCCGATTCATGTAAATCATGTAAAATGATTTTTAATTCATATGAACCTTTCCTCAGTGGTAGAAAAAGTACCTAATTGTCTTACTTGAGTAAAAGTAAAGATACCTTAATAGAAAATGACTGAAGTAAAAGTGAAAGTCACCCAGTAAAATACTACTTGAGTAAAAGTCTAAAGTATTTGGTTTAAAATATACTTAAGTATCAAAAGTAAATATAATTGCTCAAATATACTTAAGTATCAAAAGTAAAAGTATAAATAATAAAAAATTCCTTATATTAAGCAAACCATATTGCACCATTTTCTTGTTTTTTATTTATTTACAGCTAGCCAGGGGGCATGCTCCAACACTCAGACATCATTTACAAATGTAGCATGCATTTTGTGAGTCCGCCAGATCAGAGGCAGTAGGGATGACCAGGTATTTTCTCTTGATAAGTGTGTGAATTAGACAATTTTCCTGTCCTGCTAAACATTCAAAATGTAATGACTACTTTTGAGTGTCAGGGAAAATGTATGGAGTAAAAAGTACATACTTTTCTTTTGGAATGTAGTGAAGTAAAAGTAAAAGTTGTCAAAAATATAAATAGTAAAGTAAACTACAGATACCCCTCAAAACTACTTAAGTAGTACTTTCAAGTCATTGTACTTTACACCACTGCCCCTCCTACAGGATATGCTTTGGCAATATTTTGAGTGATGAAATACATTTAAAAATATTCTATAAAATATATTTTGAGTGGCAGACTCCAGTGGTCATACATAATTCATAGATTCACCAAACATCTATTATTATTCAATGTTTCATTATTCCTGGTATGTACAACTGGTTATGATTGCAGACAGTGCCCAGAGAATGGGATGGTGCAATATTGAGTTAGTCATATTTTGATAAGGTGCATGCATAGGGATGTCCACGTCACCCAGAGATATGCCCATGCTGTAGAGATACACCTAGCGGACTGAAACTTCACTGTTGTACGCTCAACCTTTTGGCAGGTATCTGGCTCCATAGACCAACTCCATATTAATGCCCATGATTTTGAAATTAGATCTTCCATGAGCTGGTGTCCACATACTTTTGTTCATGAAGTCTATCAACATCCTCAACTAACAGACATCACCTTCCTCAAGACATCCCCCTTGTAATGGTTATAGGAAATGATCCAGATGGTCCACAATTCTACCACTAGTGGGCACAGGAGGACACAATTGATCACTGGTGGTGCAAGAGTTTGAAGCTTACTGCTGTTCAAGTTGGCATGGAATCAACCAAATAGTGTTGTCATGCTGAATTGTAAGTACACACTAAAGTGAACTTCTTTCCACTGTAAAGGTTTCTAAGCAAAGCAACCATCTCATGAAATGTACCTAGCATCTTTGAATATTAACTAAATGTTAGTTCTAGATGTCGGATTCATGACATACTGTGGGCCTCAAAATACTTTTGATTTGTTGTGTAAGATATCAAACACACCAGCTTTTAATCTGTCCACATGCTCTCTTCAAGGTCTATATTAGAAACAGTAAAAAAAATCTGTGTATTGTATGTTAGACTGACCTCATGTCAAAGTAGTGAAGGCGATTGTTGAAAAGCTTTACAGAGGAAATTAGCTTTGAAGCCCTTGGAAATATTCTCTGTTACTCAGGTCAACTCAGAATGTAGAAGCACAACACCGACTTATCAACTGACCCTCAGACAGAGATGAATCTACATACTCACACTCACGCAAACATGCACACGCACACACACACACACACACACACACACACACACACACACACACACACACACACACACACACACACACACACACACACACACACACACACACACACACACACACACACACACACACACACACACACACACACACACAAAAATAAACATGTGCTGAATTAAAAAAGAAGGAGCCATTGCAGAAGAATGTGCTGCCAGTGGTCATGCAATTAGTATAATTTGCAGTCTCCCAGAGCATGCGTGTGAGTGTATGTGTGTGTGTGAGGGGGGGAAATTTCCTCAGGAAAACGCATCATCTACAGCTATAATACAGCCAGAGTCAGGAGGCCGGGTGAGCACAGTGCTCTGCTGAGCCACAGAGGAGATACAAACACAATCTCACACACACACACTCTGCCACACATACATACAACACACATCGGGATGACATTCCACTGAGACACTGTGCATCAACTACACAAGGTAAGTGGAATTCAGATATTTCTCATATTATGAACAAGTGGGACATACGTAGTACCTCTGATTTCTGAACCTCTTGCCGTCCTTTCTCAAATTCTCTAAACGCCTATACAATCATCACATGTCCAGGTTAGCTTTGTTGTACCATAGTGTGATTGCCGGTACGCATGTTCTGATTTTCTCTGAAAAAAACTAAAAAGATATGTTTTTTAATCAAAATGACATATCTCCCAAGACTTTAAGAACTACTTACCATATACTTTACTTACCATGTTACATAAAATGTATGCAAGCTTTGGATAAAAGCATCTGCTAAACGGCATATATACATTGAGTGTACAAAATATTAAGAATACCTTCCTAATATTGAGTTGCAACCACAGAACAACCTCAGTTCGTCGACTCTACAAGGTGTTGAAAGCGTTTCACAGGGATGCTGGCCCATGTTGACTCCAATGCTTCCCACAGTTGTGTCAAGTTGGCTGGATGTCCTTTGGGTGGTGGACCATTCCTGATACACAGGGGAAATTGTTGAGTGTAAAAAACCCAGCATTGTAGCAGTTATTGACACAAACCGGTGTGCCTGGCAGCTACTACCATACCCTGTTCAAAGGCACTTCAATATTGTGTCTCAAGGCTTAAAAATCCTTCTTTAACCTGTCTCTTCCCTTTCATCTACACTGATTGAAGTGGATTTAACAAGTGACATCAATAAGGGATCATAGCTTTCACCTGGATTCACCTGGTCAGTCTATGTCATGGAAAGTTTAGGTGTTCATAATGTTTTGTACACAGTGTATATTTTCATTATTATATGTTATTTTTAGACAAAGCCTCTGTGCATTATACAATAGTGTATGGTTAAACATGGTTATATAGTAGGCTGCAGTACTAAATGTAATTACATGCTGTGTCAGCAAGCTAGTGTCCCAGGCAACCAGGCACTAAAACCACTTGACCCAATCAATTATTTCACTCTGAACTTAGGGAGTAAGTGATTAAATCAAGACATAGTTGGATGTTATACCAAGTTGTTAAAATAGTTAAGTGTTTTAGTAAAATACAATTATGTAAGCAGCTACAGACAGACACTACTTATATTTCCTGTTATTTTCTAAACTGTTTGAGAGCAGAATGTCCAGTGTTTGTTTAGAAACTAACCTCCTGCTCCCAGTGTTGCTGTTCAATGTGTCTGCACCAGCTGAACATTGGCCTCAACACAATCCAACATTCATACACTGTGCATATTCTTTTGATACTGAACTGAGATGTGGTTTAACACATGGATTCACAGTGTTCCTCTGAAACACATGAATAGTTAAGGAAACAATCACTGTTTAGATTTGAGCTGAGCATTGTAAAATAAATTGTAAAATAACATTTTGGAATCCGCCAAATAAAAATGCTAATAGTTCAATCCCAAACTCAATTATTGTTAAAAAAAAGCTTAAATATTTCACAGCATTTGTTCCTAATGTTCACAAACTGTTTCAAAATGGGATCAATCCCAATTATCTCGAAACTGTGAGCAAAAATCCATATTACAACCTATGTGTTGTGATAATTGTGTTGTTTACTCTATAACCTGTTAGTTCATATGCCTTGACACCATGATATATAGGCCTAAGGCAGAGACAATGAGAAGACACAGTGGCAGAATATATTCAACCACACATTTGTTTCATTACAAAACCGGAGAGCAACATCTCAAATAGATTGAGGGGAGGGACAAAAAAAACAAAAAAAAAAACAAGATAACTAATGAAAAATATACTGTGTCCATAAAATGTATATAGTATATATAAGCTGGAAGTAGAAGCCTAAGTGTTGTTGTCCATTAGTGTACTGCAATTAGGGGAGAGGTAGCAGGGTTAGGGGAAATTAATAAAGGAAAATATATAAAATGATATATATTTAAACTAATATATAAATATATATATAAATACCTTGTCACGACTTCCGCCGAAGTCGGTCCCTCTCCTTGTTCGGGCAGCGTTCGGCGGTCGACGTCACCGGCCTTCTTAGCCATCGCCAATCCACTTTTCATTTTCCATTTGTTTTGTCTTTGGTTTTTGCACAGCTGGTTTCAATTCCCCAATTACATGTTCATTATTTAACCGTCTGTTTCCCCCATGTTTGTGTGCGTAATTGTTTCAATTGATGTCAGTCCATTTGGTGGGCTTGGTATTTGTTTCTACTTTGTAAAAGTTTGAGGAAACTACGTTGTGTTGCTCATCTCTGCTGTCCTGCGCCTGACTCTTTTTGCACTACTACACCAAGCCTTCTGACAATACATACAAGTATATATATTTAAACTAATATTAGCTTAAATATATATAATTTTATATATTTTCCTTTAACCCGACAGTGGCAAGATTTCTGTATAAATTGGTCATAAAATTAGATCTGATCTTCCTCTAAGTCACAATAACAGACAAACACAGTCTGCTTAAACTATTAACACACACATTATTGTATTTTTCTTGTCTATATTGAATACATAATTTCAACATGCACAGTGTAGGTTGGAAAAAGTATGTGAACCCCTAGGCTAATGACTTCTCCAAAAGCTAATTGGAGTCAGGAGTCAGCTAACCTGGAGTACAATCATTGAGATGAGATTGGAGATGTTGGTTAGAGCTGAGTTACACTTACAACATTTCAATTGTTGACATGCATAAAGCTGGAAAGAGTTACAAAAGTATCTCTAAAAGCCTTGATGTTCATCAGTCCACGGTAAGACAAATTGTCTATAAATGGAGAAAGTTCAGCACTGTTGCTCCTCTCCCTAGGAGTGACCGTCCTGCAAAGATGACTGCAAGAGCACAGCGCAGAATGCTCAATGAGGTTAAGAAGAATTTTAGAGTGTCAGCTAAAGACTTAAAGAAATCTCTGGAACATGCGAACATCTCTGTTGACGAGTCTACGATACGTAAAACACTAAACAAGAATGGTATTCATGGGAGGACACCACAGAAGAAGCCACTGCTGTTAAACGTCTGAACTTTGTGAAACAGCATCTGGATGTTCCAGATGGCAAAATATTCTGTGGACAGATGAAACTAAAGTTGAGTTGTTTGGAAGGAACACACAACACTATGTGTGGAGAAAAAAAAAGGCACAGCACACCAACATCAAAACCCCATCCTAACTGTAAAGTATGGTGAAGGGAGCATCATGGTTTGGAGCTGCTTTGCTGCCTCAGGGTCTGGACAGCTTGCTATTGTCGACAGAAAAATGAATTCCCAAGTTTATCAAGACATTTTGCAGGAGAATGTAAGTCTATTTGTCTGCCAATTGAAGCTCAACAGAAGTTGGGTGATGCAACAGGACAACGACCCAAAACACAGAAGTAAATCATCAACAGAATGGCTTCAACAGAAGAAAATACGCCTTCTGGAGTACTGACCTCAACCCGATTGAGATGCTGTGGCATGACCTCAAGAGAGGGGTTCACACCAGACATCCCAAGAATATTGCAGAACTGAAACAGTTTTGTAAAGAGGAATGTACCAAAATTCCTCCTGACCGTTGTGCAGGTCTGAACTACAGAAAACGTTTGGTAGAGGTTATTGTTGCCAAAGGAGAGTCAACCTGTTATTAAATTAACATTAAGGGTTCACATACTTTTTCCAACCTGCACTGTGAATGTTTACACTGTGTGTTCAATAAAGACATGAACAATTATAATTGTTTGTGTGTTATTAGTTTAAACTACTTAGGCAGCAGTGGGGCGCTACCCGGTGAAATGTAAGGCGCCAAATTCAAAATCCAAAAGTTGAATTATTAAACATTCATCAATATACAAGTGTTGCATAGTCATCAAAAGCTCTGCTTCTTGGCAATATTTCAATATTTCAATATTTCAGATTTCAAAAAGGCTTTACGACGAAAGCACAACATTTGATTGTTTGAGGATAGCACCTCTAATATTTCTGCATTAGCATAAATTCATAAACAAGCGCGGTTCACACAAAACCCATTTCACAGCGAAAACAAATCCCTTACCTTTCGAAGAACTTCTGCTGAGGGCTTCCCAAGTGTCCAACGAAGACATCCGATGGTTCTTTTGTTAGAAAAAGTCATTTATTATATCCATAAATCTCAGTTTGGTTGGCGCGTTATGATCAGAAAATCCACCGTCAAGTCGCCCATTGAACCGTGAAGAGAACACGTTCTAATTATACCTATAAACTTTCTACAAACAAATCAAACATCATTTTTAATGTATCCTTAGGTATCCTTTTGTGTATATTTGCTGTAATATTTCAACCGGACGATAACGTGAACGATAGGAAAGAAAAATATAGTGGTGCGCGATCACAATCTTGCGCGCGTCAAACCTTGTTTACAAAAGTGGTCCCCTGACTACTTCCTCTTCCTATCTGTTTTGCTTACTCCTAGAACTCCCAGTCTTTGTATAGAGACTGCTGACATCTAGTGGAAGCCATAGGTACTGCAGTCTCAGTCCTGGTTAAAATAAAAATGAATAGGCAGCCTGGAGAAGAAGGTCAAGTACAAACAAAACTGCAAATCCGGATGGATTTTCATCGGATTTTCGCCTGCTATATCCGTTCTGTTATACTCACATACATTCTTTTAACACCCTTAGAACCTTCAGAGTGTTTCCTATCCAATAGTACTAATTATGTGCATATCATATTTTCTGGGCCTGAGTGGCAGGCATTTTACTTTGGGCATGCCAGACTCTCCAAAACCGTCACCTATGCAGCCGCTCCCTAAGAAGTTAAGCAGACTGTGTTTGTCTATTGTTGTGACTTAGATGAAGATCAGATCAAATGTTATGACCAATTTATGCAGAAATCCAGGAAATTCCAAAGGGTTCACATACTTTTTCTTGCCACTGTGTATATACACTACCGTTCAAAAGTTTGGGGTCACTTAAAATGTCCTTGTTTTTGAAACAAAACCCTTTTTTTTGTCCATTAAAATAACATCAAATTGATCAGAAACACAGTGTAGACATTGTTAATGTTGTAAATGACTATTGTAGCTGGAAAAAGCTGTTTTTATGGAATATCTACATAGGCGTACAGAGGCCCATTATCAGCAACCATCACTCCTGTGTTCCAATGGAACGTTGTGTTAGCTAATCCAAGTTTATAGTTTTAAAAGGCTAATTGATCATTAGAAAACTCTTTTGCAATTATGTTAGCACAGCTGAAAACTGTTGTTCTGATTAAAGAAGCAATAAAACTGCCTTCTTTAGACTAGTTGAGTATCTGGAGCATCAGCATTAGTGGGTTTGATTACAGGCTCAAAATGGCCAGAAACAAAGACCTTTCTTCTGAAACTCGTCAGTCTATTCTTGTTCTGAGAAATGAAGGCTATTCCATGTGAGAAATTGCCAAGAAACTGAAGATCTCGTACAACACTGTGTACTACTCCCTTCACAGAACAGCGCAAACTGGCTCTAACCAGAATAGAAAGATGAGTGGGAGGCCCCGGTGCACAAGTTTGAGAAACAGACACCTCACAAGTCCTCAACTGGCAGCTTCATTAAATAGTACTGGACAGAAGAACTCTGGACACTGGACAGAAGAACTCTGTCTAGAAGGCCAGCATCCCGGAGTCGCCTCTTCACTGTTGACATTAAGACTTGTGTTTTGCGTATATTCTACAATGTAGAACATTGTAAAAAAACAACAACCCTGGAATGAGTCGGTGTGTCTAAACGTTTGACTGGTGCTGTATATATTTACAAAGTAAAGATATGGGGGATTGGAAATGATGGAGACAATTACATTGAAAGCAATCAGCAATCAGACCCCTTCCATTTTTCCACATTTTGTTACGTTAGTCTAAAATTGATTTTCACTCATCAATCTACACACAATAATCAATATTGCCAAAGCAAAAACTGGTTTTTAGAAATTTTTGCAGATGTATAAAAATATAAATACCTTATTTTCATAAGTATTCAGACCCTTTGCTATGGGACTCTAAATTGAGCACAGGTGCGTCATGTTTCCATTGATCATCCTTGAGATGTTTCTACAACTTGATTGGAGTCTACCGTTGGTAAATTACATTGACTGGACATGATTTGGAAAGGTGCACACTTGCCTATATTAAGTCCCATAGTTGACAGCGCATGTCAGAGCAAAAACACAGCTTTGAGGTCGAAGGAATTGTCCGTAGAGCTCCGAGACAAGATTGTGTCAAGGCACAAATCTGGGGAAGGGTACCAAAGAATGAATGCAATATTGAAGGTCGACAAGACCACAGTGGCCCCCATCAGTCTTAAATGGAAGAAGTTTGGAACCACCAAGACTCTTCTTATAGCTGGCCGCCCGGCCAAAGTGAGCAATCGGGGGAGAAGGGCCTTGGTCAGGGAGGTGACACTGACAGAGCTCCAAAGTTCCTCTGTGGAGATGGTAGAACCTTCCAGAAGGACGCCCATCTCTGCAGCACTCCACCAATCAGGGCTTTATGGTAGAGTGGCCAGATGGAAGCCACTCCTCAGTAAAAGGCACATGACAGCCCACTTGGAGTTTGCCAAAAGGCACCTAAAAGACTCTCAAACCATGAGAAACAAGATTCTCTGGTCTGATGAAACCAATATTGAACTCTTTGGCCTCAATGCAAAGCGTCAAATCTGGAAGAAACCTGGCACCATCCCTACGGTGAAGCATGGTGGTGGCAGCATCATGCTGTGGGGATGTTTTTCAGAGGCAGGACTGGGAGACTAGTCAGGATCGAGGAAAAGATGAACGGAGCAAAGTACAGAGAGATCCTTGATGAAAACCTGCTCCAGAGCGATCAGGACCTCAGACTGGGGGCGAAGATTCACCTTCCAACAGGACAATGACCCTAAGCACACAGCCAAGACAATGCAGGAGTGGCTTCAGGACAAGTCTCTGAATGTCCTTGAGTGGCCCAGCCAGAGCCCGGACTTGAACCTGAACAAACATCTCTGGAGAGACCTGAAACTAGCTGTGCAGCGATGCTCCCCATCCAACCTGACAGAGCTTGAGAGGATCTGCAGAGAATAATGGGAGAAACTCACCAAATACAGGTGTGTCAAGCGTGTAGCGGCATACCCAAGACTCAAGGCTGTAATCGCTACCAATGGATCTTCAACAAAGTACTGAGTGAAGGGTCCGAATACTTATGTAAATGTAATATTTCAGTTTTACATTTTTAGTACATTTGCAAACATTTCTAAAAACCTGTTTTTGCTTTGTCATTAGGGGATATTGTGTGTAGATTGATGAGAAAAAATCTGCAACATAACAAGATCTGGAAAAAGTCAAGGGGTCTGAATACTTCCTCAATGCACTGTATGTAACTTTGAACCACTGCTCTCTAAATACGTACAGGAACCTAAAACAGTTGAAGATCTTAGAGCATTAGGTCCTACATAACAGGTGGTTGTAAATGTACTGTAAAGGTGAAAGTCATTATGTACTGTATGGATTATCTACAGGTAACTGCCCAAATAATGGAAACACTTGAGATACAAAGTATATTGAATTAAGCAATTAACATCCCATCATGCTTCGGGTCAAGTATAAAAATGCTAGGCAGGCCATTATTTTGGATATTATTTTGGCTACCATGGCAATGCCCCCATACGATAACAATGCCCCCATCCAGAGGGCATGAGTGGTCACTGAATGGTTTGATGAGCATGAAAACAATGGAAACCCTAAGCCATGGCCATCTTATCACCAGATCGCAACCCAATTGAACGCTTATGGGAGATTCTGCAGCAATGCTTGAGACAGCGCTTTCCACCAACATCAACAAAACACCAAATGATAACATTTCTTGTGGAAGATTGGTGTCGCATCCCTCCAATAGAGTTCCAGACAAGGTGCATTGAAGCTATTCTGACTCGTAGTGGTCCAATGACCTATTAAGAAACTTTATGTTGGTGTTTCCTTTATTGTGGCAGTTACCTGTACATTACTATAGCACGTTGTACTGTCATAACTTGAAAGAGCTCTTGGGTAATCATCTGTGTTGGTATTTTAGCTCTGAGTAAAGTCCATGCTGAATAGTACACTGCTCAAAAAAATAAAGGGGACACTAAAATAACACATCATAGATCTGAATGAATGAAATAATCTTCTTAAATACTTTTTTCTTTACATAGTTGAATGTCCTGACAACAAAATCACACAAAAATTATCAATGGAAATCAAATTTATCAACCCATGGAGGTCTGGATTTGGAGTCACACTCAAAATTAAAGTGGAAAACCACACTACAGCCTGATCCAACTTTGATGTAATGTCCTTAAAACAAGTCAAAATGAGGCTCAGTAGTGTGTGTGGCCTCCACGTGCCTGAATGACCTCCCTACAACGCCTGGGCATGCTCCTGATGAGGTGGCGGACTAAAGCATCCGCCAACTCCTGGACAGTCTGTGGTGCAACGTGGCGTTGGTGGATGGAGCGAGACATGATGTCCCAGATGTGCTCAATTGGATTCAGGTCTGGGGAACGGGCGGGCCAGTCCTTAGCATCAATGCCTTCCTCTTGCAGGAACTGCTGACACACTCCAGCCACATGAGGTCTAGCATTGTCTTGCATTAGGAGGAACCCAGGCCAACCGCACCAGCATATGGTCTCACAAGGGGTCTGAGGATCTCATCTCGGTACCTAATGGCAGTCAGGCTACCTCTGGCGATCACATGGAGGGCTGTGCGGCCCCCCAAAGAAATGCCACCCCACACCATGACTGACCCACCGCCAAACCGGTCATGCTGGAGGATGTTGCAGGCAGCAGAACGTTCTCCACAGCGTCTCCAGACTCTGTCACGTCTGTCACGTGCACAGTGTGAACCTGCTTTCATCTGTGAAGAGCACAGGGCGCCAGTGGCGAATTTGCCAATCTTGGTGTTCTCTGGCAAATGCCAAACGTCCTGGACGGTGTTGGGCTGTAAGCACAACCCCCACCTGTGGACGTTGGGCCCTCATACCACCCTCATGGAGTCTGTTTCTGACCGTTTGAGCAGACACATGCACATTTGTGGCCTGCTGGAGGTCATTTTGCAGGGCTCTGGCAGTGCTCCTCCTTGCACAAAGGCGGAGGTAGTGGTCCTGCTGCTGGGTTGTTGCCCTCCTACGGCCTCCTCCACGTCTCCTGATGTACTGGCCTGTCTCCTGGTAGCGCCTCCATGCTCTGGACACTACGCTGACAGACAAACCTTCTTGCCACAGCTCGCATTGATGTGCCATCCTGGATGAGCTGCACTACCTGAACCACTTGTGTGGGTTGTAGACTCCGTCTCATGCTATCACTAGAGTGAAAGCACCGCCAGCATTCAAAAGTGACCAAAACATCAGCCAGGAAGCATAGGAACTGAGAAGTGGTCTGTGGTCACCACCTTCAGAACCACTCCTTTATTGGGGGTGTCTTGCTAATTGCCTATAATTTCCACCTGTTGTCTATTCCATTTGCACAACAGCATGTGAAATTTATTGTCAATCAGTGTTGCTTCCTAAGTGGACAGTTTGATTTCACAGAAGTGTGATTGACTTGGAGTTACATTGTGTTGTTTAAGTGTTCCCTTAATTTTTTTGAGCAGTGTATAATTGCAACAGTTCCTATGCTATTAGAATATTCTGTAGATCCTTGAGTACAACATTACTCTACCATTCATTCTGGTTTTATCTTTCATTATCTGTTCAACCTTTTCCAGCACACTCCTATTGTGCTCTTGGTATTGCTAGCCCAACTATCTGTGATCTCATTCTCTCTTCTAACTAAGTTGCCTTGTGTCTTTGCAGTATTTGATTCTTGACCACAACATTTTAATGCCCATCCTTAAGAACCTCCCGGGGAGGATCAGGAGTAACCATGGGAATGGTGAGCTCATCCTGCCCAGGTTAAACTTGGACCTGAACCCCTTTGAGGAGGTGGACCTTGAGGAGGAGAGGAACGAGGGTGACCCCCCCATTTTGGGGGTCCGTGGGGGAAAAATATTCCAGCGCAGGTCGTCACGTGACGGGGAAGAGGAGGAGAATGAGGTGAACGCGGAGAGGCATGGCCCTGATGCCCCTAAAGGAGGAGAGGGGAGGCCCCTGAGGGGAACCCTCGAGCGGCTGTGCGGCTCCTCGCCCCTGAAGACCCTGGGGAAGCTGGGGAAAGGGCTGCGTATGTCGGGGTGCAGCATGTGGGGGACATTCCCATCCCAGCGATGCCCCACAGACCCCTACTCACCCCAGCCTGAGAAAGAGAAGAGGAAGGGCCTCCTCAGGAGCTCAGAGGAGATCATGACCCTGCTCCGGTAAGGGGGAGGGAGAATTGCTGATCTAGAATCAGTTATGCCTTTTAGATCACAATGAAGATTGCATGGACAGGGAGGACCTGATCCTAGATCAGCATTCCCACTCTGAGATGTTTTATAAATATGGGCTCAGAGCCACAGATTAACATACATGTAATGTCTATATACAATAACTATTTTCATTCGTAATGTCTCGACCAAAGAACTTTCATTGTGTTCCATTAATTACTGAGTTTCTTGTCTATCCAAACTGATTTTCCTGTTACTGGGTAGGACTGAGACCCCCTATCAAGCTGTAACAAAATGATGGAAATGCTCACAGCATATAGCATAATCATTTCCTTTTTGGTTATGTAATACATAAATGTTCCATGAGTTACTATGTCTATGAACAGAGCTGCTTTGTTTGCAAATAATATGTTGTGTACCTAAGCACTATTTATAAACAGAGTTTTCACTTTGAGTGCTCTAGTCAGAGAAAGCCACAATCACCTCTCAAGCATTTAATACCTGCTTATTTATAGCATATGATCCCTAGTCTAGATATGGTGGTCACACGTTAAAATTGAACTCTACAGTACTTGGTAACAATTATGTATCCCATTCCATTTATATTTTTGATGGTAACTTTATTTCCACACAATATTTCAGACTCTGGAAATCCACACATAGCCATTCTTGCCTTTCAAAGTCATACTGTGGCATAATATAGTTCCGATCCTCTCCTAATGGTTCTCTTCTGCTTGTAGATTTGCAGGGCGGGGGAAGCAGGCGCAACGCAGAGAGAGCCTGCCCTGTGGTGACCTGAGCGCCGACAGCGAGGCTGAGACCTGCCGCCGGCCCTCCTTCCTCAGGATGGTCAGCCTTGGCAAGCTGAAGATGGAGTCCCTGTCGGATCACAACTCCACGGAGGCTGAGGAGGAGCTGGAGGAGGAGCTACTAGTGGTCAAACCAAGGGAACCTCTCTCAGGTATACAAGGCGCTACAAAACAAACCAATCAGGAGGGGAGATATGGTGTGTTTCCTGCAGGTCCAACCAATCACAGATCACCTAATCGAAACATCTGAATCATGGAAGGGTCAGTGCAGGTTACTTCTGTCTGTGGCATGAGCACCTCAGACCTCCAACAGTCAGTGTTTGTAAGTTTCAGTGTTTACTTTACAAGTCAGGAACTTCCTGGTCAGGTCCTGCAGTATTTCCTCCTCCAATCCCATGCTGGTTTCTGATGAGCTGTGTGCGATCCCCGGACCCCCTGAGTCATCGGGTTCAATCAGCACCAGACTATGAAAGCCGGAAATGACTGACTTCCTCCCACTGCAGATCCCTTTAGATGGAACTTCATCCAGAGCTACTGTTCGCGGAGCTCAATAGGGGCCAAAACAGACAAGGGACAATCAAAGGACAGTGTAGTACATTGCATGTTCACAACAATTCAAAATGCCAGGTCAAGAGATTTGTATTTTTTATGGGTCCCCATTACTCTTCCTGGGGTACAGCAAAATTAAGGCAGTTATACAACTTTAAAAACATTACAATACATTCACAGATTTCATAACACACTGTGTTCCCTCATGCCCCTACTCCACCACATATCTACAATACAAAATCCATGTGTACGTGTGTATAGTGCATATGTTATTGTGTGTGTGTATGCATGTGTCTGTGCCTATGTTTGTGTTGCTTCACAGTCCCCGCTGTTCCATATGGCAAATAGGAGTGGCAATATCGTCCTCTATTATTCTCAGTCATTTTCCGTCCAAGTTGTCAGACCCCGGAGGCTTGTCATTGTTGATAGACAACAACAAAAAATTCACCTCTTCCACACTCACTTTACGGAACTCAAGATTATAATGCTTGTCTTTCATAATTTGGTCAGATATATTTGGATATGTAGTGTCAGCATTTGTTTCTGGCATGTCATGCCTAAGTTTGCTAATCTTGCCAATGAAATATAATTCAAGTAGTTGGCTATATCAGTCGGTTTTGGGATGAATGAGCCATCTGATTCAATGAATGATGGAGCTGAGTTTGCCTTTTTTCCCAAAATGTAATTTATGGTGCTCCAAAGCTTTTTACTATCACTCTTTATGTTGTCTTTGTTTCATAGTGTAGTTTCTTCTTCTTTTTATTCAGTTTAGGTTTATTCACATGATTTCTAAATTTGCAATATGTTTGCCAATCGGTTGTGCAGCCAGACTTATTTACCATTCATTATGCCTTTAACTTCTTAGGGAGCGGTTGGGCGCTAAATTCAAAATCCAAAAGTTGAATTGTTAAACATGCATCAATATACAAGTGTTGCATAGTCATCAAAAGCTCTGCTTCTTGGCAATATCACAGGGTTGTCAGATTTCAAAAAGGCTTTACGGCGAAAGCACCACATTTGATTGTTTGAGGATAGCACCTCAAATATTTTTCCCATTACCATAAATTCATAAGCCATCAAGGTTCACACATAACACATTTCACAGCGAAAACAAATCAATTACCTTTTGAAGAACTTCTGCTGAGGGCTTCCCAAGTGTCCAACGAAGACAATCCATTGTTCTTTTGTTAGAAAAAGTAATGTATTATATCCATAAATCTCAGTTTGGTTGGCGCGTTATAATGAGAAAATACAGCATCGACTGTCCATTGAAACGTGAAGAGAACTCGTTCAACTTATACCTATAAACTTGTCCAAGAACAATCAAACATAATTGATAATGTATCCTTAGGAACACTTTTATGTATAAATAGTTTAATATTTCAACCGGAATATAAACTGGGCGATAAGAAAGGAAAGAACCACAGAGCGCCAGCCGGGAACGCGCCTTTTCCTCTATTGACATTCTGTGTGACCACTTCCTAATTCTTCTTCTTCTGCCATATAAAGCATCTAAACAGAATTAAAACACTTTCTCGAGACTGTTGACATCCAGAGGAAGCAATAGGTACTGCATTCATATGCCCTTATATGGGCATTTTCATAAGGGAGGGGTTCCAAATGAGGCAATGTGTCAAAATCACTTTTTTCAGGACAGAGACTCCTCGGATTTTCGCCTGCTATATCCGTTCTGTTATACTCACAGACAAAATGTTAACACGTTTAGAAACTTCAGAGTGTTTCCTATCCAATGGTACTTAATATGTGCATATCCTATTTTCTGGGCCTGAATGGGAGGCATTTTACTTTGGGCACGCCAGGCTCTCCAAAACCGTCACCTCGTGCGCTGCTCCCAAAGAAGTTAACAGCCCATTGAAACATATTGCAAATGTACTGTACATTTGCAATATGTTTCACTGTACATTTGCAATATGTTTCAATGGGCTTTTAACATCACGAATTTGACATGCTGAAATCAACACCAACGAGCGATGGAGAGGTACCACTATCAATCCTGGCCATCCCGAGATCAACGGGCAGTCAATTGGCCATTCCTGCAGTATTTTAGAGCTTGTCATATTCGTGATGTTAACAGCCCATTGAAACATATTGCAAATGTACTGTACATTTCAATGGGCTTTTAAACCATACAATTTTCAATTCCTCCTCAATCCACTGGGATTTAACAGTTTTTTACAGTAATTTTCTTAATGGGTGCATGCTTATTAGTAACTGGAATAAGCTATTTCATTAATGTGTCAAGTGCAGTGTCTGTTTGCTTCTCAGTACACACCACGGACCACCAAATATTCTTTACATCAACAACATAGGGATAACTACAAAACTTATTGTATGACCTCTTATACACTTTATTAGGCACAGTCTTTGTAACTTTTTTTTCCCTAGATATGGCTACTATATTGTGATCACTACATCCGATGGATCTAGATACCGCTTTCAAGCTCATTTCTGCAGCATTAGTAAAGATGTGATCAATACATGTTGATGATTTCATTCCTGTGCTGTTTGTAACTACCCTGGTAGGTTGACTGATAACCTGAACCAGGTTGCAGGGACTGATTACAGTTTTGAAGATTTTTCATGAGTGGGCAGCTTGATGAAAGCCAGTCAATATTTAAATCACCCAGAAAATATACTTCTCTGTTGATATCACATACATTATCAAGCATTTCACACGCGCTATCCAGATACTGACTGTTAGTGCTTGATGGTCTATAGCAGCTTCCCATCAGAATGGGCTTTAGGTGAGGCAGATTAACCTGTAGCCATATTACTTCAAGAGTATTTAACATGAGATCTTCTCTAAGCTTTACAGGAATGTGGTTCTGAACATTAACAGCAACACCTCCACCATTGACATTTCTGTCTTGTCTGTAAATGTTATAACCTTGTATTGCTACCACTGTATCATCAAAGGTATTATCTAAGTGAGTTTCAGAGATTGTCATCTGTTACTAGCAAATTATTTATTTTCATGAATCTTGTTTCTTAAGCTACATATGTAAACATTGTCTATTTTGAGCACTTTTCTTCTGGGATGCTTACTTGTTTTCCTTGCTTTACTGGGAAGCTTATAAGAAGTAGATATGCTCGTGTTATTTAAGTTAGTCCAGGGTGAGCTGTACACAGTGGACTTCCTACTAGGGCACACCGCCTCAGTGCTAACAGTATAACTCTGGTTCATAGGCACATGATTACTGCATACAATAGCTGTAGGATCAGCAGAGGCATTCAGGGCGGTTAGAGGGACTTAAATTAGGTTACTTACATTGTGTCTACAACACCATGGTATAATGTACATTTGCTGGGCTTGGGTCATTGATATACTCAATATCACACATATCAGCACCCTTCAATATGTCAATGTTGATTTTTCACACAGAATATAGCCTGATAAAAACATGTACTTTTTCTCTTCACTTACCCCACCCGTTCCTACCCATACATTAATACTCTGTACAAACCAATAGACTAAACAGTATGACATTGATTCTTCTCTCTCTCCTTCCCTCAGTCCTGGAGATCCTACAGCTGGTCAACCAGAGGGACCTCCTCCTGGCGGACACACACATCCAGGAGCTGGAGCGTGAGTGCGAGCTGATGGCCCTCCTGCCCCACCCCCCCCCACAACCCCATTCACGCCTCCCGGAGTGACCCCTCTCGGGTCCTTCGACGACCCCTCCAGCCCCAATGTGTCAAGAGATGCCAGCCGTCGCAAGGCCAAGGATGTGGAGTTGCTGTACGAGGCCCTGCAGAAGGAGATGTGGGACGTGGTGAGGGGAGTCACTCCGACAGCCAACGGCCGGGCCCAACCTGGGGCTGGTGGTGCTGGTCATCCAGCAGGAAGAGCAGGCCGACACCGCCCAGGCACAGAAAGAGGAGACCCAGCCCCTGAGGGAGGGCCTCCAGCCCCATCCTAGCCAGCGGCCCCGTCAGCTCAAGCTGAAATGGCGGCAGGCAGTGGGTGAGGCATCTGACTGGAGTCTGCCCCAGCAGGTGAAAACTCCGGCTGGGCAGCTAGCCTCGTACCTGGAGCGGCTGAGGGGCCGCATGGTGGATGACCTGGATGCGGCGCGGAGGAATGTCGTGTCGGTCTACCCGGAGGAGTTCCAGGCCTTCCAGGTATACGTGCAGAGCTACCACCGGGCAGTGGCCCGACGCCTGAACATCATCACCAGTTCCCAGCTGCAGATCACTGACGTCTACTCCCTGCTGGACTGGTTCTATAACATCTACAACAGGTCAGTGTCAGAACTCATAACATAACAACATAAAGAAAATCTATGACACGTACAACAGGTTAGACGTATACACTTTTAGAAAACAAGAACCATAAAAGGTTATTCAATTGCCCTCATAGGAAAACCCTCTGAAAATAACTGTTTTTGGTTCCAAGTGGAACCCTTTTTACTAATTCAAGGTTCTACATGAAACCGTTTCACCACTAAAAGGTTCTTAGTGGCTCCCGAGTGGCGCAGTGGTCTAAGACATTGCATCTCAGTGCAAGAGGTGTCACTGCAGTACTTGGTTTGAATCCAGGCTGCATCACATCTGGCTGTGAATGGGAGGCCTACAGGGCAGCACACAATTGGTCCAGTGTCACTGGGGTAGGCTGTCATTGTAAATAAGAATTTGTTCTTAACTGACTTGCCTAGTTAAATTAGTACAACCTTTTTCACAAACAAAGGGTTCTACTTGGAACTAAAAAGGGTTGGAACAAACAAAGAACCCTTTTTATTTTATGAGAGTTAGTAAGTCCACGTACGTGTATATGAACATATAGATCTTTACAGGTATTCAAACTGTGAGACTTGAATGAATAGTGACAGACAGTAGCACTTCCTCCCTTTTCCTCTGGTCTTTTAAAGGGATGTCCTGGGCACCGTTGGCACGAAAACCCCTATTAACTACTCCCCACTGGAACCCTTACTGCACCAAGATACAGTGGATCGACTGGAACAGGACTGCCTGAACACTGTCAGGGTAAAATCACACTTCCTTTAATACTGAACACTGTCAGGTGAAAACTTGCCCACTGACAGAGGTAATGTTTCTGGCACTAATCTAATGGTAGTGGAACTGCCCATGCTTGGATAGACAATGGACTTCATGTGTGTGTGGGTTCTGTTATTTATCTCAGGAGAAGGTGACCACAGAGCTCACTCAGGTTCTGGATGAGGAGGAGAGGCGGTGGGCCCAAATGCTGCACATAGAGAAGTACCAATCCAATCTGGCCCGCTCCATCATCCAGGTCTGTCACACTGTCACTCAGAGACACTACTGTACTGTATATCTGTAGGTCACTATTACCATGGCAGTCTGGTGACATTGTGGCAAAGAACTCTAAGACATTTGTAAATCTTTTATGAATATTCAGGAATGACCTATTTTGGCTGGTTGGATTTTGAAGTTCCTACCCTTATTAGTGTGTATGTGTGTGGCTGTAACAGAGACTGACGGTGGACCTAGACAGATCCACAGCTGTAAGCTCGTTTCTGGGGGCCAGGGTGGCCCGCTGCTGTCTTAATGGACTGTCTGACTTCCTGTACAGGTGAGGAGAAGATGTACTTATAGAGACATGGACAATGAGTATAATATTCAATCAACAACCTGTATGTAAATCGATATATATGGATTTCATTTCATACTCTTACTGTGTGCAGTTTCCAGAGAAAAGTGGAGATGTTCCATGAGACCCAGGCTGAGTTTGGGGACCGGGGTGATGGATACATCTCCAGGACCATCGCTTTGGTCAACTGTTGTCCTCCTCTAAGGTAGATACCCAGACAGAGATACCCAGACAGGTAGATACCCAGACAGTTGTGGCAACTGTGTTGACTGATGCTCCATTAAAATGCTAATCGAAAATGTATATTTTACAGTTGGTGAAGTCGTAAATACGACAAGACAGCATTCAAGTGCATAGATCAATGAGTTAGCTAAATAATCCAGCCCGATAGATAAGCTTGCTAACATTGCGAATAATAAGTTAACTATCTTGCTAAAGTTAACAACATGGTCAAACTAGGTTATCCACATGATTAAGGTTGTAAATGGTTCAAATGGTTT
Organism: Brachymystax lenok tsinlingensis; assembly: GCA_030435695.1. Taxonomy (NCBI): domain Eukaryota; kingdom Metazoa; phylum Chordata; class Actinopteri; order Salmoniformes; family Salmonidae; genus Brachymystax; species Brachymystax lenok. The sequence continues at coordinate 41,590,618 of CM059795.1, read as the reverse complement.
TTCCATGTCAGAAATACGATCATTCCGAGACTAACAGTGTTTGCATTCCAATTTTTGTGTAGGTCCTTTGTACAGCGCTGCAGGCAGTGTGACCCACAGGGCAGTGAGGAGTCCATGCAGAGAGCTAACTCCTCCCTGGACAGGATCATTAACCAATCAGTGAGGGTTCTGACAGAAAAACTATTTGAGCACATCAGGGTGAGGCAATGTGCTTTTTTTTTTTTAAACTTCCTCAATACACAACTCACCAATTCCACACTTATTCATGGCTGATCAAATACAAACAAACATGCTCTAATGTTAGTACAAATGTTTTGATATAGGAGAAGCTGTTTATCAACTTCATGTGAATGAAATCTGTGTATTTCTATTCCAGCCGTTCTGTGACAAGCTAGTGAAGAGAAAGTGGCTAAACAACACTGAGGCATTTGAGGCCATCGAAGCAAGCATCAAGCAACACTTTAAGAAGTTCAGAAGAATGGACTGCCCACCTTATCAGGTATACACCAATGACCACATACCTGACACGATAACATGTGTCAGGTACGCGAAATACATAAAATAATAAATATTTGCCCTTTCTATCCCAATATTTTTTGTTCATCAACACTTATTTTACAATTGAGGGACTGAATGATTGATTGGTTGATTATTTGATTGACAGATACTGGTGGGGGAGGTACACAGGCGGATCCTGGTGGAGTATGTGCGTGCGATCATGCGAGGACGGGTCATCTGCACATCATCGAAGATGAGAAAGAGGATGGCGTTCCGACTTCAGGACGAGGCCAAGCAGCTCAAAGGACTCTTCAAAGACCTGGTCAGTCATCCCTCTGATTTATGGTCATAATGACCACAAATGTACAGTTATTAATATAACTACTGTTCCCTGAGGGAGGGAACAAGGTACAACATACTATGGGGAGTCAACGACCAATCCTATTCACCTGAAAACTGAAATCCTGCCCAACGGGCCAATGGATGCCAAGCCCGCCCTTCGAAGCCCCGCCTTTCTGGCTATAATACCAGGGCTCGCATTAATTTCCTCAATTCAGTGCCTCTCTTCAGCAAGCCCAAATCCCCTGACGGCGCAGGGCCATAATATTTTATACTTCGTTCCCTCCTTCAGCGAACAATAGTTATATTCATAACTTTATGTTCCCTTTCAGTCAGTCACTTGGTATAACATACACTATACCACTCTTGACAACCGTGTGTCTGAATGTGGGGAAGGAACTTGTTTCTTGTTATGCCCACACCTGGCCGATAACACAGTCTTGATACCCCTCACCAAGGATCCTTGGGTAGAAACAATGTGCTTTCGTGTTACCTCTGTCCTGATACCCGGCCCACACCGGGTTCAGGGACTTCGGCAACCAGTAACTTGGCCCCATTGACCGAGCCACTTAAAAGCACTGTTGCCACAGTAAATGCTTGGGGAGGAGGACCCCGCTGAGCCACCAGCATTGCCCCCATACTTTCCCCCACAGCCAGGATAGTACAGCGGGACAGACGCAGCACAAAATCAGCCATTGCACGGATTTCGTTAAAAAGCTCTGAAACCGTCTTCATTGTCTCCGCGGTCTTATTTAGCTCCTGCAGCAAATCGATATGATACATCTGCAGTACTGTGTAATGCGTCTGTTTGATGCTGGTTTAGAGGAGTCAGGCGCAGGACAGCAGATATGAGTAATATAGCAATTTACTCAATGAAAAATACAATACACAACAAAAATAATGCCAAGCCCACAGTACGGACCGCAATACAATAAACAAACACTCACAAACAAACATGGGGGAACAGAAGCTTAAATAATGAACAAGTAATTGTGGGATTGAAACCAGGTGTGTAAAACAAGGAAAAAACTATGGAAAATGAAAAGTGGATCGGCGATGGCTAGAAAACCGGTGACGTCGACCGCCGAACGCCGCCCGAACAAGGAGAGGGACCGACTTTGGCGTAAGTCGTGACACACTGGACCACATTCAACAAAAGGGCCGCCACACCCTCAGCCTCAGCCTGACATTTTGTCCAACTGATCCGCCGAGAACCGACACTGTGTATTTGGAAGCACCATGCTAGGATAAGCCCCCTTGTTAGCCTCTGGAGCTAAGTAACCTGCCAGCTTTCCATCCATCGGCAGTGTGTAAATTAGCCCCACCTCCTCCATACCCTCTACATTATTGAGCTTGCCATAACCTGGTAGCACCAGCCTGGTTGAATGAGGGGATTCCCAGGTCATCAGCGAAATCTTTAAACATGGGTAAGCGACGCTTCACCGCTGCATGGACAGGAGTTAAATAACTTCCCCCAAACCTGGAGGAACTCCGCTGTGGGGGAGAAGATGGCCAATCCACCCCAGGTGATCTGCCACGCTACGACACAGCTCCATCAAAGGTGCATTAACCACCAATGGTTCACTCTCCCCCACCAAATCCAAAACCATGGCTTTAGGCTCCCTGTACAGATGCCATCCGATTCACACTCTGAAAACCGTCCAGAGCCAACCAGGGTTAGTATATCATCCCTGGAATCCAGACTCTGAACACTGCCAAAGAAACCGGAATGAGCCTCACTCAGCTGGGATGACAACCCTATCAACTCTAATCACCGCTGATGCTCTCTCCCGGCAAGCCTCCTGAGTTTGGTTCCACTCCAGGCAAACAGGACCGCACTCGTGAGTATCTTTACTTTTCATTGTGAAACCCCATGCGGTTGGAGGTTCAAATTCGTCTGGTTAGCCTTGTTGAACTCTTACCACTGGCCCTCTTACCCAAGCAAGGAAGCATTAGCTACACAAGCAGAGCAGAAAGTACTACAGAAAAATGATACCAAGACAATATCTAGTGGGACAAGTACGCTCCCTCCACTAACAGACATCTAAGTCGGAGCTGAATCTCGAGCCTCGGCATCCATTGGCCCGTTTCATTTTCAGTTTTCTTCAGGTGAATAGGATTGGTCATTGACTCAACGTAGTATGTTATACCAAGTGACTGACTGAAAGGGAACAACTATCTGAACGAAATAAGACGATTAAGCTTAACACTCCCAACAATTGTTTGGTAAACCCTAAGCGTGCATTTATAATAGACCTCTAATAAAATACGATACACTTGTGCCAATTTTGTTTGAAATTGGTTATGTGAATGCTGAGGTGCTGAGAGAACATAAACCTGACACGCTGAGGGAACATAGGGCTCAGAAAAGATAGGGCTGAGGGAACATAGGGCTCAGAAAAGATAGGGCTGAGGGAACATAGGGCAGACCCTGTCAGTCTTTCCACTGAGAAACTGACTTCCCTATGCTCTTAATTGACCTTGTTCTGAAAAATCACTTAGAAGCAGATGAAACAAAAGGACTTCGGCTGTGGAATGCAGAGGCCTGTCTGTTACGACTGGTCCCATGACCCTGGGGTTGCCAGGTCAGGCGTAACTCAGACAGTGTTGATGCGGGGTAGAAGGCTGAAGAATGGCCGCTGTCAGCGAGATGGAGATGAATGAGTGCAGGCCTACGTTAGTGTTAGCCAGGGGGTGGGAGATTGTGAGGAACTGGGTCTGCCAGCATGGCATTTGCCCCTCTCCATGAGCCAGTTGAAACAAATGTCTGTCACCTCGGAATGACAACAGGAAGTCTCTGTGTTCTGAGGAACTTCCTGTTCCTGTCAGCTGGACGACTTTGATGTGTTTCTAGGTAGCCTTGATTGCCTTAATTTTTAATCACTGTCTAAAAGGGAAGAGGATATTTTTAGTGGACGGAGAGGTTAAGCTGTGTTAGCACACTGCACGCTGTTGTCTTTATTTCTGAAAAAGTATGTCTGAAAAACATACAGCTTACAAAAAAGAGGATTCATAAAGGGTTCTTTGGCTGTCCCTGTAGGAGACACATTTATTGGTTCCAGGAAGAACCCTTTCAACAAAGAACCTTTAACACTAGAACCATTTACCCCATACAGATCCAGACAGTTATTTTGATGCTCTTGCCACTTTAGAGCATATTTACAAAGGGTGCGAGAAGCTCCTGACTTTTTTTCCATTTAAGTCAATCGTTGTGATGCTTGTGAATATCAGCGGGATGAAAGCTTCGCTACAGTTCAGTGAGACAATCACCACACCGACCGACTCCAGATAGTGATGTGCGTATTCCATCGGTAGACGGCCTTAGATACAGAACAGCAGTGTTCCTATGATTTATTTGTCTAATTAATGATCAAATATTAGTTGAAGTTGTGCTTCAATAAAGAGCTAGAGATGGTTTGTTAACTAAAGGGTATTTAAAAGGCTTGAATGTACAAGAAATCAGAGCCATAGCTTGACAAGCAAGAGCAAAGTCTTCCTTTGGTGGTTATAAAAAAAAGTGGCTTATAAATTAAACATTTGGCTACTGAAAACAGATCTGTTATAACATTACTTAAACCAGGAAGTCAGTAGAGCATGACCTGTTTCTCTCATTCAAGTAAAGTGTGACATACACAAGACACATGGCCATAATCAAACACAAATCTGTGTCCCAGCACACACACACAAACTACACATGCACACACACACACAGACACATTCACACACACACTGAATGAGCTGAGGCAGCAGCCCTGTGTCTCAGTGCAGCCTTATCATCTTTTATGTATTATTTGTATTCCAGTCAAAGTCAGGTCCTTGGTCCCGTGTGCCAGCGTTATCACTCTGTGGATCAAGATGGAGCCAGAGGGGAGGGCTGCTGTCGTATCAGCTCTTAAACAATCATGCTATTTTGTTTGTTTTTTTGCGTTGTTCGTAACTTGTTTTGTACATAATGTTGCTGCTACCGTCTCTTATGACTGAAAAGTGCTTCTGGATATCAGAACTGGGTTTACTCACCTCAAATTGGACGAGGAGTTCTTCTTCAATGAGTCGGACGCGAGGGATATACTACAGACACCCGACCAGGCCCAGATCCCCGTGATTCGCTGGAAAAGGAAACGTAGGTTTCGCTGGAAGAGATCAGGATGCCTTGTGAGGATCAGGCGACGAGTGGCTAATCTGCCCTTGCCTTCCATTCTGCTAGCTAACGTTCAATTGCTGGAAATAAATGGGATGAACTGAAAGCATGTATATCCTACCAACGGGACATTAATAGCTATAATATCTTATGTTTCACTGAGTCGTGGCTGAACAACGACATTAAGAACATACAGCTGGCAAGTTATACATTCTATCGGCAGGACAGAACAGTAGCCTCTGGTAAGACACGGCCGGGGGCCCATGCATATTTGTAAACAATAGCTGGTCTCAAGGTTTTGCTCGCCTGAGGTAGAGTATCTCATGATAAGCTGCAGACCACACTATCTACCTAGAGAATTTTCATCTGAATTTTTCATAGCTGTCTACATACCACCACAGACCGAGGCTGGCACTAAAACCGCACTCAATGAGCTGTATTCCGCCATAAGGAAACAGGAAAACGCTCATCCAGAGGCGGTGCTCCTATTGGCCGGGGACATTAATGCAGGGAAACTTAAATCAGTTTTACCTATTTTCGATCTGCTCGCTTCGAGGCAAGTAACACTGCAACATGCATGAGAGCATCAGCTGTTCCGGACGACTGTGTGATCACGCTCTCTGCATCCGATGTGAGTAAGACCTTTAAACAGGTCAACATTCACAAGGCCACTGGGCCAGACAGATTACCAGGACGTGTACTCTGAGCACACGCTGGCCAACTGGCAAGTGTCTTCACTGACATTTTCAACCTCTCCCTGTCTGAGTCTGTAATACCAACATGTTTCAAGCAGACCAGCATAGTCCCTGTGCCTAAGAGTACTAAGGTAACCTGCCTAAATGACTACCGACCCGTAGCACTCACGTCTGTAGCCATGAAATGCTATGAAAGGCTGGTCATGGCAAATTAACACCATTATCCCATAAACACTAGCCCCACTCCAATTTGCATACCACACCAACAGATCAACAGATGATGCAATCTCTATTGCACTCCACACTGCCCTTTCCCACCTGGACAAAAGGAACACCTATGTGGGAATGCTATTCATTGACTACAGCTCAGAGTTCAATACCATAGTGCCTTCAAAGCTCATCACTAAGCTAAGGACCCTGGAATGAAACACCTCCCACTGCAACTGGATCCTGGACTTTCTGACGATAACAACACATCCGCCACACTGATCTTCAACACCAGGGCCCCTCAGGGGTCCATGCTTTGTCCCCTCCTGTACTCCCTGTTCACCCACAACTGCGGGGCCAAGCACGACTCCAACAGCATCATTAGGTTTGCTGACGACACAACAGTGGTAGGCCTGATCACCGACAACAATGATACAGACTATAGGGAGGAAGTCAGAGACCTGGCAGTGTGGTACCAGGACAACAACCTCTCCCTCAATGTGAGCAAGACAAAGGAGATGATCGTGGACTACAGGAAAATTAGGTCCGAGCAAGCCCCCATTAACAATGACGGGGCTGTAGTGGAGCGGGTTGAGAGTTTCAAGTTCCTTGGTGTCCACATCACCAAAAAAACTATCATGGTCCAAACACACCAAGGCAGTCGTGAAGAGGGCACGGTAACACCTTTTCCCCCCTCAGGAGACTGAAAATATTTGGCATGGGTCCCTAGATCCTCAAAATGTTCTACAGCTACTGACTCGGTACCGGTATCCCCGGTATATAGCCTTTTTTATTGTGTTACTTTTTATTGTGTTACTTTAGTTTATTTAGTAAATATTTTCTTAACTCTATTTCTTGAACTGCATTGTTGGTTAAGGGCTTGTAAGTAAGTATTTCACGGTAAGAGCTACACGGTGCATGTGACAAATACAATTTGATTTGCTGTGTGACGAGGTTGCTAAGCTAATCGTGACGCAATCCCTTCTCAAAGTAAGTGTTTAAAAATATTTTGAGAAACATGGCTATTTTCCTCGAACGTATGTAGTTCCACGATTCCAAAGCTATATGAACCTACGGATAGCAAGTTAATTATCTTGCCATCTCAGAAAATATTTGTAATGCTGTACTTCTTGTTGATAAAATTTGTGCTAATGTTGAGTTTCTGAGCTCGCGCCCAAAAGACTCCCTTTCACTCCTTGTAGGAGAGCGCTCCTTGTCTCTGAATCGCTCATAATGCACTGCGTGAACCATTGACGTAGCATGGGCAACATTTCCCATCTCCTCAAAAGTGTATCTGCCGTTAGACTCCACTATGAGGCACAATCATATGCAGGTTGAACATAGTGAGATTGTAGACTCCTAAATTGACAGTGCAGTTTGTTTAGGCGATTTTACAGCTAACTAGCTACAGTATGTTACATGCTAATATGGTCTTTGGTATTATTGTGTGTCGCTACGTTGCTAACGTTAGCTAGCTACCTAGCTAGCTAGCCAGTCAGCCCATAGATAGAGAATGTATTAGTGGATTTTGTAGTCCACTTGAGCTGCAACAGATTTCCACAACGATTTTGCATGTTGATACCAATCTTATTATAACGCCAAAATGAAACATTTGTTCACAAAAATTATTATTCTCACATATTAGTGATATTTAACACCGTACATTAAAGGAATGAGTGGGTTTTAGGTGGATTTTTTTGTCCAACAATCATGGATTGAGACAATGGTTTTTCAATAGGAGTCATCCGTTGATGGCTGATGGACAACAGAGATGATTGACCTTTGTACTTACAGTATGCAACTCATCCAGAACAATGAAATGAGCTAAACCTTTTAAGGACAAACACAGACAATGAATAATGCATATGCGTTTTCAAATGCTTTTATATGTCTCTGGTTGGTCATTCGTGTTACACATTTTTATTATGACTTATTTTATATCTCTTCTCTCAGGAGTCAGGATCCTCTTGGCTGGACAGTGTCCTCGCTCATCTGGCTGACATCATTCTACTGGAGGACACTCCGTCCATCCAGATGGAGGTTGCTGTTCTGGTGAAGAAGTTTCCAGACATACGGTAAAGGTTTCAATAATTCTGGGAATGCAGTATAGAGCACTGTTTAGAAACGTTGTACAGTGAACTAATTTGCCAAGTGTCATTCATTGGTCACCATTTCCTATATACGCAATGCCACAGTACACAGAACCTACATTCCACAGTGCAGTTTCATAAGTGCTGTTCTTGGCATGTGGACAAAGGTAGCACAATTTAAGTCCACATCTACACGGAGTGTATAAAACAATAGGAACACCTTCCTACTACTGAATTGCACCACCTTATCCCCTCAGAACAGATTCAATTTGTTGGGGCATGGACTCTACAAGGTGTCGAAAGCATTCCACAGGGATGCTGGCCCTGTTGACTCCAGTGCTTCCCACAGTTGTGTCAAGTTGACTGGATGTCCTTTGGTTGGTGGACCATTCTTAATACACACGGGAAACTGTTGAGCAGGAAAAACGCAGCAGCGTTACAGTTGTTGACACACTCAAACCGATGCGCCTGGCATACTACCATACCCTGTTCAAAGGCACTTATATATTTTCTCTTGCCAATTCACCCTCTGAATGGCACACAATCCATGTCTCAATTGTCTCAAGGCGTTAAAATCCTTCTTTAAACTGTCTCCTCCCCTTTATCTACACTGATTGAAGTGGATTTAACATGTGACATCAATAAGGGATCATAGCTTTCACCTGGTCAGTCTTATGTCACGGAAAGAGCAGGTGTTCCTAATGTTTTGTGCACTCAATGTAGACTTTCTGTTGACACACTGGGTCAACACAAGGAAAGAAGCAAGGAAACATACTTACATTAACCCTGCTATTTTTGGAGAGGACCGAGGGGCTGTTTTGAGTGGCAGAGGCTGGTTAGCCCCACAAGGTACTGTCCCTGGCCCCTCGTTGTTTGTGTGTTTCGTGGGGTCAGCCACTGGCCGGCTAGCTGGCAGCGTACCCAACGTGTGACGCATGACCCGTGGGCCGGCAGACAGGAAGCTGCTGCGGGGTGTTTCCTTTTCCTGCCACTCCACGGGAGACAGTCTGGTGCCACGCTCTGAATCAAAGGATGGAGCTAAAGCAGGTCGATACGATGTTAACTCATTCAGGCACAAGGAGTGCCTTTTGTTTTCTTGCTCGCAACTCGCCGTTGGTATTTTCGGAGATTAAAGTCTGCAGTCCACCACTGGGACTCCCCAATATGTCCCCATAGTTCCTACATCAGCCCCTCATCCCCCCCAACCACTGTTTAACACTTTTGTTTACAGGCTCGGTCAGTTTCACCCCACCCTTGATTGCTTTGTGAACAAACCTTTCCTCTTGTTCATATTGAAACAATCAGCAAATCAAATCAAACTTAAATTAAAGTGAATTTAAAATCGCAACACACTTTAAATTCAATTTACTTGGAAAGTCTGGTAGATGTACTGGGTGAAGAAAATTAAGGTTTTGTCACATCTTTGTTGAATCGTGTCCAATTGGCGTGAAATATACATCATTTTTTATCAATAGATCAACTGAACATAATAAGTCGTGGCCCTTTGCTCTGCATAATTGAATCACGAATCAGCATCAAAACCACTGAAACGCACTTACACCAATCTCTATCTCCCTCCCTTTCCTCCCCCTCTCTCCCTCCCTTCATCATCCCTGCAGGAAGAAGCACGTCTCCACCCTGCTGAACGTGCGGGGCATGATGCGTCAGGCGGAGCGCGAGGAGATCCTGAACATAGTCAGAGACTTCGAGAGCAGTGACAGCTCTGCCCTGCTATGCCGGGATCACGCCCTCTTCTCAGACATTCCTGTCACCTCCGAGGTGCACTGCATCAACCTGGGCCTCATCCGCGTCGCCATGACCCTCGCCAACTGGTTCTCAGAGGCCCGGCCTCGACGACAGAAAACCCCCAGGAACAGAACCACTCTGCCACTGGAACCTCCAACCGAGGAGAAGGATATGGATGATGATTGACTTAAAGGAAAATTATATGGAGCACATTGGTAGAACAGAGGCTCACCCGTAACACTCATAATTCTGTATCGATGTGTTCATTTGTATGACAAATTAATACTGATGGTGTGTAATATAACTGTTTGGCTTTCTGCTGTAAATAACAGAGGTATAGGTTTGTTGTTGACAACAATTTGACGAGCACTCAATTCTAAAATATGTCATATTATGTGCTGCGACTACTACTATGGGGCGGAATACTGTGAAACATTTTATTTTTACCTTTATTTTACTAGGCAAGTCAGTTAAGAACAAATTCTTATTTTCAATGACGGCCTAGGAACAGTGGGTTAACTACCTGTTCAGGGGCATAACAACAGATTTGTACCTTGTCAGCTCAGGAATTGAACTTCGGTTACTAGTCCAATGCAACATTTCGGTTACTAGTCCAATGCTCTAACCACTAGGCTACCCTGCAGCCCCATACTACTGATAAGAAATTAAAGTCTCCAAAGAAACATGAAACTATCAAATACCGCTTTTAATTCATCTGTAAGTTGACTTCTCACTCATTTACAGACATTTCAAAGGAATGTGATGAAAAATTACTTAACCTCAGGTACAGCACATACAAGCTCGTGCACCTCAAGCTAAGATATTTCTTCATGTTTGGAATGAGAACCAGTACACAGTTGCATTGCTTGGATTGATTTGAAGGCATACTTGAAACACAGAATTCATATCATCTATGAATGTATCACTTCAATGGTTTTGTAAACCTTATTGGGTAACACTTTACATTAAGGCAGTGTTTCCTTAATGATGGTCCTGGGGACACAAAAGGGTGTACATTTTTGTTCTTGCCCTAGCACTTGATTCAACTAATCAACTCATCATCAAGCGTTTCGATGTGAATCGGGGGTGTTAGTGCTGGGGCAAAAACAAAAATGTGCACTCCTTTGGGTCCCCAGGACCAGGATTGAGAAATACTGTATTAAGGTATACTTTTATACAGAAATAAGTAGTTAATAAACTGTTAATTATTCGTTTTACGATAGCTTACAGCTAACCAATGTGTTATAACTGTAATAACTTATAACTTTTATAACTAACAAGTTATTGTTTATAAACTGCTTAGGGAAAGGGTGTACCTAGTCAGTGGGAAAGGAGGTACCTAGTCAACACACCTGAATGGATTCCACCAAAATGTGTCTTCTGCATTTAACCCAACCCCTCTGTATCAGAGAACTCTGAACTTATGAACCTGCTGTAAATCATTTACACCTTAATGTAAAGTTTTACCGGTTAAGGCAAGTAAAGTGTTCAAACTATTCAAACTGTTGTCATCCTATTCCAACTAATTATTGTCCTGTTGAATGCTTGCAATGCAATGTATGACCTATGGATAGATATGTTGTTCACCTATGGATAGATATGTTGTTCAGTATCTCTTTATTCTATGGGTAATTTAACCTAATCCTAACCTTGTCTTGGATACTGCACAGTTTTTCCCTGCTCTTTCTCTAACTTTGTATTGGTCGTTTGATACACGTATGTATGGAAATGTATGAGAATATATATATATTAGGGTGCATCAAATTTGAATGGGAAATGTTAATTTCAAAATATCAATTTGGCTGGCATTGCATTTTGTTCAAATTAACATAAAAATGACTTTTGCAAAGTTTTGAGGAATTCCATTGAGATTTAGGGGTGCCACCTAACACATGAACTTTGGCGAAACTTCAAAGACAAAACATTTCACATTTTAATTGCCATAAGGTTGACCTGGAAATGTTGAGTACAGTTAACTTTTATACAGTAACATGTTCTATAGGGTTATCAAAGTAAAAGTTGTTTTTTTGCCCTTCGGGCAACTTTTTCTCAGAATTCAACTTTCAAGATTCTCCATTCATTTGTCCTATAGACAAAATGAATAGAGGTCAATGGGACATGTTCACGTGGCCTTACCCTGAATTTTGTGCAGCAGTGATGGATGTCGGACACACATATAAAGTTTAATTGACTTTATTGTTAAACACAAGGGGCGATCCTGACACACTTAAAAGAACAAACCCTCTCTAGTGGCTAACTCACTGGCAACTAACGGCCTAATGGTAAGAGCTGACACTAACTAAACTTCAAACTTAATTGCTCAGTCTGTGCCAGAGTCTGCTCCACTGAGCAACATCACCAGGGAGAAAGAGAGAGTAAATTGAACCTGAACTCTGAACCTAGCCAGTGCGTCTCCCCCCAGATATGTCTCCCCACCCGCCACCCAAGAGTAACCGTCCTATTCAGGGATTAGCTTGCGTTTGCAGCGGCGAAGGTTTGGCTGTTGGTTGCGGTCATGTTCAACTGCCTGCAGCACATTCTGCAGGTGCTGCTCCTTCCTTGCCACTGCGACGAAGTCGGATGTGAGCTTGACGCCATGCTCGGCACAGTCATTGACCACGTTCATTGCACGTACATTGACCTCACTTTTTTTGAACGCAGCATTGGTCGCCCATTCCTTCACATCGAGAGACATAAATTCTGGATCAATGTGCAGCTGGTGCATCCCAAACCAGCAATCCTTATTGGCGAGGTCAGCCAAGCTGGTGGTTGGCAAGAGGGTGGGGAACTTTTGCTTGCCAAAGCCAGTGCCAAAGCGCTGCTCAGGGATGTGCATGGGGAGATCAGCGGGCTTGTGCTCCAAGATCGCTCTGGCAAGTGCACGCTTGTCATCATTGGGCACCTTGCTGCTGAAGAGAGCCGGGGATAGCATCTCACCTGTCAGGTACCAGCGATGCCTCTCCAGCGCCTTGATCGCTGATGCTGCAATGCCCTCATCTACAGCCTTGTATGCCTGCAGGTGGTGGTAGAGTGTCAGGTCATTCCAGGCAGCATCTACAGCTTTCTCGCAGGTCAACCACCACTTTGCATAGATGTGTGTAATGAAAATGGCAAATGCCCGAATCTTCGGCACCTGCTGCTGTGTGGTGATTGTGCCCTGGGAAGCAACGCGATGTGCTGCTCCATCAAAGCCAGCTTGAGAGTATAGAGCAGCTTGGCCATCCATCGTGCCTTGTGGAGCGCTCCCGGTCGTTGGAAGCTCACTGCGGTCTGCTCTTCACCAACTGCATCCAGAAACACAAGACACAGCTGCACAAACTCATGGTAGTCACCTCGCTTGTGGTCAGTGACTTCTTTTGCGCACCTGACAAGTTCAGCATGTAAATTGCCCAGGAGTGGTTGCTCGGTGTTGCCAGGAATGTAGCGGGACCATTGGCTGCTGGATTCTTGTGGTAACAGGTTCCATTTCTCTCTCAGACGTGTGAACAAGGTAACCTCTGGCGAGCGTGATGACTCCACCTTCAGGTCTGTGAAAACCTGGTTCAGGAGGACCTCACCAATGTGGTGCCGGCACCCAGACCAAAGCAGTGGTCGGCCCAGTGAGAGCTGTATGGCAATGCAGGCTGCTGTGAGATGGCCGGTGTTTGACACAGTGGTGTCAAATGCCATGTTGACAACCTGGTCAGCGCAGCACCAGTCCTGCAGCAACTTGCATGTCAACCGGGCAATGATCACTCCACATGCCTCATTGGTCTGCTTCTTATACGCCGGGACACCAAGCAGTTTCAGCCGCTCTGCATCTCCAACCACCACTGTCAGACGCTCCTCCAACTGGCGCACATTGCTGAGCATCGGTGTTAACTTGCTGTCCCAGTGTAGGGTGCACAATGGAGGTGGTGTCCACTGCTTGTGCTGTTCCTCACTGATTGTCTCCAGCACTTGGCGTCTTGCTCGGTCAGCTGTTGCGTAAGATGCAGAGAGATGTGTACATTCACCACCTGACTCTGCAACAAGGCCACGAGTGAAGGCAGCCTGTTGCATTGGTGACATCTTCAACCTTGTAGCCAGTGACACGACACTTGGTCGGCTAAGGATGTCATGTGGAATGAAGACGTTTGTTCCAGTCTTCTTATGCTTGTGGGATGGTTCGCCCTCAGATGGTGGATAGACTGTGTTAGTATCCTCCTCTGACTCCTCATCACTCTCCGACTCCAAGCTGGACATTGCCGTCACCACCTCCAGCTCCTTTTCACAGCGGGACTGTCTGGCTGCTGCGGCAATAATACATACCCAACACAGAAAGATCACCTCAAACAGAAAGATCACCTCAGTTTTCTTGAGCTGTAGTATTGTTTACCTCAGATCTCCATGGCGACCATTGAGCACTGTTAACCACTTTATCCAACAAAAACAGATGTGCGGTGGCACCCCTAAATCATCATGTACTGGAAAAATATTTTGCATGTGTTGTTTCTACATATATTGGAACACTTTTAGCACCCAGCCATATCAAAATTCAAGAATTGTGTTTTTTGATGCACCCTAATATATATATATGACATGGTTTGTAAATGTTTTGAACACTCAACTGTGAATGAATATAATCTATTATGTTGCCAAAGAGTAAATAAACCCCCATTGATTGGGTGGATTGAACTTCTCATTTGATAGGGGCATATATTTTACCATATATAGAAGTACATACTGTATATTTGGTCACGTTTGGGAGCAAACTAATCTTTAAAATACAAAATGTCATGTGCTGAGAAGCATTGATGACAGAAAGGTGGTTTCCTGCCCAAGGGATGAATGCTGAACATCTTGAAAACAGCAGTGGTGAACAATACAAACCAAAGGGCAGTCTGACAAACTGATATAGTGTATGATGACGGGTATACACTGAGTGTACAAAACATTAATAACACTTGCTCTTTCCATGACAGACTGACCAGGTGAATCCAGTTGAAAGCTATAATGCCTTATTGATGTCACTTGTTAAATCCACTTAAATTAGTGTAGATGAAGGGGAGGAGACAGGTTAAAGAAGGATTTGAGACAATTGAGACATGGATTGTGTATGTGTGCCATTCAGAGTTTTTATTGGCAAGACAAAATATTTAAGTGCCTAGTAGGTGCCAGGCGCATCAGCTTGTGTCAAGAACTGCAACGCTACTGGGTTTTTCACACTAAACAGTTTCCCGTAAGTATCAAGAATGGTCCACCATGTGTTATTGCAGCTACTGCATGTCCATTTGGGTTCCACCGTGGCTCCTATTTAGTGCTTGCTTGCAAAGGGAAACTGAAGGGTCGTACCTCCAGAATCGTCCGAGGGGATGTTTTGTGGTTAACAGAATTCGTGTTGTCTACCGCCGAGGTGGCAAATGGATGCTTTTATTGGAGCCAAGTTTACGCCATGCACTAGGAGGGAACTTCCTTTTTGCTGGTCGGAGTGTAGGTTCAGCCACGCTGGATCTTTTTCATGCTTTATAAACACTCATGGGCTGTTCAAAACAAATCAAATCAAATTTTATTTGTCACATACACATGGTTAGCAGATGTTAATGCGAGTGTAGCGAAATGCTTGTGCTTCTAGTTCCGACCATGCAGTAGTATCTAACAAGTAATCTAACAAAAGGGTCAGTCAGGCAACCTCAGTATGGGTTCTGTGCTGTGTTCTCTTCACACACTCCCTAAATTTGCCTGTATCTCTAAAACCCTATGTCACTACTCACTACATGTCTGTGTAGATTTCTTACCCTTTTCCATGGGAAAATTACAACACAATGCAGCAAATTCTATACTCAGAGCAGATGGTTCACATTGACCACTTGAACATCCTTGTTTTTCAATGCTGACCAATAGCACACAGTGTCCCACTTCCCTACTGTGAATGTTCTTGACTCACCTGCACCAGACCGCCTGGTCCTGGAGGGTTGCAGCAGACCAACCAGGGTAAGTAAAAAAAAGCCTTGCACAAGCCTGAACAGTGCTTACAGTAGGAGCAGGAGCCTGTTTCTGTTATGTGAGCTGGTTTGATGTACAAGTACACCCCCTGGACAGGATGCTAGTCTATCACAGGGCCTTACCCCCAATCTACACTACATGACCAAAGGTATGTGGACACCTGCTCATCAAACATCTCATTCCAAAATCATGGGCATTAATATGGAGTTTGTCCCCCCTTTGCTGCTATAACAGCCTCCACTGTTCTGCGAAGGCTTTCCACTAGATGTTGGAACATGGGGACTTGTGGGGACTTGCTTCCATTCAGCCACAAGAGTATTAGTGAGGTCGGGCACTGATGTTGGGCGATTAGGACTGGTTCGCAGTCGGCGTTCCAATTCATCCCAAAGATGTTCGATGGTGTTAAGGTCAGGGCTCTGTGCAGGCCAGTCAAGTTCTTCCACACCAAACAATTTCTGTATGGACCTCGCTTTATGCATGGGGGCATTGTCGTGCTGAAACAGGAAAGGGCCTTCCCCAAACTGTTGCCGCAAAGTTGGAAGCACAGAATTGTCTAGAATGTCATTGTATCCTGTAGCGTTAAGATTTCCCTTTGCTGGAACTAAGGGGATAGTCCGAACCATGAAAAACAGCTTCAGACCATTATTCCTCCTCCACCAAACTTTACAGTTGGCACTGTGCATTGGGACAGGTAGCGTTCTCCTGGCATCCACCAAACCCAGATTCGTCCGTCGGACTGCCAGATGGTGAAAAAAACATTTAAATGTGTTAACCCTCGCAAGGCTGCCGGCCCAGATGGCATCCCTGGCCGTGTCCTCAGAGCATGCGCAGACCAGCTGGCTGGTGTGTTTACGGACATATTCAATCAGTCCCTATCCCAGTCTGCTGTTCCCACATGCTTCAAGAGGGCCACCATTGTTCCTGTTCCCAAGAAAGCTAAGGTGACTGAGCTAAATGACTATCGCCCCGTAGCACTCACTTCCGTCATCATGAAGTGCTTTGAGAGATTAGTCAAGGATCATATCACCTCCATCCTGCCAGACACCCTGGACCCACTCCAATTTGCTTACCGTCCCAATAGGTCCACAGACGACGCAATCGCAATCACACTGCATACTGCCCTAACCCATCTGGACAAGAGGAATACTTATGTAAGAATGCTGTTCATCGACTACAGCTCAGCATTTAACACCATAGTTCCCTCCAAGCTCGTCATTAAGCTCGAGACCCTGGGTCTCGACCCAGCCCTGTGCAACTGGGTCCTGGACTTCCTGACGGGCCGGTCCCAGGTGGTGAGGGTAGGAAACAACATCTCCACCCCGCTGATCCTCAACACTGGGGCCCCACAATGTGCGTTCTCAGCCCTCTCCTGTACTCCCTGTTTACCCATGACTGCGTAGCTGCACGCATCCAACTCAATCATCAAGTTTGCTGACGACACTACAGTGGTAGGCTTGATTACCAACAACGACGAGGCGGCCTACAGAGAGGAGGTGAGGGCCCTCGGAGTGTGGTGTCAGGAAAATAACCTCTCACTCAATGTCAACAAAACAAAGGAGATGATCGTGGACTTCAGGAAACAGGAGAGGGAGCACCCCCCTATCCACATCGAGGGGACAGTAGTGGAGAAGGTGGAAAGTTTTAAGTTCCTCGGCGTACACATCACGGACAAACTGAATTGGTCCACCCACACAGACAGCGTGGTAAAGAAGGCGCAACAGCGCCTCTTCAACCTCAGGAGGCTGAAGAAATTTGGCTTGTCACCAAAATCACTCACAAACTTTTACAGATGCACAATCGAGAGCATCCTGTCGGGCTGTATCACCGCCTGGTACGGCAACTGCTCCGCCCACAACCGTAAGGCTCTCCAGAGGGTAGTGAGGACTGCACAACGCATCACCGGGTTAAACTACCTGCACTCCAGGACACCTACACCACCCGATGTCACAGAAAGGCCAAAAAGATCATCAAGGACAACAACCACCCGAGCCACTGCCTGTTCACCCCGCTATCATCCAGAAGGCGAGGTCAGTACAGGTGCATCAAAGCTGGGACCGAGAGACTGAAAAACAGCTTCTACCTCAAGGCCATCAGACTGTTAAACAGCCATCACTAACATTGAGTGGCTGCTGCCAACATACTGACTTAAATCTCTAGCCACTTTATACATAGGAATTGGATGTAACAAATGTATCACTAGCCACTTTAAACAATTTTGTATATAATGTTTACGTATCCGACATACTCATATCAAATGTATACACTGTACTCTAAACCATCTACTGTATCTTGCCTATGCCGTTCGGTCATCGACCCAAATCTCTAGCCACTTTAATAATTATAATTGGATGAAATAATGTATCACTAGCCACTTTAAACAATGCCATTTATATAATGTTTACATATCCTACATTACTCATCTCATATATATGTGTATATACTGTACTCCATACCATCTACTGCATCTTGCCTATGCCGGTCAGCCATCGCTCATCCATGTATTTATATGTACATACTCGTATTCATTCCTTTACTCTTGTGTGTATAAGGTAGTTGTTGTGAATTTGTTAGATTACTTGTTAGATACTACTGCATGGTCGGAACTAGAAGCACAAGCATTTCGCTACACTCGCATTAACATCTGCTAACCATGTGTATGTGACAAATAAAATTTGATTTGATTTGATTTGATTTGAAGCGTGATTCATCACTCAAGAGAATGCGTTTACACTGCTTCAGCGCCTTTGGAAAGTATTCAGACCCATGACATTTTCCAAATTTTGTTACATTACAGCCTTATTCTAAAATGGATAAAAAATATGAAAAAAATTCAGGAATCTAAACACAATACCCCATAAGGACAAAGCTATAACAGGTTTTTAGACATTTTTGCAAATGTATATGTATAAAAAAAAAGAAAAAGAAATACCTTATTTACATTATATTCAGACCCTTTGCTATGAGACTTGAAATTGAGTTGCATCCTGTTTCCATTGAATATCCTTGAGATGTTTCTACAACTTTATTGGAGTCCACCTGTGGTAAATTAAATTGATTGGACATGGAAAGGCACACAACTGTCTATATAAGGTCCCACAGTTGACAGTGCACGTCAGACCATAAACCAAGCCATGAGGTCGAAGGAATTGTCCGTAGAGCACCGAGACAGGATTTTGTCGAGGCACATATCTGGGGAAGGGTACCAAACAATGTCTGCATCATTGAAGGTCACCAAGAACACAGTGGACTCAATCATTCTTAAATGGAAGAAGTTCGGAACCACCAAATAAAATCAAATAAAATGTTATTTGTCACATGTGCCGAATACAACAGGTGTAGATCTTACTGTGAAATGCTTACTTAAAGCCCTTAACCAACAACGCAGTTCAAGAAATAGAGGTAAGAAAATATTCACTAAATAAACTAAAGTAAAAAAAAAAAAAAAATTACATAACAACAACGAGGCTATATACACAGGGATTAGTTGTTCAACAGTCTTATGGCTTGGGGGTAGAAGCTGTTAAGAAGTCTTTTGGTCCTAAACTTGGCGCTCCGGTACCGCTTGCCGTGCGGTAGCAGAGAGAACAGTCTATGACTTGGGTGACTGGAGTCTTTGACAATTTTTTGGGCCTTCCTCTAACACCGCCTAGTGTATAGGTCCTGGATGGCAGGAATCTTGGCCCCGGTGATGTACTGGGCCGAACACACTACCCTCTGTAGCGCCTTACGTCAGATGCCAAGTAGTTGCCATACCAGGCGGTGATGCAACCAGTCAGGATGCTCTCGATGGTGCAGTTGTAGAACTTTTTGAGGATCTGGGGACCCATGCCAAATCCTTTCAGTCTCCTGAGGGGGAATAGGTGTTGTCGTGCCCTCCTCACAACTGTCTTGGTGTGTTTGGACCATGATCGTTCATTGGTGATGTGGACACCAAGGAACTTGAAACTCTCAACCCGCTCAAAGACTCTTCATATGGCTGGCCGCCCGGCCAAACTGGGGGAGAAGGGCCTTGGTCAAGGAGGTGACCAAGATCCTGATGATCACTCTGACAGAGCTATAGAGTTATTTTGTGCAGATGGGAGAACCTTCCAGAAGGACAACCATCTCTGCAGCACTCCACCAATCAGGCCTTTATGGTAGAGTGGCCAGACGGAAGTCACTCCTCAGTAAAAGGCACATGACAGCCTCCTTGGAGTTTGACAAAAGGCACCTAAAGACTCTCAGACCATGAGAAACAAGATTCTCTGGTCTGATGAAACCAAGATTGAACTTTTTGGCCTGAATGCCAAGCATCACGACTGGAGGAAACCTGGAACCATCCCTACAGTGAAGCATGGTGGTGGCAGCATCATGCTGTTGGGATGTTTTTCAGCAGCAGGGACTCGGAGACTAGTCAGGATTGAGGCAAAGATGAACGGCGCAAAGTACAGAGAGATCCTTGATGAAAACCTGTTCCGGAGCACTCAGGACCTCAGACTGGGTTGAAGGTTCACCTTCTAACAGGACAACGACCCTAAGCACACAATCAAGACAACGCAGGAGTCTCTGAATTTCCTTGAGTGGCCCAGCCAAAGCCCGGACTTGAACTTGATCCAACATCTCTGGAGAGACCTGAAAATAGCTGTCCAGCAACGCTCTCTATCCAACCTGACAGAGCTTGAGAGAATCTGCAGAGAAGAATGGGAGAAACTCCCAAAATACAGGTGTGCCAAGCTTGTAGAGTCAAACCCAAGAAGCCTTGATGCTGTAATCGCTGGCAAACGTGCTTCAACAAAGTACTGAGTAAAGGGTCTGAGTAATTATCTAAATGTGATATTTCAGTTTTTTATGTTTAATTAAAAAATGTAATTTAATTAGCAAAAATGTCTAAAAACCTGTTTTTGCTTTGTTACTATTGATGAAGAAAGAAATACATTTTAGAATTAGGCTGTAACGTAACAAAATGTGGAAGGGGGTCTGAATCAAGGGGTCTGAATACTTTCCGAAGGCACTGTATAGTGTAATTTCTTTTATTGTGAAACAAACAAGAAATGAGACAAAAAAACTGAAAACTTGAGCGTGCATAACTATTCACCCCCCCAAAGTCAATACTTTGTAGAGCCACCTTTTGCAGCAATTACAGCTGCAAGTCTCTTGGGGTATGTCTCTATAAGCTTGACACATCTAGCCACTGGGATTTTTGCCCATTCTTCAAGGCAAAACTGCTCCAGCACCTTCGAGTTGGATGGGTTCTGCTGGTCTACAGCAATCTTTAAGTCATCCCACAGATTCTCAATTGGATTGAGGTCTGGGCTTTGACTAGGCCATTCCAAGACATTTAAATGTTTCCCCTTAATCCACTCGAGTGTTGCTTTAGCAGTATTCTTAGGGTCATTGTCCTGCTGGAAGGTGAACCTCCGTCCTAGTCTCAAATCTCTGGAAGACAGAAACAGGTTTCCCTCAAGAATTTCCCTGTATTTTGCGCCATCCATCATTCCTTAAATTCTGACCAGTCTCCCAGTCCCTGCCGATGAAAAACATCCCCACAGCATGATGCTGCCACCGCCATGCTTCACTGTGGGGATGGTGTTCTCGGAAGAGGTGTTGGGTTTGTGCCAGACATAGTGTGTTCTTTGATGGACAAAAAGCTACATTTTAGTCTCATCTCATACCTTCTTCCATATGTTTGGGGAGTCTCCCACATGCCTTTTGGCGAACACCAAATGTGTTTGCTTATTTTTTTCTTTAAGCAATGGCTTTTTTTCTGGCCATTCTCAGGTAAAGCCCAGCTCTGTGGAGTGTGCGGCTTAAAGTGGTCCTATGGACAGATACTCCAATCTCCGCTGTGGAGCTTCGCAGCTCCCTCCTCCTTATCTTTGGTGTCTTTGTTGCCTCTCTGATTAATGCCCTCCTTGCCTGGTCCGTGAGTTGTAGTGGGCGGCCCTCTCTTGGCAGGTTTGTTGTGGTGCCATATTCTTTCCATTTTTTAATAATGGATTTATTGGTGCTCTGTGGGATGTTCAAAGTTGCAGATATTTTTTTATAACCCAACCCTGATCTGTACTTCTCCCACACTTTGTCCCTGACCTGTTTGGAGAGCTCCTTGATCTTTATGGTGCCCCTTGCTTGATGATGCCCCTTGCTCAGTGATGTTGCAGACTCTGGGGCCTTTCAGAACAGGTGTATATATACTGAGATCATGTGACAGATCATGTGACACTTAGATTGCACACAGGTGGACTTTATTTAAGGAATTTTTTTCCTTTCACTTAACCAATTTGGACTATTTTGTGTATATCCCTTACATTAAATGCAACAAAATAGGAAAAACGCCAAGGGGGATGAACACTTTTTCAAGGCACTGTTTCTCCTCTGTCAAGCAGAGATGCATCATTGGTATGACGGGGATTTAATTCCAAACCTTCCAATCTCAGGGCATATACTAACCACAAGGCCACAGAACTACCAGGGAAGGTTTGCAAAATTCTGGTAACTTTCCCAAAGTCCTGTCTGGAAGATTCCTGGAATCAGGAGGGAATAAGCAGGAATCCTCCAACAAGTAATTCTGAAAAAGGTTGGAATTTTGATCAAAGCTTTGATCAAAGCTTAAACTTAGCCAGTCCCTGTTGATTGCAGTGGTGGAAAAAGTACACAATTTTCATACTTGAGTAAGTGTAAAGATACCTTAAAAGAAAATGACTCAAGTAAAATTGAATGTCACCCAGTAAAATACTACTTGAGTAAAAGTCTAAAAGTATTTGGTTTTAAATGTACTTAAGTATCAAAAGTAAAAGTATAAATCCTTTTTAATTCCTTATATTAAGCAAACCAGTTTTTTTAATTTACGCATAGCCAGGGACACAGTTGTGCTCAGGCATAATTTACAAACAAAGTATGTGTGTTTGGTGAGTCTGACAGTTCTCTTGATAAGTGCGTGAATTAGACAATTGTCCTGCCCTGCTAAGCATTCAAAATGTAATGACTACTTTTGGGTGTCAGGGAAAATATAAGGAGTAAAAAGTACATTATTTTCTATAGGAATGTAGCGGAGTAAAAGTTGTCAACAATATAAATAGTAAAGTAAAGTACAGATATATAAAAAATAACGACTTAAGTTGTACTTTCAAGAATTTTTACTTATGTACTTTACACCACCGGCTGATTGGGGCTAACCCTTTAGCTGTAGCCATGTTAGCTTCAATGCTAACCCTGTTGAAACATCCAAAGTGTACAGAACACTGTGAGACTAGGCTATTTGACCTAGAAAAGCACATTGTTTTGTCCATTTAGGCAAGTCTTGTGAAGGACAGGAAGTAAGTCAATTTAAGTTTGGCACTGCTTTGAATGTTGAGCTTGGCTGGTTGACTCTAATTTATATGGATATCTAACGGCATCATCAGACATCCTTTCATATACCTAGAACACTACAGACACGGATGCCACCGGTGCGCATTCCAGGCAAGGACCAACCTTTTTGGCAGAGGCAGGTAGGTAGGGGCAGGAACCGAACGAGCTCATGTCCATGGAGGTTCCCACTGATCAGGCCCTTTAATGGCGCAACAGCAACAGAACATCACAATGAAGTCCCTGGGAAGAACGACCCAGCTTCCCCCTAATTAATATGGGCCAGCACTGGAAAACACATCTGACTTAATCACCAACAATCCACTGTTTGTTTTCGGAACAAAGCTTTAACCGCCTCCCCCTCTCTTTTTCCGCTCAATGAATACACATTTTCATGGTTTGGTTCCTACATTTTTTTGTTTGTTTGTTTGCTCTGGATTTGCCTGGCTGTGTTGAGGGGGGAGGGGGAGAAGGGGTCGGCCCAGTCTGGAGCACAGCAACCCTCTATTCCCATTGATTATAAATGCAAGCTTCTGGTCTGAGTGTGCCTCAGGGTTGAGTTGTGTCCACCCACGTGGGCATACACTGGTTGAATCAACATTGTTTCAACATTATTTGTCAAAGTATTGTGATGTGGAATCAACTTGGAAAATACATTGGATTTGAAAAAGTTATCAACCAGTACTATTTTCAACCAGCATTGTCAACATTGAGGGTATAGGGTAAAACATCCCCGTAAATACATTGACTTAACCTGACTAACTGGTTGTTACAACAATCTAAATTCAACATAATCATCAGAACTATGTATAAGTTGAAATTGCATCAAAAATTCCACATGAAAACATAAAAAATATTCACAATATTGTTTACAACTCTGGTTGAAACGAGATGAAAACAGTACTGGTTGATTATGTTTTTCAAATCCAATGTATTTTTCACGTTGATTCCACGTCACATTACGTTGAAACAACGTTGATTCAACCAATGTCTGCCCAGTGGGCACTCTTTCTCTCCTAGTGGGTGACGGCCCAGCTGGGTAGGTTTGTGGCATCGACTGCCTATAGATTGCATAACAACGTTCCTATAAACAACACATCACAATGCAGCCCGCCATAACACGCCACAAGCCGACAGAGGAAGACTCAATAGAAACCCATGTCCTCTTCCACTACTGTATACGTCTGCTCTGCGTCTGTCAGGATGGCTACCCACTTGAATCAAAACAATGGGGCACTTCGTCAAACCCAATGGGATATCCTGATTTATGGTATCACAGTGTATCCATCAGGTTACTCTTTATTTAGCCCTGTATGAGACATATGGTTCCGTAACCTGTGAACTGAGAATAAGACTCAGTGTGCATCCCAAATGGCACCCTATTCCCTATACAGTGCACCACTTTTGACCAGGGCCTATAGGGCTCCCTGGTCAAAAGTAGTGCACTATAAGTGGAATAGGGTGCCATTTGGAATGCTGCAGCCTCAGTATTTTTCTCTGGATTCCTGGCTGGTGGACCACCCACCCTGTTTGTGTCAGTATCCATGTCCACCTTAAATTATTACCCTTGACCAGAATATGAGAAGCAGAGGTACACTTTTGTTCAGAGGGAATCGTAAAATAACCTTGAGAAAATCTAATCTGACTTAAACGTCTTACACAAGTGTTCTCTCTAATACGAAACATGTAAGCCACAAAGTCATATTTAAGGTTCCATGCTTGTGTTTTTAAAATGTGTGTCATGTCATGCACAAAAATACATATTAATTGTGAAAACAGATCAAACTCAATATAAGAACATACAGAAGGTTAAGGAAAACTATAAACAACCCTATCAAAAATAAGCTCAGGGTTTAATAATAAGCTATTCATTGCTTTACTTTGTTAATTGTGTTTACATTTTTTCTACACAAGATCAGTTCTGTCTTGAGGGCAATTCATAATTCTGACAAAGTGAGAGAGATTGCCCATATTTCAAAAATAATACTACAATGCCACGAAACACAAGACCGAATTGGCCAAAGTATGTCCCTACAAATATTTTGTTGGGCCTGAGTTGCATGATGTCACTGACACTGTAAACATCCAAAGCGGCTGGGATATTTGTTTTCCTTTGAGTAAACTGTTTTGACATTTGAATAATAGTGAGAAAAAAACAGAGGGATGCCTTATTCATCCTGCGTGCGTATGCAGCTGTCTTTATTTACGTGACCACATCCCCTGTCCTTAGAGATCTGGTTGCCAGGAGCACTGTCTACACTCATCACACACAGGACAGACCACCTCACCTCATTTTCATAAGGCAAACAGGAGCTTGAATGTATAGAAATACAATCTATTGCACAATGATATTATTTATATGCCCAAAATACTCTATTGGGGTCCATCAGTGTTTATATTTTTTGTTGTTGTTTTTAACTCTTTTAATATTTTCTATATTTTATTGAACAGACATGTCAGTGACAGGAGAGGTAGGAGAGATACACTCCACTACGTATTTATTTGGACAATGAAGCTAAAACGTTTAATTTGGCTCTATACACCAACATTCTGGATTTGAGATCAAATGTTTTATATTAGGTGACAGTACAGAATGGCACCTTTTATTTGAGGGTATTTTCATTCATATCTGTTATACCGTTTAGATATGAATGCACTTTATGTATCATGAATAATGATGAGAAAGAAAGTTAAACTATTCCTTTAGGTCATCAGACTGTCCAAATCTTAACACCTTTTCCATGTCTCTTTTGAGAAAAATATTGTATCTCAATTGGACAAACTTAAAGGGATAGTTCACCCAAATTACACAATTACATATTTGTTTCCTTACCCTGTAAGCAGTCTTTGGACAAGGAGAGACAGAAATCCATGCTTTGGTTCAGTTTACCTGGCTGCTGTCACTAAATGCTAACTTTAGCGTTTTTGTCCAAACACCAATGCAAGTCAATACAAAGTCAAAATTAGCAGGTTTTAAATTACCTGCACAAATCATCATCAAGTAACTTAATTAAGCTACACAATCAAATGATATACCTTTTTGGATAATTTGGCCAAGAAATTCACTTTACTTTCAGCTTTACCCTTTAACTGTCTTCTAATCTTCTTGAAAAATGTTCTTGATGTTTATTTTAGAAATAACAGAGCTCTACCAGGCGGTTGTGAAGTCAAAACAGGGTCATACCAGCAATGCCATATTAGAAGGGAAATTTGCATAGCAATTTTACTAATTTCAATGATATTACAAAAATGCCTTTAGGTCTGCTTCAATGGCTTTTATATGTAGGTAAGCATACTTAAATGAGGACTGATGTCAATTATGGTAATTTTGTATGTTCAACATAAATATTAAATCACACTAACCACATTTCCATTCACAGTTTTTATGCAAGTAAAGTCATACCTAATAAAAAAAAAAATCAAGACAGTTGTGATTGAAAGAGGAAGTTTCGGTACAGTTTTATAAATGCCGACAGATCTTTTTTTCGTTCGACATGGTAGGATGTTTTTGTGTCGGTGAAATGTATTATGCGAGAAATGGTGGTGGAAACGCCTTTATGCAGAAATATTGATATAACAACCACCATATCGAAGTAAACTTGGACTCCGGAAACCATGCAGTCTTTTGGCTACAAATTAAATAAGTTATGATAAATTTCACAGGGTGGTGAAAGTGCACAGTGAGCTCCTTTTCAATAAATATTGAGGGTCTAATTCTGGTGACATGACGATCAATGCTTGAATGCTGTTTGACATGCTGCTCCTCATGCCTATCCACACAGCCTACCCGCACTGTATCTGCAAACTGTTGAATAGAGCACATCTGCCAAGACCATAGTAGGCACATTTGCTATTTAATGCAACAGTTTTTGTGACAAAACTATCAGTAGAGTTGAAAATGTGATGGAAACACATTGAACTATGTGGTACATGAAAACTTAAGCAAAAAAATGTGTGCACTACGTAATCACACTGATTACACTGATCTGCAACAAGTCAGTTTGGTTGAAACACACCACTTGTGGGAAAATGCACATTATGTGAGAAATGCTGGTGGAAACGCACAAATATTTATAAAATAAGAATCATATCTAGGTAAATTTGGAGTCCCACGATGACATGTTGTGTGGTCCTCCCACTACAACTCATCAGGAAAGCATGCGGTTTATTAGGCTACAGATGAAATAAATCATGATGAACTTCACAGGGTGGTGAAATTATAAGGGAATGAGCTTTATGCTCCTTTCCAATAAATATTGAGGGTCTTATTCTGGTAACGTGATCATTGATGCTTCACTGCAGTTTGACAAATAAAAATTATCTAGCTCTTTTGTCCACAATAATCTTGTCATGTAGGCTATAATTACTGAACAAAAATAAAAACACAATATGTAAATTGTTGGTCCCATGTTTCATGCCCTGAAATGAAAGATCCAAGACATTTTCCATACGCACAAAAAGCTTATTTCTCTCAAATTCTGTGCATAAATGTGGTTACATCCCTGTTAGTAAGCATTTCTCCTTTGCCAAAATAATCCACCTAACAGGTGTGGCATATCAAGAAGCTGATTAAACAGCTTATTCATTACACAGGTGCACCTTGTACTGGGGAAAATAAAAGGCCACTCTAAAATGTGCAGTTTTGTCACACAATACAATGCCACAGATGTCTCAAGGTTTGAGGGAGCATGCAATTGGCATGCTGACTACAGGAATGTCCAACAGAGCTGTTCCTAGAGAATTGAATGTTCATTTATTTACCATAAGCAGACCTCCAACGTCGTTTTAAAAAAATTGGCAGTACGTCCAACCGACCTCATCTTATATAGTCTGTCTTAACATTTTATTTTATGGTACGGCAACTAGTTCTGAGCGATTAGTTCTTCTTGAGTTCGGTTTGGTTTCGGTTTGATTATCAAAAAAATAATCACTGTTTTCAATTTCGGTAATTAAAAAAAATATATTAAATGCACTATGCATTATGTGGGTTGAATGCTGCAGTGGTGGAAAAAGTACCCAATTGTCATCCTTGAGTAAAAGTAAAGATACATTAAAAGAAAATGACTCAAGTGAATGTGAAAGTCACCCAATAAAACACTAACAAAATGGCGCCGGAAGAAATGACAGCCGTTTTACGGGCGCCTAACCAATTGTGCTATTATGTGGGGTTTTTTGCGCGTTATTTGTAACTTATTTTGTACATAATGTTTCTGCAATCGTATCTTACGGCAAAAAAGAGCTTCTGGATATCAGGACAGCGATCACTCACCTCGGATTAAATGAAGATTTTTTCTTCAACAAAAAGGAAGCAAAAGATATTCTCCATACACCCCACAGGTCCGACATCCACGCTATTTACAAGAGGAAGCGACGCAGGTACAGAGGAAAAAGAGCCGGGTGCCTGGTCAGGACCCGGAGAAGGCGTTTGGGAAAGTTGCCGCTACCGTCAATACTACTTGCAAACATTGGATAATAAATTAGACGAGGTACGATCACGAATATCCTACCAACGGGACATCAAAAACTGCAACATCCTATGTTTCACGGAATCGTGGCTGAATGACGACATGGATATTCAGCTAGCGGGATACACGCTGCACCGGCAAGATAGAACAGCACACTCCGGTAAGACAAGGGCGGGCGGTCTGTGCATATTTGTAAACAACAGCTGGTGCACTAAATCTAAGGAAGTCTCTAGATTTTGCTCGACCGAAGTAGAGTATATTGTGATAAATTGCAG
The DNA here is from genome assembly GCA_030435695.1 of Brachymystax lenok tsinlingensis. Classification (NCBI taxonomy): domain Eukaryota; kingdom Metazoa; phylum Chordata; class Actinopteri; order Salmoniformes; family Salmonidae; genus Brachymystax; species Brachymystax lenok. Next base: position 41,561,878 of record CM059795.1, on the reverse strand, counting down.
GCCATATTACTTGCCTAGAGAGTTTTCAGCTATACTTTTCGTGGCTGTTTATTTACCACCACAGACAGATGCTGGCACTAACACCGCACTCATTCAGCTGTATAAGGAAATAAGCAAACAGGAAACCACTCACCCAGAGGCGGAGCTCCTAGAGGCTGGAGACTTTAACGCAGGGAAACTTAAATCAGTTCTACCAAATCTCCATGTTAAAGCACCAGTGACTCGGTCTATAAAAAAGTGGTCAGATTAAACAGACGCTAAACTACAGGACTGTTTTGCTATCACAGACCGGAACATGTTCCGGGATTCCTCCGATGGCATTGAGGAGTACACCACATCAGTCACTGGCTTTATCAATAAGTGCATCGAGGACGTCGTCCCCAGAAAGAATAAAGTAGACGGCATCGGTCAAACGTGTGATTTATGGCTTTTTTATGGCCCCCGGGGGTGTACATCCGGTCCGGAAGTTCCCACGGGGGGAGGGGTTTTATGATCCTATATGTACATCTGTCCCTTTTAAGTGATGCGTTCGTAGTTTTATGGTCCTGTACATCTGTCCCTTTGAAGTGATGCGTTTGTAGTTTTATGGTCCTGTATGTCCCTTTGAAGTGATGCGTGTGCCTGTTATGGTCCCTGTAGATATTTTGAAGATATGCCTGTGTTTACATTAAAGCTGTCAAGGTGATTGAAGTGACCTCTTTGAACTGGGGAAGGTGTTTGAGCATTTCAAAGAGGATGCCCCCCCACCACCACCCCCAGGCTCGAGTGAGTGCTTATGCCCATACGTCCTGTCCGGAAGGGTAAAGCCTGTGTTTACATTAAAGCTGTCAAGGTGATTGAAGTGACCTCTTTGAACTGGGGAATGTGTTTCTGAAACAGTAATTCTTCGGGGTATTAGGCAGCCTATAAGGAATTCTGGACGCTACCCGCTAACTCAGAGATAAACCCCAGAACACTATAGAAATTAAAATAATCCCAGAACACTAGAAATAAAAAATGTCTCCAAGACCAGTTTTAGGTGTATTGTGTTCAGTGTGTCAAGAACACAATGACAAAACCATCGAGGCCCTTATTTGTGATGCCCCGGATTGTTTTAATGGATTGCTGGATATGAGTGAAGGCCATATGGGTTACATTTTCCACCCGGAGGATTCATCCGTGAAGATTTTCACAAACACCGGCCACAGCACACCTTTTCAAACAAAAACCGGGAGTTTTTCCCCTGTGTGGCGTATGAGAGAATGGCTTAAAATATGGCTAAGTCTGTGTCTGATGGAAAAGACCCTCAGGGGGACAGCACTGCCGGGCTATGCGTTGGAAGAAGATGTCTGTGAGCGCGATGATTTGAAAGCCATAAGAATCTCTTCAATGGCGTATACTCCAGACTCCAGAGTGACAATTTTAGCATGTGCCCAATTCGATAGTTCAAATGCAACCAAATCAGTTACTTCGTATGTATTTTAAAAAGCATGCACGGAGGTCAACTATTTTGTGCCTGTTTTCAGCTTCATGTGGGGCGATTATCATAAATTCCTTGACCTTATGAAAGAGGTGGAAAATCTTTTCCAACATCGTGAACAGTTACGGCGATGGGCGCTTCTATCCCCAAGACACAGCCCAGGTCTAAAGACACACATGCTGATCTATCCGGGAAATGAAAATATACGGCACCTGGATGGCAGCATCAAAAGGCAATGTCTGATCCGGTGACAGTCTGAATCTGATGAATTGGAAACGGACGGCCGTGTTGGTTAACGATAGAGGCCACCCCCACTGGTCTTTTTCTGCAAAAAGAGGAATAGTAAAAAAAAAATTATAACTTGTTTATGTAATTATAACATGTTTAAAAATGTCTGTAAGACTTAGAATTAAATAAAGGATTTTATTTAACTGTTCTAATGAATGGAAGCGCCTAATTCTCTCTCCCCGCTTTCCATCTCAACCGGGGACTGTATTATCCCCCCACTGGCCTTTTTCTGCCAGACAGGAATATTGTTTAACTTCTTAGGGAGCGGTGGGGCGCTACTCCCGACACTACCCAGTGAAATGCAAGGCGCCAAATTCAGAATCCAAAAGTTGAATTATTAAACATGCATCAATATACAAGTGTTTCATAGTCATCAAAAGCTCTGCTTCTTGGTAATATCACAGCGTTGTCAGATTTCAAAAAGTCTTTACGGCGAAAGCACCACATTTGATTGTTTGAGGATAGCACCCCACATTTTTCCCATTACCATAAATTCATAAGCCATCACGGTTCACACATAACACATTTCACAGCGAAAACAAATCAATTACCTTTTGAAGAACTTCTGCTGAGGGCTTCCCAAGTGTCCAACGAAGACAATCCATGGATCTTTTGTTAGAAAAAGTAATGTATTATATCCATAAATCTCCGTTTGGTTGGCGCGTTATAATGAGAAAATAGAGCCTCCAATCGTCCATTGAAACGTGAAGAGAACTCGTTCAACTTATACCTATAAACTTGTCCAAGAACAATCAAACATAATTTTAAATGTATCCTTAGGAACACTTTTAATATTTCAACCGGAATATAAACTGGGCGATAAGAAAGGAAAAAAACAAAGAACGCGCCAGCCGGGAGCGCGCATTTACTTGTATTGACATCTGTGTGGACACTTCCTTATTCGTCTTCTTCTCTGCTCTAAAAGCATCTAAAAAGAATCAGAACACTTTCTCGAGACTGTTGACATCTAGAGGAAGCGATAAGTACTGCATTCATATGCCCTTATATGGGCATTTTCACAAGGGAGGGGTTCTAAATGAGGCAATCTGTCAAAACCACTTTTTCCAGGACAGAAATTCCTCGGGTTTTTGCCTGCCATATCCGTTCTGTTATACTCACAGACAAAATGTTAACACTTTTAGAAAATTTAGAGTGTTTCCTATCCAATGGTACTAAATATGTGCATATCCTATTTTCTGGGCCTGAATGGAAGGCATTTTACTTTGGGCACGCCAGGCTCTCCAAAACGGTCACCTCGTGCGCTGCTCCCAAAGAAGTTAAATAATTATAACGTGTTTACAAATGTCTGTAAGACTTAGAAAAATAAAGGATTGAATTTTTTTAAACTCTTCTCTTCTAATGAATGGAAGTGCCTTATTCTCTCTCCCCGCTTTCCATCTCAACCGGGGACTGTATTATCCCCCCACCGGCCTTTTTCTGCCAGACAGGAATAGTACAATTGTTTAAATAATTATAACGTGTTTAAAAATGGCTGTAAGACTTAGAATTAAATAAAGGATTTTAAAAATGTAACTTACTTATTGAATATATTCTATTTCTCAAGCGCCCTTTTTCCATGACTGTTTCAACACGAAAAAAGTGAAAGAACGAATAACACTGAAAGATGTACGGCTGTGTGTGTGCGTGGGTGCGTGTATGCATAGGCGCCGTTGCAATCACCGGCTTTCTCCAGAGGGGGTGTCCAGACATCGGGGCATTATCAGGGGATGAAAGGGGGAAGCCATCGATTGGAACGGCGCCGTTCCAATTACTGGCTTTCTCCGGGGGGGTGTCCAGACATCGGGGCAATATCAAGAGGATGAAGGGGGAACCCCGCGATTGGAACGCCGGGGGGTGTCCAGACAATTGGGTGTGTAGGGTGGTCATTTGCCCCACCGTGGCTATTTTCCGAGGATGGTGGGTGCGGCCATAAACTCACGCCCGAAATTAACTCATCCGCCATACCCTGTCTTCGTTACGACATTAACGGTCTCTTCTGAAAAAACTCTACATGTGAGGAGAAGTATCTCAAGCGCCAACGGCCCGTTTTTTACACATGGACAATTATGAAGGTGAGTTGCAATTACCCTCTAAAGAATGCTTTTAACTATGCATGTTCCAATCTAAAGAATCTATATATGCAGGTTAATATGTATATATTACCTATTATAAAAGTAGTGTATTTAATAAGGTATTATATAAATATATATATTTATATATTGAATGAGAGAAGGGGTTATTGTTACATGCTTTTATATGTTAAACAGGAATGGACTAGGGCCCTATATAGACTACAAAAGGAAGCACAGCCGAGAGCTGCCCAGTGACACAAGCCTACCAGACGAGCTAAATCACTTCTATGCTCGCTTCAAGGCAAGCAACACTGAGGCATGCATGAGAGCACCAGCTGTTCCAGACGACTGTGTGATCACGCTCCGTAGCCAACGTGAGTAAGACCTTTAACTACTTAGGGAGTAGCGGCGCTACTCCCGACACTACCCGGTGAAATGTAAGGCGCCAAATTCAAAATCCAAAAGTTGAATTATTAAACATTCATCAATATACAAGTGTTGCATAGTCATCAAAAGCTCTGATTATTGGCAATATCACAGCGTTGTCAGATTTCAAAAAAGCTTTACGGCGAAAGCACAACATTTGATTGTTTGAGGGTAGCACCTCCAATATTTTTATTAGCATAAATTCATAAACAATCGCGGTTCACACAAAACACATTTCACAGCGAAAACATATCCCTTACCTTTTGAAGAACTTCTGCTGAGGGCTTCCCAAGTGTCCAACGAAGACATTCAATGGTTCTTTTGTTAGAAAAACTAATTTATTATATCCATAAATCTCAGTTTGGTTGGCGCATTATGTTCATAAAATACAGCGTCCACTCGCCCATTGAACCGTGAAGAGAACGCGTTCAACCTATACCTATACACTTGTCCAAGAACAATCAAACATAATTTTAATGTATCCTTAGGTATCCTTTTATGTATATTTACTGTAATATTTCAACCGGACGATAACGTGAACAATAGGAAAGGAAAATAAAGTGGGACGCGCTCACAATCTCACTCCCGTGAAACGTTGTTGACAAATGTGGTCCCTTCACTACTTCCTCTTCCTATCTGTTCTGCTTAGTGCTAGAGCCTCCAGACACTGTATAAAGACTGGTGACATCTAGTGGAAGCCATAGGTACTGCAGTCTCAGTCCTAGTTAACATAGAAATCAATAGGCAGCCTGGACAAAAAGGTAATGTACAAAATCCGGATGGATTTTCCTCGGGTTTTCGCCTGCTATATCAGTTCTGTTATACTCACATACATTATTTTAACACTTTTAGAAACTTCAGAGTGTTTCCCATCCAATAGTACTAATTATGTGCATATCCTATTTTCTGGGCCTGAGTGGCAGGCATTTTACTTTGGGCACGCCAGACTCTCCAACACCGTCACCTCTGCTGCTGCTCTCTGCTGCTGAAGTTAAACAAGTCAACATACACAAGGCTGCGGGGCCAGACGGATTACCAGGACGTGTGCTCCGGGCATGTGCTGACCAACTGGCAGGTATCTTCACTGACATTTTCAACATGTCCCTGATTGAGTCTGTAATACCAACATGCTTCAAGCAGACCACCATAGTCCCTGTGCCCAATAACACAAAGGCAACCTGCCTAAACGACTACAGACCCGTAGCACTCACGTCCGTAGCCATGAAGTGCTTTGAAAGGTTGGTGATGGCTCACATCAACAACATTATACCAGAAACCCTAGACCCCCTCCAATTTCCATACCGCCCAAACAGATCAACAGATGATGCAATCTCTATTGCACTCCACACTGCCCTTTCCCACCTGGACAAAAGGAACACTTATGTGAGAATGCTATTCATTGACTACAGCTCAGCATTCAACACCATAGTACCCTCAAAGCTATTAGCATAAATTCATAACCCAACGCGGGTCTCAAAAAAACGCATAAAATCGCTAATATAAAATCCCTTACCTACAGAAGAACTTCTGCTGAGGGCTTCCCAAGTGTCCAATGAAGACAATCCATGCTTCTTTTGTTAGAAAAAGTCATTTATTATATCCATAAATCTCTGTTTGGTTGGCGCGTTATGATCATAAAATCCACCGTTGAGTCGCCCATTGAACCGTGAAGAGAACGTGTTCACATTATACCTATCATAATTTTTAATGTTTCCTTAGGTTCCATTTTATGTATATTTACTATAATATTTCAACCGGATTCTATCCAGAACGATAAGAAAGGAAAATAAAGTGGAGCGCGCACTCGGTTGCGCGCCCGCAAAATCTTGTTGACATCTGAGCTCACTTGACCATATTCTCTTCCTATCCGTTCTGGTCAGGGCTACCGTTTCTTGGCTTTGTATAGAGACTGTTGACATCTAGTGGAAGCCATAGTTACTGAAATCTCGGAGCTGGTTGCCTTTGAAATCAATAGGGAGACTGTCAAACAGAGCAAAGGTAAAAAAAAAAACTGTAATTCCGGATTGGATTTTCCTCGGGTTTTTGCCTGCTATATCCGTTCTGTTATACTCACAGACATTATGTTAACACTTTTAGAAACTTCAGAGTGTTTCCTATCCAATAGTACTAATTATGTGCATATCCTATTTTCTGGGCCTGAGTGGGAGGCATTTTACTTTGAGCACGCCAGACTCTCCAAAACCGTCACCTCGGGAGCCGCTCTCTAAGAAGTTAACTATACATTCATGTACATACTACCTCAATTGGACCGACCAACCAGTGCTCCCGCACATTGGCTAACCGGGCTATCTATCTGCATTGTGTCCCACCACCCGTCAACCCCTTTTTTACGCTACTGCTACTCTCTGTTCATCATATATGCATAGTCACTTAAAACTTGTTAGGGAGCAGTGCATGAGTATGGAACACTTGTATATTGGTGGATGTTTAATAATTCAACTTTGGGATTTTGAATTTGGTGCTTTACATTTTACCTGGTAGTGTCGGGAGGAGCCCGCTAGCGACCCACTGGTCCTTGAGAAGTTTTAACCATAACTACATGTACATATACTACCTCAATCAGCCGACTAACCGGTGTCTGTATGTAGCCTCGCTACTTTTATAGCCTCGCTACTTTTACAGCCTCACTACTGTATATAGTCTCGCTACTGTATATAGCCTGTCTTTTTTTACTGTTGTTTTTATTTCTTTACTTACCTATTGTTCACCTAATACCTTTTTTTTTGCATTGTTGGTTAGAGCCTGTAAGTAAGCATTTCACTGTAAGGTCTACACCTGTTGTATTCGGCACATGTGACAAATAAACATTGATTTGATACTTACTGTAATTAAAAGTCAAAGTATTTGGTTTTTAAATGTAACTGCTAAAATATACTTAAGTATCAAAAGTAAAAGTATGAATAATTTCAAATTCCTTATATTAATCAAACCAGACAGCATAATTTCCTTGTTTTCTATTTATTTAAGGATAGCCAAGGGCACACTCCAACATAATTTACAAACAAAGCATTTGTGTTTAGTGAGTCCGCCAGGTTAGGAATGCAGTGAAGTAAAAGTAAAGTAAAAAAGTAAAAGTTGTCAAAAATATAAATACACTCATGTATTTTCTGCACTATGCAATGATATGGGCAGCAACCATGTAATGCTTTTACAACATCCAGAAGTGCACTGGTTATCAAGGGGGAATGTATTGACACATTTTTTTTAATTGAGAGACGAGCTTAAAGTTTTCTTTACTGACCATAATCTTCAATTGTCTGACCGCTTGCATGATGATGAATTTCTCACATGACTGGCCTATCTGGGTGATGTTTTTCCTCGCCTGAATGATCTGAATCTAGGATTACAGGGACTCTCTGCAACTATATTCAATGTGTGGGACAAAATTGAGGCTATGATTAAGAAGTTGGAGCTCTTCTCTGTCTGCATTAACAAGGACAACACACAGGTCTTTCCATCATTGTAAAAACATTTGTGTGCAAATGAACTCGGACAATGTCAAATGTGATATAGCGAAGCACCTGAGTGAGTTGGGTGCGCAATTACGCAGGTACTTTCCCGAAACGGATGACACAGACAAATGGATTCGTTATCCCTTTCATGCCCTGCCTCCAGTCCACTTACCAATATCTGAACAAGAGAGCCTCGAAATTGCAACAAGCGGTTCTGTGAAAATTGAATTTAATCAGAAGCCACTGTCAGATTTCTGGATTGGGCTGTGCTCAGAGTATCCTGCCTTGGCAAATTGCGCTGTTAAGACGTTGATGCCCTTTGCAACCATTTACTTACAGTTGAAGTCGGAAGTTTATATGCACTTAGGTTTGTGTCATTAAAACTTGTTTTTCAACCACTCCACAAATTTCTTGTTAACAAACTATAGTTTTGGCAAGTCGGTTAGGACATCTACTTTCTGCACGACACAAGTAATTTTTCCAACAATTGTTTACAGACAGATTATTTCACTTATAATTCACTGTATCACAATTCCAGTGGGTCAGAACTTTACATACAGTAAGTTGACTGTGCCTTTAAACAGCTTGGAAAATTATGTCATGCCTTTAGAAGCTTCTGATAGGCCAATTGACATCATTTGAGTCAATTGGAGGTGTACCTGTGGATGTATTTCAAGGCTTACCTTCAAACTCAGTGCCTCTTTGAATGACATCATGGGAAAATATAAAGAAATCAGCCAAGACCTCAGAAAATAAATTGTAGACCTCCACAAGTCTGTTTCATCCTTGGGAGCAATTTCCAAACGCCTGAAGGTACCACATTCATCTGTACAAACAATAGTACGCAAGTATAAACACCATGGGACCACGCAGCCGTCATACCGCTCAGGAAGGAGACGTGTTCTGTCTCCTAGAGATGAGCGTACTTTGGTGCGAAAAGTGCAAATCAATCCTAGAACAACGGACATATTCAATCTCTCCCTATCCCAGTCTGCTGTCCCTTCAAGATGGGTACAAGAACTATGGTGCCCAAGAAAGCAAAGGTAACTGAACTAAATGACTATGGCCCCGTAGCACTCACTTCTGTCATCATGAAGTGCTTTGAGAGGCTAGTTAAGGATCATATCACCTCCACCTTACCTGAAACCCTAGACCCACTTCAATTTGGATGCCGCTCCAATAGATCCACAGATGATCCAATCACCATTGCACTGCACACTAATGTAAGAACGCTGTTCATTGACTATAGCTCAGCCTTCAACACCATAGTACCCTCCAAGCTCATCATTAAGCTTAGGGCCCTGGGTCTGAACCCCTCCCTGTGCAACTGGGTCCTGGACTTCCTGACTAGCCGCCCCCAGGTGGTGAAGGTAGGAAACAGCACTTCCATTACACTGCTCCTCGACACAAGGGCCCCACAAGGGTGCATGCTCAGCCCCTCCTGTACTCTCTGTTCTACCATGACTGCGTGGCAACGCACGCCTCGTAACTCAATCATCAAGTTTGCAGGCTACACAACAGTAGTAGGCCTGATTACCAACTATGACGAGACAGCCTACATGGAGGAGGTGGTGCCAGGAAAATAACCTCTCCCACAACATCAACAAAACGAAGGAGCTGATCGTGGACTTCAGAAAACAGCAGAGACAGCACGTCCCTATTCACATCGATGGGACCGCAGTGGAGAAGGTGAACACATTACTGACATTCTGAAATGGTCCACCCACACAGACAGTGTGGTGAAGAAGGCGCAACAGTGCCTCTTCAACCCCAGGAGGCTGAAGAAATTTGGCTTGGCCCCTAAGACCCTAATAAACTTTTACAGATGTACAATTGAGAGCATCCTGTCGGGCTGTGTCACTGCCTGATACGGCAACTGCACTGCCCGCAACCGCAGGGCTCTCCAGAGGGTGGTGCGGTCTGCCCAACGCATCACAGGGGGCACACTGCCTGCACTCCAGGATACCTACAGCACTCAATGTCACAGGAAGGCCAAAAAGATACTTAAGGATATCAATCACCCGAGCCACGGCCTGTTCACCCTGCTATAATCCAGAAGGCGAGGTCAGTACAGGTGCATCAAAGCTGGGAGCAAGAGACTAAAAAAACTGTTTCTACCTCAAGGACATCAGAGTGTTAAATTGCCAACACTAGCCGGCTGATGCCCTACGTACATAGACATGGAATCACTAGTCACTTTAATAGTGTTTACATACTGTTTAACGCATTTCATTGTATATACTGTATTCCACTGTATTTTAGTCAATGACACTCAGACATGCTCGTCCTAATATTTATATTTTCTTATTCCATTCTTTTACTTTTAGATTTGTGTGTATTGTTGTGAATTGTTAGATACTACTGCACTGTTGGAGCTAGTACACTGTGTTTGTCTATTGTTGTGACTTAGATGAAGATCGGATCAAATTGAATGTAAAATGTATACAGAAATCCAGGTAATTCTGAGGGTTCACATACTTTTCTTGCCACTGTAAGTTATTATCAAAGCAATGGCTAACAACAGCAAGCGCGCTGCAGTCAAAAACACAGTCCCACTCACCAGATGATGATCTTTTCAAACTTAACTTCTTGTTGATAGTTATTCTTGAGAAGGGAAAAGCAAATTAGCAACAAAATCCTCTTTGATAATACCTGCTGCAGCCACTGCAAACTAGCCGACAACAAAATCTATCTAGCTAGACTGTGGGGAAAACTACTGCTCGCTATTGCTCAGTGACCTGTTGGCCTTCAAGAAGGCAGAAGTTTCCATACGTTTTTGAAAAACTGTCCCACCCATTAAGTCCAATTATGATTGGTTGATTCCACTGTCACTCCAAACTTTTCCCTAATTGGGCTCCCGAGTTGCGGAGCGGTCTAAGACACTGCATCTCAGTTCAAGAGGCGTCACTATAGTACCTGTTTCGAATCCAGGCTGTATCACATCTGGCTGTGATTGAGCGGCGCACAATTGGCCCAGCGTTGGCTGGGTTTGGCTGGAGTAGGCTGTCATTGTAAATAAGAACTGACTTGCCTAAAGGTTAAATAAAAAAAAGAATACAGTTCAATGGCAGATGCCTTTTATCTAGCTTCTGATGACCTAGCCAATGGCTGACTAAGCTAACTAGATTTATCTCCCCAGAGACCAGAAAAAAAATCCTGATTGGATCTTTTTTCCCCTTTATTGTTAACCCTTTCTAACAAAAATTAAAGAGATTAAATCAGAACATTGAAAATAATAATAGAATTATCATTATATTATATTTTATAAATCCTTAGCCTTGCTCTGAAGGCGTAGAAGTCCCTATCAAGGCACAAGGCGTGACCCAAATGCAGACACAGTGAGACAACGCTAGCTAACCAGTGGGAGCCTAGTAGAACGCCGGGGCGTGGTTTTTTCTTAACTGCATTGGGGAAAAGAAAAACGCGTGTGTACTAGTTTATTTGATTTAGTTTATATATGTTACAACACTTTGGTTTCACTAATGTTAAAATGGATCCAAGTTATCTGTTTCTATCTTCAGTCCTTTTTAAATAGGATAGATGAGCTAAAAGGGATACGTTACAGGTTGAATGTGATAGTCTGCTTATAACCTGCCCGAGTAGGCCTATAACTCCAGGGACTGTGCTGTCAGACCTTTAATGGAAAACAGGGTGGACAAACTGACATCCTCAATGGCTGTGCATTCATTATAGATCATAAGGGAAAGTCCATGGGCCATGCTAGGGGGCTATAGTTCTCGACTTTATACTTAGTCAGGAATTAGAGTTTTTCTATCCACCCTACGCAAACATTTGAAACGGTGAACTAAAAGGAAAGCTGTGGGCCTGTAAACAAAGTGATATTGTGATATTCAAGAGAGTAGCAGACTGAGAGCCTTTTCCAAAACCTTTTGAACCTAATGACACGTGGTTAGTAGATTTGTGTTTGTTGATGTGAGCTGGTTTATTACGTTGTCAAAAAATGTATATTACATTTGATAAACACTCTTACTACAGATGTAGGATCTTAATTTGATTACTCTTTTATTACTGAGAATTGTCCTGCCCAATTTACATGAATTCACTGAAAACTGCACTTAGCCTGCGTTCATAACAAAGTGGAAAGGTGGTATTTACCACATATGACTGGGAAAAGTCAACTTGAACACCCCTCCAACTGGTAATTACTAGTGGGAACCTCGTCTATCCTCTCTGACCTCCGACTTCTCCCACATGCTGACCTCTTGAAACTCCTGTAAATTTGGTGAAAGCCTATGTTCTATCAGCGGTTAAAATAACAATTTTCTCCATGATTTAACTTTTATGTGGTTGGTCTGTGAAATCAGGAAATCGTGTAGGAACGTGTTATAGCTATATAGTTCTGTCACTTGAGATAGGGGATAACACACCATCACATTTCATAAAGCTTATAAAAACAATTACCTGCACTCCAGATCAGCCAATAGATGTTATGGGCATACTTGTCTAGAACACATTCATCCATCTACAGTACCAGTCAAGTATGCGAGGAGTGTGCAAAGCTGTGATCAAGACAAAGGGTGGCTACTTTAAAGATTCTCAATCTCATATAAAATATATTTTGATTTGTTTAAAAAAAAATTGTTACTTGTCACGGTGTGCGCTACTGGGGTGAAATCAGGTGCAGGAGAGCGGAACGTGTCGTAAAGGCGCACACTTTAATGGCACAACAAACAAAAGAAGGAACGCAACAAAGCGTCAATATTCTAGGCCACGAATATAAAGTGTCTAGCGCTACGACATAAACACAGTCCAAGTTAAGCACAAAATACAAATACGGGTTAACAACCGTTACCCGGAGAAAATGAGCCTGTACTACACACACATGCAACAATGATTAATTCCACACAATGACAAGACATATTCACCGGAAATAAATACATGCCGCAATCACTGGAATACAAACCAGGTGCGAGGTGAACAAGACAAAAGCAAAGGAAACAAAATAACAGTTGAGCGGCGATGGCTAGAAAGCCGGTGACGTCGACCGCTGAACGCCGCCCGAACAAGGAGAGGAGGCGACTTTGGTGGAAGTCGTGACAGTACCCCTGATGCGCGGCTCCAGCGGTCGCCGACCCGGCCTCGGGCCGACCCGGAGGGCGAGGAGCAGGGTGATCCGGTCGGCAACGGTGGAGATCCCGCAGCAGTTCAGGGTCCAACACATCAGTCACCGGGACCCAGCACCTCTCCTCCGGACCGTACCCCTCCCACTCCACGAGGTACTGAAGGCCCCCGCCCGACGCCTCGAATCCAGGATGGAATGAGCGAATGCGCGCCGGGGCCCCCTCGATGTCCAGAGGGGGTGGAGGAACCTCCCGCACCTCAGATGGAGTGGACCAGCCACCACCGGCCTGAGGAGAGACACATGGAATGAGGGGTTAATATGGTAATCATGAGGAAGCTGTAACCTGTAACACACCTCCTTCACTCTCCTCAGGACTTTAAATGGCTCCCACAAACCGCGGACCCAGCTTCCGGCAGGGCAGGCGGAGGGGCAGGTTTCGGGTCGAGAGCCAGACCCGGTCCCCTTGTGCGAACACCGGGTCTCACTGCGGTGACGGTCCGCGCTGGTCTTTTGGCGCAGCGCTGACCTGCTGGAGGTGATCATGGGCAGCTTTCCATGTCTCCTCAGCGCTTGAACCAATCGTCCACCGCAGGAGCCTCGGTCTGACTCTGATGCCATGGTGCCAGAACCGGCTGATACCCCAATACACACTGAAAGGGGGAGAGGTTAGTGGATGAGTGTCGGAGTGAGTTCTGTGCCATCTCTGCCCAGGGCACGAACGCTGCCCACTCTCCCGGCCGGTCCTGGCAGTAGGACCGCAGAAACCTGCCCACCTCTTGGTTAACTCTCTCCACCTGCCCGTTACTCTCGGGGTGAAAACCCGAGGTAAGGCTGATCGAGACCCCCAGACGCTCCATAAACGCCCTCCAGACTCTCGAAGTGAACTGGGGACCCCGATCAGACACTATATCCTCTGGTACCCCGTAGTGCCGGAAGACGTGTGTAAATAAGGCCTCCGCAGTATGTAGGGCCGTAGGGAGACCGGGCAGAGGGAGGAGACGACAGGACTTAGAGAAACGGTCCACAACGACCAGGATCGTAGTGTTTCCCTGTGAAAGTGGAAGATCACTTTTATCACACAATCCCCCCGTCGATGGGGTGGTAATTGAGTCGCCTTCTTTTTACAGAAGGCGAGAGCCAAATCGGCATATTCTGGAGGGATGTGCACGGTGGAGACCTGGTCTGGACTCTCCACCGTGGTAGCACCAACGGAAACTCCTAAACACCTCCCCGAGCACTCTTTCGACCACCCCTTAAGAGCCTTCTGTTGCCATGAAATGAAGGGGTTGTGATGAGCCAACCAGGGAAGACCAAGTACCACGGGAAACGCAGGAGAGTCAATAAGAAAGAGACTGATTTTCTCCTGGTGACCTCCCTGCGTCACCATGGCCAAGGAGATGGTGACCTCCCTGAATAGCCCGGACCCTAATGGTCGACTATCCAGAGCGTGTACCGGGAAAGGTCTAACCACAGGAATAATGGGAATTCCCAAACTAACGGCGAGACATATTCACCGGAAATAAATACATGCCGCAATCACTGGAATACAAACCAGGTGCGAGGTGAACAAGACAAAAGCAAAGGAAACAAAATAACAGCTGAGCGGCGATGGCTAGAAAGCCGGTGACGTCGACCGCCGAACGCCGCCCGAACAAGGAGAGGAGGCGACTTCGGTGGAAGTCGTGACATTACTACATGATTCCATATGTGTTATTTCATAGTTTTGATGTCTTCACTAGTATTCTACAATGTAGAAAATAGTCAAAATAAAGAAAAACCCTAGAATGAGTAGGTGTGTCCAAACTTTTGAATGGTACTGTATTTGCATTACTTAACAATGTAAATCAAAGGAATTTGTGGTTTTGAGTGGATTATTCCTTTAAATGCAACAATAAAACATTATTTCTAAAACATAATCTATTAATATGGTTTTTGAACACTGTAATTTGTTAGTGAGCATGATAGCTGTACTTTTAGTTTATGGTTGACACAGCTTGTATGCCATTAGCCAATCGCCATTAGCCAAGTTCAAGCATGTGCATTTATCCAATTTGTATTTACTACTTCACAACTGAAAATTGCCACCTTCCCTCTTGGTTGTGAACACAACATAGCACATGGTTATATTAACATTGCACTTTTCATGTAGCCTACCTTTGTCCAGCTAATAGCCTAACTGCTGATCAAGCAACGTTGTGGACTAAATGTTCAAGTCTTTTTTCTGCAGGATTATTTAGCTACGACAACAGTGGGCAAATTAAGATTCTACACATGTACAGCAAGTATGTCTGTATTGTAAAATATGTCGTCTTTTTACCCCTCCTAAATGTGACCTTTCCTTTAAAGGTGCTTTAGGCGAAGTGTCAGAGTTGTGAACAAATGGAGCTAATAGCTAGACAAAGAGTACACTAAAGACAGTTGTTCTCTAAGAGGCCTCCCCCACGGTGTTTTGTTTTTTAACGTTCACCTGCCTCCAAAAAATGTGTCTGTTCCTGCAGAACAACACATTTATTGGCACGATCCGATCCCAGGAACGGAAACTACTTTACATGGCAAGAAAGAAGTCTGGAACACAAACAATGGTAGCTGTCGTGAAATATGGTAACAGGGTCTCACCTTTGGCTCTGTGTGCTTTTCTCCCCCTGTCTTATTTACGTAAGCAAGGTTGAATCTCCTTATCGGAGATCCCCGAGCTGAGAGCACCATGCACTCAGCTTGCCACTTCCCCCTCCTGTGGAGACATGCTGACCTATGGAACTCTTTGGCATCCTCGCTGAAGTCAGCCAACGTGGAACTACTACTTGGTTGTATTCAATAGGGCACACCGTAACAAAATATTTTACAATGGAAAACAAAATGGATTGTTTCTTAGTTTCATGTTTTATTGTCACATGCACATGTCTTTCTTGGTTGTATTCAATAGGGCACACCGTAACAAAATATTTTACAATGGAAAACAAAATGGATTGTTTCTTAGTTTCATGTTTTATTGTCACATGCACACGTCTTTCTTGCAAGCTCTTTCCCAACAATACAGAAATCAATATCAGTAGTACTATAAAAAAAAAGTAAAGTAGAACAAAAACGAGAATTGAAGAAAAGAAAAGTAAGCTATATACAGGGTCAGTTCCAGGGTCAGTGCCAATACCATATTTACAATGTGCAGGGATGCTGGAGGGGTAGATATGTACAGTATAGGGGTAAGGTAACTAGGCATCAGGAGATATATGATAAACAGAGTAGCAGCAGTGTATATGATGATTGTATGTGAGTGTGTGTTCTTGTGTGTAGAATCAGTATGAATGTGTGTGCGTGTTATGTGTGTGTGAGCAAATTAAGTGTGTGTGTGTGTGTTGGAGTGTCAGTGTGAATGTGTCTGCGTGAGTGTGTAATCCTGTGAGTGTGCATAGAGTCAGTGCAAAAGAAAAAAAGAAAATAGAAGGATGAATGCAGATAGTCTGTGTAGCCATTTTGGTAGCTATTTATCAGTAGTATGGCTTGGGGATAGAAGCTGTTCAGGAGCTTGCTGGTGTCAGACTTGTTGCTTGCTGTACGGAAGCAGAGTACAGTCTATGGCGTGAGTGGCTGGAGTCAAACAATTTTCTGGGCCTTTCTTTCACACTGCCTGATATAGAGGTCCTGGATGGCAGGGAGCTGGGCCCAGTGATGTACTGTTGTCAAAGCACGCATTTTCATCTGGTAGAGAGATCATGGCTGGGTCTTCCTTTTTAATCTGTAATGGACAGTCAGATATAGTCCCCTCCCCTCCTTGTTTCAGTCTGTTGTCTTCAGTTTGGTGCTTAATGAATACCGCACGGACTCATTATCAGATTTTATTGTTGTTGTCAAAATGTAGGCTAAATGTATTGTTGTGGTTTATCGATAAACCCCACTATTGTGAGTCAACATGATTATTGTTGAACATGCAGTACATCAAGACAGTCCCTAATCATAGGATAGGATAGGATATGAATGGATAGGATAAGATAAGAAAGTATAGGGTATAGAATAGGATATGAAAGGATAGGATGGGATAAGAAAGGAAAGGATAGGGTTTAGGATAGCGCAGGACAGTAAAAAAATGTATTGTCCCTGAGGGGGAAAATTGTCTTGGACACACAGTAGGCATACTGCTGTAAACAAAAAAATACAGCAGCACAGGTGTCCGGGTTGCTACCAGGCAGGGTACATCGTACAACATGAACATTTGGCTAATTTACTGAGGAAGGGTGTTTTTACAGAATAACATTGCTAAATGAGTCCCAAACATGTGGCAGGGACATCATGCTCTCCCTGGAGAGATATGGACAATCATGCCTTGGGACAAAAGACAAACATGATTCCTCTGTGACCTCTGCGTGAACCCCCTTCCATCTTTCATCCTTAGGAAGTTGTGGTATGACCTTGTTGACATGACATCCTCCCCAGTCCCCACACTGCCCTGCCGCCTCGTCCTTCTGGTACCTCGTCCCAAACAGCCATTTGGGGGCGCATACTCTGATTCCACACAACCTCAAAGCTCTTCCACAGTTTACAATGAGACCACAAGACCTTTGAGATGGGTGCCTACTTATCTTCTTCTTTTGTCTCTGAAACTGGAAGGTATTCCCCTTTCTGTGTTTTTTTTCTCCCTCTTCCCTCTTTCCTTTTTCCCTCTCTGTCTTCCTCCCTGTCCCTCTTATCTAAGAATGCTAAGATGTATTGAAGTGAATATTTGTTAAACCAGCGAGGGACTGCATGCATTGCTGAATGCTTACACCAGTCTGGCTTGTAGTGATATTACAAACGCAGCTCATTGTCGCTACCCAGAGGCTAGAAGAGGCAGAGTACAGCACTGAAGGCTAAGATGCTAAATCAATTATTTCCAAAGTTGTTTGCAGTGTGACACACTTAAAATATATATTTTTTTACATTTTTATGACCCTCCAAATGAACAGAATTATGTTTCTCTTTTCTTGTCACTTAAAGCCACAATCCACAGGATTTCCTGCTGATCAGTTACGATAGCCTATATGTAACTGGTGTGAAATGGCTAGCTTGTTACTGGTGTGCGCTAGTAGCGTTTCAATTGGTGATGTCACTCACTCTGAGACCTTGAAGTAGTTGTTTCCCTTGCTCTGCAAGTGCCTTTGATTTTGTGGTGTTGATAGGTAACAAAGCTTCATCGGAGGCAGATGTCGATGTGTTCAGAGGGTCCCTGGTTCAAGCCCAGGACGGAAGCAACACTGTTACATATAAATGGATTTTACCCCATTTTTCTCCCCAATTTCATGATACCAGTTGGTAGTTACGATCTTGTCTCATTGCTGCAACTCCCCAAAGGACTCAGGAGAGGTGAAGGTCGAGACATGCATCCTCCAAATCATGACCCGCCAATCCGCACTGCTTCTTAACACACTGCTTGCTTAACCCGGAAGCCAGTCGCACCAATGTGTCGGAGGAAACACCGTTCGACTTATGCCCGAAGTCAGCTTGAAGGTGCCTGGCCTGCCACAAGGAGTTGCTAGAGCATGATGAGCCAAGGAAAGCCTCCTGGTCAAACCCTCCCCTAATCCCGGATGGTGCTGGGCCAATTGTACGCCGCCCTATGGGGCTCCCGATCACAGCCGGCTGTGTAGTGGCGCCTTAGCACTGCAATGCAGTGCCTTAGACTGCTACACCTCTCGGGAGGCCCACATAGATTAATTTTTTAAGAATAAACATTGTAAATGTCTCATTAAATCAGTACAAGGTAGGCCTATCTCAGAGTCAGTCAAGAGTAGCCAAGTAGTTCAGTTTTCTCTAATGGCCTTTGCAGGAATTTTTCTCACATTCTTGAACACTGTGTAAACATCTAGAATCTACATTTTCAGACATGACACAGTAGACAGGTCACACAACAGAGAGCCATTTACACCATAAGCTATAGATCTGACATCACAATATGCCCATACAATCTTATTCATTTGGATCTAAAAGGGGAAATGTATTCTAGATCAGCATTCATACTCTAAGATTCTTTGTGAATACAGGCCCAGATATGATTGGACAGCCAGTCAGAGGGTACTTGGTTCTCTGGCAGTAGAAAGTAAAAGCAACACACTGCTACCATCTGCTGGAAGTTGTAAGGCACGGCAGGCTTGGGCACCTGCTGGTTAGAGGAAGGCTCTGTTTGAATACATCCTTCCTTCCATCCTTTTGCCCTTCCTTGAAGTAATCACTGATCTAACATCATTGGCTTATCACCAATTTAACATCAAGATTTCCACTACATTAATTTCACCAATTCACATAAGCTCAAGGGAGGACGAAAGGAACGATGCATGTTATGAGTATTTGAACAAGGCCCATCCCTGAATTGGTTGCTCTAGCACCAATATCCCCAAACTTATGGGTTAGTATATGCTGACAGACCATGTGCTGATAGACCATGCTGCATTTTGACATGTTTTACTTCCCAAATGGTACCCTATTCCCTATAGATCACTACTTTTGACTAGAGCCTGGCATAGGGTCAGCCACGGTGCAGCACCGCTGGATGGAGAGAAAATTAGGTTTAAGAGCCTTGCTCAAGGTCACAATGGCATTGGTTTGTACCTGGGATCAGATACCACAACCTGGCCTCAAAGCAATTCGTAGGATTTGGGATGTACATTTGTTTTCCTTCATTTAGTATAATATGTTCCCTTGCGTTATGAATGGAATAGTGGTGCTAAAATATTATACAAAAACTTCTTACCCGATCCATCGTACATTATCATACTTTTGTTTCTGTCTTAAGTAAAGATGCAGTCTGGGATTTTAAGCACTTACAAATTATTGTTCGAATTGGAATTAGTAACATATCATAAGAATTTCCCCCAAATTTTTTAGGAGGTAACATACGAAATGGAGGACGTGGTACACAATTGTGCACAATTTTCTCGGACCCGTTCTGACTCGTGAGCACTACTTTCAAAACTACTGGCTGAAATTATACAAAATCACTGGAGCATCACTTTAAGTAACCAGACCATTAATACATTCGGAATTTAACATAACATATCATACTAAATGGAGGGATACACATTTACGCAACATATTCTATGTCTGTTTAATGTGGTCAGGCTGGACATCAGCAGCCCTCCAGCTATCAGTTCAATTCCCTTTTTTTTTATCGCCCGGCCCTTGGCTAGAACCAGCATCCTTCCGGCTGCTGTTGCCACCCTCCATATTGACATAATACTTGTCCACATACAATATGACATACAGACATATTCCCATCCTGTCTCTTTGGTAGATTTGAGGGAGGGCACTTGAGGGATCACTGCTCATTACAAGACACTAATCAGTAACCTAAGGTATAAACAACTGTGCAGTTTACCAAATTACAGTAACTTTCCAAAACCCTGGTTGGAGGAATTTTGCAATTCTTTGACTGATCCTATCCTTCTCTTGGACAGCTGATCATGCCCTTGCACCCCCACTCACCCCTCTAAATCAAAATTCACAACAATAAACACTGTATATTTAGCCTACTCAGCCAGTGCATGAGTGCACAAATTAAAATATCAACATTGTTTGTTCTTACATAGGCCGCTTGACTCTAATAACCGTGTCCTTACAAATTGTTCCATAGTCTACTCACAACTGTGATAGGCTTGCTGGTATAACACATACATACGTTTTCTTTATATGATTTAGATGTGCATACATTCGAATTCCCTCACTTCGCAATTATACAATGTAAAACTATTGTTTAATATCAGGCTATAGGCTACACATAAGTCTTAGTTCTGATTTGATCTGCAGCTACGCCGTTGTAACTAGCCTAGTTCACGTCTACAATGCTGTCCAATTAACTAAATCTTTTTGGAATAATTTATTCACATGAATCTATATCATAAGAAAAATAACCAGGCTATCGATTTCATTCGATTTTGACGTATATTGGTCCTTCTGTAGCCTACAAGAATCCCAATTTGTGTACCAGCTCTGGAGTGCTGTCTTTGGATGGGAGAATACTGTAAAAATTGATGGATGGATTGGAAAGCGTGGCGGGTGGGTTGTTTGTTTATCTATCTCAATACTGATTTAGGCTATAGCTAACCACTCATATTATATCACCGATCGTAGCTACTGTGTATAACAAATATTTTAAATGGGTCAGTGATTTAAACACAGACTTTCCATCTGCCGTTTTGGGTAGGTTTATTTTACGCTCAACTTAACGCCCGTATGTGCGTTTTCGGTCGGTGGATGTGTCAGTCAGCGTCTCTGACGCGAGAAGTGGCGCATCCCAGCCATCAGGACCAGCGGGTTATGAACAATTCGGTGTTGTTCATGCAAGATACCCTCTGTTTTCCCGAGGATTAATGCAATCGTCGTCGTTTGCATGCTGGAAAGCGATGGGGAATTGATAGATAAAACAGTAGCCTATTATTATGATACACGGAGACGCTCTTCCCAAAGCCGTATATTTGTTTTATATGCCAAAATGAGGCAGGGGGCGGAAAGTCGCCGCAGAAACACTGGGTTTTGGCCAAACATCACCGTGTTTCACTCCATAATTGACGTTTAATCGTGGGTTTGCGTTGCTTTTGATGCAAAATTACCGAATTGAGCGAATTTTGCCAAAGAAATGCAGCTTGCTTGAACACACCCCAGATATCGGTTGGCTGCTGCTGCTGCCATGACAGGCAGAGGTCTCCTCTCGACCACGGCTTCGCCGGTTGGAGAATAAACAGGTTGATTGGGACGTGGTCGCAGCTGCGGAACTGCCAATGTCGGATGTTATTATTAGTGGAGCCTGATCCTGTAAATATAAGCGCAAACATACAGTAATTCGGGAAAAACTCAGGGAAAATGTCTTCTCGTTCTGCATTACCGTCTGGAAACGACAGGGGCACGGACCATGTAAGTGCAATAATTATCCCCATAATTTGAGTGTGTATGCAGAAATTATACATCCTCTGTAGAGTATAGAAATATGGTTCATAACATGGGGCTTTGCATTCACCATATTTATTTGTAGTGCAGAGGCCTAATTATTATATGGTGTGGATTTTGGTTATTAAAAAAAGGAGCCTGGGTATGAGAGTGGGTGGAAATTTAGCATAGCAGATTATCTCCAAATGGGCTGTATCATTGAACGTCTAAACAGCAAAATAGCTGATGGCTGTAGGCAAACAGCCCGGGATTTATCCATCCACATACGGTAACACTCAGTGTCAGTGGATATGCGCAGAAGTTCATACTAAGAACCGTCACCTCTTATTATAGCTGTATAGATAGTGATGTCACTTATTGCCCGTGTATTCCCCTTGTGTGGTGAAACCTCGTTATGACAGGCATACTGTCGCACCTACAACCATTCTGGAATAATACATCGAGAAAAAGTCCCTAGTCAGGTTGATTTTTAAGATAACTGTTTTCGATTATTGCATGCAATGTTGTGCAAAATGCTATTCATTGCTGGCTATAGCGGCAGACTATCCAGAGCTATGGGTGTAACAGCTTACACTGTAGCCAGTAGCAGTAGGGCCTGCACTTCAACAGTGGATATGTACAGTATGTAGGCCTGTGTGTGTGTACAGTATTTTTGTATCTCCATCCATCTATCTATGAAGGCATATCTAATATGCATAGCCTAATATGCACTTGTGGGGGTTCCTCTTTAGATGTGATTCCATAAATAGTAATTTCTCTGCTGAAATGATGTGTGTTTATCGAGGACCTGTCTGTTATTATTCCCAGGCCCAAATCTTTGTGTGGAGACCATGACTGCATTACAAATGGCACCCTATTCCCCATATAGTGCACTACTTTTGACCAGAGCCCAATGGGTTCTTCCCTATATATACTGAACAAAAAATATAAATGCAATATGCAACAATTTCAACGATTTTACTGAGTTACAGTTCACATAAGGAAATAAGTGAATTGAAATAAATAAATTAGGCCCTAATCTATGGATTTCACATGACTGAGCAGGGGTGCAGCCATGGGTGGGCCTGGCTCCCAAGTGGGTGGGCCTATGCCCTTTCAGGCCCACCCATGGCTGCGCCCATGCTGAGAATGAGTTTTTCCCCACAAAAGGGCTTTATTAGAGACAGAAATACTCCTCAGTTTAATCAGTTGTATGGTTGGCTGGTCTCAGAGGATCCCCAGCTGAAGAAGCCGGATGTGGAGGTCCTGGGCTGGCGTGGTTACACGTGGTCTGGGTTGTGAGGCCGGTTGGACGTACTGTCAAATTCTCTAAAATGATGCTGGAGGTGGCTTATGGTACAGAAATTAACATTACATTCTCTGGCAACAGTTCTAGTGGACATTCCTGCAGTCAGCATGCCAATTGCATGCTCCCTCAAAATTTGAGACATCTGTGGCATTGTGTTTTGTGACAAAACTGCACATTTTAGAGTGGCCTTTTATTGTCCACAGCACAAGGTGCATCTGTGTAATGATCATGCTGTTTAACCAGCTTATTGATATGCTACACCTGCCAGGTAAATTGATTATCTTGGCAAAGGAGAAATGCTCATTAACAGGGATGTAAAAAGAAATGTGTGTACAACATTTGAGAGAGAGAAGCTTTTTGTGCGAATGGAAAACTTCTGAGATCTTTTAGTTCAGCTCATGGAACATGGGACCAACACTTTACATGTTGCGTTTATATTTTTGTTCAGTATAGTTCACTACTTTTGACCAGATTGTCCCCATTCAAAAGTAGTGCACTATAAAGGGAATATTGTGCCAGTTGGGGCACACTCCATATCCCCTCTTCCTCTACTCTCACCAATCACCACCCTTCTGATGTTCCTTCATCTCAGTCCAGTTGGGAATGGTGAGGCAGGGGAATTATACTAAATCAGGGTCACACAGAGGGTTTCTTGGTAGTCTTAAGCATATCTACTTTGAAACAAAAGTATGCACCTCACCCACATGGCTATTTTAAACAATAACATTTAAAACTTTTAATTTAACTAGGCAAGTCAGTTAAGAACAAATTCTTATTTACAATGACGGCCTACCTCGGCCAAAACCGGACGACGCTGGGCCAATTGTGCACCGCCCTATGGGACTCCCAATCAGGGTCAAATGTGATGCAGCTTGGATGTTATGGCCTAAAAAAAATAAAAATTGTAGATAGTTGAAATGTATAACATTTTGAGTTTGCAGCCCAATATTACATTTTATAAACAGTACCAGTCAAAAGTTTGGACACACCTGCTCATTCAATGTTTTTTCTTTATTTTTACTATTATCTACATTGTAGAATAATAGTGAAGACATAAAAACTATGAAATAACACATATGGAATCAAGTAGTAACCAAAAAAGTGTTAAAACAAATGAAAATATATTTTATATTCTTCAAAGTATCCACCCTTTGCCTTGATGACAGCTTTGCACATTCTTGGCATTCTATCAACAAGCTTCACCTGGAATGCTTTCCCAACAGTCTTGAAGGAGTTCCCACATATGCTGAGCACTTGTTGGCTGCTTTTCCTTCACTCTGTGGTCCAACTCATCCCAAACCATCTCATTTGGGCTGATGTAGGGTGATTGTGGAGGCTAGGCCGTCTGATGCAGCACTCCATCACTATCCTCCTTGGCCAAATAGCGCTTACACAGCCTGGAGGGGTGTGGGGTCATTGCCCTGTTGAAAAACAAATGATAGTCCCACTAAGCGCAAACCAGATGGGATGGCATATCGCTGCGGAATGCTGTGGTAGCCATGCTGGTTAAGTGTGCCTTGAATTCTAAATAAATCACTGACAGTGTCACCAGCAAAGAACCCCCACACCATCACACCTCCTCCATGCTTCATGATGGGAACCACACATGCGGAGACCATCCGTTCACCTACCCTGCGTCTCACAATGCCACGGTGGTTGGAATCAAAATTCTCCAAATTGGACTCATCAGACCAAAGGACAGATTTCCACTGGTCTAATGTCCACTGCAAGTGTTTCTTGGCCCAAGCAAGTATCTTCTTATTATTGGTGTCCTTTAGTAGTAGTTTCTTTGCAGAAATTTGACCATGAAGGCCTGAGTCACGCAGTCTCCTCTGAACAGTTGATGTTGAGATGTGTCTGTTACTTGAACTCTGTGAAGTGTTTATTTGGGCTGCAATTTCTGAGGCTGGTAACTCTAATTAACGTATCCTCTGCAGCAGAGGTAACTCTGGGTCTTCCTTTTCCTGTGTCGGTCCTCATGACTGCCAGTTTCATCATAGTGCTTGATGGTTTTTGCGACTGCAGTTGAAGAAGCGTTCAACGTTTTTGAAATTTTCCGTATTGATTGACCTTCATGTCTTAAAGTAATGATGGACTGTTGTTTCTCTTTGCTTATTTGAGCTGTTCTAGTCATATAATGGACTTGGTCTTTTACCAAATAGGTCTATCTTCTGTTTACCACCCCTACTTTGTCACAACACAGCTGATTGGCTCATACTCATTAAGAAGGAACGAAATCCCACAAATTAACTTTTAACAAGGCACACCTGTTCATTGAAATACATTCCAGGTGACTACCTCATGAAGCTGGTTGAGAGAATCCCAAGAGTGTGCAAAGCTGTCATCAAGGCAAAGGGTGGCTAATTTGAAGAATCTCAAATATAAAATATAATTTTTTTGGGGTTTCTACATGATTTCATATGTGTTATTTCATAGTTTTGATCTCTTCAATATTATTCTACAATGTAGAAAATAGTAAAAATAAAGAAAAACCCTTGAATGAGTAGGTGTGTCCAAACTTTTGACCGCTACCGTACATCATAAACATTTTAAATATAAAAAAAACGTAAAAAAGGCTAATGCGATAAGTAACAAAAACAATTCGCAGGACATAGACATACAGTGGGGAAAAAAAGTATTTAGTCAGCCACCAATCATTCACTAGGTCCCCCCGTGTGGTTCTGGGATTTTTGCTCACCGTTCTTGTGATCATTTTGACCCCACGGGGTGAGATCTTGCGTGGAGCCCCAGATCGAGGAAGATTATCAGTGGTCTTGTATGTCTTCCATTTCCTAATAATTGCTCCCACAGTTGATTTCTTCAAACCAAGCTGCTTACCTATTGCAGATTCAGTCTTCCCAACCTGGTGCAGGTCTACAATTTTGTTTCTGGTGTCCTTTGACAGCTCTTTGGTCTTGGCCATAATGGAGTTTGGAGTGTGACTGTTTGAGGTTGTGGACAGGTGTCTTTTATACTGATAACAAGTTCAAACAGGTGCCATTAATACAGGTAATGAGTGGAGGACAGAGGAGCCTCTTAAAGAAGAAGTTACAGGTCTGTGAGAGCCAGAAATCTTGCTTGTTTGTATGTGACCAAATACTTATTTTCCACCATAATTTGCAAATAAATTCATTAAAAATCCTACAATGTGATTTTCTGGATTTTTTTTCCTCATTTTGTCTGTCATAGTTGAAGTGTACCTATGATGAAAATTACAGGCCTCTCTCATCTTTTTAAGTGAGAGAACTTGCACAATTGGTGGCTGACTAAATACTTTTTTTCCCCACTGTATCTGATATTGGCAGAAAGCTTAAATTCTTGTTAATCTAACCGCACTGTCCAATTTACAGTAGCTATTACAGTGAAATAATACCATGCTATTGTTTGAGGAGTGCACAGTTATGAACTTGAAATGTATTAATAAACCAATTAGGCACATTTGGGCAGTCTTGATACCAAATTTTGAACAGAAATGCAATGGTTCATTGGATCAATATAAAACTTTGCACATACATTGCTGCCATATAGTGGCCAAAATCTAAATTGGAATAATATAATAATACATTATGGCCTTTCTCTTGCATTTCAAAGATGGGTACAAAAAAAATACAAAAAAACTAATTTTTTTCCCTTTGTATTATCTTCTACCAGATCTAATGTGTTATTCTCCTACATTCAGTTCACATTTCCACAAACTTCAAAGTGTTTCCTTTCAAATGGTATCAAGAATATGCATATCCTAGTTAGATCTGTTTATGTTATTTTAGGCGAAAATTTTAAAAAAAGGGGTGGATCCTTAAGGTTTAATTATGAAATAAAAAAACATATTAATAACTGTCCACTAGAGGGCGATTTGGTCATTCGACTGCAGGGAAGGACGACGGTGGGCCAGGCTAGGGTTGGACGGTGAACTGTGTACCGATAGTAAACCTCATCGTAACACTACTTAAAGCATCCCATTATAATTCTTGTCATGAGCATGTATGACCCCTTCATAATGTCTTAGAATCATCTCGTAATGGTCCTGACTCAACAACAGCCAGTTTGAGTCAAGCTCACATTCATAGTCATCTCAACATAGCTTAGACTAGAGAGTTTTTAGGCATTGAAGGTGGGAATGTACAAATGTATACATATACAGTTCCTTCAGAAAGTATTCAGACCCCTTGACTTTTTCCACATTTTGTTACATTACAGCTGTATTCTAAAATGGATTAAATAAAACTAATCCACATTTTGTTACATTACAGCTGTATTCTAAAATTGATTAAATAAAACAAATCCTTAGCAATTTACACACAATACCCCATAATGACAAAGTGAAAACAGGTTTTTATAAATGTTTGCAAATTTATATATATATAAAAAAACAAGAACAGAAATAACTTTACTTAAATATTCAGACCCTTTGCTATGAGACTCAAAATTGAGCATCCTGTTTCCATTCCATCCAGTCCACCTGTGTTAAATAAAATTAATTGGACATGATTTGGAAAGGCACACACCTGTATTGAACCCTTTGGCCTGAATGCCAAGCGTCACGTCTGGAGGAAACCTGGAACCATCCCTACGTTGAAGCATGGTGGTGGAAGAATCATGCTGTGGGGATGTTTTTCAGCGGCAGGGACTGGGAGACTAGTCAGGATCGAGTAAAAGATGAACGGAACAAAGTACAGAGAGATCCTTGATGAAAACCTGCTCCAGAGCTCTCAGGACCTCAGACTGGGGCGAAGGTTCACCTTCCAACAGGACAACATCCTCAAGCACACAGCCAAGACAATGCAGGAGTGGCTTCGGGACAAGTCTCTGAATGTTCTTGATTGGCCCAGCCAGAGCCCGGACTTAAACCTGATCGAACATCCCTGGAGAGACCTGAAATTAGCTGTGCAGCAACACTCCCCATCCAACCTAACAGAGCTTGAGAGGATCTGCAGAGAAGAAGGAGAGAAACTCCCCAAATGCAGGTATGCCAAGCTTGTAGCATCATACCCAAGAATACTCAAGGCTGTAATCGCTGCCACAGGTGCTTAAAGATCGTACTGAGTAAAGGGTCTGAATACTTATGTAAATGTCATATTTCAGATTTTTTTTGCTAAAATGTAAAAAAAATGTTTTTGATTTGTCATTATAAGGCTGTAACCTAACAAAATGTGGAAAAAGTCAAGGAGTCTGAATACTTTCCGAAGGCACTGTACATCAGTCCGAAATCACCAAGAATATGAACTCTAAAGTTCCTCATCCTGTGTGCATCCAGAACATAGTCTCCTCCTCATTTTATCTTTCCTTGATTCCTTGCTTTCTCTCTCCTCACTTCCTCAAACTGCATTGGAGGAGAAGATCCAAGGTCCCTCCCCCCTCGGACCTTCTCTTCCAATGTGTTTTGAGAAGGAGGCAAGGAGAGAGGTCACGAGAAATAAAGGGGAAAACGTTGGGGAAGATCCAGTGTGTAAGATACTCTGTATGGCCTTTATTTTATTAGTTAGGTAACAGAGTTGAATTGGCTAGGCAGGGCTGGGGAGTGGACAGGGGTAGTGGGATGGGTGGGGATGGAAGTTACGCCTCAGGCCTCGAGACCGGCAGGGACCACTGTGCCTGCATCTGCTTGCTTTCTCTCGTTCTCTGTCTCTCTCTCTCTCTCTCTCTCTCTCTCTCTCTCCCTTTCTGTCTCTCTCTCTGTTTCTCTTTCTCTGTTTTTCTCTCTCTATTTCTCTCGCTCTCTTTGTTTTTCTCTCAGTCCTTTCTCTGGTATCTCATTCCCTCTGTTTTGGGCCCTGCTTCTGTTTGGTCACATGACAAGGAGCTGCATCATACTAAAACACATTTATCTATGTTACTGTATCTTTTTTTTTATTACTTACACTTTGCTGCCTACCTCACTGAAAATTAGCCATAACTCAAGCTTTGGACTGAATCTTCACAGCACCTAGGTCGAAAGCTGTTGGGTTCTGGGATGGAGCACCTACCAGCATGCGATGCATACCAGACCTGGGTTCAAATTCTATTTGAAATTATTTAAAATACTTTAGCTGTGCTTGATTGAGCTTACCTCTTGCAATGGGACCAATAGAAAACTGCAAACCCTCCCGAAATGCCACTCCACGCAGTCTAAAGCAAACGCTCAAACCCTGTTTTTATGAAAACTAGCTCAGTAGTTGTAGGGCTCATGTGACTAGTCACCTTATACAGTTGTGCCTTTGTCCCAGTTATCTGAGAGATCAGACAAGATATTCTATGAATAGTATTATTTATCATGACATTCATATGTTCACCTGGAAATTAATGATCTCATTAATTTCTATACACTAAGCTATACTAGGGCCATGCTCGGTAGGCAAGCATTCCACAACATTGTGCCCCATTGAACGCAACCCGGCATGATGATGTCCAAATCAACGATAATATTAATTTTTTTAATATAATTTCAGTGAAGAACTATGGTGTACCAGCAGTCCTGGGTGTTGCTTTCAGGGCCTTTACCCCCCGCCTATGAACAAATAGATCTAGGGAAAACACTGATGTGACATTATCTTAGTTAGATCAGTTCACTCTCAGTAATATCCTGCCATATTAGAGAGCCAGAGCCACCATGCTATAATGGCAGACCAGTCCAGTAGTGTACAGTGGTACCTTAAACACAACAATGCCGAGCTGAGCCAAACTGTACTGGCCTGGTTACACATCCACCATAGTTAGTAGCTGAAACCGTGCTGGAAGTGGCCATATGAAAATAGAATTCCTTTAATCTGAGCCAGCTCAGTAGTGTGGTTCAGGTCAGCAGTTGGTACAGTAGTGTAAAAGGGAAATTGGTCTCTGAGTTGGTCTTGTATCATTTCAATCCACTAGGCTGAGCCGAGCTAGTTGGTGGAACCGTACTGGAGAAGGCAATGTGAATAGAAAATATCAGAGCCAGCTAAGTATGGTTCGGGTCGGAACGATATTGTGAAAAGGGTCTTGGAGTTCCCAGGCTTTGCATGGTAGTGGTAATGGGGCCACTGGTGGTGAACCCTTCTCCCCTTTCTCCTCTCCCCCCAGCATGTGTCACTAGCCGCCAGTCGCTCAGACAAGGGCACCAGCCTGTCCAGCCGCTCACTGGGCGCCCGCTGCAGGAACTCCATCGCCTCCTGCTCCGACGAGACTCCGCACATCGGCAACTACCGCCTGCTCAAGACCATCGGCAAGGGCAACTTCGCCAAGGTCAAGCTGGCCCGCCATATCCTGACGGGCAAGGAGGTGAGGCTGGGGCATGGGGAGGGTGGTGGTGGTGGGTGGGGGTTGTTGGGTAAGGGATATGATGCAGAGGAAGTGTAGTGGTCTTAGAAAGCAGAAATATAATGCAATAGTGTCAATTTCTATGGTAGTGGGTTATAGTTAGAGCATGGATGGATGCATGGGGCCCAATCCCAAATTGACCCCTAGACCCAGCATAGCTGGAAGCTTCACCATATTGTTTATACCAAGCAAATTCTATCAGATCTCCACAAGTGCATAGGGTGTAAAGTCTATGGGTTGATTTGGGATTGGGCTGTTTTAGTGATTGGGTGGGGGCTTGGTATAAAGGGTAGAGAGATGAGACTTGGGCAGGGATAGGGGTAGAGTGAGTGGTGGGGGTAGGAAGTGTATGGAGGGGGATCTGTAGTTGTGGTTCTTGTTTTTTCAGATGGTTCCCCATCAGCTTAGGCCAAAGCGACCCCTTGTCTTCCTGGGGTCAATTATTAGAGTATGGATGGGTGCAATGAAAAATAGAGGGTTGGGAGGAATAGGGATAGGCTTGACTGGAATGGGGAACTCAAGAAGTGGGACATTGGTTCTGCGGCGTCTGGCCATGGATAGGAAAATAATGAATGTGAATAGGGATATTAATTGTCATACTTAAAGCTTGTTGGAGAAAGCTATGTTTTACTACTGGGTTGTTTTCATCTTCTCATTGTGCTTTTTTGTAAAACGTAATTTTTTGCTTCCTCTAACCAAATGTTCTCCTCATGTCTCCTCCAGGTTGCAATAAAAATAATTGACAAAACTCAGTTGAATCCAACCAGCCTACAAAAGGTGAGTCTTGGCAATTTACTATTTTTTTTATCAATCTGTTTTATCAGTCACAGTGGACATGACCTTAATAAATGCTTAACGAACACTTAATAAATGCGTAATAAACTCCCTCCTTACCCCAACACACTATCACAGCTTAATGTGAAATAGACACAAATAACATATTTGAAATTTGTGACAGGCACACGAAAAGCATTTTGTGTGTATTACCTGATATTCTTTCCTCATAACGCATTCATGTACATTACACAATTTTTTTAAATGTTAGCTAGGCTAGCTAGGTGGCTAACGTTAGCTAGGCTAGGGGTCAAGGTTATGGTTAGAGGTCAAGGTTAGGTTTAGGAGTTATGGGTTAAGGTTAGGGCTAGTTAACATGCTAGCTAAGTAGTTAAAGGGTTAGGTTTAGGAGTTAGGTTAAAGGGTTAAGGTAAGGGTTAGGGGGAGGAGTTAGCTAACATATACTAAGGGGTTGCAAATTAGCTCAAAAGTAATAATGAGTTGCAAAGTAGCTAATTAGTTCAAATTCTAAAGTTATCCAGATTCTAACACACAATCTTTGGGTTGCTGAATGTTCACGTTATATGCCCACCCATCCTTCCTGACCAACCTCCCTTCTATCGTTTCTGTCTTAAGTAACCTACTGTCTTTATCTGTGATTGAAATGCATTGTATACAAAATCATGTACTGCACACAAAAAATATACATTTTTAAATTTCCAATAAGCAATTTGTGTCTATTTCACAATAATCTGTTATACTGAGTTGCCTTACCCAGTGACATTACACAGAGTGGGAACACCATACGCCTCACACACGCAGACAGGGTGAGTTGATTGTGAGTTGATTCAATGACTGAATTACTAAAGTGAAGTACCTGGAAACCTGCAACAGGATCATAGCTTTTGTGGAGCGCGGCTACTCTGGTCTCCCGATTCGAGAAAGAGAGAGAGAGAGAGAGAGAGCAGATGCAGGCACAGTTGTCCCTGACCAGTCTCGAGAGACATGATACTGTTTGACAGATGCTGTGGACTGGATGACTAGATAACTGACTGAAAGGAAGGATGACGAGTTGACTGGTTGTGACTGGGTGGCTGGATGACTAGATGGAAGGATGACTGGCTGACTGGATGGGCCGATGACTGGCTGACCAGATGACTGGATGGCTAGATGGAAGGACGAAGGGGGATGACTTGACTGCATAATTACAGTGAGCTCCAAAAGCATTGTGACAGTGTTGTTTTGGCTCTGTAATCCAGCACTTTGGATTTGAAATTATACACACAAATATCATACCCCCCCAAAAATGCTAACCTCCCCTGTTAATGTAATGGTGAGAGGTTAGCATGTCTTGGGGGTATGATATTTGTACGTCTCTAACTTTCTCACTCATCATTATTCACGATTAATTCAGGATTATCCGTAATCATGGTAGCATCCACATTATTTGTAAAAGTGTTTAGAAACATATTATATTCTTATTTACAATAAAAGGTACTCCATTATGACACTAGATTATTTACAATTAATTTATATTGGGTACAAAATGAACTGAAACACAACCAAAACAAGCAGCAAATGCATCCAACAAATTTGTAGAGTCACAAGCTTCATGTAGTCATTGCGTTCTATGAATATGTGACCAAATACTTAACTTTTTACTACTTAATACACATAAGTGAATTTGTCCCAATACTTTTGTTCTCCTAAAATGGGAGGACAATGTACAACAAGTGCAGTTCATGAAACCACCCTCAAAAGCTGACAGTCTGAACTTTAACCTCATATTCATTGAATGATATGAAATCCAAAGTGCTGGAGTACAGAGCCAAAACAACAAAAAATGTGTCACAGTCCAAATACTTTTGGAGTTCACTGTACATGACTGCACACATGAAAAAATACTATAGTATACTGTTTTTGTGTACTTTGCTGTAGTATTCACTGTAGTATTTACTGTAGTATACAGTAGTACACTGTAGTATTTACAGTTAACTATAGTATAAAAACAGTTTACATTGCGGTTGGAGTCATAAAAACTCGCTTTTCAACCACTCCACAAATTTCTTGTTAACAAACTATAGTTTTGGTAAGTCGGTTAGGACATCTACTTTGTGCATGACAAGTCATTTTTCCAACAATTGTTTACAGACAGATTATTTCACTTATAATTCACTGTATCACAATTCCAGTGGGTCAGAAGTTTACATAGACTAAGTTGATTGTGCCTTTAAACAGCTTGGAAAATTCCAGAAAATGATGTAATGGCTTTAGAAGCTTCTGATAGGCTAATTGACATCATTTAGGTCAATTGGAGGTGTACCTGTGGATGTATTTCAAGGCCTACCTTCAAACTCAGTGCCTCTTTGCTTGACATCATGGGAAAATCCAAAGAAATCAGCCAAGACCTCAGAAAAGAAAGTCTGGTTCATCCTTGGGAGTAATTTCCAAACGCCTGAAGGTACCACGTTCATCTGTACAAATAGTACGCAAGTATAAACACCATGGGACCAGGCAGCCGTCATACCGCTCAGGAAGGAGACGCGTTCTGTCTCCAAGAGATGAACGTATTTTGATGTGAAAAGTGCAAATCAATCCCAGAACAACAGCAAACGACCTTGTGAAGATGCTGGAGGAAACAGGTACAAAAGTATCTAAAACAAGTCCTATATCGACATAACCTGGAAGCCCGCTCAGCAAGGAAGAAGCCACTGCTCCAAAACCGCCATAAAAAAAGTCTACGGTCTACGGTTTGCAACTGCACATGGGTACAAAGATCGTACTTTTTGGAGAAATGTCCTCTGGTCTGATTAAACAAATAGAACTGTTGGCCATAATGACCATCGTTATGTTTGGAGGAAAAGGGGGAGGCTTGCAAGCCAAAGGACACCATCCCAACCGTGAAGCACGGGGGTGGCAGCATCATGGTGTGGGGGTGCTTTGCTGCAGGAAGGACTGGTGCACAAATTATGTGGATATTTTGAAGCAACATCTCAAGACATAAGTCAGGAAGTTAAAGCTTGGTCGCAAATGGGTCTTCCAAATGGACAATGACCCCAAGCATTCTTCCAAAGTTGTGGCAAAATGGCTTAAGGACAACAAAGTCAAGGTATTGGAGTGGCCATCACAAAGCCCTGACCTCAATCCTATAGACAATTTGTGGGCAGAACTGAAAAAGCGTGTGCGAGCAAGGAGGCTTACAAACTTGACTCAGTTACACCAGCTCTGTCAGGAGGAATGGGCCAAAATTCACCCAACTTATTGTGGGACGCTTGGGGAGGCTACCCAAAATGTTTGACCCAAGTTAACTACTTAGGGAGTGTTGGGGCACTAGCCGGTGAAATGCAAGGCGCCAAATTCAAAATCCAAAAGTTTAATTATTAAACATTCATCAATATACAAGTGTTGCATAGTCATCAAAAGCTCTGTTTCTTGGCAATATCACAGCGTATTTTTCATTAGCTTAAATTCATAAACCATCACGGTTCACACAAAACACATTTCACAGCGAAAACAAATCCCTTACCTTTTGAAGAACTTCTGCTGAGGACTTCCCAAGTGTCCAACGAAGACAATCCATGGTTCTTTTGTTAGAAAAAAAGTAATTTATTATATCCATAAATCTCTGTTTGGTTGGTGCGTTATGTTCAGAAAATCCAACGTCGAATCGCCCATTGAAACGTGAAGAGAACGCGTTCAAATATACCTATAAACTTTTCCTAAACAAATCAAATACCAGTTAAAATGCATCCTTAGCTATCCTTTTATGAATATGAGCGATAATATTTCACTCGAATGGTCACCTAAACGTTATATAAGTAAAATAAAGTGGGGCGCGCAGCCAGCCTTGCGCACGAGAAAACTTGTTGACATCTGAGCTACCTTGGCCATTTCCTTTCCCTATTCTTCCTGCTTCCTCCAATCTCTCTGAGGCTTTATATATAGACTGTTGACATCTAGTGGAAGCCATAGGTACTGAAATCTCGGAGCTGCTTGCCATAGAGCTCAATAGAGAGACTGTCAAACAGAGCCGATGTGACAAAAAACAGTAATTCCGGATATATTTTTCTCTGGTTTTCACCTGCTATTTCTTTTCTGTTACACTCACAGACATAATGTTAACACTTTTATAAACTTCAAGTGTTTCCTATCCAATAGTACAAATTATGTGCATATCCTATTTTCTGGGCCTGAGTGGGAGACATTTTACTTTGGGCACGCCAGACTCTCCAAAACCGTCACCTCAGGAACCGCTCCCTAAGAAGTTTTAAACAATTTAAAGGCAATGCTGCCAAATACTAAAGCCCTGAAGCCCAAGTCAAAAAAGATAAGTAGACTCTTGGAATTATCTTGTCCGAAATAACTTGGTGTCTCTTTCTAATTACTTAGTATCTCGTTCAAATGTCTTAGTATCTCGTTTGATAGACTAAGTTAAAAAAAATCATCATAAAAAATTTGTTCAAACAAGAGGCTAAGTCATTCAAATGAGACACTAAGTCGTTCGAATGACTTAATTGTTATATTGTCTAATTAGGCCTCATTTGTTATATAGCGCCAGTTGTGCTTGTCAGACCGTTGCTGCAGCCATTCATTCAGTGATTCCATCCATTGATATGATTATTGGCAGTTCTTTAATAGGTCTGCTTTTGAATGCCAAAGTATGTATATCTCACGGTTTAACCAATTTGACTTCATATTCTGATGTTTATCCATGTTTCTCCAAACGTCAAAGTTGCTCCAAAAGTTAACATTTGACATTTGGATAAACCTGGGTAAACATCAGAATCAGAAGTCAAATTGGTAAAACCGTGAGATCATGTTGGCCCACTTACATGCTCTGGCATTTAAAGGCAGCCCTACTTTAAATGGCTGCAGCAATGGTCTGACAAGCACAACTGGTGCTGTATAACAAATGAGACCTAATAAAGAACAATGAAGTCGTTTTAACGACTTAGAATCTCATTTGAGTGATTTTATTTGAGATTTGTTGTTGTGAAAGCAGCCATTATGTTTTGTAGTTAGCGTTGTAAGTGTATCTATGAGAATGCTGAGGTGTGTAACTGTTAGGGACTTTGATGTTCGTTAGCAAGTTAAGGGTAGAGTGCGAATGATGGAGTGGACACTTGGGTTTTTAGCAGAACCAGAATGGTGGACAAACGGGCTAGTTGTTCCTGTGCATAAATGGAAGACCCACAATGAACGCTCAGGGTTTGCTGTGCATGAATTGAAGGGAATATAGGCAAAATGACATGTTCCAATGTCCATACTAGCACACCGCTTTGAATAGGGTGACCAGATGTCCCAGATTTCTGTGGACATTCCCCAAAGTTGTCCCCGAAAATGTCCCCGATTAGCCCTCAGAAAGATAAACGAACTTGAGGCTTATATACACAATACCCCATAATGACAAAGCAAAAATAGGTTTGTAGAAATGTTTGCACATTTATACAATTTCTTTTTACAGAAATAGTACCTTTACACAAGTATTCAGACCGTTTACCTAGTACTTTGTTGAAGCACCTTTGGCAGCGATTACAGCATCGAGTCTTCTTGGGTATGACGCTACAAGCTTGACACACCTGTATTTGGGGGGTTTCTCCCATTCTTCTCTGCAGATCCTCTCAAGCTCTGTCAGGTTGGACGGGGCTGCACAGCTATTTTCAGATCTCCCCAGAGATGTTCGATTTGGGTTCAAGTCTGGGCTCTGGCTACGCCACTCAAGGACATTCATAGCCTTTTACTTAGGAGTGGCTTCCGCCTGGCCACTCTACCATAAAGGCCTGATTGGTGGAGTGCTGCAGAGATGGTTGTCCTTCTGGAAGGTTCTCCCATCTCAACAGAGGAACTCTAGACCTCTGTCTGAGTGACCATCAGGTTCTCGGTCACCTCTCTGACCAAGGCCCTTCTCCCACGATTGCTCGGGTTTGGCTGGGCGGCCAGCTCTAGGAAGAGTCTTGGTTGTTCCAAACTTCTTCCATTTAAGAATGATGGAGGCCACTGTGTTCTTTGGGACCTTCAATGCTGCAGACAATTTTTGGTACCCTTCCCCAAATCTGTACCTCGACACAATCCTGTCTCAAAGCTCTACTGACAATTCCTTCGACCTCATGGCTTAGTTTTTGACCTGACATGCATTGTCAACTGTGGGACCTTATGTAGACAGGTGTGTGCCTTTCCAAATCATGTCCAATCAATTGAATTTACCACCGGTGGACTCCAGTCAAGTTGTAGAAACATCTCAAGGATGATCAATGGAAACAAGATGCACCTGAGCTAAATTTCAAATCTCATAGCAAAGGGTCTGAATACTTATGTAAATAAGATTTGTATGTTTTTGTTTTTAGACATTAGCAAACATTTCTTAAAATAATTTTCACTTTGCCATTATGGGGTATTGTGTGTAGATTGATTAGGATTTTTATCTATTTAATACATTTCTGAATAAGGCTGTAACAAACAACATTTGGAAAAGTAAAGGGGTCTGAATACTTTTCTGCACATGGTAACATTGACTCATGACCCCCCACATGCATTAGTCAGAGGTCCGGGCTGCTCTGTAGATGTAGCATCTGTTATGCTCTCTCTTTCTCTCTCTCTCTTTCTCTACCCTCCGGGCTCTGTAGGCGGCACACATTAACTCTGCCGCCGGGGGGCATGAAGTGAACAGACCGTAAAGAGCTAATTAAGGATGAAATAATTGTTCATAATGGTGCTGTGTGTATTTACAGTATGTGGGGAAGATAGTGTTGGAGTGGAAGAACGTCTGTTACGTTCAGCTTCACATCAGGATTTTGGTTGACTATGGGACCATCTAATGTGTGGGTTAACTACTTAGGGAGCAGTGGGGCGCTAGCTCTGATTCTTGGCAAATATCACAGCATTGTCAGATTTCAAAAAAGTCTTTACGGCGAAAGCACAACATTTGATTGTTTGAGGATAGCCCCTCTCATATTTTATGCATTAGCATAAATCCATGACCAAAGCGGGTCTCATAAAACGCATAAAATCGCTAATATAAAAAGAACTTCTGCTGAGGGCTTCCCAAGTGTCCAACGAAGACATCCAATGGTTCTTTTGTTAGAAAAAGTAATTTATTATATCCATAAATCTCTGTTTGGTTGGCGCGTTATGTTCATAAAATACAGCGTCCACTCGCCCATTGAACCGTGAAGAGAACACGTTCAACCTATACACTTGTCCAAGAACAATCAAACATCATTGATAATGTATCCTTAGGAACACTTTTATGTATATTTACTATAATATTTCAACCGGATTATAAACTGGACGATAGGAAAGGAAAAAACCACAGCGCGCGCGAGCCCGTGAACACGCATCCTCTTCTGTTTACATCCGATGACTAGTTCGAAATTCTTCTTCTATTACCATCCAGAGTAACCTAACGCCACCAAACACTGTCAAGAGACTGTTGACATCCAGTGGAAGCAATAGGTACTGCAATCTTACTCCCATATATGGCTGTTTTCAATAGGGAGGGGTTCAAAATGAGGCAATGTGTCAAAAACACTTTTTCCAGGACAGAAATTCCTCGGGTTTTCGCCTGCTATATCCATTCTGTTATACTCACAGACAATATTTTAACACTCTTAGAAACTTCATAGTGTTTCCTATCCAATAGTACTAATTATGTGCATATCCTAGTTTCTGGGCCTGAGTGGCAGGCCTTTTACTTTGGGCACGCAAGACTCTCCAAAACCGACACCTCAGCGGCCGCTCCCCTAAGAAGTTAATGACATAAACATGAGTCAGGTACAGGATCTGAGTTTCTATGAGCTCTTAGTGTCATCATAGTGGGTCTGATTCCTGCTGGGGCCACCCATACTGAAATGTCTGCACGCATGACTGTAAGTCCCTTTCGTTAAAAATATTTTTCTAAATGGCATACAGTCCTCACCATACTGTATTTAGGCAGTGAAGCAATTTTGTATTATTTTGTCTCTCTCAGCATTTTGGATTTGAGATGAAAATACAATTTTGTAGCTCTTACATACACTCAATTAGTATTTGGTAGCTTTGCCTTTAAATTGTTTATACACCATTCAAAATTCTTAAGACCGAATTGAGCCAGTCGCACACCGAGCAGAAGGAAACATAAACCCTAACATCCTTAGCTAAAGTAGGCCACCAGTACTTCCCACTAAGACAGCGCACTGTCCGACCAATGCCAGGATGACCAGAGGAGGGTGACGTTTGGGCCCAATAGATCAACCGGTCACGGACAGTAGATGGAACGTACAGACAGCCAGCTGGACACTGAGAGGGAGTGGGCTCTGTATGTAACGCCCGCTCGATGTCCGCGTCCAGCTCCCACACTACCGGAGCAACCAGGCAAGAGGCCAGGAGTATGGGAGTGTGATCCATGGATCGCTCCTCTGTGTAATACATCCGGGACAGTGCGTCTGCCTTAGCGTTCTGGGAACCTGGTTGGTAGGAAAGGGTGAAAGCAAAACGGGTAAAGAACATGGCCCACCTTGCCTGACGAGGGTTCAGTCTCCTCGCCGGATGTACTCCAGATTGCAGTGGTCAGTCCAGATGAGAAAAGCGTGTTTAGCCCTCTCAAGCCAATGTCTCCACGCCTTCAGAGCCTTGACGACAAGCAACAGCTCCCGGTCCCCCACATCATAGTTTTGCTCCACCGGGCTGAGCTTCTTCGAAAAGAAGGCACAGGGGCGGAGCTTCGGTGGCGTACCCGAGCGCAGAGAGAGCACGGCTCCTATCCCAGCCTCGGACGCGTCCACCTCCATTATGAACGCCAAAGAGGGATCCGGATGAGCCAGTACGGGAGCCGAGGTAAACAGAGCCTTCAGGTGACCAAAATCCCTGTCCGCCCCAGCCGACCACTGCAGTCGCACCGGTCCAACCTTCTGCAGTAAGGTAATAGGAGCCACTACCTGACCAAAGCCCCGGATAAACCTCTGTTAATAGTTGGCAAACCCTAAGAACCGCTGCACTTCCTTTACCGTGGTGGTCGGCCAATTACGCACGGCTGAAATGCGGTCACTCTCCATCTCCACCCCTGACGTGGAAATGCGGTACCCTAGGAAGGAGACAGACTTTTGAAAGAACAGACATTTCTCAGCCTTGACATACAGGTCATGTTCCTACAGTCGACCAAGCACCTTGCGCACCAGAGACACATGCTCGGCGCGTGTAGCAGAGTATCTCAGAATGTCGTTGATATACACCACTACACCCTGCCCGTGCAGGTCCCGGAAAATCTTGTCAACAAAGGCCTGAATGACTGATGGAGCATTCATCAACCCGTACGGCATGACGAGGTATTCATAGTGCCCTGAGGTGGTACTAAATGCCGTCTTCCACTCGTCCCCCTCCCGGATACGCACCAGGTTGTAAGCGCTCCTGAGATCCAATTTTGTGAAGATGTGCATTGACTCGATCGCACTGGCTATGAGAGGCAGCGGGTAGCTGTATCTCACAGTGATCTGATTGATACCCCGATAGTCAATACACAGGCGCAGACCTCCATTCTTCTTCTTCACAAAAAATAAACTTGAGGAGGCAGGTGAAGTGGAGGGCCGAATGTATCCCTGCCCCAGGGATTCGGAGACATATGTTTCCATAGCCGCCGTCTCCTCCTGGGACAGAGGGTACACGTGACTCCTGGAAAGTGCTGTGTCTACCAGGAGATTTATCGCACAATCCCCCCCGTCGATGGGGTGGTAAATTAGTCGCCCTCTTCTTACAGAAGGCGAGAGCCAAATCGGCATATTCTGAGGGGATGCGCACGGTGGAGACCTGGTCTGGACTTTCCACCGTATTCACACCGATGGAAACCCCTACACACCTACCTGAGCACTTTCGTGACCACCCCTTGAGAGCCCTCTGTTGCCACGAAATAGTGGGGTCATGGCAGGCCAACCAGGGTAGGCCCAGCACCACGGTAAACGCAGGAGAATCAATAAGGAAGATACTGATACTCTCCTTATGATCCTCCTGCGTAACCATGTCTAGTGGAGCGGTGGCCTCCCTAATCAGCCCTGACCCTAATGGTCGACTATCTAGGGCGTGCACATGAAAGGGCATATCAACAGTAACAATGGGGATCCCTAAACTATGGGCAAAAGAACGGTCAATAAAATTCCCAGCTGCTCCTGAATCTACGAGCGCCTTATGCTGGGAATGCGGGGAAAACTCAGGAAATTCAATAAACACATACATGTGAGCAACAGGGGGCTCTGGATGAGCCTGGTGCCTACTCACCTGGGGTGACACGACAGTGCCCTGCCTGCTGCCTCTACTCCCTGAGGTACCCCCCCAGCACCAACCAGCAGTGTGCCCTCTGCGGCCACAGATGGTGCAGGGAATGGCCCCTCCTCCGGTCACTCTAAGTGCGGCACCTCCCAGCTCCATGGGCGTCGGAGCGGAGGTGCTGGGGGATGGAAAAGACAGGCCCCGATGCGGACGTCCGCGGGTGGCCAGAAGGTTGTCCAGCCGGATGGACAGGTCCACCTGCTGGTCCAATGTGAGGGTGCTGTCTCGGCATGCCAACTCCTGACGGACGTCCTCGCGCAGACTGCACTGGTAGGGATTGATCAGGGCCCTGTCATTCCATCCCGCGCTGGCGGCCAGGGTCCGAAAATCCAAAGTGAAGTCCTGTGCTCTCCTCGTCCCCTGCCTCAGATGAAACAGATGTTCACCCGCCGCTCGACCCTCAGGTGGGTGGTCGAAAATTGCCCGAAAAGCGGCGGGTGAACTCTGCGTAATGATCCCTCACTCCATACGGCGTTGGCCCATTCCAGTGCTTTGCCTGAGAGGCAGGAGATGAGGGAGGACACGCTCTCACGTCCCGAAGGAGCCGGGTGGACGGTCGCCAGGTAGAGTTCTAGCTGGAGTAGGAACCCCTGGCATCCGGCAGCCGTCCCATCATACTCCCTGGTGAGCGCGAGTCGTATCCCGCTGGGACCGGGTGAAGGAGGGGAGAACAGTGGAACCAGCTGTAGAGGAGATGGTAAAGGCGCGGGCAGACCTCCTTCTCTCTCCCATCTATCCATCGTCTGCAGCACGCGATCCATGGCAGTGCCCAGACGTTGCAACATGGTCGCGTGCTGCTGGATGCGCTCTTCAACTGCTGGGAGGGCTTCTGCTCCTGCTGACTCCATTCTTTGAGGTGCGTGTTTCTGTCAATGCCGGTGTGATTAGCTGGTGTAGAAGTCAGGCGCAGGAAAGCAGATATGAGTGAAACAACATATTTTAATAAAATACGGAAAAGGAAATAACAAATACAACGTGCCCTTAAAAAAACACGGGCGAATATAACCAGCCGTAGAACTCGGCAAGGAAACAACAAACACGCACAAAACCATGGGGGGAAACTGAGGGATTAAATAAGGAACATGTAATTATGGGATAGAAAGACAAAAGACAAAACACATAGAAATTGAAATGTAGATCGGCAGTAGCTAGAAGACAGGTGACGTCGACCGCTGAACGCCGCCCAAACAAGGAGAGGGAAGTCGTGACAGGGATTGCCTCTGTGTGTGTGTGTTTGTGATGTGCGATTTGTGCTTTGTGTGATGTGCGATTTGTCTACCACTTTGTGTAGCCGTTAGTGATGCTAATGATAACCGCCTTCTGGTAGATGTAAAGGCTTTCCCAAAAACCTTCTCAGTTAAATTTAAACTACAAAGTAGCCTATGCCTACCTGTCAGAAAGATATGGTGCCCACTTGAATTAAATTTTGTTAGTTGTTTTTCTATTAAAAAAATAGGGAAAATTCCAAAACCTGGAAAAAGCTAACTGAGAAAATGGTATTAGGCAAATAATACAATGGATTTTATAGGGCCTTAACTATGTAGAAACCTAATATTCCACAAATTACTTTGTGTCGTGTCTTGGCTATCATTAATGTGATGATTGTTTTAACAAATCGATTAACTATGTTTAATTATTATGATGATTCAATTACTCATGTAACATTTAACTCATCAGCAATCTTGGGGCACCACGGAAAAAGTTTGTTTAATGAGTCACCGATTTCCGAATTAACTCTAAAGATATATAAATATCTCTTGCATTTCAGTCATCAATCAGTCATTAATGAATAGTTATCTTCTATCAGTTTCATTCTGAATGTCGCAAAATCAAATCAAATCAAATATATTTATAAAGCCCTTCTTACATCAGCTGATGTCACAGAGTGCTGTACAGAAACCCAGCCTAAAACCCCAAACAGCAAGCAATGCAGGTGTAAAAGCACGATCCAATGCAGGTGTAAAAGCAAAATCCTTGGATATCTGCATGAACCTTAGCATAAATGATGAATCAGCGATATTAATGATTTATTCGCTAATTAACTAAATAATCACATAGAATTACATAAACACGAACAGATAGGTTACACATTGATTACTACATACTGCAATGAAAAGTCCCTAGTGGACTAAACCGATATGATGGCTTGTTACACAAATTGAAAAGGCAGGGGCATGTAAGAAAGAGCATGAGAAAGACAAAGGACTTCACTATCGTACACACAGCTGATAACTATGATCATGGAAATGCTAATACTTTGCACATGAACGGCCACTCATTTTAAAAGAATTGTAATGTACAGTGATTCCTCCTTTAAAAGTTGCGTCATACTGCGGCACACCCTGCGTGCTGCTGCAGCATTCTGTGGCACGTCATTTAATTCTCAGCCATTTCTTCTGTTACTGCAAGTTATTGCTAGGTTGACCACCAGAGGGCATCTTTGAGAAGCATTTGATAGTATTCCATACTGGCATTACCAGAGAATTTAAAACCTTTTTTGTAATAACATAGTATATGGGATTGATTTTAAGAAATTTGGCTTAATTAATTTGATTGATATTATGGTGTTTCCATTCAGAGAAAAACGAAAAATTAATCCCTAAGGGTTTCCATTAGGATGGAATGGAAAAGATGGCGCTGTACATCGTGATTGTCGGGAGTAGGCTACAGGATTGTAGGATTCTAAATGATTTGCCTTCATTACACAACTTTGTTCCAATATTTCTGTAAATCAGTGATATTTATTCCCATAGTAATTCGTTATGGATCTAACTAAATCAACATCTGCATTTTGAAAGAGTATTTCTTATCTTTATTTTATTAACGAAATGTGGTTATTTGTTTATTAGGCTACTGTGCTCTGGTGTTCTGCACTCTGGTACACTCAGGCGAGAGTGCTCTGAAATCCGTGTAGATAGTAGGCTAGACACATTACATTTTTAGCAACGTTCTTTTCTGATGAAAACTAGTTCATTGCATCTGCTGTGGAGCCCAGTTTCATATTATGACCATATTTCCCAGCTGCTTGCTGTCGTTTTGACGTAATCGCGAAAAACAGGCCTTATTTTAGTGCATTTTTCACCCTGCCAGCTCCTATTAGTTCTATTGAGCACTGTGGCACGAACTCGCCTTCCGAACGTTCTTTTCCCAGCTTATTGTTCAACGTCACAATGCCTGCTTTTGCTATTGTTGGCAATGAGACTTGCTCACATTGTTTTATAGTTCAAATGTAAACAACAAAATGTAAACAACAAAAATAATAATGCTAGCCCCAAAATACTTTTTGCCCTTGGAACGCTGAGCTCCCCCCATTGTTTTCCTATGGAGAGGCATGCCGGTCTATTTCGCCAAATATCTCACTGTGTATATTTTGTTTATTTCATGTCGGTGTAACCGGTGTGAAATGGCTAGCTAGTTAGCGGGTTGCGCGCTAATAGCATTTCAATCGGGGACATCAATCGCTCTGAGACCTTGAGGTAGTTGTTCCCCTGCAGCAGTAGGCCTATAACTTCCATTGTCAGCTAAGCAAAA
Source organism: Brachymystax lenok tsinlingensis (assembly GCA_030435695.1). Lineage (NCBI taxonomy): Eukaryota > Metazoa > Chordata > Actinopteri > Salmoniformes > Salmonidae > Brachymystax > Brachymystax lenok. The sequence continues at coordinate 41,517,015 of CM059795.1, read as the reverse complement.
TACAGTGGGGCAAAAAAGTATTTAGTCAGCCACCAATTGTGCAAGTTCTCTCACTTAAAAAGATGAGAGAGGCCTGTAATTTTCATCATAGGTACACTTCAACTATGACAGACAAAAGGAGGAAAAAAAATCCAGAAAATCACATTGTAGGATTTTTTATGAATTTATTTGCAAATTATGGTGGAAAATAAGTATTTGGTTACATACAAACAAGCAAGATTTCTGGCTCTCACAGACCTGTAACTTCTTCTTTAAGAGGCTCCTCTGTCCTCCACTCGTTACCTGTATTAATGGCACCTGTTTGAACTTGTTATCAGTATAAAAGACACCTGTCCACAACTTCAAACAGTCACACTCCAAACTCCACTATGGCCAAGACCAAAGAGCTGTCAAAGGACACCAGAAACAAAATTGTAGACCTGCACCAGGTTGGGAAGACTGAATCTGCAATAGGTAAGCAGCTTGGTTTGAAGAAATCAACTGTGGGAGCAATTATTAGGAAATGGAAGACATACAAGACCACTGATAATCTTCCTCGATCTGGGGCTCCACGCAAGATCTCACCCCGTGGGGTCAAAATGATCACAAGAACGGTGAGCAAAAATCCCAGAACCACACGGGGACCTAGTGAATGACCTGCAGAGAGCTGGGACCAAAGTAACAAAGCCTACCATCAGTAACACACTACGCCGCCAGGGACTCAAATCCTGCAGTGCCAGGCGTGTCCCCCTGCTTAAGCCAGTACATGTTCAGGCCCGTCTGAAGTTTGCTAGAGAGCATTTGGATGATCCAGATGAGGATTGGGAGAATGTCATATGGTCAGATGAAACCAAAATAGAACTTTTTGGTAAAAACTCAACTCGTCGTGTTTGGAGGACAAAGAATGCTGAGTTGCATCCAAAGAACACCATACCTACTGTGAAGCATGGGGTGGAAACATCATGCTTTGGGGCTGTTTTTCTGCAAAGGGACCAGGACGACTGATCCATGTAAAGGAAAGAATGAATGGGGCCATGTATCGTGAGATTTTGAGTGAAAACCTCCTTCCATCAGCAAGGGCATTGAAGATGAAATGTGGCTGGGTCTTTCAGCATGACAATGATCCCAAACACACCGCCCGGGCGACGGAGTGGCTTCGTAAGAAGCATTTCAAGGTCCTGGAGTGGCCTAGCCAGTCTCCAGATCTCAACCCCATAGAAAATCTTTGGAGGGTGTTGAAAGTCCGTGTTGCCCAGCGACAGCCCCAAAACATCACTGCTCTAGAGGAGATCTGCATGGAGGAATGGGCCAAAATACCAGCAACAGTGTGTGAAAACCTTGTGAAGACTTACAGAAAACGTTTGACCTCTGTCATTGCCAACAAAGGGTATATAACAATGTATTGAGAAACTTTTGTTATTGACCAAATACTTATTTTCCACCATAATTTGCAAATAAATTCATAAAAAATCCTACAATGTGATTTTCTGGATTTTTTTCCCTCATTTTGTCTGTCATAGTTGAAGTGTACTTATGATGAAAATTACAGGCCTCTCTCATCTTTTTAAGTTGGAGAACTTGCACAATTGGTGGCTGACTAAATACTTTTTTGCCCCACTGTACATAGACTTAAAACCGACAAATACAAACAGTAGAAAATATCCTGATGAAAATTCTGGTTCTTTCATTCACATTAAAATCTCTATTCTGTCTGTCTGCTTCCTTTTCTATCTGTCTTGACTTGAGCTATTGCTAGTGAAGTGCAACATAGTATCAAATCATCACTTGGTCTAGCCCAAAGCTGTTGCTAGAGAACTTGCGAGTGAGCTAGGGACAGAAATAGTTTTTTATGATGTTTCCACTGGATATATGGGATCATCAGATCATGATATTTTGCTCTTTTACACGGCTTGGTGATTACTGAGGCTGGGAGTGTTGGAAAGATTTTTCAAATAGTGAGGACCTATCATTTGCAATGGATGTTAAACTGATTTCGTTGAATTGTGTCAGGCAAAGAAAAAAAATGAGTGGTGTACATTGTGAGTTAAGACAATCAGAAATAAGACTGCCAAATGGGCACTTTCTTACATATGCATTCATTCTGGAGACACACTATAATTTTACCACACACCCCTCCCCTTCTTGATTGAACATTTTAAATGATACTCAAGAAACATGACCTTTGCACATATTTTAGATGCTTTTCACTGACAGGCACAACTCAATCAGATAGACCTACCAAATCGAGTGCTTCCCAAACACACTTGTGATTTGAAACAATCCGCAGCAAAAACATTATTAAATAAGCTAATGATCCTCTGTGGCTAAGTCATGCTCTCTGGTGAAGTATTTTGGATGATTTTAATTGGACAGGAGTAACTATATAATATTTGCGAAACATAAAGGCTCTGTATGGTCAATCCAGTATCTGCATTGGTTGTGCAGCATTTAAGGTTATATGGCCTCAGTAGAAGTCTTGCGTGGCAGCACAGAGCTGTTGTGAAGGAAATTGTCAAGGTGAGTTTATGTTTATACAGGACCTCCTGCCCTCACCTACTGTCAATCAGTCATGTCAGAGTTAAGTAGAGCCCTCTGCATTGTTACAAAATTTGAATGGCTCTACGGAGCTCAATTTTGCCTCTGCATGCGGATACTTCACAATTGCCTCAAACCACCCATAAGGCGCGTCCAACCACATTTTCGGATCAAGCATTGAATTTGCTTTAACAGTGCACTGTGTAACTTTCCTTTTCATTTCGTAAGAGGCTGAAACCAGAGATCTCTGTATAATGACGAGATGCTCATATCCCCAGCCTAACAATGGGAGTCTTTGTCCCAAAGTTGGGAAGGCAGGCAACAAGCTTAGGTCTGCTTATTATTCCTGTATAAACGCATTGGGCTTATACTGGACAGATTCTGTCGAGAGTGAGCCCTCTCGCTTCGCCTCTTCCTCTCTGCTGAAACTACCAAATATATACGCTCCTTTCTTGAAACATGAATATCTTAAAAGCCTTTATATCTGTCACGTCCAGGCCAGAGTTTTAGGCTGGTGTGTTTAGGTTTCGTTTTTGGTGTAGGGTTTTTTCTGTTCTAGGTTCTGTTTCTATGTTGGGGTAATGGTTCCCAATTAGAGGCAGCTGAGTGTCGTTACCTCTAATTGGGAACCATATATATGTTTGTAGTTTTCACTTGGGGTTTGTGGGTTATTGTTTTGAGCATAGCGTCATTGTGTGTATTAGTCTATGTTAATGTTGCGATCTTCGTTCTGTTTATTGTTTTGCCCAGTTACGTGAGTTACGTTTCATAATATAAAGCATGTATACTGGATGCCTCGCTGCGCCTTGGTCTTTCCGTTCAGAGGATTGTGACAGAATAACCCACCATAAAAAGACCAAGCAGCGAGAGACCCGGGAGTTCTGGACTTGGGAAGGGATTTTGGATGGAAAGGGGTCCTGGTCATGGGATAAGATTTTGGCTGGAAAGGGACCTTGGGAGAAGACGGCGGAGCATTGTCACCCCAGGGAGGGAAAAGTAGCGGGGACTGAGCGGAGCAGGTGTGAGGAATATTACGGAGCATGGAGTCCAGAGAGAGAGAAGTTTGTTGGGACTCGCCTGGCTAGGAAGCCCGAAAGGCAGCCCCAAAAAACTTTTTTTGGGGGGCACTCGAGGAGTTTGGCCAGTTCAGGATGGACTCCTGAGCCAACTCCTCGTGCTCTCTGGAGGGAGCGTCGGAGGGAGCGTTGCACTGGTAAGACGCCGTGCTATGCAGTTTTGCGCACGTTGTCTCTAGTGCGCGTTCACAGCCCGGTGAGAGAGATTCCAGCGCCACTCATCAGTCAGGGGAGGGTGAGTGTGCAGCCTGGAAGAGTGGTGCCGGCTCAGCGCTCCTGGTCTCCAGTGCGCCTCCTTGAACCAGGATATCCGGCACCGGTTCTGCGTGCAGTGTCTCCGGTGCGTGTCCAGAGCCTGGTGCGTGAGATTCCAGCTCCACTCATCTGCTAGGGGAGGGTGAGTGTGCTACCTGGTAGAGTGGTGCCGGCTCTGCGCGCTAGGTCTCCAGTACACCTTCTGGGACCGAGATGTTCTGCGTGTGGGGTCTCCGGTTCGCATCCACAGCCCAGTACGTCCTGTTCCGGCTCCGCGCACCAGGCCCCCTGTGCGCTTAGAGAGTCCAGCACGTCCTGTTCTGGCTCCGCGCACCAGGCCCCCTGTGCGCTTAGAAAGTCCAGCATGTCCTGTTCCGGCTCCGCGCACCAGGCCCCCTGTGCGCTTAGAGAGTCCAGCACGTCCTGTCCCTGTTCCACGCTCCAGGATTCCTGTGCCCGTCGTGGACCCAGCACGTCCTGTCCCTGCTCCACGCTCCAGGATCCCTGTGCCCGTCGTGGACCCAGCACGTCCTGTCCCTGCTCCAGGATCCCTGTGCCCGTCGTGGACCCAGCACGTCCAGTCCCTGCTCCACGCTCCAGGATCACTGTGCCCGTTGTGGACCCAGCACGTCCTGTCCACGCTCCAGGATCCCTGTGCCCGTCATGAGCCCAGTAAGGCCCGTTCCTGCTCCTCGCACCAGAGTCTCAGTGCGCTTCGGGAGTCCAGTACGGCCGGTTCCTGCTCCCCACACCAGAGTTCCAGTGCTCGTCATAAGCCCATCACGGCCGGCTCCTGCTCCTCGCACCAGAGTTCCGGCTAATAGCCCAGGGCCTCCGGTGCGGGACATCAAGCCAGCACGGCCGGCACCGGAGCCGCCACCTGGGACCAAAAGACCCACCCGAAGACTTCCCCCATGGATTTTGTGGCGCGGTCGGAGTCCGCGCCTTTGGGGGGTGGTACTGTCACGTCCAGGCCAGAGTTTTAGGCTGGTGTGTTTAGGTTTTGTTTTTGGTGTAGGGTTTTTTCTGTTCTAGGTTCTGTTTCTATGTTGCGGTAATGGTTCCCAATTAGAGGCAGCTGAGTGTCGTTACCTCTAATTGGGAACCATATATATGTTTGTAGTTTCACTTGGGGTTTGTGGGTTATTGTTTTGAGCATAGCGTCATTGTGTATATTAGTCTCTGTTAATGTTGCGATCTTCGTTCTGTTTATTGTTTTGCCCAGTTACGTGAGTTACGTTTCATAATATAAAGCATGTATACTGGATGCCTCGCTGCGCCTTGGTCTTTCCGTTCAGAGGATTGTGACAATATCTATTATAGATATATTTTCACAGTGGCGAACCTATATGCCTTCAGTTGTGACAGGTATGTGATTCTGAAAGGACAACAACCATAATACCAGCGCACTCATGTAGGAGAGTGCACTTTTTGTTAAACACAAAGGGCCAGTGGTGTAGTGGAGGGTATATGCAGATATAAGCCGTATGCCCACTTTTTTCAGTGGGCATTGCTTATACTCACATCTTAATCCCTACTGATGCATATGAAAGTAGTGTAATGGAGGTATATGATTTATAATATAATGTAATACAATAGAGAGATCATGCAAAAAGTAGCCTACACAATCACAAAGCATGTGAAATATATCTACATGCGCACCGTAAATAGACTAGTTTCAGCGGAATATCATCTGCAGGCAGAAAGTGTGCGTTTCAACGTTTCAACTTATCTACCAGTAAATGCTAACTAATGCAACAATGGCTATGCAAACCAGGTATTGAAAAAGTTTAGTCTGAAGTGTTGGTTAGTAGGCTATTTGTGATGCACAATTGTCATCGTGCACTGTTTGAATCGTAGACATGGATGGGCCCTGGTGGACAGATGCCCACCCACTGGGGAGCCAGGCCCTGACAGGCCCACCCAATCAGAATGATATGGTTTAAGCATTGTTGTGGGCTTAGACAATCAAATGTTTGTATTTTATTTATTAAAAAAAAAAAGTGTGATTTTGAGTGAAAATCTGAAAAATCTATAGGAAAACAAGCTTCCTGCCATCCAGGACATCTGTACCTCTGTGTCAGAGGAAGGACCAAAAAACTGAGACTCCAGCCACCCTAGTCATAGACTGTTCTCTCTGCTACCGCACGGCAAGCGGTACCGTAAGGCCAAGTCTAGGTCCAAAAGGCATCTCAACAGCTTCTACCCCCAAGCCATAAGACTCCTAAACAGCTAATCAAATGGCTACCTGGACTATTTGCATTGTCCCCCCCAGCCCCTCTTTTACGCTGCTGCTACTCTGTTTATTATCCATGCATAGTCACTATTTTATTTTTCTTAACTGCATTGTTGGTTAAGGGCTTGTAAGTAAGCATTTCACTGTAAGGTCTACTACACCTGTTGTATTTGGCGCATGTGACAATTTGATTTGATTTGACAGTAGGTCCCAATCATAAGAATACATAAACACCACCATTTAAGCTATTTCCAATTGAAATGTACAACTATTACTTCCTATTTTAGAAAACATTTTACGTTTAGCACACAACGTAACCAGTGACCTAAAGCTTAAAGTGGAACTGACAGTTTTTTAACTACTTTGCAGATATGAAACAAACAGACAATCATAATATCAGTAAAACATATAAAATTCCCAAATTTTGCAACAAAACCAGGTTTATAAGAGATTATAAAAACTCAATGACTCAATGTTCCATGACGTACACTAAGGCATTGTTGGCAGAATAGATGGATGCAGTTCAATGCATGATTAATATAATTCACCAATGCATTTCTTGGTAGTCCAAAAAATATTGCTATCGGGTTGTGAATCACAGTTGGCCTGGTATATTGTTTTCTGCCTCCATTTGGGATGCACACATCTCAGGAGGGATTCTGTCCCACTCCTCTTTGCAGATCTTCTCCAAGTCATTAACGGTTTCGAGGCTGACGTTTGGCAACTCGAACCTTCAGCTCCCTCCACAGATTTTCTATGGGATTAAGGTCTGGAGACTGGCTAGGCCACTCCAGGACCTTAATGTGCTTCTTCTTGAGCCACTCCTTTGTTGCCTTGGCCAGGTGTTTTGGGTCATTGTCATGCTGGAATACCCATCCACCACCCATTTTCAATGCCCTGGCTGAGGGAAGGAGGTTCTCACCCAAGATTTGACGGTACATGGCCCCGTCCATCATCCCTTTGATGCAGTGAAGTTGTCCTGTCCCCTTAGCAGAAAAACACCCCCAAAGCATAATGTTTCCACCTCCATGTTTGACTATGGGGATGGTGTTCTTGGGGTCATAGGCAGCATTCCTTCTCCTCCAAACACGGCGAGTTGAGTTGATGCCAAAGAGCTCCATTCTGGTCTCATCTGACCACAACACTTTCACCCAGTTGTCCTCTGAATCATTCAGTAGTTCTGGGCTCACCGTTCTCATGATCATTGCAACTCCATGAGGTGAGATCTTGCATGGAGCCCCAGGCCGAGGGAGATTGACAGTTCTTTTGTGTTTCTTCCATTTGCGAATAATCACACCAACTGTTGTCACCTTCTCACCAAGCTGCTTGGCGATGGTCTTGTAGCCCATTCCAGCCTTGTGTAGGTCTACAATCTTGTCCCTGACATCCTTGGAGAGCTCTTTGGTCTTGGCCATGGTGGAGAGTTTGGAATCTGATTGATTGATTGCTTCTGTGGACAGGAGTCTTGTATACAGGTAACAAACTGAGATTAGGAGCACTCCCTTTAAGAGAGTGCTCCTAATCTCAGCTCGTTACCTGTATAAAAGACACCTTGGAGCCAAAAATCTTTCTGATTGAGAGGGGTTCAAATACTTATTTCCCTCATTAAAATGCAAATCAATTTATAACATTTTTCTTTTTTTCTGGATTCTTTTGTTGTTATTCTGTCTCTCACTGATCAAATACACCTACCATTAAAATTATAGACTGATCATTACTTTGTCAGTGGGCAATCAGCAGGGGATCAAATACTTTTTTCCCTCACTGTATATTTTTACATTGTTTGCAAACTGTTATGTGACACGTATTAACTAAAAATGTGGGGCCCAGAACAGGTGGGGCTTAGCCCTGAATGACAGGTCGCCACTGCATTCTTACAATGCTAAAATGTTGTTTTGAACAGTCCATGGAGGTTTTCTGTCTTGGTTAGTGTTCTCTTACTGTTGATGACGTTACTTGTACATCATTCCATGTAGAAACACATATGGCAATTATTTGGAATCACATGACAATTTATTAGACATTTATTGTACAAACATACAGTGGCTTGCGAAAGTATTCACCCCCCTTTGCATTTTTCCTATTTTGATGCCTTACAACCTGGAATTAACATGGATTTTTTTTTTTGGGGGTTGTATCATTTAATTTACACAACATGCCTACCACTTATAAGATTATATACTGTAATGTTGGGAGGTTTTGACTTTTATTTTCCCTACAAACTTGATTTCAGAAATCATGTTAAATTATTGCCTGGCAGATTACAGTGAGGTATACATAGATGTGCATAATGTACTAAGACATATAGCCATAGTTTGGATCATAATTTAAGGATTTCAGTACAAAGGGAAATCCACTTGAAAAAAATTTATCCTGGTGGCGCTGCCGACTACATAGCCTACAGGGCTTGAAGATGGCAGATTGCAGGTTCAAATCTACTTGATTACCATTTCTTAAAAAAGCTATAGCTATGGTTGGACAATGCCCTAATAAAATATAATGGTCAGAAGATTGAAGTGAGGGCCTCCCGAGTGGCGCAGCGGTCTAATTGAGGCGTCACTACAGACCCGGGTTCAATCCCAGGCTGTGTCGCAGCCAGCCGCGACCGGGAGACCCATGACGCTGCGCACATTTGGCCCAGTATCGTCTGGGTAAGGGGAGGGTTTGGCCGGCCAGGATGTCCTCGCACTCTAGCGACTCCTTGTGGCAGGCTGGGCGCATGTAAGCTGACTTTGGTCGCCAACATGTTATTGCGGAAGTATGTTCAGGGAACGTTATTAGAACCATCATGTCATAATGTCACACTATAACTTTATGAGACCATTGTAGGAATAATCCCTGCTTGTTGTTATGGGTGTTTGATCAACATATCCATCAACATTAGAAGAATGTTCCTGTAACCACTTCTATTGCTCCCGCATTTTGTTGCGGCAGTATGTTCAAAGAACATTACCAGAACATTGTGTTATTACGTTCCCTGAAAAACAATTTTGAGAATGTTCTGTGGTAACATCTGATCAACATTTTAGTGAATGTTAGGAGAACATTCCAAGAATATTTCATTAAAAACACTTCAAAAGTAATAATTGTTAGCGAAAACATTCTTTGAATGGGATTTTATCATCCTAAAGATAAAAACTAGAACTTAATGAAAAAGTGCCATTATGTACTGTCTCCTCATAATTTGATCCAAAATGCTGTAATGAGTAAAGTTAAAATTTTAAAGTTAAATTTTTTAAAAATTATGATTCCTACCATCTTATAACATTTGGACCTATTCCCTTTCTTTTTGATCTCTTGTACATTTTATCTCTTTGAGGACATAGGATAATTCAAATTGATGATCTTTCGTCTGGCCACTGTATAGGTTCTAATTAATGGCTACTATGTCTTTCCCTTGAGTTGCAATGTTCTTGCCTGGATGGCGTGTCTTACCAGGACCTGTGATCATATGCAGGCCTATGACTTCCTTCATGAATCCTCCTCAATTCTCTTGCTTATCTTTGATTGGGCGGCTGTGCGAGAGAGGACACTGATTGGGTGGCTGCATGAGACCAAACAATGTGATTGGGCCATTGTCAGAGAAAACACTTGATATCTATCGGATTGGGCCTAGATTGCCAAAAGAGGGCCGGGATTTGGTAGGGACAGGGGAGAGCGGTCTACAATTGGCCAGCGATGATAGCAGGTTACTTTACATACCCATGGTCTAGAGAAAATCCTCAATACAGAAAACATGAAAGAGCCCGTATTAGCATAATCTGGCCTGTTATGCATGAAAGAGGAAGGGGTGGAGGGAAGAGAGAGTTGGGGTGAGATAAAGAGTCAGAGGAGAGATAGGGGGTGAGAGAGAGTGACACGTTATGTTAGTGTTAATGCCATCTAGAGGTGGTCAGAACTGTGCCAACTGAATTACTTGCACTAATAAGCCTTGTCTCACAAGTTGGGTATACAACTGACCAAATCAAATATATCTGCAAATTCACCCTATATACTGTTTGTTAATAGTATATCAGTGACAGTAGGTCAGATGGGAGATTGTGGTAGCGATTGGGCTGGGGCGTGTTTGGTCAGTGGAATTCTGGTATTTCTGGACAACGACGACAAGACACATCGGCGTATCTCGTGATTCCCTCTGGCACAGCTGGAGGAGCAGGGTCGCTATGGCAACAATGACGTTGGGCACCGCCAGAGGAAAAACCAAGAAAATAAGAGATTGAATGAAGAAGGAGGAAACAGAGGGAGAGCGAGACATATAGAAAGAGGGAAAGGGTTGAGGAAAGAGGATAGAAAAGCTTATATTTTTTCTGAGTCTGACTTGACGGCGGGAGTTGCTGCTGATTTGAAACTATGGCCTTTATGTTAACGGGCCTTAAAGTTATTGTGAACCAGTGTAGACCTACATCAAAGGTTGAAAAAACGAATTGCACACGTTGCTATAACATCTACTATCAGTTCAAGAACCAATATGAATATATTATTTGTATTCTATTCACTTTTAACACACTTCCTTCTGCCTTTTGCAGCTCTTTCGAGAGGTTCGGATAATGAAAGGTTTAAATCATCCAAACATAGGTAAGGGCCTACATTTAAGGATCTGTTATACAGTGCATTCGGAAAGTATTCAGACCCCTTGACTTTTTCCACATTTTGTGATGTTACAGCCTTATTCTGAAATTGATTAAATTAATTTGTTTCCTCATCAAACTACACACAATACCCCATAATGACAAAGCAAAAATGAGTTTTGAGACATTTTTGCAAATGTATTCAAAATTACTTTATTTACATAAGTATTCAGACCCTTTGCTATGAGACTCGAAATGGAGCTCAGGTGCATCCTGTTTCCATTGATTATCCTTGAGATGTTTCTACAACTTGAATGGAGTCCACCTGTGTTTAATTGGAGTGATTGGACATGATTTGGAAAGGCACACACCTGTCTATATAAAGGTCCCACAGTTGACAGTGCATGTCAGAGCAAAAACCAAGCCATGAGGTCGAAGGAAGCTCCGAGACAAGATTGTGTCAAGGCACAGATCTGGGGAAGGGTACCAAAACATTTCTGCAGCATTGAAGGTCCCCAATAACACAGTGGCCTCCATCATTCTTAAATGGAACCACCAAGATTCTTCCTAGAGCTGGCTGCCTGGCCAAACTGAGCAATCGGGGGAGAAGGGCCTTGGTCAAGGGGGTAACCAAGAACCTGATGGTCACTGACAGAGCTCCAGAGTTGCTCTGTGGAGATGGTTGTCCTTCTGGAAGGTTCTCCCATCTCTGCAGCACTCTACCAATCAGACCTTTATGGTAGAGTGGCCAGACGGAAGCCACTTCTCAGTTAAAGGCACATGACATACCCAAGAAGACTCCAGGCTGTAATCGCTGCCAAAGGTGCTTCAACAAAGTACTGAGTAAAGGGTCTGAATACTTATGTAAATGTGATATTTCTGTTTTTTATTTGTATAAATTTGCAAACATTTCTAAAAATCTGTTTTTGCTTTGTCCTTATGGGGTATTGTGTGTGGATTGATTAGGAAAGAAAACAATTTAATCAATTTTAGAATAAGGCTGTAATGTGGAAAAAGTCAAGGGGCCTGAATACTTTCCGAATGCACTGTATGTAAGTATGTGTGTGTTTTGCGTGCATACGTGTGTGCTTGCGTGTAGGTGTGTGTGTGTGTGTTTGTTTATGTTGATACTGTTTAAGTTGTATCTATTCTATATTTTTATTCAGCATTTGTGCTAGTATGTACTCAACTGTACCACATCACACTATGTCCATATGTTGGCTACTACAGTACTGTATATTAATGCTGTGGCCATGGTCTGTATTCTACTTGTAGTCTGCAGTCAGTGTGCAGTATATGAGTCCATCTTGTTTGTATATAGTACAGTATACACTGATTATACCAAACATTATGAAACTTCCTTCTATTGAGTTGCAGTTCTTGCTCTTGGCACCTGCTACCATACCCCGTTCAAAGGCACTTAAATATTTTGTCTTGCCCTTTCACCCTCTGAATGGCACACATGCACAATCCATGTCTTAATTGTCTCAAGGCTTAAAAATACTACTTTAACCTGTCTCTACCCCTTCATCTGCACTGATTGAAGTCACTAAGTGATCATAGCTTTCATCTGGATTCAGCTGCTCAGTTTATGTCATGGAAAGAGAAGGTGATGTTAATGTTTTGTATACTCAGTGTAACAACATGTGTAGTCTAAGTGGCCCATTCCTGTCTCATCTACCCAGACGGCAGGCTTTTGTCTAAGCCTCTCACTGTGTTTAATAGGCTGGTACACTACACTACTTGCACATACAGTAGCTAGCTACAGTAGGCCCAGGGTTGGGGATAGAGGGCCCAGGGTTGGGTTGGCGAGGGGGGTAGGGATCAGGATTTTCCAAAGATAAAAAAAAAATGCCCCACCGTATTTATCAGGCCGAGACAGAAGGGATTTTATTAATTTATTATTTTTAATCTGATTTTATTTGTGCTTACTACAGTGCAACTGTTCGAGGTGATTGAGACGGATAAGACCCTTTATCTAATCATGGAGTATGCCAGTGGAGGTAGGTGCATCTGCCTTCCTGCCTGTTTCAATAGACCTAGCTACTGTCTCTCCGTAATGGCTGATTAGCTTGTGTTTGACAGGGTGAAAAAGTATAAATAAACCATTGGAGATTACTCAAAATCACAACCTAATGCAACGGTTGTACATTACGTGCTCCTACTGTATGTGTATGTAAACATAACACAATGTTGCATATTTTACCTTTGGTGTTCTATGAAATGATATTATAAATGTAGGGGGGAGTGTGGTAATAGGCTTATAGCTTATGAAGCGGGGCCATAGAAAATGATTTATACCAGCATGAAATGTCATTAGGATAAAATCTAGGAGGCATCAGGCCTCAGCCCCACAGTCTCTGTCATGACAACATTACTGTTAGGCCTTTGATATTAGCTACTGGAAACATATTTGTTTAATAACTGTTAATGAAGGTTGGAAATATAGAATATTATACGAGTACAATACGAGTACAGTACGAGTATAATATGGAGCCAGGAAAGGGTTTAAGCAAGATTGAGTGTACATTATAATGCATTGAAACATATTTTGTCACATATCTTCTTCATCATCATGTTAACCACTCTTCTTTTTTTCAGGTGAAGTGTTTGACTACCTCGTATCTCATGGGAGAATGAAGGAGATTGAAGCCAGAGCCAAATTTCGGCAGGTATGGCGACCACTGTGCCTCACACACCTGTATGCTGTCTATGCTGTATATCTGTCTGTCTGTCTGTCTGTCTGTTTTTGTATAGTTGACTGGCTGGCCGCTAAACCTTCTATCTGTGTCTGTCTGTCCATCTCTGTCTGTCTGTCTGCCTCTCTGTTTTTCTTTCTGTCTTCCTTTTCCATTTGGCTTGCTAGCTGACTGGCTGCCTGCTAACCTGTCTGTCTATCTGCCTGTCTGTATGTACAGTTGAAGTCGGAAGTTTACGTACACCTTAGCCAACTACATTTAAACTCAGTTTTCACAATTCCTGACATTTATTCCAAGTAGAAATTCCCTGTCTTAGGTCAGTTAGGATCACCACTTTATTTTAAGAATGTTTTTTTCATCACATTCCCAGTGGTCAGAAGTTTACATGCACTCAATTAGTATTTGGTAGCATTGCCTTTAAATTGTTTAACTTGGGTCAATTGTTTCGGGTAGCCTTCCACGAGCTTCCCACAATAAGTTGGGTGAATGTTGGCCCATTCCTCCTGACAGAGCTGGTGTAACTGAGTCAGGTTTATAGGCCTCCTTGCTCGGACATGCTTTTCAGTTCTGCCCACAAATGTTCTATAGGATTGAGGTCAGGGCTTTGTGATGGCCAATCCAATACCTTGACTTTGTTGTCCTTAAGCCATTTTGCCACAACTTTGGAAGTATGCTTGGGGTCATTGTCCATTTGGAAGACCCATTTGTGACCAAGCTTTAACTTCCTGACTTATGTCTTAAGATGTTGCTTCAATATATCCACATAATTTCCTCCCTCATGCCATCTATTTTGTGAAGTGCACCAGTCCCTCCTGCAGCAAAGCACCAACACAACATCGTGCTGCCATCCCTGTGCTTCACTGTTGGGATGATGTTCTTCGGCTTGCAAGCCTCCCCCCTTTTCCTCCAAACATAACAATGGTCATTATGGCCAAACCATTCTATTTTAGTTTCATCAGACCAGAGGACATTTAAAAAAAAAAGTACGATCTTTGTCCCCATGTGTAGTTGCAAATCGTAGTCTGGCTTTTTTTTATGGCGGTTTTGGAGCAGTGGCTTCTTCTTTGCTGAGCGGCCTTTCAGGTTATGTCGATATAGGACTTGTTTTACTGTGGATATAGATACTTTTGTACCTGTTTCCTCCAGCATCTTCACAAGGTCCTTTGCCTTTGTTCTGGGATTGATTTGCACTTTCTGCAAATCAGACAGAACGCGTCTCCTTCCTGAGTGGTATGACGGTTGCCTGGTCCCATGGTGTTTATAGTTGCATACTATTGTTTGTACAGATGAACGTGGTACCTTCAGGCGTTTGGAAATTGCTCCCAAGGATGAACCAGACTTGTGGAGGTCTACAATTTATTTTCTGAGGTCTTGGCTGATTTCTTTTGATTTTCCCATGATGTCAAGCAAAGAGGCACTGAGTTTGAAGGTAGGCCTTGAAATACATCCACAGGTACACCTCCAATTGACTCAAATTATGTCAATTGGCCTATCAGAAGCTTCTAAAGCCATGACATAAGTTTCTCGAATTTTCCAAGCTGTTTAAAGGCACAGTCAACTTAATGTATGTAAACTTCTGACCCACTGGAATTGTGATACAGTGAATTATAAGTGAAATAATCTGTCTGTAAACAACTGTTGGAAAAATTACTTGTGTCATGCACAAAGTAGATGTCCTAACCGACTTGCCAAAACTATAGTTTGTTAACAAGAAATTTGTGGAGTGGTTGAAAAACGAGTTTTAATGACTCCAACCTAAGCATCTGGTTGTCTGTCTATTTGTCTGTTTGTCTGTCTCTCCGTCTGTCTGCTAACCTGCCTCTCTGTCCTCTAGATCGTGTCTGCTGTCCACTACTGCCACATGAAGAACATTGTCCACCGAGACTTGAAGGTAACAATGCAGACATTTTATAGCGCTTGATTGAATAGTAATTTACATTTACATTTTAGTCTTTGTGACTCACCACCTGGAAACTTGCAAACTCACTTTTGAGAAAATGGCCTTTGAATGTTTTGGTATCTAGTGAAGTGTCTACACCCATTCAGCACCGTTCAAACCCTCTTAAAACTTCTTGGGGAGCGGTGGGGCGCTAGCGCCCCAATCCCGACACTACCAGGTGAAATGCAAGGCTCCAAATTCAAAATCCAAAAGTTGAATTATTAAACATGCACCCATATACAGGTGTTTCATACTCATCAAAAGCTCTGTTTCTTGGCAATATCACAGCGTTGTCAGATTTCAAAAAGGCTTTACGGCGAAAGCAGCACATTTGATTGTTTGAGGGTAGCACCTTCACTATTTTCTCATGACCCATGAATTCATTAGCCTTCACGGTTCACACAAAACACATTTCACAGTGAAAACAAATCAATTACCTGTTGAAGAACTTCTGCTGAGGTCTTCCTAAGTGTCCAACAACGACAATCCATGGTTCTTTTGTTAGAAAAAGTCATGTATTTTATCCATAAATCTCAGTTTGGTTCGCGCGTTATAATCAGAAACTACAGCCTCCACTCCTCCATTGAAACGTGATGAGAACTCGTTCAACTTAAACCTATAAACTTGTCCAAGAACAATCAAAAATCATTTTAAATGTATCCTTAGGAACACTTTTACGTATATTTACTATAATAATTCAACCGGAATATAAACTGAGCTATAAGAACGGAAAAAAACACAGAGCGTGCCTTCTCGGGAGCGCGCATTCTCTTCTGTTGACTTCAAAGGGCACACTTCCTGTTTTCTCTTCTTCTCTGCTCTAATAGCATCCAAAAAATATCTGAACACTGTCTCGAGACTGTTGACATCTAGAGGAAGCGATCGGTACTGCATTCATATGCCCTATATGGGCATTTTCATAAGGGAGGGGTTCCAAATGAGGCACTTTTTCCAGGACAGAAATTCCTCGGGGTTTCGCCTGCCATATCCATTCTGTTTTACTCACAGACAAATGGTTAACACTTTTAGAAAATTCAGAGTGTTTCCTATCCAATGGTACTAAATATGTGCATATCCTATTTTCTGGGCCTGAATGGGAGGCATTTACTTTGGGCACGCCAGGGTCTCCAAAACGGTCACCAGCTCTGCTGGCAACAATTTCATTACGCTTTTTTTGCAGATGTTTACTGACACCGACCTTAAGACATGTAGCTAGCTAGCTAGGTAAACAATGAACCTAGCTAGGTAAACAACGTGTAAGATCACACACGTCATGTAACGTTAGCCAATGAGCCAGCCAGCTAACATTAGCTAGTTAAACAACAATGAACATAGTGCCAAATCATGTCATTACTACCCTGCATGAATATGTTGGGAGCTAACCAACGAGGTTAAATGTTAGCTAACTAACATTAGGCTCTAACTTGATAAGCAAACAGCTCTGGGATACAAATAATAACATCAGCGAGCGTTACAATACATTTTTTTAAAAGCCGCGTTCGACAGGATTACCAACACAGACTGACCAGCTCAAATAAACAGAAGCCTTCTATATGGCAGACCAATCCAAACTCCTCTCTCGGCATTTCCAGCCCGCTCATTATCTCAGCCAATCATGACTAGTGGGAAGGTTGCTGTCTTTTCCTGTGGCGTGGCTTAACCAATAAGGCTTGTAATTTAACAATTTTATTTGTATTTACAGATGGCATACAAGTTTGTTACTAAGACACATGAAAGTTCACATGTTCCAGAAGGCATTTCTGCCAAAAAATGCATTTTGATAAAAATAAACGTTAAAATGGCTCTCCTGTGAAGTCGTGACTTTCGACATTCGCCTAGTTTCCTGAAACGGGTCACATTTAGCAGACGCTATTATCCAGAGCTACTTACAGTTAGTGCATTCATCTTAAAATAGCTAGGTGGGACAAATACATATCTAGTGGCGAAAGGTAACTGCCAAAAATGCACAGTCAAAGAGGAGAATAATTATTGTCAAGGAAATAAAAAAAGGTTTTAATAGAGGCATATTAAGACAAAATAAACAATTACACATGAGTGCAGCAAATTAAGACATTTACTAAAATGAGGGAAGTGAATGTTAAACAAATAACTATGCAAATGAGGAAAAGCTTAGCGCATTAAGGAAATTGATGTCTGGCTCAACTTAGAAGTGTGTCTCTAATAAGTGACTGTTGTGTTCAGTGATTTAAGCAAATAAACACCCGGGCTATTAATTTAAGTTTTACAGGTATTGTGATTATTATTAGACAATTACATCCTTGAACATAAACACAGACAGATGGAATGTGAGTCACTTCTTCTCCCAGTGTTTCCGGTGTACTTAATATAATATCTATAATATATCCTATTGCCTAAAATCCAATATGACATGCTCTCTTTCTCCCCTTCCATCTCCTCCTTCCATCCCTCTCCTCCATGCCTTCTTCCACTCCTAACTCCTTCTCTTCCTCCCCTCACCCTACCCCCTCTATATCCTCCCTCCATCCCTTCTCCAGGCCGAGAATCTCCTGCTGGACGCCAACGCCAACATCAAGATCGCCGACTTCGGCTTCAGCAACGAGTTCACGCTGGGCAACAAGCTGGACACGTTCTGTGGCTCTCCACCCTATGCCGCCCCGGAACTGTTCCAGGGGAAGAAGTACGACGGCCCCGAGGTGGATGTCTGGAGCCTGGGGGTCATACTGTACACGCTGGTGTCAGGGTCGCTGCCCTTCGACGGGCAGAACCTCAAGGTGTGTGTTAATTAGAGGTGGACGTCTGAAGTCTGGGAGTCATACTGTATACGCTGGTCAGCAGCTCACAGCTCTTCGGTGTGTGTGAGGTGAGGTGGGGGCAGTGTGTCTGTGTGGCTGGTAATCCGAATGCTTCATAGGTTATAGCGTTGTGCAGAGTGCATTGATTGCACAATGGGTGTCTTATTTCTACTGTACTGTATGTCTGTGTTGGTATGTGTCTAGGTTGGCCTGTTGTGTTTGATGTGTGTTTGACAATTTCTGTTTTCATATGTATTTGGTGTGCTTGACAACACATGTTTGGTTTGTGCTTGATGACTTGTTTTTGGTGTGTGCTTGCAATGTGTTTTTGGTCTGTAGTTGACAGTGTAGGTTTGGTGTGTGTTCATCGTGTGCTTAAAAACTTGAGTGTTTGTCTCTGCACACAGGAGCTGCGTGAGCACGTCCTGAGGGGGAAAGTTGCGCGTGCCTTTCTACATGTCCACCGACTGACACTAACCCTTAACCTCTGACCTTTATCTTGACCTCTCCTCTCCATCGCATCCTATAGGAGCTTCGTGAGCGCGTCTTGAGGGGGAAGTATCGCGTGCCCTTCTACATGTCCACCGACTGCGAGGGGATCCTACGCCGGTTCCTGGTGCTCAACCCTACCAAGCGCTGCACCCTAGATGTGAGGAGGACCAACCCCCCCAACACCAATGCCTGATTCACACTATAGGACCAACCCAAACCGTACTGTTCTGGCTTGGATATTTTCTTTTCACATTGACCTTTGCTACGTAGTTTCAGCAATTATAGTAGATTCGTAACCATGCCAGCCCAGTACAGCTCGGCTCGGTTTGGTTTGTCTCAGTAGTGTAAAAATTGAATAATAACAGCAGTATATGTCACACACTAATAGCCCAACATATAATAAAGCACCAAACCACCATAACATGAATATCACCTACATCCCCAACACCCCAACACACACACATACACACACACACCAAATCAAATACAATTTTACACACCAAATCAAATCAAATTGGAGTAATCAAGGTGACAGACAGTGACACATTTAATACCATCTTGCACACTCTTGCCTGCATCTAACTGATCTGGGGCTTAATCATGAGTTCAAACAGTTGCAAAACATTCTGTGTGAAAGGTAAACTAAATATAGCTACCTCTCTCTCTTTGCTTCTTATATTTTGACTATTGTCTTTCTCTCTCTTTGAGTCAACTACTTACCCCACTTCATACACTACAGTGCTAGCTAGCTGTAGCTTATGCTTTCAGTACTAGAGTAATACTATGATTGGTTGGAGGACGTCCTCCAGAAGTCATCATAATTACTGTGTAAGTCTGTTGAAGGGGGTGAGAACCATTGTATTGAAGTCCATGTACCCAGAGGATGACGGAAAATAGTGTCCTCCAGCTACACAAGGGTGCTAACCTAGAGGGTGCTGTTGAGGCTACTGTAGACCTTCATTGCAAAACAGTGTGTTTTAATCAGTTATTTGGTGACGTGAATATATTTAGTATAGTTTTATCTACAAACAATTCTCTATTTTTAGGATTTCTAGGATGTTCCTCCCCTTCCTCCTCTGAGGAGCCTCCACTAACACAAACACACACACACATTACACACACAATCACACATGCACACACAATTTCCAACTTTCCAGCTACTTTCTAACATTGAATCTTGTTGTGATGTCACAGCAAGTCATGAAGGACAAGTGGATAAACGCAGGGTATGATGAGGATTCCCTGAAGCCCCATATAGAACCTGTCGAGGACTACAGTGACACTAGTCGCATAGGTGAGCCAGCTATGTCCAGGTAACCGGGTTGCCATCCACCATTTTGGCTCTAAGGGCAATGTGTTACTCTTTCATTTTGGCTCTCATGACATCTTTAGACAGGTCACTTCATGCCGATTTGACATTCTCATTAAACACATTTCAGATATATGTATCTTTAAGTCCTAGTTGAAATCTGTTCATGAAATTCAGCAGGAACATTAGCTTAAAATTATTTCCAAAATGTCTGCCTTCTTTTTCCTCATCTCCCCTCATTTGTGGTCCTCAGAGGTGATGGTGGGGATGGGCTTCACTCCAGAGGAGATCAAGGACGCTCTGCTCAACCAGAAGTACAACGAGGTCACTGCCACTTATCTACTGCTGGGCCTCAAGAACGAGGTGAGCTGTCTGGGCCTGGCCACCAGATGGCGGCACAAGATATCGATGATCTATTATACAGAAATATACAGCAAGCCCTAGTAATCAGTATGTATGCTTGATTTATGCTTGATTTAGGTAAGAATGTGTTATTTTGTAAGGACATACTAAGATGTTTATTTGATGAATAATTCTTTAGGCAAACAATAGAGGTATTTTGATATTCATATAGCCGTATTATGTGAATTTGAAGTTAAAACAACAACACAGAAAGCCACAATGCTCTTGGTGGCTCCACATTCAGTCCATGCAGCTGGCTAACAGGAGGTGGTTGTCTTGGTAACAGGATGGAAGCGAGTCTCGCTCGGCCAGTACCCTGTCCCTGGCGCGGATCCGGCCCAGCCCTATCACCAACGGGACCAACAAACACTCCTCTGCCACTGCAGGCTCCTCTTCCTCCTCCTCCTCCTCACACAGCAAGACCCAGCGCAGCACCTCCACCTATCATAGGCAGCGGCGGCACAGTGACTTCTGTGAGAGTTCTAATGTGCCTTCTACTGTATATTCGACTGTACCTTCTACTGTACCCTCTAGTCTACTCTAACCCTAACCCTTCTACTGTAGATTTCACTGTACTCTACCTTCCCTCACCTGGTCTCATATCTGCCCCATATACTCAGCTCCTGTCCTGGCCACTGACTAAGTGTGTGTGGGGGTGCGTGCGCATATGTGTCTTTGTCCGTGCCTGTGTACACACGTGTGTATATGTGTGCGTGCCTGTGTGTGCACGTGTGTGTATATATGTCTCTGTGTCTGTGTGTCAGTGTTGACGTGTGTTCGCTCCTCAGGCGGGCCCTCCATGCCCGTCATGCACCCCAAGCGGAGCCCCACCAGCACGGGTGACCGGGAGCTGCGGGAGGGGCGCATGCCACCGCGTAAGGCCAGCTGCAGTGTGATGGGCAGTCGCTCGCTGCCCCCCTCCAGCCCCATGGTCAGCAGTGCTAATAATCCCAACAAGTCAGAGATACCCGACCGCAGCAAGGAAATGACGGCCACCACAGTGAGAAACAGTGAGGTAGGAATTGTGGGTTGGGAGGGGGGGTAATAGGGCTCCATTTGAAAAATCAAACCCTATTCCCCAGTGGAGGCTGCTGAGGGGAGGACAGCTCATAATAATGTCCGGAACGGCGCAAATGGAAAGGCATCAACCATTCCACTCATTCCGCTCCAGCCATTACCACGAGCCTGTCCTCCCCAATTAAGGTTCCACCAACCTCCTGTGCTATTCCCTAAGTAGTGCATTACTATACAGAGAATAGGGTGCCAGGGAATGGGGTGCCATTTAGGATGCACTCTAGGAAAGCTTTAAGTTTCAAGCTCTGCGTTTGAAATGGCACCCTGTTCCCTAAGTCAGTGGTCACCAGACTTTTCTGAGTCAAGATCACGAGTCAAAATGCAAGCCGAGCTCTACCTCCTCAGATTTTATTTAAACATGACTTTAAAAAGCCTTCACTCTTCCTCCCTCCTCTGAAAAAAGGGGACACATTTTTCCAGTAAATGGTCGCTAGCTATACGACTCCTGTTAGTACACATAGGTTTATATATAATATTTTCTGGTATGTAGGCTGTGTCCAAAATATGTCTCACCTACTATTTACCTAAACTACATCTTGTGTACTAATCTTACTACATACAATTTAGAACATAATGTTTAGTTAAAATGTATGCAGTAAGCAATATATGTCAACATACAAGGCGCACGCATACTGAGAAGGCGTCATCTAATGCGCAATTGGGTTCATTCATTTTTGTGCAGTGCACCCCCTTGTTTGATTATCAGCTGTTGTCACACACACGGGTCTGAAAAGACAATTCTCTTTCTCAATAGTATGCACCGAAATCTTACGAGATGAGAAGCCGAAATTAGTATGACATTGTGGCATTTAAAACTAGAATCCTTAATTGATTCAATAACAAAGCGGTCACCCTGTCTGTATTTTTGTAAAAAGCTGAGGGATGGACCTGGAGAAATGTAACCACTCTCAAATTCATAGACAAGCAAGGACTGACCATCCATGATATCAAAATGATAGTTTTTTTGTTTAATTTTACATTGTTTACAAACATTGGAGTAGAATAAGCTTGTATTTTAGGTTCTGATGGGGTACGATGGGGTACAGTGCCAAAAAAAGAATGTAGCAACTACATTTTACATACTATAAAACGTTATATTTTCACATTCCCAATCAGCCTACTATTTAGAACGCAAGTATGAATATTTGGAAACAGCCATTGAGTACTCCACTTTGGTAGTATGCAGTGACAACTGGTAACTATGGTAATGTCTGATTTGGACATTTGTTCTGATCCCGCCCTCCTCCTTTCCCAGAACAATATCCCGGGAAGTGCTATGATCCGCCGGAACACATATGTCTGCACGGACCGCTCCAGCACCGACAGACACTCCCTGCTGCAGAATGGCAAGGAGAACAGGTAAAGACATGGAAGGACGAGGAAGATTAAGAGTGAGAGAGAGAGTCTCGGAAAAGATGTCCCCTGTAGATTATGTTTTTAGTGTTGTTGTTTTTTATGTCAACCATGTTATTGTGAAGCCAAAGACAAATGTCCACTTTCTGTGGACTGTCACTTTTGTCTAATTCTAATTGCTTCTCTCCTCCAGCTCCCTGTCCCACCGCCTACCCCCCACCTCTCCCTCCACCCTGAGCATCTCCGGGGCCTCCTCCTCCTCTGGCGAGCGCTGCCGTCTGACACGGGGCTCCACGATCCGGAGCACTTTTCACGGGGGCCAGTTGAGGGACCGGGGCCCGCCCGTCTACTCGGCCCCGCCCACCTCCCCCACGCTGTCCCACCACGACGCCAGTCCACTGCCGCACGCTCGCAGCCGCGCGCCACTTCCAACCTCTTTACCAAACTCACCTCCAAACTCACACGCAGGTAAGCGGTCAGCTCCGTAACAGTCCGTAACAGTCACCATAGTAACAGTCACCATAGTAACAGTCACCATAGTAACGCTCATCCACAGAATGAAGGGGATAATCAACTTAGTGAATAGTAGTAGTCACCTCTGTAACACCTGCCTCAAAACTCACAAGTAGGTGGTCTTGCACCAGGGTCATGTTAAGAACTGGAAACAGGGCAGGTAGAACTACTATCTGAAGTTGTTCAAGAAGATCACAGATATTCATTCTCCGTTGCAAAACATTACAGGACACAGCCCTGGGT
This sequence comes from Brachymystax lenok tsinlingensis, assembly GCA_030435695.1. Taxonomy (NCBI): domain Eukaryota; kingdom Metazoa; phylum Chordata; class Actinopteri; order Salmoniformes; family Salmonidae; genus Brachymystax; species Brachymystax lenok. The sequence continues at coordinate 41,493,568 of CM059795.1, read as the reverse complement.
CCTGACATTGGAAACGGAGCTATATACGTTTTTACCTTGGCCTGCTGGACCAAGAACAACCTCTTTCCTTGGATTTACCCAGCTCTCCCTGGCCTCAGCTATTATACCTGTATATAATCACATGCAATACCAGTCAAAGTTTGGACACACCTACTCATTCAAGGGTTCTTCTTTATTTTTTGCTATTTTCTACATTGTAAAATAATAGTGAAGACATCACCACTATGAAATAACACATATGAAATCATGTAGTTACCAAAAAAGTTTTTTTTCGATTTGAGATTCTTCAAAGTAGCCACCCTTTGCCTTGATGACAGCTTTGCACACTCTTGGCATTCTCTCAACCAGCTTCGCCTGGAATGCTTTTCCAACAGTCTTGAAAGAGTTCCCACATACGCTGAGCACTTGTTGGCTGCTTTTCCTTCACTCTGCAGCCCAACTCATCCCAAACCATCACAATTGGGTTGAGGTCGTGTGATTGTGTTGCTAGATCATCTGATGCAACACTCAATCACTCTCCCTCTTGGTCAAATAGCCCTTACACAGCCTTGAGGTCTTTTGGGTCATTGTCCTGTTGATAAACAAAAGATAGTCCCACTAAGTGCAAACCAGATGGGATGGCGTATCGCTGCAGAATGCTGTGGTAGCCATGCTGGTTAAGTGTGCCTTGAAATCTAAATAAATCACAGACAGTGTCACCAGCAAAGCACCCTCACACCATTACACCTCCTCCTCCATGCTTCACGGTGGGAACCACACATGCTGAGATCATCCGTTCACCTACTCTGCGTGTCACAAAGACACAGTGGTTGGAACCAAAAATCTCAAATTTGGACTCATCAGACCAAAGGAAAGATTTACACCGGTCTAATGTCCATTGCTCGTGTTTCTTGGCCCAAGCAAGTCTCTTCTTATTATTGGTATCCTTTAGTAGTAGTTTCTTTGCAGCAATTCGACCATGAAGGCCTAATTCACGCAATCACCTCTGTAACAGTCACCTCTGTAACAGTCACCATAGTAACGCTCATCCACAGAATGAAGGTTATAGTCAACTTAGTGAATAGTAGTAGTCACCTCTGTAACACCTGCCTCAAAACTCACAAGCAGGTAGTCTTGCACCAGGGTCAGGTTAAGAACCGGAAACAGGGGAGGTAGGCCTACTACCTGAAGTTGTTCAGGAAGATCACAGATATTCATTCTCCGTTGCAAAACGTTACAGGACACAGCCCTGGGTCCTGACATTGGAAACGGAGCTAAATACGTTTTTACCTTGGCCTGCTGGACCAAGAACAATCTCTTTCCTTGGATTTACCCAGCTCTCCCTGGCCTCAGCTATTTTAATATAATCACATACAGTACCAGTCAAAGTTTGGACACACCTACTCATTCAAGGGTTTTTCTTTATTTTTTTTACTATTTTCTACATTGTAAAATAATAGTGAAGACATCACCACTATGAAATAACACATACTGTATGAAATCATGTAGTTACCAAAAAAGGGTTTTTTCGATTTGAGATTCTTCAAAGTAGCCACCCTTTGCCTTGATGACAGCTTTGCACACTCTATAAAATATATTTTGATTTAACACTTTTTTGATTACTACATGACTCCATATGTGTTATTTCATAGTGTTGATGTCTTCACTATTAGTCTACAATGTAGAAAATAGTACAACTAGAGAAAAACCCTTTAATGAGTAGGTATGTCTGAACTTTCGACTGGTACTATGTATATAATGTAATGAAGCATGCGCTTCCTCCATGCCAGTCAGCTACAGCTGCCCTATTATCCACCACTCCCTTGGCCATGATTCAATTATATTCTCTTTCTCCCCCTCCTCCTCTCTTCTCCCCTTTTTTTTTCTATTTCTCTCTCTTGCTCTTCCTTTCCGTACATCAGGGTCAATCTTGACCCCTCTAAGCGCCAGGGCTCAAACAAATCAGTCTCGGGTTGTACCCTTCCCCAGGGATCAAAAACAGTTAGTAAGTTCCCATGATATTAGCTTCTGTCTGCCTGCATGTCTGCCTGCCTAACCTACTGGGCGTGTGTGTGTGTGTGTGTGTGTGTGTGTGTGTGTGTGTGTGTGTGTGTGTGTGTGTGTGTGTGTGTGTGTGTGTGTGTGTGTGTGTGTGTGTGGCGCGCCTGTCTGACTGTGTGCCTCTTTACTTACCTATCTGTCTGCCTGTCTGTTACATACCTTTTTGTCTGTCTGCATGCCTACCTGTTTGTCTATGTCTTACCAACCTGTCTAATTTGCCTAGTACTTACTTGTCTGTATGCCTGCCTGTCTACCCACTTGTCTTTGTTCTGCAGCTCTCTGCTTTTTAGTTCATTCCTTTGGCATACCCTTGTGCAGGGTTGTCATCTATTGTCTTGGGGGTAACACTTTACTTGAATCCTGCATCAATAGGGCTACATAACACTGTCATTACAATGACGTGTCATAAACAGTTTTGACTTGCTGCAACTGACTTTAAACTGTCACGACACAAACCATGACAGTGTAAAGGCATTTTTCATAAGCTGTCACCTATGACATCTGTCATGGCATTGTTATGAAATGTTATGTAGCCTTTATTGTACATTGGGCTTCTGTTAAAATAAGTATTTGTTCCAGGGGCACCGTCGTAGTGGATAAGGTCTTCCTGTGACTCCATCTACTTTGTTTTATTTTTATTTTGAATGACAGTTGATTCCCGGGCATGAGGATTATCTTTGTTGTGTGGTGGAATTAGGTTTGCAAAGGGAGGGTATATTACTGGAAAGGTTCAAAGTTTACCAGTAAACTACCAGATTTTTGGGCGCATTTTATCAGATGACTTCTACTGTAGTGACATTTTTGGTACTTCAGATTATCACAGGTGTCTCTAATTATCTCTGGAACTATGTGTGGCCTTATCACATGTACACAGTGGTGTAGTGGAGGGTAAATGTAAGTAAATGCAGTTTAGCCATTTTTTTGTTTCTATACAGTTTAACCACTGTATTTTTTAACAGCGACCGGCGATCAGTTTACCCACCAATTGTTTTTTTTTACCACTACATCACTGCATGTAAAATATAGAAAATAATCAACTGAGATGATTATTTTTTAATTAGAATGACAAAGCTGTAAAAAATCATCCTAAATATAAACCGTCAACTTAGTGAATACCATTGGTGTTTAATATGAGGGTTTCAGCATGAAAAAAATATATATTTTTAAATGTACACACTTTTATTTATTTTACTATGTCAATATGTCTTTATTGTAACAATTTTTTGCGCCGAAATGGTGGCAGTTGATTGAAAATGAGTTAATTGAAAATAATGCAATTGTTAATTCTATGCTTTTTTCATTAATTTGGCTATTTTCTCTTGAACCATATAGTCTATCTACTAGAAACTCATGGACAATATGGACACAGATCAACAACAAAAAATGAATACTATATATATGAAGAAAAAAATTAACATAGTTACCATAGATTACCATAGATTACCTTTTAATAACAAAATGTACAGAAGATTCCGGTAACTTTGGTAAATATCCGGTATCTTTGCAACCCTAGGTGGAATTGATAGTGATGGACAGTTGGTGGCACAGAATGCACAAACATTTACACTGCTGTGGATTCTCCCACCTCACCTTAAAAGATGTGGAATATAATCACATCAGTACAGTTTACTGTTCTCAATGAACAAACACAATATGAGAAGCTTAGGGTTGTTTATTCATTTCTTATATTGATACAGCGTTATTATTTGACTCTGTTGTGCAAGTCAGGGCGTTCTGATACGGAGTGACATTAGAGCCAATAAAAAAGTATGTTGCACTAATATCACTCCATACTCTGACCTGTATACATGGGTTGCAACTACGTCACCTGATCGCGTCACACCATTGTTATCAACATTCTCAAGATGCTCTCAGCCATAGTGGCTCCTGAATATCGAGTGGTGCCCAGTCATTATGAACAGAGGCTAATGATTGTTTCGTCTTTACAATATACTGTAGTGGCATGAACATATGATGACATTAATAGTAGGCAAATAATAAGTAGGAAACAACTTTGTCATCACCATGATGTAGCTAAATTTACTTTGGACAGATGACAATGTTGTTATTAGCTAGCAAAGTTTGTCCAAAATACCTAGCAATGCTAAATCCGGTGCTCTCCCCTCACGCTTATCTAGCTAGCTGACAAGAGGTGTTAATGTTAGAAATGTTAATTAACGACAGTTGACAATGCATTGAGTAGAATGTTCACTCGGGAGTCAGCCCTCAATAGAACTTACATAACAATATTGTCACGCAACGTGCAACCAATGAAGTTTTTTGTCGCTGTTGTCATTTGCTTGTCCTCACTCTATGATTTCCTTTCCTTTCTTTTTGAATGGCTTCACAGTGTTGTGGATAGATGGTGACTCTCTCTGCGTACTTGGTGGACATGGAACTGCATCTCCCATAAAACACATATCTGATTCCCCATTTAACTGTGTGTGTGTGTGTGTGTGTTCTCTACGCAGGGTCACAAATGAACCTGAGGGAATCTGCCGATCTGCGGTCACAAGGTCAGTATATGTCACAAGGTCAGTATATCCGACAACCCTTCGTCAACTCATCTATAACCCAAACATAACCATGTTAGGTTGTTGTCCTGTTTCAGACAGTAAACTTGCTCATCTTAACTGAAAATGTATTCTTAGATTTAAAGGCCCAGTGCTGTCAAAAATGTTGATCAGTGTTATTTCCTGATAGTTGCTGGTTGAAAATACAATATACACAGGACCTTCTAATCAACAGGCTTGCATCGACGGGAGTTTTTGCTTGCAATGGTGACATCACCATTCGGTAAATTGGTAAAGAGACCTATAACAAATAGAGTTTCAAACCTCTCTGCCAATAACAGCTATTGTTCAGTTTCCTCCTCCCCACTCCTAGCAAAATTCTTGCTTGAGGAATCGTTTTTTGCTAAAAAGCTATTTTGGGCAATTTTTATGGAAATATATTGCAGTAAGGTACTTAATTGTTACCCAGAAATGATTTCATATTGATATAAAAACGGCTGCATTGGGCCTTTACTAGATTCAACCACCCATTCTCACTTTCTTCTCTCTTTACCCACCCCTTTCCCTCTAACAACTCTTCTCCTCTATTTTTTTATTTTACTCTCCCACCATTTCTTTCTCTTTCTTTTTTTCTGTCGCTCTCCCTTTCTGGTCACCAGTCGCCATTTACCTGGGCATCAAAAAGCGTCCGAGCCCTGGGCCATCGGATGTGGCTGGAATCTGAGGGTACCCCGGGGGCGGCGGGACCCAGCGGAGGTGGTGCTGGCTCTGCAGGAGGCGGCACTGGGCTGCGGCTGCCAGGTCCACCACGCCGGCCCCTTCCTGCTCTCCTGCACCCACGGGGCGTCCAGGGGTTGCGTGGCCTTCAAGGCAGAGGTATGCCACCTCTCCACGGGGGGTGGCGCCTCCAACAATAAGACTTCCAACGGGGTGCGCTATACACGACTTTGGGGAGCACCGCTCGCTTTCCGGGACATCGCCACGCAAATCTCAAAGGACCTCGAACTCTGAATATAATGGGGGTTGAGAAGGATGGAAAGAGAAATATAGAGAAAGAGGGACGTGGGGCTGGATTTAAGATACAAATACATTTGCCCCTGTCTCTTACGTGGCTATAGCCCTACCCCCCTCCGCACTAGTCTCAACCTAACCACCCGCCCCCATCCCCATACCACACAGACCCAAATGTACCCCCGGCTTCTCGCCACTACTATTCAACAGCTTCACCCACTGGAACCTGATCAGAGAGGAATCCAGCTTAAAATGTTTTACTGTTAACTTTAGCCATAATGACTATTACTTTTATGATTGGTATTGCCGTCTTTGATGAGGCACTCTGTTTCTGCGTGTCACAGTACAGATATAGGATCTTGATTTGATCACCCTGTTGCAGGATAACTTTCCTGCAATACAGGAAATGTAAAACTTGTAGAGTATTTGAGGTTTAAAAAGGATTCTGAAGTTTGCAATTTCCACTTAAAAATGTCGGACTTTATTTTCCCTCACGAAAAATGTATCAACCCTTAAAACATTTCCATTAATTATAATCCACATAATAATTCACATTTCCTGTTGCTGCAGGATTATTTTCCTGCTGTAGCAAACTGTCTCAAATTAAGATCCTACATCTATATATGTTTTTGCTCTTTCTTCTCCCATTTGAACATTGATACTGATGAAGTAATTATCCAAGGACTTCTGTGGACAATATGCACAAATATGGAGACCGTTAACTCAATGATTTGACTAGCGGCATCAAAGGTTACTCTGTTTTTCTATTTGTGCACAGTATAGGCGGGATTGGATTATTGGGCGATGACAGAGAAGTTGACAGACACTTTGAACCAGCCAATGGGAACCTTCACATCCATTTCCACTAACATCATCAACTGAAAAAGGTAGTAGGTGGGGATGTTATCTCGGACACACCATGAATCTCAGTTAGTCTTACTGCATATGACAAATATAAACTGGACTGATATAGGTTTCACTTTTGTAGTATTGTACAAACCACACACCATAATAAGCTATTATGTTAATGTGTAATGTCAGGTAGTATACACTTTGGTACATATCATGCTCCATTTTAGATATCAGTGCCAATACAAAAACTGAATCTATGTGCATTGGGAAAATATTCAAACCCCTTGACTTTTTTCACATTTTATTACGTTACATTTATTTTTTCACATCAATCTACACACAATACCCCATAATGACAAAGCGAAAACAGGTTTTTAGACATTTTTGCAAATGTATAAAACAAATAAAACAGAAACACCTTATTTACATAAGTATTCAGACCCTTAGTTATGAGACTTGACATTTAGCTCAGGTGCATCCTGTTTCCATTGATCATCCTTAAGATGTTTCTACAACTTGATTGGAGTCCATCTGTGGTAAATTCAATTGATTGGCCATGATTTGGTAAGGCACACAACTGTCTATATAAAGTCCCACAGTTGACAGTGCATGTCAAAGCAAAAACCAAGCCATGAGGTCGAGGGAATTGTCCGTAGACAGGATTGTGTCAAGGCAAAGATCTGGGGAAGGGTACCAAACAATGTCTGTAGCATTGAAGATCCCCAAGAACACAGTGGCCTCCATCATTCTTAAATGGAAGAAGTTTGGAACTACCAAAACTCTTCCTAGAGCTAGCCACCCGGCCAAACTGAGCAAGAATCCGATGGTCACTCTGGCAGAGCTCCAGAGTTCCTCTTTGGAGATGGGAAAACCTTCCAGAAGGACAACCATATCTGTAGCACTTTTTTAAATGTTGTAATACAATTGCAAAAATGTCTAAAAAACAGTTTTTCTCTTTGTCATTGTGGGGTATTGTGTGTAGATTGATGAGGAAAATGTTTTATTCAATCCATTTTGGAATAAGGCTGTAACGTAACAGAATTTGGAAAAATTCACAGGTCTGAATACTTTCCGAATGCACTGTAGATCAAAACTGTGGTTCGCAGTGCTATATATTTTTTCACCTTCAAACCTCTTTAGCTATCTGTAGCTTTGGTTTCCTGCACACACCCTTGGAAAGTAATTCCTTTGCCAAATTCTTGTTCCGGAGAAACTCTTTTATCCATCTGATTGGCTGGGATCAGTGTCTGTGTTGGCACTGGTCATTATCAATAATCATTTCAAGCCATTTTTAAGCATTTTATCCCCTACCTCTCACGGTATGATCTCTCCCTTTTACCTTTCTTGAACAGAGTTGCATTCAAGTCATCAAACAGTTGCACAGTTAGTTGTTCCTCAGCATAAAATAGTTGAACTCAATGTCTAATGACTAAAAGGGTGACTGAGAAAGCAATTTTTATTTCAATGCAAAAGAAGTTCATTGCAGAACATTGTGCCCTTGAACAACACATGGCTTTGCCATAGTGAACCAAATTTGGAACAGACCTGGGTTGAAATAATTTATTATTTAATTTCCAATACCCTTAAATACCTAAACGTTGGGCAAAAAAAGAAAGTATTTTAGTAGTATTTTTTTGTTCAGAGAAACTCAATATACATATTGAAATACAGATAATACTTAATCCAGATCTGTTTTGGAATAAGTCATATTTCTTTCAATGTGATGCATTGCAAATTTGTTTGGATTCTATTCCGTGCCATGCCAATTTATCTTCAGCTATCTCTCTACATTAAAGGTGAACATCAAAATCAGTTTTTTCTGAGGTAACTGCAACCGTCCAATACCATTCCCACTGTTACACACACTGGTGCCTCAACTCTTGACACCCTTTAGCATTTTGGCATTGGTTATCTTCAGATCAAACTGTTTTTGTCTACTGTTGATGACTGTGGGCTGCTGTGAGGTGTGAGGGGGAGTGCATAGACACACAGATGAGTCATTTAGAGAGAGAGACTTAAAGGCAGTGCGACTGGGATGCTGTGTTTTCCCTCTTGCACCCCGTATGCCTACATAGTACATGTTCAATGTTGGAAAATAAGTTAAAAAAAGGTTTCCTCACATTCCCCCCTGATAAGAATGAATGATGTACTGTGACGTTCATGTAGGCTACAGAGAACAAGATTTCTGCCTGATTATTTACTGGTAACGCTCTCGATCTCAGTTGTGGCTTTTTTTCTCTCAGTTATCTCTTTTTTTATTTCAATCTTCACCGCAAGCGTTTTTGCTGTCTGTATGTTTGTTTGTTTTTGCAATCCTCTGGTTTTGTTTTTTGGAAACACTCCCAACTGTCATCTACTTCACAGACACGTTGTTAAATCATCTCTTCTGAACCTCCTCAGTGCCGTTTGGTCTGCTACTCTGCCCCATGACAGGATCCCCTATAGAGGAGAGCAATACTAATCTACAAGATTACACAGCCCTCAACAGTACAGACAGATAGATTCACGTACCTGAGGAGGGTCAGTCCTATGTCCTATAACATTGTGGTGTATATTAGCATTAGGTAATATAGACCTTGATGCACTTTGCTTTGACTTGAATCAGCTCCTTCCAGTGGAATCTCGGGCAAAGGCCACAACGAGCCACTGGAGTGTGCCAATGTCTTAAATGTGAACACTTCAATTTGTGGATATTTGCACAGGTACTTTATTTATTTTTAGAATAATATCGTAAAAAAAAAAATCTGCATTTATATCAGCCAGTTTATGGCTGTATATAAAATATATGAATATAGTATATATCTCAAGGTTTATTTATAGCTAGAGCAAGGGAAGTACTTCTAGTTTAAAGCAGTTTCTGTCAACGACAATGTGGAACAATACCAACCTGCAATCCTGCATGACTTCAAAGTTTGGGTTTTAGGGAGAGGGGGGTTGAAATTATTCATATCCATTATTCATAGAAATGCAGTCAGTGTTTGGACATATATATGGACACAGAGAAATGGTACTGGGTATCCCCCTTATCACAAGTACAAATGGCAGGTTTTTGGTCAATTGCAATGATTTCAGTCAATCTTCTATTACTTACGGGGAAATTTGTTAATTGGTTCAATTTGGACAATTTTACTTCCTGAATTCTGCAAATGTAACTTAAAAGGATTATCCACTGGATATTCATAAATGTACTTCACAAGTCTCAGATTTTGTCTACCCGTATAACAAAATAAAAAATACAATAATAATCTAATGTGTTGTTGCAAATTCTGCAATTTTAAATTGATGTTTCAATTCACACTATCCCTGATAAACACACGTCAGGTAGATCTGGGTGCGTTCAAGCCATAGTAAAGTCTAAGTCTTTACAGAATGAAAGTAAACATCTGGTTGATGAACATGCTAAGGTGAAGGAAAAGAAATTATGGGCTGACATTGTTTCGAGGTGGAATATAATACAAACCTATGAAATGCAGAAAGATTAGTTTAATATGTGCTGGTATGCCTATAAGAGACTGTCAGTGGTATAGATGGTTGTTGAACACAGTATTATGATCCCAGGGGCTCAGTATTTAAGTAATGTGCATTGTCATGCTGGAACTGTTTATTTTTGGAAATTATGTAGTATGCAATAGAGGCCAATGAAATGGATGAAAAGACACATTTTGACCTGGACACCTAATTCTGTACACCCCTTGACCCCTTCAGAAAAACAGTGTGAGATTGTGTTACCCAAAAGCCCTGTTGCTTTTGGTCTAGAGAGAAAGTGAGAAACATGGAGCTGACGAGAAATTAAATTCACAGATGTTGCCATTGTTTATTATTTTATTTTTTTATGGATTTCTATGTTTTCTGCATGATTGATCATCGCTTGATTCTTGCTGTTGCTCTTACTACTGATAATAACTTCATTTGACAGTTAGGCTTTTAGAAAACATCTTTACCTACCACCCAGCAAACACACAACCACCACACAAAGCTATATAAATGTTTACTCCACTATTAGAGTTTACATTTACTCTGATGCAGTTTAGTTGTAACACTTGACGCCAGTGAAGAGTAAATACAACAATATGCAGTGTTAGCCAGTGTTCATTTTCAACTATTCACAGAGTAACAGAAACTTTGTAAATTGTTAGAAAGCTAACCCTTCTGAAATTGTAAGATTAATATATTAGGGCTCCCGAGTGTTGCAGTGGTCTAACTCACTGCATCTCAGTGCAAGAGGTGTCACTACAGTCCCTGGTTCGAATCCAGGCTGTATCACATCCGGCCATCCGGCGCACAATTGGCCCAGTGTCGGCCGGGTTTGGCTGGGGTAGGCCGTCATTGTAAATAAGAATTTGTTAACCAACTTGCATAGTTAAATAAAAATATATATATATTAGTGTAGTGTGAGACAATACAACAAGAGTGTTAACTCTACATTGATTTAACACTTGTGCAGTTATCTTGAGTGCATGCCCAGGAAAGACGTCGACATCTGTATTTTTTCATAGAGGTTTATTGGACCACAGTTTCAATTATAACTTTTACTGATACATTTTAACAACCCATGTGATGCCACGTCTGTCAGACAAGCCCGACTACAGTGGATGCTGATCCCAGGACATTACCGACTGAATAGGAGAAAAGTGAGAAAGAAAAAATGTCAGAAGGAAGAAAAGGAAAGGGAAAAAAAGAAGTATGACAAAGGCGAGCAACAGAGAGGGAGATCTCCGAAGGAAAGAAGAAAAAGAGCTGAGTGGTAGAGTCAAGTCTCTAGACCGAGTGGCGGTTTCCTCTGCGCGCCAGTTGGTTGGCTCGATTGCACGACTTGACAATAGAAAAAGAAAAGACGACCAACGACGTCAACAACTCTACTTCTGGGCGGGGATCATGCCGTCGATGGCCTCTCCCTTCCCTAGCTTCTTCTCCATCTCCACCATGAGCTTGACACCATCGACCACCATCTGGACCTGATCCACCTCAGAGGAGCCCAGACGGTCAGCGTTTGAGATGCCGAACACTCCACCCACGGAGGCAGTGTCCACGCCACCTGGAGAGAGCTATAAATTATACTCATACTATACATTTTTAATTAATAAACGTCTTAGCAGCTGTTGACATGGCTACTTCATGATAGCTTTTGCTCATGCTAATCTCTGTTCCTTTTTACATGTTTTGTTGTAAAAGGGAAGACAGTTGTGATCTGTGACGAATTAGAGTTGAATATATCAGCAGCTGTTCTGGATGTGTTTTTTGTTGTGCGTGTGTGTACCTGTGCCACGCTTCTGCAGATGCAGCCTCGAACTTGGCATGTGTGCTCAGCTTGGGCAGCTTGACGTGCACTCCACCACGCAGGCCGGTTCCCAGGTTGGATGGGCAGGTCAGCACATAGCCGAGATGCTTGTTCCACATGAAGCAGTGATTGTGCTTCTTGAAGGTCTCCTCAATCTGACAGGTCAGAGAAACAATCATATACAGTATCAACATTCTTGTCTTTGTCTCTCTGCGTTTTCATGTCATTGCAAGTTGTTACGGGCATTTTTGTGCCATGTCAATTTGGCTTGAGTTGGTACCTTTCTCAGACCGACACAGATTCGTCTGAAGACCTCCTTCATGTTGTCGCCCTTCTCCATGGAGATGACACACAGGTGATCCTCCTCGTTCACCCAAACCAAAAGAAGATCTTCCTGTCATTGTGCCTTCAGGAAGGAGGGAGCACATATGTTAAAACAAGCCTTATTTATATTTCCAATAAACTCCCTTTTGTTCATCTTACTACCTAGCTTCTTGCACAATCCTGCGATTGCATATGTGGCTATTGGTAGATGGGAGGCTCACCCTTGACGGACAGTCTCCATTTGCTCTGTGCTCACCACGGCTGTTGTGGAGAGGCAGGGTGTATCCCTTGATGCTGCGGCCGGTACGCACACGCTGGACAGGACGTAGTTGGGGTCTAGGTCATCACCTCCCTACACAGAAACAAGGACACAACTGATTTTTAGACCTGAACATTTGAAGTGGCTCAAACAAGTTTGTGATTCCCAACCTCCTACAGTGAGGGAAAAAAGTATTTGATCTCCTGCTGATTTTGTACGTTTGCCCACTGACAAAGAAATGATCAGTCTATAATTGTAATGGTAGGTTTATTTGAACAGTGAGAGACAGAATAACAACAAAAAAATCCAGAAAAACGCATGTGAACATTTTTATAAATTGATTAGCATTTTCATGAGGGAAATAAGTATTTGACCCCCTCTCAATCAGAAAGATTTCTGGCTCCCAGGTGTCTTTTATACAGGTAACGAGCTGAGATTAGGAGCACACTCTTAAAGGGAGTGCTCCTAATCTCAGTTTGTTACCTGTATAAAAGACACCTGTCCACAGAAGCAATCAATCAATCAGATTCCAAACTCTCCACCATGGCCAAGACCAAAGAGCTCTCCAAGGATGTCAGGGACAAGATTGTAGACCTACACAAGGCTGGAATGGGCTACAAGACCATCGCCAAGCAGCTTGGTGAGAAGGTGACAACAGTTGGTGTGATTATTCGCAAATGGAAGAAACCCAAAGAACTGTCAATCTCCCTCGGCCTGGGGCTCCATGCAAGATCTCACCTCGTGGAGTTGCAATGATCATGAGAACGGTGAGGAATCAGCCCAGAACTACACGGGAGGATATTGTCAATGATCTCAAGGCAGCTGGGACCATAGTCACCAAGAAAACAATTGGTAACACACTACGCCGTGAAGGACTGAAATCCTGCAGCGCCCGCAAGGTCCCCCTGCTCAAGAAAGCACATATACATGCCCGTCTGAAGTTTGCCAATGAACATCTGAATGATTCAGAGGACAACTGGGTGAAAGTGTTGTGGTTAGATGAGACGAAAATGGAGCTCTTTGGCATCAACTCAACTCGCCGTGTTTGGAGGAGGAGGAATGCTGCCTATGACCCCAAGAACACCATCCCCATAGTCAAACATGGAGGTGGAAACATTATGCTTTGGGGGTGTTTTTCTGCTACGGGGACAGGACAACTTCACCGCATCAAAGGGATGATGGACGGGGCCATGTACCGTCAAATCTTGGGTGAGAACCTCCTTCCCTCAGCCAGGGCATTGAAAATGGGTCGTGGATGGGTATTCCAGCATGACAATGACCCAAAACACACAGCCAAGGCAACAAAGGAGTGGCTCAAGAAGAAGCACATTAAGGTCCTGGAGTGGCCTAGCCAGTCTCCAGACCTTAATCCCATAGAAAATCTGTGGAGGGAGCTGAAGGTTCGAGTTGCCAAACGTCAGCCTCGAAACCTTAATGACTTGGAGAAGATCTGCAAAGAGGAGTGGGACAAAATCCCTCCTGAGATGTGTGCAAACCTGGTGGCCAACTACAAGAAACGTCTGACCTCTGTGATTGCCAACAAGGGTTTTGCCACCAAGTACTAAGTCATGTTTTGCAGAGGGGTCAAATACTTATATCCCTCATTAAAATGCAAATCAATTTCTAACATTTTTCACATGTTGTTATTCTGTCTCTCACTGTTCAAATAAACCTACAATTAAAATTATAGACTGATAATTTCTTTGTCAGTGGGCAAACGTACAAAATCAGCAGGGGATCAAATACTTTTTTCCCTAACTGTATGTCCTGAAGAGATTATTCAAAAATGTTCCATACTACTTTTGCTCAGCAGTACTCCTCCTATAGTGAATGGAACCCATAAAACGGGGCGGCAGGTAGCCTAGTGGTTAGAGCGTTGGACTTGTAACCGGAGGGCTGCAAGTTCAAATCCCCGAGCTGACAAGGTAAAAATCTGTCGTTCTGCCCTGAACAAGGCAGTTAACCCACTGTTCCCGGCGCCAAGACGTGGATGTCGATTAAAAAGGCAGCCCCCCGCACCTCTCTGATTCAGAGGGGTTGGGTTAAATGCGGAAGACACATTTCGGTTGAAGGCATTCGGTTGTACAACTGACTAATAATGGTGACTTTTGACTTTTGACTTTGACTTTGACTAAAACATGTCAGAGGAACGTCTCTACCTTCAGGTTCTCGAATTATTGTGCTTGTCTGTGGGCTTGTATCCACTATGATGGTCTGAGATGATGGGGTCCAACAGATCCTTGAAGACCTTGTAGGACTCCTCATCACCAGCCATGCAGCCAACGGTCATGATGAAGGGGTGACCTGAGGACAGAGAGAGGAGAGGAGGGTAAGAAGGCAGCACATCTACAGAGTAGGCTTATTGACTTTAATATACCACTCTGTGGTGTAAAAATATGCAAGACTTCAAGAAAGTGTGTGATATGTAAAATGCACATTACACATACAGTATTACTTGATTCCCCAACTGGTGGGCCGTCAGCTGAATTTGGACCGCTTGTGATTTTATTTGGCCCCCATGTTTTTGAGCAAAAAAAAAAAAAAAAAGAATATATATATATATATATATACATATATGTATATATTTTTTTTTAAATGTAATTGTTGGACATAAAAGACTGTAAAAACACCAGCAAATCAGCTCCAAGTCATATACATTTTTGAAATAAGTATTCCCACACATAATAGAGACACGTGAGTGTAAACAAATATAAGCAAGGTTTGAAATGATTATGTTTTAGTCAAATATTATATATGTTTACAAATTATTTGTAATTATGTTCCGGCCCCGTAACCATCTGCTCAAGAAAAAAATTGGCTCGCGGCTGGAAATCTAGTTGATGATCCCTGCAGTATTATATTAGCTAACATGGATATGGGAGCAGATATCTATTGTATGAAACTAAACGCCCACCAGTATTGTTGAAGCTTGTGCATATGTTAAGCCTGCAAATACCTTTGCGAGCTTCCCGTTTTCTGCTCAGAAACTCACGAGCAATGACTCCCGCTTAAACTGACAGTTGACCGTTTCTCCTCAGTTTGAGTTTGGTTTTCACCATGAACAGACAGTGTACCAATTTCACCTCTATTACAATGTTGCATTATTGAAACTCTTCAACTGGGTTATTGTGTCCATCCCACTCAATGACTGGAGTGCAGTCTTGGTTATAGGCTACATCATCTCCCAGGCAGCACCAACTCCGACCACTTCATCTAGGGTTGCAAAGGGAGGGTATTACTGGAAATAATTTTGGTAATGTTTTCATTAACATTTGTTTTCCATTTTATTTTATCAGATGATATCTAGTGACCTTTTTGGGTACTTCAGATTATCACAGGTGTCTGTAATTAAATCTGGACCTCTGTGTGGCCTTATCACATGTACACAGTGGTGTAGTGGAGGGTAAATGTAAGTAAATGCAGTTTAGCCATTTTTTTTGTTCCTATTCAGTTTAACCACTGTATTCTTAACCGACAATCAGTTTACCCACCTATGTTTTTTTACCACTACATCAACTTAGTGAATACCATTGGTGTTTAATATGAGGGTTTCAGCATTAAATATATATTTGTTAATGTACACACTTTTATTTGTTTTACTATGTCAATATGTCTTTATTGTAAATGTTGTTTTTTTTGCAACCAAAATCTAGGCTATATTATATATTATGGTATTGGTATCTCTTAAGCGATGGCATTATGATTGATTGATGCCTAAGCTTTAGCTCAGCAGGCTACAATGGTTGTGCAGACTATTGTAGGGATACCTGCTCAGTTTTGACAGTTGTGTGTTTGCGGTGGTTATTGTCTATCCTCGGGGTGTATGGAAGATGTGTGGCACTCACCAGGGTTGTCAACACCTGTCTGGATGACGTCATCCTGTGTGAAGCCGGAGGAGGTTTGCTTGTCCCTCAGCTTGGCGTACATGTCCTTGGTCAGCACCTTGGCCATGTGGTTGTTGTGCTTGGTGAGGTCAGACTACTCCTCCTCAACTTTGAAGTTGAGTTTGAAGTTGTTGTGGGTGTCACCGAAAGGCATGCTTGCGTTTCTAACACTGTAGGGGGAAAAATTAACAGAACCACTTTGATCGTTAGATCTTTATTGTCCATAATTTGCACAGAAAAACAGCATAGTATAGACACGTTAGGAACCACTGAATGACTTTTAAACCACCAAATATAATAGTAACCTATCAAGAACGTTCCCAGACACTGACAGTTGAGTAGATTCAATAGAACAGCTGCAAAGACTAAACGGTATCCTAGTAACAAACGTCAGTCAATATCCATGTGCACTGTGTCAAGTTTCTGTTCGGAATAGTTAAGGGAGAGCACTTATGCATTGGATATTTTTAACACCCTCACCCCCAACCTCATAACCTCTTCAACATTCCACCCACCACATATAATCCTCTCTTCAGTCCCCTTACCACTATCTCACACTCAACCCCTCTATTGAACACCCCTACCCTTTGTCCACTTACATACACTGAACTAAAATATAAACACAACATGTGAAGTATTGGTCCCATGTTTCAGAAGATGAAATAAAATATCCCACCAAGATCCCTTTGGCCAGCAGCATACCACCCTGCATCCCACTGCTGCCTTGTTTCTGAAGCTAAGCAGGGTTGGTCCTGGTGAGCCCCTGGATGGGAGACCAGATGCTGCTGGAAGTGGTGTTGGAGGGCCAGTAGGAGGCACTCTTTCCTTAGGTCAAAAAAAAATATCCCAATGCTCCAGGGCAGTAATTGGGACATTGCCCTGTGTAGAATGCAATCTATTGGATGGGATGTTTAGTGGGTGTCCTGACTCTCTGAGGTCATTAAAGATCCCATGGCACTTATTGTAAGAGTAGGGGTGTTAACCCTGGTGTCCTGGCTAAATTCCCAAACTGTCCCTTGTACCATTATTGTCGCTTGTTCATCCCCCTCCTCTCCCCTGTAACTATTCCCCAGGTCATTGCTGTAAATGAGAATGTGTTGTCAATCAACTTACCTGGTAAAATAAAGATAAAAAATATATATTCATTTGCAAAGAAAATGTATTTCTCTTAAATTGTGTGCCCAAATTTCTCTACATCCCTGTTAGTGAGCATTTCTCCTTTGCCAAGATAATCAATCCACCTGACAGGTGTGACATATCAAGAAGCTGATTAAACAGCATGATCATTACACAGGTACATCTTGTGCTGGGGACAATAAAAAGCCACTCTAAAATGTGCAGTTTTGCCACACAACACAATGCCACAGATGTCTCAAATTTGGAGGGAGAGTGCAATTGCCATGCTGACTGCAGGAATGTCCACCAGAGCTGTAGCCAGAGAATTTAAAGTTAATTTATCTACCATAAACAGCTGACCACGTCGATTTACAGAATTTGGCAGTATGTCAAACAGGCCTCACAACCGCAGACCACGTGTAACTACGCAAGCCCAGGACAACCACGGACCTCCACATCGGGCTTCTTCACCTGTGGGATCGTTTGAGACCAGCCACCCAGAAAGCTTGTGAAACTGTGGGTTTGCACAACCAAAGAATTTCTGCACAAACTGTCATGAACAATATCCTCTCCAGGGTCTTGACATGACTGCAGTTTGGCGTCATAACAGACTTCAGTGGGCAAATGCTCACCATCACTGGTACGCTGGAGAAGGTGTGCTCTTCTCAGATGAATCTTGGTTTTCAACTGTACCCGGCAGATGGCAGTGTGTATGGTGTAGAGTGTGCGAGCGGCTTGCTGATTATGTTATGTCAACGTTATGAATAGAGTGCCCCATGGTGGCGGTGGGGTTATGGTATGGGCAGGAATAAGCTATGGACAACGAACACAAGTGCATTTTATTGATGGCAATTTCAGTGCACATAGATTTGTGTTTGGCGCCGACAGAGATGGACGCCTTCGCTTCGCGTTCTTAGGAAACTATGCAGTATATATATTTTTTTTACGTGTTATATCTTACATCGTTACCCCAGGAAATCTTAAGTCTTATTACATACAGCCGGGAGGAACTATTGGATATAAGAGAAATGTGAACTTACCAACATTACAACCAGGAATACGACTTTCCCCGAAGCGGATCCTCTGTTTGGACCACCACCTAGGACAATGGATCGGATCCCAGTAGGTGAACAAAAACAATGGCGCCGCAGAAGGGGCAGACAGAGCGGTCTTCTGGTCAGGGCTGGTAAAACTCTGGATCAATGCTACTCTAATTTCCGCGATGCATACAAAGCCCTCCCTCGCCCTCCTTTCGGCAAATCTGACCACGACTCCATTTTGTTGCTCACAGCCTATAGACAGAAACTAAAACAGGAAACGCCCGTGCTCAGGTCGGTTCAACGCTGGTCCGACCAATCTGATTCCACGCTTCAATTGCTTGGACTAGGATATGTTCCGGATAGCGTCGGACAATAACATTGATGTATATGCTGATTCGGTGAGTGAGTTTATTAGCAAGTGCATCGGTGATGTTGTACCCACAGTGAATATTAAAACCTTCCCCAACCAGAAACTGTGGATTGATGGCAGCATTCGCGCAAAACTGAAAGCGCGAACCACTGCTTTTAATCATGGCAAGGCGACCGGAAACATGACCGTATACAAACAGTGTAGCTATTCCCTCCGCAAGGCAATCAAACAAGCTAAGCGTCAATATAGACAAAGTAGAGTCGCAATTCAACGGCTCAGACATGAGACGTATGTGGTAGGGTCTACAGTTAATCACGGACTACAAAAAGAAAACCAGCCACGTCGCGGACACCGATGTCTTGCTCCCAGACAAACTAAACAACTTCTTTGCTCACTTTGAGGACAATACAGTGCCACTGTCACGGCCTGCTACCAAAACCTGCTGGCTCTCCTTCACTGCAGTCAACGTGAGTAAAACATTTAAACGTGTTAACCCTCACAAGGCTGCCGGCCCAGACGGCATCCCTAGCCGAGACCTCAGAGCATGCGCAGACCAGCTGGCTGCTGTGTTTACGGACATATTCAATCAATCCCTATCCCCGTCTGCTGTTCCCACATGCTTCAAGAGGGCCACCATTGTTCCTGTTCCCAAGATAGCTAAGGTAACTGAGCTAAACGACTATTGCCCCGTAGCACTCACTTCCGTCATCATGAAGTGCTTTGAGAGACTAGCCAAGGATCATATCACCTCCATCCTACCAGACACCCTAGACCCACTCCAATTTGCTTACCGCCCCAATCGGTCCACAGACGACGCAATCGCAATCACACTGCACACTGCCCTAACCCATCTGGGAAAGAGGAATACCTATGTAAGAATGCTGTTCATCGATTACAGCTCAGCATTCAACACCATAGTACCCTCCAAACTCGTCATTAAGCTCAAGACCCTGGGTCTCGACCCAGCCCTGTGCAACTTGGTCCTGGACTTTCTGACGGGCCACCCCGCTGATCAACAACATCTCCACCCCGCTGATCCTCAACACTGGGGCCCCACAAGGGTGCGTTCTCAGCCCTCTCCTGTACTCCCTGTTCACCCATGACTGCGTGGCCATCCACGCCTCCAACTCAATCATCAAGTTTACAGACGGCACTACAGTGGTAGGCTTGATTAGCAACAACGACGAGATGACCTACAGGGAGGAGGTGAGGGCCCTCGGAGTGTGGTGTCAGGAAAATAACCTCACACTCAACATCAACAAAACAAAGGAGATGATCGTGGACTTCAGGAAACAGCAGAGGGACTCAATCTCTAGCCACTTTAATAATTCATAATTGGATGCAACAAATGTATCACTAGTCACTTAAACAATGCCACTTTATATAATGTTTACATACCCTACATTACTCATCTCATATGTATATACTGTACTCTATACCATCTACTGTATCTTGCCAATGCTGTTCAGCCATCGCTCATCAATATATGTACATATTCTTAATCATTCCCTTACACTTGTGTATATAAGGTAGTTGTTGTGAAATTGTTAGATTACTGAACGGTCAGAACTAGAAGCACAAGCATTTTGCTACACTCGCATTAACATCTGCTAACCATGTGTATGTGACCAATAATATTTGATTTGATTTGAGATACCATGACCATTGTCATGCCGTCCATTCACCGCCATCACCTCATGTTTCAGCATGATAATGCATGACCCAATATCGCAAGGATTTTTACACAATTCCGTGAAGCTAAAAATGTCCCAATTCTTCAATGGCCTGCATACTTACCAGACATATAACCCATTGAGCATATTTGGGATGCTCTGTATCTACGAGTACGACAGCGTGTTCCATTTCCCGCCAATATCCAGCAACTTTGCACAGCCACTGAAGAGGAGTGGGACAACTTTCCACAGTCCACAATCAACAGCCTGATCAACTCTATGCGAAGGATGTGTCATGCTACATGAGGCAAATGGTGGTCACACTAGATACTGACTGGTTTTCTGTTCCACGCCCCTTCCTTTTTTTAAAGGTATCTGTGACCAACAGATGCATATCTGTATTCCCAGTCATGTGAAATCTATAGATTAGGGCCTTATACATTTATTTCAATTGACTGGTTTCTTTATATGAACTGTAACGTGGTAAAATCTTTGAAATTGTTGCATGTTGTGTTTATATTTTGGTTCATTATACATATTCACCCCATACACTACACTCACAATGCAAATATAACAAACACAGCCCCCCTTCCATTCACAATATACAGGTAACTGCCAACATAAAGGAAAACTTGAGTAAATGAGGGATACAAAGTATATTGAAAGCAATTGCTTCCACACAGGTGTAGAATTAACATCCCATCATGCTTAGGGTCTTGTATAAAATGCTGAGCAGGCCCAGTTTCCCATTATTTTGGCTACAAAGGCTAGAAGAATAGGTCTCACTGACTTTGAAAGAGGTGTGATTGTTGGCACGTTTGGCAGGAATTTCAGTGACAAAGACTGCTCAACTTGTTGATGTTTCACGTTAAGCCATGGCCGTCTGAGTCACCAGATCTCAACCCAATTGAACACTTATGGGAGATTCTGGAGCGGGGTCTGAGATAGCATTTTCCACTGCCCTTAACAAAATACCAAATTATTGAATTTCTTGTGAAGGAATGGTGTCACATCCCTCCAATAGAGTTCGAGACCCTTGTATAAATCCTGTTTGGGAACGGCGGCAGTTTTCAGAGTTTTGGAGAGTCTGGCGTGCCCAAAGTAAAATGCCTGGTACTCAGGCCCAGAAACTAGGATATGCACATACTTAGTAGTATTAGATAGAAAACACTCTGAAGTTTCTAAAACTGTTAAAATGTCTGTGAGTATAACAGAACTGTTTTGGCAGGCGAAAACCCACGGAAAATCCATCCGGAAAAATGTGATTCTGTGAGGTGATTCTTTTCCCATTGACTTTCTATAGGAAATACTGGAACACAGGTTGCAGTACCTATGGCTTCCACTAGATGTCAACAGTCTTTAAACAAGGTTTCATGAGTTTATCTAGAAAAATCGAGGAGTAAGACAAGAATTGGCAAGGGGAGTGAGAAAGTCACTTTTCTCTTTGAACGCGAGGGATCGTTTTTTTCCTTTTCTATCGCCCAGGATATTATCTGTGTGAAATATTATCGTTAATATACATATTAGTGTACCTAAGGATCGATTAGAAACATTGTTGGATTTGTTTGGACAAAGTTTATAGGTATATTTTTTACGCTTTGTATGTCTTGTATAATTGACGAGTGGACTGTGGATTTTCTGAACAAAACGCGTCAAACAAACGGAGCATTATGGATATGAAGAGGGACCTTTCAAACAAAAGGAACATTTATTGTCTTTCTGGGACCCTTCAGATTGCCATCAGAAGAAGATCTTCAAAAGTAAGCAATTTATTTTATTGCTTTTTCTGAGTTTTGTGACACCCGTGCTGGTTATGTTGTTATGCTAATGCAGAAAATATGCGGGGCGCTGTCCTCAGACAATCAAATGTTTTTTAAAATCTGACAACGCTGTGAGATTGCCAAGATTCTAAGCATTTGAACAGTATGCAACACTTTTCATGAATGTTTTATATTACTACTTTTGTAATTTGAATTTGGCGCTCTGCATTTTGGCGGAAGTTGTCGCAGGTGGGGCGCCTGTGACCCACTGCTCCTTAATTATCCCTAAGAGGATAATCTATGCCAAGGTGCATTGAAGCTGTTCTGGCAGCTCGTGGTGGCCCCACGCCCTATGTTGGTGTTTCCTTTATTTTGCTCCCTACCCTGCAGTGTGATCACCCTATCAGCATTTTCATTGTCAAATGTGTCAATATTTATAAGATATTTTCAAAAATCGATTGATTTTTAACTCAAACCAATTCTTCCAGAATGCCAGTGGTGTAAAGCACTTAAGTAAAAATACTTTAAAGTACTACGGGTATCTGTACTATTTATATGTTTGACTACTTTTACTCCACTACATTCCCCCAAAATAATGTACTTTTTACTCCATGCATTTTCCCTGACACCCAAAAGTAGTCGTTACATTTTGAATGCTTAACAGAACATGAAATTGGTCCAATTCACACATTTATCAAGAGAACATCCCTGGTCATCACTACTGCCTCTGATCTGGCAGACTCACTAAATACAAATGATTAATTCGTAAATAATGTCTGAGTGTTGGAATGTGCCCTTGACTATCTGTAAATAAATAAAAAACAAGAACATTGTGCCGTTTGGATTGCCTAATTGAAGTCAATTTGTAAAAAGTATGTAATTTTTGCAATTACATTTACTTTTGATACTTAAAAACTTCTTAGGGATAGCCCCCTTTTTTTCTATTTTCGGCAAAAATGACATACCCAAATCTAACTGCCTGTAGCTCACTCCCTGAAGCAAGGATGGCAATATTCTTGGAACCATTTGAAAGGAAAGTCTTTGAAGTTTGTGGAAATGTGAATTGAATGTACGAGAATATAACACAATAGATCTGGTAGAAGAAAATATAAAGAAAATAGAAAGATCCCATGTCTAGCCATTACTTTGGTTGTAATACTGATGGTGTCCACAAGATGGCAGCGGTGTATGTGCAGACGGATAACTTGAAGTATGAGCAAACTACGTGACATTTAGTGTGAAGTCACCCAGGTACATTTGGGCAAATCATGAAGGAGACATTTACATTCACATTACATTTTTCTGCAAGAATATCGGCAAATCTGTGTACTTGGACTTTGATTTAGCTTTTCCAGTATTTAGTAGCCATATTTGCAAAACACCCAGTTTTCATAACTTCATAACTCTCCATATTCTTATAATTTTTGTCCAAATGAAAAGTCATGCTGTCGGACAAGGTTAGCAGCTACATTGTGCGACAGATACAGGGTTTCTGGATACTCTCGAAAAGCCCAACTCATTGGCTATCTAGCTAGCTTTGTTTGACCCCGATTGGTGTTTATTTGTTACAGTTGATCAAGTGAAGACCGCCCGCGTCATCGGTGTGCCATGAAGGCATCGCTCTCTGACCAAATTTGGTGTCTTATAGGATATACTACACCCCTAATGATATAGTGAAGTCTGATTACGTTCTAGGACCTCTGAGGAATAAACACGAACGTGATTTGACTGGTTGAAACAACGTTTAGGGTTAGATTTTCACAGATTCCTTTCTTTGCAAATTTAACGAGTGTAAATTCAAAATCAATCGTGCATGCTATATGGACCTTTTTAGGATATGGAAAATGATTTTATCTAACAAAACGACATTTCATGTTATCTCTGGGACCCTTTGGATGATAAATCAGAGCAAGATTTCAGAATGTAAGTACACATTTCATCTTCAGAGGTGAGTTTATCAAACCTATCGCGGTGAAAAAGTGTTTTGTTGTTAGGAGCTCTCCCCAAACAATAGCATGGCATTTTGCAGTAATAGCTACTGTAAATTGGACAGTGAAGTTATATTAAGAAGAAGCTTTCAGCCGATATAAGACTTATGTGTAGCGACATTTGTTGTTTCTCAAAAATCTGCAATCGTGACACAAGGAGCTGCATGATTTACAACTGTCCCATTGACGGGACGCCTATCCCTTATTAAACTCACAGACAATATTTCAACACTCTTAGAAACTTCAGAGTGTTTCCTATCCAATAGTACTAATTATATCCTATTTTCTGGGCCTGAGTGGCAGGCCTTTTACTTTGGGTACGCCAGACTCAAAAGACCAAAATCGACACCTCAGCTGCCGCTCCCTAAGAAGTTAAGTACACTACCATTCAAAAGTTTGTATGATGGCAATTTGCATATACTCCAGAATGTCATGAAGAGTGATCAGATGAATTGCAATTAATTGCAAAGTCCCTCTTTGCCATGCAAATGTACTGAATCCCTCCAAAACATTTCCACTGCATTTCAGCCCTGCCACAAAAGGACCAGCTGACATCATGTCAGTGATTCTCTCGTTAACACAGGTGTGAGGGTTGACGAGGACAAGGCTGGAGATCACTCTGTCATGCTGATTGAGTTCGAATAACAGACTGAAGCTTCAAAAGGAGGGTGGTGCTTGGAATCATTGTTCTTCTTCGGGAATGGCAGCAGGCAGGTGTGAGTGCATCTGCACGCACAGTGAGGGGAAGACTTTTGGAGGATGGCCTGGTGTCAAGAAGGGCAGCAAAGAAGCCACTTCTCTCCAGGAAAAACATCAGGGATAGACTGATATTCTGCAAAAGGTACAGGGATTGGAAAAGGCAATTTTTTTTATTTTCCAATTATGTTAGCACAGCTGAAAACTTGTTCTGATTAACGAAGCAATAAAACTGGCCTTCTTTAGACTAGTTGAGTATCTGGAGCGTCAGCGTTTGTGGGATCTATTACAGGCTCAAAATGGCCAGACACAAAGACCTTTCTTCTGAAACTCGTCAGTCTATTCCTGTTCTGAGAAATGAAGGCTATTCCATGCAAGAAATTTCCAAGAAACTGAAGATCTCGTACAACGCTGTGTACTACTCCCTTCACAGAACAGTAAATAGTACCCGCAAAACACCAGTCTCAACGTTAACAATGAAGAGGCGACTGCGGGACAAATGACGAGTTGGGGTTTTACCTGAAGACCAGACAAGAATGAAGTAACAGTCCTTGGGATCAGATCCTGTTCATCAGAGCCACAATTAGGGACCACCAAACTCTGATGGTCTTTGCCTCAGTTTATATACCAGGCAGACACGCAGCCATTGGCTGACCAATTTAGTTTCTGCACCATTAGCAGTCCCGTTTGGTATGCTCTGCCCCATGACAGGATCCCTTATAGGAGAACAATACTAGTCCTATAGAACACTGCACCATTAGCAGTCCCGTTTGGTATGCTCTGCCCCATGACAGGATCCCTTATAGGAGAACAATACATGTCCTACAAAACACAGACATATAACGAATCTTATGTCATTCCTCCTCCTCAAACCTCACCCTTCCCCTAGCGTCACACCTCCTCCTCAACCTTTACCCCTTCTCTAGTCAAGTTTCAACCTGGGGTTAAATTGGGAATTTAGAGGCGGGGGAGCCTTTTTTTTGGACTGTATGCTTCACGTGGGAACCACACATTCAGAGATCATCCGTTCACCTACTCTGCGTCTCACAAAGACCTGGCGGATGGATCCAACAATCTCAAATTTGGACTCATCAGACCAATGTCCATTACTAATGTCCATTGCTCATGTTTCTTGGCCCAAGCAAGTCTCTACTTCTTATTGGTGTCCTTTAGTAGTGGTTTCTTTGCAGCAATTCGACCATGAAAGCCTGATTCACGCAGTCTCTTCTGAACAGTTGATGTTGAGATGTGTCTGTTACTTGAACTCTGTGGGCTGACATTTCTGAGGCTGGTAACTAATGAACTTAACTCTGCTGCAGAGGATAACTCTGGGTCTTCCTTTCCTGTGGCGGTCCTCATGAGCGCCAGTTTCATCATAGCGCTTAATGGTTTTTGCGACTGCACTTAAAGAAACTTTCAGAGTTCTTAAAATGTTCAGAATTGACTGACCTGCATGTCTTAAAGTAATTATGGACTGCCGTTTCTCTTTGCTCATTTGAGCTGTTCTTGCCATAATATGGACTTTTACCAAATAGGGATATCTTCTGTATACCAACCATACCTTGTCACAACACAACTGATTGGCTCAAATGCATTAAGAAGGAAATTACACAAATTAACTTTTAACAACGCACACCTGTTAATTGGAATGCATTCCATGTGACTACCTCATGAAGCTGGTTGAGAGAATGCCAAGAGTGTGCAAAGCTGTCATCAAGGCAAAGGGTGGCTACTTTGAAGAATCTCAAATATAAAATATATTTTGTTTTTGTTTAACATTGTTTAACTCTTTTTTTGGTTACTACATGATTCCATATGTGTTATTTAATAGTTCTGATGTCTTCACTATTATTCTACAATGTAGAAAATAGTAACAATAAAGAAAAACCCTTGAATGAGTAGGTGTGTCCAAACTTTTGACTGGTACTGTATGTCCCCAGAATTACCATGTAATCCAAAAAGTTGACTCAAGTTTGCCAAAAAGCACCTGGAAGCACCTGGATGATTATCAAGACTCTTGGAAGAATGTTCTATGGACAGATGATTCAAAAGTATACCTTTTTGGACGACATGGGTCCCATTGTGCCTGGCGAAAACCAAACACTGCATTCCATAGTAAGAACATCATACCAAGTCAAGCATGGTGGTGGTAGTGTGATGGTTTGGGGATGCTTTGCTGCCTCAGGACCTGGACGACTTGCCTTAATAGAAGGAACCATGAATTCTGCTCTGTATCAGAGAATTCTACAGGAGAATGTCAGGCCATCCGACTGTGAGCTGAAGCTGAAGCATAGCTTGGTCATGCAGCAAGACAGTGATCCAGAACACACAGTCAAGACTACATGAAAATGGCTAAAAAAGACATGAGTTTTTGAAGTGGCCTAGTCAGTGGCCAAGTCCAAACCTAATCCCAGTTGAGATGTTGTGGCAGGACTTGAAACGAACAGTTCATGCTTGAAAACCTACAAATGTCACTGAGTTGAAGCAGTTCTGCATGGAAGAGTGGGCCAAAACTCCTCCACAGCGACGTGAGAGACTGATCAACAACTACAAGAAGTGTTTGGTTGTAGTCATTGCAGCTAAAGGTGGCACAACCAGTTACTGAGTGTAAGGGGGCAATTACTTTTTCACACAGGGGAATTGGGTGTTGCTTTGTTAATTAAATAAAATAAGTATATATTTTTTTGTTATTTGTAAACGCAGATTCCCTTTATCTAATATTAGGTTTTGGTTGAAGACCTGATAACATTCAGTATAAAAAAATATACAAAAATAGAGAAAATCTGAAAAGTGGCAAATACTTTTTCACTGTATGTTATTTTAATAGCGTAATGCAAACTAAAGTTTTCCTAAATGCAACCTAATATAGGAACATTCTGTTAACTTCACCAAATAATAATAATAAATGGTATTTACACTGAACAAAAAGATAAGCGCAACATGCAACAATTTCTAAGATTTTACTAAGTTACAGTTCATATAAGGAAATCAGTCAATTTAAATAAATTAATTAGGCCCTAATCTATGGGTTTCACATGACTGCGAATACAGATATGCATCAGTTGGTTACAGAAAAAGTAGGGGCATGGATCAGAAAACCAGTCAGTATCTGGTGTGACCATTTGCCTCATTCAGCTCGACACATCTCCTTCGTATAGAGTTGATCAGGCTGTTGATTGTGACCTGTGTGGAATGTTGTCCCACTCCTGGCTCAATGGCTGTGTAAAGTTGCTAGATATTGGCGGGAACTGGAGCAGGCTGTCGTACACGTCGATCCAGAGCATCCCAATCATGTTCAATGGGTGAAATGTCTGGTGTTCATGCAGGCCATGGAAGAACTGGGACATTTTAAGCTTCCAGGAATTGTGTACAGATCCTTGCGATATGGGGCCATGCATTATCATGCTGAAACATGAGGTGATGGCGGAGGATGAATGACACGACAATGGGCATCAGGATCTCGTCATAGTATCTCTGTGCATTGAAATTGCCATCGATAAATTGCCATCGATGCAATTGTGTTCGTTGTCCGTAGCTGATGCCTGCCTATACCATAACCCCACTGACACCTCTGTTCACAACGTGACTTCAGCAAACCACTAACCCCACACCATACACGCTGTCTGCCATCTGCCCGGTACAGTGGGAACAGGGAATCCTCAGTGAAGAGCTCACTTCTCCAGAGTGCCAGTGGCCATCGAAGGTGAGCACTTGCCCACTGAAGTCGGTAATGACGCCAAACAACGAGCAACGAGCACGCAGATGAGTGTCCCTGAGACAGTTTGTGCAGAAATTCTTCAGTTGTGCAAATTCAGCTGTCCGGGTGGCTGGTCTCAAATGATCCCACATGTGAAGAAGCCGTGTGTGGAGGTCCTTGGCTGGTGTGGTTACACGTGGGCGGCTGTTGTGAGATCGGTTGGACGTACTGCCAAATTCTCTAAAATGACATTGGAGGCAACTTATGGTAGAGAAATTAACATCAAATTCTCTGGCAACAGCTCTGGTGGACATTCCATGGCAATTGCATGCTCCCTCAACTTGAGACATCTGTGGCATTGTGTTGTGTGACAAACCTGCACATTTTAGAGTGGCCTTTTACTTCCCCAGCACAAGGTCCACCTGTGTAATGATCATGCTGTTTAATCAGCTTCTTGATATGCCACACCTGTCAGGTGGATGGATTATCTATGCAAAGGAGAAATACTCACTAACACGAATGTAAACGTGTGCCTATGGAACATTTCTGGGATCTTTCATTTCAGGTCATGAAACATGGGACTAACACTTTACATGTTGCGTTTATATTTTTGTTCAGTATATTTAGCGCTTTTCATGGTCTCAAAGTCGCTGTTAAGGACCCAAAGTCGCTTTAGCTACTGATGTTCTTATAAACAAAATTCCAATACTTCTGCTGAAGACCCTGACATGCTGTGTGACCTTTCATGAATTTGCAGGAAAGTTGTCAAAAAAACACATTGTATAAACATAAAAACAAACATTCTTGGAACTTTACGACCGCCCTAAGGTTCATGGAAATATACATTTTCCAGGGGAAATGGAAAAATATGAATGGCTACCCATTGTTTCCGGTTTATGTTGTTGTTAAGTGATGAGTATTGAACATCACTTGTTTGTTGCTGTTGCTCTTACTGTTGATAATTACTCATGTTCATGCTTTACTGTTGAACAGTTAGGCTTGTTAATAGCTTATTTGCCTACTATCCGTCTAACACACAACCACCACACAATTTTGTTTCAATGTTGATTCCAATTTGTGGGCCTCAACCTGCATTGCTACTTTGTAACAACTCTTTGAAACCCCTGTCAGTGCCTCTGTGTTAAAAGGTAGTCACTATTAGAGTTAAGACATTTCTCTGAGGGATTACAAATTTTATGTTACACCAGAGTAGAGTGAACTATTTACAGAATATCTGTGAAATTGAAAACTTTTGAAAGTGTACAGTTAACTCTGTGTACTGTGGGACCATATGAACACTGTTTTATTGTTAAATTGAACATTTATTGTTAAATTGAATATTGAACAATATTAAACATTTACAGTGACTTATCACGAGTGCATGACCAAGAAAGACAAAGCTATGTTGACATCTGTGTTGGTTCATGGGGCCAGGTTTATTGAATCACAATTTAAATGACAACTTTTTAGAACCAAAGTTCAAATTTAGGTGATGCCACATCTGTCAGGCAAGCCGACTGCAGTGGAGACTGATCCCAGCATGTTACTGACTGAACAGGAGAGAAGTGGAAAAAAACGTCTGAAGGAAGAAAAAAAAGATGTGAGCAGCAGTCAAGAGTCTCTAGAGTGACCATCGGTTTCCTCTGCGCGCCAGTTGGTTGGCTCGATTTCACATGACTTGACAATAGAAAAACAAAAGACGAATAGCGACGTCAACAACTCTTTACTTCTGGGCGGGGATCATGCCGTCAATGGCCTCTCCCTTCTCCAGCTTCTTCTCCATCTCCACCATGAGCTTGACACCATCGACCACCATCTGGACCTGATCCACCTCGGAGGAGCCCAGACGGTCAGCGTTGGAGATGTCGAACACTCCACCCACGGAGGCGGTGTCCACGCCACCTGGAGAGAGCAAGGAAAAGGGGAAGAGAGGCGGGTGTTTGTCTCAGTCAATCTCTGCATCATTACTGATACTATAAATTATCCAGATGTCAACAAAAATACAGACTCAATGAATAGATGTCTTAACAGCTGTGGACATGGCTACTTCATAATAGCTTTCGCTCATGCTAATCTCTGTTCCTTTTTACATGTTTTGTTGTAAAAGGGAAGACAGTTGTGATCTGTGATGAATTAGAGTTTAATATATCAGCAGCTGTTCTGGATGTGTTTTTTGTTGTGCGTGTGTGTACCTGTGCCACGCTTCTGCAGACGCAGCCTGCCCAGGATCTCCTCGAACTTGGCATGTGTGCTCAGCTTGGGCAGCTTGACGTGCACTCCACCACGCAGGCCGGTTCCCAGGTTGGATGGGCAGGTCAGCACATAGCCGAGATGCTCGTTCCACATGAAGCCGTGGTTGTGCTTTTTGAAAGTCTCCTCAATCTGTCAGGTCAGAGAAACAACCCTATATCAACAATGTTGTCTTTGTCTCTCTGCGGTTTTATGTATTTCCATTGTTTTAGGGGTGTTTTTGTGCCATATCAAAATGGTTTGAGTACAAGAACGTACCCTTTTCAGACCAACGCAGAAGCGTCTGAAGACCTCCTTCATGTTGCCACCCTTCTCCATGGAGATGACACGCAGGTGATCCTCCTCGTTCACCCAGACCAAGAAGCTTTTGGCATCGTTGTGCCTTCAGAAAGGAGTGACGGGGTTTCACATGACGCATCACTACGATACATTGTGGGATGTTCTGCACAATACACCATCTGGTTCCACAAACAGTATTGTTTTGGTATGGGCCTGTGTTCTGGTTACTCACCAGATTCCTCTTGCGTCGGGCCAGTCACGGGCCATACCAGCGCCCAGCAGTAGGGGGGAGACGGGCTTGTCAAACAAGAAGTGGTCGGCGATCAGCTGCTCCTGCTCGGCATCGGTCATCTTATTCAGGGGGTAGTACTTTCCCTTGAACTCACCGTCCAGGGTGTCCAGGGCTGGAGAGACAGAAAACCCCTCAGTTTCCCCTCACTCTTAACATGGTATCTCCCTGCTTGAAATTATTTGACACCATGCACAAGTCATTGCAGCTAAGGATTCACTTTTGATCTCCATTTCCAATGAATTAAGAATTAGGATCTCAATTTCCAATAAATCCCCTTTTGTTAGTTTTACCGCCTAGCTTCATGAACAATCCTGTGGATGCATATGTAGCTATTGATAGCTGGGTGGCTCACCCTCGACAGACAGTCTCTCCACTGCTCTGCGCTCGCCACGGCTGTTGTGGGGGGGCAGGGTGTATCCCTTGATGCTGCGGCCGGTACGCACACGGCTGGACAGGACGTAGTTGGGGTCCAGGTCATCACCTCCCTACACAGAAACAAGGTCACAACTGAGTTTTAGACCTGAACATTTCAACAAGTCTGTGATTCCCATCTTTCCATTCTACACCTAATCGAGAATGAAACCAAGAAAACATGTCCAAAAAATGTATACAAAGCCCTACCTTCAGGTTCTCGAAGTTCAGGTCGGTCTTGTGCTTGTCTGTGGGCTTGTATCCACTATGACGGTCTGAGATGATGGGGTCCAACAGATCCTTGAAGACCTCGTAGGACTCCTCATCACCAGCCACGCAGCCAACGGTCATGATGAAGGGGTGACCTGAAGACAGAGAGAGAAGTGGCTGTAAGAAGCCAGCAGGTCTACAGAGTACAAACATTAATATACCACTCTGTGGTGTAAGCTGCATATTGAATACATGTGAAATGTATGCTGCATATTGAATAACCTGCAAATCTAGCATAATATATGGTTGTGGTATTAGTATGTCTTGACTGTAAATCGCTTGGGATATAAGCATCTGCTAAATGGCATGTAATATTTTTATATGTCTTAATTGCAATGGTATTACGATGAATTGATTCTTAGAGCGCTAACTTGGTTGTGAAGACTGTAGGGTTTTGATACCTGCTCAGCTCTACCTTTGACAGTGGTGTATTGTGTGTTCGTGGCGGTTAGTGACTTTCCTCAGGGGGTGTATGGGAAATGTGTGGCACTCACCAGGGTTGTCGACACCGGTCTGGATGACGTCATCCAGGGTGAAGCCGGAGGGGGTCTGCTTGTCCCTCAGCTTGGCGTACATGTCCTTGGTCAGCACCTTGGCCATGTGGTTGTTGTGCTTGGTGAGGTCAGGGTACTCCTCCTCAACTTTAAAGTTGAGTTTGAAGTTGTTGTGGGTGTTACCGAACGGCATGATTGAGTTTAACACTGTAGGGAGGAAAGAAAATAAGAAATCTTTAGATCTTTAATGTCTATTTGCACAGAAAAAACCCACAAGACCTAATATTAACCTGTCTGAAAGCGAAGTTCCCTGACACTGACAGTGGAGTAGAGTCTATAAGGAGTGCTCTGTCTCAGGCCCAGAGAAACTTACTTTAAAAGATGTTTAATGTGAAAGACGGCCAACATTTAAAAGATTACTGGGGGATACTCCGTAAAACGGCTGCAAAAACTCTTATTGGTGTGTATAACCCATATCCTAGTTACAAACGTCAGTCAATGTCCCCGTCCACTGGGTCATGACTCTGTTCGGAATAGATAAGAGGGAGAAGCACGTTTGTTGGATATATTTAACACCCTCAAGCCGCACTGCTTCTTGACACACTGCTCGCTTAAACCAGAAGCCAGCCACACCAATGTGTCGGAGGAAACACCGTACAACTGGCGACCGAAGACAGTTTGAAGGCGCCCAGCACGCCACATAGTTGCTAGAGCACAATGGGACATGGACATCCCAGCCAGCCAAACCCTCCCCTAACCCGGACGACGCTGGGACTATTGTGCGCCGCCTCATGGGTCTCCCGGTCACGGCCGGCTGTGACACAGCCTCGGATCAAACCTGGGTCTGTAGTGACACCTCAAGCACTGCGTTTCAGTGCATTAGACTGCAACGCAGTCGGGAGGTTGTATTTAAATTATGTTATTGTATTTAAATTATGTTCCTTAAAAGCATTTGGTTGGAATGGAATTTACCTCAATCTTTCTTGAAATAGATTTTTGTTTTATTCACAAAAATTCACATCTGGACGTAACTATTGACACAGTTTTTGTATCACATGACCATGTCCAAAGGCAATGAAAAGGATGTGACTGTTACAGTAACTGTCTGAAAGCAACTGCTAGACATTCAAGCTATTTTTACACCTGTTCCACAGATGTTTAGACACCTCATACTGTATCTGATTGTGAGACACTTATTTATCTCAGTATCCACAGTAGAGAACCATTTGCTGAAACAAAGCTTATAAAACTTTGCAACAGTTCACAACTTCACAGTTCACAACTTAATTTCTTCAAAACTAATCGGTTTTTGTCAAACGAGCCAAGAGAATCAGACTCCTACTAAAATATGCTGTCAAATATTCTACTGATCTGAAACCTTTCCAGAATGCCCCATATGTACACTTACTGACCCATTATTGCTTGTGCATCATTAAGTCCATTCATGTTTTAAGTATGATGACAATTAAAAGACAAAAGAAAGACAAGAGAAAAGTAGATACATGTGCAGGAGAGGTAAAGCACCTCCCCCTTTCAAAAAGGGACAAGTCAAAATAACAGGATTTAGCTAACTCTAAAATTACATGTTGTAAACCTATTCTCCCCCCCAAAATGTTTTGCTCAGAAGCCTTTCCAAGTCCAACTAATCCAAACCGCCAACCTGGCCTCATCCCAAAGCTTTAGCTATTCATACAAAGCGCAGCGTTGAGTTTTTACCTGCACACCAGACAAGAAAAAAAGTAACAGTCCTTGGGATCAGATCCTGTTCACCAGAGCCAAAATATAGAGGTCACCCAACTCTGAAGGTCCTTGCCCTCTGCTTATATACTGGGCAGACACGCAGCCATTGGCTGCCCATTTTACTGCATGCCGGTCTCTCATTGGCCCAAGCCGGTCTCTGATACACAGTTTACTTTACGGAAGGACTGGATTTACATCTGTCATCCAAGACGAGGCTGCAGCTGCACACTCACTCTGTGTACCCCTCCCACCCTTCCCCCTGTTCCCCTGCCATAGTGCCTGTGGAGGGGATCTGGTGTTTTTTGGATTCCATCCAAGATTTTTGCAGTCGACTCCCGACTCCCGCTTGCAGAGTAATTGGAATTGACTCTCTTTCGACTCCGACTCCAAAACTAAAATAATAGAGGCTAATCAATTCATCTTAGATGCTTTTTTTTTTTACATCAATTTAAAACACAATAAAAGGACAGCTGAAAGCTGCTCTTTGATCCAGGAACATGCTATTGTATCGCAGAAATATGTATCTAACATTACCCTAGAAGAATTCTTTCTAGCGGCAATCGATTATTTCTTTAATAAAATGGGAGTAGACTCCTGGAGTCAATAGTCAAGGAGATGAGGAATCGCTTCTTTCGGAGTAAACGTTCCACAGGGACATTAGGATGGTGGAAGGGTTATTTGAATGGGGTGGACTGGGAGTAGTAAGTTACACGCTCCAAGAAAAGCTGAGCAACGCTTTTGCCAGCCATGCCATGAATAGCAGGGTTCCTTCCTTGTCAGGAGTAGGCTAAGGGTTTAAAAAAGCTGTTATTATTTTCCCTTATCATAAAAAAATAAGTTAAGTGCAAGTGTTAGTTCACGAAAGGTTACCTCATGAACGCTACTCAGTTTAGCCTTGTGTAGGTTTCTCTTCTAAAGTGTTTTGTATATTGCATGTGAGTTAGTAATGCATGTGTAATGCATGTCATTTACATGTCAAGTGAATTATGAATTTTGTTCTCCTTAATTCCACCTTAGGTCAATGCAGGCCTCTTGTGTTAGTGTGTGTGTGTGTGTGTGTGTGTGTGTGTGTGTGTGCGTGTGCGTGCGTGCGTGCGTGTGGCTAGCCTTTCCTATCCGCATGCAAAGACACTTTGAACAGCATATCTAGTTTGCTCATCGTTACGTTTTCATCCAGACAGAGTACTTACATAAAGGACATTTTGGCAGCATTGGAAGCAAATCATGGGTGCGGGGGACATGTGTCTGTTGGGGGACGGAGGCAGGCCCATCGCTGATGATCCAGGTTTGACAGACGCCTCCGTGAGTCAGTCATTTCTTCACCACCACAGGCCAGGAAAAGAATTAAGACCACAGAACATGCCGCTACAATAGAACAACAACAGAGAAATGAAAATGAAAGCAAAGGGACAATGAAAACTTTCAAACAAAGTCTACTCTGACCCAGTCTTGTTCAGGGTTTCTTTATGGCCACTGTATGACTAGAGGGGCTGTCAAAGCAAGATTGGAAGATCCATATCCTGACAGTCATGTCTATCAGGGAAGTCTTTCCAGTGATGTGTTAGAAGAAACTAACCCAACGTAATCTGTCTCACTTACTAAGATGGATACGCTGGTCTCCCTTTCTCTGATGTTGGCTTTCCCCGTATTCATGTGAGGAAATACCATTTGAATACCAAGGAGGACGTGTTTTAGGCGGCATTTCAGTTCACCACGAGACAAGCATCGAGGGATAAGAATTCAAGTGAATACCCTTTTGAGGCATGAAAATAATTGGCGTAAAATATCAAATGCTAAATCCATCATGTTGGAAGCAGACCTGCGTTCAATTAGTATTTGTTTTCTTTCCAGCAAAGAGTGTTTAATTGAGCCTATTTGGAGGGCCAGATGGGCAGGTTTTTCACTTTTGGGGCTATTCATGGGCTGCACCTCCGTCACTCGGTCGCTTCATGCCATTATTATGAATGTTCTAAAGATGCCTCAGCCATAGTGTTGCCGGAAGATTAGTGGTGCCCAGTCATTCTAAACAGGGGCTGATAACCATTTAGTCTAAATTAAACTATAATGGTATGGAAAAACGTTGACATTGCTACATAACTGCAATCATTATGATATTGTCAAATGTACTTTAGAGAGATGTTCATGTTGCCATTAGCTTGCAAAGTTTGTCAAAAATTGCTAGAAATGCTAATGTTAGCTAGCTAAAATCTGTTGCTGTCCCCTCAATCTTAGCTCCTGTAGCTAGCAAAACTTATAGTGCATCTAAAGTCAATCACAATGATGACAAAAGGTTTTCCTGCTAATTATTTGCCTCCTTTTGAAATGGCATTATGTTTCCAAGCCACTATGATGAACTTTGGATGAAATCTTTATCAGTGCCAATTGAAAATGAATTAAGTAAAACGTTCAGCAGTGCTCAAGAGAATCGTCATAACAATTTTGTGATGCAACGTAAAACCCATGAATTCCATTGGTTCAATTGTGCCAGGCAAGCTAATGTAAGTGCAGTTTTAAAGTAATTGAAAGAAACAAATACTATTTGAACCAAGGTCAGTATTTCTCTTAAATGTATCACACTATTTCACTTATGCCTGAGATGTAGAGCCTCTTGTTGGTTTAGTTCTCCCAAACCATCTCCCATTCCTGTCTCATGTAAATTCATCCATGCATCTGCCACAATAGTTTTAATATTATCATATGACCCCCAGAAGAACATTACTTTGCACCCATAATGGACACTACAGACCCCTTCCCTAATTCAATT
Organism: Brachymystax lenok tsinlingensis; assembly: GCA_030435695.1. Classification (NCBI taxonomy): domain Eukaryota; kingdom Metazoa; phylum Chordata; class Actinopteri; order Salmoniformes; family Salmonidae; genus Brachymystax; species Brachymystax lenok. The sequence continues at coordinate 41,456,567 of CM059795.1, read as the reverse complement.
ACTGTATTAATTCTTATGTCGTGCTGCTCTCAAATGCTCCTCTGGATGTTGTATTTCCTAGTTGTTGACGTTATAAATAGTTTTTACTTTTGTCACGTGCACAAGTACAGTAAAATGCCTTTTTTGTAAGCTCTTTATCAACAATGCAGTAATCAATATCAGTAGTTTTTTTTTTACAAAAAAGTAAAGTAGAACAAAAACACAAGAAAGGTAAGGAAGCTATATACTGGGTCAGTTCCATGGTCAGTGTCATATTTACAATGTACAGGGATACTGGAGTGGTAAGAGTGGAGGCTCTATTTTCAACTGACGTTAAGGCGGGACTAGTGTCAAACGCACGTTAGTTAGCAATTTCTTCATGTATAAACTGCCGCACTGGCATTTTCCTGCCCTAACGCCAGGTTCGGCAATTGGACTGTCTTATCCAAAGTGCTAATTTCAGGCAGCACTGATATGGATATTTAAGAACAACCAAAAGCTGGTTTTAGCGATATTAAGACCAACGGCTGGATAGACTACGTTTCCCCTGTCAATATTAATGCCATAACCAACTGCGTAGTTGGTAATGGCATTAATATTGACGGCGGAAACGTTGGAACAAATCAAAGTGTATTTGTCACGTGGAAGGACGATGGCTGTAGCTCAAATGTAAGGGAACACTGAGTGAGGAATCCACAACAAGCACTGGGGTCTCCTGAGAATCGTTGTGGTGGGGGTAGGCAAGGTTCTGCAAGGGGAACTGAAATTTGAGGTACCGAAGCGGCAGTTGAAGCAATAGCTTGGGTAGAAGGCAGCCGATTCAAAAATCTGACGGACAGAGGTCATGACCTCAGACAGTAATTCTGAATGCTTAACCATCAATGCCTCCTGTTGGACTAGCACTGCTTCATGACGTTGGACTGAGGACTCATGCTGAGCCACGGTAGTGAAGAGTTCTCGTGCGCTGGGCGTCTCTGGTTTCATCTTGGCTTGGTGCCGGGACTCAAACCTGGCGTGAGAGTCAGGCTCTCAATCCTTGAGCAACTGGAGGTGGTGAACCCAACAGTAAGACGCACTCGGAAGAAGATGAGATGCAGAATAGTTTTAATACAGAAACAAGCAACAGAAATCCATAGCTGGAGCAAAAATCATCAAATGGTAAACCTCAAAAACCAAAACCAGTCCAACGGGGCTTTTCAAAAAATAGTCAAAAACTGTTACCAAGGAATTTCAGCAAAAAACTCCAGAGGAGAAAATCCACATAAAATAAAACAGAGAAGGGAATAATCCACAGGCAAGGGAAAATAAAAAGTCACCGAGTAGAGAACACTTACTTGGCAACCGGCTAAAGAACAACTAAACACCAAGCAAAGAGGCTATGAGACAGAGTGACTTAAATACACACATCTGAATGAGACACATGTGAACCTAATAACACTAATTACAAATTGAATAAGCAGGGCCTGATAGCCCCATGAGGACCTCTAGAGGCCAAAACACTGACAGGTCCCCCCCCTCTAGGAACGGCTCCTGACGTTCCTTCCAGGACGATCGGGTTTATGAACATGGAAGTCCCAAATTAACTTGGGGTCCAAGATATCTCTGGCCGGAACCCAGGAGCGCTCCTCTGGGCCATAGCCTTCCCAGTCCACAAGATACTGAAGTGACCCTCGCACCCAACGGGAATCCAGTATTCGGTGGACTGTGTAAGCTGGTTGGCCTCCAATGATGCGAGGAGGAGGGGGAGGTTTACCTGCTGGAGCAAAAGGAGAAGACAACACAGGTTTTAGAATGGAGACATGAAATGTGGGATTAATATTTAAGGACCTAGGCAAGTATAAACGGTAAGTAACAGGGTTAACTTTCCTTGCCACTTTGAAAGGCCCAATGAATCACTGGGAGAGCTTGTGGGACTCTACACGTAAGGGAAGGTTCTTAGTGGAGAGCCAAACTCTGTCCGGAACGCAGGGTGGGGGCAGGTCTGCGTCTACGGTTAGCCTTTCGCTGGTACTGCTCAGAGACCCTAAGACGCTTGTGTCGAGCCTTCCTCCAAGTCAAACGACAGCATCGGATGAACTGCAGAGCTGAGGGAACTCCTACTTCAATTTCTTGGTCTGGGAACAGTAGAGGGGCATAACCAAACTGGCATTCGAAGGGAGACATGCCTGTCGCCGAGGAGCGTAGGGTGTTGTGGGCGTATTCTGCCCACATAATGAAAGATGACCAGGAGGATGGGTTATTGGCAGCCATGCACCTCAGTGTAGTCTCCAGATCCTGGTTTAACCTCTGTTTGGCCATTGGACTCAGGGTGGAATCCAGAAGATCGGCTCACAGTTGCCCCCAAAAGTTGACAGAATGCCCGCCAGAATCGAGAGGAAAACTGAGGTCCTCGATCAGAAGCAATGTCCTGTGGGATGCCAAAAACGCGAAAAACATGGTTTATGACCAACTCCGCAGTCTCTTTAGCAGCGGGCAGCTTGGGCAAGGGAATGAATCTGCCAGCCTTAGAAAACCTGTCAACAATGACCATAATGGTGGTGTTACCTTGGGATGGCGGGAGTCCGGTAATAAAATCCATGGAGAGGTGTGACCAGGGTCTTCGAGGTATAGAGAGAGGGTGGAGCAACCCCTGAGGTAAGCAATGAGAGACCTTCCCCTGACTGCATGTGGAACAGGCACTTCCAAAGGTCTTTGTATCCTCCTTGATGGTCGGCCACCAAAACCGTCTCTGGAAAAATTCAAGGGTACGAGTAGTGCCTGGATGGCAGGTCAGACGAGAGACATGACCCTACTGGAGAACCTGGGAGCGAACAGCTTTAGGGACGAACAAGCGGTTAGTTGGCCCACCTCCTGGGTCTGGTTCCCGGGCCTGGGCTTGTCTTACTGTATCTTCAAGTTCCCATCTTACAGGGGCCAATATCTTGGAGCTCGGGATAATGGGGGTGACAGGATCTTCTTGGTTGCTACTTGAGTATACTCGAGACAGAGCATCAGGTTTGAGATTTTTGGATCCGGGGCGGTAGGATAAAATTAATTGAAACCGGTTGAAGAATAGAGACCAGCGTGCCTGACGAGGGTTGAGTCGCTTGGCCTGCTTGAATGTACTCTAGATTTTTGTGGTCAGTGAGTACTTGGAATGGGTGTTTGGCCCCCTCAAGCCAATGTCTCCATTCTTCGAGCGCCAGTTTAACAGCCAGTAACTCACGGTCTCCCACATGGTAATTCCTTTCTGTTGGTGTAAGACGGTGTGAAAGGAATGCACATGGCCGAAGTCTGTTATCCTCCCCCCTCTGGGAAAGCACTGCTCCAACGCCCACATCCGAAGCGTCCATCTCCACAACGAAGAGTTTGTCTGGGTCTGGGAGAGTGAGGATGGGAGCCGAAGTAAAGCGACGTTTCAGTTCATTAAAAGCCAGCTCTGCTTCAGGACTCCAGCAAAACCCAGCATTATTCCCTTTAGTGAGAGCAGAAATGGGAGCCACCACAGAGCCGAATTTCAAAATAAATTTGCGGTAAAAGTTGGCAAAGCCAAGAAACCGCTGCACCTCCTTCCCAGACCCAGGAGTGGGCCAATCCGTGACTGCTTGAACCTTCTGGGGATCCATTTGAATATGTCCGGGCTTAATGATGAATCCCAGAAATTGTACTTGGGTCACATGGAATTCACATTTTTCAGGTTTGACATAAAGGTGATTATCGCGGAGGCATCTGAGAACCTTCCTGACATGCTCCATGTGTTCATTGAGGGAACTTGAAAAAATTTGAATATCGTCCAGGTAGACAAATACAAACTGATTGAGCATATCTCGAAGGACATCATTTATCAGAGCCTGGAAAACTGCAGGGGCGTTGGTGAGGCCGAAGGGCATAACTAGGTACTCCTAGTGCCCGGTGGGAGTGTTGAATGCGGTCTTCCACTCATCTCCTTGTCTAATGCGCACAAGATGGTAAGCATTGCGCAAGTCGAGTTTGGTGAATATGGAAGCTCCCTGCAGTATCTCAAAAGCTGTGGCCATAAGCCATTTGTTGAGGCCTCAATAATCGATACAGGGTCGAAGGCCCCCATCCTTTTTACCCACAAAGAAAAAAACTGCACCAGCAGGGGAAGTGGACCGACGGACAATCCCTGCCGCGAGGGCTTCCTCAACGTAATTGTCTATAGCTGCACGCTCGGGAGAAGACAAGGAGAAAATGCGGCCTCTGGAGGGACAGGTACCTGGAAGCAGGTCAATGGCACAGTCATAAGGGTGGTGTGGTGGTAAAGAGGTGGCTTTCTTTTTATTGAAAACTGCCTTGAGGTGGTGGTACTGAGTGGGGATCTGAGATAGGTCTAGGGATTCTTCAGTCTCGAGAGTAGGGTCAGGGGAACTCGGGGTAAAACAGGTGACAGGACAAGTGGGACCCCAACTGAGGATAGCGCCAGTGGACCAGTCAAGATGGGGGTTATGGCGAAGAAGCCAGGGGTGGCCGAGAATCACAGGGAACTCTGGAGATTGTATCAGATGAAAATACAGCTCCTCCTGGTGTTGACAGTGCGGTAACTGTTAGAGGGGTTTCGAGTGGGTCAGAGGGGATCTGGAGGCTCCTAGCAAGAGATAAGTCCATAAAGTTCCCGGCTGCACCTGAATCCACCAAGGCTGTAAGTTGATGCTTCTGATCTTTCCAAGAAAGTGTGATGGGGAGAGTCAATCCTGAAGGAAGGTGGGGCAACGCGAGTAATTCCCGTTACAGTCCTTCCTTGTCTGTACGGGAACGAGCGTTTCCCGAGAGCTCTGGGCAGGAAGAACGGAAATGTCCAGGCCGTCCACAGTATAGGCAACACTGCTCCCTCATGTGGCGGTCACGTTCTGATGGGGAGATCCGAGTACCACCCAGTTGCATCGGTTCAGGAAATCCTTGGGACGGAGGTGACTTCTCTGTGGGAACTAAACTGACAGGAGGTGTGAAAACAAACTGGCGACTCAAATTCCTCTCCCTCAGACGATTATCCAGTCGGATCGCCAGGTCAATGAGGGTCTCGAGATCACGGGTAGGCCCTTGTGTTGCAAGGTCATCTTTGAGTGCCTCAGAAAGACCGTTCTGGAAGCACACCATGATCGTTCCAACCACTTCCGGCTGCAATAGTGCGAAAATGGATGGCACACTCTGCAGCAGTGCGACTATCTTGCTGGAGGGACAGCAGTCGTTTAGACGCCTCACGGCCGCTGATGGGATGATCAAAGACCCGTTTGAATTCCTCTTCAAATGCAGAATAACTTGAGCAGAAGGGGCTCTGGGCCTTCCAGACAGCTGTTGCCCAGGAGAGGGCCTTACCCGAGAGAAGAGTGATGACATATGCAATCTTGGCCCTGTCTGAAGGGAAGGACGATGGCTGTAGCTCAAATGTAAGGGAACACTGAGTGAGGAATCCACAACAAGCACTGGGGTCTCCTGAGAATCGTTGTGGTGGGGGTAGGCGAGGTTCTGCAAGGGGAACTGAAATTTGAGGTACCGAAGCGGCAGTTGAAGCAATAGCTTGTGTAGAAGGCAGCCGATCAAAAATCTGACGGACAGAGGTCATGACCTCAGACAGTAATTCTGAATGCTTAACAATCAATGCCTCCTGTTGGACTAGCACTGCTTCATGACGTTGGACCGAGGACTCATGCTGAGCCACGGTAGTGAAGAGTTCTCGTGCGCTGGGCGTCTCTGGTTTCATCTTGGCTTGGTGCCGGGACTCAAACCCGGGTCTCTGGCGTGAGAGTCAGGCTCTCAATCCTTGAGCAACTGGAGGTGGTGAACCCAACAGTAAGACGCACTCGGAAGAAGATGAGATGCAGAATAGTTTAATACAGAAACAAGCAACAGAAATCCATAGCTGGAGCAAAAATCATCAAATGGTAAACCTCAAAAACCAAAACCAGTCCAACGGGGCTTTTCAAAAAATAGTCAAAAACTGTTATCAAGGAATTTCAGCAAAAAACTCCAGAGGAGAAAATCCACATAAAATAAAACAGAGAAGGGAATAATCCACAGGCAAGGGAAAATAAAAAGTCACCGAGTAGAGAACACTTACTTGGCAACCGGCTAAAGAACAACTAAACACCAAGCAAAGAGGCTATGAGACAGAGTGACTTAAATACACACATCTGAATGAGACACATGTGAACCTAATAACACTAATTACAAATTGAATAAGCAGGGCACGATAGCCCCATGAGGACCTCTAGAGGCCGAAACATGACATAACAAGCAAAACACTGACAATAGGTAAGTAAAGAAATAAAAATAACAGTAAAAAAGGCTATATACAGTAGCGAGGCTATATACAGGCACCGGTTAGTCGGGCTGATTGAGGTAGTATGTACATGTAGATATGGTTAAAGTGACTATGCATATATGATAAACAGAGAGTAGCAGTAGCGTAAAAGAGGGGTTGGCGGGTGGTGGGTGGCAGGACACAATGCAGTTAGCCCGGTTAGCTAATGTGCGGGGGCACTGGTTGGTCGGGCCAATTGAGGTAATATGTAATATGTACATGAATGTATAGTCAAAGTGACTATGCATATATGATAAACAGAGAGTAGCAGCAGCGTAATGGGGGTGGGGGGATAGTCCGGGTAGCCATTTGATTACCTGTTCAGGAGTCTTATGGCTTGGGGGTAAAAACTATTGAGAAACCTTTTTGTCCTAGACTTGGCACTCTGGTACCGCTTGCCATGCGGTAGTAGAGAGAACAGTCTATGACTGGGGTAGCTGGGGTCTTTGACAATTTTTAGGGCCTTCCTCTAGACACCGCCTGGTGTCGAGGTCCTGGATGGCAGGCAGCTTAGCCCCAGTGATGTACTGGGCCGTACGCACTACCCTCTGTAGTGCCTTGCGGTCGGAGGCCGAGCAATTGCCGCACCAGGCAGTGATGCAACCAGACAGGATGCTCTCAATGTTGCAGCTGTAGAACCTTTTGAGGATCTGAGGACCCATGCCAAATCTTTTTAGTTTCCTGAGGGTGAATGGGCTTATGTGCCAGAGTAGCCTTTCTGTATACTTCGTATTTAGAAACATAAAAACAAATGTTTTTTCCCGTTTTATTTGATTGAAAACCAAGCACAGCCTCCTCTCGTCTCAATTAAGGCTTTTTTTTGTCCTGCCCAATGCAATCGCAAAGTAGCCAAGAATGTTGATAAAGTGTTTGGCTCTTTATTAAAATATCAAGTTTGAGAGGAGTAAAACAGTGAGCTGACATTCCCTTTTTATCTATGCATTGTAGGCAGGCCCACATTATTTTAGCCATGCAGGTCCCATTTTGGATGTGCATGAAACCCTCCATAGTCTTTAGTTTTTTAAATAGTATTAAAAATCGGCAGAAATTATGGTGCCTATAAGTTTGACATACTGTAGCCTATTTCAAACAAGTTGTTGTTTCATTTTGTTTAAAATTTGATTATAATTATTCTTTCCCTTTTTAGGCCTTATCAATAATGTTTTTAGTATTGCTTATTGACAATGTTTTGCGTGTCCATGCTCAGCCATAATGCAATTTACAGTAGCCCAAGCCCCTATATCAGTGTGAATGCTATTTGACAATGCCATTACTTAGAACAACATGGACTGCAAATGTGTTCAAGTTAACCTTTTTATCAAAGATGCAAAGATGTTTTATTTCGTTGTCATTTAATAAACTATAACGGACTAACATTGGAATTGGAGTTGATTCCAAGACAATACATAAAAGACCGTAAATAAACAACCTGAAGCAACCACGTTTCGACATGGAGAACATTCTGATTGGCCAGCGAGGGGCACACTCACAGCCCTTTCACGCCAACGCCAGCAAGTGCGCTGATAATTGTGATAGTGAATATATAAAAAATATTTCTGACACATGCCTGAACCTATAGCGCTACCGCCGGCTCTTAGATTTACCACTGCGTTAGGTTTGTTAAAATAAAGCCCTAGATACTGTATGTATAGAGGTAAGGCATCAGAGTATATGATAATCAGATTAGCAGCAGTGTATGTGATGATTGTATGTGTGCATGTGTGTAGACTCAGTATGAATGTGTGTGCATGGTATGTGTGTGTGGGCAAATTAAGTGTGTGAGTGTGTGATGGAGTGGGAGTGTGTGGGAGTGAGTTAGTCTATAGAGTTCTGTGAGTGTTTGTATAGTCAGTCCAAAAATAAAATTGACATGTCAATGCATATAGTCTGTGTAGCCATTTTGTTAGCTATTTAGCAGTCTTATGGCTTGGGAATAGAAGCTGTACAGGAGCCTGGGTCAGCGAAGGCCCTCATGCACAGCTCGGTGTTGTTTTTGTTGAAGTGTGCATAAATGATTGCATTCTCGTGTTTTCTAGTCAGAACAATTCTTCAACTTTGCTAATAATAAAGTTGAGACCAACACTGATGCAGAGAAAGAGCCATGGTGACAGGTGAAGTGCCTTGGGGAGACAGGCATCCCAACCCTGCCAGTCTGTGGTGTGATCTGGCCAATTGGCAATGGCAACAGCCTGAATCCAAGCCTTCACACACAATGTCTTCACTCTTTCTATCTTGTCCTCTGATAACACCCTAACCCCTTTGCCTACCCTCACCCTAGTCCCAACTTCTACCACTAAACCCCGACCCGCTACTCCACCCCCTCCCTCCACTACCACTGTGAGCGGATATGGAGTGGTGTGGGCTGGTCACGATGCTCTTGCCCTGAATCAAAACCCTTTCTCTTGTTACACAGCTGTCTCCTGCATGTTCACCTTCAACAGCGGGATGACCAAATTGGGCTCTTTCCCAGTTCCTGCCACCCACCCCCCGGCTGGCCTCCCCATGCCCATTCCCCCACATTCCTAAACAGTCGTCACTCATCAGCACTCTTTAAGACTGAGTAAGTAAGAATTCTGTCCACAAATGTATATGTAAATAGTTTATGATTAGTGAATGTCATAATGTTTATATTTTGTTAGATACTTCTCCTTATTAGCTGGAATCTTATTTTTTCAAAGCCATTTCAGAAGATGTTGCTCTAGTTGTTAATTCTGAACAGATTCACAAATCATGGGAATTTGTTGCGCAATGCAGAAGTTGACTCCCTCTGAGGCACGTGTTGCTAGGCAACCCCCCTGAACTTGCCAGGGCAACCTTGCTCCCTCTGTGCTGTGGCTAAACCCAGTGAGCGAAACATGCAAACGTTTGTGCAATGAAACTAAATTAATACTGCACTCTGATCCACAAAACTTATTTGCTAGGTTCATGGTAGTGTTGTTAGACAAAGCAAGGAAAGTGAAATTCAAAACGTGATGTTCATTGGAATTTGCAGCTGTTGATGGTAAGTAAAGAATCTGATACCTTTTGACATGACTTACTGCATCTTTAACTGTCGCCCTGATTAAAGCTGACCTTCCAGATTTTTGCAATGGATACACTTTCTAAATTAAAGATGTTGTTGTTGCATTATGAAATTGGAATGAGTCTACTGGGCTGGCATGGGCAGACAACACTGTTAACTTACAACTTGATAGTGATAACCTCAGCAGTGCAGAAATGGGCCTGTGTGTTTTGAGTGTGTTTCTTCCCCATAATCATTAGTCGAGCTGTAGGTTGAGGCAAGTAGTAGCATCTGAGAATGTCTCTCTGTCTCCTGATATTGCAGCTTAAAACATTCCACACACTACAGCCGCCCAGAACCGAGCTGGTGGAGGGCCGTTATACTGTAGGATGCATGTGAACCGACAGACCTTCACACTACAGAAGCTACGAAAGCACTGTGACTACATAGTATATATAAACCCCTCAGCTCAGGCCGCAAAAAATTATTTCACCTCATAGTCCGACCACCTCAATACAGAGACTGCAGATACTTTGGTAACACTTTAGTTGACACCCAGTGTCATGTCATGTTATGACACGGTCATAACCATATCATCATATTTCATAACAGCTGACATAACCTGTCATAATATGGTCATAAAGGGTGTGTTCCTAAATTCAATCTGGAGTGCCAGAGTGCGCTCAGAGTGCGGTGCTCTCAGAGTGCGCTCAGAGTGCGGTGCTCTCAGAGTGCGCTCAGAGTGCGCTCTGGGCGTTCGTAATTTCATAGTGCGCTCTGGGTGTTCGTAATTTCACAGAGCTGTGACAGATTGTCTGTTCGTAAATTTCGCTGTCAGAATGTTCGGACGCACATTGGACACTTTCGCCTAGGATCCGAGCATTCTGACAACACAACGGCAGTCAAGCACCCAAACTAACTGGCTAACGTTGGCTAACGGTCCCTCTCATTTCAGCACAAACTTGAATGTTGTCAAAATTCTGTTCAACTTCCGGCTCTCATTTACTTTTAACACTGAGGCTGTTAGTTTTAATAGTGGTCAAGTATGCAACTGCTATTTGATCATAATGTAGGCCTACCAGAGTGGCCTGTCATCAAAAACAATGGAGAAAATGCATGGAAATAGCTGTTCTATCATTCAGCCTACAGTAGCAGCCAATGTGTAGTGTTCAATGTAGGCCTACATTCCAGTCTTTTGAAAAAAAAATGCAGGGCTTGGCATTAACCTGTTTATCCACTCGTCCTTCAGACAAGGAGGTGACTGAAAATGTTGTTGTGTTGTTTAATGCAAGAAACCACTTTACAAAATAAAATGCATCATTCATATATGGTCACTAGTGTAACCAGGATATGGTCACTAGTGTAACCAGGAGGAGAGGCCTCATTTAACACAGTAAATTAATCAGGCTTAAGCCATGGTTCAGTCAGGCCAATCACATCAAGATTATGATCAACTATTAGTTCATTGACTATAACTGCCTTGGAAGTGAGGGATCTAACATTAAGTAGCCCTATTTTTAGAAGTGAGATATCACAATCTCTTTCAATAATGACAGGAATGGAGGAGGTCTTTATTCCAGTGAGATTGCTAAAGCGAACACCGCCATGTTTAGTTTTGCCCAACCTAGATCGAGGCACAGACACGGTCTCAATGGGGATAGCTGAGTTGACTACACTGACTGTGCTAGTGGCAGACTCCACTAAGCTGGTAGGCTGGCTAACAGCCTGCTGCCTGGCCTGCACCCTATCTCATTGTGGAGCTATGGGAGTTAGACAGGGCTCTATGTTTGTAGATAAGATGAGAGCACCCCTCCAGCTAGGATGGAGTCCGTCACTCCTCAGCAGGCCAGGTTTGGTCCTGTTTGTGGGTGAGTCCCAGAAAGAGGGCCAATATATAACGTATGTTACAGAAGTATAACATATGTATAACATGTGAACCTACTGATGTATAGTCGATAACCACAGCATTTTGTAACGTATGTATCCTTCACTGTCCTCAATGACTTAAATAAATAGGTCGATGTCTACATTGAGATTTCATGATTTATATTGATTGACTGATTAAATTTTATTGGCAAAATAATTTGTACATTTTTAAGCATCTTTAAAAGTACACGAAACCCATAGGATGACACATGAAAGAGTAAAAACACTTAATTCCAATAACGGTTCTCAGTCAAAAACAGAACATAACACACATGAAAATAAATGAAACCACAGGAAAATTATGATAAACTGCTAACTAGCCTATACGGTATCACTATAGATACATCATCAATACAAAAATCAAGACCATGATAAGCAGCTAACTATCCTACATCTAAATAAATACATCAATACAAAAATGCAAGACTAAACGTAGAGTCTATTTCAGTCATTCTGTTCTGTAAGCCTGTACTTTCCCACAGACGGGCACTAACCTACCCTCTAAAAAAAAACTGGGACAGCTTAATGGCTAATGGGAGGCCATTCAACAGTTGAATTCCAGTATAAAAGAAAGAGCTCCATGCCTCAGCATTGGCTTTGGGCACCTTGCAATTGCGGACACTGGCTCTTGTATTGTGGCTGTGCTAAACCATGTGAATATGTGTATTCAAGCACTGGTAGTAGTTCATTTAGGGTTCACTCTGTGAAAATGTATTTCATGCCTCGTTATTTATGAAGGGGGTGTGACAGTGGGTAATAAACTTAGGTAATTCAATTAGATAACCACCTGGTCACCACGTGTTGTATGTAAATATCTTTGATCTGATTACTTTGATCTGTAAGGGGGTGGTGTGTGTGTGTATGTGAGACTTGGGGAAAATGGCCATTGCAATTTGGGGTACAAAAAACCTATTGTGACTTTGATCAGTTTTGTGGATTGGTTAGGAGGGGTGGTGGGACACGGTATAACCGGTTTGATGTGGTCTGTTCAGAACCCCTTAAACGCTGTTTATGTTTCAAATGTTTTATTAATAGCCAGAGATTTGAATTTAAAATTAAGCCAACCATTATTTTATTTGTAACCAGAGAAATGTGTGTTAAAATTACACCAAACATGTTTCTTTTCATTGCTTTGGTACTATTTTCACAAGTATGTGGTACATTTTCACTACTCTTAGTACAAAACTTCAAACTGGTCACATTTGTAACGCAGCCAGTCTTTCATTCAAAACCTGTCATTATGCGTTAATTTGGAATGTAAACATCTCTCACCACACAACCATTGATTCAAAATATAAGTTTGTGAAATGTAATGAGAACATTGGTGTAATCACAAACACACAACATGATATCTTTTACAATAATTTCCAATATGATATTGTGAAGTAGCATGTGCATCAAATAGTAATAGTTATACAGTATATAGTGGTGTACCTGAACATATTCAGCCAGCAGTGGTTTCACCCGGTTGTTGTTTTTCTCAAAAGGCACCAGGAAATGTGTTTCATAGATGGCCGCCTTTTGAAGAGGCACCAGGTGATTGTTGGTAGGCTGATGGATGCCCCATTAGCAAAGGTGTCGTCGGTCTTCTTAATGGCCTGTCACGTTGTATAAATGATTGGAGACATGCGCAGGAATACGTAATAGGGGTTTTTAATACTCCACCCACAAATACAACATGCCATGAAAGGCATAGGGACGAATCCCAAAACAAACATGTATACAAAAACACAGGAATGTAACCCAAACAAAAGAGCAAGGTTAAACCTAAAATAAATACACGGGACGAGACCCGTAAGTACACAACACACGCAGCACGAAAGCCGAAACAACAAAGCACAGGTACTCACAAGACCAACATACATGGGAACAATAAACCGACCAAGACAATAGTGAACAAAGGCACAATTACTAATCAGGGGGAAATGGGAACCAGGTGTGCGTAATGAAACAGTTCAGTGACGCCTAGAAAACGATGACGTAGAACTCCGGAACAGGTGCTCAGAATGTGCAACAGTACCAGGGGGATCCGTGACAGTACCCTAGAGAACGGTGATGTAGAACTCCGGAACAGGTGCTCAGAATGAGCAACAGTACCAGGGGGATCCGTGACAGTACCCCCCGACACGCTGCGCAAGCAGCATGACGACACCGGCCTCGAGGACGACCACAGGGATGCTGTGAGGGTTGGTCAGGGCCAGTTGCAGCAGCGTCGTCGGACAGGCCATTCCCACTGTCTCCCTTTAGGGTCGGTTATTCTGTTACGTTGTATAAATGATTGGAGACAGGCACAGGAATATGTAATAGGGTGTAACCCAAACAAAAGAGCGAGGTTAAACCTCGGGACGAGACCCGTAATAACAATACATGGGACGAGACCCCGTAATAACTAGTGCACAACAATACACGAGACGAGACTTGTTATAACATGTACACAATACATGCAGTACGAAAGCCGAAACAACAAACACAGGTACTCACAAGACCAACGAACATGGGAACCATAACCGACCAAGACAATAGTAAACAAAGGGCACAATTATACAATTACTAATCAGGGGAAATGGAAACCAGGTGTGCGTAATGAAACAGTTCATTGATGCCTAGAGGCTGGTGATGTAGAACTCCGTAACTGGTGCACAGAATGAGATCCTTACAGAATGCTGACTCCGCTATATGAAGCATCAGGGAGGTTTTTGTTTTTTGGTTTGTGACGTTGGGTCCGGGTGCGTCACCGGGAGTGCCTCAGCTAGCTCGTCGGGCTTCCTTAGCTGGTTTGAGAGGTCTTCTTGCCTCTGTAGGTTCATCAGGCTTCTACGCCCCCAGCCAGCTTGTCCAGCACCCATGCCTCGGCCAGCCCGTCAGGCTTGCCCAGGTGGGACGCTACCGCTGAAGAAGAATCTCAAATATCAGCATACCCTCTCCAGATGTTTGTCCGCCGCTGTTTCCGTGCCTCGAAGAGAGCCCGGTCCGCTCTTCTCAAGACCACCTTCAGGTATCGGCAACAGGCTCTTCATTGCCTCGTCATTGCCACCGGACCCCTGATCCCTGCTATTGTCTCGGACAGAGGGTATGATCTGCCCTGATGGACTTCCGGTGCCGACAGAGATGGCCGCCTCGCTTCACGTTCTCAGGAAACTATGCAGTATTTAGTTTTTTTATTGTTACCCCGGGAAATATTATGTTTTATTACATACAACCGGGAGGAACTATTGGATATAAGAGCAACGTCAACTTACCAACATTACGACCAGGAATACGACTTTCCCGAAGCGGATCCTCTGTTTGGTCCACCAACCAGGACAATAGACTGGATCCCAGCCGGCGACTCAAAACAACGGCGGCGCGGGAGAAGGGAGAAATGCGGCGGTCTTTTGGTCTTTTGGCCCGTCTACATTTTGGCTACGTAGACGGGCACATCGGGCACCTCTCCCGAGTATTTTACTTGCCAATGTCCAGTCTCTGGACAACAAGGTGGATGAAATACGAGCAAGAGTTGCCTTCCAGAGAGACATTGGCAACTGCAACGTTCTTTGCTTCAAGGAAACATGGCTCACTCAGGACACGTTATCTGAGTCAGTACAGCCACATGGTTTCTCCACGCATCGCGCCGACAGAAACAAACATCTATCTGGTAAAAAGAAGGGCGGGGGTGTGTGTCATGATTAACGAGACGTGGTGTGATCATAAACACATACAGGAACTAAAGTCCTTTTGTTCACCTGACATAGAATTCCTTACAATCAAATGCCAACAGCATTATCTACCAAGAGAATTCTCCTCAATTATAATCACAGCCGTGTACATCCCCCCTCAAGCTGACACATCGACGGCACTGAAAGAAATCCATTGGACTCTATGTAAACTGGAAACCACATATCCTGAGGCTGCATTTATTGTGGCTGGGGATTTTAATAAGGTTAATTTGAAAACAAGGCTCCCTAAATTTTATCAGCACCCGGGCTGGTAAAATCCTTGATCATTGTTATTCTAACTTCCGTGATGCATACAAGGCTAATCTCCGCCCTCCTTTCGGCAAGTCTGACCATGACTCCATTTTGTTGCTCCCAGCCTACAGACAGAAACTAAAACAGGAAATGCCCGTTCTCAGGTCTGTTCGACGCTGGTCCGACCAATCTGATTCCACGCTGCAAGATTGCTTCGAGCATGTGGACTGGGATATGTTCCGGAGAGCATCAGACAACAACATTGATGTGTACTGTCATGATTATCTTCTCTCGGGACAGACCAATGCGCAGCGACGTAACCAGAATACATATTTATTAATAAACGGGACGAGACAGAACAAAACAACAAACGAAGAACATGACGTGAACCCTAACGCTAAATCCTAAACTGGACACTGAGATCTAAACCTAAACACGAAAGGCAGAACCTAACTAAACACGAATGGCAAGAACCTAACTAGACACGAATGGCAAGAACCTAACTAAGCACGATAACCATAACATAAGCAATAACCCACAAAACTAAAGTGCAAACCCCAAACATATATATGGTTCCCAATTAGAGGTAACGAGACTCAGCTGCCTCTAATTGGGAACCATTATCCCAACATAGAAATAGACACCATAGAACACAAGAAACCCCTACACCAAAGCAAAACTAAACACTCCAGCCTGTGCACTCAGGCCTGGACGTTACATGTACGCTGATTCGGTGAGCAAGTTTATTAGCAAGTGCATCGGTGATGTTGTACCCATAGTGAGGACTGCACAACGCATCACCGGGGGTAAACTACCTACCCTCCAGGACACCTACACCACCCGATGTCACAAGAAGGCCTTAAAGATCATCAAGGACAACCACCCGAGCCACTGCCTGTTCACCCCGCTATCATCCAGAAGGCGAGGTCAGTACAGGTGCATCAAAGCTGGGACCGAGAGACTGAAAAACAGCTTCTATCTCAAGGCCCTCAGACTGTTAAACAGCCATCACTAACATTGAGTGGCTGCTGCCAACATACTGACTTAAATCTCTAGCCACTTTAAATAATAAGAATTGGATGTAACAAATGTATCACTAGCCACTTTAACTTCTTAGGGAGCAGCGCACGAGGTGACCGTTTTGGAGACCCTGGCGTGCCCAAAGTAAAATGCCTCCCATTCAGGCCCAGAAAATAGGATATGCACATATTTAGTACCATTGGATAGGAAACACTCTGAATTTTCTAAAAGTGTTAACCATTTGGTCTGTGAGTAAAACAGAACGGATATGGCAGGCGAAAACCCGAGGAATTTCTGTCCTGGAAAAAGTTTTTTTTGACACATTGCCTCATTTGGAACCCCTCCCTTATGAAAATGCCCTTATAAGGGCATATGAATGCAGTACCTATCGCTTCCTCTGGATGTCAACAGTCTCGAGAAAGTGTTCTGATTCATGCTTTTAGAGCAGAGAAGAAGAGGAATAAGGAAGTGCCCCCAGAGATGTCCTTACAAGAAAATGCGCGCTCCCGGCAGGCGCGTCCTTTGTTTTTTTCCTTTCTTATCGCCCAGTTTATATTCCGGTTGAAATATTATGCTATTTATACATAAAAGTGTTCCTAAGGATACATTTACAATGATGTTTGATTGTTCTTGGACAAGTTTATAGGTATAAGTTGAACGAGTTCTCTTCACGTTTCAATGGAGTCGACGCAGTTTTTTCTGATTATAACGCGCCAACCAAACTGAGATTTATGGATATAATACATTACTTTTTCTAACAAAAGAACCATGGATTGTCTTCGTTGGACACTTTGGAAGCCCTCAGCAGAAGTTCTTCAAAAGGTAATTGATTTGTTTTCGCTGTGAAATGTGTTTTCTGTGAACCGTGGAGGCTTATGAAATTATGGTAATGGAAAAAATATGTTAGGTGCTACCCTCAAACAATCAAATGTGGTGCTTTTGCAGTAAAGCCTTTTTGAAATCTGAAATATTTCCAAGAAGCAGAGCTTTTGATGACTATGAAACACTTGTATATTGATGCATGTTTAATAATTCAACTTTGGATTTTGAATTTGGCGCTTTGCATTTCACCTGGTAGTGTCGGGAGTGGGGCGCTAGCGCCCCAGCGCACCTTGCTGCTCCTTAAGAAGTTAAACAATTTTGTATATAATGTTTACATATCCGACATTACTCATATCAAATGTATACACTGTACTCTAAACCATCTACTGAATCTTGCCTATGCCGTTAGGCCATCGACTTAAATCTCTAGCCACTTTAATAATTATAATTGGATGAAATAAATGTATCACTAGCCACTTTAAACGATGCCATTTATATAATGTTTACATATCCTACGTTACTCATCTCATATGTATATACTGTACTCCATACCATCTACTGCATCTTGCCTACGCCGGTCAGCCATCGCTCATCCATCGCTCATCCATATATTTATATGTACATACTCGTATTCATTCCTTTACTCTTGTGTGTATAAGGTAGTTGTGAATTTGTTAGATTACTTGTTAGATACTACTGCATGGTCGGAACTAGAAGCACAAGCATTTCTCTACACTCAAATTAACATCTGCTAACCATGTTTATGTGACAAATAAAATTTGATTTGATGATTTGATTTGAGTCCCGTAAACTTTCCTTGTTTTATCAGCCCTTTCCCCATCTCTAAAATCCTTAGCCCATCTGCTATTCGTCTTCTGTTGCCCCGCACCCTCTGTATACATCCCACTTTTCCTGTGTCTAGGATTAAACCTCTGTCTCACAGCCCTTTGCCTCCTGTTTCCAGGCCCACTCCTATCCCCTGTCTCATCGACGGCCATCCAGCGTACACAGTGAGGCACTTCCTGAGTTTTTCGACCTCGGGGCAGGGATACCCCTCCGGGCCAAAACCCTCCCAGTCAACCAGGTATATGCCCAGATAGGAAGCCACTAGAGGGGGTACTGTCACACCCTAAGCTGTTTCAGCTGTCTAGAGATTGTCTCCACCCCCCACCAGGTGTCAATTTTTTTCCCATTATCCCCTGTGTATTTATACCTGCAGTTTCTGTTTGTCTGTTGCCAGTTCGTCTTGTATTGTCAGGTCGTACCAGTGTGTTTCCCGTTTTTTCCTCTTCTCTAGTTTTTGTTTCTTGTCTTCCCAGTTCTGACCTTTCTGCCTGCCTGCTGTCCTGTACCTGCCTGATACTGACCTGGTTTGCGATGCCCTCAACCTGCCCTTGGTCATCAGGCCAGGTAGTCCTGAGGAATGGTCCTAAGGCTCAGGTCCTCCGAGAGAGAGAAAGAAAGAGAATAAAAGAGAGAGAGAATTAGAGAGAGCATACTAAAATTCACACAGGACACCGGATAAGAGAGGAGAAATACTCCAGATATAACAGACTGACCCTTGCCCCCTGACACATAAACTACTGCAGCATAAATAGGTACATGACAATACGCTTGGAGTTTGCCAAAAGGCACCAAGATTCTCTGGTCTGATGAAACCAAGATTGAACTCTTTGGCCTGAATGCCGAACAGCACGTATGGAGGAAACCTGGCACTTCTCATCACCTGGCCAATACCATCCCTACAGTGAAGCATGGTGGTGGCAGCACCATGCTGTTGGGATGTTTTTCAGAAGCAGGGACTGGGAGACTAGTCAGGATCGAGGGAAAGATAAACAGAGCAAAGTACAGAAAGATCCTTGATGAAAACTTGTTCCAGAGCGATCAGGACCTCAGACTTGGGCAAAGGTTCAGCTTCCAGCAAGACATCGACCCTAAGCACACAGCCAAGACAACGCAGGAGTGGCTTCGGGACAAGTCTCTGAATGTCCTTGAGTGGCCCAGCCACAGGCCGGACTTGAACCCGATCAAACATCTCTGGAGAGACCTGAACATAGCTGTGCAGCAACGCTCCCCATCCGACCTGACAGAGCTTGAGAGGATCTTCAGAGAAGAATGGGAGAAACTCCGCAAATACAGGTGTGCCAAGCTTATAGCATCAGACCCAAAAGACTCGAGGCTGTAATCACTGCCAAAGGTGCTTCAACAAAGTACTGAGTAAAGGGTCTGAATATTTATGTAAATATGATAGTTCAGTATTTTATAAACCTGTTGTTGCTTTGTCATTTTCGCTGTAGATTGTTGAGGAAAAACACTTTTTTTGCCTTTTTTTTCAATTTAGAATATGGCTGTATTGTAACAGTATGTGAAAAAAGTGGTCTGAATACTTTCCGAATGCACTGTATATCAGGAACAGTAGTGACCCAAGTATGGACATGAGTTCCATTAATGTCAGAGACCGTAACATCCCCTGTTAGGAAAGACCTGAACCATGTTCCTGTCATCTATGTACATGTAACGTATATGCCGGGAGTCGGAAAGGTGGTGAGTTTAATCAAAATAAAACAGAATGTACAACAATATAACAAAGACATGAAACACATAGTCAATACTGCATGGGGCATGGAACTAAGGGAGTGACCGATATAGGGGAGGTAATCCATGAAGTGATGGAGTCCAGGTGTACCTAATGATGAAGTGCAGGTGCACGTGATGATGAATGCCAGGACCGGTGGTTAGTAAACCGGTGACGTCGAATGCCGGAGGGGAGTAACGGGAGTTAGCGTGACCTATACGTCACCTCGTTGACACTCCGGAGAAACTTGAACGGCCCCACAAACCGGGGGCTCAGCTTCTTACAGGGCAGGCGGAGTGAGAGGTGACGTATAGGTTGCAGCTCCCACTCCGATGAATGCCAGGTGCTCGTAATGATGAATGCCAGGACCGTTAGTTAGTAAATCGGCGACGTCAGACACCAAAGGAGAAGAACGGGAGTAGATGTGACAGTACACTTTAATTTTTATTTTTTATTTTACTATAAGTTAACTATGCAAGTCAGTTAAGAACAAATTCTTATTTTCAATGACGGCCTAGGAACAGTGGGTTAACTGTCTTGTTTAGGGGCAGAACGACAGATTTCTACCTTGTCAGCTTGGGGATTTAATCTTGCAACCTTTCGGTTACTAGTCCAACGCTCTAACCACTAGCCTACCTGCCACCCCAAATGTACTAAATTATTAAATCCACATTGTTATGTTTGATCAAACGTTTTGACTCAGAAGTCTACTAAAGGGTGAAAAACAAAACATATCACAGAAGCTCTGACGAAGGCCGAGAGCCTCGGAATCCATAGCCATGTCAACTTTACAACCCAAGTCAGAACAGCATGGTGCCAAGCTGCAGCTGCCAAAAAATACTTCTAGCATTTTGAAACCTGATTCTGAACACTACATAGGCATACATAACATAAGGTGTTTCAACTTTTGGCTCAGTGCTTAATGTGGGAGACAAAGGAGCAGGGTTGTGGAGGGGATTACTCATCCAACGAAGAGGGCTCCGTTAGGATTCCCCATAACATTTCCAAGACCATAATCCTACCCTGATCCTTACTCTTGTGGAATTACTTAAATTTCTCAAGCAATAATTTCACTAGGACTTTCGGGGAGTGGTCTGTGGGAAGGGGAAAACTGAAAAATAGCTGTTATTGGCAGAGAGTTTTTGAAATCTCTTTATTATTGATCTTTTAGCAAATTTACCACCTGGCATCACCGCCTGTTATGGCAACTGCTCGGCATCCGACCATAAGTCACTACAAAGGGTAGTGCGTACGGCCCAGTACATAACTGGCGCAGGCCCCAAAAGGCCCCAAAAATGGTCAAAGACTCCGGACTGTTCTCTCTGCTACCGCACAGCAAGCGATATCGGAGCACCAAGTCTATGTCCAAAAGGCTCCTTAACAGCTTCTACCCCCAAGCCATAAGACTCCCCACACACACACACACACACTTTGCTTTTACACTGCTGCTACTCGTTGTTTATTAATTATTATCTATGCATAGTCACTACCCCTACCTACATGTAAAAATTACCTCGACTAACCTGTACCCCCGCACATTGACTTGGTACTGCCCCCTGTATATAGCCCCGCTGTTATTTTATTGCGTAACTTTTATTAGTTTTTTACTTGAGTTTATTTAGTAAAAATTTTCTTAACTCTATTTTCTTAAAACTGCATTGTTGGTTAAGGTCTTGTAAGTAAGCATTTCACAGTAAGTTCCACACCTCTTGTATTCGGATCATGTGACAAATTAAATTTGATTTGATTTGTCTTTTCAAACAACTCTTACTCTAAAAGGCATTATCATGATT
Source organism: Brachymystax lenok tsinlingensis (assembly GCA_030435695.1). Taxonomy (NCBI): domain Eukaryota; kingdom Metazoa; phylum Chordata; class Actinopteri; order Salmoniformes; family Salmonidae; genus Brachymystax; species Brachymystax lenok. The sequence continues at coordinate 41,435,206 of CM059795.1, read as the reverse complement.
TGCACAATTTCACAGTATTATCCAACCTCATAGTGTGGAAATATATATTTTTTGGGGGGTTTAAATACAGTACCAGTCAAAAGTTTAGACAATCCTACTCGTTCAAGGGGTTTTCTTTATTATTAATATTTTCTACATTGTAGAATAATAGTGCAGACATCAAAATTATTAAATAACCCATCTGGAATCATGTAGTAATCAAAAAAGTATTAAACAAATCAAAATATATTTTAGATTCTTCAAAGTAGCCACCCTTTGCCTTGATGACAGCTTTGCCCACTCTTGGCATTCTCAAATCAAATCAAGTCAGTCAAATCAAATGTTATTGGTCACAGACTGGGATAGGGAGCGATTAAATATGTCCGTAAACACACCAGCCAGCTGGTCTGCACATGCTCTGAGGACGTGGCTTGTGATGCCGTCTGAGCCAGCAGCCTAGCGAGGGTTAACATGTTAAAATATTTTACTCACATCAGCTACTGAGAAAGCGACGGTGGCACTGTGTTATCCTCAAAGCGGGCAAAGAAGGTGTTTAGTTTGTCTGGAAGCGTGACGTCGGTATCCTGGATGTTTTTGTTTTTGCAGTCTGTGATTTCCTGTAGACCCTGCCACATACGTCTCGTGTCTGAGCCGTTGAATCGCGACTCCACCTTGTCCCTGTACCGGCATTTTGCTTGTTTGATTGCCTTGCGGAGGGAATAACTACACTGTTTATATTCAGCCATATGGCCAGATCTCTTTCCATGGTCAGATGCAGGGGATCACGCTTTCAGTTTTTCGCGAATGCCGCCATCCATCCACGGTTTCTGGTTAGGGTAGGTTTTAATAGTCACAGTGGTTACAACATCTCCAATGTACTTATTTATAAATGCACTCACCGAGTCAGTGTATAGATCAATGTTGTTCTCTGAGGCTGACTGGAACATATTCCAGTCCGTGTGATCAAAACAATATTGGAGCGTGGCTTCCGATGGGTCAGACCAGCGTTGAATTGTTCTCGTCACTGGTACATCCTATTTGAGTTTCTGCCTATAAGCCGGCACGAGCAAGATAGCGTCGTGATCGGATTTGCCAAAGGGAGGGCAGGGGAGGGCTTTGTATGCATCGCGGAAGTTAGAGTAGCAGTGAGGTATTAGCCCTACGTGTCGTTCAATCAATATGCTGATAAAATGTACGTAACATTGATCTCAAATTTGCTTTGTTAAAATCCCCAGCTGCAATAAATGCAGCCTCTGGGTATACAGTATCCAGATTACATAGAGTCGAGTGAAGTTCCTTGAGGGCCGTCTTGGTGTTCGCTTGAGAGGGGATGTACACAGCTGTGACTATAACTGATGAGAATTCTCTTGGTAGGTAGAATGGTCGGCATTTGATTGTAAGGAATTCTAGGTCCGGTGAGCAGAAGGACTTGAGTTCCTGTGTGTTGTTATGATCACACTATGAGTTGTTAATCATAAAGCATACACCCCCGCAGTTCCTCTTCCAATAGAGGTGTTTATCTCTGTCGGCGCGATGCATGGAGAAGCCCGGTGGCTGGACCGATTCAGACAACATATCCCGAGAGAGCCATGTTTCTGTGAAACAGAGAATGTTACAGTCTCTGATGTCTCTCTGGAAGGCAACCCTTGCTCGATTTAGTCTACCTTGTCAAGAGACTGGACATTGGCAAATAGTATACTCGGGAGCGGTGAGCAATGTGCCCATTTACGAAGCCCGACCAGAAGACCGCTCCATGTGCATCGCCATTGTTTTTGGTCAGCTGCTGGGATTAGATCCATTTTCCTGATTGGTGGTCCGAAGAGAGGATCTTCTTCGGGAATGTTGTATTCCTGCTCGTAATGTTGGTAAGTTGACGTTGCTCTTATATTCACTAGTTCTCCTGGCTGTATGTAATAAGACTTTAGATTTCCTGGGGTAACAATGTAAGAAATAATACATAAAAAAACAAAATACTGCATAGTTTCCTAAGAACGCGAAGCGAGGAGACAATCTCTGTCGGCGCCATCATACGTCTTTCAACCAGCTTCATGAGGAATGCTTTTCCAACAGTCTTGAAGGAGTTCCCACACATGCTGAACACTTGTTGGCTGCTTTTCCTTCCCTCTGTGATCTACTGCAGAACTCCATAAATCTCCTTCTTGGTCAAATAGCCCTTACACAGCCTGGAGGTGCATTTGGGTCATTGTCCTGTTGAAAAACAAATGATAGTCCCACAAAGCACAAACCAGATGGGATGGCGTATCACTGCAGAATGCTGTAGTACCAATACTGGTTAAGTGTGCCTTGAATTCAAAACAAAATCACTGACAGTGTCACCAGCAAAGCACCATCACACCTCCTCCTCCATGCTTCATGGTGGGAACCACACATGCGGAGATCATGCGTTCACCTACTCTGCGTCTCACAAAGACACGGCGGTTGGAACAAAAATCTCAGATTTGGACTCATCAGACCAAAGGACATATTTCCACCGGTCTAATGTCCATTGCTTGTGTTTCTTGGCCCAAGTCTCTTCTTCTTATTGGTGTCATTTAGTAGTGGTTTGTTTGCAGCAATTCGACCATGAAGTCCTGATTGACATCAGGACTTCATGAACAGTGGATGTTGAGGTGTGTATGTTACTTGAACTCTGTGAAGCATTTATTTGGGCTGCAATCTGAGGTGCAGTTAACTCTAATGAGCTTATCCTCTGCAGCAGAGGTAACTCTGGGTCTTCCTTTCCTGTGGCCGTCCTCATGAGAGCTAGTTTCATCATAGCGCTTGATGGTTTTTGCGACAGCACTTGAAGAAAGTTCTTGAAATTTTCCGGATTGACTGACCTTGATGTCTTAAAGTGATGATGGACTGTCGTTTCTCTTTGCTCATTTGAGCTGTTCTTGCCATATGGACTTTGTATTTTCCCAATTAGGGCTATCTTCTGTATACCACCCGTACCTTGACACAACACTGATTGTCTCAAACACATTAAGAAGGAAAGAAATTCCACAAATTAACTTTTAACAAGGCACACCTGTTAATTGAAATGCATTCCAGGTGGCTACCTCATGAAGCTGGTTGAGAGAATGCCAAGAGTGTGCGAAGCTGTCGTCAATGCAAAGGTTTGATACTTTGAAGAATCTCAACTATAAAATATATTTTGATTTGTTTAACACTTTTTTGGTTACAACAGGATTCCAGATGTGTTATTTCATAATTTTGATGTCTTCACTATTATTCTACAATGTAGAAAATACTAAAAATAAAGAAAAACCCTTGAATGAGTAGGTGTGTCCAAACTTTTGACTGGTACTGCTTATATACAGTTAAAGTTGGAAGTTTACATTCACTTAGGTTGAAGTCATTAAAACTTGTTTTTCAACCACTCCACAAATTTCTTATTAACAAACTATAGTTTTGGAAGGTCGGGTTAGGACATCTACTTTGTTCATGACACAAGTAATCTTTCCAACAATTGTTTACAGACATATTATTTCACTTATAATTCACTGTATCACAATTCCAGTGGGTCAGAAATATACATACAGTAAGTTGACTGTGCCTTTAAACAGCTTGGAAAATTCCAGAAAATGATGTCATGGCTTTAGAAGCTTCTGATAGGCTAATTGACATAATTTGAGTCAATTGGAGGTGTACCTGTGGATGTATTTCAAGGCCTACCTTCAAACGCAGTTCCTCTTTGCTTGACATCATTGGAAAATCAAAAGAAATCAGCCAAGACCTCAGAAAAAAATGTTAGACCTCCACAAGTCTGGTTCATCTTTCGGAGCAATTTCCAAATGCTTGAAGGTACCACGTTCATCTGTACAAACAATAGTAAGCAAGTATAAACACCATGGGACCACGCAGTCATCATACTGCTCAGGAAGGAGAGATGAACGTCTCCTAGAGATTAATGTACTTTGGTGCGAAAAGTGCAAATCAATCCCAGAACAACAGCAAAGGACCTTGTGAAGATGCTGGATTACACAGGTGCAAAAGTATCTATATCCACAGTAAAACGAGTACTATATCGACAAGGAAGAAGCCACTGCTCCAATACCGCCATAAAAAAGCCAGACTACGGTTTGCAACTGCACATGGGGGACAAAGATCGTACTTTTTGGAGAAATGTCCTCTGGTCTGATGAAACAAAAATAGAACTGTTTGGCCATAATGACCATTGTTATGTTTGGAGGAAAAAGGGGGAGGCTTGCAAGCCAAAGAACACCATCCCAACTGTGAAGTACGGGGGTGGCAGCATCATGTTGTGGAGGTGCTTTGCTGCAGGAGGGACTGGTGCACTTCACAAAATAGATGGCATCATGAGGCAGGAAAATTATGTGGATATGTTGAAGCAACATCTCAAGACCTCAGTCAGGAAGTTAAAGCTTGGTTGCAAATGGGTCTTCCAAATGGACAATGACCCCAAGCATACTTCCAAAGTTGTGGCTATATGGCTTAAGGACAACAAAGTTAAGGTATTGGAGTGGCCATCACAAAGCCCTGACCTATAGAAAATTTGTGGCCTGAACTGAAAAGGTGTGTGCGAGCAAGGAGGCCTACAAACCTGACTCAGTTGCACAAGTTCTGTCAGGAGGAACAGGCCAAAATTCACCCAATCGTGGGAAGCTTGAGGAAGGCTACCCGAAACGTTTGACCGAAGTTAAACAATTTAAAGGCAATGCTACCAAATACTAATTGAGTGTATGTAAATTTCTGACCCACTGGGAATGTGATGAAAGAAATAAAAGCTGAAATAAATAATTCTCTCTACTATTATTCTGACATTTCACATTCTTAAAATAAAGTGGTGATCCGAACTGACCTAAGACAGGGACTTTTTCCTAAGATTAAATGCCAGGAATTGTGAAAAACAGAGTTTAAATGTATTTGGCTAAGGTGTATGTAAACTTCAGACTTCAGCTGTATATATATATATATATATATATATATATATATATATATATAAAAACACAGGAAAATTGCCTTTGAGAAATAAATAAGATGTGTCTTCACCTCATCCTGAACATCATATCAAGTTGTTTCAGCTTTTTTAAAAGCCCAATGGCTATGACATTTTGGGGAAAATGTGTATAAAATCCCACAAAACTTCCCCACCTGTATTTTGACAGACCAAGAAACAGACTACTAAGACATCTAGTGAACGCAGTTTGTGTTTATTGAACTTTATATTTAAAGATCAGTGCTATTATATGGTTGACAGTGAGGAGGGCTTGTTTGCATAGTGGTGGGTATCGCTGGTTGATCAACCCCCATTGAAACCAGAGCCTGCACAGTCACGTGTACTGTGCGGTCAGGTGGAGGCTATATTTATCACAGGGGTTGCGTGTCCACCATTAAACCCGAACACTTTTCCCCCACCTACCTAAACTGTCATGTCTGTTTTCTACCCCTAATATCTAGTCCAGGCTAACCAGACCCAGAAAGCCTATGTTCAGCAAAAATGTTATTCAATTGACCACAGTATACTATGTCATGTAGGTGCTACTCGGCATAAAAATGCATGCTACAAAGCCACCAGCCCAGAATGTGTTGAACATGTATGTACAGCACAGGAGGCTGCTGAGTGGAGGCTAGAACAGTGTAAATGGAATGGCATCAAACACATGGAAATCATGTGTTTGATGTATTTGATACTATTCCACCATTTCGCTCCAGCCATTACCACAAGCCTGTCCTCCCCAGTTAAGGTGCCACCAACATGCTGTGATGTACAGGACATACTCTTGGAGGGTCGGCTCTAGCCTTTTGGATGCCCTAAGCAAGATTTGGTTGACCATTGATGTGTGGACAGTATATGACCAGGGATGTGGGGACAGTATGTGACCAGGGATGTGTGGACAGTATGTGACCAGGGATGTGTGGACAGCATGTGACCATGGATGTGTGGAGAGTATGTGACCATGGATTTGTGGCCAGTATGTGACCAGGGATGTGTGGCCAGTCTGTAACCAGGGATGTGTGGACAGTATGTGACCAGGGATGTGTGGACAGTATGTGACCAGGGATGTGTGGAAGTATGTGACCAGGGATGTGTGGACAGTATGTGACCATGGATGGCACGTACTGTACTTATGTATCTTATACCACTAGGTTGGCACATTTCCAGTTCCTGTGGAAGATTAACCCGAAAATACCCCAGCACCAGGGATGCAGTCGTGTGATGAGTTACCTCGCCTGACACATGCCTAGGCTTTAGCTCAATGGGCTAACACAGCCTTGTGGTGCTCAGGAAGCCCGGGTTTGAAACCTTGGTCGAAACCCTGGTTGATCACACTAGCCAGCAGCTTAAATAAGTGATTAAACTCAGACGAGATCCCCATTCCATGAAGGCTGTAGAGATAATGTCTAAGTCATCACTGTCCGCTGAAGTATAACTGTTTACCCAAATGTCTCTCGGCTTGAGTGAAATAACTCCTGACCCCTCATGGCTCTAATGGGAGCTGGGGGTCACCCCTAACACACGCCCTGCCTATAGGGTACAATCACATTCCCAACACTGAGCACAGCCTAAGCCAGTACATAGGCCTTCACCCAGAGCTGTGGAAAACACTCTGTGCACAGCACCACTCCCTTCTGTTGAGGCCTGCCTAACAAAACATGTTGCTAAATACTGTACACATATATGAACACACAATATACACATACACACAATTGTTGGTGTCATTACAAAATATGTAATTGCATTGTTAGTGCCCATCCCAATAACCTAATTATATAATTGGAATGCGCAAATGTAATCATTGAATTCATAAATTGAATTCATAAATTGAACTTGTATTTCATGATTTGAAACTGAATTGAGTCAATATTGCATTACACTTCAATTTAATTGACTATTCAAATGTAATATTTTATATATTCAGTTTCAATATGCTAGAGAGTATTTTTCTCTGCTCTGCTGAGGAGTAATAAAGGCCTAGTTCACTATTTCTGTGGATTTAAAAATATATATACTGTCACGCCCTGACCTGTATGAGCCTGTTTATGTCTCATTTTGGTTTGGTCAGGGTGTGAGTTGGGGTGGGCATTCTATGTTCTATTTGTATGTCTTTGTTTTGGCTAAGTATGGCTCCCAATCAGGGACAGCTGTCTATCGTTGTCTCTGATTGGGAACCATACTTAAGCAGCCCTTTTTCCCTCCAGTCTTGGTGGGAAGTTGCCTTTGTTAGTGTGTATGTGCTGTTGGTGCCACACCAATTGATCTTCGTTCGTTGTTTTTGTTTCGGTGAGTTTAACAACTAAACATGTTTTTCTCAACCCGGCATGGTCCATTAATGAAGATCGTGACATATACACTATAATTTTTTCTTATAATTTATCAAGGGGTGCTGCAGAACCCACAGCACTCCTACTTCCCACGGCTATGTAGATATTGCATTAATTGTCTGTGCATCACGTTTACAAACCATAATTTCAAGTTTACCAAAGTTTCATTTATTCAACTTCTCAGATGCGTTCAGATTCAGTTTTCAAATTCAGTTCTCTAAATTCAGATTCAAAACCAGAGACAACGTCCTGGTACTTTGCCAGCAAGGAATGGTAGAATAGAGCAGTTAGAATCAAACGCTTTCTGTGTTAAACAGGTTTCTAGTGCTTTCTGAAGCCAATGTGGCATGTTGAATTTATTTTCTTCCTATGAATTTGGCTATAGCATTTGAACAGTTTAGGCTATACGCTTCTATGACCCCATTCCTGAAAGCTAGGACTCTCTGTTTCCTTAAATGATGCGCGTAGGATGCACAGGATACATTAGAAGGCAGTGAGAGTGACAAACAAAATGCAATTTGGCCCCATAAGAATATAGTTGACTAGCCCTGTGCAGGGCCGGACTACTCAGGGTTCACGTGCCCTGCTTGTCAGTTTCATAGAGGGTTGAGATGTGTATTGTGAAATACAGTCTTCGTACTTGGTAATGTACAATATATATACAAATGTATGAGGACACCCCTTCAAATGACTGGATTCGTCTATTTCAGCCCTTCTCGTTGCTGACAGGTGTATAAAATCGAGCAAACAGCCATGCAATCTCCATACGTAAACATTGTCAGTAGAATGGCCTAGGAGCAACAACGGCTCAGCCGCGAAGTGATAGGCCACACAAGCTCACAGAACGGGACCGCAGATTGCTGAAGCGCGTAGCGCATAAAAATGGTCGGCTGCAACACTTACTACTGAGTTCCAAACTGCCTCAGGAAGCAACGTCAGCACAATAACTGTTCGTCGGGAGCTTCAAGAAATGGTTTTCCATGGCAGAGCACCTGCCCACAAGCCTAAGATCACCATGTGCAATGGTAAGCGTCAACTGGAGTGGTGTAAAGCTCGCCGCTATTGGACTCTGGCGCAGTGGAAACGGGTTCTCTGGATTGATGAATCACGCTTTACCATCTGGCAGTCTGACCAACGAATACGGGTTAGGTGGATGCCAGGTGAACGCTACCTGCCCGAATGCCAGTGGTGTAAAGTACTTAAGTAGTTCTTTAAAGTATTTTTACTTAAGTCCTTTTTTGGGGTATCTGTACTTTATTTTACTATTTATATTTTTGCCTACTTTTGCTTCACTACATTCCTAAAGAAAACAATGTACTTTTTACTCACATTTTCCCTGACACCCATAAAGTACTTGTTACACTTATCAAGAGAACATCCCTGGTCATCTCTAATGCCTCTGATCTGGCAGACTCACTAAACACAAATGCTGCATTTGTAAATAATGTCTGAGGGTTGGAGAGTGCCCCTGGCTATCCGTCAATAAAAAAAGAGAATAAGTGTCGTCTGGCTTGCTTAATATAAGGAATTTGAAATTATTTACTTTTGAAGTATATTTAAAACCAAATACTTTTGGACTTTTACTCAAGCAGTATTTTACTGGGTGACTCACTTTTACTTGAGTCATTTTCTATTAAGGTATCTTTACTTTTACTCAAGTATGACAATTGAGTACTTTTTCCATCACTGACGAATGCATAGTACCAACTGTAGGAGGAGGAATAGCGGTCTGGGGCTGTTTTTCATGGTTCATCAGTGCCCAACCTCACTAATGCTCTCTTGGCTGAATGGAAGCAAGTCCCCGCAGCAATGTTCCAACATTTAGTGGAAAGCCTTCCGAGAAGAGTGGAGGCTGTTATCGCAGTAAAGGGGGGACCAACTCCATATTAATGCCCATGACTTTGGAATGCAATGTTCGACGAGCAGGTGTCCACATGCTTTTAGTCATGTAGTGTATTTAAAGTGTCTTGGCGTAACGAGAGAATTCGGGTACATTTCACTGCGTCATTACTCAGTCTGATTCCAGGCCCTGTCCTGCCCCCTGTCCTGTTCCCCTCTCTCTGCCAGATTTTGCCAGCCCTTATAGGGTGTGGGTGTCTCTCTATGCCACTAGCAGCTGAACCATAAACCCCAGTTGCACACACAGGCGCACACACACGCGTGCACACACACACACTCTTGACCATGACCAACATCCATGTAATCGGCGCCCAGTTTTTGTTGGGGGTTAACTGCCTTGCTCAAGGGCAGAATAGCACATTTTTCCACCTTGCTCGGGAATTCAAACCAGCGACCTTTCGGATTCAAACACGAGGCTACAAGACTGTTTAGCTAGTGCAGACTAGGATATTCATCCGATAGAACACTTAGCTAGAATCTAAGTGTTCTAGCTATCTAATCGAAGCACATATATTCCAAAGAAGTCACAGTAAGAGTTAATCAATTGTTTGACCTTGTGGATTTTAAAGTGACCAATTCTGAGTGGCGCTACAGCACAAATTTCTCCACTCCAGATTTTGGCCTATTGAAATAAGTAGCTTCAAGACACCATTAAAACCCACTAGGTGGAGCCAAAGTAACCAGCTGACATTGTCAAATCAAATCAAATTTATTTATAAAGCCCCCCTTACATCAGCTGATGTCACAGAGTGCTGTACAGAAACCCAGCCTAAAACCCCAAACAGCAAGCAATGCAGGTGTAAAAGCACGGTGGCTAGGAAAAACTCCCTAGAAAGGCCAAGTATTGTAAGAGTGAATGCAAGTCTTTTACTCTATTTGACATATTGGCAATGTCAACTAAATCAATAAACAATCAAATAAATAAAGGAAATCAAATCATGAATGCCTCATGACATTTTGTAGGAATAGAGAAAACTGTATTAAAGATAAGCTAATGCAATTAAAATGTACTGGCCATAAATATGATCATTTGTCACATTAATTAATATCTTATTCATATATCACTTCTAAACTGACAAATAAACATCAAATATACATTTTACAAATACATTAGCACATTTAATACATTTGTTTCAAGCAATAGAGCATAAAATATGCTTGAATACTAGTCTGTTGGGAAAATCTGCAGTTTTGGGCAAATTCTCATATCGCTTTGCTCAATTTGTCACATACAAGGCTTTTGTTTGGCTGTTTAAATGTGCAGAACATTAATCAACTATGCCTGCCCCATATGTAAGGCCCTCTTTGAGTGCCGCTTAACTTTCTTGACTGTGTCATGGGACCTGTGCCTAAGCTTGGCACACTCCATTGAAGCACCATCAGCACTCACAAGACTCATATCCTCCTCAATGATTGCTTCTAGTGTCACCAAAGTGCTGTCAAACCACAATTTGTCCATCAGATTTGATATAGCAGTGGCTCCCTCAATGCGTCAATGCGGATTTTGCCCATGAAGACAGTTTTGGGGCATTGCGACCATATTACAGAGTTCAGACATTCATTTGCATTCTGGGTTCCTCCGTGCTACATTATTTTGAGGAGGTTATCATTTGACATCCTATGATATACAGGCACCACTTTCTGTGCAACCTCTCTATGAAAAAATGTATGGCATCCGTGGTTTTTGTGACTGGGTGGATCTTCTCCATTTTCTAGGGCTCGCTGGTACCAGCACCAATGCACACACCTATCCCTTAGTTGGAAGTGAATCCTATCTTGTGCCAAGTGCCATCAAAGGATACGTTAATGTCTTTGTATCACGTTTTAGGGAAGACCCAGATGCAAACAGTGTAAAAGTAACAACATTTTATTACTAGAACAGGGGGCAGGCAAAACGACAGGTCAAGGGCAGGCAGAGGTCAGTAATCCAAATCAGAGTCCAAAAGGTACAGAACGACAGGCAGTCTCAGGGTAGGCAGAGGTCAATAATCCAGTGGGGTGGGGCAAGGTACAGGACGGCTGGCAGGCTCAGGGTCAGGACAGACAGGGGAAAACCGCTGGTAGGCTAGACGAACAAAACGAACTGGCAACAGACAAACAGAGAACACAGGTATAAATACACAGGGGACAATGAGGGGAGATGGGAGACACCTGGTGGGGGCTGGAAACAAGCACAAAGACAGGTGAAACAGATCAAGATGTGACACAATGATGGCATTGTAAGGGACATTTTTATGTTTGTGCTATTATTATATCTCATTTCTGTGTTCTATTCATGTGGTTGACTGTTCAAATCCTCACAATTTTTCAGTACACCCAGATCTTGTTTTGAGAACGAACGAAAGATATCTCAGTTTCAAGGTCTCAGCTTAGAGAGAAAGAAGCCTTGTGAGGTATTGGTCTGTCACATGTTATGAACCAGTATTGGTCTGTCACATGGATGAAACAGTACTGGTCTGTCACATGTTATGAACCAGTATTGGTCTGTCACATGTTATGAACCAGTATTGGTCTGTCACATAGATGAAACAGTATTGGTCTGTCACATGTTATGATCCAGTATTGGTCTGTCACATGTTATGAACCAGTATTGGTCTGTCACATAAAATAAAAAAATAAAATATTTATACACAGCAAGTCACCTGACAATAATAGGCTACTCTCCCTCTTTATTTACCTATCACTCTCCTGACATGTCTCTGATATGAGCAGAGACGCAAGGAAGGAATCCCTAGGACTTTGCTTATTTTCTTTTGTGTAGCATAACAAAGTCCAAGTTTGATCCATAGCATAACAAAGTCCATGTCGATCCATAGCATCCCAAATATGCTCAATGGGTGACAAGTCTGGTGAGTATGCAGGCCATGGAAGAATGGGACATTTTCAGTTTCCTGGAATTGTGTACAGATCCTTGCGGCATGGGGCTGTGCATTATCACGCTGAAACATGAGGTGATGGCGGCGGATGAATGGCACGACAATGGACCTCAGGATCTCATGATGGTATCTCTGTGCATTAAAATTGCCATCGATAAAATGAAATTGTGTTCATTGTCAGCAGCCAGTGGTGAAAAAATTAAAAGTAAAGATACCTTAATAGACAATGTCTCAAGTAAAAGTGAAAGTCACCCAGTAAAATTCTACTTGAGTAAAAGTCTAAAACTATTTTGTTTTTAAATATACTTAAGCATCAAAAGTAAATGTAATTGCTAAAATATACTTAAGTATCAAAAGTAAAAGTAAAAGTATAAATAATTTCAAATTCCTTATATTAAGCAAACCAGACTGTCACACCCTGATCTGTTTCATCTGTCTTTGTGCTTGTCTCCACCCCCCTCCAGGTGTCGCCCATCTTCCCCATTATCCCCAGTGTACTTATACCTGTGTTTTCTGTTTGTCTGTTGCCAGTTTCATCAAGCCTACCAGCGTTTTTTCCGTGCTCCTGTTTTCTTCTAGTTCCTGTTTCCTCTACCTAGCGGGTGGTATCAGCAGTCGCTATGAATGCTGGATTCTGTGCTTCACTACGAGCAGACGAATATGAAGGGAGATGAAACTTCCTGACTCTACCAGTGCTCTAGCTTGTGGTTTGGATAATTGTGATATTTATGACAAATGTTGTTAACATAGTAATGACTATATGCTGCGGCAGAGACAGGGTGAAATTCCCCTTTAACAAAAGGCACTTCTCAATAGGTGGTCCAGGGATCCTCAAGACATTGCACAAGTGGGGTTGTGGGCCTTTCGTCTTTTGTTCGCTATTTCTCCTTTATTGTTTCTGCAAGCAAGGGGGAGGCCGATGACATCACAAGGCACCATCAGACCAACTCCTTGATTGGCCTACTCCATAAAGTTTGCAGTTGTGTATATATTATGTATATATTTTTTTAGCCTTAAATGAGTGTACATGACTGTATTTGTACATGGGATATTGTTTTCCAACAGGAAAGTTCAAAAATAGCTGGATTGCGTCTTTAAGTGACATCAACCTAAAAGGGGTGTAGAAGCACAACAGCACCCCACTTTATGTTTATTCTATGGCCAACAATCTCTCTAGCTACCCCTTATTCCACACTATGCTTTTTTATGCCGCATGGTCCCTCAACTTCAGACACTTTGGAATTCTCCATCTTATTTTTATTGACCACCCTACATTCACCCATTTTGATGCTTCCTTCACTTGTTCTTCTCCTGATTTGGTAACGTCTAGACTCAGTTCCACGCTTAAGTGTTGTGGTGTACTGTATTTGCTAAAATAAAATCACCTGTGTAATGCTGTCCTCTTTATTCTGGGGTTCAGATTGAATGCAGTGATAAAGGTGCTTCTCACAACTGACAGCAGCAACATGGACCTGTTAAATTGACACGGGTGTTGATATACAGTGCCTTCCGAAAGTATTCACACCCCTTGACTTTTTCCACATTTAGGTGTGTTACATAATGTCAAAGTGGAATTATGTTTAGATATCTTTTACTAATTAATAAAAAAAAAATTAAAGCTGAATTCTTGAGTCATTAAGTATTCGACCCCTTTGTTAGGGCAAGCCTAAATAAGTTTAGGAGTAAAAAGTTGTTTAATAAGTTGCATGGACTCACTCTGTGTGCAATAATAGTGTTGAAAATGATTTTTGAATGACTACCTCATCTCTGTACCCCACACATACAATTATCTGTAAGGTCCCTCAGTCGAGCAGGGAATTTCAAACACAGATTCAACCAAAAAGACCAGGGAGGTTTTCCAATGCCTCGCAAACAAGGGCACCTATTGGTAGATGAGTAAAAAAAAACAGGCATTGAATATCCCTTTGACCATGGTGAAGTTATTAATTACACTTTGGATGATGTATCAATAAACCCAGTCACTGCAAAGACACAGGTGTCCGTCCTAACTCAGTTGCCAGAGCAGAAGGAAACCGCTCAGGGATTTCACCATGAGGCCAATGGTGACTTTAAACCAGTTACTGAGTTTAATGGCTGTGATAGGAGAACTGAGGAAGGATCAACAACATTGTAGTTACTACACAAATTATAACTTAATTGACAGAGTGAAAATAAGAAATCCTGTATAGAATACAGGTTGCAAGATCGAATCCCTGAGCTGATAAGGTAAAATCTGTTGTTCTGCCCCTGAACAAGGCAGTTCCTAGGCCGTCATTGAAAATAAGAATTTGTTCTTAACTAACTTGCCTAGTTAAATAAAGGAAAAAATTAATTTGCAACAAGGCACTAACGTAATCTGCAAAAGATGTGGCAAAGTAATTCCCCTTTTGTCCTAAATACAAAGTGTTATGTTTGGGGCAAATCCAATCCAACACATTACTAAGTACCACTCTCAATATTTTCAAGCATATTGGTGGCTGCATCATGTTAAGGGTAGGCTTGAAAATTGTTAAGTACTGTGGAGTTTTTCAGGATATGGAGAGGGTAAGCACAGGCAAAATCCTAGAGGAAACCCTGGTTCAGTCTGCTTTCCACCAGGCACTGGGTGATGAATTCACCTTTCAGCAGGACAATAACATAAAACACAAGGCCAAATATACACTGCAGTTGCTTGCCAAAAAGACAGTGAATCTTCCTGAGTGGCTGAGTTACAGTTTTGACTTAAATCTACTTGAAAATCTATGGCAAGACCTGAAATGGTTGTCTAGCAATGATCAACAACCAATTTGACAGAGCTTGAAGACTTGAAGAGTGAAAATAATAATGGGCAAAGGTTGTACAATACAGGTGTGGAACTTTCTTAGACTTACCCAGAAACACTCAAATCAAATAACCTTTTTTTCACATGCGCCGAACAGTTTACTTACGGCCATTAACGAACAATGCAGAGTTTTCAAAAAGTAAGTATGAAAAAAAATTCTAAATATACTAAAGGAAAAATAGTAACACAATAAAATAACAATAACGAGGCTATATACAAGGGGTACCGGTACTGAGTGAATGTGCAGGGATACGGGTTATTCGAGGTAATTGAGGTAATATGTATTTAGTGTGCGTAGGGGTAAAGTGACTATGCATAGACTATGCATTCACACACCTTCACTTTTTCCACATTTTGTTACGTTACAGCCTTATTCTAAAATGGATTAAAGAAAACATTTTCCTCATCAATCTACACACAAAAAACAGAAATACCTTATTTACATAAGTATTCAGACCTTTTGCTATAAGACTTGAAATTGTCTCAGGTGCATCCTCTTTCCATTGATCATACTTGAGATGTTTCTACAACTTGACTGGAGTACACCTGTGGTAAATTCAATTGATTGGACATGATTTGGAAAGGCACACACCTGTCTATATAAGGTCTCACAGTTGACAGTGCATGTCAGAGCAAACACCAAGTCATGAGGTTGAAGGAATTGTAAGTAGAGCGCCGAGACAGGATTGTGTCGAGGCACAGATCTGGGGAAGGGTACAAAAAAAAATTCTGCAGCATTGAAGGTCCCCAAGAAGACAGTGGCCTCCATCATTCGTAAATGGAAGAAGCATAGAACCACCAATACTCTTCCTAGAGCTGGCCGCCCGGCCAAACTGAGCAATCGGGGAGAAGGGCTTTGGTCAGGTAGGTGGCCAAGAACCCCATGGTAAGAATTCCTCTGTGGAGATGGGAGAAACTTCCAGAATGACAACCATCTCTGCAGCACTCCACCAATCAGGCCTTTATGGTAGAGTGGTCAGACGGAAGCAACTCCTCAGTAAAAGGTACATGACAGCCCGCTTGGAGTTTGCCAAAAGGCACCTAAAGACTCTCAGACCATGATTAACAAGATTCTCTGGTCTGATGAAACCAAGATTGAACTCTTTGGCCAGAATGCCAAGCGTCACATCTGGAGGAAACCTGACACCATCCCTACGGTGAAGCTTGGTGGTGGCAGCATCATGCTGTGGGGATGTTTTTCAGCAGCAGGGACTGGGAGACTAGTCAGGATCGAGGCAAAGATCAACGGAGCACAGTACAGATAAATCCTTGATGAAAACTTGCTCCAGAACACTCAGGATCTCAGACAGGGGAGAACATTTACCTTCCAACAGGACAACCACCCTAAGCACACAGCCAAGACAATGCAGGAGTGGCTTCCGGACAAGTCTCTGAATGTCCTTGATTGGCCCAGCCAAAGCCCGGACTTGAACCCGATCTAACATCTCTGGAGAGACCTGAAAATATCTGTGCAGCAACGCTCTGTAGAAAAGAATGGTAGAAACTCCCCAAATACAGGTGTGCCAAGCTTGTAGCGTCATACCCAAGAAGACTCAATGCTGTAATCTCTGCCAAAGGTACTTCAACAAAGTACTAAACAGTCTGAATACTTACGTAAATGTGATATTTCCTTTTTTTATTTTTATAAATTAACAAAAATTTTGATATTTTTTTTTGTTGTCATTATTGGGTATTGTGTGTAGATTGAGGGGGGGACTATTTAATCAAATTTAGAATTAGGCTGTAACGTAACAAAATGTGGAAAAAGTCAAGGGGTCTGAATACCATCCAAAGGCACTGTATGTATGCATGTTTTTGCAACGGATGCGTTGCAGAGATGTCAGGCGCAGGAGAGCAAAACTGGGTAAACTTAGTAGTTTAATAAACAAACCCAAACGGTTCAAAACAAACCCGAGAGTACATGGGCACAAAATAAGCCGGTAACGCACCAGTATACAATGTGCACAAGCACTACAAAGAACAATCCCACACAAAGACATGGGGGGGAATAGAGGGTTAAATACAAAACATGTAATTGAGGGAATTGAAACCAGGTGTGGAAAACACAGACAAAACAAATGGAAAATGAAAAGTGGATCAGTGATGGCTAGAAGACCGGTGACGTCGACCGCCGAACACCACCCAAACGAGGAGAGGCACCAACTTCGGCGGAAGTCGTGACAGTTTTACTATTTAGATGTAATTAAAACAATGCAATTGTTGGAGCTCATGTGTTTGATGTGATTGATAGGTGACTAGGTGCATTCTTGTCAAATAATCTTTTTGAATATGGATACATTCTGCAATAAATTAATCTGGCTTGGAATTTGCAACAGAAGATGTCAAAAGGTTTTCAGTTAATTGCTTGATTACACCATGAATTGAAATAGAATTCACCTTGTTCATATAGTTGGCAGACATTAAATATTAGACCTCCACTGGCTGATGGAGAAGAGGATCTGGTAAAATAAGGGTATGTTGCCAATATCATCCATGTCAGATTTTCCCAACTCCAGTCCTCGAGTACCCCCAACAGTACACATTAAAATTGTAGCCATGGAAAAGCACAACTAATTCAACTTGTTAACTAATCATCAATCCCTTGATGAATTGAATCAGATGTGTTTGTCCAGGGCTACAACAAAAATCTGTGTTGTTGGGGGTACTCGAGGACTGGAGTTGGGGAAACGCTGAACTAGGTAGCTAGCTTATTTGCAGAAAACTAGCCTATTCAAACAGTAGCACATTGTAAATATCTGACTGCTACTAGGAGAGTATTCACAAGACCAAATGCCTAAATAAGCCAACAAATATTAGTTACAGTAAATTAAATATGGAACAGTACTGAAAATGTTCAATATATCGTTTTGGATCAACATAGCTAGTAGCTAGCTGACAGCAAATGTGTCGCCTAGACGAAGTGCAGGAGCTTGCAGGGATTTGTAGTCTTGCATGATGTCTACAGTCGTGGCCAAAAGTTTTGAGAATGACACAAATATTAATTTTCACAAAGTTTGCTGCTTCACTGCCTTTAGATATTTTTGTCAGATGTTACTATGGAATACTGAAGTATAATTACAAGCATTTCATAAGTGTCAAAGGATTTTATTGACAATTACATGAAGTTGATGCAAAGAGTCAATATTTGCAGTATTGGCCCTTCTTTTTCAAGACCTATGCAATCCGCCCTGGCATGCTGTCAATTAACTTCTGGGCCACATCCTGACTGATGGCAGCCCATTCTTGCATAATCAATGCTTGGAGTTTGTGGGTTTTTGTTTGTCCACCCGCCTCTTGAGGATTGACCGCAAGTTCTCAATGGGATTAAGGTCTGGGGAGTTTCCTGGCCATGGACCCAAAATATCGATGTTTCTTTCCCTGAGCCACTTAGTTATCACTTTGCCTTATGGCAAGGTGCTCCATCCTGCTGGAAAAGGCATTGTTTGTGACCAAACTGTTCCTGGATGGTTGGGGGAAGTTGCTCTCGGAGGATATTCATGGCTGTGTTCCTAGGCAAAATTGTGAGTGAGCCCACTCCCTTAGCTGAGAAGCAACCCCACACATGAACGGTCTCAGGATGATTTACTGTTGGCATGACACAGGACTGATGGTAGCGCTCACCTTGTTGTAACGTCCAGGCCTGAGTGCACAGGCTGGAGTGTTTGGTTTTGCTTTGGTGTAGGGGTTTCTTGTGTTCTATGGTGTCTATTTCTATGTTGGGATAATGGTTCCCAATTAGAGGCAGCTGAGTCTCGTTACCTCTAATTGGGAACCATATATATGTTTGGGGTTTGCACTTTAGTTTTGTGGGTTATTGCTTATGTTATGGTTATCGTGTTCAGTCAGGTTCTTGTCTTTCAGGTTTAGTTAGATTCTTGCCATTCGTGTTTAGTTAGGTTCTGCCATTCGTGTTTAGTTAGGTTCTGCCATTCGTGTTTAGTTAGGTTCTGCCATTCGTGTTTAGTTAGGTTTTGCCATTCGTGTTTAGTTAGGTTTTGCCAGTCGTGTTTAGGTTTCGATCACAGTGTCCAGTTTAGGATTTAGCGTTAGGGTTCACGTCTTGTTCATCGTTTATTGTTTTTGTTCCGTCTCGTCCCGTTTTCTCAATAAAGTATGTATTCCGGTTACGTCGCTGTGCATTGGTCTGTCCCGAGAGAAGATAATCATGACACTTGTCTTCTCCGGACAAGCTTTTTTCCGGATGCCCCAAACAATTGGAAAGGGGATTCATCAGAGAAAATGACTTTACCCCAGTCCTCAGCAGTCCAATCCCTGTACCTTTTGCAGAATATCAGTCTGTCCCTGATGTTTTTCCTGGAGAGAAGTGGCTTCTTTGCTGCCCTTCTTGACACCAGGCCATCCTCCAAATTGCCTTCACCTCACTGTGCGTGCAGATGCACTCACACCTGCCTGCTGCCACTCTTGAGCAAGCTCTGTACTGGTGGTGCCCCGATCCCGCAGCTGAATCAACTTGCTGGACTTTCTTGGGTGCCTTGAAGCCTTCTTCACAACAATTGAACCGCTGTCATTGAAGTTCTTGATGATCCGATAAATGATTGATTTAGGTGCAATCTTACTGGCAGCAATATCCTTGCCTGTGAAGCCCATTTTGTGCAAAGCAATGATGACGGCACGTGTTTCCTTGAAGGTAACCATGGTTGACAGAGGAAGAACAATGATTCCAAGCACCATCCTCCTTTTGAAGATTCCAGTCTGTTATTCGAACTCAATCAGCATGACAGAGTGATTTCCAGCCTTGTCCTCGTCAACACTCACACCTGTGTTAACGAGAGAATCACTGACATGATGTCAGCTGGTCCTTTTGTGGCAGGGCTGAAATGCAGTGGAAATGTTTTTTGGGGATTCAGTTAATTTGCATGGCAAAGAGGGACTTTGCAATTAATTGCAATTAATCTGATCACTCTTCATGACATTCTGGAGTATATGCAAATTGCCATCATACAAACTGAGGCAGCAGACTTTGTGAAAATTAATACTTGTGTCATGCTCAAAACTTGGCCACGACTGTACAGTACTTTGATACTAATTAGCATTTTTTAATCAGAGAGTAAATAAAGCCGAATTGATTGATAAATGTCACCTTGACCGAGAGAGATTTTCACAGTTATCAAAATGTAATGCCAGGGAAAGCCTACACGAAACACAGACCTTTTTAAGTGGTTCTAAAATCCCCTATGAGAAAAATCTACAGTGAGGGAAAAAAGTATTTGATCCCCTGCTGATTTTGTACATTTGCCCACTGACAAAGAAATGATCAGTCTATAATTTTAATGGTAGGTTTATTTGAACAGTGAGAGACAGAATAACAACAAAAAAGTCAAGAAAAACGCATGTGAAAAATGTTATAAATTGATTTGCATTTTAATGAGGGAAATAAGTATTTGACCCTCTGCAAAACATGACTTAGTACTTGGTGGCAAAACCCTTGTTGGCAATCACAGAGGTCAAACGTTTCTTGTAGTTGGCCACCAGGTTTGCACAGATCTCAGGAGGGATTTTGTCCCACTCCTCTTTGCAGATCTTCTCCAAGTCATTAAGGTTTTTAGGCTGACGTTTGGCAACTCGAACCTTCAGCTCCCTCCACAGATGTTCTATGGGATTAAGGTCTGGAGACTGTCTAGGCCACTCCAGGACCTTAATGTGCTTCTTCTTGAGCCACTCCTTTGTTGCCTTGGCCGTGTGTTTTGGGTCATTGTAATGCTGGAATACCCATCCACGACCCATTTTCAATGCCCTGGCTGAGGGAAGGAGGTTCTCACCCAAGATTTGATGATACATGGCACCGTCCATCGTCCCTTTGATGCGGTGAAGTTGTCCTGTCCCCTTAGCAGAAAAACAACCCCAAAGCATAATGTTTCCACCTCCATGTTTGACGGTGGGGATGGTGTTCTTGGGGTCATAGGCAGCATTCCTCCTCCTCCAAACACAGCGAGTTGAGTTGATGCCAAAGAGCTCCACTTTCGTCTCATCTGACCACAACACTTTCACCCAGTTGTCCTCTGAATCATTCAGATGTTCATTGGAAAACTTCAGACGGGCATGTATATGTGCTTTCTTGAGCAGGGGGACCTTGCGGGCGCTGCAGGATTTCAGTCCTTCACGGCGTAGTGTGTTACCAATTGTTTTCTTGGTGACTATGGTCCCAGCTGCCTTGAGATCATTGACAAGAACCTCTGTGTTGTTCTGGGCTGATTCCTCACCGTTTTCATGATCTTGCATGGAGCCCCAGGCCGAGGGAGATTGACAGTTCTTTTGTGTTTCTTCCATTTGCGAATAATCGCACAAACTGTTGTCACCTTCTCACCAAGCTGCTTGGCGATGGTCTTGTAGCCCATTCCAGCCTTGTGTAGGTCTACAATCTTGTCCCTGACATCCTTGGAGAGCTCTTTGGTCTTGGCCATGGTGGAGAGTTTGGAATCTGATTGATTGATTGCTTCTGTGGACAGGTGTCTTTTATACAGGTAACAAGCTGAGATTAGGAGCACTCCCTTTAAGAGTGTGCTCCTAATCTCAGCTCGTTACCTGTATAAAAGACACCTGGGAGCCAGAAATCTTTCTGATTGAGAGTGGGTCAAATACTTATTTCCCTCATTAAAATGCAAATCAATTTATAACATTTTTCACATGCGTTTTTCTGGATTTCTTGGTTGTTATTCTGTCTCTCACTGTTCAAATAAAAATACCATTAAAATTATAGACTGATCATTTCTTTGTCAGTGGGCAAACGTACAACGTACAACATCAGCAGGGGATCAAATACTTTTTTCCCTCACTGTATGTTGAAAAACAATTGGAACCATTTCCGTGTTACTTTGACTACTAGATTTGATGGGCATTATGACGACAACACTGTGTTACCCTATTGTAAGATGTTTCATTCATCCACCTGTTTATTTTAACCATAGAGATAGTTAGAGGACACAACATGTACCTGTCACATTAGGGAGAGGCTATACGGACACTCCTGGTGCCCTAATTGATGAGAATGTCGTACAGCTCGAGTTGAGACGGAGGGATTAGGTTCCGTCAGTTCTGTCAGTTGTCCTGATGAGCCCTTCCCAGCTAGCTAGTTTATGCGCTGGTTTATGCTTGAGGCTAAAAACTTCAGCGAGAATTTGAAACTTTTCTGCCGAAGTTGCGACTTGGGAGAGTGTTCAGAACAATTCAGTTTTTATTGGAGTAAAAAAAACATTTTTGGTGAAAATCACTACAATATAGGTGCTTCAGCTGTCACTCTGGCCGGCAAGCAGGAGTGGAGGACACATGCCCCATGTTGTGTTGCTGGCTTGCAGCGCAAACTCACACCATTGAGCAGTAGACTGTATCACAGTGACATCCAGATGGTTACTACCAATATTATAAGTTATTTCTCGCGTAGGCTGCCATACTACTCAAAATAAAATGAAGTGGGATGGAAGAAATTGGCCACATTAACTACCGCCGGCGACATGTGATACAGCTCCGGTGGGAAGCAACTGCTGTAAGCACCTCAACTGCTGCAAGTACCTCGATACAACACCGTTGCACATTCATTACATCAACTAATTGCATGTCATGATGACATCCCTCGCCCATCGAAATAGACTTCACTTTCTTTCACAAGTTTTAACTAGCGCTATATTCTGTTGTTGCCAGCATAACTGACTGACTGAACCAAATCCATTCCTCTCCACTCGACTCTCAGCTGCATGACATACGTCTTCAATTTGGGCACCAATGTCCGTATAGCCTCTCCCGTCACATTATGGCATCTGTGAGAGCATGGGCAGTGCCATTGAGGCCATATCCATTTTTAAGTAGTTCATTTTCTTCTACTACTTATTTGGTAAACAAACTGAAAGGGTGCATACCGCCACCTGGAGTATGTTGTTTGAACAGGTATAAAGCCAAGGTTGGTGATTTACTGCCATCTACAGTTATGGAATGTTTGTGCACGAGTATAATTCATTGGCTGATCCCTCCTGATGACCTGGACGGTATTATGTTATCCCATAGATACAGTAAAGAAGTCAGTGGAACAACCAAAATAATGGTAATACCATAGAAACGCATGGGGAAAGATCCAGAATATCCTCATTGCCAGCTAAATTTGTCTGCATATGTGGGAACTCCTTCAAAACTGTTTGACCGTTTAGTTATTGTTTCATTTGTGAATTTGCCCTTTAAACAGCTGCATATTATCAAGATATCAAAGTGTCACCAACAAAAAGGTCAACAATAGGCCTATAGCAAATGCAGCATATGGCATTCATTTTTCACATGTAAATAGCACGTTTCAGTAGTGCTCAAAGCATGCCATTTCATGAGCGCAGCATTTATTTTTCAACTCGAATCAATGTGCCCAATCAGTCCTCCATGACAACAAAATCATAAACAACAGAGTAAGGCTGGCTAATAAGTCCTTTGCTTTGGGTTCATGCTCAGGTAAAACAATTTGGCTAATCTATACTTCCATATTGCCAAGTCCTACTCTTGAAGATCAAGGGGTATAACATGTATTGGAATGACTAGAATTCTGACAGACTTTGGTTTTTAATATAAAGATATAATTTAATTGTATTATTATATGTAGTAGAAAGCAATGGGTTAAGCCTACAGATAGCGAAGCCTACATTACCAACCCATAAAGTAAAATTGAACATCCATATATGGTCAGCTATGTAAACTTTAACATTGATTTATCCTGCAATAGATGTGGTTCAATTGGTAACATAAGTAATCTAAACGTAATGGAATGTAATCAGATTACATTACTGAGTTTGGGTAATCCAAAAGTTACGTTACTGATTACAATTTTGGACATGTGATTAGTAACTGTAACGGATTACATTTAGAAAGTAACCTACCCAACCATGTTGATGTGTGCACACAACTGAGGTCTTGTTTGAAACTTCTAGTGAGTCGGGTGAAGTTAATAGTACAAAAAGTGTCAATGAGTGGGTTACAGTGGAAAAGAAAAAGGGAAACAAGAGAAGTAAAGCTGTGGTGTGAAATGGGAAACCACTAGATTCGATCTTAGTCGGAGTGAGGGTTTTGGATCAATGCTTCTTGGGAAATCCGTTTAACATCTTGAGGAAAATCTGGAATGTGTGGAGTCTGGAAGGTGAGAGTCACCGGAATTGGTCTTATTTAGATTTTTTGTGTGTCTGCAGAGCAGAATAAGCGTGTTTTAAGACTCAAAAAGATATTGGAGTGGAACGTTTCCTGTATGGATTTCCGTAGCAGGGCACCTATCAAGAGGGTTATTTCTGGGGTGGCACAAGAAGTAAGGGCATAGGATATTACTGAAGACATCGATGGAGTGGTTGGTGCACGCCGACTGACCTGTATGGTGGATGGAGAAAAGAAATTCACTTCATCCATTCTACTGTTCTTTGATGAAAAGTATCTCCCTTATCATTAAAAGTTAAGATTCTTGAGATACCCTGTAAGAGCTTTTGTGCACAATCCCCTTCAGTGTCATGAATGTAAAATATTTGGTCATGTGTCAGGTGTGTGCAGAAGGGAAGAGTGTCGTATGCCAGATGAAGTGAAATGCTGCAGCTGTGGAGGTGAACATGCGCCTGAATTCTTGGAGTGCCCTGTTAGGGTGACAGAGAATGAGGTGGAAAGGATAAGGAGTGTCCAGCGTGTTTCCTATCTGGAGGCAGTGAGAAGATTGAAAGGAACGAGTGACGGGGAAGAAACAATGGTAGGAGAGCCACCACGACCAGTGAAGGTTTCTCATCAACTGAGGGATAATGAAATGCTACATGTTAAAAAGGTGGACTTTGTATTATTTATTGCAATGGTCATAAACTGTAGAGCACAAGCGGAGAAGAAGTATAAGAAAATTGCAATTATTGTGAACGCAGCTGAATGTTTTTGAGGTCTTCGTAATTTCACAGCCGAGGCTGTGCAAAAAAATCCTGTCAGTGAATGTTCCGCCATAATTGCTTTATTTAACTAGGCAAGTCAGTTTAGAACAAATTCTTATTTACAATGACAGCCTACTGTCAAACCCGGACGACCCTGGGCCAAATTGTGACCCACCCTATGGGACTCCCAATCACGGTCGGTTGTGATACAGCCTGGATTCAAACCAGGGTGTCTGTAGTGACGCCTCAAGCACTGAGATGCAATGCCTTAAACCGCTGAGACACTCGGGGGAAAAAAACCTGTTTAGGATGTATTTTGGAGTGTACTGTGATTGAATAAGTGGGATGGTTTTTGTTAGTTGACCTGTTTAATTTGGTATGATGTCGTCTTCCCCCTTTACGTAATGTTTTTTTTTTTAATTTTCTTATTCAATTTTCCGTCCAGTTGGCGGCGGTAATGCACCATTAACATTGGATGCCAACCGCCGTTAAACCCCATCGAAGAAGAAGATGACGCGTGCAGGCGCCCGGCATCATAGCTGTAGGAACCAATGGTATGTTACTATTCAGGAAATCCCTCCTCCCTGAAACCGAAAGAGAAGCGCTCTCTGGTTGGCTGGCGGGGGTTGGCGGTACTTCCTTCCCTGGGTTATATGTAAAAACGTGCTGTTGCCTTGTGTGAGCAGCTAGCTAGGTCAATACGGGAAAGGGGGGGGACCGTGGAAAAGGTGAGTGCCCGGTTTGTTACTATGCTAAGGAAACGAAGACAACATAACAGTAAACACAAATTCTGAACTCGTAAGATGAATCACGCTTTTTTTTTGCTCGTGTTTGCAGCTGACCGAGGCCAACTGGGAAACGGTGTTCATTCACTCTCTAAACGGGGGAGGCGGGTACATACCGTTAGCATAGCTAGCTGCATCAAATGAGTATGGCAGCCATTGTATATCGATCCAAGCTTCGTTTTCGGCGAACTGTCTGAAATCACATTTTGGCAAGAATCAAATGCGTAGGGTACTTTTTCCAAACCAGTTTGTGTTTATCGTGATATTTCTCCCACTTGTAACGTTATAGCCTTATTTGGTGAAGAAAACCGTGTGAAACCATGCAATGATGTGCGGCCTAGCTTCTACGCTCAACGTTCTGTATTGCCCACTGCATTGTTGCTAGCTAGCTAACATTGTGTGTATTGGTCTCATCTTACTTACACATCTAACGGTAACACCTGCTATAGCTAGTTAACTACTGCTACTTGTAACGTTAGCTAACAACGGTAATGTTATCTACGTTATTTGAGTAAAAGTGCATTAGTCTCGAGACCGGCATGGTATTCTTTACGCGTTTGTTAGTTAACGTCAACTACGGGTATTTTCACACTTGTTCTCTTTCAGCCAATTTTTGTGAACTCGGTGCCGTTAACTTATTTTTTTTGCTGCTGAGAGTGAACACTCCAAAGGAACTCAGACCTTTCAAGAGAGCCCCCGAACCGAACTAACACCATCTCGACAGGTGGTCTGAGTTAGTTTCTCTTGAATTCCTCTACCCGGTTTCCTTTTTTAGGGCATTGTGAACACGAAGCATCTCAGGTTTGCATGTCATTATTCCTGCACCACACACTAGGCTATTGCAATATCGTGTCCCCTGTCATAAATCCTCACATTGATGCCACAAAAGAGAGAAGAGGTGGGGGTTTGCCGAAGAAACTGTCTTTGGACATTGATTGGGATTGTCAAGGATGCATGAGTTCCACTGTGGAGTTTTTAGTTCAGATTATTTGTATGCAATATATCATCTATATACTAAGAGAGCTTCGTTAAATGTTTATTCAATTGTGGGGTTTGAATAGTGGGAGAAGGAAACATGGGGTACAAAATCAATTCTAGGTCTTAAAGGTGTAGTAGCCTACATTGGGTGTACATTTAATTTGTGTTATTTAATCGGCAGTTATTCTAGTATTCTGTTGCCTATAATATTTATGTACATTTTAATAGTATCTTCTGATTAATTATTGTCATCTTTTAACTAAAAGCAATTTATTTGCTTCCAAAATGTATGTAGGTATATCTAGCTGTCTGATAACACTTTCTGATGGAATGGCTTGGCCTGCACTTTGTAAAGACCCAGAGTGCATTGAGTGAATGTTGAAAAATATCTAAGTTCCTTTCTAAACACAGCAATGTGAATGTAATCAGGACTCTGACAAATAGGTGAACTGACAAAAGAGTTGTCGTCATTCAAAGGCAGGGGCAGTACATCCAACCGGCAGACCATGTGTATGGTGTCGTGTGGGCAAACGGTTTGCTGATGTCAACGTTGTGAACAGAGTGCCTCATGGTGGCGGTGAGGTTGTTATGGGCAGGCATAAGCAACAGACAACGAACACAATTTAGTTTTATCGATGGCAATTTGAATGCATAGATACTGTGACGAGATCCTGAGACCCATTGTCGTGTCGTGCGATTCATCCGCCGCCATCACCTCATGTTTCAGCATGATAATACAAGGATCTGTACACAATTCCTGGAAGCTGAAAATATCCCAGTTTTTCCATGGCCTGCATACTCACCCATTGAGCATGTTTTGGTTTCTCTGGTTCAACGTCTAAGACTGCATGTTCTAGTTCCTGATAATATCCAGCAACTTTGCAGAACCATTGAAGAGAAGTTGGACGACATTCAACAGGCCACAATCAAAAGCCTGATCAACTCTGTGCGACGATGTCACGCTGCATGTGGCAAATGGTGGTCACACCAGATGACTTGTTTTCTGCTCCACACCCCTACTTATTTTTTTAAGGTATATGTGACCAACATGCATATCTATATTCCCAGTCATGTGACATCCATAGATTAGGGCCACATTTATTTCAGTTGCATTTATTTTTTCTTCCGTAAAGGACTATACTGCAAAACGTTTAGAATGGAGTTTTTGGTTACATAGCCAATGTCCCTCTAAACACAACATGTAAGATCCTTGGACTAGGAGTACCGTTATGCTCTTTTAGACCATTATTGGGCTAGCTAACCTTTAGCCAGCCTCACTTGTAGCTTATGCTGAAACTATTTAATTGTTCCCATAAAATAATGAGCAGCTGGATATATTGCTAATATTTTCATGAAAATTATGAGTTGGTCATTTTTTCCTACCCAGTGCAACAGGCCATGCTAGTCCTGAAGGTCTGTAGGTGTTACACAAGGTCTCAATGTCACTCCTTTATATCTGGTTTCAGATTTGAAGATGTCCCACTCGTCATCACGTGGCTCCTCGCGCAACACTGACTGCAAGGTCTATGTGGGTGACCTAGGCAACGGGGCTGCTAAGGGGGAGTTGGAGCGGGCGTTCAGCTACTATGGACCTCTGCGTAGCGTCTGGGTGGCCAGGAACCCGCCTGGCTTTGCCTTCGTTGAGTACGAAGATCCCAGAGATGCTGAGGATGCAACAAAGGGCATGGATGGCAAGTGAGTACAAGTGAGATTGCATACAGCAGCCCATTATTCTGTGGATTCATAGGGCTCAATCTATCACTGTCTTCAATATTAAATATTTTACGATTTTTGCATGTCTTTCGCAAGACCTGACACTTGCTAGCAGGCTATATATGCCATCTATTCTTAATCCACTGTCCTTTTTCAGAGTGCTCTGTGGTTCTCGCATAAGAGTGGAGTTGTCAACTGGCATGTCTCGCAAGTCACGCTACGGCCGCCCCAGCCGTCGGCACTTCGACCCCAACGACCGCTGCTACCAATGTGGCGAGAGTGGCCATTATGCATATGACTGCTCTCGCTTTAGCAAGAGGGGAGGAGGCCGTCGCCGCAGCAGGTACAGTGTAGAGGCCGCCTACTCCAGAATGTTTCTTTCACCGTTAATTGGAATGTCACTTTCGTTGAATGACATTCAACATGTTGGCTCCAAGATAATGTAAATTGTGTAGCCACCATACGTATACTGTATGTTGATCAGTGATCCTTCTCTCAGGTCCCGCTCACGGTCTCGCTCAAGGTCCAGGGGAAGGCGTTACCGCTCACGCAGCCGAAGCAACGACCGTGACCGGTGAGTGATTCTGTTTCACAAAAGGACCCCTGCAAGTTGACTTGGAGTCTCTTATGAATTGTGTTTTTATTATTCTAGCTGACCTTGGACCTGTGTCTATTGTAAGGCTGTTTTTACACAGGCAGCCCAATTCTGATATTTTTGCTAATTGGTCTTTGACTGATCAGCTCTTTTGCCAGTAATTTGGCATAAGATTAGAATTGGGCTGCCAGTGTAAATGCAGCCTAAGAGTTCTCTTAATTGCTTTTATCAGCTTCATGAGTTCCCTTATCTCCCTCTAACAGGCGTAATAGATCCCCATCATACTCAAAGCGCAGAAGCAGGTAAGATTTAATCTACTGCAGATATTGGTGAATATACAATACTGTTTACTGACTGTTTATTTATTGAATTTTTTTTGTTGACTTGTAATTTGTAGCTACCAGCCCATAGTTTGCATATAGTGGCTAGAGCTGCTTTGAATAGATGACATGACACAGAGGGTATTGTCTTTGCACGGTAGATCTGGGTCCCCAGCACGTTCCAAGTCCAGAAGTCCAGTGCGCAGATCCAGGACCCCCGTCCGTCGGTCCAGGACTCCAGTGCGCAGATCAGTAAGGTAAATGATAGTCTGTCATGAAGTTGTCTTTAAACATGGTAGGCCTGTCATCCAGTTCTTACTGCGACAGATGATGCAACTGAAAGTAATGATTGATTGAATATGCGTGATCTCCTGAGTGGCGCAGCGGTCTAAGGCAGTGCCCTGAGGTGTCACTACAGATCCGGGTTCGATCTCGGGCTTTATTGCAACCAGCTGTGACCAGGAGACCCATGAGGTGGCGCACAATTGGCCCAGCATCGTCTGGGTTAGGGGAGGGGTTGTCGGCCGGGTTGTCCTTGTCACATCGCACTCTAGCGACTCCTGTGGTGGGCCAGGCACGTTGACAAGGTCTCCAGTTCTACGCTGTTTCCTCCGTAGAACTTTTGCACAGGTTAAAGTAAACCAAATCTACAATCTGACTGTAAATGAGACAGTATTTCCTAAAATGGCAGTAACCAGGTTTCCATCAAACTATTTGAGCAAGTACTTGTCAAACTGAAGACAGACCTGGTGGAAATGTCAAATTGTTTTAAAATGTTGATAAAACCAAATATGTGGATCGTTTATTTTGTAGGTGATTAGATTCTACGACGAATTGTAAACTATTTATTGTGCAATTGTTGATAGAATAACCATCTTGTTGAGTTAGATTTTGCGGTCACGCGATGCTATGCAGTGTGGTCATCCCACTATGACTTTAAAAAGCATGCAGTTTATTAGGCTTCAGATTAAATAAATTGATGAACTTCAGTGTGATAAGTGCACTGTGATGAGCTTGATGCTCATTTGCAGTAGATGGAGGATCATTGGTGCTTGGCTGCCAATTGACAAATATAGATTCTTGCTCTTATCCATAATCTCATGTAACCTACCCTCTGCACTGTATCTGCAAGCTGTTGCCTAGAGCGCATGCCAATACCAGAGTGGGCACATTTGCTGTTTAAAACAGACTTTGTGCCAAAACCAAGTTAAAAATGGGATGGAAATGCATAGCATTTGCTTTTTATTCGGTAAATGAAAGTTATACTTCCAAGTGCTTTTTGTGCGCACTTCATTACGCACAGCCTTTTATTCGCAAGAAGTTGGTTTGATGTTAACGCACCGCTGCTGGTAAAATGCCAATATAAAAATATTGGCTTGAAAATCTGCCACATTTATGGAAACCTAGCTAGTGCTTGAAGTGGAATGGGTGCTAGTACAAAAAAGAACCAACCAGTTATGGCTGAACGATTTAATCAAATTTGACTCGAAATTGTGATATTGACGTGCATTATCCATATTGCAAGAGGCTGCAATATTTTTAAATGACACGGAAGTGAAAAACTCACCAGAAGCAGGTGAAGCAAACTGAGCGAGCTTGGTGGAAAGGACCGGCGGAGTGGTGACTATGCTAGCAGGATATTATCTCCAATCTTTACAGATGGCAATCGTTTCCATAAATTGATGAATAGGTCTAGCTTAGCATGTACGGTAAGGCCTCAACCATCTTCCAATTCAAATGAGCTCTAAAAAATGTATGGTAATATTCTTATTGTTTTGTGGCTTCGGCACTAGCGATAAAAAGTGAAAAGAGACCCGTTCTAGTTGAGCGACGCGTCAAAGCATACAGCCTGCTAGGCATCATTATAATTCAAAACCATGCATTCTAAAATCGCACACGCTCGTGTTTGAGTTTAGGCCATATAACATGTATTTTTATTTTTTTTACTTTAGATTTTTTTTTTTTTGCTCGAGTTGACTTCTCTCCTCTTTTGGCCGTTTCCCACATACAACGCCCCGCCCCTCCTGGTCACTCAATCTCGTGCTCGAGATTCACTCTGCATGCATTGACCAAAACGCATGCAGTCAACAGATTTTCCCAAACAAAATTGATGCAGCTTTCCACTTAATATAAATTCAAGTGTTCTATTATACTCGTTTGTCACTTGCTCTCTGCAAAACTCTAGTTATGTGGTTTTAGCAAGCTCCAAATGTGCCAAAAGAAATGCCCCTAATGCTAATCGCTAGCACCCAGGTGGCTAGCGAAATCCACCGAGAGGGCGAATCTTGCTAGGAAACATTTGCTCTAATACAAGCCGGTACCAGTGGTGGAGTATATCAGCATTGTTCTTAATCTGAGTTAAGGGTGAATAATATTCTAAAATCTGTCTGAATGTACATCAGTGACCAACACTTTGGTTCCTACTGTCACAACCATTTCCTCCCTTCATTTGTTATGCCAAACTAAACTGTATTCCAACCTTTTAAAATTAGAATGATCATTCTATTAATGTGATTCCAACAGTACTTGTTTTGATCTATAATCGCAAGTAAAATCTCAATATTTGGTACAGGCCATATTGTGCAGACCTACAACCAGTATTGCATTGAGGATTTAGAGGCCCCTCATTGCCCACTGACGCCAATGCTGTTTCTTCTGCAGTCGCTCCCGTTCTCGCTCCCATTCCCGGTCAGTGTCCCGCCCCAGAGCACGGAGCGTCTCCAGATCTCGCTCCAGGTCTCGCTCAGCCACCATCAAGAAGAAGAGGTATTAAACTTGAGAATCTCTCATACCCCTACACCAGGGTTTCCCAATCTCGGTCTTTGGGACCAAGGTGTTGCAAGTTTTTGTTTTTTGCCCAATCGCTACACAGCTGATTTTAAAATAATGATCTAAGCTTTGATAATTTGCATCAGATGTGTAATGTTAGGGCATAAAAAAAAATGTGCACCCTTTGGGGACCCAAGGACTGAATTTGGGAAATGCTGCCCTACATGTTTTCTTTCATGTGGCACTGAAGTAAGACTTTTATTCATGCATTTGGTACTGGGGGCACTTAAATTCAACTCAGTCGAAATGGGTTGCCTCTGTCTATACACTAGTTTCTATACACAAGGTTCTTTTTTTTGTCCCCAGTATCTAAACACTGATTATTTGAATTAGGAGTAGTGCCTGGTGCACTCAGCTGATGAAATAGCTATGCCATGCTTTGTTTTAAAGGTCGTGCTCAACTGAAAATGCTAATTGTCTTCCTGCCTTGTTTCAGCCGATCCAGGTCTCCCAGCCAGAGGAAAAGCCCCATACCTGATGCTGACTGACCATGGGGGCGAAACCGCTCCATGCCCTGCTGTTCCCCTATCCCCATTTGCCTCAGGGCTTGATGCCATTTTACCCCTTTGTCTGTGTATTTTGAATTCTTTCTCCTGTCATTTAGTTTATTTATCCCTTGGTGTTCATTCTCTGGCTTTGGCATTATTATTTCATCTGTATGTACAACAAATTCCCAAACTGTACATTTCAATGGCTCTTTTTACAGTGGTGAGATGTTTTTAGCTTTCTGTGCATTTTGAATTTGTTAGCCTTTGGCCAGTGTTAATGGCAACAACAAAAAATCTGATATATTGCCAATATATCAGCTCCAGTCGAGTGCATTGAAGTGTACTCATAGCTGTACTAAAAGCAGACTGATTTAGGGTTTTATTTCATTTTCAATGTAAATGGCAGTATCTTTTTAATAAAATGAATCTTTACACTAGTGATCTGATTTATGATTGTCTGATGTGGATTTAGTCTAAGACGATTGACTCACTGGTGTCCATTTTATTTAACATAATAAAATCCCCATTTAAAAATCTGTCTGTTTTAAGCTAGAGGTCGTTTTTGTATGGGCTGCGTCTCAAGCCACTGCATGGGCCTTCTGCATTTGTGGTGGAAAATGGCAGCTACAGGGCTGATTATCAGACCAGGAGACACACACAAGTCTGAGGTCAGTACTTCTGGGTTGTAGTGTCAGAACCGTTTGGGCTGCAAACTATACTGAACTAAATTATAAATGCAACATGTAAAGTGTTGGTCCCATGTTTCATGAGCTGAAATAAAATATCCCAGACATGTTTCATTGACAAAGCTGAACACAAATGTTGTGCACATTTTGTTAACGTCACCGTTACTGAGGAGTTGGCAACAGGAGAAATACTCATTAAGGAAAGTAGCTATTGGCTGTCCTAGAAGTCGCTAAATTACGTCATCGCTGATTTTGCATAATTGGCCATGTGCAACTTTTTTGTTGTATACAATCTAAATGGACCAAAAAGTGACAATTGAAAAAAAACTCAATGGCAATGTGAGAAAATTATGGTAACTAGTCTGGCCCTAATTCAGGTTAATAGTTTTTTTTCCCCCAGACCCCCCTCCACACACACACAGGCTGTGCTGGCTCACAGAAAGTGGGTCATCATCATTTTGGTCAAGGCTCTCTATGGCAGGTTCAGCAACTGAGGGAGCTGACTTAAATGAGTAAGCAGCTGATGTGCCAAAAAGCTGCAAAACATTATCAGGCAGCTGGTGCTCATAGCCAACCTCACCAGACCACTTCAGTCCATATCGAATGTACAGGATGGAGTTAAGGTTCTGCAAGGACATCTGATTTCTAAGTTTGCTTTTTACCACATCTCTGCAGGGGAGTAGCCAAGGAGCTTGGCAATTTTTTCTATTTCTCCAGGGTTCTTATTGTGCTTTAGAGTTTCCTCCACATTGAAAACTGACATGTACTGCAATGCTTCGATGTTGTCCGGCAGTCTCACCCTCAATTAGTGAGGGAGCTGCTGAAGGCTATTGTTTTCCTCAGGCGCAAGGTGGAGCTCAGCTGCCTCTGACTCAAAAAGGTCACCAAGGTACGGTTTAGGACTGATGTATCCATCTATTGGCCCTTTGAGTACATCAACATTTGCCAGTGGATTCAGCACCCTGCTGCTCACAGACTTGTAGCAGTGTTCACTGGACTTGGTGACTGAAATGCAGCCTAAGCTCCTCCCACTGGTCCAAAATGCGTGAAACCGCGGGTTCAATGGAGAGCCAACGTGTGGCACACCTTGGTTATCTGTAAAGGTTTCTTCACACAGTTGGTCTCATATATGGCCTTGTAGGCCTACCTGTACTTTGGAGACACTGAAAACCAGTTATGTCTCTCGTACCAAGTACTCCACACTACGGGGATGGTGTCATTGGAAGCATGACTTAGAGCAAGCTGCAGAGAGTGGCACACACAGCAAATAAGAACCAGATATTTGAGGCCATACTCCTCCTTCAGCACTTTATGGACCCCACTGCGAATCCCCGTCATAACAGAGGAATTGTCAGTCCCTATCCCCAGGAGTTTCTCTTTTTTAAGACAACACTTCTCGAGGAAAGGCACAACAGCACAGGCTATAGATTTGGCATCTCCTCCCTCCAACTCAACAAGCCCCATAAATGTTGATACAATTGTCTGCTTGGTGTCACTAAAGTACCTTATCACAACCCCCAGGTACTTAGAAACACTTACATCCATGGACTCATCGAGGAGGAGGCTGAAACGCTGGTCACCAACATCTGCGACCAACTTTTTCAGAAAGTATGGTGCTAGAACACCATTAATTATTTATGTGAACTTTGTCCTGTGCATTTTGAAGTGGGTATCAGCAGTGGAGTCTGAGAAAGCAGCTTTACATGCTTCTCCAATGTGATCACATGCCAGCATGGAACAGTGTTCAGCGATAGCTAATGCCATGGTGGCCTCAGCCTTTTTTGTAATTTTTTTTTAACCATAAATGTCAGCTTGTTTTGGGTGGAACTGTTATAAGGCTTTGCCTTTTGAGTATCTTTTTGAGTTGTCATGTGTTTGGCGTAGAAATCAGCCTTACAATACAGGCAGTATGCCCGTGTATCATCTCCAATAAACGGCTTCAACCAGGCTTTGAATTCACGGTTTGATTCCCACTCCTTTCTGTATTTTTGAGTGTGCAGTTTAGACTGAGACATGATGAGCTAGCCAGCTAGATGTTTAGCTTATGTCACAGAGAGGCACACACACACAGTGGACAAAGTGAGTAAGTGACTGAGGCTGTGTGAGTCAAATGCAGTGATTTATTTTTGTGCAGTGATTTATTTTAGACAAAGAACTATTTACATTTACATCCCGCCCCTGAATATAAGCCAGGGCGGGATCAGCCAGCGGTGGCTTCCCGCATGCGCGATTCATTTGCAGTCTGGACGCGGAGGGGTGAACATCTCCTGCTCTGACTGCAGCTGGGAGGGACTGCTGCACAAGGACTGCGTCAGAGTCTCCAAAAGTCTACAATAACACCAGAAAAAGTTGCTAGATTTGTCGCTAGTTGATTTTTTGAAAATGAGTCGCTAGAGGGGGTCTGAATACTCGCTTGGCAACACTGCCTGTCAGCCCTCTCTGTGGTGTCCTAAATCCAGTCGGATAAACAACCAAACGCTCGTAGGCATCCGCATGGTCCTAAAGTACACCATTGATGTTTTGTATCACATTCCAATGCTAAAACTGGGGAGGGGGTTAAAATGCAATTTCAGAGTGTGTGGGGGGGACATGTTCCCCATCCCCAGTGAAAGTTGTGCCCCTGGTTTACGATATAGACAGTTTTGACTTTGCGGTCGTGGTAACTAGTGGAAACGATAGTTACTGGGAATTGTAACTCCAGTTATATGAGTAGAGTGGAGCCCTATAGCCCCATAGGCAGCATCGCCTGAGAAAATGTATTATGCACGCACCTTCAGTTTATGAGATTACAGTTGCCCCTATATATTGAGGCTACTTCCCTCAATCAGTTTACCCAAAATAATTTTCAGCGAGACTCCTGAGGTCAGGCAGGGCTCAAAGCCTTATGGGGCTCCGCTCTACTCCTATAACTGGAGTTACAATTCCCAGTAACTATCGTTATTTGTCATAGAGCAGGG
This sequence comes from Brachymystax lenok tsinlingensis, assembly GCA_030435695.1. Taxonomy (NCBI): domain Eukaryota; kingdom Metazoa; phylum Chordata; class Actinopteri; order Salmoniformes; family Salmonidae; genus Brachymystax; species Brachymystax lenok. Next base: position 41,399,112 of record CM059795.1, on the reverse strand, counting down.
TTTTTTCAAACTTTTTCACTCGGGGGGGCCCCCCTTCCAACATTCGGGAACATCCCTAACCCCGTCACACACGCGCCACGTCTATTTCTATGGGCACAAGCACAAGTTCTAATGTGTATTCGTATGATATTTGAGTGACTACAAAAATTACACGTTTTATGATCCCCGTAACCAATTGTGTGTTTTTTCGCGTTATTTGTAACTTATTTTGTAGATAATGTTTCTGCTACCCTTATGACCGAAAAGAGCTTCTAGATATCAGGACAGCGATTACTCACCCCGTACTGGAGGAATACTTTTTCTTTAATGAGTCAGACAGGGCCCTCATCCCTGTCATTCGCAGGAGAAAGAGACAGAGATATCGGGGACAAAGGTCTGGGTGCCTGGTAAGGATCCGAAGGCGAGCGGGTAATCTCCCTTTACCATCGGTCCTATTAGCCAATGTACAATCAATGGAAAATAAAATAGACGAACTACGATCACGTATATCCTACTAGCGGGACATTAAAAACTGTAATATCTTATGTTTCAGCGAGTTGTGGCTAAACGACGACATGAATAACATACAGCTGGCAGGTTTTATGCTTTTCCGGTAGAATCAAACAGCAGCCTCTGGGTGGGGTCATGCGTTTTTTCTAAACAACAGCTGGTGCATGAAATCTAAGGAAGTCTCAATGTTTTGCTCGCTTGAGGTAGAGTATCTCATGTAGACCACACAAGAGAGTTTTCATCTATATTCTTCGTAGCTGTCTATTTACCACCACAAACCGATGCTGGCACTAAGACCGCACTCAATGAGCTGTATACGGCCATATGCAAACAGGAAAACGTTCATCCAGAGGCGGCACTCCTAGTGGCCGGGGACTTTAATGCAGGGAAACTTAAATACGTTTTACCTAATTTCTACCAGCATGTTAAATGTGCAATCAGAGGGAAAAAAACTCCAGCCAACATTTACTCCACACACAGAGACGCGTACAAAGCTCTCCCTCGCCTTCCATTTGGCAAATCTGACCATAATTCTATCCTCCTGATCCCTGCTTACAAGCAAAAACTAAAGCAGGAAGCACCAGGGACTCGGTCAATAAGAAAGTGGTCAGATGAAGCAGATGCTAAGCTACAGGACTGTTTTGCTAGCACAGACTGGAATACGTTCCGAGATTCTTCCGATGGCATTGAGGAGACACATCAGTCACTGGCTTCATCAATAAATGCATCGATGACGGCCTCCCCGTGTGGCGCAGAGGTCTAAGGCACTGCATCACAGTGCTAGCTGTGCCACTAGAGATTCTGGGTTAGAGTGCCGGCTTTGTCGCAGCCGGCCGCGACCGGGAAACCCATGGGGCGGCGCATTTTTGGCCCAGCGTCGTCCGGGTTAGGGGAGGGTTTGACTGGCAGGGATGTCCTTGTCCTATCGCGCACTAGCGACTCCTGTGGCCGGCTAGACGCAGTGCACGCTGACACAGTAGCCAGATGTACGATGTTTCCTCCGACACATTGGTGCTACTGGCTTTCAGGTTAAGTGGGCATTGTGTCAAGAAGTAGTGCAGCTTGGTTGGGTTGTTTTTCGGAGGACACATGGCTCTCGACCTTCGCCTCTCCCGAGTCCGTACAGGAGTTGCAGCGACAAGACTGTAATTACCAATTGGATACCACGAAATTAGGGAGAAAAAGGGGTAAAAATAAGTGCATCGATGACGTTGTCCCCACAGTGACCGTACATACATACCCCAACCAGAAGCCATGGATTACAGGTGACATCCACACTGAGCTAAAGGGTAGAGCTGCCACTTTCAAGGAGCGGGACTCTAACCCGGAAGCTTATAAGAAATCCTCCTATGCCCTCCGACGAACCATCAAACAGGCAAAGCATCAATACAGGACTAAGATTGAATCATACTACACTGGCTCTGACGCTCGTCGGATGTGGCAGGGTTTGTAAACTATTACAGACTACAAAGGGAAGCACAGCCGCGAGCTGCCCAGTGACACGAGCATACTAGATGAGCTAAATTACTTCTATGCTCGCTTCGAGCCAAGTAACACTGAAACATGGATGAGAGCATCAGCTGTTCCGAACGACTGTGTGATCACGCTCTCCGTAGCCGATGTGAATAAGACCTTTAAACAGGTCAACATTCACAAGGCCGCAGGGCCAGACGGATTACCAGGACGTGTACTCCGAGCATGCACTGACCAACTGTCAAGTGTCTTCACTGACATTTTCAACATGTCCCTGACTGAGTCTGTAATACCTACATGTTTCAAGCAGACCACCATAGTCCCTGTGCCCAAGAAAGCAAAGGTAACCTGCCTAAATTACTACCCGTAGCACTCACGTTGATGAAGTGCTTTGATTGGCAGGTCATGGCCCAAATCAACACCATCATCCCGAAAACCCTAGACCCACTCCAATTCGCATACCGCCCCAACAGATCCCCAGATGACGCAATCTCAATCGCACTCCACACTGCCCTTTCCCACCTAGACAAAAGGAACACCTATGTGAGAATGCTGTTCATTGACTACCGCTCAGTGTTTAACACCATAGTGCCTCCAAGGCTCATCACCAAGCTTAGGACCCTGGGACTGAACACTGCCCTCTGCAACTGGATCCTGGACTTCCTGACATGCCGAACCCAGGTGGTGAGTGTAGGCAATATCACCTCTGCCACGCTAACCCTCAACATGGGGGCTTCATAGGGGTGTGTGCTTAGTCCCCTCCTGTCCTCCTGTACTCCACGACTGCGTGGCCATGCACAACTCCAACACCATCATCGAGTTTGCTGACGACACAACGGTGGTAGGCCTGATCACCAGCGACGATGAGACAGCCTACAGGGAGGAGGTCAGTGACCTGGCAATGTGGTGCCAAAACAACAACCTCTCCCCCAACGTCATTAAGACCAAGGAGCTTATCGTGGAATACAGGAAACAGGGGGGACAAACATGCCCCATCCAAGTCGACGGGGCTGCAATGGAACCGGTCGAGACGGTCCAAGCGGCAACGCTCGGATGCTGACTAGACCTGGCACGTGCCTGCATGTTGATTTTGTCCATCCACACCAGATGCACGCAGCTCTGAACCACCTATATTATTTGGGGACAAGTCGAAATGCTTGAAACATTCATGGCCATTTATCTAGCTAGCTTGCTGTTGCTACCTAATTTGTCCTGGGATATAAACATGGGGTTGTTATTTTACCTGAAATGTACAAGCTCCTCTACTCTGACAATTCATTTTTATTTAAATTCTTGTTAATCTAACTGCACTGTCCAATTTACAGTAGCTATTACAGTAAAATAATACCATGCTATTGTTTGAGGAGAGTGCACAATTATGAACTTGAAAATGTATTAATAAACCAATGAGGTACTTTTGGACAGTCTTGATACAACATTTTGAACAGATGTGCAATGGTTCATTGGATCAGTCTAAAACTTTGCACATACACTGCTGCCATCTTGTGGCCAAAATCTAAATTCCGCCTGGACTGGAATAGTACATTATGGCCTTTCTCTTGCATTTCAAAGATGATGATACAAAAAAATGCATGTTTTTTCTTTGTATTATCTTTTACCAGATCTAATGTGTTATATTCTTTTACATAATTTCACATTTCCACAAACCTCAAAGTGTTTCCTTTCAAATGGTATCAAGAATATGCATATCCTTGCTTCAGGTCCTAAGCTACAGGCAGTTAGATTTAGGCGAACATTTAAAAAAAGGGTCTGATCTTCACCTTTATTTAACTAGGCAAGTCAGTTAAGAACAAATTCTTATTTACAATGATGGCCTACCCTGGTCAAACCCTAACCTGGACGATGCTAGGCCAATTGTTCGCCGTCCTATGGGACTTCCAATCACGGCCAGTTGTGATACAGTCTGGAATTGAACCAGGGTCTGTAGTGACGCCTCTAGCACTGACATGCAGTGCCTTAGACCGATGCGCCACTCGGGAGCCCTAATCCATAGATAAAGAGTAAAGCTACTTAGTTTCTAGTAATCTCTTCTCCTTCAGTCTTCTTCTTCGTCTTCTCTAGACTTTATATGGCAGTTGGCAACCAACTTTAAGTTGCATTACCACCACCAACTGAACTGGAGTGTGGACTTCAGTTCATCGTTCAATCACCCACGTGGGTATATGCTCCGAAAAGCCAATGAGGAGATGGGAGAGGCGGGACTTACAGCGTGTCAAGCCTAAAATAAGTTATATTTTTGAGCCTGGCTATGCAGACGCTCGTTGACGTGCGCATGCAGTTTGGATGCAATGATTGAATAACATGTATGTGTCAATTTACTGTATTTAGTGTGGTCAGCATGTTCGTGTGGTCAGCATGTGACACCTCAACACACACACAAACACTCACTCCATCATTTGCTCACACCCATAATATGCTCATACATTTATACTGACTCTACACACACACACACACACACACACACACACACACACACACACACACACACACACACACACACACACACACACACACACACACACACACACACACACACACACACACACACACACACACACACACACACACACACACACACACACATGCTGCTGCTACTCTGTTTATCATATATCCTGATGCCTCGCCACCTAAACCCTATACATCTCTACCTCTATCACTCCAGTATCCCTGAACATTGTAAATATGCTACTGGAACTGACTGAACCTGTATATAGTATGCTTACTTTCTCGTGACCTTATTTTTATTTATTGTGTGTTTTTGTTCTACCTTATGTTATTTTTATTATGACATTGTTATTGATTACTGCATTGTTGGGTCTAGAGCTTGCAAGAAAGGCATTGCCGCGGTATCTAGCTGGAGCCCCAAGTAGACAATCCACTGAGTTGGCCATGGCACACTCTTTTTCCAATTCACTGCGAAACCTAGATGCATGAGATGCATCACCAGTCTCATCGTATGTGATTGCCAGGTCCACTGACGGGGCGAGAACCAACAGGGCATTCAAATTAACCAGGACTCTGACTACTTGGCGATATAATATAATTACAAAGTTATAACATTTATCAACACAATTGTAACAGTACATGACATAGATAACAAGTCTGTTGTTCACTGCAGCAATATCAGTAGCTTGTCTCAAATACAGCATGAAGCAAAAAGTGTTACAACACATCTGATAGTGCCACTTCATATAATATTTCTTAGAATCTTAAAAATGAAATACGTCTGTATTCAATGTGTGCCTTGTACAAAGGTGTGTTTGTATTCAGTGGGTGACTGTCAAACCTCAGATGGACAAATAAACGGTGGGTGGGGTCAAACGTGGGCGGAGTCAAACCACATTGAGCCCTGCCCCGAATTGCACACTGCAGTCAGGGGTACTTGGTCAGTGTGGCCAGAGAGTAGCTGAACGGCACTCTCATGTATTCATGTGCTATTCCCTGGAAGGCGACGTGGAGAAACGCCGTATTACTGGCACTTGAGAGTATGCATCCTTCAGGTCTATACTCATGCAAAAGTTGTTAAGGTGGATCAATTCTGTCAGACATTTTGTTGTGAGCATGCGGAAAGGCCATTTGGCCACGCTCTGGTTCAGGGTGCGCAGGTCCAAGATAGGCCTCATGCCCCCTGTCTTTCTTGGAACCAGGAAATAGGGCAAGTAAAACCCCTTGTTTCTCACGCTCGGGTTAATTTGCATTCACCGTTGTTTCACTGTTCCATTTTTCCCCCCAAGATCCTGAGTCAAAGCGCCAAAATAACAGAAGCCATGCCAATGAGACTGAGAAGCTGGGTTGGGCTCCCTCTGCGGCCGCCCTCTCCCTCCGGGTGTGTGTGTCTGGTGGCAGAGCTGAAGTGGTAGTCGGGTGGCTGGGTTGGTCGTATGGGATGGGAACAGTCTGTTTAGAAGCATTTGCGGTGGACGATGGAGGGACCAGACTCGTCGTACTCTTGCTTGCTGATCCACATCTGCTGGAAGGTGGAGAGAGAAGCCATGATGGAGCCTCCGATCCAGACGGAGTACTTACGCTCTGCAGGGGTGATGATCTTGATCTTCATGGTGGAGGGGGTCAGAGAGGTGATCTCCTTCTGCATCCTGTCAGCGATGCCGGGGTACATGGTGGTTCCTCCAGACAGCACAGTGTTGGCGTACAGGTCCTTATGGATGTCAACGTCACACTTCATCATAAGTTGTAGGTGGTTTCGTGCATACCGCAAGACTCCATACCGAGGAAGGAGGGTTGGAAGAGGGCCAATGGGCAGCGGAACCTCTCGTTGCCGATGGTGATGACCTGTCCGTCAGACAGCTCGTAGCTCTTCTCCAGAGAGGAGGAAGAGGCAGCGGTGCCCATCTCCTGCTCAAAGTCCAGCGCCATGTAGCACAGCTTCTCCTCGATGTCATGCACGATTTCCCTCTCGGCTGTGGTGGTGAAGCTGTAGCCGCGCTCCGTCAGTATCTTCATGAGGTAGTCTGTGAGGTCACGGCCAGCCAGGTCCAGATGCAGGATGGCATGGGGCAGAGCGTAGCCCTCGTAGATGGGTACTGTGTGGGTCACACCGTCACCAGAGTCCATGACGATGCCAGTGGTATGGCCAGAGGCGTACAGGGACAGCACAGCCTGGATGGCCACGAACATGGCAGGGGTGTTGAAGGTCTCCAACATGATCTGGGTCATCTTCTCCCTGTTGGCTTTGTGGTTGAGGGGGGGCCTCATTGAGGGGGGCCTCCCAATAATGCTCTGAGAACGGGAGAGCGCGCAGCTGGGGAGCATTTATTGTCTGTATTCCTCTATGCCCCTGTCCACCACTGGCCACTAGTCGTAACATGGTGGCACAGCCCAAGGTGGGCCCCTTGTGAAAGGGAGAAGAAACAGCCTGGCTCTGTGGAAGCCGGGGGGAGCCGTTATGATGGTCACGTGCGTAATGCCAGTAATGGCGTGTCCTGATAGCACAGAGCCAGGTTCAGGCTGTGGTCCTATACGTGGGTCGGAACCATTATTTTCACACACACGGTTTACTCTGATTAGCAGAAAAAGGGTGCGCAAACCAGAGTTATGAGTGTCCATCGAACTCCAGGCGTGCTCATGACGACGTAGGATGACTTGGTATCCTACTATGGTTTTGTTAACTTCTATCTTCTATCAGGCTCTTCAGCTTCTTCCAAGTCACGCAGGAAATAATGGGAGACTGAGGAAAGTAGACCCAATATACAGTATAGGGGCACTTGTACTTTCATAGGCTGAAGGTGCGTGCATAATTAATTTTCTCAGGCGATGCTGCCTCGGCAGCAGAGTAAACCAATATGAGCAAAGCCTCCCTATGGGGTGGAGCTCTACTACATATAACTGTTGTGTCTGTTGTGCCTGTTCACACGTGTACCTTGCCTAGAAGTGTCCCACCTGATCTTGCCTCCTCCCGACTGATCATTGCTAGAAGGGAACCTACTACATTAATTCTCCTAACCTGCTCCATAAATTCTCCTAACATGCTACGAAATGCAAATCTGATGTTAATCTGACAAAAGCTGGATCCCTTCTAGCCATGACCCTCCCGACTTTTTGAAGACATTTATTTTCATTGTTAGATCGGCTACTAGAGTATCTGGTCAATATAACTGATCATCTGTGGTCAGTAGTGAGTGTGTACATGTAAATGTAATGTGTGAGCATGGGTGCATGTGTATGTGTGTATGCATGAATGTGAAGTGTCAGTGTAGGTGGGTGTGGCTGAATGGTAGAGACCTGAGGATGGGCAAAGTCCTTTCAGGTAGTCAGTGTGGATAGTCTGTGGGAGAGAGGGATGGCAGGGGTAATTAGCTATTCAACAGTTGTATGCTATTCAACAGTCTTATGGCCTGGGGAAAGAAGCTCTTTCGGAGCCTGTTGGTCTGTGACCTGATGCTCCGGTACCGCCTGCCGGACGGGAGCAGAGAGAACAGTCCTTGGCTCGGTTGGCTGGAATCCTCAGGTTGCTGGAGTTTTTCAGGCCTTTCTCAGACCCCACCTGGCATGAATGTCTTGGATGGCTGGGAGCATATATGATGTATTATCTGTTGTTTAAAGAAAGTTTTTAACAAACAGGGAAACCTTTGCCCATCCGCTTTAGCCCAGACAAAAAACAGTAAATTATAGCAATATACTTTTAGAAATTGATTAGCATTTTAAACCTGTGATTATTATAGTATTATATTGGTGAAGAAAAACGTTTTGGTACTGGTAGCTGGGGATTCTACAACAAGCACACAGGTTGCATATAAATTGGTAAATAGAACAGATGTATTCATTATATTATGTGATATGACATTAGCTAGCTACATTGATATCAACAGACATTCAGAGACATGACTTCATGACTTTAGACATTTTAAGTTTTACAAGTTAGAGGGATTTATACAAATTTTGCAGTTCAATAAAAATAAACACATTTTCCCACTCCAAGGGAATACCCCCAAATATCCTTTAGGAAAAGGGCAGTATCATCTGCAAATTGACTGATATTTATATCTTTACCAAAAATATGGATCCCGTTTAAATGAAAAGAAGAAATAAGGCTAATAAATATGTGGCTAAAATAAGTTAAAGAGGGGAGCTTGGACAACCCTGTTTAATTCCTCTAGCAATAGAAAAAATAGAGGATGTTCCACCGAACTGCTAGTATCATTATACATCATCCTCCCCGAACCCAAAGTAGGTTCTAAATAAAAAGTTGTTCTCTAAAGTGTAAAAAGCCTTGAAAAAAACTAAAGACTATTTAAAGCCATATTCTCCTATGAACTCACTGTAATGTAGGATATCTAATACCAATTATATATGGTTATGAATACTCCTTCCTTTAATGAAGGCTGATTGAGTTTCAGTCAGATCTGACAGAACAACTGGTCATAAAAGAAGGCCTTGCAAATCGTAATATATCTGATCCACCTGAATATGAATGTGATGGTTGACATCTACAGTACAGTTAATAATATTAAGCTGGTCAATTTCTACAATCCTTTTCGAAAACTATGTATAGCGATGTTTGATGATGCAGGATGCTTGGGGTCTAGAGAGATATGGTGTGGTAACTTTATTACACATAGTACTTTATAGGGAAGCCCACATACTGATGCGAATGGTATGATTGTTGAAGATATGATGGAAGAAAGAGCATTAGTATGTCTTAACGATGGATGGTGGTACAAGAATAGATGTTGTCAGAGAGGTCACTTCCTGCCTGGAGTTCACAATGACTTCTAACGCTATTGCAGCCATGTGTGAATGGAAGGTATTGGATGATTCTACTATTGGGAGTGATCATTTCCCAATTATGTACCATGAACTTTGATGTCACTATTCCAGATTCAGAAGATGGGGCTTTCCTAAAGCAGACTGGGAAACGTTTGGAGAACATTGTTTAAACTGTTGAAGAGTTGTCTTTAGAGAGGTCTGTTGATGTTTGTGCTGCCTCTGTCACTTCTCTGATTTTGAGTGCAGCAAACTTACATATACCAGTGAGTGAAGTGGGTGAGAAAAGAAAGGTAGTTCCTTGGTGGCCTGAAGATTTGTACTTTGGCTATTCGAGAAAGAAATAGGGTCTACAGAGTATGACTTTGATGCCTGAAAATCTAGTTGATTTCCAAAGGAAGAGAGCTTTGGTGCATAGGGTCATTAAGTCTGCCAAGAGAAATGTGTGGAGACAGGTCTGTTCTACAATAGGCAGGGTTACTGAGTTGAGAGATGTTTGGTCCAAGTTTAAGAAAATGACTGGAAGAAGCAAAAACACTCGAATTCCAGTTTTGGTTGATGGTGATAATCTGGCTGTACCAAGTAAAGAAAAATATGACATGTTGGGAAAGCATTTGCTAATGTACATAGTGGGGTTACTTTGAACAAAGTGTACAAGCAACGCAACACAAGAGGGATATTGTTGACTCGTTGTTGGATGCTGATTTTACATTGCATGAGATGTGATTAGCCCTAATAGGCTCTGGATGTACAGCCCCAGGTTATGATAAATTATGTTATGCAATGTTTAAGCATCGTCCTGATGAGCTCATAAATATTCTTCTGAGATTATTTAATAAGATCTGGAGTGATTTGTGCTTTGTGCATGACAAGTAATTCTTAATCTGTCTGTAAAAATAATCTGTCTGTAAACAATTGTTGTAAGAATTACTTGTCATGCACAAAGTAGATGTCCTAACCGACTTGCCAAAACTATAGTTTGTTAACAAGAAATGTGTGGAGTGGTTGAAAAACCAGCTTTAATGACAGTTAATATACAGTTGACATCGGACGTTTACATACACTTAGGTTGGAGTCGTTTTCAACCACTCCACAAATTTCTTGTTAACAAACTATAGTTTTGGCAAGTCAGTTAGGACATGACACAAGCTATTTTTCCAACAATTGTTTACAGACAGATTATTTCACTTATCATTCACTGTATCGCAATTCCAGTGGGTCAGAAATATACATACACTAAGTTGACTGTGCCTTTAATTAAACAGCTTGGAAAATTCCAGAAAATGATGGCATGGCTTTAGAAGCTTCTGATAGGCTAATTGACATAATTTGAGTCAATTGGAGGTGTACCTGTGGATGTATTTCAAGGCCTACCTTCAAACTCAGTGCCTCTTTGCTTGACATCATGGGGAAATCAAATTCGCCAGACTATGGTTTGCAACTGCACATGGGGACAAAGATTGTACTTTTTGGACAAATGTCCTCTAGTCTGATGAAACAAAAATAGAATGGGCCAAAATTCACTGAACTTATTGTGGGAAGCTTGTGGAAGGCTACCTGAAACGTTTGACCCACGTTAAGCAATTTAAAGGCAATGCTACCAAATACTAATTGAGTGTATGTAAACATAAAAAAAATCAACAATATAAGAGTTGTATATCGGAAAGACAATGAGACAACAAAAATACTATTTACACACTTCATATTCTTATATACAGTTAAATTGATCTTTAGAAAGAGGAGAGGTGATGCAATATATATTTTTTTGCCTAGTGGCAGAGCATTCCACAATGCATGGCTCTATACATAACTGAGCGATGCATTAAATCTGCTTTTGGTTTGGAACAGTGAAGAAACCCATAGTGGTGTGTGGTGGAGTATGTATGTCTGTTTGAAGTGTATGCAAATAGATTATACAAGTGGTTAGGCATTTTCAACACACAAATGTTTGTTAAAAAGACTAGAAGAGAATAAGTCAATTTCTCCTCAACCCTCAACTCTCCAACCATGTGATGGCAGGTTATGTAAAGTCATAACAAGTGAGTTTTTCAATAACAAATTATGATCAATAACCTCAAAGGCTGCACTGAAATCTAACAATACCGTTCAAACTAGCATTTTATTATCCATTTACTTTAGTCAATCATCAGTCATCTGAGTCAGTGCAGTACAAGTAGTACACGATTAGATAGGAGTGTTTAGTTTCTCTAATGTTTGGTTCTTAATACATTTAAGCCGGGTGTACACTACATGACTATCAAAATCCTAACGTCACTGAGCCTCACATTAAACGACCATATTTCCTGTAGTTTTGTTGTTGTCTTGCCAACACTAAATGATGTGGCACAGACGGGGATGACACATTACAAGATTCTTCACTTGGTCGTGAGGATTGTCGATTGCACGTTGTCTCGCTAAAACAATGATGTGATTAGATTTAACATAGCTACAACGAGCCGTGGATCAAAGCAGCCTCATTAACGTTTTCAGTCAGACATTTACGCTCTAGCCAACATTTTTGAATAACATTGCTTGTGCACTTCAGAGCTGTAACGATTTGATACTTTGGTTATTGTATTTTTTATTTAACTAGGCAAGTCAGTTAAGAATTAAGAACAAATTCTTATTTACAATGACGGCCTACCCCGGCCTAACCGGGACGACGCTGAGTTAATTGTGCGCCGCCCAATCACGGCCGGATGTGATACAGCCTGGATTCGAAACAGGGACTGTAGTGATTCCTCTTGCACTGAGATGCAGTGCCTTAGACCGCGGCACTGGCAAGCTCTCATTGGCTTTTTCCTGATCAGCGTTTTCAAAACTTGTCGTTGCACATCTCATACAAGAGCATTGCAGATTTTTGTCCGATAAAATCAAACATGTTTGAAACTATCCGGACATATGGAACTGCTCAAAGACGAGATCCGTAGCCCTCAGATTGCGTCTCTGACCCGCTCACATTTAAGGAGCGTCGATGCCCGCCGGAGTAGGCAACGACATGGTGATTTTGTCTCCGATCTTAAAAACTTGTAGTGTACTCCCGGTGACAACACACTCCAGTGCAGTAGGTGGCGTCATGCACCTATAATGTTTGTTTACGGACTGCCAGTATATTATAGAAGAAGAAGACAACATGGCTGCCGCAGCAGGTCGCTACTACAACGAGGGTGGCAGAGCAACGAAAAGACAGAAAACCGAAGACGGGATGACGACGGTAAGCATTGACTGGCGACTTCGTTGGGGAGGAAAAGTGCATGCATCAGTAAAATATTTTTTTTCCCCCCAACATTTTGGAACTTAGAGTGCAACAACTTGAATACTGAACACTAGCTAGCCTGAGCCAGACTGAACTAGCTAGCTGAAGGTAACTAGCTAGCCGCGCAACCGGTATAATTTTTTTTTTTTTTTTTTTTTACTAGTGAACTAGTTAACCATGTGTTATGTATTTCTCCAGGTTTGTAAGCTGTATTAAACGTAGCCAACATTGCTATCTTGCGTAATTTTATCGTCGAAGATGTGCGGCTAATGAGGATAGCTGGCATTAGTTAACTAGGTTTCGAACGTTAGCGTTGTATGGCGGAGGTTAGCAGGCTCACCATATCCAAGCGGGAATACTTTGTGACAATTCCATTCATTTTGTGGGGTGGGTATAATTTGTGGAACGTTCCACTGTAATCTGTTCCAAAAACTTCGTAAATATCAAGGTTGCAACAAACAGCGCATACACAGTTGTATAGCGGCCGAATAAGATACCGGGCATTAAGTCTTTCACTCACCACGTTTATTCCGAAAAATGTCTGTCCTCACTCTGGTAGCCTATGGACAAACATTAAGCACAATATCCGTGGTGAGTTGATGCCTATTCGGCAGCGAGTTAGCAAGGTGAATTGATCGTGCTACTTTGTATGCGTTGTTTGTTGAATAAACGTGGTGAATGGAAAAACCCGACTAAAGTGCCCACTCCCTACCTGGTATCTTATTCTGCCGATATACAACTTTAAATGCATTGCTTGTTGGCAACTTTGTTATTTACAAAGTTTTTGGGACCCATTCCTGTTGGACCCACCCCATTTTGTGCACTTGTTTCCTTGTATTTTCTACCTAATTTAGTTAGTTAGCCAGTTAACAATCCCCTGGCTGACATCCTTTCCACTCACGTATGCACCACCCTTTAAATTATGTTTATGATGTGGTGTTCTATATAGTACAAAAATTGCTTGCCAGCCCCATCATTGTTTACTTTAGCTAGCGTGGATTTGTGTTGTACTCTTGTGGTTCCTGTGTCGCTCTGTCATCAATACAGGTTGGTTTTAATTGGTAGCGCACACCCTGGGGATGTCTATTGTATTGGTAATCTGTTCTGGTTTTCTCTAATCTACTTTTTGGTCTTGTTTGTAAGGAGGGCTATGATGACCCCCATAAAACACTCCCTTCCCCAGTGGTCCACATCAGGGGCCTTGTCGATGGCATCATGGAGGCAGATCTAGTGGAAGCCCTGCAGGAGTTTGGGACCATAAGGTGATTATCATGCACACTTGAATTATCCTTTTCTTTGACCAGATTTTTATTTTGCACCATTCCAAATTCATTGGTGAAGTATTTTGTTCCTGTAGGTTTATCATGCAGTGCATTGAAACCAAATGATTACATCTTCCATTCTCTTCACAGTTATGTGGTCATGATGCCCAAGAAGCGCCAGGCCCTGGTGGAGTACGAGGACATGAATGGATCCTGCAATGCTGTGACCTATGCAGCCGAGAACCAGGTCTACATTGCCGGGCACCCCGCCTTCATCAACTACTCCACCAGCCAGAAGATCTCCAGGCCCCGGAGACCCAGACGACTCGCGCAGCGTCAATAACGTACTGCTGCTCACCATCATGAACCCCATCTACCCCATCACCTCGGTAACACACCCACTATTATACAAGGCATCTGTTTAATTTCCATGACAAGGCACAATTGTTTGGCTCGCTGCATTGCATTGTTAGTCATACCATTTGTCTCTTTGCTCTGCAGGATGTGCTGTACACAGTCTGTAACAACTGCGGGCCCGTCCACAGGATTGTCATCTTCAGGAAGAATGGCGTTCAGGCCATGGTGGAATATCCTTTGCTCAGAATCTCATATTGTTGAAAATGTGGTATCGTGCCGGGGATCTCGTCACCACACACAGGTTCACATTCCCCACAATGCATGCCACACAACCTTACTTCACACCACGCTTGAATCTCCTGTCAGCACCACTGACAGTTGTCATTTGCAAGTGGTGGCTAGTAAATATTTGTGCTTGATATAGATCTAATTGTGTAAGAAGCTCATTGTTTTGTAAATAGAGCTTTGAATTACAAGAGGAACGTGGAATGTGTAAAGTAGGCGTAATATGCATTTATTACCTGTAGTTTCCATGACTTCCCATACATTTGATGCTGTACAAAGTGCCCAGAGGGTGAAAGCCTCTCTAAATGGGGCAGACATCTACTCTGGCTGCTGCACACTGAAGATTGAGTATGCCAAGGTGAGTGGTTACATGCTTATCTCCAATTGTCTGTCTAAACACTGGGGTCATTTCACTGAAGGAACACCGCGATGGGCAAAATAATCAAATGCTCGAATGTCTCTTTTTTTTTTTTTTACAGCCAACCCGCCTCAACGTGTTCAAAAATGACCAGGACACCTGGGACTACACAAACCCCAACCCGAGTGGCCAAGGTAAAACACAGCCCCTCATCCCTCCCCATCCTCTTCTCCTGCTCTTATGGCATTGTGGGATGGGTAGGGTCCCAGGCCTCCGGGCGTAGTGCCTTTGAACGCCCTGCTCCATGGTGACTTTGGCCACAACGAGCAGTGACGTGGGTGAGGCACTACTTCTGTGACGCGTCACCCCATGTCCTCATGCTCTCACAACACGACAGACAGTAAGGGCACAAGGAGTGACCTTGAGGGGCAGCCATTTTGCAGCAAATGCTCCTGCATGGTGAATCGTCTGCATCTCAGACCACTGCATGCATCCTTGGGTAAACTGATGAATGCCTCGTTATGTCACAATGAAGCACCTAGGGTCTCGTCACACAGGTTCACATTCCCTGCAGTGCATGTCACACCTCACTTCCACCTGTCAAGC
Organism: Brachymystax lenok tsinlingensis; assembly: GCA_030435695.1. Lineage (NCBI taxonomy): Eukaryota > Metazoa > Chordata > Actinopteri > Salmoniformes > Salmonidae > Brachymystax > Brachymystax lenok. The sequence continues at coordinate 41,383,784 of CM059795.1, read as the reverse complement.
TCCTGTCTGCACCCAAGCAGTGTGTTACACCCTAGGTGTTTCTTGGAATGCCCCTGCACCCATTAATCTCAAAACTATATTGGAGATGGTTTTTTGAAAAATAACGCTTATGGTTCTTTTTTTAGTTTGACCAATCATGGGTAAAGTCAAGTTTTGGCATTCAAATCTGTTCCTTGAGGATAAAGTGTCTAGGTTTTTGTTAGCAACCTCTGACCCTGTAGCTCTCATGGACCAGGTTTCCCTGCCTTTGGGGTGGCCTTTAAGGAAAATGTTCATTTCATTAGAAGTCTCTATGGTAACATTGCAGAGACAAGTGTTCAAGGAATCAATGGTATTCCTGGAACTTTCAAGAAGTTCAGTTTACGACCTGCCAATCAGTTGTAAATTCAGACTATTTGTGGATGGCTGTTTTGAATCCAGGCAGGGTTTCTTTTGGCCTTCTGTTTCCATTTGTATATGGTGTGCTGCCATGAGTGCCCAAATAAAATCATGGTGTTCCAGTAATATATGGTAGATACTTTAATCTAACATTGCTCTCTTAGTTCAACCTCTTACAGCGCATAATATTTGCCATCCGATGGGACACAGTGAAATAGCAGTATGCCATTTGCCTTGCTTCTAGCTCTATGCCCTGATCCCTTTATGCAAAAGGGAACATTTTTATTTGAGGTCATAGTCCATTTGACTATCAGATTCTCATATTTTAGCCACAATTCGTTTTGGACTTAGTAGTTTCATCCACACCATGGCCACATCTTCATTTCAGACATTTGACACTCAGGAGGTGTAAGAGAGAAAATAACGAGTGTTTAGACAGCCCCTGTTAATGTGCAGGTGTTAAGTGCGGCCGGCGCTGCTCCTCGTGTCCTCACTGTGCGCACTCATACAGACTCACCTACAGCCCTAAGCAGACACATGCTGTAGCTTAAGACACATCAGCTACAACAGCACCCACCCACAGGCATTCCAAACCAACCTGTTCCTCGGTTAACATCGGACACAATGGGGGCAGCAGACACTGGAATTCACACAACCTGATTTTCTTCCTAATCCCAATTTCCACCACCACTCTCTCCACTTCTGCAAGGAAAACCATGTTCCTCTTTTTTTTAATCCCACTGTTGGTTTGGGGAATAGTCTGTGATCAGACACCCAGCATTATCCACTACCACAGACTGATCTGATAGATTGATATCCATCCTTCTCTTACAAGTACCGCATATCCCATCTCCAGAACGCTGAAGATCTCACCTATTGACACAACACATTTTGTTTGATGGGGCAGGAGTCTGGTGTGTGGCCGATAAGGCCACTCCTCCCAGCCCTCGGGATCCGACTGTCAGACACCAACCACTCAGCGAGCAACAGAGGAGCTTTCAAAACACACTTAACAGCCCGAGAAGGGAACAGATGACACTACATACTGAGACAATATACAGAGGCAGCGAGAACACTTTCTCAAACTACCCCTATGCCATCCCGTCTCTTGACTTGGGTGTGTGGGCTTCCTTTTGATATCACTCTCCCCTCTTGTGCCCGAACAACACACCACCGAGCTGAATACTCACGGCAACAACACACCCAAGTTGAATCACCATGACAACACACCACTACGCAGACAATGCCATTCCAGATGATTTTACTGCCAAGCACTAGATGCCTCACTTCGCCATTGGGGGGACCACATCTATTGTACAAAAAAACAAGCAGCACATTCTGCGGCCCCTTACATGAGAAGACGCACTGCACAAAACCCAAGGGGAACCACGAAGACACAAGCATCAAACACCCGCCAAGCATACAAGCACAGAGGCAAACTGATAGAAACCTCAGCATTTCCCAAACTTCTCTCTGCATTGATGGACTTGGGTGCTCTGTTTTTTCCCTTGTACCCTCCCCCCTCTTCTCTCTGTGCTGTTTTTGTGTTGATTCTACTACGTTGTTTTTCTTTCTGAAGTGGCCTGTAGTGATGCCTCTTAACGCCTCCCGTGTGATGCAGGTTTGGCTCTGTGTCTGACGACAAGACACGCCTCAAACGGTGCAAATGTCCTCTGGCTTTGCGGTCAAAGCACGGTAAGCTGGAAATGAGCCTCAAATGGCAACACTTAAAAACAAAGCAACCAACTTGAAGCGAAGCGTGGAAGATTGGTGGATACTCTTTCTCTGGTGGGGGAATGTGGAAACAGTGAGTTGAAGCTGGAGTCGCAGGTTTGGTGGGTAGGATCCTTACTGTCGAGTGCCCCCTACCAGCCTTCTGCATCCTGTGTTCAACGTGTCTGGTGCTGTAAGTACATGTAAAGAGACATGACTGACCAGGTGATGGAGAATGATTTGAAATGTAAATGTCTGCTTGTTGTGATTGACTTTGTCATCCCCATATGTGAATCATTGACTTATCAAATTAGTTCTGGAATCTCCTCACTGAGATTGCTGCTAGTGCTCTTTAGGCTATCCTCTGTAATATTGCTTTAGAAATGTGTAGTCTCACAGCAACTTCTATGAAAAGGGGGAAGACTGAATAGAATTTCTAGTTTTCCATATTTTGATGCAGACCACTGTTGGATGTATAAGTTAAAGTAGTTTCTAAAATCACAATTCACTGGACTTTTGAGGAAATGTCTTCTGGTTGTTGCTGTATATTATAGCTAGCCAATGTAATATATTCATTCACACGTAAGAAATTCCAGGCCATGTTTTTGTCAAATGCTTTTCAGACTGTTGCCCATGGGTGGGGTGCTATGCATTTGTTGTCAGGCTATGAAACTCGACTCATGCTAGAATCAAATAAACATTAAGCTTAGGAGTAAAGCTATATCGCATTACTCCTAACTGGGGAAAAGGGCTGCTCCTTTTAACCAGTGTAATGACTACATTTTAATACAATTGTTCTGATTTTATAAAAAAATAAAACAAATCTTAATATGTGTGGCCCGTTAGTGTTTGAATTAGTTTATTTGTCCCGAGGTTAGTTTTCCTATATTTTTTTATTTTTTTCCAACATGTTACTGATTAAATGTTTAATTAGGGACTCTTGCTTTTGGTTGAATATTTGTTTAGAGTGTAAGTTTGTGCATGATTTGTTTTGACATGTGTATGTACCTGCACAGATGCTGACGCTGAAGGCAATTGGAACAATTCACAAGGTGTGTGTGAGTTGATAATGATTTGAGCAATAATGAAGGAATACATTAGTGTGACTCTGTTCCATTCACTATGCTGCTGTTAAATCCTCATACAAATCTCCAGTATGTTACATTTTGTTTTAGTTATGCTAACGAATAGTATGAGGTCCTGCGTAAGATTGTAAAGTATTGTTTTAAGACAGTAAATATCTTAACCCAGCTTCTTGTGCATGTTAATCACAACACGTCCCATATTTTGTAGCTGTGCCCCTTTTGATACTGTCAAATCAGCATTCAGGGGCTAACTTTACTGCTATTTCTTGCTCTCAGATCCCAATGCCAACCCCAACAAGCGTGCGAGGCCGCCAGCTCTACTAGGAGACCACCCTCCAGAGTATGGTAAGTATAGGCAGAGAAGCTCATTGTACTAAGCGTCACAGGTCAACTCGGAGTTGGGTTGTCTAGAATGAGTCGGTTTGCCCAGTAACCACCTCTCTCTGTCTATCCATTCCTCACAAGGCGGGCCGACTGGTGCTTATCACGGCTACCATGATGAAAGTGGGTACGGGCCCCCTCCTCCTCACTATGAGGGCGGGCGCCGCATGGGGCCTCCGATGGGAGGGCGTGGCCGCGGACGAGGTGGAAGCTACGGGGGACCTGGGTACGGACACGGCCCACCTCCCCCCGGTGACTACACCGCCCACGCTGACTCCCCTGTTGTCATGGTGTACGGCCTGGAGCCCGCAAAGATCAACGCTGACAAGGTCTTCAACGTCTTCTGTCTCTACGGCAACGTGGAGCGGGTGAGTCCAGGCGGGAGCAGTGTATTACTGAGGCAGGGGTTAGACTGTTCTTGTTGGGGGTATAGACTGGTGTGAAATCTGTTCTGTGGCCATGTTGGAGGTGGGTAGTAGGATAGTGTTTCTGAACCCTGTCCCCCTTCGTCCTCAGGTGAAGTTCATGAAGAGTAAGCCGGGTGCGGCCATGGTGGAGATGGGCGACTGCTACGCTGTGGACCGTGCCATCAGCCACCTCAACAACAACTTCCTGTTTGGACAGAAGCTCAATGTCTGGTCAGTGCTGCATTCAATCTCTGCATACACATTGACATTCAAGGAAACTGACTAGTAAGACGCATCCCAGGTTAATGTACACAGAGACTCAATGTTGTCCATCCACTGTCCGCAGTGTGTCCAAGCAGCAGGCCATCATGCCTGGTCAGTCCTATGAACTGGAGGACGGCTCCAGCAGCTTCAAGGACTTCCATGGCTCCCGCAACAACCGCTTCACCTCCCCGGAGCAGGCGGCAAAGAACCGCATTCAGCACCCCAGCAACGTCCTGCACTTCTTCAACGGGCAGCCCGACATCTCCGTGGAGGTCTTCAATGGGGTAAGACAACTGGAGGGGATTCGAGGGCTGGGAGCTTTGGATTGGGTTGTTGGTTTTCTTGGAGAGTTGAACAGTACAAGTTTACTTACCTAGTTTGTGTGGGGGGATGATCCTTTCAGGTCTGTGAGGAACTTGGTGTGAAGAACCCATCCAGCATCAAACTCTTCACCGGAAAGAGTGAGTGATATTAACTTTTCTTTTGCATGAATAGTGTTTTATCTGGTCTTTTTAATTGGAGTGAATTCCCATGGGTCAGGTGTTGCAGTGTCAATAAATTGGAATGTGTGTGTCTCACTTCGGGTGGCGCGACAGGTGAGCGGAGCTCATCCGGGCTGCTGGAGTGGGAGTCTATAAACGATTCTATGGAGGCTCTGGCCATGATGAACCACTACCAGATGAAGAACCCCAGTAAGTACTCCGACTGCGATAACAACACCGCTAATGATACCAACGGTGAGCAAATACACTAGTCGGTCCTTCAGGAGTGACTTTCCCAAAAACATGATCATCTTCAGCACTAAGATCACCTTAATGCCAGGATTCGTTCAAAGGCACGGTACTACCCTATGTTCGCAGAGATCAAATTCATGGTAAAACGCTGCAGATATTGGCTCAAGTGTAAATGGAGGAACTAGGATCTTAATGCTAAAGTTTCTTTGTTTTTGGGAATCCACCCCAGGCTAGTTAATGTATTATTCCGGACTGACACAATCTTTCCAGTTGGCTAACCTCCCCCTCCCCTGTCTTCCAGGTGGTCCGTACCCTTACACACTGAAGCTGTGTTTCTCAACTGCGCAGCATGCCAACTAGAAAGAACTCTGACACCCCCTCCCCCTCTGTGTCCATGCATAGTGTATATTGCATTCACATCTTCACTACAAGTCCCCTGTATGAGTCAGAAACAAACTGTATGAGACCGACAAGTGTTTTTTCCTTTAACGTAAGTCATGATATTGCGGACAAGATTTTGTACCAGTGAGTGTATTGTTTGATGTAGAATCTTATATATTTTTTTTGACTTATTGTTGAATTTGATTTGTTCTGTACATTAGACCTTAGAAGGAAGTACCGCTCCTATTCTGAAATAAATAAAAAAATTCATGTTAATACGGCCTGTCTGTTTTAATAAAATGAATGGTGAACTATAGGGCTGTGATCTTTCCTTTTCAGTTAGTAGATATAAGGCCTTAAGCAGGTTCTTCAAGCCTGGACCATAGTAGGTATACACAATGAAGCCGAAGAGGATTCCTACTATGGTGATGGTGGCCAGGGTCATCTGGAGGAAGGAAACAACAGTACTGAAAGGGAAGATATGTCATGATTTGTGGTTATATTCTATTTGAGTCCAAGGATGCATCCCAAATGGCACCCTATTTAGTGGACTACTTTTGCCTAGAGCAGGTTGTGCACTGAATAGGGTACCGTTTAATTTATTAATTTAACCATTTTAAAAACGAGCACTCAACTTGTAAGACTTGTAAAATCAGGATAAACACTGTATGGGATTAAAAGATCTAAGCATTTGGAACATCCCAGGGACCAGACTTACCAACATGTAGAACAGGCCTCTGGTGTGGTCCAACGGGAATCCATGCATGTGAAGTATAAACCGCAATGCATAGTCACCGTATGTACTTGAATTTATACCCCTAAAGAACACAAGGCACTGTCCAATTAACATGCAATCAGACTGAGTGCACACATTCTGACAAAGTAGAACCTATACACATGTAACGCAGAACACTTGACCCTTACTTGTTTGAGACTTCGACAAAGTAGTCTGGTGCTTCCAGGATCTGTGAGGACCAGAGAGCATGTTGACACAGGGAGCGTTTCCCCCTGACACATCCAACTGCACCACACCAGTCAGTGATCAGTATGTAGCCGGTTAGTGCTGTATAGCCAACTCCAAGGTTTGGTATTGACGAAGACCACATGAGTTCAGGCTATACAGAACAAACAGGACCAGGGTAGAAACTATGCCAAGACTTATAAAGATCCACCTTAGTACGCTCAGAGTATTTCACAGCATTACACAGACAAGAGGGTGAAAGAATGGGAAGTGTATACTGATTATATGGAGTGTTACCAAATCGCGTGTAGTGCCATGCATGACCACAAATCCTTCCTCAGTGACATTTGTCCATGTCTTCAAACATCCAAACCAGTGTCCTCTGGGATAGACTGTGAAACCAGGGGGGAGTCCAACAAATATGCATCTCTTGGTAGTGTATATCACACCAACCATTTTCTAATATTCAAAAATGTGTGTCCTGTGTGTTTTCCAGTGCAACTCCATCACTTGTAGTTGAGGCTGTTGTACATCAGCAGCACCTCTTGAGTGTAGAGGCAGATGTGATCTTTCAAGTACGCTCCTCCACCTAGCTGTAGTGTAACAAATAGAGACTGTATGATATCAAGCCATGGGCTTTAACAGAAATTCATGTATGCAATTTATTTTTCTTCCAGTAAACAAAAGCAGGACAAGAGGGGATGAGATTGATGTCCTCGAGAAAATATAGAACACTGCAGACAGATACAAAACAGAGGACATTTGGTAACAGTGGTAAGTAGCTCAGTTCAGATTTAGGTTAATGGTCAAAACTCGACTGGCCCTAAAGTGTGAACCAGGCATACATGTCTCTGCCACCTGTAAAATATATACTGAACAAAAATATCTTTGCAAAATGTAACCATTTCAAAACAGCCTATGTTCAAGGTCATAGTCTCACAGTCTTCGTAGTAGAATGATAATTGGGTTGGGGTAGTTAAAATAGCCCTTGTGGGCACACTGCTCCAGGGTGGTGATGTCAAATGTCAGGCGGTTGCCAGGAAGGCAGCAGATGTAGATGGGTACCCTGTGCAGCCCCGGAGTGCTGGTGCAAAGCAAAGGGAATATATATATATATATATATATATATATATATACTCAACAAAAATATAAACGCAACAATTTCAAAGAATTTCCTGAGTCACAGTTCATAGAAGGAAATCAGTCAATTGAAATAAATTCATTAGGCCCTATTCTATGGATTTCACATGACTGCAGCCATTGATGGGTCTGGGAGGGTATAGGCCCATCCACTTGGAAGCCAAGCCCAGCCAATATGAATTAGTTTTTCCCTACAAAAGGGTATTATTATGGACAGAAATACTCCTCACCACCAGGTGCACCTATGTAATGATCATGCTCAACATTTGAGAGAAATAAGCTTTTTGTGCGTATGGAACATTTCTTGGATCTTTTATTTCAGCTCATGAAAAATGAGACCAACACTTTACATATTGCATTTATATTTTTGTTCAGAATATATTTTACAGGTGGCAGAGACATGTATGCCTGGTTCACACTTTAGGGCCGAGCTGTATTGGGGTGGCCTGGTTACGCATCCACCATAGTTGGAACTGTGTTGGAAAGGACAATGTGAAAAGACAATATCCAAGCATCAGATACATTAAATGGCCTAAAGCACCAGTGTTTTCAATGCATTACGTTGTCTTTAAGTTGAACCTAATAAATGAGGCTAACACAATAGGACAGCATAGATGGAGTAGACATGATACTGGAAACGCGGTCTGTCACGGTCACCTGGGAACACGGAAGAACATAATTTTGTTTGGTAATGGTGGCAGCCTACACTAGCGGTTCCCAAACTAGGGTTCGTGACTCCATGTGGGCTTGCCTAACATGAAAATGGGGTAACGGGATAATTCTTTTTTTTTAAAGGAAACAAATATATAGGCCTATATATACACTAAATAATATTATATCGTCTTTGTATCTCAAAATCATTGTAATGTGGTCAACCTTAAATCTAAATGAAAATGATTAAGATATAAAATTCTACCAGAGAGCATCATGGGAAAAAGCCGCACTTGACTGTTGCACTTGAATCATTCTCGTGGTGAATGGCTAGGCTCGCTACGCTATGAAAGCGCACACTATTGCAGAGATTTTGATATTTCCTGAGCAATTGATATGGTGAAAACAATATGTGGGGAGGTAGAGGCACAGAAACTCACATAAAAACCGTTAAACGAAGACTTTATGCTATTGTAGCAATCATGAGGAAACTGACGGAATGACTCAAACCCCCTAGCTTATGCTCTCCAAATGGACGTTAGCTGTGAGGGCCGAGATGCCCATGCATTGACTTTTGTTCGCTATACATGTCGGGGGATGCTATTCACGAGGACATATTGTTCTGTCTCACGAATCACGATCATAAAATGCCATACGGGATGTTCAGTGTGCTGTGTGGCTATATTGACAGATTCCATAAGGGATCAAATTGTGGGCTTTTGCACAGATGGTGCTCCATCTACCATGGGATGGCAGGCAGGCCAAAGGGACTCAAAGGGAATACCCTGAAATCTCAGACTTCAGTGCGCTCAAGACAACTGGGAACTCGGAAGGAAATTAGCGTTTTGAACGGTCATCCAACTCAGAATTCCAATTTGAGAACTCGGGCCTCTTAGCTCTGACTTTTTGACCTAAAGATCACTGACGTTATGATTTGTCCTCGTATGTTCCCAGTTGTCTTGAAAGCACCATAAAACTCATGGTAGGCTACTCTTCGCCATCTCATATCTGTGTGAAGATGGATTCAGTGCTCTCGTTTGCATTAAAACCAAATATTGATCTAGGTTAGATGTGACAGCAGAGATGAGTTGCGCACTGTCGACCACGCCCCATGACTTTGAGAAGCTCCGACGCGACATGCATCAAGCACACAAATCTCATTAGTGGTGGTGAGATAGGAGACATTTTGGCAGACTAATTTGCAATTGACTGCCCCACATTAAAAGTATGTGATGGTGAGTTGAGAAGATAATCAGAAATACTGTTTGAATGTTTTTCAATTGACTGCCATAGCCCCAAATATGGGTGAATCTTCGGATATCAAAATGTGGTCGTGGGCCAAAAAAGTTTGGGAATACCTGGTGTACACTGTTTGACCTGTGTGGCTCAGTTGGTAGAGCATGGCACTTGCAACGCTAAAGTCGTGGCCCGTGGGTTCAATTGCTGCTGGGGCCACCAATATTTAAATGTATGCATGCTCTGGATAAAACCATCTGCTAAATGGCATATATTATTATATTACATGAAGCGTTTAGCACACTGCCAGTGATCAACAAAAAATGTGTGAAGATTAAGCTGTGTGTCAAATGATGTTCCCACAAGAAAATTTGTCAGAGAAGCATGTTGTAGGTTGTAAAAGAAAAGTGGTGGTGATAAACTGAAGGACATACTGAGGTATTTAAAGCTTGGTTTATGCATGCGTTACCTTATATAACATGGCTGTGGCTGTTGGACGATTCAGCCAAGAGCCATATGTAGTTGATGTCACAACACATGACGTAAAACATCACAGAAATGCCAACAGAATGCTATTGAACAGTTTATTAGTATGTTGAAATTATTTTCACTGGTGTTTAAACAGCATTTGTTTTCTTTCAAATACTTTGAATACTTCAAGATGGCTCAAACAAGCCTGGAGTGCCAGATGGCTCAAACAAGCACAGATGAAGAATTTCAAAGAACTGTCGTGGAAATTCGAACCCGAAAGGAAGAGAGACTGTAAATTCTTCAAACAACAACCTTTTATTATAAGAATTGCAATTCTGGAGCAGTTAACAATCACTCAAAAGGTGCAGAGTGAACCTGTTAGGGCTAGGGGGCAGTGTTGGGAAGTTCGGAGTGTCTGGCGTCCCCAAAGTAAAATGCCTGTTACTCAGGCCGAGAAACTAGGATATGCACATAATTAGTAGTATTGGATAGAACACACTCTGAAGTTTCTAAAACTGTTAAAATAATGTCTGTGAGTATAACAGAACATTTCTCAACCCCATTGAGGAACTGCTTACAGCATGGGCGTTGGAATGTGTATGATCGCAAAAACCGTGAACGTATGCCTATTCTCCAGACAATGGAGGAGGCCTGTGGTGACATTCCAGTGCTTTCAGGGGTGGATGCATCATGCCAGAAGATATTGCACCCACTGTCTGGCCAAGGAGAATATCGCTTGTGATGTTGATGAAAATCTGTGGCCGGACAAAAACAACAGATATGACAGATTTTCTTTTCGCAATGGAGTATGTGTTTCTTGACTTATGATGTATTTTGATAGTTTCTTTATCTGTTCCGTACAATCTAACATACAGTACAGTAGTACAAATAGGCCTATTTTTTTCCTTTGCATATGCAAAATATATTTACTGCGTGTTTTCATTTTTACTGTATGTGCTTACAGTATGCTGTTTGACATGTATTGAGTCATGTTGAAATATAAAACTTAATTTTTTGCATTTGTGTTCCTTTCTTGTTTGAGTACACACAAACAACATACAGTATAACAATACAATCTTAGTCTTTACCCTGAAATAGGTTCTGTTAGTAGTGTTTTGAATATGTCACATTAATGTGATCTCTGTTGTCACTAAGTTAGATTCATTTGATGTGTGTGTCTCATTTGTATGAGTTTCATTTTGGGCAGGGAGTACATGATTTTGATTGCTGTGTTTCATTTTGCAAGATGTCTGTGGGGTTTGGGGAAATTGGCTAACTGTTTTGTGTTTAGAGTTTTGAGTACCAGAGATGTAGCTTCAGCAAACGTGTGTTAACTATTGAGAGAAACTGTAATGTCCTTGAGTGGCCCAGCCAGAGCCCGGACTTGAACCTGATCTAACATCTCAAATCAAATCAAATTTTATTTGTCACATACACATGGTTAGCAGATGTTAATGCGAGTGTAGCGAAATGCTTGTGCTTCTAGTTCTGACCATGCAGTAGTATCTAACAAGTAATCTAACAATTTCACAACAGCTACCTTATACACACAAGAGTAAAGGAATGAATACGAGTATGTACATATAAATATATGGATGAGTGATGGCTGACCGGAATAGGCAAGATGCATTAGATGGTATAGAGTACAGTATATACATATGAGATGAGTAATGTAGAATATGTAAACATTATATAAATGGCATTGTTTAAAGTGGCTAGTGATACATTTGTTACATCCAATTTTCTATTATTTAAAGTGGCTAGAGATTTAAGTCAGTATGTTGGCAGCAGCCACTCAATGTTAGTGATGGCTGTTTAACAGTCTGATGGCCTTGAGATAGAAGCTGTTTTTCAGTCTCTCGGTCCCAGCTTTGATGCACCTGTACTGACCTCGCCTTCTGGATGATAGCGGGGTGAACAGGCAGTGGCTCGGGTGGTTGTTGTCCTTGATGATCATTTTGGCCTTCCTGTGACATCGGGTGGTGTAGGTGTCCTGGAGGGCAGGTAGTTTACCCCCGGTGATGCGTTGTCCAGTCCTCACTACCCTCTGGAGAGCCTTACGGTTGTGGGCGGAGCAGTTGCCGTACCAGGCGGTGATACACCCTGACAGGATGCTCTCGATTGTGAATCTGTAGAATCTGTGAGTGTTTTTGGTGACAAGCTGAATTTCTTCAGCCTCCTGAGGTTGAAGAGGTGCTGTTGCGCCTTTTTCACCACGCTGTCTGTGTGGGTGGACCATTTCAGTTTGTCCGTGATGTGTACGCCGAGGAACTTAAAACTTTCCACCTTCTCCACTACTGTCCCGCCGATGTGGATAGGGAGGTGCTCCCTCTGCTGTTTCCTGAAGTCCACGATCATCTCCTTAGTTTTGTTGACGTTGGGTGAGAGGTTATTTTCCTGACACCACACTCCGAGGGCCCTCACCTCCTCCTTGTAGGCCGTCTCGTCGTTGTTGGTAATCAAGCCTACCACTGTAGTGTCATCAGCAAACTTGATGATTGAGTTGGAGGCATGCTTGGCCACGCAGTCATGGGTGAACAGGGAGTACAGGAGAGGGCTGAGAACGCACCTTTGTGGGGCCCCAGTGTTGAAGATTAGCGGGGTGGAGATGTTGTTTCCTACCCTCACCACCTGGGGCCGGCCCGTCAGGAAGTCCAGGACCCAGTTGCACAGGGTCGAGACCTAGGGTCTCGAGCTCAATGACGAGTTTGGAGGGTACTATGGTGTTAAATGCTGAGCTGTAGTCGATGAACAGCATTCTTACATAGTTATTCCTCTTGTTCAGATGGGTTAGGGTAGTGTGCAGTGTGATTGCGATTGCGTCGTCTGTGGACCTATTGGGACGGTAAGCAAATTGGAGTGGGTCTAGTGTGTCAGGTAGGGTGGAGGTGATATGATCCTTGGCTAGTCTCTCAAAGCACTTCATGATGGCGGAAGTGAGTACTACAGGGCGATAGTCATTTAGCTCAGTTACCTTAGCTTTCTTGGGAACAGGAACAATGGTGGCCCTCTTGAAGCATGTGGGAACAGCAGACTGGGATAAGGATTAATTAAATATGTCCGTAAACACACCAGCCAGCTTGTCTGCGCATGCTCTGAGGACACGGCCAGGGATGCCACCCGGGCCGGCAGCCTTGCGAGGGTTAACACGCTTAAATGTTTTACTCACGTTGGCTGCGGTGAAGGTGAGCCCGCAGGTTTTGGTAGCGGGCCGTGTCGGTGGCACTGTATTGTCCTCAAAGCGAGCAAAGAAGTTGTTAAGTTTGTCTGGGAGCAGGACATCGTGGTCCGCGACTGGGCTGGTTTTCTTTTTGTAGTCCATGATTGACTGTAGGCCCTGCCACATTCCTCTCGTGTCTGAGCCGTTGAAATGTGACTCTACTTTGTCTCTATACTGACGCTTAGCTTGTTTGATTGCCTTGCGGAGGGAATAGCTACACTGTTTGTATTCAGTCATGTTTCCGGTCGCGTTACCCTGGTTAAAAGCAGTGGTTCGCGCTTTCAGTTTTGCGCGAATGCTGCCATCAATCCACGGTTTCTGGTTGGGGAAGGTTTTAATAGTTGCTATGGGTACAACATCATCGATGCACTTGCTAATAAACTCGCTCACCGAATCTGTGTATACATCAATGTTGTTGTCTGATGCTGTCCGGAAAATATCCCTTGATGCAATCTTGAAGCGTGGAATCAGATTGGTCGGACCAGCGTTGAACAGACCTGAGCACGGGCGTATCCTGTTTTAGTTTCTGTCTGTAGGCTGGGAGCAACAAAATGGAGGCATGGTCAGACTTGCCGAAAGGAGGGCGGAGAATGGCCTTGTATGCGTCACGGAAGTTAGAATAACAAGAATAACAATGATCCAGGATTTTCCGGGTCGCACATTTGATATGCTGATAAAATTTAGGGAGCCTTGTTTTCAGATTAGCCTTGTTAAAATCCCCAGCCACAATAAATGCAGCCTCAGGATATGTGGGTTCCAGTTTACATAGAGTCCAATGAATTTCTTTCAGTGCCGTCGATGTCAGCTTGAGGGGGGATATTTTTGACTGTCATTATAATCGAGGAGAATTCTCTTGGTAGATAATGCGGTCTGCATTTGATTGTAAGGAATTATATGTCAGGTGAACAAAAGGACTTGAGTTCCTGTATGTTGTTATGATCACACCATGACTCATTAATCATAAGGCCCCCGCCCTTCTTCTTACCAGATAGATGTTTGTTTCTGTCGGCGCGATGCGTGGAGAAACCATATGGCTGTACCACCTCTGATAACGTGTCCTGAGTGAGCCATGTTTCCCGTGAAGCAAAGAACGTTGCAGTCGCTGATGTCTCTCTGGAAGGCAATCCTTGCTCGGATTTCGTCTACCTTGTGGTCCAGAGACTGGACATTGGCAAGTAGTATACTCGGGAGCGGTGCGCAATGTGCTCTTTCCGAAACGCACCATGCAATAATTTTAAAGATTTTACTGAGTTACAGTTCATATAAGTAAATCAGTCAATTGATTATTAGGATCTAGTCTATGACTTTCACAGGACTGGGAATACATATATGCATCTGTTGGTCACAGACACCTTAAAATGTGCCAATGTTTGTCTATGGAGATTGTATGACAGTGTGCTCAATTTTATACACCTGTCAGCAACGGGGTTGCCTGAAATAGCCGAATCCACTAATTTGGGGAGAAGGGGAGGCGGGAGAAAGATATGCAAAGTGTTGGTTTCATGAGCTGAAATAAACGATCCCAGACATGTTCCATATGCACAAAAAGCTTATTTCTCTCAAATGTTGTGCACAAATTTGTTTACATCCCTGTTAGTGAGCATTTCTCTTTTGTCAAGATAATCCATCCACTTGACAGGTGTGGCATATCAAGTAGCTGATTAAACAGCATCATCATTACACAGGTGCACCCTGTGCTGGGGAAAATAAAAGGCCACTCTAAAAGGTGCAGTTTTCTCACACAACACAGTGCCATAGATGTCTCAAGTTTTGAGGGAGCATGCAATGGGCCTGCTGACTGCAGGAATGTCCACCAGAGCTGTCCCAGATAATTCAAGTGCCTAAGTGCCTGCCTCTTTTCCAACATTCATAAACAGCGGTTTGTTCATTATGTTCGCCTGCATCCACTGGATTTGCCTTTTTAGCAGCACATTCAGTCCCCCCGTCCAGCATCACTACTCTGGACGGTTCTGTCTTAGATTACGTGGAAAACTACAAATACCTAGGTGTCTGGTTAGACTGTAAACTCTCCTTCCAGACTCACATCAAACATCTCCAATCTAAAATTAAATCTAGAATTGGCTTCCTATTTCGCAACAAAGCTTCCTTCACTCATGCTGCCAAACTTACCCTCGTAAAACTGACCATCCTACCGATCCTCGACTTCGGTGATGTAATTTACAAAATAGCCTCCAATACTCTACTCAACAAACTGGATGCAGTCTATCACAGTGCCATCCGTTTTGTTACCAAAGCCCCATATACCACCCACCACTGCGACCTGTACACTCTCGTAGGCTGGCCTTCACTTTACACTCGTCGCCATATCCACTGGCTCCTGGTCATTTACAAGTCCCTGCTAGGTAAAGTCCCACCTTATCTCAGCTCGCTGGTCACCTTAGCAGCACCAACCCGTAGCACACGCTCCAGCAGGTATATCTCACTGGTCACCCCCAAAGCCAATTCCTCCTTTGGCCGACTCTCCTTCCAGTTCTCTGCTGCCAATGACTGGAACGAACTTCAAAAATCTCTGAAACTGGAGACACTTATCTCCCTCAACAGCTTTAAGCACCAGCTGTCAGAGCAGTGTACAGACCACTGTACCTGTTTATAGCCCATCTGTAAATAGCCCAACCAACTACCTCATCCCCTACCGTATTTATTTATTTATCTTGTTCCTTTGCACCCCAGTTTTTCTACATTGCACATTCATCTACTGCACAGTTTTCTTTTACCATTCCAGTGTTAAATTGCTATATTGTAATTACTCTGCCACCATGGCCTATTTATTGTCTTACCTTCCTTATCCTACCTCATTTGCACTCTTTGTATATAGATTTCTTTTTTTCCTACTGTATTATTGACTGTATGTTTGTTTTATTCCATGTGTAACTCTGTGTTGTTGTGTGTCGAACTGCTTTGCTTTATCTTGGCCAGGTCGCAGTTGTAAATGAGAACTTGTTCTCAACTTGCCTACCTGGTTAAATAAAGGTGAAATAAATAAAATAAAAATTCACCACTCTGTCAAATGGTTAACTCCGACCTCTCACGGCATAGGCCGAGGGGCGACGTGAAACAAACTACCCCAACTTGCAGTCGGCTCAATAGACAACTAGTCTTGAGATGCGGCTAAAAGTGTTTTTGTAAAATGCCAGACAAAAGGTTTTTTATTTTTACTTCTTAGGGATAGCCCCCTTTTTTTTCAAATTTCGCCTAAAATGACATACCCAAATCTAACTGCTTGTAGCTCAGGCCCTGAAGCAAGGATATGCATATTCTTGGTACCATTTTAAAGGAAACACTTTGAAGTTTGTGGAAATGTGAATTGAATTGTAGGAGAATATAATGCAATAGCTCTGGTAGAAGAAAATACAATGAAAAAAACAATAGTTTTTTTCCCAGTTCTAGCCATCGCTCTGGTTGTAATTCCGATGGTGTCAGTATATGTATATGTGCAAAGTTATACAGACGGATAACTTGAAGTATGAGCGAACTACATGACATTTAGTGTGAAGTCACCAAGGTACATTTAGGCAAATCGTGAAGGAGACATTTGCATTCATATTTTCATTTTTCTGCAAGAATATATATCGTCAAATCTGTATACTTGGACTTTGATTTAGCTTTTCCAGTATTAGTAGCCATATTATAAGTTCAACATTTGTAAAACAACCAGTTTTCATAACTTCAGATAACTCTGAATATTATTATAATTTCTGTCCTAAAGGAAAAGGAATGTTGTCGCACAAGGTTAGCAGCTACATTTTACAACAGATACGGGGTTTCCAGATACTCCCGTAAAGCCCAGCTCATTGGCTATCCAGCTAGCTTTGTTTGACCCCGATTGGTGCTTATTTGACAAAGTTCGAGTCGATCAAGTGAAGACCGCCCTCGTCATCAGCGTGCCATGAAGGCGTCGCTCTCTGACCAAATTTGGTGTCCTATAGGAAATACTATACCCCTAATGATATAATGAAGTCTGGTTACGTTCTAGCATCTCTGAGGAATACATACAAACATTATTTGACTGGTTGAAATAACGTTTAGGGTTAGATTTTCACAGATTCCTTTCTTTGCAAATTGAACGAGTGTAAATACAAAATCAATCGTGCATGCTATATGGATCTTTTTAGGATATTAAAAAAGATTTTATCTAACAAAACAACACTTCATGTTATCTCTGGGACCCTTTGGATGATAAATCAGAGCAAGATTTCAGAATGTAAGTACGGGAATTTATCAATCCTATTGCAGTGAAAAAAGTGTTTTGTTGTTAGGAGCTCTCCTCAAACAATAGCATGGCATTTTTTCGCAGTAATAGCTACTGTAAATTGGACAGTGCAGATATATTAACAAGAATTTAAGCTTTCAGCCGATAGAAGACACTTAAATGTACCGACATTTGTTGTTTCTCTAAAATCTGTTATCGTGACACATGATTTACAACTCTCCCGTTGACGGGATGCCAATCCCTAAGAATTAAACTGTCCCACGACTTCTGACATGTCTACAGACTTGCACCAAACAAACAAAAACTCACTCAGAGAATGAGTGCAGGTGACTATATGTCAGCAGCAGTGGCGATTTTAGCATGTACATTTTGGTGGGGCAAACAACTTTTAAAAAATGTATGCATGCCAGCAAAGCCACTACACAACCCAACACTAAACAATACATTAATTGCACTATAACGGTGACAAACGGTGCCCACAAAACTGTTAGGGCCTACATAAAGCTGTCCCAACAGCAGTCCCAACACCTTACCACTGATACAGCTGGCAGCGAAACAGTTCATTCAGCCTCATTTACTGCCCATTAAACAAACATAGCTGATATGGCTGACTTGCTTAAACCAAAAAAATTGACAATTGAGATGTACAAACTATGGCATTGAGGAGCGGTCAATCGAGCCTACCCCCATCCTTCCAGCTTCATGTCTGGTAGCACCGGTGGTATGGGAGGTGGACGTGGACATTGAGCGGGCGTTACAGTTGGAACCTGCGCCTCCTGAGTGTCCAGCGGGTTGTCAGTACGTGCCGCTTAGTGTTCGCAATAAATTGATTCGGTGGGCTCATACGTTACCCTCTTCAGGTCATCCGGGGGATGGAGAGGACGGTGCGGAGTCTTAGGGGGAAATACTGGTGGCCCACTTTGGTTAAGGACGTGAGGTTTTATGTCTCCTCCTGTTCGGTATGCGCCCAGAGTAAGGCTCCTAGACACTTAAGTCCCGTCGTCTCATCCCGTTGCCCGGTCTCCCTACGGCCCTACAGACTGCGGAGGCCCTGTTTACCCATGTCTTCCGGCACTACGGGGTGCCTGAGGACATCGTTTCTGATCGGGGTCCTCAGTTCACTTCACGAGTGTGGAGGGCGTTTATGGAGCGGCTGGGGATCTCGGTTAGTTTGACCTCAGGTTTCCACCCTGAGAGTAATGGGCAGGTGGAGAGAGTTAACCAGGATGTGGGTAGGTTTCTGCGGTTGTATTGTCAGGACCGGCCTGGTGAGTGGGCGAGGTACGTCCCATGGGCGGAAGTGGCTCAGAACTCACTTCGTCACTCCTCCACTAACATGTCACCGTTCCAGTGCGTGTTGGGCTAACAGCTGGTCCTGGCACCGTGGCATCAGAGCCAGACTGAAGCTCCTGTGGTGGAGGAGTGGGTGCAGCGCTCAAAGAAAACCTGGAAAGCCGTCCAGGACCATATCAAACAAGCTGGTGACCGTCACCGCAGTGAGGCCCCTGTGTTTGCTCCGGGGGACCGGGTCTGGCTCTCGACCCGGAACCTGCCCCTCCGCCTGCCCTGCCGGAAGCTGGGGCCGCAGTATGTGGGGCCATTTAAAGTCCTGAGGAGGATAAACGAGGCGTGTTATAGGTTACAGCTTCCTTCTTACTACCGCATTAACCCCTCGTTTCATGTGTCTCTCCTCAGGCCGGTGGTAGCTGGTCCCCTGCAGGAAGGTGAGGTGCTGGGGTTCCCTCCGCCCCCTCTAGACATCGAGGGGTCCCCGGCGTACGCAGTCCGCTCCATTCTGGACTCTAGGCGCCGGGTGAGGGGTCTGCAGTACCTCGTGGACTGGGAGAATGCAGTCCGGAGGAGAGGTGCTGGGTACCGGTGGAGGACATCCTAGATCCATCATTGCTGAAAGAGTTCCACCGCCTTCATCCGGATCGCCCTGCACCTCGTCCTCCGGGCCAC
The DNA here is from genome assembly GCA_030435695.1 of Brachymystax lenok tsinlingensis. Lineage (NCBI taxonomy): Eukaryota > Metazoa > Chordata > Actinopteri > Salmoniformes > Salmonidae > Brachymystax > Brachymystax lenok. The sequence goes on along the minus strand of CM059795.1, from coordinate 41,364,569 downwards.
CCTCGAGGCTGGTGTCGGCGCGCGAGCCGCGTCAGGGGGTACTGTCACGACTTCCGCCGAGGGTGCCTCTTCTGCCTGTTCGGCGGCGTTCGTGATCGTCGTCACCGCCTACTAGCTGCTACCGATCCCTTTTCCCTCATTGTCTTTTGTATTGGTTTCACCTGTGTCTTGTTTAGTTGGTAGGCTAGGGCTATTTAAGTTGGTGAGGCCCGCCTCCTTTTGTGCAGGTTTGTTTTCTGTTTGTTGGTAGACGTTCGATGGAGTTTATTTCGCTGTTGCTTAGTATTTTGTTTGGTTAGCCGTATTTGTTTAAGTGCGCCTGTTTAGTGTGTTTTGTGGTTTTGTTTCCATTTTCGCACTTTATTAAATACGGGTCTGCACTTAAACCTCTGCTCTCTGCGCCTGACTCCACACCTTACACTCCAGCCTTGTGACAGAATCCGCAATATACAAATTGGCCTAATTATTTATTTACTAACTAACTAAATAATCACACAGAATTACATAACAAACTAACAGTAGATATTGGTTACTAACACAATACATTGATAAGTCCATAGTGGGCTAAACCGGTATGACTGCTTGGTAGACAATGGAAAGGGGTGGTGACAGATAAAAGAGCGGGAAAGACAAAATGTATTCTCGTCCTAGGTTTACGTAATTTCTAGCTGCAGACTAGTAATTCTACGTCTAGTATTTGCTCTTATTCTGTTGTGATCGATAGTCTCAGAGTTGAACCATTTCCAGCCATGTAACCAACACTACACGTGGTCTAGTTTTCTGGTCTCGTAGATTTAAACCATTGTCAGCCATGTAGCCACCTCTGCACGCTGACTGGTCTAATGTACATTTTGTAGGAAGTGGGTTTTATAGTCTGTGGAAGAAGGGGCGGTCCATGACGTCGACGTAATGTTTATACAATAAAAGTTACTCCAAAAGTGACACAGTACATTATATACCATTAATTTCTATTGGACACAAAATAATCTGAAACGGCCTCCCGAGTGGCGCAGCGGTCGTAGGCACTGCATCGCAGTGCTTGAGGTGTCATTACAGACCCGGGTTCGATCCCGATCTGTGTTGCAGCTGGCCGTGACCCGGAGACCCATGTGGCGGCGCGCAATTGGCCCAGCGTCGTCTGGGTTAGGGGAGGGTTTGGCCGGCCGGGATGTCCTTGTCCCATCACGCACTAGAGACTCCTGTCGCCAGTTGTATGGTGTTTCCTCCCACACATTGGTGCGGCTGGCTTCCGGGTTAAGCGAGCAGTGTGTCACGAAGCAGTGCGGCTTGGCAGGGTCGTGTTTCGGGGGACGCATGGCTCTCGACCTTCGCTTCTCCCGAGTCAATACGCGAGTTGCAGCGATGGGACAAGACTGTAACTACCAATTGGGGAGAAAAAGGGGTAAAAAGTAATAAATAAGTAAAAACAATAATAATAATCTGAAACACAACCAAAACAAAGAGCAAATGCATCCAACAAATTCGTAGTCACAATGTAGTAATTGCGTTCTATGAATGTGGGACCAAATACTTAACTTTTTACTACTGTGTTTTACACATTCAAGTGGATTTGTCCCAATACTTTTGCTCCCCTAAAATGGGTGGACTATTTACAAAAAGTACTCTAATTTCGAAACGGTTCACCCGATATGGATGAAAATACCCTCAAATTAAAGCTGGCAGTCTGCCCTTTAAATTCATAGTCCTTGTTTGATTTAAAATCCAAACTTTTTGAGTATAGAGCCAAAAGAAGAACAAATTCTTTGCTGTCCCAATAATTATGGATGGCACTGTAATTCATATCATAGGCATAATTCATTAGTGGTTTCAGGTGTGTTAGGCCAATGGCCAAGGCCAGAGTGACAACCAACAGCAAAGCCGACACCCAGGGCTAGGACTGAGCAGGCCAGCAGCTAGGGATTACCTAAATATAGTAGGTACAGTATCTCCCCTGACGTGGGCATGTTTTCAATACAGACTCATTTTGTCGTACAGTATTCCATATAATGTATCCAGACCTTATGAAAATTGCATAGAATACCTTTAATATTGTAATAAATCAAATTGAGCCAATGTTTTTTCAATGGGAGTCATCCATTGACATATGATGGACAACAGAGCACAAATTGTCAGTATTTTTATGTATGCAGCTTGTCCAGAAATAGTTGAATTGAATTGAACTTTTGACGGACAAAAACGTACAATTGATGAGGTACACAATTTAATCTGTGTTCATGCGTCTCTGTGTGACCAAAGTCTCAGTATGTCCATGAACTGCTTGTGCAGTTCCTCCCATGGCTACATGGGACCTAAATATTTCAGATTTCACTTTCCAGTGTGTAAGCGGAGTGAATGGGAGTAAGTGGTGTCTGATACCTGAGGGCGGGGAGCTGAGCGGCAGCAGGGAGAAGTTGCCCACAAAGCGGTGCAGCAGCTGGTTCTGGCCAATGATAAGGGAGCTCTCGGGGGATATGGCCTCCCAGTTCATGGAGGAGAACTCCACCTAGGGGCAGTTCAGGGAGCCTGCCAAGCAGCTCTCAATGCCCAACTAAGTGTATACAGAACGGACAAACACATACGTACCAGGGTGGGGGTCAAATTCCATGTAAATTCAGGTAGTAAACTGAAATTCCAATGTTTTTCTTATGGAGAAGCATTGAGGAAATTTGCAATTGGAATTTCAGTTTACCCCTTGAATTGGCAGAATTTAAACTAAGCATTTTCTTGAGCATGCCTGGAGAGCCAAATGGGCAGGGTTTGCTCTTTTTGACTATTCCATCCATTCCTTGCACTAGGCAATCCCAATAAAGCAACACTTAAGTATTTTTATATTTCAAATACTATTTGAACCCATGTATGCTGGGTACACAGTAGTACACACTCGCACAAACAGTCAATGCAAAAGCCTGTGCCTTAACTCTGCGTGTTTGGTTTTATCTTTATGAGGAAGTTGTGCTGGAATTTGGGGGTGGTCATCAGGACAGCCTTGAAACTAGGGATGCCTTGGAGGATGAGGTTGGGAAAGCATTCCACCACCGCCCACAGAGGGCGAGAGGGACTGCCCAAAACAATCATGTCCTCCAGTGCTGGCATCTATAGGCATACAGATAGAGAGAGAGAGCGCGAAAGCAATGACTTCAGAAAGTATTCAGACCCCTTGACTCATTCCACATTTTGTTGTGTTACAGCCTGAATTCAAAATGTGTTGTATTAGATTTGCCCCAAAAATAACACTTAGTTTTCGGGACAAAAAAATGTATTGCTTTGCCACATTTTTTTGCAGTATTACTTTAGTGTCTTGTTGCAAACAGGATGCATGTTTTGGAATATTTGTACTCTGTACAGGCTTCCTTCTTTTCACTTTGTCAATAAGGTTAGTATTGTGGAGGAACTATGTACAATGTTGTTGATCTATCCTCAGTTTTCGCCTATCACAGCCATCCAACTCTGTAACTGTTTTAAAGTCACCATTGGTGAAATCCCTGAGCGGTTTCCTTCCTCTCCAGCAACTGAGGTAGGAAGTACACCTGTATCTTTGTAGTGACTAGGTGTATTCATACACCATTGAAAGTGTAATGAATTACTTCACCATGGTCAAAGGGATAATCAATGTCTGCTTTCAGATTATTTTTTTCCCCTATCTACCAAAAGGTGCCCTTCTTTGCGAGGCATTGGAAAACCTCCCTGGTCTTTGGGATTGAATCTGTGTTTGAAATTAACTGCTCGACTGAGGGACCTTACAGATAATTGTATGTGTGGGGTACAGAGATGAGGTGGTCATTCAAATTTCATGTGAAATACTATTATTGCACACAGAGTGAGTTCATGCAACTTATTATGTGGCTTGTTAAGCAAATTTTTACTCCGGAACTTATTTAGGCTTGCCATAACAAAGGGGTTGAATAGTTATTTGTCAACATTTTGAAAAACATAATTCCACTTTGACATTATGGGGTATTGTGTGTAGGCCAGTGACAAAAGAAATCAGTCTGTAACAACAAAATGTAGAAAAAGTCAATACTTTCTGAATTTTTGCAAATGTGATATTTCAGTTTTTTTTTAAATACATTTACATAAGTATTCAGACCCTTTACTCAGTACTTTCTTGAACATCCCCACAGCATGATGCTGCCACCACCATGCTTTACCATAGGGATGGTGCCAGGTTTCCTCCAGATGTGATGCTTGGCATTCAGGCCAAAAAGTTCAATCATGGTTTCATCAGACCAGAGAATCTTGTTTCTCATGGTCTGAGAGTCTTTGGGTGCCTTTTGGCAAACTCCAAGCGGGCTGTCATGTAACTTTTACTGAGGAGTGGATTCCGTCTGGCCACTCTACCATAAAGGCCTGATTGGTGGAGTGTTGCAGAGATGGTTGTCCTTCTGGAAGGTTCTCTCATCTCCACAGAGGAACTCTAGAGCTCTGTCAGAGTGACCATCAGGTTCTTGGTCACCTCCCTGACCAAGGCCCTTCTCCCCCGATTGCTTAGTTTGGCCAGGAGGCCAGCTCTAGGAAGAGTCTTGGTGGTTCCAAACTTCTTCCATTTAAAAATGATGGAGTCCACTGTGTGTCTTGGGGACCTTCAATGCTGCAGAATGTTTTTTGGTACCTTTCCCCAGATCTGTGCCTCTCGGTGCTCTACGGACAATTAATTTGACCTCATGGCTTGGTTTTTGCTCTGACATGCACTGTCAACTGTAAAACCTTATATAGACAGGTGTGTGCCTTTCCAAATCATGTCCAACCAATTGAATTTACCACAGGTGGACTCCAATCAAGTTGTAGAACCTTCTGAAGGATGATCAATGGAAACAAGATGCACCTGAGCTCAATTTCGAGTCTCAAAGCAAAGGGTCTGAATACTTATGTAAATAAGGTAAATAAGGTATTTATGTTTTGTATTTTTAATAAATCTGCAAACATTTCTAAAAACCTGTTTTTCGCTTTGTCATTATGGGGTATTGTGTGTAGATTGCTGAGGATTTAAACAAAATATTTAATTCATTTTAGAATAAAGCTGTAACGTAACAAAAAAAGTCAAGGGGTCTGAATACTTTCTGAATGCACTGTATGAGCGTACAAAATATTAAGGGGACCTGATCTTTCCATGACATAGACTGACCAGGTGAATCCAAGTGAACACTATGATCCATTATTGATGTCACTTGTTAAATCAACTTCAATCAGTGTAGCTAAAGGGGAGGAGACAGGCTAAAGAAGGATTTCTAAGCCTTTAGACAATTGATACATGGATTGTGTATGTGTGCCATTCAGAGTGTGAATGAGCAAGACAAAAAATGTAAGTGTCTTTGAACGGGGTATGGTACTAGATGCCAGGTTAAAAAAAATCTTTAACATAAAAATGCTACCAAACAAAATTCTCTGAAATGTGTTACAAATGACGAAGTCACCCATGATTCACCAAACTATATGTTGTGGGAGGAAGGAAAGTACTTTAAGCATATGTTTTTGTTTCAGTCTCCTCCATCTCCACTAACCAAAGTTAATTGTAAGTATTTTTTTCCTATTAATAATGTAAAATTAAAAGATTGTTGATGTACTCAGAGGACCGTTAGTAGAATGTTTTAACCTCTCCTATAACAATTTTTGATTAACAGATACTCAACAGGAAGGTATGATTTAATTATACCTGAAACAGGACCCAAGTGGTAAATATAAAGATCCAGTCTATTTAAAAAATTGGAGGCCCCTTACACTTCAGTGTTGGGATGCAAAAATTCTCGGCTGTGCCAATATATCCTCCAAACACTGGCTTCGATGCCATTATCACTTTTATTCATATCCAAATAATGATTGACATATTTTCATAAAAAACTTTATTTTGATGAATTTATTCATACTATTTCATCCTTCCAGAAGATATAGTCTCGACACAAATCTAGAGTTGCTACCCAAGCCGGCTGGTCGTTCATTCTATTGGTTCGGTTGCTAGAGACGCGACCCAATCGTTCAGTCTTTTTGTTCTGTATCTGTGGATGCAACCCAGTCGTTCGTTCCAAATGTTCCATTGCCATACTGGCTGGCAACGTTCTTATCCCTTGCTTGCTAGCTAGCCAACTACGGCTCACTTATAGGCATGTCAAAAAGAGCAGCCAGAATAACAGCAAAGTAGCTGCATTTGCATTTGTTTAAGCTGTTTTCTAGTGACATTTATTTGGATACATCCATAACAATGAGCTAATGAGGCATGGCATAGAAAATGTGCTCACTCGTCAGGACACTGTTGTTCTCCGGCCAGGATGGTGGAACTAGCCAACAACACAGCTAACCCAAACACTTTAAACTGAAGCTGGAAAGACTGCAAACTAGCTGCACTTTGTTTTGTTTGACCTTTTTTCAATTGACATTTCTTTGTATATATATCCATAAAAATGATGCCAGCTGATTCATGATTTCGACTGGCTGAGAAACGCTGCCTGCCTTTCTGTCTCGTCCCGACTCCTGACATGTTCATTACTATGGGACAGCTGGAGATCAAATTTGAATATTGAAACAATGTTGTAAATGTCAGAGAGACAGACAGCAAGGTTTATACAAATCTCTGCTGTTGTAAACTAAATGTTAGTCTAAAAGAAATGTGAGATAATGTCTAGACGCTTTTTATAGTGGAGATCAAGTTTATAAAGTGCCTGGCTGGGCTGATGAGATGGTGGATTGCACAGTCAGATAGAAAAGAGTAAATAGGCATTTTAACGTCATAGATTTAGTCGGGGGTAACTTGTGGAATAGACACCGGCTGGAATGTGGTTTTAACCAATCAGCATTAAGGATTAGACCCACCCGTTGTATAATATAAGACAAGTACTGGAAACAACAGAACACTATGAAAAATCTGGGAAACCAGGCTGACTTTGAAAAGGCTTTTGATAAAGTACAATAGGAATTTATATATAAATGCCTGGAATATTTCAATTTTGGAGAATCTCCTTTACAATGGGTTAAAGTTATATACTTCTCAGAAAGTATTAAACTATCAAGAGGATTAAAACAAGGTTGTCCACTATTGGCATATCTATTTATTTAGGCCATCGAAATGTTAGCCATTAAAATCCGATCCAACAATAATATCAAGGGCCTAGAAATCCAGGGCTTAAAAACAAAGGTGTCATTGTACGCTGATGATTCACGTTTTCTTTTAAAGCCACAATTTGGATCCCCTCCACAGCCTCCAAGATGATCTAGATCATTTTTCTAACCTCTCTGGATTACAACCAAATGTTGTACTATATTACGTATTGGATCACCAAAAACTAAAACTTTTACATTTCTGTGTAGTTTACCAATAATATAGTCTAACGGTGAAGTGGACATATTCGGTATTCATATCCCGAAATAAAGGAAAGAAATATTATGTTTGAACTCAAATATAGTAATTGATTAAAAATATATGTTTTACGCAACAAAAAAATGTCTAAATGTATAATCTTTTTAAATTATATCATAAATAGGACTGGTGGAAAAATATATGGAAATGTCTGCTCTACTCAAAATTACAACCAACTAATTGCAGCATTACCGCAAAAATGGAAGAGGCAAGTGGAAGGGGGGAGAAAGTAAGGAACTTGTCTGTCAGCCCTGCATTAAAGACCAAAATTGGCTAAAGAAAATTGTGATAAAGAAAATAGTATACTAGTTTAATTTAAGGACCAAAACATTGACAGCTGTGCGATAGAGATTGCAAGATCGTTGGGAAGAAATGTTTGATGTACCGATTCCATTGCACATGGTTTATGAACTGATACACCAAACAACGCTAGATTCAAAACTTTGACTTTTTCTATTTAAATTATTATACAAAATTCTTGCAACCAATATAATGTTATATATATGGGTGATACAACCATCCCAGCTCTGCAGATTTTGCTGCGAAGAGACAGAATCATTAGATAATTTGTTTTTGTACTGTCCAAATGTAGCTTGTTTTTGGTCGCAGGTTCAGGAATGGCTAAAGAATTGCAACATTTACCTGGAGCTAACTCTGCAAATAGCACTGCTGGGTGATTTAAAAAGTCATAGTCAATCGATCAATAATATACTAATACTCTTAGCAAAAATGTTTATCTTTAATTTACAATATGTAGAATCTATGAGAATAGAAAGAATCAGAACTTTTGTGAAATATCACAGCACTGTTGAAAAATATATGGCAAATAGAAATCAAAACTGGATGGTGTTCAGAGATAGATGGGAGGGAGCTGAAGGATGGCACTAAAAACGAACGAAAGAGAACTATTGTAAAATATACTGTGTCCGTAAAATTTATATAGTATGTATAAGCTGGAAGTAGAAGCCTAAGTGTTGTTTTCCATTAGTTTACTCCAATTAGGGGAGGAATGGTAGGGTTAGGGGAAAATAATAAATATGGGGGATTGGAAATAATGCAGACAATTACATTGATGGAAGCCACAATCTAACTGCAAAATTAAAGCTGATCTACCCCTTAAAAAATAAAATAAACATATTTTTTAACAAACTCTAATCTAATCTATTATTTTGAAATCTGATATCCCAACTCGTGTCTGTGCATTTATGTAAGCATTTATGGACAGTGTTGAATATAGGCTAAGTCGTAAAATGAGAATAGGCTGTATTGAAATGCCCCTTGCATCAGATATCCTGTTTTGTCATTTTAGTACTGTGCACAAGCTGCTATGCAGAAATGCAAAAGATGCCTATGTAGAGCAGTGCTTCCCAACTCCTCGAGTACCCCCAACAGCACACATTTTTGTTGTAGCCCCGGACAAGTACACCTCATACAACTTGTCAACTAATCATCAAGCCCTCAATGAGTTGAATCAGGTGAGTTTGTCTGGGTGTCTTGAGTGTCTCGAGGACTGGAGTTGGGAAACACTGATGTAGAGTAAGATGATGGAAGGTTTTGCAAATCAGCCTCAACCACCTGAAGATTGATATTCATTACAGTTTTCTTGAATGTGGAGTAATTTGTAGAACGTCACATGAACATATTCAAACCCCCGTTATTTGGGAAACATAGATCAAGGTTGGCCAACCCTCTTGGAGAGTTAACTTTTGGCAGGATTTTCTATTGTCCTATTTTAAAGGGATATAGTCACCCAAATGAATTACATATTTACATGTTTGTTTCCTATGGACAAGGAGAGACTGAAATCCATCATATGGTTAGCCACTGCCACCAACCAATAATATTGGAATTTTCTATCCCCCAAAAAAGTGATTCAATGTCCCCCAGTTAGCATACTCTAAATGTCATGCACAAATAATCTCAAAGGTACTTCAAACTAAGTCGTTGAATATTGAGTGTTTACATTTTTTTTTATTCAAACCTGGCCAAGGGCCTAAGGCATGTGAAAATATGAAGAATTGCAGGAAATTAGCTTTAAAACCATTTTTTTTTCTGGGGGAGGATCAACCATGCACAATGCAGGGGATGACTGCAGGATACATAATATGGTAGGATGAAGTTGGTGAAGAGCAACTGCAGAAACTTGCAGTCGACTGCAGTCAAAATGTCATGAACTTTGATCACCTGATTTTTGTAAAGTTCATGCTTTGCTCAATGCAATAAACTTTGAAGGCGGTACTGCTCGAACGTATCCTGTAACTTCTGTTTCCTTGGCTACCACACGAGCACTCAATCGGCCACTCGTTCAAGCTAGCCAATAATGAGCTAGTTCCCTCTTTTATCGTTTTGGTATCATGCGTAGAAGCACTGGGCACAGAACATTGCATTAATCACGTAGTTAGTTAGCTAAGTAATTTTTCTTAAAATGTTGAATGAGTGTGAGCTGGCCAGCTATCGAGGAGAGATGTTCAGACTTCAACTACAGCTCCCAGAATGCAACCGCAATGCAGCGTATGTGTGTGTATCCGGTGTCTTAAACACATTTTACTTCCGCCCAGACAGACCGACACGGGCAGCCCGAAAAGGAAAACGTAGCTAACTTTTAAAAGCAGCAATCAGCAAGAGCTTTTCGAGCATAGTTTCATATTTTACAACAAAATCAGGACATGTTTCTCGACGTGACTAAATATTGACGAAGCCGCTAAAAGCAAAGACTGAAACGCGTTGGCCGCTCAAGAAAGTTTGTGCGAGGGCCTGTAAACAACATGTCCTCCGCCTCGCAGGCATCCTCTAGACGGCAATGGTGCTACCTCTGCGATCTGCCCAAGATGCCCTGGGCCATGCTCTGGGAATTCAGCGAAGCTGTTTGCCGGGGATGCGTAAACTACGACGGGGCGGACAGAATCGAGCTCCTAATTGAGACGGCCAGGCAGTTGAAGAGCAGCCACGGTGTTTTGGACGGAAGGTCCCCGGGCCCTCAGCAAGGCAAACCCAGCTCAGGTGGACCGATGGAAGGAGGGAGGCAGCATGCAGAACGTTTAGACAGGGGAAGGGGAGAGTATGGCGTTTCCCCCCGCCTCCCCAATGGTCTGCACAGAGCTGAAGATGTGAGTATGTCAGAGGGGAGCAGGCAGAGCCCCAACACTAGAAGGGCTATGGCTGGGGCCGCACCTGCTCTACATGGGACCATACCTCATGCTTTGATAGCCCAGGGGTTAGTGGGGGCCCCTCACGGCTTGTTGGCCCCTGTTTCAGGCACCAGATCTGGGGGCCCGCAGATGGCTGGTTCCTCTGGCCATATAATGGGTGGTGATGTTAGGCGTCAGGTAATGTCAGTCATGTCGCTGGGGGCTGGTGCCTCCACTCTTGTGGGTCTGGAGGCAGGCTGGAGGAATGGGGAGGTCATGGCTGAGCTGGCAGAGAGTGCCAGGAGCCGGGCAGAGGGCTGGCCCAACCGCCCCAGAGCGGTACGAGATGTCCTGGTGACCCTCTGCGGCTGTGCCCCCTTCAGTGTGCGCTTCAGGAAAGACCACAACCTGGTGGGGCGCATTCTCGCTTTCGAAGCCGGGACAGGGCCTGAGTTTGAGCTTAAGGTGTTTGTGGAATACCCCAGCGGCTCTGGAATAGTCTTCTCGGGCATCCCGGAGCTTGTCAGGCAGATGTTTCGTGACTCAAACAAAGACGCGGGCAAAGCGGTGAACTCTGGGCTGCGTTATGTGGAATATGAGAGGCGGCAGGGCGCCGGGGACTGGCGTGCGCTCACGGAGCTCCTTAGTGACGGTGTACGCTCGTTTAAGGAGTCACCGATGCCCGAGGTCCTCCCACAGCCGTACACAGATGGCGGCATGCCCATGGCGCCCGCCGGCCGCTCTGCACCTACCAAGGGTGCTGCACGGCGACGCAAAGCATCACCGAGCTCTGAAAACGGAGAGAGTGATGGAAGGCCCATGGGGGATCACCCAGCCAGAGAGCCCTGGTCTCGAGGTGCCTATCCAGGAATGGAGCCCCTAGGCTCAGGCATGACCAACCCCCAGGAGGGCCTTCCTCGCTCACACAGCCAGCCCTCGCCCATCTCAGCGCTCATGGGAGTAGCCGACAGCCTAAGCTCAAGCCAGATGTCCCGAGACGGCCCCGGCATGTCCTCAGCCCACTCCTCCGCAGCTGGCCGGCCAACCAACGGCAGTCCCTCCTCTGCCTCCACCGCAGTCTCCCAGGCAGATATGGGCCAGGGTGCCCAAGGGGGGCCGAGCACCACCAGCGCTGGGGATTCAGGGAGCGGCACCCTGCTTTGTTGCACCCTCTGCCGAGAGCGCTTGGAAGACACTCACTTTGTCCAGTGTCCGTCTGTCCCACACCACAAGTTCTGTTTCCCATGCACGCGTGGCTCCATCCGCAGTCAGGGCCCTGGAGGAGAGGTGTACTGCCCCAGCGGTGAGCGTTGTCCCCTGGCCGGATCCACCGTGCCCTGGGCTTTCATGCAGGGAGAGATCTCCACCATCCTGGCCGGAGACGTCGATGTGACGGTGAAGAAGGAGAACGACCCCTGACCCCAATCAAGGTGAAAGGCCGATGACATCCATCTTTTTTTCATAGATCTATTAGAGCAGTAGTTGTTTCTGTTTATAATAAATGTTGTAATTGTCTTCTTTCTCAACAGCAGATCAAACACTTTGAAAGCGCTTCCCTGATCTATTTATCTCACCCAGAAGTTCAGATTGGCTGCAGTTCATCACGTGCACCGCAGAGGTGCAGCAAGAAATAACCGAATCACCACGCAACCCAGGAGGGCACCAGAACCATCAGTCCAAAAGGGGGCCACATGTCTGAGCTGGGCTCATCTGTTAGTAGTAATAGTTAAACTAGAGAAAATCACAAGTCATTCTCCATGTCCAATGAAGCAGCAGAGGCTATTCACGAGGCCTTGTTTTAAAAGCCCAGGATTGAAAGCACAGGTCTGTTCTTTAATATGACAATCTCTCAACGTTTCATGTGTTTCTATATAAAACAATTTATTTGCATACGTGAACGATAACAATATTGAAAGTCCATGGGTAGCCAGAACCAGGCAAATATTTGGACAGGACAAATAGATGCAAAACCAGTAAGTCCTTAAAACCAAGGTTTAAACATTTATCACACGTCTCTTCAATGTATGCTCCTTTATTACATATGTCAGAAATGTGAATTTACTTTAAATGACTGTAATTTCTATTTTTGATACAATGAATTTATGTATGCGTTTATAGTAAGTGATAAGACCAAAGATGGCTTTGTGCTCTAATTTTACTGTAGCTTTGTAGGCTGTAATCACTGATAACTTTGTCAGTCACTCTGTTTCTTAATCTACCACAGAAGTAAACTGGTTGTTTGTCTAATAACTTTTTTTGAAATCCCTGTGTGTGTATATAATATTACACACACCTTCAATGGTTAAAACAACACTCATGTTATCTTAATATGGGGTCAACTCTAATAAATTCCAGAATAGTCGTTGCTCTTGTGAATTTTGTCTTGCTCTCTTTTTGCTAGTGCAATTCAATTACTACCCTTTTGTAAAAATGGTTCTGTTTGTATGGCACACATACCAGGAGAAGTGCAGCAATTTTCAAACATTTAATATTGGAATGATGTATACAGTTGAACTCATATTGGCACTTTCCAATGGAGGAGAAAGTTCAAAACTGGTAAAAATGCTATTTTTTACCCCGTTGAGAAATTATACTTAAGAATAACCTGATTCCAACCAAATTATTTTGAATAATTTAGTCCAGGCCATTTGACGTAGAAAAATCTGAATTCCAAATCAAACAAATACATGTGAACACCAAGTCCTAAATTACAATTTATTTACAGCACAACTGTACATAACAATTTGAAGACAAGAGATTAAAAAAATCTGCCTTCCACCTATGTTACTTTTTCCATGATTCAGCATTTTAAAACTTTATGAAATTCCAATGATACCACAGTAAACCACCTAACTGTAAACAATGTATTTGAGCAGCAAAATAGGGTATAAAAAGGTGACATTCAATAAATGTCAAACAAGCTCACATTTCACATGCCTTGTATGCATAGACTGGTACCAAGCGTCACAACAACCAATTTCCAGGATTAGAATTGGGCAGTATCTAGATTTTCATACCGGAGGTATACGGCATTGCTAACTGTTCACACAAGTGGCGCCCAAAAAATGTATACCTTATTTTTTTACACAAAACAATTTTAGGCACCAGGGATCTTGATCCATGAGGGGATTGAATGTCTCTGCTGTAACCAAGAAGCTTGCATGACATCTAGCCACTTCACTAGCAAACCAAATGCATAGCTTACGCTGGATAGAATTTGACATCTTAGATTTCTTATAGTTAGCTAGCTATAAGTAGTGGCGTAGCACAGCATTGAAAATCATACCATCGGTATTGGGCAATACCCCGGTATATCGCCCAAGCCTAATTAGAATATATAAAAAATATTGTAAACACTTACCCATAGATTATGTATATTGCAATAACATTTTCACAAACAAAAAGGAAGCCTGAAAAACATAGAATTTGGTATCTTCCAAATCTTATTGATTTGGCTCATGAGGACCATGTTTATATTCCATTGACAAATATCAAGTGATAATGTGCAACTAGTGGTCAATGCTTTACATTGGAGTCACCCAGTGAAACCTCGCAAGGAGCTTCTCGATCCAGCAGCGTGACCCCTCAGAAAGGGCTTCCTGTGTCCCGGAGGGCCTCCTGGGCTCCTTTCAGTGTCTCCCTCTTCACACACTTCCAGTAATCTACAATGCCACACTGGGGTTGCACCTGGGGAAATACAGACATCACATAATAAGAGGATTTTAAAATCGGCATATTTAGTTAAGAGAAATTAATGTTAGCAGGCAATATTAACTAGGGAAATTGTGTCACTTCTCATGCGTTCAGTGCAAGCAGAGTCAGGGTATATGCAATAGTTTGGGCCGCCTGGCTCGTTGCGAACTGAACTAATTTGTCAGAATTTTACATAATTATGACATAACATTGAAGGTTGTGCAATAGTTTCCGGATTTGACCATATTAATGACCAAAGGCTAGTATTTCTGTGTTTATTATATTATAATTAAGTCTATAATTTTATAGAGCAGTCTGACTGAGCGGTGGTAGGCAGCAGCAGGCTCATAATCATTCATTCAAACAGCACTTTAATGCGTTTGCCAGCAGCTCTTCACAATGCTTGATGCAAAGCACTATTTATGACTTCAAGCCTATCAACTCCCGAGATCAGGCTGGCAATACTAAAGTGCCTATAAAAACATCCATTAGTCAAAGGTATATGAAATACAAATGGTAGAGAGAAATAGTCGACGCGTCATAATTCCTATAATAACTATAACCTAAAACTTAACTGGGAATATTGAACCACCAGCTTTCATATGTTCTCATGTTCTGAGCAAGGAACTTATAGTTAGCTTTTTTACATGGCACATATTGCACTTTTACTTTCTTCTCCAACACGGTTTTTGCATTATTTAAACTAAATTGAACATGTTTTATTATTTATTTGAGACCAAATTAAGTTACAATAAAATTGTTCATTGAGTATTGTTGTAATTGTCATTATTACACATATATATATATATAAATTCTTCAGATTAATCGGTATCTGCTTTTTTTGATCATAAAATCGGTCGACCTCTAATACTAATGTTAATAAACTTTACAGAGTGGCTGCGTGAATTGATCACTGTGGACTAAACAACCCCCCAAAAAACATTATGCAATCTCCGCTTCTTCCTCCCTTTCCTAATCCTCACCACTAGGCAGGTAGCCTAGTGGTTAGAGCGTTGGACTTGTAACCGAGGGTTGCAAGTTCGAATCCCCCAGCTGACAAGGTAAAAATCTGTCGTTCTGCCCCTGAACAAGGCAGTTAACCCACTGTTCCCGGCGCCGAAGACGTGGATGTCGATTAAGGCAGCCCTCCGCACCTCTCTGATTCAGAGGGGTTGGGTTAAATGCGGAAGACACATTTCAGTTGAAGGCATTCGGTTGTACAACTGACTAATAATGGTGACTTTGACTTCTGAGATTAACATCCTGAAAAATGTGGACGACATGATCAGCGTGAGGTTTTCTCCCCCAAAAATTTGCATAAAGTAACACATCGCGGAACGCATAAACGTTCTTTAGTACAGTCGTGGCCAAAAGTTGAGAATGGCACAAATATTAATTTCCACAAAATTTGCCGCTTCAGTGTCTTTAGATATTTTTGTCAGATGTTACTATGCAATACTGAAGTATAATTACAAGCAATTCATAAGTGTCAAAGGCTTTTATTGACAATTACATGAAGTTGATGCAAAGAGTCAATATTTGCAGTGTTGATCCTTCTTTTTCAAAACCTCTGCAATCTGCCCTGGCATGCTATCAATTAACTTCTGGGCCACATCCTGACTGATGGCAGCCCATTCTTGCATAATCAATGCTTGGAGTTTGTCAGAATTTGTGGGTTTTTGTTGGTCCACCCGCCTCGAGGATTGATCACAAGTTCTCAATGGGATTAAGGTCTGGGGAGTTTCCTGGCCATGGACCCAAAATATCACTGTTTTGTTCCCCGAGCCACTTAGTTATCACTTTTGCCTTATGGCAAGGTGCTCCATCATGCTGGAAAAGGCATTGTTTGTCACCAAACTGTTCCTGGATGGTTGGGAGAAGTTGCTCTCGGAGGATGTGTTGGTACCATTCTTTATTCATGGCTGTGTTCTTAGGCAAAATTGTGAGTGAGCCCACTCCCTTGGCTGAGAAGCAACCCAACACATGAATTGTCTCAGGATGATTTACTGTTGGCATGACACAGGACTAATGGTAGCGCTCACCTGGTCTTCTTTTTTTTCTGGATGCCCCAAACAATTGGAAAGGGGATTCAGAGAAAACGACATTACCCCAGTCCTCAGCAGTCCAATCCCTGTACCTTTTGCAGAATATCAGTCTGTCCTTGATGTTTTTCCTGGAGAGAAGTGGCTTCTTTGCTGCCCCTCTTGACACCAGGCCATCCTCCAAAAGTCTTTCCCTCACTGTGCGTGCAGATGCACTCACACCTGCCTGCTGCCATTCCTGAGCAAGCTCTGTACTGGTGGTGCCCCGATCCCGCAGCTGAATCAACTTTAGGAGACGGTCTTGGCGCTTGCTGGACTTTCTTGGGCGCCCTGACGCCTTCTTCACAACAATTGAACCGCTCTCCTTGAAGTTCTTGATGATCCGATAAATGGTTGATTTAGGTGCAATCTTACTGGCAGCAATATCCTTGCCTATGAAGCCCTTTTTGTGCAAAGCAATGATGACGGCACGTGTTTCCTTGCAGGTAACCATGGTTGACAGAGGAAGAACAATGATTCCAAGCACCACCCTCCTTTTGAAGCTTCCAGTCTGTTATTCAAACTCAATCAGCATGACAGAGTTATCTCCAGCCTTGTCCTCGTCAACACTCACACCTGTGTTAACGAGGGAATCACTGACATGATGTCAGCTGGTCCTTTTGTGGCATGGCTGAAATGCAGTGGAAATGTTTTTTGGGGATTCAGTTAATTTGCATGGCAAAGAGGGACTTTGCAATTAATTGCAATTCATCTGATCACTCTTCATGACATTCTGGAGTATATGCAAATTGCCATCATACAAACTGAGGCAGCAGACTGTGAAAATTAATATCTGTGTCATTCTCAAAACTTTTGGCCACGACTGTACACTTGAAAAGGTGTCTGGGGCGGTTCGATTAGATTGTGTAGCCTCGGCTGAAACTTAACTTGTATAGCACAATTCATACAGAGACCACAACTCACAACACTGATTATTAACAAATAAATTGGAGACTTGCATGAAAGTTCTAGTGAAGCACGGATCTCAAGCACAAATAATGCCCTGGCATACTTTTTAATGTGATTGCCAACTGGTAAATACGCCCTTTACCTTCAAGCCACGTAGTACTCGGTCCTCCATCACTCCGATAAACTCCTTGTGGCTCAGGCAGTTATCGCCGTCCAGGTCAAAGATCTTGAACACAGTGTCCAGCACGTTCTCCGAGAGGTCGTGCCCTGTGGCAATCTTCACAGCTCGTTTAAATTGGACTGTGGAGAATGGAAAGGAAACAAACTATCAGGATAATGTCCCTGGTTTAGGTGATTTGACTGTGTTGAATCAGAAACGTTCATACAAAATGCCCTTTCTACTTAAAACAAGGTAGAAATTAAAATTACCCATTCCAATAGGTCGGTTGGCTTCACTTATCATTTTCACAGAGAAGGCAAAGTCCTCCAGGTTGTTGGTGAATAGGCAAAACGCTTTGAACTCATCAAATGTGATGCTCTACAAAAGAAGAGGGACAAATCTCCAAGTCGTACACTAAGAAGTCAACCCTTGAGACCCCCCCAAAAAAGTGCTATATTTCACTTCTTAAACCTGAAGGTACATTGACCTGACCTCCTATTATCCCTGGCCCTTTTTTGAATAGAAAATGCATCATTTCTTCATTAAAGTAACCCCACATCAGAATTGGTTGGATTGGGGAAAATAATTGGGTGGAAATTTGCAACCTTGCTTTCACAACCCCTAATAATCTGTAATGACCAAGGAAGGAAGGGTGGATTTTTCAAAGCATTGGAACAGGGCCACATTATTTTTTACCTGGCCAGTGGGGATCCTCTTCCTCATGTTCTCCCAGTAGGCCTCGTTGGCTTCCTCATTTGTGTAGTGCAGCAGCCACTCTGCAAAGTCCTCCCGCCGCATGGTGTCCATGCCCTTGGAAAACTGCAGGAACTCCATCTCCTGCACCTCTGCCTGCAGGTCCTCCATGAACCTAGAGGAGACATCCAGAGTACAGACACTGAACGTGACTAGGTCGGTTCTGGGCCCGTACTTAGTGTATCAGAGTAGGAATGTTGATCTAGGGTCAGGTCTCCCTGTCCTTGTAACTATATTATGATCTAACAGGCAACACTGATCCTTGAGCAACAATAAGTATTCAGTGCGTATGAGAAAACATGATTTTACTAGGACTAGGTACACCTACATATACAAAAGTATG
Organism: Brachymystax lenok tsinlingensis; assembly: GCA_030435695.1. Taxonomy (NCBI): domain Eukaryota; kingdom Metazoa; phylum Chordata; class Actinopteri; order Salmoniformes; family Salmonidae; genus Brachymystax; species Brachymystax lenok. The sequence goes on along the minus strand of CM059795.1, from coordinate 41,346,157 downwards.
TGGACACCCCTTCAAATTAGTGGATTCTGCTATTTCAGACACACCCGTTGCTGACAGATGTATAAAATCAAGCACACAGCCAGGCAATCTCCATAGACAAACATTGGCCGTAGAATGGCCTTAGTGAAGAGCTCATTGACTTTCAACTTGGCAGTCATAGGATTCTACCTTCCCAACAAGTCAGCCCTGCTAGAGTTGACCCGGTCAACTGTAAGTGCTATTATTGTGAAGTGGCAATGTCTAGGAGCAACAACGGCTCAGCCGCAAAGTGGTAAGCCACACAAGCTCACAGAACTGGACCGCAGAAGTGCGTAAAAATTGTCTGTCCTCGATTGCAACACTCAATACAGAGTTTACAGCACAAGAACTGTTCATCGGGAGCTGAATGAAATAAGTTTCCATGGCCGACCAGCTGCATACAAGCCTAAGATCCCCATGCGCAATGCCAAGCGTCGGCTGGAGTGTTGTAAAGCTTGCCATTCTACTCTGGAGCAGTGGAAACACATTCTCTGGAGTGATGAATCACATTTCACCAATGATCTGGGGCTGTTTTTCATGGTTCGGGCTAGGCCCCTTAGCGTTAAGATTTCCCTTCACTGGAACTACAGCATACGTTTTACATTACAGACGATTATGTGCTTCCAACTTTATGGCAACAGTTTTGGGAAGGCCTTTTCCTGTTTCAGCATGACAATGCCCCCTGTGAACAAAGCGAGGTCATACAGAAATGGTATGTTGAGATTGGTGTGGAAGAACTTGACTGGCCTGCAAAGAGCCCTAACCTCAACCCCATCAAAGACCTTTGGGATGAATTGGAACACCGACTGCGAGCCAGGCCTAATCGTCCAACCACACTAATGCTTGTGGCTGAATGGAAGCAAGTCCGCGCAGCAATATTCCAACATCTAGTGAAAAGCCTCCCCAGAAGAGTGGAAGCTGTTAAAGCAGCAAAGGGGAGACCAACTCCATACTAACGCCTATGATTTTGGAATGAGATGTTCGACGAGCATTACTTTTGGTCATGTAGTGTATTTTACCTGCAGAATACATTGTACTGAAGCTTGTTTTTGCCATTCCTGCCAAAGAAGAATGCTTGCAGTGTAGTGTTCTCACCATCCCCCTCTACGACTGGTTTCTGTGAAGATGACATCAAGTTTCAACACTTCCTGCCTTTGTTATTACTGCAAGCCTCAATGCGCTTGAAATTAGAGTAAACACAATCAGTTTTCCAGCCGGTACGCAATGGTTTACATCACCGTACAATGACAGTTGGCAAGGCTTAGCGCTTTCAATGTGCATTTCCCCATGTAATTTAAAATAAAATAAAAAAAAGCTTTATTTAAATAGGCAAGGCAGTTAAGAACAAATTCTTATTTTCAATGACGACCTACCGGGGAACAGAACGACAGATTGTCAGCTCAGGGATTCGATCCAGCAACCTTTGTTACTGGCCCAACTCTCTAACCCCTAGGCTACCTGCTGCCTGTATTTTGAAAACTTTTCAACAAGTCACAGAAATGACTACGGAGTTCAGTCTTAAAAAGGTTTAGTGTTGACTCACCACATCTGTGGCACCTTCCTTGGGCACTTTCCCTTTTCTTTTCCCAATGATTTTCTTGAGCTTCATCATAAAACAAAGCAGCAACAATTATTCCTTGTATTATAATAACGCAGATACTAAACAAAAGATTAAGCTAAAAACATTTACTACTAGTGAGAGCATTTCTTAGCTAGCTTAGTCCAAAAAATTCAGGAAACAACTAATCCAGTTATAAACTCACTAATAACACATACATACATACATACATACCTCTTACTCATCTGGATTATCCAATGTCAGCAATAAGAGAATTTTTCATTAGTCAAAAGGTTTACTACCCACAATGCCTCACTAATATTAAAACTGGAGCCAGTTTGAAACAGCAAACAGTGTGTGTTTGAGATTGACTGAACAGCAGTTGGACCGCATAGAATTACTGATCTTGCATTCCAAATACAACTCATGATGTGACCAAAGCCATCACTTGCCTTGCTCACACTGATCCCCTCAAACACGCTGAATGATTATCCATGCTGCTCTTCGCTCTACTTTGTCAGGTGCATAACATGCTTACGTGTAGTATGTTTTGGACCCCATATTCCCAGTAGGAACACACAAGGTCTCTTAACGCTATCTAAACCCTGTGGTTCCCAGTGTTACTGAATGTCCACACCAGCCTCTGTTCGAAATTAGGGAATCAACTTTTCATTGGTTTGGTACAAAATTGTCAGTCACATGCGTTTTTGTAGCAATGTATGCATACTGCATTGTGCTAAAGCCAACTAGCAAATACAGTATGTTTACAAGCTAGATTGTGTAACATACAATGCATTCGGAAAGTATTCAGACCTCTTGACTTTCCACATTGTTACGTTACAGCCTTATTTTAAAATTGATTAAATTGATTTTTCCCCTCATCAATCTACACACAATATCAAAGCAAAAACAGGTGCAAAAATGGTCTGAGAGCCCTTTAAGTGCCTTTTGGCAAACTCCAAGCGGGCTGTCATGTAACTTTTACTGAGTAGTGGCTTCCATCTGGCCATTCCACCATAAAGCCCTGATTGGTGGAGTGCTGCAGAGATGGTTGTCCTTCTGGAAGTTTCTCCCACTTCCACAGAGGAACTCTGGCGCTGTGTCTGAGTGACCATTGGGTTTTTGATCACCTCCCTGACCAACAACCTTCTCCCCCGTTTGCTCAGTTTTGCCAGGTGGCCAGCTCTAGGAAGAGTCTTGGTGGTTCCAAACTTCTTCATTCTTAAAAGGATGGAGGCCACTGTGTTCTTGGGGACCTTCAATGCTGCAGACATATTTTGGTATACTTCCAAAGATCTGTGCCTGGACATAATCCTGTCGGAGCTCTACGGACAATTCCTTCGACCTCGTGGCTTCGTTTTTTTCTCTGACATGCACTGTCAACTGTGGGACCTTATATAGACAGGTGTGTGCCTTTCCAAATCATGTCAATCAAATCGACTTTACCACAGGTAGACTCCAATCAAGTTGTAGAAACATCTCAAGGATGATCAATGGAAACAGGATGCACCGGAGCTCAATTTCAAATCTCATAGAAGAGAATCAATCTAAAATTTACCTTTTTTATTTTTCATACATTTGCAAACATTTCTAAAAACCTGCTTTCGCTTTGTCATTATGGGGCATTGTCTGTTGATTGATGAGGAAAATGTGTTACTTAATACATTTTACAATAAGGCTGTAACGAAACTAAATGTGGAAAAAGGAAAGGGGTCTGAATACACAAATGCACTGTATAAAATGTGGTACCTCTTAGAATGAACAGGTCACGTTTTGACAGAATGAACCAATTGAGGTGGAAAAACAGGTGCAGACTTGAGGTACTGGCCATACAACATGACCGAGTTAGTACTCACACTACTTGTAGGAGCATTTACTTTAAAATATCCAACTGGGCAACGTCCATGTAAGGGCTCATAATATTTTGGAATTGAACAGTGTGGATACTTGATATAGATATACATGACTATACAATTTGATATACAAATCAGACTGAATACAGATTACTATATGCAACATGAAAATACAAATCCATCAATTCCTTGAGAAGCATATCATTGCTGTCTGATGAAAACCTCATCTCCAAATCACAAATGTTTCAAAATAATTACCACATTTTCCCCATTAACGAACATACAATTATGAAGCTTCAGAAGCTATTTTGAATATTTTCTTGGTCCTAGAGTCATGAAATATTCAGAGTACATTGAGGGGAATTACTGCTTTCAATCAATCAATAAAAATAAAAAAAAATTGCCACAAATGCAGTTACAAGGTTTTCATCAGAGAGCGACGATATAAAAAAATATAATATAATAGATTAGAAAGCATACCTTGAGAAACTCCTTTCTATCCACATGCTCATTGCCATCAATATCAAGCATTTTGAAAGCTATTTGAAATCCTGTGTGTGGCTCTGAAATTACACAATGCATTTTCTATTAGAAAATAACATCACAGGCTTATCTACAGTTGAAGTCGGAAGTTTACATACACTTAGGTTACATACATTTTTCAACCACTCCACAAATTTCTTGTTAACAAACTATAGTTTTGGCAAGTCGGTTAGGACATCTACTTTGTTCATGACAAGTAATTCTTCCAACAATTGTTTACAGACAGATTATTTCACTGTATCACAATTCCAGTGGGTCAGAAGTTTACATACACTAAGTTGACTGTGCCTTTAAACAGCTTGGAAAATTCCAGAAAATGATATCATGGCTTTAAGAAGCTTCTGATAGGCTAATTGACATAATTTGAGTCAACTGGAGGTGTACCTGTGAATGTATTTCAAGGCCTACCTTCAAACTCAGTGCCTCTGCTTGACATCATGGGAAAATCAAAAGAAATCAGCCAAGATCTCAGAAAAAAAACATTGTAGACCTCCACAAGTCTGGTTCATCCTTGGAAGCAATTTCCAAACACCTGAAGGTACCACGCTCATCTGTACAAACAATAGTACGAGATGAACGTACTTTGGTGCGAAAAGTACAAAGCAATCCCAGAACGACAGCAAAGGACCTTGTGAAGATGCTGGAGGAAACGGGCACAAAAGTATCTATATTCACAGTAAAACAAGTCCTATATCGACATAACTTGAAAGGCTGCTCAGCAAGGAAGAAGCCACTGCTCCAAAACCCCCATAAAAAAAGCCAGACTACGGTTTGCAACTGCACATAGATCGTACTTTCTGGAGAAATGTCCTCCGGTCTGATGAAACAAAAATAGAACTGTTTGGCCATAATGACTATCATTATATTTGGAGGAAAAGGGGGAGGCTTGCAAGCTGAAGAACACCATCCCAACCGTGAAGCACGGGGGTGGCAGCATCATGTTGTGGGGGTTCTTTGCTGCAGGAGGGACTGGTGCACTTCACAAAATAGATGGTATCATGAGGAAAAAAAATGTGGATATATTGAAGCAACATCTCAAGACATCAGCCAGGAAGTTAAAGCTTGGTCGCAAATGGGTCTTCCAAATGGACAATGACCCGAAGCATACTTCCAAAGTTGTGGCAAAATGGCTTAAGGACAACAAAGTCAAGCTATTGGAGTGGCCATTACGAAGCCCTGACCTCAATTCTATAGAAAATGTGTGGGTAGAACTGAAAAGCGTGTGCAAGCAAGGAGGCCTACAAGCCCGACTCAGTTACACCAGCTCTGTCAGGAGGAATGGGCCAATATTCACCCAACTTATTGTGGGAAGCTCGTGGAAGGCTACCTGAAACATTTGACCTAAGTTAAACAATTTAAAGGCAATGCTACCAAATACTAATTGAGTGTATGTAAACTTCTAACCCACTGGAAATGTGATGAAAGAAATAAAAGCTGAAATAAATCATTCTCTCTAGTATTATTCTGACATTTCACATTCTTAAAATAAAGGAGTGATCATAACTGACCTAAGACAGGGAATTTTTACTAGGATTAAATGTCAGGAATTGTGAAAAACAGTTTAAATGTATTTGGCTAAGGTGTATGTAAACTTCCGACTTCAACTCTAGGTACTGCTTGGACCGAACAAAGCAGCGACAAGATGAGTGCTTAACAGCGGAGTCTTCTGAAATAATGATTCAAGCACAACATTGTTGGTGACTAGGCAACATTTTGAATGAGGAAGTTAAGTCGCCAAAACACTACAGCAAAAACACTACCACATGAGCAGTGTGTTCATTATCTAAGTACAAGAAAAAAAAATACTATAAACAGAAAAATAAAATGTGCGTTCTATTGGACCGTTTGAAGATGTTATTTTGTGCCTGAAAACCACCACCCAGGTTTAGTCAGTCCTGCTACATATAAGTTTTAGCCAGCTGTTCAGGCACTGCACTAACCTTGAGGGCATAGAAAATCCCACAAATTCAAGTAATGCATACATAATCTTATTATTAACACAATGTGTTACAGTAACAGGCTACACAATGTACTATCCTAAACATGATAGATAATTTATTGACAGCCTAATGTACTAAGTTAACCTATTGTGCAGACAATCAGATGCAGGGCCTGAAAATATCATGGCCAACGGAAACTCATGGCCAACGCAATACATAAATGAGCCAGCTCCTGTACAAAGGTGTTGCCACACATTCATCATGTTTGCACATCTATATGCTACATCTGTGCTATACCAGGGTCATGTTCAATAAGGCACCCAAAGGTAGAAAATGTTCTGAAACGGGAAGGTATCATCTGTCCTTGTGTAACAGTGTTGCTTCCGTTCTTCTCCCTGCCCCAACCTGGACTCAAACCAGGGACCCTTTGAACACATCGACATAAGTCACCCATGAAGAAGCCGCGGCCCTTGAGCAGGTGATGTCACGATTGAATGATACTAGGCTACACTCAAACCCTTCGACCTCCTCCACAGCAACCCCAGCAACCCCAGCAGTCGGGCAGAGCTCAACTGAGTAGATACCGCTAACTAGCTAGCCAATTGACTAAACTTGTCCAATAACAAACACTCATTTTTGTTTTCAGTTGCAAACCATTTTGCTAATGGCCACGACCCAGATGAAGTACAATGTGCTGTGTAAGCATGAGAGGATGCAGGTTCCAATGCATGTCATTGAAAGGGAGGGCTGTTTCTACTGTACGTCATGCAGAGTCTATAACTTACTGGTCAGAATAGTCAACAGGAACAGGTACTCTGTGTAGGATATCAGACCTGCAAGACACAAAACATGCCATCTGTATCACACAAACATTTCAGTAAGTTAATTTAACCCATTTAGATTGACTCCAACATCAAATACATATTTCCTGCATGAAGTATAACTAGCCAGCATCTTTTTACTTTGATAAAGCACATAGCACCAGTGAGGTTGCTTGACCGTGGCATGAAAACGTACCATTGTCTCCAAAGTTTCTGAACAGACTGTTGCCTGCCTGGGCCCGTGAGGCAGCATCCAGCATCTTATCCACCTCCTGCAAGTATCATCAATTATGCAAAGAGAAACAAAAAGTAATCTCTTGCTGTAATGCTCATGTTGGTAAGACTACAGTAAATCCAAAACAAGTTCTGACAATGAGTTAACCCGATACCAACACTCACCTTTTTGGTTAGAGCTTTATTCTGTAATTTACCTACAAGCAGAAGGAAATGTAAAGAACAGTTCTTGCTTGGAACAAAATGTAATACACCTACCCAGATGGATCTTGTATCTAGCCAATGAAACCATATGCCAAACAAATATATTCATTACATCATGAAGTATCCCTTTTCAACCACGCAGGCCATTTTACAACATGGACACTATAATTTGATACTACTGTACTTACGGTCAACATTCTCCAGCATGATTGAGAAGAGGAAATCCCTTGGTGTCATGTAGAGCTCCTCATCGTACATCATTGAGGCAAACTGGTTAAAGCGCATCCGTCTGGCAGACATCTGGGACACTGGAAGCACCTATAATACAGAAGGAAACATTAGCACTAAAAGGAGGACAAAGTCTAAACTAAGGGGCAGTGCAAAGCTGAAAATTGGATAAGATAATGGAAATAGAATGAATTGTCAGTACTCCTGACCAACTATTTTGGCACATAGACTTTCCTGCAAACAGCAATTAGCTAATGGATACATTTTATTTGCTTGCTAATTCTATCAATATATCAAATGACTATATTGATAGATATCAATTTCCCCATACATAGAAAATATTATCCCATAGGCCTCTCCCTCTGGGCCACCACAATCACACTGTTATTCAACTGGTCGTTCAGATCGGCACCGTTTCCGTTTTATTTCACATTGCAGTAACATTCGTACTGAAAGCAGACCTAATCAATATGGGTGTGACCATTAAATAGCAAAACTTGTGGAGCACACACATAGACCATAGCTGTGTTCGAATACCCATACTAACATACTGTATACTACATACTTAATGATTATATAATACATACTATTAGTTCATTTTAGTATACTGTAAATGAACAGTATCTATCAGTTGAGCATACTAGTGCTTTGCCTGTCTACCTTTGATGCTGTTGCTATGCAACCTCTTGCATAACAAATTACTAGCTAGACATTTTACTACTTCGGGTGTGTTCTTAAATTCAATCTGGAGTGCGCTCTGGGCGTTGGTAAATTCAGAACGTTGTCAGATTGTCCGTTTGTAAATTCACAGCGTCTCGCTCTGGGAGCGTTCAGAGTGCACACTGGACGCTCTAGCCGAGGAGTAGGGTTGATTCGAACGTTCTGTAGTCAAGCACCCAAGCTAACTGGCTAGCTACTTCCAGACACAAATGAGAGAACACCTCACTCTGACCATTTCACTTGCCCTAGCAGAGCTGGTTAGGCAGTTTTCATGTTATCCAGACAGTTGGTGACAAACTGCTGCTGGCAACAATTTAATTAAGCTTTTTTGACGTTTATTGATGCCGGCAATATTCAACGGGTGTTGAGTGTTCGTAAATTCAGTTATTCGGCGCTACTCTGGTACACTCAGATGAGAGTGCTCTGAAATTGGACTAACTCGGATAGCCAGAGCGAATTTACAAAACCACCCGAATGTCCATTGAGAACACACAGCTAAGAATGACTGGAATAATCAAGTCAATAAACGTTGGGTAGGTAGTTAGATAGGATATTGTAAATAATACTGGCAATTTTGATGTATTAGTAACTAACTAACGTCATTAGAAAGCAGATAGCTAACATAGCATATCTTCATGCAACCTCTCCCTCAACGTGATCAAGACAAAGGAGATTGTGGACTACAGGAAAAAGAGGACTGAGCACACCCCCATTCTCATCAACGGGGCTGCAGTGGAGCAGGTTGAGAGCTTCAAGTTCCTTGGTATCCACATCACCACAAACTAACACGGTCCAAGCACACCAAGACAGTTGTGAAGAGGGCACGACAAAACCTACTCCCCCTCAGGTGACTGAAAAGATTTGGCACAGGTCTTCAGATACTCAAAAGGTTCTACAGCTGCTCCGTCGAGAGCATCCTCACTGGTTGCATCACTGCCTGGTATGGCAACTGCCCGTCCTCTGACCGCAAGGCACTACAGAGGGTAGTGCAAACGGCCCAGTACATCACTGGGGCCAAGCTTCCTGCCATCCAGGACCTCTATACTAAGCGGTGTCAGAGGAAGGCCCTAAAAATTATCAAACACTCCAGCCACCCTAGTCATAGACTGATCTCTCTGCTACCGCACGGCAAGCGGTACCGGAGCGCCAAGTCTAGGTCCAAGAGGCTTCTAAACAGCTTCTACCCCCAAGCCATAAGACTCCCGAACACCTAATCAAATGGCTACCCAGACTATTTGCATTGTCCCCCCTCTTTACACTACTGCTACTCTCTTGTCATCTATGCATAGTCACTTTAATAACTCTACCTACATGTACTTACTACCTCAACTAACCGGTGCCCCTGCACATTGACTCTGTATTGGTACCCCGCTATTGTTATTTTATTGCTGCTCTTTAATTACTTGTTACTTAAATCTCTTATTCTTATCCGTATTTTTTTTAAACTGCATTGTTGTTTAGGGGCTTGTAAGTCATTATTTCACTGTAAGGTCTACACCTGTTGTATTCGGCGCATTTGATTTGCAGCAGTATGTACCGGTATGTGGTTCGTAAGGGTAGCGTAGCTAACGAATTGTCAGCCAACATAACGTGTAAGGTTACTTATTCGAAAAGTAACGTTCATTACTTTATTACATTGCCAAACATGTCATAATTAGTTAAAGTAATACATTTGTATCCGCTCTCGTTAGACTTTGGCTGCATATTTTCTTCAAATCTGAAAACGTGAAGTCACGCCCATTTCCAGAAGAATTGCATTATGGACCTTAAAATCACTTTGTATTCTTCGTATTTTAGCGAATGTAGTACGACATCCGGAAACTTTTGGCATACTAACTATATCCATACTATGACCAAAAAAAAGTATACTATAAACACTACATTTATGCCACAGATAGTATGAGTATTCGAACACAGCTCATATATAAAGAACACACAAAACACAATATCGCCCTCTGTGCCACCGTAATCATCATGCCATTCAGTACAGTTTCCGCCTAATTAAACTTTTAACACCGCTCTGTCGTTCTGAATGCACCACAATATTCTCAAAATGTTGATTGGATCCCCAAAAAAACATTGATAACTAGCTACCTAACGTTACCATATTATTTGTACGCAGAGCCTTAGCTAAATAGTCTACTTGTTGTTTACTAATAGGCCTACTGTAATAAATAGGGGGCCGCGCATCGTCCTTAATATTGCTGTTTCCTTAAGAATTGTACTAACATTCAGTTGTGATAATGCCTGGTAGAAAAGTTTAGCATACAAATACTGACTCAACAGGCACTGAGCTAACTAGCAAGATTCCTGGCAAGTTCGGATAGCTAGCTAACTCAAACTTTGTGGCTAACTTTACAGATAGCCAGCTAGCTGCTGCTGCGCCACTTTACCAAAGAGACTTTACCTTTTCCTCCTCGGCATGGACGGTGAAGGGCAAAAACCTCTTGCTCGGCTCAAAGTGATAATATACCAGCCCGCTTCCAACGACAGACCCCAAAATGCCAGGTCCCAGGGCACTATGCAGCGTTCTGTATGACCAAGGTCTACTCAAAAAGTTTCTCAAAACTCCAGCAACCCTGCCAAAGCTGGCCATTTTCCGTAAACGTCTTCTTAGTACCTTCTTCGATGACGTTTAATGGCGGTTGGCATCCAATACATGTTGCATTACCGCCACCAACTAGACTGGAGTATAACTCCTTTATACTTTGCTTGAATAAAAAATATAAATAAACAAATACCATACCATCTAAAAACAATTAATAAAACCCCTCCACTATTTAAATCTATTTAGTCCTACTTAACACACCCTGTAACTCTTCTGACGTCAAGTCTAGCACACCCAAATACCTCTCTGCAGCAGCCACCACCATCTAAATTTTCTGTGACTTACGTTCCATCCCAGTTGATGACCATTGCTATAAATTACAAAAATCCAATCTTACTGAAACATATATCACTTGTTGGACTATCCCTCTGCACAGCTTTATCACTGGTGTGCAGGATATAACACTTTGCTCTGTCTCCAGTTAAGCTAAGAGTGTTACGCGGAGCGAACAGGGGAACCCAAGAGCAGACTCAGATGAGGAAACAGATGAATGAACCAAGGAATTTATTGTAACACAGGGAGATATGGAGTGCAGAGATTACAATCTGGCCGAGTAGAAGTGGCCGGACGGAGTATTTGTAGAGGTCTTGATATGGAATGAGTTGCAGCTGATAGGGATCTGCTCTGACTCCAGCACACCTGTCTCCAACCAAACAATCACACAAACAGAAAGAGAGGGGGAGAGAGAGTGTCCTGGGGAAATGGCTGCAACTCAAGCAGACACCGGATGACCACTAGAGGGTGTGGCAGGAGCAGATGTGATGTGAGGTGATGTGACAAAGAGGAACCAGTTTCTTTAACAATCTCAAGCCCAAGGCTTAAAGAAGGATATTTTAGTACACAAGCATTAGTAAGGTTTAATTAACAGAAAATGCCCTCACACTCCCTACATCTTTCTCAGATTATTACCAATCCCACAAGGTATGACTCTAAACACCCAGAAAAGGCTACTCTCCTCAATGTATTCGTCATATATAATCTTGATAGGTATCAGTCTAGTGTTTTCTGTAATGACCTTAGAGATCACTGTTCTACAGCCTGTGTTCGTAACGTCTGCTCAGTGAAACGAACAATCCTGATTTGTCATAGACGCTTGCTAAAAAACTTGAATGAACAAGCCTTCCTTCATGAACTGGCCTCTGTAAAATGGTATAGAATCAGCTTGATCCCCTCTGTCGAAGACACTTGGACCTTTTTGATATTTTCATTGGTATTGTTAACAAACACGCACCCTTAAAGAAAATTAGAATAAAAAGTCTTGCAGAGTTATTCCACCTCAAGAATTGCATTTGGCGAAAGGCTCGGCACACGCGTACTCAGGCTGACTGGCTCTCATTCAGGCAAATCAGAAAAAAGTGCACTCAGGCTATCCAGAAGGCCAAAGTTAGTTACTTTAAGGAGCAGTTCTCTCTCTGTGGGTCTAACCCCAAGAAGTTCTGGAAAACGGTTAAAGACCTGGAGAATAAACCCTCCTCTCCACAGCTGCTCATCATCGCCAAGCCTATCTCTGACCTTTTTAACCTGTCTCTCCTCTCTGGGGAGGTTCCCATTGCTTGGAAGGCAGTCACGGTTCGTCCTATATTTAAAAGGGGGAGATCAAGCTGATCTTAAATGTTATAGGCCTATTTCTATTTTGGCCTGTTTATCAAAAGTGTTGGATAAACTTGTCGATAATCAACTGACTGGCTTTATTGATGTCTATAGTATTCTCTCCGGTATGCAATCTGGTTTCCACTCAGGTTATGGATGTGTCACTGCAACCTGAACTTCTTAGGCAGCAGAGCACGAGGTGACCGTTTTGGAGACCCTGGCGTGCCCAAAGTAAAATGCCTCCCATTCAGGCCCAGAAAATAGGATATGCACATATTACCATTGGATAGGAAACACTCTGAATTTTCTAAAAGTGTAAACCATTTGTCTGTGAGTAAAACAGAACGGATATGGCAGGCGAAAACCCAGAGGAATTTCTGTCCTGGAAAAAGTGGTTTTGACAGAGTGCCTCATTGGGAACCCCTCCCTTATGAAAATGCCCATATAAGGGCATATGAATGCAGTACCTATCGCTTCCTCTGGATGTCAACAGTCTCGAGAAAGTGTTCAGATTCATTTTAGATAATTTTAGAGCAGAGAAGAAGAGGAATCAGGAAGTGGCCCCATAGATGTCCTTTACAAGACAACGCGCGCGCTTATGCCAGGCGCGTCCTTTTTTTTTTTTCGTTCTTATAGCCCAGTTTATATTCTGGTTGAAATATTATGCTATTTATACAGAAAAGTGGAAGGATACATTAAAAAGGATGTTTGATTGTTCTTGGACAAGTTTATAGGTATAAGTTGAACGAGTTCTCTTCACGTTTCAATGGACGATTGGAGGCTGTATTTTCTCATTCTAACGCGCCAACCAAACGGAGATTTATGGATATAATACATTACTTTTTCTAACAAAAGAACCATGGATTGTCTTCGTTGGACACTTAGGAAGCCCTCAGCAGAAGTTTTTCAACAGGTAATTGATTTTTTCACTGTGAAATGTGTTTTGTGTGAACCGTGAAGGCTAATGAATTCATGGTAATGGAAAAATAGTGAAGGTGCTACCCTCAAACAATCAAATGTGGTGCTTTCCCTGTAAAGCCTTTTTAAAATCTGACAATGCTGTGATATTGCCAAGAAGCAGAGCTTTTGATGACTATGAAACACTTGTATATTGGTGCATGTTTAATAATTCAACTTTTGGATTTTGAATTTGGAGCCTTGCATTTCACCTGGTAGTGTCGGGAATGCTAGCGCCCCACCGCTGCCTAAGAAGTTAAGGTCCTCAATGATGTCACCATTGCCCTTGATTCTAAGCAATGTTGTGCTGCTGTTTTTATTGACTTGGCCAAAGCTTTTGATACAGAAGGAGGGAGGCCCGGATGTGTGGATTCCAGGGAGTGGACCCCAAAGCATCAACAGAACCCCTCTCGGAGGGGGACTCGGGTGAAGCCAGACTGGAGGGAGAGTTTGGAAGTCATATTCCCGATGAGGTGGTGCCAGAGATGGTGCCAGAACCCGCTTCCCTAGCGGGCCGGTTCAGCACGGCCCAACTGGAGGATCCCAACTTGGCCAGCGCTCTCCATCAGGTGACTGTGGTGTACGGAAAGCCCATGGAGGGGGTAAGTCAAATCACCTACCCCCATTTTTCTATAAAGAAGAAGTTGCTGTATCAGGTCGTGAAGAAGAACAACAAATGTATGGAGTTGTTGTTGGTGCCCCGTCCCTTTGTACCATCTGTCCTGCAGTTGGCGCACTCCCACCTTCTTGGGGCTCACCTAGGGGTGGAGAAGACCTTAGAAAGAATCAAGGCAAGATTTTACTGGCCAGGGGTGAAGAGAGCAGTGGAAGATTACTGCTACAGTTGCCCGGTGTTCCAGCAGGTGGCGCCAAAATCCCACTTTCGCAGTCCCTTAATTCCCCTACCCATTATTTCAGTCCCTTTCAGCAGGATTGCAATGGACCTGGTGGGACCTATACCCAAGAGCAACCGAGGGCACCAATACATGATTCTGGATTATGCCACCAGATACCCGGAAGCCATTCCTCTGCACACCATGGCCACAAAGGGAATCGCACATGAGTTAGTCATGCTGTTCTCCCGAGTAGGTATCGCCGACGAGATATTGACCAACCAGGGCCACCCCGTTCATGTCGCGATTCATGAAGGATCTATGCAAACTAATGAAAATAACCCAGTTGCGCACCTCAGTGTATCACCTGCAGACCGATGGGTCGGTGGAAAGATTCAATCAAACTCTGAAGCAGATGCTAATGAAGGTGATGGAGGCGGACGGAAAGAATTGGGATCAGCTGCTACCCTACCAGATGTTCTCGATCCGAGAAGTGCCCCAGGCTTCCACAGGATCCCTTCGAACTCCTGTACGGGAGACAACCCCCGAGGACTGCTGGACATGGCTAAAGAAGCCTGGGAACAGCAACCGTCACCCCACCGAACTATGGTGGAGCACGTGGAAGACAGAGACCGGATGGCAACCCTGTGGCCCCTGGTACGGGAACACATGCTGGAGGCCCATGTGGCTCAAGCGCAGGTGTACAACAGAGGGCCACAATGAAGGGACTTCCAGCCAGGAGACAAAGTGTTGGTGTTGGTCCCCACCTCAGAATGTACGTTTTTGGCCCGATGGAACGGGCCATACGAAGTCCTTGAGAAGGTTGGTGAAATTAACTATAGGGTCAGACAGCTGGGATGTAAGCATCTGACCCAGATTTACCATGTGAAATTTGCTAAAGAAGTGGAATGCACGTGATGTACTCTACTCTATTTCCCTGAAGAAGGCTACCACAGAGACCAAGCCGGCGGATGTGCCACTGGGGGGAGCAGCTGAGCCAAGCACAGAAGCAGGAGCTGAGGGAGTTGGTCGGCCGGAACAAGGATGTGTTCTCCAGTGAACAAGGACACACTGATCTGGTACAGCACAGCATCATCACCGAACCCGGGAAAAGGGTGAAGTTGAGACCTTACCGCATACCGGAGACAAGAAGAGAGGCTGTCAGGACCGAGGTAAAAACAATGTTGAAAACTGATATAATCGAAGAATAGTGAGTGGTGCAGCCCCATAGTGTTGGTTTCGGCACCATCCGCTTCTGTAATGATTTTAGAAAGGTAAATGAAATCTCAAAGTTCGACTCTTACCCCATGCCCCAAATTTATGAATTAATCGAATGGCTATGGACCGCCCGATTTATCAGCAGGCTCAACTTGACGAAGGGTTATTGGCAGGTGAACTTAGCTCCCAAGGCACGGGAGAAAACTGCTTTCACCACCCCTGATGGGCTGTTCCATTACAAGAAGCTTCCCTTTGGACTGCACGGGGCCCCGGCCACCTTCCAGAGGTTGATGGACTGGATTCTCCGTCCCCATCGTGAGTACTCGGCGGCCTACATCGATGATATTGTGATCCATGGAAGCGAGGGGGAGACACATCTAAACCAGGTTAGTACTGCAGGCCTTACTAGAGGCGGGGCTAACAGCGAACCCAATGAAATGTCGGCTCGACCTGCAAGAGGCTGAGTACCTGGGGTACATGATTGGGAGGTGATGTGCAATTTGGGACTGTTCCGGCCCCCTCACCAAGAAGATGGTACAGTGAGAGAAAAGTATTTGATCCCCTGCTGATTTTGTACATTTGCCCACTGACAAAGAAATGATCAGTCTATAATTTTAATGGTAGGTTTATTTGAACAGTGAGAGACAGAATAACAACAAAAAAATCCAGAAAAACGCATGTGAAAAATGTTATAAATTGATTTGCATTTTAATGAGGGAAATAAGTATTTGACCCCCTCACAATCAGAAAGATTTCTGGCTCCCAGGTGTCTTTTATACAGGTAACGAGCTGAGATTAGGAGCACACTCTTAAAGGGAGTGCTCCTAATCTCAGCTTGTTACCTGTATAAAAGACACCTGTCCACAGAAGCAATCAATCAATCAGATTACAAACTCTCCACTAAGGCCAAGACCAAAGAGCTCTCCAAGGATGTCAGGGACAAGATTGTAGACCTACACAAGGCTGGAATGGGCTACAAGACCATCGCCAAGCAGCTTGGTGAGAAGGTGACAACAGTTTGTGCGATTATTCGCAAATGGAAGAAACACAAAAGAACTGTCAATCTCCCTCGGCCTGGGGCTCCATGCAAGATCTCACCTCGTGGAGTTGCAATGATCATGAGAACGGTGAGGAATCAGCCCAGTATTACACGGGAGGATCTTGTCAATGATCTCAAGGCAGCTGGGATCATAGTCAACAAGAAAACAATTGGTAACACACTACGCCGTGAAGGACTGAAATCCTGCAGCACCCGCAAAGTCCCCCTGCTCAAGAAAGCACATATACATGCCCGTCTGAAGTTTGCCAATGAACATCTGAATGATTCAGAGGACAACTGGGTGAAAGTGTTGTGGTCAGATGAGACCAAAATGGAGCTCTTTGGCATCAACTCAACTCGCCGTGTTTGGAGGAGGAGGAATGCTGCCTATGACCCCAAGAACAACATCCCCACCGTCAAACATGGAGGTGGAAACATTATGCTTTGGGGGTGTTTTTCTGCTAAGGGGACAGGACAACTTCACCACATCAAAGGGACGATGGACGGGGCCATGTACCGTCAAATCTTGGGTGAGAACCTCCTTCCCTCAGCCAGGGCATTGAAAATGGGTCGTGGATGGGTATTCCAGCATGACAATGACCCTAAACACACGCCCAAGGCAACAAAGGAGTGGCTCAAGAAGAAGCACATTAAGGTCCTGGAGTGGCCTAGCCAGTCTCCAGACCTTAATCCCATAGAAAATCTGTGGAGGGAGCTGAAGGTTCGAGTTGCCAAACGTCAGCCTTTTGCCACCAAGTACTAAGTCATGTTTTGCAGAGGGGTCAAATACTTATTTCCCTCATTAAAATGCAAATCAATATATAACATTTTTCACATGCGTTTTTTCTGGATTCTTTTGTTGTTATTCTGTCTCTCACTGCTCCTCCGGCGCCATTACACTATCCATCCATCTAACCACACACCTCGAGCTGGAGCATTGGGGGACCTCAAGTGAGATTAGAATTTATTTATTTTATGCCCACCTCATGAGGCCCCTTGATGATGTGAGGCCTGATGCAGTTGATACAGTAAGTCTGCCACTGTGCCTACGATATTGTTTGCAGTGTTGGGGCAGTCAATGGGGCAGTCTTCATCAATGGGTTGAACCTGGGGCGCCACTGGTTTATCGGCCCCCAGAAAACACTCCCAGGAACATTTCTCAACAGTGGAGTAAAAAAGTTAGGACTCACTACAAGCACTCAGTCAGAATCATAATGAAAAGATAACACATTAAAAGGGTGTCATACATGCTCATGACAAGTCTTAGTTCACAAAGTTGTTTACTTAGTCTCTATCTTTTAGTTACCTTCATGTGTTTCTTCATCATCATCATGCAGCTCTATGTTTTTTCGAGGAGCAGGAAGCTGACTGCAAGATGTTTGAAGAGACTCCTGATCTGGGCATGGCTGTGGACATTCAGTGGCTGCATTCCAAAGCTACTGTACTTTTGATAGACAATAATAATGAGTGGATCGCATTTTCACATTGGTTTTTCTCTGTGACCCAAAGTGCTGTACATTGTATGGGGGTAACTCACCTCATCCATCTTGAGTAGAATATTTATTTCCATTTTATTGACATGAAATGTCATGCAAACTGGGGTTAATTTATTGAAACAAGGAACTAGAACAAAATATCCCAGACTAACAAATCAAACCATATTTTCAACTGGAATCATTGTGTTGGCTAACAAATCATCACTTTCTGTGTGTGTTATGATGTAATTGAAAGCATTCAGAAGTGGTGCAGCAGTCTAACGCATTGCATCTCAGTGCTAGATGCGTCACTACAGACACCCTGGTTCGATTCCAGGCTGTATCACAACCGGGCCGTGATTGGGAGTCCCATAGGGCAGCACACCATTTTTTGTTTAACCTTTATATAACTAGGCAAGTCAGTTAAGAACAAGTTCCTATTTACAATGACAGTCTACACCTGCCAAATCAGGACAACACTGGGCCAATTGGGCGCTGCCTTATGGGACTCCCAATCACAGCTGGTTGGGAAACTGCCTGGAATCAAACCAGGGTGTCTGTAGTGACACCTCTAGCCCTGAGATGCAGTGCATTAGACCGCTGCACCACTCAGGAGCCCCAGCGTTGTCCCCCCACGGGACGGTTGAGCTAACTTAGGCTAATGCGAATAGCACGAGGTAAGTAACAAGAACATTTCCCAGGACATAGACATATTGGCAGAAAGCTTAAATTCTTGTTAATCTAACTGCACTGACCAATTTACAGTAGCTATTAGTGAATTAATACCATGCTATTGTTTGAGGAAAGTGCACAGTTATGAACTTGAAAAGTGATTAATAAACCAGTTAGGCACATTTGGGCACATTTGAACAGAAATGCATTGGTTAATTGGATCAGTATAAAACTTTGCACAAACACTGCTGCCATCTAGTGGCCAAAATATAAATTGAGCCTGAGTTGGAATAATACGTTATGGCCTTTCTAAGATGATGGTACAAAAAAATACAAAAGAACGAGTTTTTTGTCTTTGTATTATCTTTTACCAGATCTAATGTGTTATATTCTCCTACATTCGTTTCACATTTCCACAATTTTCAAAGTGTTTTCTTTCAAATGGTATCAAGAATATCCTTGCTTCAGGTTCTGAGCTACAGGCAGTTAGATTTGGGTATGTCATTTCAGGCGAAAATTGGAAAAAAAAGGGGCGTGTCCTAAAGAGGACTTGCCTAGTTAAATAAATAAAAAAATAAAAAAACTTCCAAACATTACACCTGTATCATCTGACCACTGATTGACAGGCTTGGTCAGTTTTAGTTGTGGTATTCATATGTACCATATGAGTTACTGTGCTGTATGTTTGCTTTGCACTTCAGTATTGGGTCTTCCCTGAGACCAGGACTGTATAGGATTTACTTTATAAAAAGGGAAACCAATGCTATGTTTGAACAAAATATTAAATATCAGCCATTAGTCACAAAAAAACATGTCAAACAAGGAAACAAAAAGAGACATACGACATGTGGGGTAAATTTGTGTAATTGCAGTGGTTGTTTACAAAGCAGACATTCCCTCTGTTTACCTTTGAATATCAGATCAAAATCATTAAGTGCCATTTGGGGTCCAGACAGGTTAGAAAATGGCATATCAAGGGAATGCATTTATCCTGTGACTGACGTAGTATGTGTTGTGAAATAATCATATTTAATTGACTAGCTCTAGTTTCATTGGCAAATGTCCTTACCTATTGTCTGTTGGAGAGGTGAAAAAATGTGATACATATTTCACTCCAAAATGTGTTTTTCTCAATCGCGTACAAGGAATTTATGGATCGGTGTTGAAACAAACTATAGCAGAACATCAATGATGAAATGCTCAAATACATTTACAGAACTTCTGATAATTTTTTTGCTTGTGTACCTGACTTGCATATCTTAGACTTTCTAGGAGATACTGACCCTATCGTTATAAAGGTAAATTTTGAGTACAATGGCATATCCTATCCCTGCACTGAGGTATGTTTTCCAACCCACATCTTGCGCTGGCTCCACAGTGTCTTAATGTAATTATGATTGCGTTCACATCCCAGTGCAAATCAGTGTAAACAAGAGTAATGGTAGGGTCGTTAATTCTTAGACCACCTTTTGCAAAACTTTACGTACAAATGTTATTGGTGAATACAATATTCACTGTTAAGTGTTTTGGTCACAGAATATTAACACACTGTATTCTTCAGAAGAGAAATATGTGCAATTGTGTTCTGTTTCTGGCAATCAGTAAATACTACTGCATGAAATTCTAAATCACCCCATCAGTGTCATACCATGTACACATACTGTAAGGATGTAGATAAAGTTTGGTTACTCCTAAGTTATCCTCTCCAACATTGTGACCTTCCATTATAGAGGTTTTGCTTTGAGGCCTCCCTATACATTCATACAAGTTGTATTCCTCCATTGTATTCACCTTTCCTTATTTCTATTTTGGATTGTGTTTCTGTGCGCCAATGGAGTCTACAAAGCTTGGTTTGCTCATAGTTATGTATTGAAAATGGAATGGAATTGGATTGTGATGAATCCTGCACACAATGTGCCGATGAATCCTGCACACAATGTGCTTATTTTGTTTCTTATCATCTTATTAGGAATATATTTGATTTAATGTGTATTAAATTGTTTGGTGAAATATGCATAAAAGGAGAGTAATTGCACATAATTCTGCATTTTTGGATAGTTGTACTTACAATTTTGATCATGATTTAGTAACTGTAAGAAAAATGTATGGAAAATGGCTGATTTCAAGGTTTTACTGCTAACCTACAAAGAATTACATGGGCTTGCTCCTACCTATCTTTCCGATTTGGTCCTGCCGTACATACCTACACGTACGCTACGGTCACAAGACGCAGGCCTCCTTACTGTCCTTAGAATTTCTAAGCAAACAGCTGGAGGCAGGGCTTTCTCCTATAGAGCTCAATTTTTAGTAGGTCCTATGATTCAGTGTAGTCTGGCCCAGGAGTGTGAAGGTGAACGGAAAGACACTGGAGCAACGAACTGCCCTTGCTGTCTCTGCCTGGCTGGTTCCCCTCTCCACTGGGATTCTCTGCCACTAACCCTATTACAGGGGCTGAGTCACTGGCCTACTGGTGCTCTTCCATGCCGTCCCTGGGGGGGGTGCGTCGCTTGAGTGGGTTGAGTCACTGACATGATCTTCCTGTCCGGGTTGGTGCCCCCCCTTGGGTTGTGTTGTGGCGGAGATCTTTGTGGGCTATACTCGGCCTTGTCTCAGGATGGTAAGTTGGTGGTTGGAGATATCCCTCTAGTGGTGTGGGGGCTGTGCTTCGGCAGAGTGGGTGGGATTATATCCTGCCTGTTTGGCCCTGTCCGGGGGTATTGTCGGACGGGGCCACAGTGTCTCCCAACCCCTCCTGTCTCAGCCTCCAGTATTTATGCTGCAGTAGTTTATGTGTCGGGGGGCTAGGGTCAGTCTCTTATATCTGGAGTATTTCTCCTCTCTTATCCGGTGTCCTGTGTGAATTTAAGCATGCTCTCTCTCTCTCTCGGAGGACCTGAGCCTTAGGACCATTCCTCAGGACTACCTGGCCTGATGACTCCTTGCTGTCCCCAGTCCACCTGGCCGTGCTGCTGCACCAGTTTCAACTGTTCTGCCTGCGGCTATGGAACCCTGACCTGTTCACCAGACATGCTACCTGTCCCAGACCTGCTGTTTTCAACTCTCTAGAGACAGCAGGAGCGGTAGAGATACTCTGCTATGAAAAGCCAATTGACATTTACTCCTGAGGTGCTGACCTGTTGCACCCTCAACAACCACAGTGATTATTATTATTTTACCCTGCTGGTCATCTATGAACATTTTAAAGTCTTGGCCATGTTCTGTTATAACGCGACACAGCCAGAAGAGGACTGGCCACCCCTCACAGCCTGGTTCCTCTCTAGGTTCTGGCCTTTCTAGGGAGGTTTTCCTAACCACCGTGCTTTTACACCTGCATTGCTTGCTGTTTGGGGTTTTAGGCTGGGTTTCTGTACAGCACTCTGTGGCATCAGCTGATGTAAGAAGGGCTTTATAAATACATTTGATTGATCTACTGGGATTTTTTTCTTGTGCCTATTTGGACTCGAGATAAGTATGGTTGTGTTAATCTTTTTGCAGGTAGTCGTGTTGTTTTGATGAATTTATTAGCAATTTTGACTGTACAATTTTAGTTTTGATTTAATGTATTTATATTTTGAGAAGGCAACTACATTTTGGTAAGGCAACCATTTACTGTTTCGCGAAAAGCCCCAAAAATGCTTGTATGTGATTGAGAAACTGTAACAGACAATATACCCTGATCTTAAAGTGCTGATATAAATCAGTAGTGTTATATGATCAGTAAAAGATGTGCAAACAGCAAATAAAAGCTGGCATTACAGTACGGGGGTTATGCTAAATCATCATTCCTACACTGATTACTCTGTGTGTGTATGCGTGCGGATGTTTGTGTGCAGATGTGTGTGTGTGTAAGACGTGTTCTAATTAGTGATAGGTTTGAGGGAGCAGAGCTGTCTGAATATCTCAGTGTTTTACAATGGGACGTGGGAAGGGTTAATGTCCTCTCCAGATCAGTCTGTCAGTCAATGCTGACTCCAGTCAGACAAGACCTACTTTATCCAGCTCTGTTCTGCACCCCAAGAACAGTCCGCTCCACAACAAAAGGAGCCTAATCACCAACAGACAAAAGCCATTGATTCAGTTTGGTCCAGTGCCTGGTTATGATCATGTTGGTTTGTGTCAGCTGGGTTAAGGACGCTTCCTATTGACCACTGTATGAAGCCATCCTGTTGTCTGAACCGCCAACAGTCTTTTGTTTAAGTTGCACTCTGGCGACTGGTGAGCTCCTTGTGGGTGTCTTCCATTGATGCATCAGTAAAGCGCTTAGCTATATACAGTGTCACCATCCTCCATGAATCTGTGCTTTGATATTCTATTCCTGTATTGATACGTAGCTGTGTACTGCTTGTAATAGACAATAAGGCTGTCTGACTCCCTTTACAGTACTACTACAGTAAATATATATTTCACCCTGATCCTGCTTGCCCGGAGCTTGTCTTTTGTCAGTCCGTTTGGAATCCCAGCCATATATAACCTGTAATAACAGAATGGTACATGGGCTTAGGAGATGTGCAAAGAAAATAAGTAATCAACAATTATTCCGTCATTACTACCAAACACAGAGAGAATAGTTTAGGCAAATGAGAAGGGGGTTCCAGAAACAAAAGACAAAACCACATTAATAAAACAATCTTTTGTATGGATCTTCTGTCAAGTTATGAGATGAAATCATAACATCCCTGTTATACAAATTCAGACAGATTCGGCAAAGCTTTATACTATGAAAAATAATACAATATTAAAACCTTTAGTAGAAATAATACAGGGGCTCACAGGGGCTCAGAAAGGCAGGTTGGCCCTCAGACATAGGGTTGCAAAATTCCGGTAACATTTGCAAAACCTGGGAACTTTGGGAAAGGTACCGGAATTCTGCAAACTTAATTAATCCCAGACCCAATAACTTTTATAGCTCTCTTATTACCTGTGCTCAAAAATAAGTTTCATATCTCCACGTTGGAGTCCGTAAATCCTTTCTTTCCCTCGTTCACCAGGACAGGCTTCTCTGTCCTAGTGTGCCATACAAGTACCTGTTTGGGGCGCGGGGGTGGGGGGGGTTGAGGTTCAAGTAAAAAGGGTGGAAAAGGTATAGTTGAAAGCATTTTTATACCACTTTAATGTTAGCTAGGCTAGGGGTTAGGCTTAGGGTTTAAGGTTAGGAGTTGGTGTAAAGGGTTAAGGTTGGGGTTAGCTAATGTGCTAAGTAGTTGAAAAGAAGCAAAACATGTAAGTAGTTGCCCTTAAGGAGTTTCGAACACGCAACCTTTGCCCGACATTTGCATTATACGGCTACCATCCACTGCGACCAACCACCTTTCTTTCATTTTTGCCTGAAGTAACATTCTGTCTTATGTAACCATATTAAACTTAACAAATCACACTAATTTGACTGTCCTGGATTTTCATTTACTATGTTACATCTATGAAACCAGCCTGTCCCAGTGGGAATCAAACCCACAACCCTAGCATCGCAAGCAACATGCTCTATTAACTGAGCCACACAGGACAACTCTAGTTCCATACCTTAGTGCAATTAGCAGCCTTGGGCTCCAGATCGCTGAGGGTGACCAGCTCCCGCAGTAAGCTGCTCTCCTGGTATCCTCCCTTGACTCCCCGCAGCTTGAAGTAGGCCTGAGGCTTAAAGAGAATGAGGCGGAGGTTCACCGCAAACCCAGCCATGTCTATGGCAAAGGGTCGGTTGGGGTCAAACACAGTCTTCCAGCCGTAAACCTTGCCCAGGGTATTGACTTTAGGGGACTCGTACCGCAGGCCGCCCACAAAGGCTACAGGCCACACAGACACCTTCCTTGTTGAACGCATCTAGACGAAGAAGGAGAGAGGGTAGAGCCCATGGAGATCCTATGATATTAGTGTTCTATGCAATTCTATGGGTGGAGAAGGATCAATAAGTATTAATTGTTCGATATGATTTTATGTGAGGAAATAGCTATTTTAATTTGTATCATGTTCAAATATCAGAATTCATGTATATAAACTTTATGTTTAGGGCAGGTGTCAAGTGATGCCTATGTGTTGAGGCTGTGCATTTATCTAGTGGCATATTGTAAGGAGCCATGCTCTTTATTTAACTATACTAGTGCGCACTGAAACCAAACATTTTGCCTGTTTTGGTAGCTAAAGAGGAAACAATTCTGTACTGCACAACATCTCTCCCTGTTCTACTCACCTCCTCAAACAGATCCAGACTATAGGTGTTATCATCGTCTGCAAAGTAGACGATACCAGGCTGGCTGTTGCTGTTGTTGGGGCTGAAGGTCTCTCTAAGCCAGCGCAGGGCCAGGTTCCTCTGCATGGTTCCCCGGGGTATCCTGGGGTCCCTCGTGTCCCCACGCAGCTTATAGTTCCTGGGTGTCTCCACGTTAAGGTGGGTGTAATTCAGGCCAGTTTCCTGAAGGAGCCTGGTGACTAGCGGGGTTTGTCGCTGAGAGTCCTCAACCAGGATCCAGTGCAGGTTGGGCACGTGGAGGAAGGTGTTGGCCAGACGGGTCAGCTCTGCCTTCTGGACCGGCCGGCTGTAGGTTGGGGTGACGACGTGGAGGGTGGGGAGGACATTAGACCAGGGCGGCTGGCGGCTGTAGACATACTCGGTGCGCACAACCTCCACAATGTCCTTGTTGTTCTCCAAGGTGCAGGGCTCCTTGAGGGTGAAGGTGTTCCAGGAGTCTCGCCGACTCGCATGTCTGTCATCTGAGAAGAGGAAAGAAGTTTTTGGTATAATAAACGTTTATAGACTGTATAGGAAATGTACGTTTCCATAGAGATGGCCTTCGTAGAGAGAGATCTAATCGTGCAAATAGTCTTAGTCTGTTATGGAGTTAGATTTCAGTCAAAGGGTTTAATGAACGTGTCGTTCTAAAATCTAACTCCATACTCTTTTGTTAGACATGTAATCTCCTTGTGATAAACATAATATACTCATCACTAACTTATAAAGTAATGAATTAGATGTCAGTTGAAGGTGTGAGTCCGATTAGAGAAATGAATATTGTGGACAATCAATTTTCTACTGATAGTGCTCAAATTGATTGCGGCCCCATGCCACGGTCTCACTAAATGCAATATTTTCTTTCAGACACTGATGAAGTGTTCAGCTCGTTATGAACAAAAATCATGTCTTTTAAGTGTACTATATTAAATGGAGCATCCCAGAATAAGCATAGATATTAAGTAAACCAAACGTGTTCCTCTACTCAAGAGTAACCATAAAACCCCCTAATGGGGAAATTGAGGAATGACCTTTACCCTTTCGAGCAGCTAGCAGAGGGGCGATGGCACTCTGATGCCAAACAGTGATAAGTAGCGTCCAAGGCAACACGATCAACACGATGGCCAGAATGTCTCGTCTCTTCGGCATCTCCAGGGTCAAACCTGAGCCACGTCATTACCTAAAACACACATTTTTGGTTAAGGAAGGGTAACACAATTATACTAAGCTCATGTAGCATTTATTAGTTATATTCTTCAAGAATCAATGGGTGGCCATTTTATCACTATTTGAGAACCTTAACAGCAGAATATTTGAGACATTGTGTCTTTAAGGTAAATACCAGGTGTTATTTCTGGATGGATTTCTTAACAATGGCTTCAGCATAAAACGTTGAACTTTTCAAACAGACTACAGTGCCTTCGGAAAATATTCAGACCCCTTGACCTTTTCACATTTTGAGGATAAAAAATCTACACACAATACCTCATAATGACAAAGCAAAAACAGTTTTTGCTAATAAAAATGAAATTACATTTTACATAAGTACTCAGACCCTTTACTCAGTAGTTTGGGCAGCACCTTTGACAGCGATTACAGCATTAAGTCTTGGGTATGACACTACAAGCTTGGCACACCTGTATTTGGAGAGTTTCTCCCATTTTTCTCTGCAGATCCTCCCAAGCTCTGTCAGATTGGATGCTGTACAGCTATTTTCAGGTCTCTCCAGAGATGTTAGATCAGGTTCAAGTCCGGACTCTGTCTGGGCCACTCAAGTCTTGGCTGTGTGCTTAGGGTCGTTGTCCTGTTGGAAGGTGAACCTTCAACCCAGTCTGGGGTCCTAAGCGCTCTGGAGCAGGTATTCATCAAGGATCTCAGTACTTTGCTCCATTCATCTTTCCCTCGATTCTGACTAGTCTCATCTTTCCCTCGATCCCCCTGACCAAGGCCCTTCTCCCCTGATTGCTCAGTTTGGCCAGCTCTAGGAAGAGTCTTGGTGGTTCCAAACTTCTTCCATTTAAAAATGATGGGGGCCACTGTGTTCAATGCTGCTGACATTTTTTGGTACCATTCCAAAGATCTGTTCCTCGACACAATCCTGTCTCGGAGCTCTACGGACAATTCCTTCAACGTCATGGATTCCTTCAAGCCATGACTGTCACGATCTTCAGGGACGGACCAAGGCGCAGCGTGCCGGGTTGAGTTAAACATGTTTATTTGTAAACTCACTCAAAACAAAACAAAACAACGAACGAACATCATCATCATCATCATCATCTGGTGTAGCACCAACAGCACATACACATCAACAGAGTCAACTTCCCACAACAAAAGAAGAAAAAAAAAAAAAAGGGCTACTAAAGTATGACTCCCAATCAGAGACAACGATGGACAGCTGTCCCTGATTGAGAGCCCTACCTGGCCAACAGCAAAGAAATAGAAAAACTAGAACAGAATGCCGACCCCAAATCACACCCTGACCAAACCAAAATGAGACATAAAAAGGCTCCTACAGGTCAGGGCGTGACAATGACGTTGAAGGAATTGTCCGTATATTATATTGACAGGTGTGTGCCTTTTCAAATCATGTCCAATCAATTGCATTTTACCACAGGTAAATCCAATCAAGTTGTAGAATCTTCTCAAGGATGATCAATGGAAACAGGATGCATCTGTCTCATAGCAAAGGGTCTGAGTACTTATGTAAATATAGTATTTCAGTTTTTTATTTTAATACATTTGCAGTTTTCTCTTTTTCATTATGGGGTATTGTGTGCAGATTGCTGAGGATTTTTAAAAATGTAATCCATTTTTGAACAAGGCTGTTACGTAACAAAATGTGTAAAAAATCAAGGGGTCTGAATACTTTCCAAAGGCACTGTATATTTAGCCAGCTCATAGTCAGACAATGGAGGAGGTGGAGCTACACTAGCCACCATCTAATGGGTGATCACGTGTGAATTAGCCACATGCTTGTCACTCCAAGGCTGGTTCTGCAAAGATAAAGCATTTGCGAAGGAACCTGCTTTCCCACCAACACCATTGCACACCAGAAAATAGGTCAGAGACAGCTGAAAGCTTTTTTTTCTTTCTGCCTTATAGAAAAGCATGCTGGAACACGACATAAAGAATACCTCACATTGCTAATGATCTGAAAAAACTAAAAAAAAAACTGTAATATCCTATGTTTTGGAGTCGTGGCTGAACAATGACATGGATGATATATACACCTCATTGGCTTTTCAATGCATCGTCAAGATTGGACAGCAGTCTCAGGTAAGCTGAGAGGGGGAGGGGTGTTTCTCTTTGTTAACAACAGCTGTTGTGCGATCTCCAATGTTAAGGAAGTCTTGAGTTTTTGCTCGCTTGAGTTAGAATACCTCATAATAAGCTGCAGACCATACTACTTACATTTTTCGTAGCAGTCTATTTCCCATCACAAACTGATGCTGGCTTCATTAATAAGTGCATCAGTGACTGTGCATACATATCCCATCCAAAAGCCATGGATTATAGGCAGCATCCGCACTGAGCTAAAGCCTAGAGCTTCTGCTTTCAAGGAGCAGGACTAATCTAGACGCTTATAAGGAATCCTGCTACGACCTCCGACAAGACATCAAACAGGCAAAGCGGCAATACAGGACTAAGATTGAATCCTACTACGCCGGATCTGATGCTCGTAGGATGTGGCAAGGGTTGCAAACTATCACAGATTACAAAGGGAAAACCAGCTGCAAGCTGTCCAGTGATGCAAGCTTTCCAGATGAGCTAAATGCCTTCTATGCTCACTACGAGACAAACAACACTCAACCATGCATGAGAGCACCAGCAGTTCCAGATGACCAGTTGTGTAAAGTACTTGAGTTGTACTTTAAAGTATTTTTGTGGAGTGTCTGTACTTTACTGTACTATTTATATTTTTGACAAATTTTACATTCCTAAAGAAAATAATTTACATTTTATTTTTGAGCAATTACATTTACTTTTGATACTTAAGTATATTTAAAACCAAATAGCTTTTTTTAGAATTTTACTCAAGTAGTATTTCACTGGGTGACTTTCACTTTTACAACGAGTCATTTTCTATTAAGGTATCTTTTACTCAAGTATGACAATTGGGGACTTTTTCCACCACTGCAGATGACTGTGTGATCTCGCTCTCCATAGCCAATGTGAGTAGCACCTTTAAACAGGTTAACATTCACAAGGCCGTGGGGTCAGACGTATTACCAGGACGAGTACTCAGGGCAAGCACTGACCAGCTGGCAAGTGTTCAAGTACATTTTCAACCTCTCCCTGGCCCAGTCTGTAATACCTATATGTTTCAAACAGACCACCATAGTCCCTGTGCCCAAGAACGACATGGTAACCTGTCTAAGTGACTATCGCCCCGTAGCAGTCTCATCTGTAGCCATGAAATGCTTTCAAAGGCTGGTCATGGCTCACATTAACACCATCATCCCAGACACCCTGGACCCACTCCAATTCGCATACTGCCCCAACAGATCCACATGATGCAATCTCTATTGCACTCCACACTTCCCTTTCCCACTTGGATAAAAGGAACACCTATGTGAGAATGCTGTTCAGCCTTCAACACCATAGTGCCCTCCAAGCTCATCACTAAGCTCATGACCCTGGGACTGAACACCTCCCTCTGCAACTGAATCCTGGACTTCCTGACGGTCCGTCCCCAGGTGGTGCAGGTAGGCAACCCCACATCCGCCATGCTGATCCTTAACATGTGAGCCCCTCAGGGCCACATCAACAGGCCTGTAGTGGAGAGGGTTGAGAGCTTTAAGTTCCTCTGTGTCTACATCACTAAGGAATCAACATGGTCCACACACACCAACACAGTTGTGAAGAAGGCATTCTTCCCCCTCAGGAGGCTGAAAAGATTTGGCATGGGCCCTCGGATCTTCAAAAAAGTTATACAGCTGCACCATTGAGAGTATGTTGACTGGCTGTATCACCTCTTAGTATGGCAAATGCTTGGCATCCGACCGCAAGTCGATACAGAGGGTAGTGCGTACGGACCAGTACACCACTGGGACCAAGCTCCCTGCCATCCAGGACCTCTATACCAGTCAGAGCACTGGCGTAACGCAGTTTATCTGGACTCCCGCAAGGTTGGCGTTTGGCCCCCTTCCCCCTCCCTAAAATAAAATGTATCAGCCAGACAGCCACACAACATATAGACCACCGATTGCTGTCCATGGTGCTGAAATTGAGACATTTCTTTGCGGCTGCATGCCTATTGGCTTTCAGTTGTTGATAGGCTTTCAGTTGTGCCACGACTAATGGATAAATGTGTATTGGTAGGCCTATTTGGTTGTAATTTTCTCATGTTAAGCCTAACATTTCACAAAGCTATACATGGTGTCGCAATGCTGCCATTTTATACTGCTGGCTGGTGGCAACAATGTAATTACTTGTTTAGTAATTAAAGTAGGAAATTCAAACATTGCAGATTTAAAATAAAAGTTTGATGCAAACGCATACTAATCAGCTACCAATAGATTTTTTGGAATATACAACTGACCTGCATGACCCATCCTAGTGCTTTCTCCCAGCTCGGATAGAAAGTTGTGCGTAAAACCAGTCTATTAATGCCTAAAATAATCATAGTCAGTCCACCCATTGTTTCATTATGCAATGTATGCATAATGTACAGTATACTGTACATTATGCAGGTTAGTTGCTATTTATAACATGTTTTATAAAAATTACACATCAAATAATCTAACAATGAGGAAAGAAGTAGTCGACTTGAGGGTAAACACAGCCACTATTTATTATTGAACTCAGCGCGTTTTTTCTGGCTAATAGCCTACAAAAAATGGGCTGCAATATTCAAGGTAAAGGCTAGGGTCTATTTTTCTCCACTTCCTGTCTGACTGACATGCCCAAAGTAAATTGCTTGTTACTCAGGCCCAGAAGCCAGGATATGCATATAATTAGTACCATTGGATAGAAAACACTTTTAAGTTTATAGAAATGTTTAAATAATGTATGAGACTATAACACAATTGATAAGGTAGGAGAAAATCCAAAGAAAAACCAACCAGAATTTTCCCCATGCTCTTAAAATGGAAAGCTATGGGGCATTTGCAATTCCAGCTCCCAGATTGCAATTCCTATGGCTTCCACTAGATGTCAACAGTCTTTGTTCAAGGTTTCAGGCTTGTTTCTTCCCAAACGAGGAAGAATTTTGAGTTTTAGCATTGGGAGTCAGTTTTGGAAATC
The DNA here is from genome assembly GCA_030435695.1 of Brachymystax lenok tsinlingensis. Classification (NCBI taxonomy): domain Eukaryota; kingdom Metazoa; phylum Chordata; class Actinopteri; order Salmoniformes; family Salmonidae; genus Brachymystax; species Brachymystax lenok. The sequence goes on along the minus strand of CM059795.1, from coordinate 41,315,180 downwards.
AGTCTGTGCGCGCGCGACAAAGAGCACCTGCTAATTTAGCTTTTCTATTGAACATACTTCTTTCCGTATTAAATATGATAGTTTAATTACATTTTAGGGTACCTGAGGATTATATAGAAACGTATTTTGACTTGTTTTAACAAAGCTTTTTGGATTCCTTTCTCTGCATTTTGAACGAGTGGATTACTCAAATCGATGGCGTCAATTTAGACTTTTTTTGGGATATAAAGAAGGATGTTATCTAACAAAACGACCATGTATGTTGTAGCTGGGACCCTTTGGATTGCAAATCAGAGGAAGATTTTTAAAAAGTATGTAAATATTTAAATCGTTATTTGTGATTTTATGAAGCCTGTGCTGGTTGAAAAGTATTTTGTGTGGGCGCCGTCCTCAAACAATCGCATGGCATGCTTTCGCGTATTGTAAATCGGACAATGCAGTTAGATGAACAAGAATTTAAGCTTTTAACCGATATAAGACACTTGTATGTACCTAAATGTTTCATATCCATAATTTGTACGATTATTTATTTGAATTGCGCGCCCTCCAATTTCACCGGAAGTTGTCGACAGGTGTCTCGCTGGATGCCTAGCCCTAAGAAGTTAAAAATTAAATCAAATGAAATCCAATTTGAGAGACTCCTCTGGTCTCCTGAAGTCCTCCTTTTTTTGTGTGCAAAGGTTTTCATCTACGGCCTGTAGTTCCAGGTTACAGGCCCGACTGTTTTCTATACTGGGTATTGCAAACCTAGACATTCCTGAGACAATGTGCATTATACACTGAGTATACAAAACATGAACACCTGCTCTTTTTCACTACAAGACCATGGTACTTGCCTACGGTGCAGCAAGAGGAACTGCCAATCCCGACCTTCAGGCTTTGCTCAAACCCTACACCCCAAGCACTCCCTTCTGCCACCTCTGGTCTCTTGGCCCTCCCACCCCGACGGGAGGGCAGCTCCCACTCAGCCCAGTCCAAGCTCTTCTCCAGTGATAGAACCAGCTTCCCCCTGAAGCTAGGACAGCAGAGTCCCTTCCCATTTTCCAAAAACATCTGAAACCCTACCTCTTCAAAGAGTATCTTTAATAATCCCCCCCACAAACCTCCTCAAACCCCTTACTAGCGCTGACTTTGCTGATAGCTACTTTATTGAGGAAAAATGTATGTACTTTTACTGTGGTATGTGGTTGTCCCACTTAGCTATCTTAAAATGAATGCACTGTAAGTCGCTCTGGATAAGAGCATCTGCTAAATGACTCAAATGTAAATATAACAGACTGACCAGGTGAATCCAGGTGAAAGCTATGATCGCTTTTTAAATCCACTACAATTAGTGTAAATGAAGGGAAGGAGACAGGTTAAATAAGGATTTTTAAGCCTTGAAACAATTGAGACATGCATTGTGTATGTGTGCCATTCAGAGGGTGAATGGGCAAAAAAAGAGATTAAGTGCCTTTGAACGGGGTATGGTAGTAGATTCCAGGCACACCAGTGCTAAGTTTTTCACACTCAACAGTTTCCAGTGTGTACCAAGAATGGCCCACCACCCAATGGACTGTTCTGCAGGGCCGGCGCCAGAACGAATCAGTTGGACGGACCGTTGATTGCGAGTTCACCTTTTTTATGGGTGTTACAGTAAAGACTATAGGCAGCTCATGAGTTTGAAGTTTGGGGAAGCTTACAATTTAGCCCACCATTTCTACTGATCTGCATGCCAGCTATTATTATTTTTATATGCACATTTTCGTGGAACAGTTAAATTTCAGTAATAACATTTTAGTTTCTCAAAATCATTGTCACGCTGTTAATCATAAAAATCTGGGTCCAGCTTTAAATTACGTTCAGCTTATAAAGGCTTCATAAAGCCTTCATAATGACTTAATAAGCAACACATAACTGTTTCAAAGCATCTATAACATTATGTCATGCTTTATAAAGGGTTCATAAATGTGGCTTAACTGTGTGACACAATCACCAATATCAAATGTGACATAATCCACTATGTCGAATATGATATAAATATGTGCTTTATAAAGGGTGACGTGCTGAAGAATGGCAAACGCTCTAAAGTGATGTCATGTTAGTCACATTACACCTAATCTCATTCCCAGACATTTCCGTCCAAATGCGCGGAAGGTCTGTTGGGCCAACGCATTAAACTTGGCCTTCATTAGTTATTTAAATATACACAAACATGCACACAACAAAAAAAGAGCCATACAGCGTGGTGCTGGGCCCAGTCAGGTTTTACACACATTTACCCACTTCCCCACTGAAAGATCAGCCACAAAAGCGAGAATTGAGCGAGAATTGGCAGGAGACATTCTGGAGAGCTGAGTGCATGGATTCTGGAGGGAGACACTCCATGTCTTCACCACACACCCCTCCCCTTCTTCTTGTTGCAACATTTTAACCTATACTCAAGACACATTATCTTCACACATATTTTAGATGATTATCAGTGACAGCTGCAACTCAATCAGCTAGACCTATTGCCACCAGCACTACCGAAATTGCAGGCTATAATTTTGGCGAAACATCAATTTACTTTATGGGAATCCAGCATTCTAAGAGCCAATTTATGCTTGAGACAAAAATGTGGTCGGACGCGCCGTATGGATGGTGTGACACAATTATGGAGCCTCCAGAGGCAGGCAGAGGCCAAATTGAGCTCTGTACCGCATTGCTGTGCGCTTCTCAAATTGTGTAACAATGCGGAGGGCTCCGTATAGCTCTGCATTGACATGATTGGTATGAACACAAACTCACTTCCTTCACAACAGCTTTGACTTCTGCAGAGGACATATCAGCATAAATGCTGTATGGACAATGCAGATGTCAGATTGACCTTGCTAACTTTCCTTTCCTATTCACAAGAGGCTGAAACCAGAGATCTGCATGTAATGACGAGATGCTAATTTCCCCGCCCTAACAATGGGAGTCTTTGTCCCAAAGGCTAAAAACGGCATGACACGCCATACTCTATTGGTCCAGACCGTATCAGATACATAGTCTACAAATACCGTTTCGCTCGCTTGGATGAATTAAATGAGATTGATGCATCTTTCTGTCCACGCACATCTCGGTCAAATAAATGAACAACATTTCAATATTTTATTTGGATGGCCAAGGATGTATGGTAGGGTGGGCCAGGCACCATAAAGCCCACCAATAATGCTAGACCTGCTGTTCTGATGACAAAAGGGGGGGTGCAACTCAAAATTAGGAAGGTGTGCCTAATGTTTGGTATACTCAGTGTATGTCCATTGTGCTGCACGCAATTTAAACTTAGTCTTGAATGATGCATGCCAATATATACCGGAGATAAGGGACTGTTGATATTGCAACCACACAACTCAAACAACGGTTCACCAGTATGAATGAAATTGCAAACAACTTTTTTCGTTCAAGCCCTCAGATGATAATCTGTTTGCATCTGGCAATTCTTTGTATGCCCAGTATCCAGATGACCTGTCCCTAGAGCTTCCTATACAGTTAATCTCTTTCTGCAACGTGTTAAAGCCGGGAATTAGGAGAATGAGAGGCTTGATTAAAGATGTTGCAGAACGCTGTATTTGAAGCACCACTCCTTTCTGCCCAGTTCCCCTGATGTTGCTACTGCAAGCAAGGTGTTTTTACCATCCCTGTAACTGTCTCTTCTGCAGATAAAAAGTTTTCTAAACTAAAACTTATGAATAACTTGCCAAGAAGCATTAGGCTCTCGGTCTGATATGTGCTTTTGAACACCAGAGTAAGCTCCACTCAATCCACTGGCGCCGTCATAGCCTTGACCACAGCATTTGTTCACCGATATCCACTTTCAATCAATTAATGTCAATGTCTACTCCCGCTCCCCCTCTCCAGTGCACGATATCGGCGGTCTACTAACCCCCGTCCTGGCAACCCATCATTACGCACACCTGGCAACCTCCATTACGCACACCTGCGTTTCATCATTAGGCACATCTGGACATCACTTCCCTGACTACTTCCCCTTTATTTAGCCCTCTGTTGTCATCAGTCCTTAGGTGTTATTGGTTTTTCTCTCATGTTCAGTACATGGCCTATGTTTTTCATTTGTATCTGTTCAGTATTAAAACTCACCTTCTGCACCTGCTTTCTGATTCCAGGTGTATATGTTACAGAATAACACATCACAATATGGAAGCAGCAGAAGATTCAACCCTCTTCCAGACAACTAAAGAAGAAGGTCATCTACTCCATCAACACCTCGACCAGCTGGGGAAACTGGGCACGGCCATGGAGGTCCTCCCCATTCTCCACCACCTCGACACCACCAGCGAGGTTCTCCATACCCCTATCAGCGGGCCTCCTACCACGAGTTGTCACAGTGAGCCAGCCCTCCAGCCTACCCAGCTGTCCGCCCAGGTCAGTGAGGCCCGACTGTCCCTTCCGGAGAAATACGATGGTACTCCATCGAAATACCGTGGCTTCCTACTCCAGTGCTCCCCCTATTTCATCTATCAGACGGGAGCCCCCACCACTGAGAGGTCCAAGGTTGCCACAGTCCTTTCCCTGCTGATCGAAAGAGCGTTGGAGTGGGCAACAGCCGTCTGGGAGAAAGGAGAGGAGGAGCTGGGTTCGTATGAGAGGTTCATGGCTCTGTTCAGGGCGGTCTTCGACCATCCTCTAGAGGTCAGAGAGAGAGGTGAGCAACTTTTCCAGCTTCGCTGCAGAGTACGCCCTCACCTTTCGCACTGTGGCAGCCTCCAGCGGATGGAATGAGCCGGTGCTCCACAATCTATTCCACAGTGGACTGCGCGAGGAGGTCCAGACGGAGTTTATGTCAGGATGACAACATATCCTTGGACGCTCTCATCGATGGCCATCCATCTGGATAACCTTCTTCGGGAGCACCGGTGTCCACCTCGCCACTTACCTCCCTCCTTTGGCTGTCCTGAGGCAGAGCCTGAACCCATGGAGGTAGTGGCCACACACCTCTCTGCAGCAGAGCGGCGTCACCGGAGACAGCTGAGGCTCTGACCCTATTGCAGCCAGGAGGGGCTTCAGCGGTGTCTGGTGCACCCAAACGCGGTGTCCACTAGAGTATTCCAGTATCATTGTATTCCGCAAAACCCTTTATGGTTCCTATCTCACTGGCTGGCTGTTACTCAAGTGTTGTCTCTACAGCTCTAGTGGACTCCAGTGCTGAGGGGAACTTTGTCACCCTCTTTTCACGTTTCCCTCCCCAGGCCGGTGGTTCCTGGTCCTCTGGCTGATGCCGTCACCCACGACACCCCTCCCCTGGACATCAAGGGAAGCGCTGCCTATGCCGTCAGATCCCTCATGGTCTCCCAATGACGTGGGGGTCAGCTCCAGTACCTGGTGGACTGGGAGGAGAACGGTCCAGAGGAGTGGTGTTGGGTTCCGGTGGACAACATTCTAGATCCCAACATCATCAAGAGTTACAACGCTCTTCCCGCTCCTTGCCCTCTGGGCCGTTTTGAACACCAGAGTAAGCTCCACTCAATCCACTGGCGCCGTCATAGCCTTGACCACAGCATTTGTTCATCCTGCAGCTGGAACCGTGCGTCCGGGGTGGGGGATTCAGTATACTTCCCATGTTTCTTCTTTTTGTGTCTGTTCAGTATTAAAAATCACCTTCTGCACCTGCTTTCTGACTCCCAGCGTATACGTTACACCCGAGAAACAAACACTTCGCTTCCTAGTACATATGGACATTAAAATGGTTTCTAAATGACTTTTTGGAGGGATACTGTGAAAATTATTTAATAACTATTGGCCCCCAGAGTTTGTGGGTCACTTTCTTTCAATGATAAACACAAAATACTCTAATGTGGAAGAAAAATAAAACACTAATATTACAGAACTATTCAACCCCTTGAGTCAATAAATGTTAGAACCATCTTTGGCAGCGAGTCTTTCTGGGTTAGTCTTTAAGAGCTTTGGACACCTGGATTGTATAATATTTGCACATTATTCATTTTTTAATTCTTTGAGCTCTGTCAAATTGGTTGTTGATCATTGTGTTATAGATTATTGTCTTGCTGAAAGGTGAATTTGTCTCCCAGTGTCTGTTGGAAAGCAGACTGAATCAGATTTTCCTCTAGGAATTTGCCAGTTCTTAGCTCTATTACGTTTATATTTATCCTAAAAAAACTCCTTAGTCCTTGCCGATGACAAGCATACCCATAACATGATGCAACCACTACCATGCTTTAAAATATGAAGAGTGGCACTCTGTGATGTGTTGGATTTGCCCCGAACATAACACTTTGTATTCAGGACATAAAATGTATATCTTACTATAGGTTATTTATGAGGGATACCTGGAGAAAATTGGAACACTCAACACTCAACCCTCCATTTTCCTTCGGGTAACAATTGTGTACATTTCAATCGCTACCTTAGTGCCTTATTGCAAACAGGATGCATGTTTTGTAATGTTTTTATTCTGTACAGGCTCCCTTCTTTTCACTCTGTCATTTAGGTTAGTATTGTGGAGTAACTGCAATCTGATCCATCCTCAACCACATTTCTCCTATCACAGCCATTAAACTCTGTAACTGTTCTAAAGTCATTGGCCTCATGGTGAAATCCCTGAGCAGTTTCCTTCCTCTCGGACAACTGGGTTAGGAAGGACCCCTGTATCTTTGTAGTGACTGGGTGTATTAATACATCATCCAAAGTGCAATTAATAACTTCACCATGCTCAAAGGGATATTCAATGTCTGCTTTTTCCTTTTTTACCCATCTACCAATAGGTGCTCTTCTTTGCGAGGCATTGGAAAAACTCCCTGGTCTTTGTGGTTCAATCTTTGTTTGAAATTCACTGCTTGACTGAGGGACCTTACAGATAAACACTATTATTGCACACAGTGTTTCTTGTTAAGCAACTGCTTACTCCTGAACTTATTTAGGCTTGCCATAGGGGTTGAGTACTTATTGCCTCAAGACATTTCAGCTTTTCATTTTTAATGAATTTGTAACTATTTCTAAAAACATAATTCTACTCTGAGTGTAGGTCAGTGATACAAAATTGTAACTATTTAAAACTCAGGCAGTAACTCAACAAAATGTGGAAAAAGTCGAGGGATGTGAATACTTTTTGAAGCCACAGTATCTACCTCAATTACCTCGTACCCCAACTCGGTACTGGTAGCCAGTGTATATGGCCAAGTTATCGTTATTCATTGTGTATTTATTCCTTGTGTTATTATTATTTTCTATATTTTTCTCTCTGCATTGTTGGGAAGGGCCCATAAGTAAGCATTTCATTATTAGTCTGCACCTGTTGTTTACGAAGCATGTGACAAATAAAACATTTACTTGATTCGAATGACATCTGTGGTTTAATGCTTAGTTCCTACATCAATTTTTTGACTTGAAAATGTATGAAATATACCCAGAGATTCTTAAAGAATATAACGTATAAATATCTCATGAGCTTAGTTCAGATGTCGTTCCCCATCAGAACCTACCCAAAATATAAGCTTGTTTACTCCAATGTTTGTAAAGTTAAATGTAAACAAACACTGTCTAACCTCAAAACATGGTTAAAACTAGACATTTGATATCATGGATGGTCAGTCCTTGCATCCATAGCTCTGTCAATGAATTTGAGAGTGGTTACATTTCTCCAGCCACATCCCTTAACTTTTTTGCAAAAACAACACTTGGTTGTTCCAATTTAAGGATTAAAGATTTAAATTGTTATTGTGCAGGTTCATAGCCTAGATAATACACTCTCGGTGCAGATTATCTAGTATCAGTTGGTGCAACATTTTTACTACTTTACTAGTGGCAGCTGGTGGAGAGAGAAATGGGGAGGACAAGAAACCCTAGATCTAAAAATGAGGAATCATATGAATTCACCTAGTTATACATTTATAGCTCATAAATGGCCATAGCAAGATCCAACAGCATTGGGCTGATGTTTGTCAAAATACAGAGCGTTAAGCACACACATGCCAGGTGTTTCTTCGATCATGATATGCTCCATTAGTGACGTCTGGGTATGGACAGACGAAATCTGCAGGAAGATCTTATTTTAGATAACTTTACAGTACTGTCTGCTTGATGTATTACACTGTGACTCCAATATAGAAAATGAATCTGGTTTGTTTAGAATTAATGCGTTATTTCAGGTAAGGTAAGGAAACAATCATATCGTCTTTTGGGTGAACTATCTCACAAGTATGTATGACTTCAAATAATTTCTTTGGGCTCAAAAAACTTCTGCTACCTCATTCTGTCCAGCCCTTCTCGTGCAAACCAACCAAACAACTGTTTTGGTTGAAACACCAGCGCGGTTAACACATTTAAATACATCTACATAAAAGGAAACAGAGAGAGAGAGCATATTGGCTCAGAGATTGTAGTTTCATCTAGGTCGGATATATTCAATAAGTCAAATACTCATATTTTATTCACTGCCTATCTCTGACCAAAACACGGGATAAATAATGCAACCAAAAAAACAGCCAGCATCTTTTCATTCCCTTCAGCTTTCGGGGTGTGATCAAGACAGATACTGTAGGCTGCATGTTAATTGTAGCTCTTTAGATGTAATTAATCCTTGATTAAAGAGGATAAACCTCAGTCTGGGAGATCAAACAGTGCAGTACCTAATTATTGTGCCAGGGGAGTCATGATGGGGTCCCTTTGTTAATTAGGTATTATGAATACGGGGAGGGTAATTAACAATACAGAGCATCCTGCCAATCAACTGTTTAAAACTCTTTCTACAAGACTTAATGCCACACCGGCATCTGGAGTCCTTCATTCTAGCATCAGTAGAAGTTGTTCTGCATTGAATGTACTCACGGACTTCTTTCTACTAGCATGATTAAACATGGAAACCTCTGATTGAGACACACAAACATGACTATGAATCAAACTTTATGAAAGATCTGGCCCTAATGCAACATCATTATAGCCTACATTACGCATCAGGACAGTATAAGCACAATGTCAAATTATGGCCAACCTGTGGTAAGAGAGTTGGCCTGCAATCTTAACACCAAACCACTGCTTTCAACTGGTTTATGGTATAATATCAGTCATGTCAACATACAGCATGTGAAAACGGCAGGTTTCTATGTTTTGTAGTAAAAAATATAAAGGGCTGGATTAAATCTGTATCGCAGAAGTATCATTGAAATTTAAAGGCAATGTTCCCGCCTTCGACGAGACTGCAATCACAGTAAACGCTGCATATATCGGCTCAATTGGATATTACCTTTACATTCTTACCGGATCTTCTGCGATACTTCCGAGATACGAATTGAATCCATCCCAAAGTGTTTCCAATGACATAATGCAGAGAAACTGATGACATAATCTGGTGTGATTTTAAACAACTATGGGCAACTAAGGTTTGTAAAATGTGTTTCTATTTATCATTAGCCTCATTTCTAAGACCCCGTTGCATGTTTTGTGGTTGGCATATAAATTAAAACAGCGGTAGACGAAAAAACAGACTAGGAACAGACAATGTTAAATATTTCTGTTTTAAGCTGTGTTTGGTGATGTTTAGTATACTTAGTATAGTTTTATTTACAAGGAGGATTTTTAATGTTTTATGGAGGCTCATTCTTCACTTCCTATCTGTACCAACCTCTTCACTGAACAATTAGTAACCTCAACATGTACAAACATCTTATAAATGAGGCCCCTGGGTCTGTTGTTGGCTAAATACACTTAACTTCACATCTATATCTAGAAAAGCTGCCTGCCTGACTTCAGAAGAGGTACAGGGGGATTCTCAAGTACTTCTTTTTGTTTGCCGACTCCATTTTGGGTGGTAAGCCCATAATTACCATGGATCTTCTCATTATGTGCTAGGACTGAGTCTAGGAAATAACATGATCTTGGCCTTCCTCGCTGAACAGTGATGAGAGAAAAACAACAACAACGGTGTCTTTCCTTGATGAGTCAGTATTTTAAGGCGTGACTAGACTATAGCAGCGATCATCGACTAGATTCAGCCGCGGGACGATTTTTACTTGAGTGGATGGTCAGAGGGCAAGAACATAATTACAAATCATTTATAGACTGCACATTGACTGCAAGAAGCCCAAACAGCTATAACATTTGACTAAAACATAATAATTTCAAGCCTTGCTTACATTTGTATACGGTCACATACAGTACCAGTAAAAAGTTTGGACACACCTACTCATTCAAGGGTTTTTCTTTATTTTTACTATTTTCTACATTGTAGAATAAAGGTGAAGACATCAAAACTATGAAATAACACGTGGAATCAATTTATTTCCTCCTATGAGCCAAACAGTTGTGTTGTGACAAGGTAGGGGTGGTATACAGAAGATAGCCCTATTTGGTAAAAGACCAAGTCCATATTATGGCAAGAAAAGCTCAAATAAGCAAAGAGAAACAATAGTACTTTAAGACATGATGGTCAGTCAATCCGGAAAATGTCAAGAACTTTTAAAGTTTCTTCAAGTGCAGTCGCAAAAACCATCAAGCGCTATGATGAAACTGGCTTTCATGAGGACCGCCACAGGAAAGGAAGACCCAGAGTTACCTCTGCTGCTGAGGATAGGTTCATTATAGAATTTTTTGCAATTGAATATCCGAAACATACAATATACTTGCAGTGAAGCCGCTCAACAACTACATCATACTAGTCATCCAACAGACTCCCATTCAGAGCGACACACAGAAGCATACAGGGTCAATGCCCTGCTCAAGGGCACGTTGACAGATCTCCCACCAGGCCAAAAAACGTGAACCCTAACCCTCCAAGATCCCCCCCACAGTTCCCCAATAGCTGTCCCTCAACCATTTGAGAAAACTCCCACAGCCCCCAAGAATAAAAATAAAAATGAAAAATACAATTAATTCCATTCCCACCCCTAAGAACCCCCCAATGCACCAACAACCAAGAGAATGAACTAAAGAGAAAAAAGAAAGACAGAAAACAGCAAACAACAATGCAAAAAAACAATAAACAAAAAAAAACAAAAAAACAAAGGACATCAAGGACAACTAAAATCATAACAGCAATGCCAACTGTATATGTTTGCGTGCATGTCTGGCACTATTACATGCATGTGTGTGTTTTATGTGTTTATTTTAATGAGAGTATGTGTATATGCATGTGTACAAACACCTGCACGGCATCAGCCTCAGGCAAACCGACATTAGTTGTAGAAACACTGCCCCTCAGTGTCATTCAAACATTCTTTTTATTATGTTTTATTTGTACTTTTTAATTTTTTTAATCTTTGACCATCTCCCGCACAGCAACTCCACTCCACTTGTCTCCAATTCCACATCCCAACCCTCAGCTTCCCTCAGCCCATCCCATCTATCTCTGCTGGCCACCCACTTCAGATTTCTACGTAACACATATCTTTCAACTATGCTGTGATGTTTAACGTAGAGTATTAGTATATTAGTAATTGACTGACCCGGTCTCTCCAGATTTCCTAGCAGTTCTATTTATAGGTTCAATTTTAGCCATTCCTGAAGCTGAGACCAGAAACAGGCTACCTGAGGGCAATACCAAAATAAATGTTCTATTGATTCTGTATTCTCACAACAAAATCTGCAGAGCTTCGATGATTTTATGCCTGAACTATTCAACATTTCGTTGGTGGCAAGAATTCTATATAATAATTTTATCTGAATAGCACAAAGTCTTGAATCTTGCGTTGTTTTATTTATCAACTCATACACCCTGTACCATGAAATCGGTACATCAAAAATCTCTTCCCAACTATTTTGCAATCTGTATGGCACAGTTGTCAACATCCTGGTCCTCAAATGAAACTGGTATACTTTCCTATTTATGATATTTTATTCCTCCACCAGTTTTTATCCTTTATATTGGGCAGACAGACCAGTTCCTTACCTCCTCCTGCTGCCACCTGCCTCCTTCATTTTTGGGGTAATGCTGTAATCAATTGGTTGTACTCTTGGATTAAGCAGACCTTCCCGTACAATTATGATAACTCCATGAAGGACATAACTCTACCATTGCAATATCATTTAAGAACCAAATACCCTTTTCAAACATCTTTCCAATAAGTACAGGTATTTTATCAACCAGCAAATTCAGCAAAGTTCAGCCATAATATTATCTTTTCAGGGGGACGAAATTGAAATTGTGGCCAGCTCTGCAATGCTTGTTTGAAAAAGAGAAATACTTTGAAAAAAGTACAATTTTCAATTAATCGAAAATGAGACGTGGCAATCTGCACAAAGGCAAAAAGTCAGTTTTTAAACAATGGATGAGCTTTTTTTAGTAATCTACTTGTAACCGTTTAGGGTTCAAGTAAAACCTTTGAATAAGTGAAGCTTTTAGAGAGAGGTTTAGTGCTTTTATATTTAATTATCTCAACCCACCTAATTCATAATATAGATAGGCACGCTTTATTTTGTCTGGTTTAGCGTCCCAGATTAAGCTAAATATTTTTTGCTCATATGATTTGAAAAACGTATCTTCAGGAAAAGGCAGCGCCATACGTAAGTGAGTAAACTGAGATATGACTAAGGAGTTAATCAGGGCAATTTTCCCATAAATAGACAGGTATTTACCTCTCCATGGTTACAGAATATTGTCAATTTTAACAAGTTTTCTATTGAAATTCCTTGTGGAGAGCTTATTTATATATTTTGTGATATGAATACCAAGTATGTGTATTTCACCATCAGCACATGTTATAGGTAAACTGCAGGGTAATGTAAAAGTTGTATTTTTTAAAGATCCAATATGTAATATTGTACACTTATCATAATTAGGTTTTAGTCCAGAGAGTACAGAAAAGTTATCTAGATCTTCAATGAGACATTGCAGGGATCTAGCTTGCGGACTTAATATAAAACTTGAGTCATCGGCACACATGGACACCTTTGTTTTTAAGCCTTGGATTTCTAATCCTCTAATGTTGTTATTGGATCTGATTTTAATAGCTAGTATTTCGATGGCCATAATGAATAGATATGGTGACAGTGGACACCCTTAATTCACTCCTCTTGACAATTCAAAAGTCTCTGAGAAGTAGCCGTTATTTGCTATTTTACACCTGGGGTTGCTATACATTATTTTTACCCATTTTACAAGAGAATTACCGAAATTTAAAAAAATCCAGGCATTTATAAATAAAATCAAGTCTTACTTTATCAAATGCCTTTTCAAAACCCGCTATAAGTACCATGCCTGGCTTCTTAGATGTTTCATGGTGTTCTATTATTTCTAGTAGTTGTCGTATATTATCTCCAATGTATCGTCCATGTAAAACACATGTCTGATCAGGATGAACAATACCTGGTAAAACCCTTTTAATTCTGAGTGCTATGCATTTTGCTGGTATTTTTTGCATCACAACATTGAAGTGTAAGGGGCCTCCAGTTTTTTAGATAGACTGGGTCTTTATATTTACCATCTGGGTCTTGTTTTAATAATAGAGAAATCAGACCTTCCTGCGGAGTACCTGACAGACTACCATTTCTATAAGAGTAGTTAAAACAAGCTAGCAATGGAGCTTTGAGTATATCAAAAAGGCTTGATATACCTCTACTGGTATGCCATCAAGCCCTGGGGTTTTTCCAGACTGAAAGGATTTAATAGCATTTTAGAGTGACCTTTTAGTGTCCCCAGCACAAGGGGCACCTGTGTAATGATCATGCTGTTTAATCAGCTTCTTGGTATGCCACACCTGTCAGGTGGATGGATTATCTTGGCAAAGGAGAAATGCTCACTAACAGGGATGTACACAAATTTGTGCACAAAATTTGAGAGGTCATGAAAGATGGGACCAACACTTCACATGCTGCGTTTAATATTTTTGTTCAGTATGTATACAGACTGAGTATACCAAACATGTGGAACTCCTTCCCAATATTGAGTTGCACCCCCCCTCTCAGAACATCCTCAATTCGTCGGTGCATGGACTCTACAAGGTGTCGAAAGCGTTCCACAGTGATGCTAGCCCATGTTTACTCCAATGCTTCCCACAGTTGTGTCAATTTGGCTGCATATCCTTTGGGTGGTAGACCATTCATGATACACACGGAAAACTGTCCAGTGTGAAAAATCCAGCAGCATTGCAGTTCTTGACACAAACCGGTGCACCTGGCCCGGCACCTACTACAGTACCATACCCCGTTCAAAGGCACTTCAATCTTTTGTCTTGCCCATTCACCCTCTGAATGGCACACATACACAATCCATGTCTCAATTGTCTCAAGGCTTGATTGAAGTGGATTTAACAGGTGACATCATTAAGGGATCATAGCTTTCACCTGGATTCACCTGGTCAGTCTATGTCATGGAAAGAGTTCCTAATGTTTTGTACACCCAGTGTACGGTACACGCACATGCACGCATGCACGCACGCACTCAAACACATGCCCCTGATTTTAGCATTCAGACACATTTCCAAACCTAGCCACCGGTCATAATAAGGGTATTATTAAAAATAAGGATGTGTAAAGAAACTCTTACTGAAAGTCTTGAGCTTAAAAAGGCAGACAAGCAAAGAGCCATCCCAGTGTCGATATATTAAATGTTTATATTAATGATGTGAACAGCTTGTTTTACATGCAAAGCTTTTCTGAGGAGCAGAAGAATTGGTATTCTTCTGCTCCTCAGAAAAGCTTTGCATGTTTTGCACAATATAAATCCTCTCTCTGGCGAGATTGTGATGAATTAGAACCCGCCCAATACAAAACATATTTGATTTATCTGACAATAAACTAACTTAACCCAGACAATATTGGAGGTATTTAAATTCGTTTTTGCTGTTACTCCCTCATTACCCTTACTGTATTGATATTTATAAATGCGCTCTGCACTCACTAGTGATTTCAATGTATAGTTACACTCTTTTCAGCTCTGTGGCACCTAGATATAGTACATTTGCAGACTGAATCTAGTTGATATGTACTACAGATATTGCAGTCAGACCACTCAATGATCTTCGTGATTGTCCATTAAAACTTTTTCAAATGCTTGGCAGCTCCAGGGCTTGGCAGCTCTGGAGTTTGTCCTCTGACTGCCATTGATTTGAGGGACTGGCAGCGAGTCTCACTGCGAGCTCCATGGTGACAGAGACATCACAAAGAGCCTCACACGCTCACACACTATGAAGGAGCTGGACAGGGACCAAACCATTAACCACACTGGAGGAAGCAGGGATCCTTACTAATGGGCTCCACAGGGGTTGGCCTTGTTACTTGTGGAAATGTCCCCAATTACTGTAACCAGGCCAGCCATAAACTCTGGTTGGATGGAGTGGTTCAGTCGGCGAAACGTTTGCAGGTCTTTTAATCATATGCTGAGAATGCACAAACACAGACCGGAGACTCATAAATCAGACACAATGTGCCATTAATTTATCGAGACCTAGAAAAGCAACACAAAAGAGTCTTCTTCTGTGGTGCTGCTTTATCTCCATGTAATCAATATGATTCACTCACATATAACTATTGATCCTTGAAGATATACTTGATTAGTCTTTATAACTGGTCAAGGCCAAAGTCAAGACATCAACATGGTGAATGTTCTATACCCTGAACACCTTGACTGGGTAGTTGATAGAGGACTGCTTTGCTCTTGTGAGACCTGAGAAGGTTTCTGTTCTGTATGTTATTCACACCAATCATGCTATGGATATGATATACAGTAAAACTGAACTGGTTTATCTTGATAGAACCATTAGCATGTGTCCATCCTCATCACTTAACTTCCTGATTAATTCTTAAGGAGCAGCTCCCGAGGTGACGGTTTTGGAGAGTCTGGCGTGCCCAAAGTAAAATGCCTCCCACTCAGGCCCAGAAGCAGGCCAACCCTGCTGGGTGTGCATGCTTCTGAACAGAAGTCTGCTCCCCCATAGATCAGGGATCAGTGGAGCAAGGTATGGTATTGACTTTTTTTTGTTCACCTAAAATTATGCTTTAGTAAAAACAGCCTACTTGTTTCTAAAATGTCTAACCTTCAGATACGAGTTAGCTTACTTGTACACTTTGAAATTATATGAAAGTGTTGATTATTTGAGTTAAGTATTTAAACGTAACAATTATTCAATATTAACTAGTGTCGATGTTGATTAGTCACAGATCACAACGCTACAAGAAAGGGGGGAAGGGAATATATCTCTAATTTGTCTGTTTCTTGTTGTATTCTCAGATGAACGTTACCTTTTTGTTCAGTCATAAGCTCTCCAATTTGTTTTATTTGATTGTCACTATTCTTTGTCAGTCACGTGAACCCACTTTGCAGCTGCTAATAGCATGCAACACCAATGCAGCCATAGGCCTACAGCAGTGGTTCCAAATTCCAGTCCTTGAGTAACAACAGCACACGTTTTAGCCCCAGACAAACATACAGCGCATTCGGAAAGTATTCAGTTCCCTTCATTTTTTCCATATTTTGTTACGTTACAGCCTTATTCTAAAATGTATAGTTTTTTTCCCTCATCAATCTACACACAATACCCCTAAAAACAAAAACATGTTTTTAGCCATTTTTGAAAATGTATTTAAAAAATAACTACTGAAATATATTTACATAATTACTCAGACCCTTGTTGAATCACTTTTGGCAGCGATTACAGCCTCAAGTCTTCTTGGGTATGACGCTAAAAGCTTGGCACACCTGTATTTGGGGAGTTTCTCCCATTCTTCTCTGCAGATCCTCTCAAGCTCTGTCAGGTTGGATGGGGAGCGTCGATGCACAGCTATTTTCAGGTCTCTACAGAGATGTTCGATTGGGTTCAAGTCCGGGCTCTGGCTGGGCCACTCAAGGACATTCAGAGACTTGTCCGGAAGCCACTCCTGCGTTTTCTTGGCTGTGTGCTTAGTGTCGTTGTCCTGTTGGAAGCTGAACCTTCGCTGAAGTCTGAGCTCTGTCAGAGTGACCATCAGGTTCTTGGTCACTTCGCTGCCCAGAGCCTTCTCCCCCCGATTGCTCAGTTTGGCCATGCGGCCAGCTCTAGGAAGAGTCTTGGTGGTTCCAAACTTCTTCCATTTAAGAATGATGGAGGGCACTGTGTTCTTGGTGACCTTCAATGCTGAAGACATTTTTTGTTACCCTTCCCCAGATCTGTACCTCAACACAATCCTGTCTCTGAGCTCTTACGGACAATTCCTTCGACCTCATGGCCTTGATCTGACATACACTGTCAACCATATATAGACAGGTGTGTGCCTTTCCAAATCATGTCCAATCAATTGAATTTACCACAGAGACCTGGATCTCTTTTACGGCTGTGCCCTGTGTAAACATGTTGACATGTACAGTTTTAGGCATACAGACAAGAACATTTCAAAACATACAAAACAAAGACACAATTCAACAGAAACAATCACAGACAACATCATATTGATCCTCCATAACATTTTTGAAATGGGCAAGGGACACCAGAGTGTCTAACTTAAGTTGGATCTGCAGTTTGTTCCATAAATAAGGTGCAAAGGAACTGAAGGCAGTCCTTCCGAACTTTGTGGAGACCGCAGGAGTCTCTTATGTAATCCACATCTGTGATCTGGTTTTAAAATTAGTATATCTAGTGGAAATGAATGATGATATATATGGAGGTAGTTTTAAAAGAAGTGCTTTATAAATAAACAAGAGAGCATGTTGCTCTCGCCTCACAGATAGAGAGGCCCAACCCACATGTTGATATAGGATACAGTGATGAGTTTTGTAACTATCACCCGTAATAAACCTGAGTGCACAATGGTAAATAGCATCCATTGGTTTTAATGTGTTTGCCGATGCATGCATATAGATAATATTACCATAATCTAAAACGGACATAAAAGTATCCTGCACAATTTGTTTTCTATTTACAGAGGACAGACAAGCCCTGTTTCTGTAAAGGAACCCTATCTTGAATTTGAGCTTTTTTCCCAATTCAGTAACATGTTTTTTAAAAGAGAGCCTATCATCTAACCATACCCCTAAATATTTATATGCAGAGACCTGTTTGATTTGAGTACCATCCAAGCTAGTGATTACAAAAGTGTTTCTAATTGAGAGGTTAGACCTAGAAAAAAACATGACATTTGTTTTCTTAGCGTTTAAAACAAGTTTAAGCTGTAAAAGAGACCCCTGTTGTACCCTAAAATCAGACTCCAACTGCATTAAAGCTTGGTCCGCTGTTGGAGCAATAGAGTACATCACTGTGTCATCTGCATATAAATGGAAATTACAATATCTAACATCATCACCAATGTTGTTTATATAAAGTGAGAACAATAGTGGGCCAAATATTGAACCCTGGGGGACCCCTTTAAGTAACTGTAAGGGGTCAGACTTGACCCTGTCGACCATGACGGCCTGAGTTCTATCTTTAAGATAGTCATAAAACCATCGGCAGGCATCAGTGCCCAGTCCTATAGATGACAGCTTACTCAATAGGATAGCATGGTCTACAGTGTCAAAAGCTTTTGACAAATCTTCAAACAACGCAGCACATTGCTTTCTACCACCAATGTCATTTGCAATATCATTTACAACAAGCATAGTAGCCGATGGACTCCAATGGATGGACTCCAATCAAGTTGTAGAAACAACTCAAGGATGATCAATGGAAACAGGATGCACCTGAGCTCAATTTTGATTCTCATAGCCAAGGGTACTTATGTAAATAAGGTATTTTTTGTATATTTCTTTATACATTTGACAAAATGTCTAAAAACCTGTTTTCGCTTTGTCATTATGGGGTATTGTGTGTAGATTGATGAGCAAAAAAAATAATTTAATACATTTTAGAATAAGGCTGTAACATAACAAAATGTTAAAAAGTCAAGGGTTCTGAATACTTCCCGAATGCACTGTTCCTGATTCATCTCAGAGGGCCTGATGATTAGTTGATAAGTTGAATCAGGTGTGTTTGTCCAGGACTACAATAAAATGTACTGTTGGAGGTACTCGAGGACTGGTGTTGGGAACCACTGGCCTACAATGTGATGGCATTAGCCTTATGGGCATTCACACTGCAGCCCTTGTCATTGTGCATCTGAAGCAGAGAAGCTTAGCTCACATTTCATTACATATTGTTCAGCTATATGTTCCCAAATTAAAAACGATACCAGTTGACAACGTATATGAGGCGAATCATTATACTGGATTTTGTACATGCCTTGTTCTGACATGACATTGTTTAGTGCAAATCCAACCCTTGTAGTCTAGGTGGTGAAATGTTTGGAAGGAGATGATGGGATCCTTATCTTAAAACATACTACTACCAAGTTCAATGCCAGATACTTTTCTCATAGAAGGTCTGAATGGCACTTGGAGGTGCTACAGTGATAATGAAGATGGTTTGCTTAAGACTACCACAATAAGTACATTGTCTATGCTAAATGTGTTTAAATTGTAAAATAAATAAAATTGTTGGGCTATAAGAAACACTTTCTATTCAATGGGGCTAGGTAAAGCAGAGAGAACAATACTTTTAATTTCACCAATACAAAAATAGTATTTTATTAAAGTACAGAATGTTTACAATGTCATGAACAACAGTCTTTAACACTTTTGAAAATACATTTTATATATTCATATGATTTAAGGGGGCACTTCTGTCATGACGACAAGGTGAAGGTGCTCTCTACTCAAATGGCACAACAGAATCATTCAGATAGTCCAAAGCACAGCATATGACAACCATTTATTTAGTATAACTGAGGGATGTCTCCTTTCATAGCTGGGAAAGGACGAAGTAGAAACTGTTGCTGCTGCAGCATTGCTCATCTTCACAGTGGGAATCCAGTTGACATTGGTGTCTTGATAGAGGTCAGCTGGTGAACCTACAGTAGTACATAAACAAATGAAAAGCACTCCTGATGTTAGAATATCACTTCTTCAGGTCACCTATACCATCAGGGGACTTAAGTGTTTGGTTGTGTTAATTTCATTCAGGTGTTTTAGTTTCACATAAAGATTACATCAATTGTTGGGCTAGAGCAACCAAGTCAACAAAACAGGTTGTCCTATAACATTTAGGCCTTTGTCCTATGTCCAGTTCTACATTTTTTTAAATGAGTTTATTATGATATTTTTTATTTTTTTTATTAAATTTACATCTCTCCTTCTCATGGTCATGGCTAGAATGGATCCAGCTTTTGTCAAATTCATGTAATATTTTACATTCCGTAGCAGATTAGGAGAATTTATGCAGCAGGTTAGGAAAATTTGGTAAGGAAAAGGGTTAGGGTTTGCTAAAAATGCATTTTTTTTTTAACTTTTGACCTTAATTTGACAAAAGCTGGATCCCTTTTAGCCAGGACCCCTTTTCGGCCTATGTTACATGGTTGCATTCAAAACAAGGTCATTTTTATTGATCTGTTGTCAGTGTCAGTAGAGTAGGCCTAGGCTACTATCGTACTAAAAAATATTCTGCTAATGTCTCCAGTCATATATAAAGGGTAGTAGAATTGCATGAAATGTTTAGTAAAGGCTACATTTTTCCTGTGCAAAGGAAAGAAACATCTCTGATATAGCCCATAAGCCTATGCCACTACGCGCTTATTAATAGCCTAAATTATTACTATCCCGTCTACTCATCACATTAGGAATAGTACGCTTACATTCGTCTGCAAATGTGTCATGCATGCTCCCGCCATTCCCCCCCCTGGCGCTCAAGGGCACCAGGCTCCCCAGCACTGCGCACTCCTGCCATCATCATTACGCACACCTGCCTTCCCCCCGTCACACGCATCAGCAATTATTGGACTCACCTGGACTCAATCACCTCTGTCATTACCTTCCTTATATCGGTCTGGTTCCCCACTCTGTTCCCTGCTTCTGCATTAATGTTCATATGTCCTTGTATACACGTGTGCTGACGTTTCTGTCCTGTTACCTGTCTGTTCCTATTAAATGTTTGACTCCCCCGTACCTGCTTCTCATTCCCAGCGTTGGTCTTTACAATGTGATGATAGAGGCATGCAATCCATTGTTGTAAAGTTGCATTTTTATGGTGAAAAAATAGCTTCCCCAAAACTTGAAACTCACGAGACACATGCTAATAGCTAGACTACAAGCTATCTAGCTAGCTAATTTCGGCAAATTTACTGTATACAGTGTTGTTGTTAACATCTGATTAGCATAACTGCTAAACTAAACTCAAAATTGATCAGACTTGACTTACCAGTAATGAAATAATTGTAGCAGACCCTGTACTGACAGCTGTCTGGGTTCAGGTCTTGACGGGCAAAAAGGTTTCTTAACTTTTCTGACAGTTCTTGAGTCTTATCTCATTGTTATCACCAATGGTCAGTGGCGATTTTTGCATGTAAATCTTGGTGGGGCAAAAAAAAAGCCACTACA
Organism: Brachymystax lenok tsinlingensis; assembly: GCA_030435695.1. Taxonomy (NCBI): domain Eukaryota; kingdom Metazoa; phylum Chordata; class Actinopteri; order Salmoniformes; family Salmonidae; genus Brachymystax; species Brachymystax lenok. The sequence goes on along the minus strand of CM059795.1, from coordinate 41,293,891 downwards.
CAACACAACACTAAACAATACATGAATTGCACTATAACGGTGACCAACGGTGCCAACAAACTGTTAGGGCCTAAATAAAGCTGTCCCAACAGCAGTCCCAACACCTTACCACTGCTGCACCTGGTTATCAGCGGAGCCTTGTCTGGCAGCAAAACAGTTAATTCAGCCTCATTTATTGCCTTTTAAAAAACATAGCTGAAATGGCTGACTTTCTTACACAAATGTGGTTTCTACTGACAATTGAGATGTACAAACTATGGCATTAGAGGATGACAAGCGGATAAGAGGCAATAAATAATTGCGATTAAGACATTAATGAGCAAGCGACGACAGACGTAGTCAATATAACTATTTGATCAGCACTTTTGAAATGTACAGCAACAGAATTCAGAACATGGGCCGTTCTTACAGTCCTTTGCGTACACCAAGTCAGAACTGTAGAATAAATAAAAGGGGCATATAAGCAGACAATGAAAGCTCTTAAAATATTTGATGATTACATTTCTCTAAAACAGGTTATAGGCTACATGTGCACCACCAAGTTAGAACAGTAGGTGAAATTAAGGAGGTGAAAATAGACCAAATTATTAGGGTGAGGCACATTGAATGCCTTTTGGGTCTTTGCGTGTCAAAAAAGATACACGTTAAATAAAACTATTTGACATGTTAATTAAGCTTTTAATTTGACACTTCAAATAACACAATTCTATTATAGAATGTTGTGTGTGCTCAATTTGCACGTGCAAGCCAAGAGTCACCACTACTACAGTAGCACTGTCAAAGCTGTACAAAAAAAGTCTGCAAACAAGCACACACCGACCACGAACAATGTGTTTACAATAGTGTTGGTGAAAATAGACCAAATTACTAGGGTGAGGCACATGGGCTACTAACAGCTTACTACATAACATACACTTAGTATTACTTTCTTAGCTACAGTATACATATCTCCCTTGCATATTACATAATTTATGCAGCAGCATAAAGTTACAAGACATTTTTAGACTCACCTTGTGCTGTGCTCACTTAAAACAGGAAGGTGGCACGGCGGTCTTTTGTGGGCAAATTTTGTCATCAAACTTTGTCAACAAAGTCTGGCATTCTCTGTATTTAGGGTGGAAACTGAAAAAAAACACAGCCACTCCACTGAATAGCAGGCTAGTGGTTGCTTGCAATGCTTGCAGTTAGCCACTGATTCCTTGCAAACCTCTCATTGTTGAATTTGCGATTTCCAACTTGTTGGAAGGGACCCATAAAGTCAGCTTCCTCCTCTTTCCCCAGTGAACTACACAAAGTGATTTGCCCCACTGAGGAGCTATGAGTCTGAGCAGGCTGATCCGGGTAGTGCGAGGTATCCAATCCACGGGCAGCAGGGTCGCGTCCTCAGTGCCAGTCCCTGTGGAGACAGAAGAGGTCATCCTTCTGGAAGAATGCTGCTTCTCATTCCAAAAACAAAGGCTGGGATTGTTGAAAGCTGACGGAAAGGGTGAGGGTGGGGGTGGGGCACATGGTGGGACAATGGGATAAATCCTATAAAAATGTAATAGCCCTCCGAATGGGATTTTTGCTTAGTGATGAGGTATTATAAAACTGTGATGCATAAGTGATGTATAATGTTCGGGGTAATTTATCTGCAGTACAAGCAGCAGTCACATGGGCAGTCAGACAGACAGTCATGCCATTTCTTTTCATTCGCTTTCATTTCCTGACGAGCGTTATGAAAGGGCCACATTCTGAGCGGACATCCTTAAGCCCCCCGAATTGCCACATATTTGACATGGTAAAACTAAACCTCTAATATAAGAAATTGCCCAGATTGTAAAAAAGGGCAGTACAGTGAAACATTTCTAAATTGGATTGAGATTGGATTGAGGAACATGTTGATAGTGGGAATTAAGCAGGAAATTAGCTAAATACTTTTGGCAGGGGGATTAGAATACAGTTGTTTCTCTGAGGAGTGCATGCAGCAGGTGTTTTGGAATAGGAGGAAGTGTCTGCGAACTCCCTGCCCTGTGAAAGACCAGTCAAGATCAAAGATACTGTATTACAGTGTGAATCAAAGGCTGAATCAGTCTATAGACAGCATCTGAAAATGGCAATGTGAAATTAAAGCGCACCCAGAATATTGTATTAAATGGTGTGTACACTGGACTCAATGACCTCTTCAGAAAATAAAATATTTGTCAAATTCTTCAGAATTTGTCTAAAAAAACAACAGGTGACATTTTTTGTATTATTCATTTGTTTCTGACAGTTGAGAGAGACATTATTTTTTATCTGACAGTTGAGAGAGACAGCATCAATTTCTTGAAAAGGCATGCATCCCCTCCTCCTTTTTCAAGGAAGATATTGGAAGAGAATTTAACTTTAAGAGCATTTCACTTTAAGGGTCATGATGGGATATGGTGGAAAGTAGCTAAAAAAATAAGAGTACATACACTTGATGACAGAGAGGTGCCTCTCATTTGTTCGGGCGGTGTTCGGCGGTCGACGTCACCGGTCTTCTAGCCATCACCGATCCATTTTTCATTTGTTTTGTCTTGTTTCCCCACACACCTGGTTGTCATTCCCTCATTAACTTGTCATGTATTTAACCCTCTGGTTTCCCCCATGTCTGTGTGTGTAATTGTTTATTGTCAGTGGCAAGTTTCCGGCTGGTTTGCGCCAGACTGGTATTTGTTTTGTAACGCAATTTGTGTTCAGTGTTTATACTGTGCCACAGTAAAGTGCTTTTGTTCACTATCTCTGCTCTCCTGCGCCTGACTCTCACGCACCAGCTACACACACGGATCCTGACAGAATTACACACCCAAGATGGACTCAGCAGGAGCAGGTGCCCCTGATAGAGGGGTCGAGGAGCGCGTCCAGGAGCACACGGCGATGCTTCACCATCTCGGCGCTGTCATGGACCGCGTCCTTCAGACCATGGATCGCTGGGAGAGACGATCCATGCGTTCCTCCAGCGCCTCCGCCAGTCTGACCTGGGTCTCCACTACTCACCCCCCCTTCATCCGCTCCCAGTGGGATTCGTCTCCCCCTTCCCCGGGAGTACGAGGTGAAGGCTGCACACTGCCAGGGGTTCCTGCTACAGCTGGAACTATACCTGGCAACCGTCCACGCTCAGAACTCGCTCCGCCACCCCTCCACTAACCTCTCCCCCTTAGTGTGTATTGGGGTACCAGCCGGTTCTGGCGCCTTGGCATCAGAGTCAGACTGAGGCTCCTGCGGTGGACGACTGGTTCAGGCGCGCAGAGGAGACATGGGACGGCGCTCATGTTCACCTCCAGCGGGCCATGCTGCGCCAGAAAATCAGCGCAGACCATCACCGCAGTGAGGACCGGGTCTGGCTCTCAACCCGAAACCTGCCCCTACGCCTGCCCTGCCAGAAGCTGGGCCCGCGGTTTGTGGGGCCATTTAAAGTCCTGAGGAAACTGAACGAGGTCAGTTACCGGTTACAGCTTACCCCTGATTACCGTATTAACCCCTCGTTCCATGTGTCTCTCCTCAGGCTGGTGGTGGCTGGTCCGCTCCAGGAGTCTGAGGTGCGGGAGGTTCCTCCGCCCCCTCTGGACATCGAGGGGGTCCTGGCGTATTCAGTCCGCTCCATACTGGATTCGAGGCGTCGGAAGAGGGGCCTTCAGTACCTCGTGGAGTGGGAGGGGTACGGTCCGGAGGAGAGATGCTGGGTTCCGGTGGAGGACGTGTTGGACCCGTCAATGCTGCGGGAGTTCCACCGTCTACGTCCGGATCATCCTGCGCCTCGCTCTCCCTTACCTTTTGAAGAACTTCTGCTGAGGACTTCCCAAGTGTCCAAAGAAGACAATCCACGGTTCTTGTTAGAAAAAGTAATTTATTATATCCATAAATCTCAGTTTGGTTGGTGCGTTATGTTCAGAAAATCCAACGTCGAATCGCCTATTGAAACGTGAAGAGAACGCGTTCAAATATACCTATAAACTTTTCCTAAACAAATCAAATACTAGTTAAAATGCATCCTTAGCTATCCTTTCATGAATATGAGCAATAATATTTCACTTGGATGGTCACCTAAACGTTATATAAGTAAAATAAAGTGGGGCGCGCAGCCAGACTTGCGCACAAGAAAACTTGTTGACATCTGAGCTACCTTGGCCATTTCCTGTACCTATTCTTCCTGCTTCCTCCAATCTCTCTGAGGCTTTATATATAGACTGTTGACATCTAGTGGAAGCCATAGGTACTGAAATCTCGGAAATCTGCTTGCCATAGAACTCAATAGGGAGACTGTCAAACAGAGCCAATGTGACAAAAAAAAAGTAATTCCGGATAGATTTTTCTCGGGTTTTCGCCTGCTATTTCTGTTCTGTTACACTCACAGACATTATGTTAACACTTTTAGAAACTTCAGATTGTTTCCTATCCAATAGTAGTAATTATGTGCATATCCTATTTTCTGGGCCTGTGGGAGACATTTTACTTTGGGCACGCCAGACTCTCCAAAACCGTCACCTCGGGAACCGCTCCCTAAGAAGTTAACTAAATTCAAATCTTCGTAGTGTTTTCATAAATGCTTTACTTTATGTGTGTCATTTAGCAGTGTAGCTAACTACTTGAACTACCCATTATATATTTAGCAAAAAATATATTTTTGGCAAAAACCAAACAATTATTTTTTCTCTCTACCTGACCACTGGGCAATGGCCATATTAAAATGGGTTATATCTATGAGTCCTCTAAGTGTCAATTTATGCTTGATCCAAAAATGTTGTCGGAGGTATGGTATGGATGGTGTGACGTAATTGCGGAGCCTCTGGAGACATGCAGATGCCAAATTGAGCTCCTTACTGCTTCGTCGTGCACTTCCCAAATGTTTTAACAATGCGGAGGGCTCTGTATAGCTCCGCAATGACAGCAAATCAAATCACATTTTTTTTGTCACATGCTCCGAATACAACAGGTTACAAGCCCTTAAACCAACAATGCAGTTTTATGAAAAATGAGTTAATAAAATATTTACTAAATAAACTAAAGTGAAAAAAATAAGAGTAATAATAAAATAACAACGAGGCTATTTAAAGGGGGTACCGGTACCGAATCAATGTGCGTAAATTCTATTAGTATGATATGTTACCTTTTGTATGGTATTTATTAATTTGTGGATGTCCATCATCCATTTCGTATGATATGTTACGAATTACAATTCGTATAATATGTTACATATTGCAATTCATACAATATGTTACATATTGCAATTCATACAATATGTGTCAAATTGCAATTCGTACAATATGTTACGGATTTTCTAAATGTATATTTGGCTCCTGAGTGGCACAGCGGTCTAAGGCACTGTGTCTCAGTGCTAGGGATGTCACTACAGACACCCTGGTTCGACTCCAGACTGTATCACAACCAGCCATGATTGGGAGTCCCATAGAACGGCGCACAATTGGCCCAGCATTGTCTGGGTTTGGCTGGGGTAGGCGGTCATTGTAAATAAGAATTTGTTCTTAACTGACTTGCCTAGTTAAATAAAGGTATAAAAATGACAAATAGCTAGGTGGCTAACATTAGTTAGGTTAAAAGGATACGTTGTTTTTAACAACCTTCGAACAGGCAAGGTTTGTGTTTTACGGCTATCCATCCCCACCCATGATTAGACATTTGCATTTTTTTCCTCAACCAACCTCAACCAGCCTGGTCTAATATCTTTCTATTGCCTTGAAAATCCATTCACTCAAGTCTTCTAATAAAAGCAGTTGGATGCTCTTGAAACAGGCTCTGTTCATGGTAAAGGGAAACTTCAGGGAGGGATAACAAACCCATCACTACACTATAAATACCACCTATTCTTCGCTGTAAGTTAGGAAAGAAAGTCTTAAAAGTGTGTGCCTGCATTCCTGTTTCAGTGAAACTCAACATTTGGACTGTAGCAAATAGAATTCCTTGGCAACATTCTCCAGCATTACCTAGTTAGAAGGGAAAAAAAAAACATTTTTGCACAACTGCCAATAAAGTGGGGATGTGATATCATTGATCTCTTCGCCCTGGCCTCTACCACCTCTGTCCACTCCTCCATTCTCCCAGTGCTCTTTCATTACAGTTCTTTCTTTTTCCACAGTCTGTATCCCTGGTATTATTCCTCCCATTGTAACGGAATATAGCCGAGGTCAGGTCTTGCACCTTTTGCCTTCTCTGTGGTCCCAGTGGCCATACAACAGGTGCATGTTATCCAAGAGGAGCAGCATCTACAGTACACCTGCTCAAAGCACTTTCCTATTAGAGCACCAGCATGCTGCACTAATGTGATGCTTCAAGAGTTCAGGTCATTGCATTCAAATAGAGTAACTCATGTATTTTATTATTATGTAGTCTGAGACAATTCAAATAATTGTTAAGGATGAAAAATTATTAATTGTTTTCTGACAGATTTTCAGAGGAACCGAGTATCTGATACAGCACCTACTCTTGAGTTGAGACCAAGTGGAAAAAAGCTCAGGTACAGCGAGCAACATATTCCATCTATGTGGCATTTCTCAAGACAGAAGATTATGAACACAATCCACAGTACTGTATGATTTAGGTGAACTGTTAAATCAACTGCTTCACATAAAAGAATATTTGGAGCCATATTGGAAAACCATCCACTCATCTGCACATAACGTTGTCATAGTTCATCTTCTTTCATCGGTCTCAGCCCGATGTAAAAAATAGAATATCTCTATCTCTCATAAATGTCTCTCAATGAACTCTCCCATTATTGAGGTAGGGTATGAGAGTACAATCATGAATGAACCATTGCTTTCTGTCAAATTTTCTGAATGAGGCAACACATTGGTAGCCAGGGCTGCCAACTTTTGAAGATAGATTGGAGTGAGATTTCCTGTCGTGAATATCATTGTCTCCACCCCTAGCCGGTGTCCCCCCCTAGGAAAATAAATATTTAAAAAAAAAAAAATTACAGGTCAGGTGTTCTCAGGATTCTTTTTTTTTTTTTTTCCCACCTTTATTTAGACAGACAGGCTAGATGACAAGTTCTCATTTACAACTGTGACCTGGCCAAGATAAAGCACAGCAGTTCGACACATACAACAACAAAGAGTTACACATGGAATAAACAAACATACAGTCAATAATACAGAAGAAAAAAAAGAAGTCTATATACAGTGAGTGCAAATTAGGTAAGATAAGGGAGGTAGGGCAATAAAATAGGCCATGGTGGCGAGGTAATTACAATATAGCAATTAAACACTGGAATGGTAGATGTGCAGAAGTTGAATGTGCAAGTAGAGATCCTGGGGTGCAAAGGAGCAAGATAAATAAATAAATAAATACAGTATGGGGATGAGGTAGTAGGATGGGCTGTTTACAGATGTGCAGGTGCAGAGATCTGTGAGCTGCACTGACAGCTGGTGCTTAAAAATAGTGAGGGAAATATGAGTCTCCAGCCTCAGTTATTTTTGTAGTTTGTTACAGTCATTGGCAGCAGAGAACTGGAAGGAAAGGCGGCCAAAGGAGGAATTGGCTTTGGGGGTGACCAGTGAGATATACCTGCTGGAGCGCGTGCTACGGGTGGGTGCTGCTATGGTGACCAGTGAGCTGAGATAAGGCGGGGGCTTTACCTAGCAAAGACTTGTAGATGACCTGGAGCCAGGGGGTTTGGCGACGAGTATGATGCGAGGGCAGGCCAACGAGAGCGTACAGGTTGCAGTGGTGGGTAGTATATGGGGCTTTAGTGACGGGATGAGGTCAATATCCTTCCAGGATACCCAGGCCAGGTTGATTAGAAAGGCCTGCTTGATGAAGTGTTTTAGGGAGCGTTTGACAGTGATGAGGGGTGGTCGTTTGACCCATTACGGATGCAGGCAATGAGGCAGTGATCGCTGAGATCTTGGTTGAAAACAGCAGAGGTGTATTTGGAGGGAAGGTTGGTTAGGATGATATCTATGAGGGTTCCCGTGTTTACGGATTTGGGGTTGTACCTGGTGGGTTCATTGATAATTTGTGTGAGATTGAGGGCATCAAGCTTAGATTGTAGGATGGCCGGGGTGTTAAGCATGTCCCAGTTTAGATCACCTAGCAGCACGAGCTCTGAGGATAGATGGGGGGGGAAATCAGTTCACATATGGTGTCAAGGGCACAGCTGGGGGCAGAGGGTGGTCTATAGCAAGCGGCAGCAGTGAGAGACTTGTTTCTGGAAAGGTGGATTTCTAACTACTTAGGGAGCAGTGGGGCGCTACCCGGTGAAATGTAAGGCGCCAAATTCAAAATCCAAAAGTTGAATTACTAAACATTCATCAATATACAAGTGTTGTATAGTCATCAAAAGCTCTGATTCTTGGCAATATCACAGCGCTGTCAGATTTCAAAAAGGCTTTACGGCAAAAGCACAACATTTGATTGTTTGAGGATAGCTCCTCACATATTTTATGCATTAGCATAAATCCATAACCAACGCGGGTCTCATAAAATGCATAAAATCGTTAATATAAAATCCCTTACCTTTCGAAGAACTTCTGCTGAGGGCTTCCCAAGTGTCCAACGAAGACATCCAATGGTTCTTTTGTTAGAAAAAGTCATTTATTATATCCATAAATCTCAGTTTGGTTGGCACGTTATGTTCATAAAATACAGCGTCCACTTGCCCATTGAACCGTGAAGAGAACGCGTTCAACCTATACACTTGTCCAAGAACAATCAAACATCATTGATAATGTATCCTTAGGAACACTTATGTATATTTACTATAATATTATAATATTATAAACTGGATGATAGGAAAGGAAAAAACCACAGCGCACGCGAGCCCGTGAACGCGCCTCCTCTTCTGTTTACATCCGATGACTAGTTCGAAATTCTTCTTCCATTACCATCCAGAGCAACCTAACATCACCAAACACTGTCTAGAGACTGTTGACATCCAGTGGAAGCAATAGGTACAGCAATCTTACTCCCAGATATGGCTGTTTTCAATTTCCAGGACAGAAATTCCTCGGGTTTTCGCCTGCTATATCAGTTCTGTTATACTCACAGACAATATTTTAACTGTTTTAGAAACTTCAGAGTGTTTCCTATCCAATAGTACTAATTATGTGCATATCCTATTTTCTGAGCCTGAGTGGCAGGCATTTTACTTTGGGCACGCCAGACTCTCCAAAACCGTCACCTCTGCTGCCGCTCCCTAAGAAGTTAAGAGTAGAAGCTCGAATTGTTTGGGTACAGACCTGGATAGTAAGACAGAACTCTCTCTGTAGTAGATTGCAACACCGCCCCCTTTGGCAGTTCTATCTTGTTGGAAAATGTTATAGTTAAGGATGGAAATTTCATTTTTGGCAGAATTCAGACACGGCTAGGACATCCGGGTTGGCAGAGTGTGCTTTTAAAGTTTAATACACACTCAAAACTCAACAACTTGGTTTGAAGTTACTTTGGGATTATTTGGCCATGAAATTTAGAGTATAGAGGGCTTGCAGTTGACGTATAACGCCTCCTGGCGGCCATGTTGGAAGACCACCGCATTAATTATTCTGACAACACCACCCCAAATTGCATGATAACAGTGCCTAAAACTAGTTGATTCATCGCCATGGTCATTTTCTGTGGAGTATTCGGCTGCTCTAACAAGGCAGGAAAGACAACGGGGAATAAATACATTTACAGATTCCCCACAATCACGAAACGCCATTGGTGACACCAATGAGATAAGACTCAAGAACTCTCAGAAAAGCGAAGAAACCTTTTTGCCCTTCAAGACCTGAACCCAGACAGCTGTCAACACAGAGTTTGCTACAATCATTTCATCACTGGTAAGTCAAGTCTGATCCATTTCGAGTTTAGTTTCGCTGATATGCTAACAACAACACTAACTTAGCCAAAATGAGTTAGCTCAATAGCTTGTAGTCTAGCTATTAGCATGTGTCGTGTGAGTTTCCAAATGTTGGTGAAGCAATTGTTTCACCATAAAATGTCCCTTTTTAATGAAACAACCAAAACGGTACAAAATAGCACGAGAGTAAATGGGCTCAAAATACCCGTAAACACACCAGTAAACAAACGAGCAACAAACACTATACATCAAACAATTCCGGACAAGGACATGTGGGAACCAGAGGGTTGAATACACAACATGTAATGAATGGGATTGAAACCAGGTGTGTGGGAAGACAAGACAAAACAAAAAATGGATCGATGATGGCTAGAAGACTGGTGACGCCGACTGCCGAGCGCCGCCCGAACAAGGAGGCACCAACTTCGTCTGAAGTCGTGACAGTCCCAAAAAACTCCAGTGGTTATCATATATGATAATTTGATAACTTTATTCATAAGAGGAGGGAAAATGTATGGACATTACAGCATAGGACAAAGGACTCAATGGGATAGGACAACCTGATGTGTTGACTATTGGTTGTTCCAGCCCAACAATAGATTTAATCTTTAGGTGAAACTAAAACACCTAAATGAATTAAAAAACACTTAAGAGCCCTGATTGTATACGTGACCTAAAGAAGTGATATTCTAATATCAGGTGTCCTTCTCATTTGTTTCTGTACTGTAGGTTCACCAGCTGACCTATATCAAGACACCCATGTCGACAGGATTCCGACTGTGAAGATGATCAATGCTGCAGCAGCATCAGTTTCTACTTCTACTTTATCTACTTCTACTTGGTCCTTTTCCAGATATGAAAGGAGACATCCCTCAGTTATACGAGATGGTTGTCATATGCTGAACTTTGGACAATCTGAAAGATTCTGTTGTGCCATTCTATTAGAGAGCACCTTCACCTTGTCGTCAAGACAAAGGTGCCCCCTTAAACTGTATGAATATATATATCATTTAATTTGGAATGTATAAAAGACTGTTGGTGATGTTGTAAAAATACTGTGCTTTAATAATAGGCGATATTGTTGTATAGGTGAAATGAAAAGTATTTTGTCATCTCTGCTTTGCCTAGCCCTATTGAATAAAACATATTTCTTATAGGCCAACTATTGTCTTTCTTTTACAATTTAAAACACATTTAGCACAGACAATGCAATTGTTGTGGTAGTCTTAGGCAAACCATCTTCATTATCACAGTGGCACCTCCAAGGACCTTCTACGAGAAAAGTATCTGTCATTGAACTTGGTAGTAGTAGTTGTATGTTTTAAGCTAAGGATCCCATCATATCCTTCTTCCAGACATGTCACCACCTAGATTACAGGGGTTGGATTTGCACTAAACAACTTCATGTCAGCACAAGGCATGTACAAAATCTAGTATAATGATTAGCCTCATATACAGTTAATGTCGGAAGTTTACATACACTTACGTTTTTCAACCACTCCACAAATTTCTTGTTAACAAACTATAGTTTTGGCAAGTCCGTTAGGACATCTACTTTGTGCATGATACAAGTAATTTTCTAACAATTGTTTACAGACAGATTATTTAATTTATAATTCACTGTATCACAGTGGGTCAGAAGTTTACATACACTAAGTTGACTGTGCCTTTAATGGGGGCCTGTTCGGCCCGCCTTTTCCTTTTGTCCATGATCAGCTGCTTTGTCTTGCTCACATTGAGGGAGAGGTTGTTGTCCTGGCACCACACTGTCAGTTCTCTGACCTCCACCCTATACATTGTCTTATTGTTGTCGGTGATCTGGCCAACCACTGTTGTGTCATCAGCAAACAATGATGGTGTTGGAGTCGTGTTTGGTCATACAGTCTGGGGTGAACAGGGAGTACAGGAGGGGACTAAATACACACCCCTGAGGGGCCCCAGTGTTGAGGATCAGCGTGGCAGACGTGTTGTTGCCTACCCTTACCACCTGGGGGCAACCCGTCAGGAAGTCCAGGATCCAGTTGCAGAGGGAGGTTTTTAGTCCCAGGGTCCATAGCTTAGTGATGAGCTTTGAGTGCATTATGGTGTTGAACGCTGAGCTGTAGTCAATGAACAGCATTCTCACATAGGTGTTCCTTTTGTCCTGGTGGGAAAGGGCAGTGTGGAGTGCGATTGAGATTGCGTAGTCTGTGGATCTGTTGGAGCAGTATGCTAATTGGAGTGGGTCTAGGGTATCCGGGAGGACGCTGTTGATGTGAGCCATGACCGGCCTTTCAAATCACTTCATGGCTACCGACGTGAGTGCTACGGGGCGGTAATAATTTAGGCAGGTTACCTTCGCTTCCTTGGGCACAGGGACTATGGTGGTCTGCTTGAAACAGTCAGGGAGAGGTTGAAAATGTCAGTGAAGACACTTGCCAGTTGATCTGCACATGCTTTGAGTACACGTCCTGGAAATCCGTCTGTCCCGCGGCTTTGTTGACCTGTTTAAAGGTCTTGCTCACATCGGCTACCGAGAGCGTTATCACACAGTCATCCAGAACATCTGGTGCTCTTGTGCATGCTTCAGTGTTGCTTGCCTCGAAGCGAGCATAAAAGGCATTTAGCTCATCTGATAGGCTTGCGTCACTGTGCAGCTCACGTCTGGGCGTCCCTTTGTAGTCTGTAATAGTTTTCATGCCCTGCCACATCCGACGAGCGTCAGAGCCAGTGTAGTAAGATTCAATCTTAATCCTGTATTGATGCTTTGCTTGTACGATGGTTTGTCTGAGGGCATAGCGGGATTTCTTATAAGAGTCCGGATTAGTGTCCCGCGGCAGCTCTAGCCTTTAGCTCGATGTGGATGTTGCGATGACTGAGGGGGTATACTCAGAACATGTATCCCAGAACATATTCCAGTCTGTGCTAGCGTCTGACCACTTCCGTATTGAGCGAGTCACTGGTATTTCCTGCTTTCGTCTTTGCTTGTAAGCAGGAATCAGGAAGATAGAATTATGGTTAGATTCTCCAAATGGAGGGCAGGGGAGAACTCTCTTGGTAGATGGTGTGGTCTACAGCTTATCATAAGGTACTCTACCTCAGGTGAGCAATACCTTGAGACTTCTTGAATATTAGACATTGCGCACCAGCTGTTACTGACAAATAGACACACACCCCCACCCCTCGTCATCACAGAGGTAGCGTCTCTGTTTTGCCGGTGCATGGAAAATTCTGCTAGCTCTATATTGTCCGTATCGTCGTTCAGCCATGTCTCGGCAAAACATAAGCTGTTACAGTTTTTAATGTCCCGTTGGTAGGATAATCTTAATCGCAGGTCATCGATTTTATTTTCCAATGATTGCACGCTAGCAAGAAGAACGGATGGCAGTGGGAGTTTACTCGCTCGCCTACAGATTCTCAGAAGCCTGCCCGATCTGCGGCCCCTTTTCCTGCGTATTTCCTTCACACAAAAGGCGGGGGTCTGGGCCTGTCCAGTGAAAGCAGGATATCCTTCTCTTCAGACTCGTTAAAGGAAAACGTTTCTTCCAGTCCGCCATGAGTAATCGCTGTTCTGATGTCCAAAAGTTATTTTCGGTCATAAGAGACGGTAGCAGCAACATTAAATCACCACCATAATAAGAGTTCAAAATGTCCAGTATTTCTGTGCTCATATATCAGAACAACATAAGGATTCTTTAGACATACAGAATAGTGCTCTGATTTAAGCTCTTCAGTTGTTGGAAAGGAAAGGGTTAACACGGAAGATAAAAAAATATACATAGAACAGGAACAATGACAACCCAAGGGAGTGACATATATAGGGCAGGTAATCAAGGAGGTGATGGAGTCCAGGTGAGTGTCATTATGCGATGGTGACAGGTGTGCGCCATAACGAGCAGCCTGGTGACCTAGAGGCCGGAGAGGGAGCACACGTGACACATTGGCTAGGCCATCAGAAGCTATTGCAGATAAAGGCATCGGCCATTCAAATTTGGGAGTGATAGTGGAATCAACCAATCACATTTTGACTTAATGGGTGGGACCTTTTTTACAAACACTTATGGAAACTTCTGCCTTCTTGAAGGCCAACAGGTCACTGCACAATAGCGAGCAGTAGTTTTCCCACAGTCTAGCTAGCTTTTGTTGTCGGCAAGTTTGTAGCGGCTGCAGCAGGTGTTATCAAAGAGAATGTTGGTGCTAATTTGTTCGCTTCTTCCTTTTCAAGAATAATTTTCAACAAGAAGTTAGGTTTCAAATTATCATCATCTGGTGTTTTCTATTGCAGCGTGCTTGCTGTTGTTAGCCATCCCTTTGAATATAACTTGTGTGTGAAACATTGTTGCATTTAAAGTGGAACAGCATTGGAATAGCATTTTAGCAACTTGAAATCTGATAAAACTTCCGGCGCCGGAAGTAGATGGCAGCCTCGCTTCACGTTCTCAGGAAACTATGCAGTATTTTGTTTTTTTATGTATTACTTCTTACATTGTTACCCCGGGAAATGTTAAGTTTTATTACATACAACCGGGAGGAACTATTGGATATAAGAGCAACGTCAACTTACCAACATTACGACCAGGAATACGACTTTCCCAAAGAGGATACTCTGTTTGTTACCCCAACCAGGACAATAGACTGGATGGCGACTCAAAACAACGACGGCGCCGGAGAAGAGGGAAACGCGCCGGTCTTTTGGTCAAGCTACGTCGACGGGTGCATCGTGCACCTCTCCCGAGTATTTTAATCGCCAACAAAGTAGACGAAATCCAATCGAGGGTTGCCTTTCAGAGAGACATCCGAGACTGCAACGTTCTTTGCTTCACGGAAACATTGCTCACTCAGGACACGTTATCAGAGTCGGTACAGCCGCCTGGTTTCTCCACGCATGGCACCGACAGAAACAAACATCTATCTGGTAAGAAGAAGGGTGGGGGGGTGTGTCTTATGATTAACGAGACGTGGTGTGATCATAACAACATACAGGAACTCAAGTCCTTTTGTTCACCTGACATAGAATTCCTTACAATCAAATGCAGACCGCATTATCTACCAAGAGAATTCTCCTCGATTATAATCACAGCCGTGTACATCCCCCCTCAAGCTGACACATCGACGGCACTGAAAGAAATTCATTTCACTCTAGGTAAATTGGAAACCACATATCCTGAGGCTGCATTTATTGTGGCTGGGGATTTTAATAAGGCTAATTTGAAAACAAGGCTCCCGAAATTTTACCAGCATATCGAATGTGCCACTGGTAAAATCCTGGATCATTGTTATTCCAACTTCCGTGATGCATACAAGGCTATTCTCCGCCCTCCTTTCAGCAAGTCTGACCATGACTCCATTTTGTTGCTCCCAGCCTACAAACAGAAACTAAAAACAGGAAAGGCCTGTTCTCAGGTCTGTTCAACGCTGGTCCGACCAATCTGTTTCCATGCTGCAAGATTGCTTCGAGCACGTGGACTGGGATATGGTCCGGACAGCATCTGACAACAACATTGATGTATACGCTGATTCGGTGAGCGAGTTTATTAGCAAGTGCATTGGTGATGTTGTACCCATAGCAAATATTAAAACCTTCCCCAACCAGAAACGGTGGATTGATGGCAGCATTCGCGCAAAACTGAAAGCGCGAACCACTGCTTTTAACCAGGGTAAGGCTACTGGAAACATGACTGAATACAAACAGTGTAGCTATTCCCTCCGCAGGGCAATCAAACAAGCTAAGCGTCAATATAGAGACAAAGTAGAGTCACAATTCAACGGCTCCGACACAAGAGGAATGTGGCAGGGTCTACAGTCAATCACGGACTACAAAAAGAAAACCAGCCCCGTCGCGGACCATGGCGTCCTGCTCCCAGACAAACTAAACAACTTCTTTGCTCGCTTTGAGGACAATACAGTGCCACCGACACGGCCTGCTACCAAAACCTGCGGGCTCTCCTTCACCGCAGCCAATGTGAGAAAAACATTTAAATGTGTTAACCCTCGCAAGGCTGTCGGCCCAGATGGCATCCCTGGCCGTGTCCTCAGAGCATGCGCAGACCAGCTGGCTGGTGTGTTTACGGACATATTCAATCAGTCCCTATCCCAGGCTGCTGTTCCCACATGCTTCAAGAGGGCCACCACTGTTCCCAAGAAAGCTAAGGTAACTGAGCTAAATGACTATCGCCCCGTAGCACTCACTTCCGTCATCATGAAGTGCTTTGAGAGACTAGTCAAGGAGCATATCACCTCCATCCTGCCAGACACCCTGGACCCACTCCAATTTGCTTACCGTCCCAATAGGTCCACAGACGACGCAATCGCAATCACACTGCATACTGCCCTAACCCATCTGGAAAAGAGGAATACTTATGTAAGAATGCTGTTCATCGACTACAGCTCAGCATTTAACACCATAGTTCCCTCCAAGCTCGTCATTAAGCTCGAGACCCTGGGTCTCGACCCAGCCCTGTGCAACTGGGTCCTGGACTTCCTGATGGGCCGGCCCCAGGTGGTGAGGGTAGGAAACAACATCTCCACCCCGCTGATCCTCAACACTGGGGCCCCACAAGGGCGCGTTCTCAGCACTCTCCTGTACTCCCTGTTTACCCATGACTGCGTGGCCAAGCACGCATCCAACTCAATCATCAAGTTTGCTGACAACACTACAGTGGTAGGCTTGATTACCAACAACGACGAGACGGCCTACAGGGAGGAGGTGAGGGCCCTCGGAATGTGGTGTCAGGAAAATAACCTCTCACTCAACGTCAACAAAACAAAGGAGATGATCGTGGACTTCAGGAAACAGGAGAGGGAGCACCCCCCTATCCACATCGAGGGGACAGTAGTGGAGAAGGTGGAAAGTTTTAAGTTCCTCGGCGTACACATCACGGACAAACTGAATTGGTCCACCCACACAGACAGCGTGGTGAAGAAGGCGCAACAGCGCCTCTTCAACCTCAGGAGGCTGAAGAAATTCGGCTTGTCACCAAAATCACTCACAAACTTCTACAGATGCGAGCATCCTGTCGGGCTGTATCACCGCCTGGTACGGCAACTGCTCCGCCCACAACCTTAAGGCTCTCCAGAGGGTAGTGAGGACTGCACAAAGCATCACCGGGGGTAAACTACCTGCCCTTCAGGACACCTACACCACCCGATGTCACAGGAAGCATAGGAATTGGATGTAACAATGTATCACTTGCCACTTTAAACAATTTTGTATATAATGTTTACGTATCCAACTTACTCATATCAAATGTATACACTGTACTCTAAACCATCTACTGAATCTTGCCTATGCTGTTCGGCCATCGACCCAAATCTCTAGCCACTTTAATAATTATAATTGGATGAAATAATGTATCACTAGCCACTTTAAACAATGCCATTTATATAATGTTTACATATCCTACATTACTCATCTCATACACACACACACACACACACACACACACACAGTACTCCATACCATCTACTGCATCTTGCCTATGCCGGTCAGCCATCGCTCATCCATATATTTATATGTACATACTCGTATTCATTCCTTTACTCTTGTGTGTATAAGGTAGTTGTTGTGAATTTGTTAGATTACTCTTGTGTGTATAAGGTAGTTGTTGTGAATTTGTTAGATTACTTGTTAGATACTACTGCATGGTCGGAACTAGAAGCACAAGCATTTCGCTACACTCGCATTAACATCTGCTAACCATGTGTATGTGACAAATAAAATGTGATTTATATACACCCCCAGGAAGAATATAACACTATAAAAACATGTCTGACTAGTGACCACTTAGATATGGTCATTTTCATAAATTCTTTGAATGTTTGGGAATTACCTATACTAAGGCATTTGTGAAAATTCTATAGCAAAATTCCATAGCAATATAGAGTGGGAAAGCGACCATGCGTTTCTACAATTAACAGACACTGCAGTAAAAAAATAATAATAATACATTTGTCTACACAGACTGGTGTGCTATAGCCAATCAGAGCTATAGTAGCCCTGATTCAGAGGGGTTGGGTTAAATGCGGAAGACACATTTCAGTTGAATACATTCAGTTGGACAACTGACTAGGTACCCCACTTTCCCCTTTCCTTTATACAAACAAGCCATTTGCCATACAGGCCTGTCATCATTCATTCTTACATTTAGGAACTTTTACATTGGAACTGAAACAGTGCATCCCGAATGCAGGCAGTAAACAATGTAACAGGCAAGCTGTGACAGCAAAAAATGTTGGACTACCAAGAAATGTATTGGTGAATTATATTAAATCATGCATTGAATTGCATACATCTATTCTGCCAACAATGCCTTAGTGTATATGTCATAGAACCTATTTTGAAAATATCTTAAGAAGTTGTTTTGATATTTTTGACTGATATTATGATTGTCTGTTTGTTTCATATATGCAAAGTAGTTAAAACTCTGTCAGTTCCACTTTAAACTTTAGGTCATCGTTTACTTTGTGTGCTAAACATGAAATGCTTGTTGCAATGGGAAGTAATAGCTGTACAATTCAAATACGAAATGCTTAATGGTTGCGTAGTGGGTAAACTCAAATTTTAACCAAAAGTTCCCAAACGGCCCGCTCAGCGAAGGAAAGGCACCCTGTGTGAAAAATCCTATTTTCCTGTTTTTTTAAATGAGTTTTTACAGATTTTCACTCTCAAAATCACAATAAAAAAGAAATAAAAGTCCACAACAATGCTTAACTTCTTAGGGAGTGGCTCCTGAGGTGACGGTTTTGGAGAGTCTGGCGTGCCCAAAGTAAAATGCCTCCCATTCAGGCCCAGAAAATAGGATATGCACATATTGTATAGGAAACACTCTGAATTTTCCAAAACTGTTAACCATTTGTCTGTGAGTAAAATAGAACAGATATGGCAGGCGAAACCCCGAGGAATTCCTGTCCTGGAAAAAGTGGTTTTCACAGTGTGCCTTATTTGGAACCCCTCCCTCATGAAAATGCCCAAATTAAAAATCCAAAAGTTGAATTATTAAACATGCACCAATATACAAGTGTTTCATACTCATCAAAAGCTCTGTTTCTTGGCAATATCACAGCGTTGTCAGATTTCAAAAAGGCTTTACGGCGAAAGCACCACATTTGATTGTTTGAGGGTAGCTCCTTCACTATTTTTCCCATTACCATGAATTCATTAGCCTTCACAGTTCACACAAAACACATTTCACAGCGAAAACAAATCAATTACCTGTTGAAGAACTTCTGCTGATGGCTTCCCAAGTGTCCAACGAAGACACTCCATGGTTCTTTTGTTAGAAAAAGTAATGCATTATATCCATAAATCTCTGTTTAGTTCGCACGTTTATATTCAGAAACTACAGCCTCCACTCCTCCATTGAAACGTGAAGAGAACTCGTTCAACTTATACCTATAAACTTGTCCAAGAACAATCAAACATCCTTTTTAATGTATCCTTAGGAACACTTTTATGTATATTTACTATAATAACTCAACCGGAATATAAACTGGGCTATAAGAAAGGAAAAAAACACAGAGCGCGCTTGGCAAGAGCGCGCGTCCTCTTCTATTGACATCTCTGGGGACACTAACCTGATTCCTCTTCTTCTCTGCTCTAATAGCATCTAAAAAAAATCTGAACACTGTCTCGAGACTGTTGACATCCAGAGGAAGCGATAGGTACTGCATTCATATGCCCTTATATGGACATTTTCATAAGGGAGGGGTTTCGCCTGCCATATCGGGGTTTCGCCTGCCATATCCGTTCTGTTTTACTCACAGACAAATGGTTAACACTTTTAGAAAATTCAGAGTGTTTCCTATCCAATGGTACTAAATATGTGCATATCCTATTTTCTGGGCCTGAATGGGAGGCATTTTACTTTGGGCACGCCAGGGTCTCCAAAACGGTCACCTCATGCGCTGCTCCCTAAGAAGTTAAAGGGAGTGCTCCTAATCTCAGCTTGTTACCCGAATAAGACACCTGTCCACAGAAGAAATCAATCAATCAGATTCCAAACTCTCCACCATGGCCAAGACCAAAGAGCTCTCCAAGGATGTCAGGGACAATATTGTAGACCTACACAAGGCTGGAATAGGCTACAAGACCATCGCCAAGCAGCTTGGTGAGAAGGTGACAACAGTTGGTGCGATTATTTGCAAATGGAAATAACACAAAAGAACTGTCAATCTCCCTCGGCCTAGGGCTCCATGCAAGATCTCACCTCGTGGAGTTGCAATGATCATGAGAATGGTGAGGAATCAGCCCAGAACTACACGGGAGGATCTTGTCAATGATCTCAAGGCAGCTGGGACCATAGTCACCAAGAAAACAATTGGTAACACACTATGCCGTGAAGGACTGAAATCCTGCAGCACCCGCAAGGTCCCCCTGCTCAAGAAAGCACATATACATGCCCGTCTGAAGTTTGCCATTGAACATCTGAATGATTCAGAGGACAACTGGGTGAAAGTGTTGTGGTCAGATGAGACCAAAATGGAGCTCTTTGGCATCAACTCAACTCGCCGTGTTCGGAGGAGGAATGCTGCCTATGAGCCCAAAAACACCATCCCCACCGTCAAACATGGAGGTGGAAACGTTATGCTTTGGGGGTGTTTTTCTGCTAAGGGGACAGGACAACTTCACCGCATCAAAGGGACGATGGACGGGGCCATGTACCATCAAATCTTGGGTGAGAACCTCCTTCCCTCAGCCAGGGCATTGAAAATGGGTCGTGGATGGGTATTCCAGCATGACAATGACCCAAAACACAAGGCCAAGGCAACAAAGGAGTGGCTCAAGAAGAAGCACATTAAGGTCCTGGAGTGGCCTAGCCAGTCTCCAGACCTTAATCCCATAGAAAATCTGTGGAGGGAGCTGAAGGTTCGAGTTGCCAAACGTCAGCCTCGAAACCTTAATGACTTGGAGAAGATCTGCAAGAGGAGTGGGACAAAATCCCTTCTGAGATGTGTGCAAACCTGGTGGCCAACTACAAGAAACGTCTGACCTCTGTGACTGCCAACAAGGGGTTTGCCACCAAGTACTAAGTCATGTTTTGCAGAGTGGTCAAATACTTATTTCCCTCATTAAAATGCAAATCAATTCATAAAAATTTTCACATGCGTTTTTCTGGATTTTTTTGTTGTTATTCTGTCTCTCACTGTTTAAATAAACCTACCATTAAAATTATAGACTGATCATTTCTTTGTCAGCGGGAAAACGTACAAAATCAGCAGGGGATCAAATACTTTTTTCCCTCACTGTATAGTCCCTGTACATACACATGTAAGCTTATTCATGAGGAATAATGCATCAAAGATCCCCATCTTTGTATCTTCTATCCTATTTATTTAAACCTGAATATGAGACAGAAAATAAGTGAAATGTGTAAAAGGAGACAAACCCACACAATCATGTAAATGTGATCTGACACAGAACATGCCATGTACAGTTGAAGTCGGAGGTTTACATACACCTTAGCCAAATACATTTAAACTCAGTTTTTCACAATTCCTGACATTTAATTCTAATAAGAATTCCCTGTTTTAGGTCAGTTAGGAACACCACTTTATTTTAAAAATGTGAAATGCCAGAATAATAGTAGAGGGATTTATTTCAGCTTTTATTTCTTTCATCACATTCCCAGTGGGTCAGAAGTTTACATACACTCAATTAGTATTTGGTAGCATTGCCTTTAAATTGTTTAACTTGGGTCAAACATTTCGGGTAGCCTTCCACAAGCTTCCCACAATAAGTTGGGTGAATTTTGGGCCATTCCTCCTGACAGAGCTAGTGTAACTGAGTCAGGAGCAAAGCACCCCACAACGTGATGCTGCCACCCCCGTGCTTCACGGTTGGGATGGTGTTCTTCGGCTTGCAAGGATCCCCCCTTTTCCTCCAAACATAACGATGGTCATCATGGCCAAACAGTTATATTTTTGTTTCATCAAACCAGAGGACATTTCTTCAAAAAGTACGATCTTTGTCCCTATGTGCAGTTACAAACCGTAGTCTGGCTTTTTTATGGTGGTTTTGGAGCAGTGGCTTATTCCGTTCTGAGCGGCCTTTCACGTTATGTCGATATAGGACTCGTTTTACTGTGGATATAGATACTTTTGTACCTGTTTCCACCAGCATCTTCACAAGGTCTTTTGCTGTTGTTCTGGGATTGATTTGCACTTTTCGCACCAAAGTACTTTAATCTCTAGGAGACAGAACGCGTCTCCTTCCTGAGCGGTATGACGGCTGCTTCGTCCCATGAGGTTTATACTTGCGTACTATTGTTTGTACAGATGAACGTGGTACCTTCAGGCGTTTGGAAATTGCTCCCAAGGATGAACCAGACTTGTGGAGGTCTACAATAATTTTTCTGAGGTCTTGGCTGATTTATTTTGATTTTCCCATGATGTCAAGCAAAGAGGCACTGAGTTTGAAGGTAGGCCTTGAAATACATTCACAGGTACACCTGCAATTGACTCAAATTATGTCAATTAGCCTATCAGAAGCTTCTAAAGCCATGAGATAATTTTCACAAATTTTCTAAGATGTTTAAAGGCACAGTCAACTTAGTGTATGTAATCTTCTGACCCACTGGAATTGTGATACAGTGAATTATAAGTGAAATAATCTGTCTGTAAACAATTATTGGAAAGATTACTTGTGTCATGCACAAAGTAGATGTCCTAACCGACTTGCCAAAACTATAGTTTGTTAACAAGAAATTTGTGGAGTGGTTGAAAAATGAGTTTTACGGACTCCAACCTAAGTGTATTTAAACTTCCGACTTCAACTGTATGTATAACACACACACACACACACTCTGCATTCGGAAAGTATTCAGACCCCTTCCCCTTTTCCACATTTTGTTATATTACAGCCTTATTATCAAAGGATTAAATAAACAATATTCAATCTACACACAATACCCCATAATGACAAAGCAAAAACAGTTTCTTACATTTTGAACCTGACCGACCATCTCTGGAGAGATCTGTAAATAGCTTTGCTGCGACACTCCTAATCCAACCTGAACGAGTGTGCAGCAACGCTCCCCATCCAACTTGACCGAGCTTGAAAGAAACTGGAGAGAACAATGGGAGAAAGTCCCCAAATACAGGTATGCCAGGCTTGTAGCGTCATACCCAAGAAGACTTGGGGCTGTAATCGCTGCCAAAGGTGCTTCAACAAAGTACTGAGTAAAGGGTCAGAATACTTATGTAAATTAATTTCATTTTATACATTTGCAAAAATTTATAAAAACCTGTTTTTGCTTTGTCACTATAGGGTATTGTGTGTAGATTGATGAGGGGAAAAACTATTTAATACATTTTAGAATAAGGCTGTACTGTAACAAAATATGGAAATAGTCAAGGGGTCTGAATCTCTTCCGAGTGCACTGTATACACCGCAATAATATCTATGTCAAGTCTTCTCATTCATCTGGTGTAGCTACAGTTCTCTGCACTTCACTACACCAGAGACAAGCTAAGACACACTGTGCAACAATTATTGTTGAATACCCAGTTCTCTTTTTGAGTTAGTATTAAATATTTTACACTCCCTTGTATTTTAGATTTTGACTCAACATTTTTTGGGGGGAGACATCTAAATGTCTAACATCTGTTTGATGCTACAGAGCCCAGTACAGCTTATATATAGAAAATATCCACACACTGAGACCCACTTTCCTTTATCTGGCTTTGGTACACTGGCAATGGTGTTTGGCATGATGGGCTGTGGAAGTTCAGACTCTTTGTGCTTGTGGTGACATGTCTGTCCTGTCTGTGGTGTACGGACAGCTGGATAAGACTCTGCCGGAAGTGGTGTAGGGCTCGTAGACCTTAACCACCAACTGTTTTGACCTCTTGCAGTATCTTTTCTGGTACTGCCGTTTCCTGGAAAGACATGGTTGTGGTGCAACCATTTTACACTTTTTGTGGAAGGGACGTAGGGCAACACACCTTTGTATTGTTTAGGGACAACATTGGGAGCTGCTTTTGAGGGGAAAGATAAGGGAATGGGCTGGGGGGCTGCAGAAGGTGTGAAAAGTCCAAGGAGGGCAGTTCAAATCAAATGTTATTGGTCACATACACATGGTTAGCAGATGTTAATGCGAGTGTAGCAAAATGCTTGTGCTTCTAGTTCCGACAGTGCAGTAATATCTAATAAGTAATCTAACAATTTCACAACAACTACCTTATACACACACACAAGTGCAAAGGGATGAATAACAGTATGTACATATAAATATATGGATGAGCGATGGCCGTGCGGCATAGGCAAGATGCAGTAGGTGGTATAGAGTACAGTATATACATATGAAATGAGTAATGTAGGGTATGTAATCATTATATAAAGTGGCATTGTTTAAAGTGACTAGTGATACAAGTATTACATCATTTTTTTATTAATTAAAGTGACTAGAGATTTGAGTCAATATGCTGGCAGCAGCCACTCAAGGTTAGTGATGGCTGTTTAACAGTCTGATGGCCTTGAGATAGAAGCTGTTTTTCAGTCTCTCGGTCCCAGATTTGATGCACCTGTACTGACCTCGCCTTCTGGATGATAGAGGGGTGAACAGGCAGTGGCTTGGGTGGTTGTTGTACTTGATTATCTTTTTGGTCTTCCTGTGACATTGGGTGGTGTAGGTGTCCTGGAGGGTAGGTAGTTTGCCCCCAGTGCAACAGCGGCGCACAACGGTCTGCACAGCGGTTGTGAGCGGAGCAGTTGTCATACCAGGCGGTGATACAGCCCAACAGGATGCTCTCGATTGAGCATCTGTAGAAGTTTGTGAGTGTTTTCGGTGAGAAGCCAAATTTCTTCCGCCTCCTGAGGTTCAAGAGGCGCTGTTGCGCCTTCTTCACCACGCTGTCTGTGTGGGTGGACCATTTCAGTTTGTCCGTGATGTATACGCTGAGGAACTTAAAACTTTCCACCTTCTCCACTACTGTCCCGTCGATGTGGATAGTGGGGTGCTCCCTCTGCTGTTTCCTGAAGTCCACGATCATCTCCTTTGTTTTGTTGACGTTGAGTGTGAGGTTATTTTCCTGACACCACATTCCGAGGGCCCTCACCTCCTCCCTGTAGTCCGTCTTGTCGTTGTTGGTAATCAAGCCTACCAACTGTAGTGTCGTCTACAAACTTGATGATTGAGTTGGAGGCGTGCATGGCCACGCAGTCATGGGTGAACAGTTCTTACACAGTATGTATTGTTGTTTATGGGAGACGGGAGAAATGGCACTTTTCAACCTTTATCATACACAACAATACATTTACTATCTCTAAGCACAACTGTGCACAACCAAAAACCCCTTCTTCATCTCAAAGACTTATCTGTAAAGCTCCTCCATTCCATTGACTTTGACAGATCATTCTTGTCAATAGTAGCTCATGATAGGAGATTTGTCTTTGTATTGTGTGTTTAGAATCTGCAGAGTGAAGAATGAGGTGGTTGTGTCATTACGGTTGTAGTCTTGATTTTATACCTTTCAGTGTCCCTTGATCGTTTTTGTCCCACTCTCTTGTTGTGCCCCATAACAGCAAGGTGTGCCCCATCCCTCATGCTCGTGTACCCAAAATGCCACCGCTTTGGGGTATTTTTCAGCAGGGCACTGTGAAAGGCCTCCAGATAACCTGAGTTTTACAAAGAGAAACAGCAAAAAGAGAAAAGGGGTAGTCTGGAAGACACTCCTCAGGCCACATCTAACCACCTGTAACCCCATAACACAAACCCATTCAAACACCACACAATTAATGTTAATGCCATGCTTTCTCTAAATTGAGATGTCTCAGCCAGTGAATATCTTAGCCAACTTACCTTCACCTTGTGCAGAGATAATGATTGGAAACACGCTGGTGGAATCAGATTCTGTACCACCTACAACAAAACACACAACAATACACAATTGAACCACCCCACTAATTGTATTGATCTCTAATAGACTGGCTAGCTTAGCACATGGACATTTCAATGTTGTCAGTTTGCTATTAGCTACCTAGCGTCATTAAATTGGCAGCAAGATTGCTAGCCAGCTGCGAACGAACTAACCAACTATATACGATTTATATACGTTCATCATTGCTACCAACACACAAACGGAGTGAGTTAGCTAAATTGACAATTCAATTTTTAGTAACAGTGTTTTCCAGACAAGGGTGGAATAGATGGCTACCAGATAGCTAACTTTAGCAAATAAGAGTGGCTCTAATTTACATTAATGAACGTTAGTCAAAAATAGAACAAACAAACATGTTTACTGTGCCTACTAGTTGTCTAGCAGTAACCACCACGGCATAGGCTAAATTGATTGAGAGTGTATCCAAAAGTTAGCTGGCTAGCGATATGATTTAGCTGATGGCTAACTACCTGACATAGTCCAGCTACGGTAATAAAATAGCTAATGTTACGTTACCTCTAATCTAGAATCTTCCGTTTTGTTGTGAAGGGAAAAACGCATCACTTCTCAGACGTCGTCGAAATGGATTCCCCATCAGTTCAGTCTGAAAATCCCTCTGATAGTCTTTTGTCACTGTAAGCATCATTCTTGATATCCACAAGCCACTGGCTGCATTGGGGTAATCTCTTGATATCCACAAACCACTGGCTGCATTGGGGTAATCTCTTGATATCCACAAGCCACTGGCTGCATTGGGGTAATCTCTTGATATCCACAAGCCACTGGCTGCATTGGGGTAATCTCTTGATATCCACAAACCACTGGCTGCATTGGGGTAGGTAAAACGGTAAAATAACTCATTTTTGCGCTTGTTTGTAATTAGCACAGCCAGACACAGAACACCACACGGGCATGATGACAAAACATGTTTGCCTAGAGAAGATCTGAGATTACTATGTGTTGGTGGTTTAAAGTAAACTACCCCATCAAATTTGTGGGCATGCCCCATATACCTAGCAGGCGATATCTGCATTCGCTATAAATGACAGACATCGTGGTTCACTATGAGCAGACGAATACACAGGAAGTAGAAACTTAAATTCTACCAGTGAAATTAAAATGTGCTTGTTCTAGCTTGTGGTTTGCATAATTTGTATGTTTATGAATAAATTGTAACGTTGTTAATATAGTAATGGTTATATGCTGTGAAAGAGCCAGTTTGAAATTTCTCTTTAACTTCTTTGAGGTATTTTCTGAACAGGTTCTCACTTTGTTTCTCCAGTTGTCAGTTCAACCACAACGTTTACACATAAATTTGTGGCACCCTAATAAAAATAAATTGGAACTCTGCAGCAGAAAAAATATAGATTATTGTAGCTAGGTACAGTGCTTTTAGCTTGCGGTTTCGTGTCTTTTTCCAGAGGGAATAGAAAACTATATCTAGTTCAAATTATTAACTTTTCTACTAACCTTTTAAAAGTTGACTGTGCAAAAGTCTTGCCAATCCATTCATTATCCTACTAACTATGACTGAGTGTGACACATGTTTTCCATAATGCATGTTTCATGTATATACACTATTTATACAAAAGTTTGTGGACACCCCTTCAAATTAGTGGATTTGGCTATTTTAGGCACACCTGTTGCTGACAGGTGTATAAATCAACCACACAGCCATGAAATCTCTGTAGACAAACATTGGCACTCTCATAGGATGCCACCTTTCCAACAAGTCAGTTTGTAAAATGTCTGCCCTGCTAGAGCTGCCACCGTGAACTGTAAGTGCTGTCATTGGGAAGTGGAAACGTCTAGGAGTAACAACGGCTCAGCCGCGAAGAGGTAGGCCACAAAAGCTCACAGAACGTGACCCCTGAGTGCTGAAGCGAGTAGAGCGCAAAAATCGTCTGTCATCGGTTGCAACACTCGCTATCGCTACATATTCATCGCCAAACCCACTGGCTCTAGGTCATCTATAAGTCTTTGCTAGGTAAAGCTCCGCCTTATCTCAGCTCACTGGTCACCATAGCAACACCCACCCGTCGCACGCGCTCCAACAGGTATATTTCACTGGTCATCCCCAAAGCCAACACCTCATTTGGCTGCCTTTCCTTCCAGTTCTCTGCTACCAATGACTGGAACGAATTGCAAAAATCACTGAAGATGGAGACTTATACCTCCCTCACTAACTTTAAGCGTTAGCTGCCGATCGCTGCAGCTGTACACAGCCCATCTGTAAATAGCCCATCCAACCAACTACCTACCTCATCCCCATATTTGTTTTTTTGCACACCAGTATTTCTACGTGCACATCCTCATCTGCACATATATCACTCCAGTGTAAATTGCTAAATTGTAATTACTTCGCCACTATTGGCCTGTTTATTGCCTTACCTCCTTACTTCATTTACACACACTGTATACTACATTTTCTATTGTGTTATTGACTGTACATTTCTTTATCTCATGTGTAACTGTGTTGTTTTTGTCACACTGCTTCTGCTTTATCTTGGCCAGGTCACAGTTGTAAATGAGAACTTGTTCTCAACTGGCCTACCTGGTTCAATAAAGGTGAAAAAAAAAAAAACGTTCCAAACTGCTTCTGGAAGCAACGTCAGTACAATAACTGTTCGTCGGGAGCTTCATGAAATGGGTTTCCATGGCCGAGCAGCCACACACAAGCCTAAGATCACCATGCACAATGCTAAGCGTCAGCTGGAGTGGTGTAAAGCTCGCAGCCATTGGATTCTGAAGCAGTGGAAACACGGGCTCTGAAGTGATAAATCACGCTTCACCATCTGGTGAATCTGGGTTTGGCAGATGCCAGGAGAACACTACCTGCCCCAATATATAGTGCCAACTTTTCATGTTTGGTGGAGGAGGAATAATGTGGCTGGTTTTCATGGTTCGGGCTAGGCCCCTTAGTTCCACTGAAGGAAAATCTTAATGCTACAGCATGCAATGACATTCTAGACTATTCTGTGCTTCCAACTGTGGTAACAGTTTGGGGAAGGCTGTTTCCTGTTTCAGCATGACAATGCCCCCATGCACAAAGCAAGGTACAGAAATGGTTTGTTGAGATCGTATACATTGACTTACCAATCAATGTATACTGAACAAAAATATAAACGCAACATGTAAAGTGTTGGTCCCATGTTTCATGAGCTGAAATAAAAGATCCCAGAAATGTTCCAAATGCACAAAAAGCTTATTTCTCTCAAATTGTGTGCACAAATTTGTTTACATCCCTGTTAGTGAGCATTTCTCCTTGGCCAAGATAATCTATTCACCTGACAGGTGTGGCATATCAAGAAGCTGATTAAACTGCTTTATCATTACACAGGTGCACCTTGTGCTGTGGACAGAAAAAGACCACTCTAATATGTGCACAAGACACACAACACAATGTCACAGATGTCTCAAGTTTTGAGGTTTGACCCAAGTTAAACAATTTATAGGCAATGCTACCAAATACTAATTGAGTGTATGTAAACTTCTGACCCACTGGGAATGTTATGAAAGAAATAAAAGCTGAAATAAATAATTCTCTCTACTATTATTCTGACATTTCACATTCTTAAATTGAAGTGGTGATCTTAACTGACCTAAGACGGGGAATTTTTACTAGGATTAAAATTTATTTGGCTAAGGTGTATGTAAACTTCCGACTTCAACTGTAGAACCCTTTCAGAGCCCTTTTGGGTTCCACGTAGGACCTTTTTCACAGAAGGTTCTAACTGGACCCAAAAAGGGTTTTCCTATGGGGACAGCCAAAGAACCCCTTTGGAACCCTTTTTTTCTAAGAGTGCAGGGTCTTGACCTGACTGAAGTTCGGAGTTGTAACCAACTTCAGTGTGCAAATGCTCACCTTCGATGGCCACTGGCATGCTGGAGAAGTGTGCTCTTCATGGATGAATCCCGGTTTCAACTATACCTGGCAAATGGCAGACAGTGTGTATAGCGTCGTGTGGGCGAGCGGTTTGCTGATAGTGACGTTGTGAATAGAGTGCCTCGTGGTGGCGGTGTTAAAAAAAAGAGAATAATAATAGAACCTTTATTTAACTAGGCAAGTCAGTTAAGAACAAATCATTATTTACAAATGACGGCCTACTGTGGCCAAACCCGGACAACGCTGGGCTAATTGTGCGCCGCCCTATGGGACTCCCAATCACGGCCGGATGTGATACAGCCTGGATTTTGGTTATGGTATGGGCAGGCATAAACTATGGATAACGAACACAATTTCATTTCATCAATGGACATTTGAATGCACAGAGAAACTGTGACAAAATCCTGAGGCCCATTGGTGTGCCATTCATCCGCCGGCATCACCTCATGTTTCAGCATGGTAATGTGCGCCTCCATGTCGCAAGGATCTGTACACAATTCCTGGAAGTAAAAAATGTCCCAGTTCTTCCATGGCCTGCATACTTACCAGACATTTCACCCATTGAGCATGTGTGGGATGCTCTGGATCGACGTGTACGACAGCGTGTTCCAGTTCCTGCATATATTCAGTAACTTTGCACAGACATTGAAGAGGAGTGGGACAATATTCCACAGGCCACAATCAACAGCCTGATCAACTCTAGGCAAATGGTGGTCACAGCAGATACTGACTGGTTTTCTGATCCATTCCCCTACATTTCTTTTTAACGTACTGTATCTGTGATCAACAGATGCATATTTGTATTTCCAGTCATGTGAAAGGCATAGATTAGCGCCTAATTAATTTATTTAAATTGACTGATTTCCTTATATGAACTGTAACTCGAACTGAGAACCTGTAAATTGTTGCATGTTGTGTTTATATTTTTTGGATGGAGACTGTAGAAATGTCAACGCATGCTTCAGTATTCCCCCTTCTCTCTAGGAGCATTTGTGTGCTCAGGCTCCATAGGTGTATCGAAAGGATCCCACCATGGTTACTAATGGAGATTACCAATGTAGAGAGAGACAAATGCGTCAGCAGAACGCAATCTAAAGCTTATGTGGTCCAGAGACGAGAACTCTACCATCTAGGGCAAAAGCCTGGGCTCTTGAAAGGGATAATAGAATTCTCCCCAACGCATGTTACAATAGCAAAATAAATAAATATACACAGTATGTAAAAACCAGCTCCTACCTTGACAGAGACTGAACATCTCGAAAAAAACTAAAGCAGATACTGTAGCTTGCTATGGCCCACCACCTATTATTTAGCATATCAAAATCCTGATATGGACCTCAGCCAAGAGCATATGCATTGTATTTGCTGAGAAAATATACAGTGCATTTGGTAAGTATTCAGACCCCTTGACATTTTCCAGATTTTGTTACATTACAGCCTAATTCTAAAATGGATGAAAAAAAATGTTTTTGCCTCATCAATATAAACAAAATACCCCATCATGTCAAAGCAAAAACTATTTTTTATTTTTACAAATGTATTACAAATAAAAAACGGAAATATCACATTTACATAAGTATTCAGACCCTTTACTCAGTACTTTGTTGAAGCACCTTAGGCAGCGATTTTAGCCTCAAATCTTCTTGGGTATGACTCAACAAGCTTGGCACACTTGTATTTGGAGAGTTTCTCCCATTCTTCTCTGCAGATCCTCTCAAGCTCTGTCAGGTTGGATTTGGAGCGTCGCTGCACAGCGATTTTCAGGGCTCTCCAGAGATGTTAGATCGGTTACAAGTCTGGGCTCTAGCTGGGCCACTCAAGGACATTCAGAGACTGGTCCCGAAGCCATTCCTGCATTGTCTTGGCTGTGTGCTTAGGGTCGTTGTCCTGTTGGAAGGTGAACATTCGCCCCGGTCTGAAGCAGGTTTTCATCAAGGATCTCTCTGTACGTTGCTCCGTTCATCTTTCCCTCGATCCTGACTAGTCTCCCAGTCCCTGCCACTGAAAAACACCCCCACAGCATGATGCTGTCACCACCATGCTTCACTCTAGGGATGGTGCCAGGTTTCCTCTAGAAGTGATGCTTGGCATTCAGGCCAAAGAGTTCAATCTTGGTTTTATCAGAACAGAGAATCTTGTTTCTCATGGTTGGAGTCCTTTAGGTGCCTTTTGGCAAACTCCAAGCGGGCTGTCATGTGCCTTTTACTGAGGAGTGACTTCTGTCTGGCCCCTCTACCATAAAGTGCTGCAGAGATGGTTGTCCTTCTGGAAGGTTTTCCCATCTCCACAGAGGAACTCTGGAGCTCTCTGAGTGACCATCGGGTTCTTAATCACCTCCCTGACCAAGGCCCTTCTCCCCCGATAGCTTCGTTTGGCAGGGTGGCCAGCTCTAGGAAGAGTCTTGGGGACCTTCAATGCTGCAGACATTTTTTGGTACCCTTCCCCAGATCTGTGTCTCGACACAATCATGTCTCGGCACTCTACGGACAATTCCTTCAACCTCATGGCTTAGTTATTGCTCTGACATTCACTGTCAACTGTGGGACCTTATATAGATAGACAGGTGTGTGCCTTTCCAAATCATGTCCAATCAATTTAATTTACTACAGGTGGACTCCAATCTAGTTGTAGAAACATCTCAAGGATGATTAATGGAAACAGGATGCACCCAAGCTCAATTTCAAGTCCAATTTAAAGGGTCTGAATACAGGTATTTATGTTTTTTATGTTTAATACATTTGCCCAGATTTCTAAAAACCTGTTTTCAATTTGTCATCATGGGGTATTGTGTGTAGATTGATGAGGGGAAAAAAATAGTAATATATTTTAGAGTAAGGCTGTAACGTAACGAATACTTTCCGAATCCACTGTACTACTGGCAGTATTTGTCAACATATAGGCCTTTCTCATAATAGCCAATTAGTCCATATCTGGTCATACCATATCTGATATCTGGAGGGAATCCAAGAGTGTATGTGCATGAAAGAAAAATATGGATTTTATACTTGTCAGATTATTGAGCATGTGCTGAAAACGTCCTTTTCAGCATATCAAAAAACATCAAGATCCGGATATGGACCTTAGCCAAGAGATGCATATCTGGACTCAATATAGCTTCCTATCTTGAAGGTGCTGAGAAAACACATATATGCTACCTATACAGTCAATATTTGTCAACATGAAGAGAGAAAATAGGATGTCACATATCTCAGGATATTGAATGAGTCTATTTCCGGCCGTGTGATATTAGTAATCCCAATATCATATACAGTGCCTTCAGAAAGTATTCACACCCTTTTACTTTTTCCACATTTTGTTGTGTTACTGCCTGAATTTTAAATGGATTACATTGAGATGTTGTGTCACTGTAGTACACACAATACCCCGTGATGTCAAAGTGTAATTTTGTTTGTAGAAATGTAAAAGCTGAAAAGTATTCAACCACCCTGTTATGGCAAGCCTACATAAGTTCAGGGGCAAAAATGTGTTTCACAAATCACATAATAAGTTGCGTGGACTCACTCTGTGTGCATTAACAGTGTTAACATGATTCTTGAATGACTACTCCATCTTTGTACCCCACATATACAGTTACCTGTAAGGTCTCTCAATTGAGTAGTGAATTGCAAGCTAAGATTCAACCACAAAGACCAGGAAGGTTTTGCAATGCATCGCAAAGATGGGCAACGATTGGTCGATGTGTAAAAATTTATAAAAAAGCAGACACTGAATATCCCTTTGAGCATGCTGAAGTTATTAATTAGGCTTTGGATGGTGTATCAATACACCCAGTCAATACAAAGATACAGGCGTCCTTCCTAGTTGCCGGAGAGGAAGGAAATTTCACTATAAGGCCAATGGTGGTTTTAAAAGAGTTCAATGGTTGTGATATGAGAAAACTGAGGATGGATCAACAACATTGTAGTTACTCCACAATACTAACTTACTAACTTACAATACACAATACTAACTTACAATACTAACTTTTCTTATCTGGACTGACCACCGTAACCTGGAGTACATCCGGGCAGCGAGGAGATTGAATCCTCGTCAAGCAAGGTGGGCCATGTTTTTTACTCGGTTTGTGTTTACCATTTCATACAGACCAGGTTCCCAGAATAAGAAGGCAGATGCACTGTCCCGGTTGTATGATACAGAGAAGCGGCCCATGGATCAAACTCCCATACTCCCGGCTTCCTGTTTTGTGGCACCGGTGGTGTGGGAGCTGGACGCGGACATTCAGCGGGTGTTACGTACTGAGCCTGCTCCCCCCCAGTGTCCCGTCGGGCGTATGTACGTTCCGACTGTTGTCCGTGACCAGTTGATCTCATGGGTCCATACGTCACCCTCCTCTGGTCATCCGGGGGATTGGTCGGACAGTGCGCTGTCTGACTGGGAAGTACTGGTGGCCTACTTTAGGTAGGGATGAGAGGTTTTATGTCTCCTCCTGTCAGGTGTGTGCCCAGAGTAAGGCTCCTAGACACCTACCTAGAGGTAAGCTAAAACCTTTACCTATTCCACAACGACCATGGTCACATCTATCTGTGGATTTCTTAACGGATCTTCCTCCTTCTCAGGGGAATACCACGATCCTGGTCGTTGTGGATCGTTTCTCTAAGTCCTGTTGTCTCCTTCCGATGCCCGGTCTGCCTACGGCCCTACAGACTGCGGAGGCCCTGTTTCACCATGTCTTCCGGCACTATGGGATACCCGAGGATATAGTGTCTGATCGAGGTCCCCAGTTCACGTCGAGAGTCTGGAGGGCTTTTATGGAAAAATTGGGGGTCTCGATTAGCCTTACCTCAGGTTTTCATCCTGAGAGTAATGGGCAGGTGGAGAGAGTCAATCAAGATGTGGGCAGGTTTTTGCGGTCATATTGCCAGGACCGGCCGGGAGAGTGGGCGAGGTTTGTACCCTGGGCAGAAATGGCGCATAATTCACTTCGCCACTCCTCAACTAGCCTCTCCCCTTTTCAGGTGGTGTTGGGTTATCAGCTGGTTCTGGCACCATGGCATCAGAGTCAGACCGAAGCTCCTGCGGTTGATGAGTGGTTTAAGCGCACGGAGGAGACCTGGGAGGCTGTCACAGGTCACCTTCAACAGGCCGTGACGCGTCAAAAAACCAGCGCGGACCGTCACCGCAGTAGGGTCTGGCTCTCGACCCGAAACCTGCCCCTCCGCCTGCCATGCCGGAAGCTGGCTCCGCAGTTTGTGGGGCCATTTAAAGTCCTGAGGAGAGTGAACGAGGTGTGTTACAGGTTACAGCTTCCCCCTGATTATAAAATTAACCCCTCGTTCCATGTGTCCCTCCTCAGGTCGGTGGTGGTTGGTCTGCTCCAGGACTCTGAGGTGAGGGAGGTCCCCCCGCCCCCTTTGGACATCGAGGGGTCCCGGCGTATTCCGTCCGCTGCATCTTAGATTCAAGACGCCGTGGGGGGGGGCCTTCAGTACCTTGTGGAGTGGGAGGGGTACGGACCGGAGGAGAGGTGCTGGGTCCCGAAGGAGGATATATTGGATCCGAATATGTTAAGGGAGTTTCATCTTCGCCGGCCAGATCGTCCTGCGCCTCGCCCTCCGGGCCGTCCCCGAGGCCGGTGTCGGCGCGCCGCTGGAGCCGCGCGTCAGGAGGGGGGTACTGTCACGACTTCAGCCGAAGTCGGTCCCTCTTCCTGTTCGGGCGGTGTTCGGCGTTCGTCGTCACCGGTTTTCTAACCATCACCGATTCCTTCCTGTATGTCTAATTGTGTTGGTTTTGATTGTTCACACCTGTTTTGTATTTTCTCCCAATCACGCCCCTGTTATAATTTCCTCCTTTTTCCCGTCTTCCCTTGTGCGTGATTGTTTTGTCTTTTGACTGTGTAGGTTGCTACCAGTTTACTCCGTGCTCTGTGTAGGGCATTTGTTTTGTATATTCGGTTCTCTGGGTTATGAAATCATACCCGTGTTTATTTTGGGGTTTTGTTTTGTATGAGTATATATCTACTAGTGTGCCTGTATGTTCTCTGGCGACTACATTAAAATATACTCATTTTTTGCATATCTCCTGCGCCTGACTCCTTCCACACACCCCGGACACTTACAATAGCAAAACTTGAAAATGGCTTTCTAGCAATGATCAACAACCAACATGACAATCTTGAAGAATTATAAACAGAATAATGGGCAAATTATTGTAGAAATGTATACAAGAAGACTCTAATCGCTGCCAAATGTGTTTCTAACGTGTATTGTCTCAGGGGGAGTGAATATTTATTTAATCAAGATATATTAGTGTTTTATTTTCATTATTATGTTAGACTTTTTCTTCCACTTTGAGTATTTTGTGTAGATCGTTGACCAAAAATTGTAATTAAATCCATTTTAATCCAACTTTGTAACACAATAAAATGTGTAAAAAGTCAAGGGGTGTGAATACTTTCTGAAGGCAGTGTATGCTATGTCTAAAAGACACAGTTGGATTCAGAATTTGTCAGGATTTGCTGCATATCCAGAAAACTAAAAAATATGTATTAGAAATTGTTTAGAATATCTCTAGAATATCAAAAACGTGTCATGTAAAGATCTCCCCTGATATGGACCCTTTTCAACCAGTGTAAGTGTTGGGTTACACTTTTAGCCTGCTAGCTAAGTCCATTTGAACAAAACCTTCCATACACATTACCAATTGTAGCAGTGCTCAGAAAGTGACTTTTTGTACTTGAATGCCAAAACAATCAAGAGATAAAGGTGCTCAAAGTTAACCCATTTTGCATACCATGAGACATTCATGTCTTCATCACAGGAAAATATAAACTGTTGAGATTGATATAATTTAAAAGCTTACAAACAGGGTTGTCTAACTGTTTTATAATTTCTGAAAATAAATGTTTTTTAATAAAAAGTATCTATTTTCATTTATCTTAATGCATAAATTCAGATTTTTTTTCATATTTGCATCCTGTTTTACATCATCTAAGGTTTTTGTGTTGTGCCCGCCATCGGTTGAACAATGAAACACAACATGCTCTTGAATACAGGATGGGTGTCATGGTTTAGCTGGGAATAAAATAGAAATGTCAACTTTCAAATGGTACTACAAAGATGGTTGGAGGTCAACAGATCAGAGAATGTTGACTTGAATGGGAATATCTGTTGTTTTGAATTATACTGTCAATCCTCTATAGGACACCTATTGAAATCATAGAAATATAGATAACAGAATAGACACAAGCATTTAAGTAGACATTCGACAGTGGGTTTCCCGGTGGTCATCTTTGTGGCAGTAATTAGAAGTAAAAATAAAAATGCCAATTTCAATGGTGTACCAGATAAATTGCAGTGGTCTTAAGGGATAGGTCCATTCTATGAATTATATTTCTATGATTGAAATTACACCCATCTTGTATTCAAGAGCATTTTCAATGCTCGCCACCTTTCAAAATCTTTTTCTTGTTTTTGTTTTTGATTCAGATCCAATAACTGATAATGATGTTTATTCTGTAGACATTTTCTGAAAACATTGTCCCTGCTACCACAACGAGCAATAGCTTGCTGGCTGTGTCTGCTGTGTTTATCATTGGCGGTTGTAGAAAGTTACTTTCCACTTCCTTTCTCTCACTCCAGGCCAGAACAGCGTAAGACCAAGCCCCTTGTTTTCATTCAAAACAAAAACACAACACAAGAAGCGGGGCGGCCTAAGGCGTTCACGACTTGTGGATTTCAGCTTTAAGGGATTGTAGTCCATTAGTCACAAAGCATTACCAGCTGTAACCCTTGATGATAGTGAGTTAGTTCTGGTAATAACTTCAGAGTCATTCCCTGGGGGAGAATCTAAGCTCTAATTTGTGGACAATATACTACGAATTTGCAATACATACACAGTATTATATGTTTTTTGGATTATATATATTTTTTTAATCTTAGGGGGTAGATCAGCTATAATACCAGGCCTGGTTTTACAGATTTTTCATAGTGTTCTATTGTTTTCAGTACCTGTCTTATATTATCCCCATTGTATCATCCATGTAAAAATGAATAATATCCGACAATACCTTGTTAATTCTATGCACTATTCATTTTGCTAGGATTTTGGCATCACAAACACTGAAGTGTAAAGGGTCTCCAGTTTTTTTATCTTTATATTTATCACCTGGGTCCTGTTCCAGTAACAGTGAAATCAGACCTTCTTGCTGAGTATCTGATAGTCTACCATTCTTATAGGAGTGGTTAAAACATGTTAATAACGGTTCTGAGAACATAAAAAAATATTTGATATACCTGAACTGGTATGCCTTCCAGCCCTGGAGTTTTCCCGGAATTGAAGGCTTTAATTGCGTCTAAAAGTTCCTCCTCTGTAATTAGGCCTTGACATTAGTGTTTCTGTATAGCTGTTAAATTTACACCATTATTAGAAAAAAATCCTTACAATTAACTTCAGGTAGTGGAGATGGAAGAGACTGAAATTAAAAGATATGTTTAAAGTACTTTGCTTCCTATTTCAAAATATTGTTTGGTGAATCATGGATGACTCCATAATTTGTAACAAGTTTCTGTAAATTCTTTTTGGTAGCATTTTTATGATGAAGATTTAAAAATAATTTGGTGCATTTTAGTAAACGTAAATCTATCTCCCTCCATTTAGTATGATGTTAAGTTTAATTATGGTATGTATTACTTTTTGAACAATATGTTACGAATTTGCAATATCATATAGATATGTTACAAATTCTACTTTATTGTGGCTAATGTTAGCTAGGTGGCTAATGTTAGCTAGGCTAGGGTTTAGAGGGTTAAGGTTAGGGGTTAAGGTCAGGGTTAAGGTTAGGATTAGGAGTTAGGGGTGAAGGTTAGGGGAAGGAAAGTAGCTAAAATATAGTAAGTACTTGCAAAGTTGCTAATTAGCAAAAATGCTAATGTTGTCCATGATGTGATTTGAACACACAACATTTGGGTTTCAAGACGTTCACATTATAAACCCACCCACCAACCCATCCTCCCTGACCAAATGTCCTTATGTCGTTTTTGGCTTAAGTAACTTTCTGCCTTATGTAACCATACTAAATGTAACTTATCATACAAATTCAGTGTCACAGATTTACAATTGTACTATGTTACATCTAGTCTTTGAGGCCAGGCTGACCCTGCAGACCATTGGACCATTGACACATAATACTTTGGTCTGCAACATGTCCCTTTGTGACAGCACCAAAATAACACAGAACACACAGAGGAGTTCAGCCCCTGTACATGGCTGTATCCCTCTTCACTGCAACTGCTGAAGTTGAGATTAGAACTTACCTTAAGGTTAATTTTAACTCCAGTTTGACAGCGTTTCCCTTGCTGCGTTGAATCCAATTGAGTCTATGAAATCCAGTTTGCTTTCTATGTTTCCAAGCTCTTTTCCACCTCCAAGACAGACAGACTCAAAGCCTTTTTTCATTTAATGTCATTGTAGCTGACAGTCCCGAAATAGACCCGTTTCAAAGGAGAAGCAAAACATGCTCCTGAGACTCACTCCTTGCTCCAGTTCACAAGCACAGAGATGTGGGAATAGTAGAGAAGGCAGTGGAATCTGTAGAATACATACTCTCTCTTGCTTGTTCTTTCATCTCAGCTTTCTCTCTCTCCCTCTCTCTCTGCTCTCTCCCTCTCTTGCTTGCTCTCTCTTCCCCCTTTCTCAGCTCTCTCTCAGCTTTCTTGCGTGCTCTCACTCCCCTCCCTTTCCCTCGCTTCCTCCCTCCCTCTCTCAGCTCTCTCTCCGTCTTTCTCAGTGCTGGTGCTAGTGATTAGAATCTGGCAGAGGGAGAGAGAGAGGCAGACAGCTTGGACCGAGACATCTGTGATTGTGTTTACATGGGAGTCTCTCCTTCGAAGCAATCCCCCCACCCCTTGCAGAATGGGTTGGCTGATGGCATGTATCACTTGCTCACGGAGCAGGATGGGTGGCCTGGCGAGAGAGAGAGAATAAGAGAGAGAGATTTAAGAGGGTTTTTGTTACATAAATATTTTCAGAACCACTTGCCTTTAAAAAATGTGTTAAACAGATACATCATGATAATACTTACAGTATATCATACAGCAACAAAGAAAGTGACGCAGGCATTTCATGTATAACATTGAGTAATCCTTTGAAATATCACACCTTTAGAATCATTCATGTACATTTAGAAGAAATATAACATCTAACAAACTCAAACCTAACCTTTATGAATACTGTACAGTGGCCATGCATCAAGAGACTCACATGAATTGGGAAAGGTCTCAAGGTATTCAAATATTTTGCAATACCTTGGGTGTGACCTTAGAGGACCACCAGCAATGTGTCACAAATTGATCTTTACAAATGACGACAGGCTGTCTGTCAGCTTTTCTGTTGAAGCCTGTCACGATTTCCGCCGAAGTCGGCTCCTCTCCTTGTTCGGGCGGTGGTCGGCGTCGCCGGTCTTCTAGCCATCGTCGATCCACATTTCATTTTTCCATTTGTTTTGTCTGTGTTTTCCACACCTGGTTTCAATTCCCTCAATTACATGTTTTGTATATAACCCTCTGTCCCCCTATGTCTTTGTGTGGGACTGTTGTTTGTAGTGCTTGTGCACATTATTTTGACTGATGCGTTATGGGTTATTGTACCCATTTATTCTCGTGTTGTTTTGAACCGTTGGGTTGTCTATTAAACGACTACGATTATTACCCAGTTTTGCTCTCCTGCGCCTGACTTCTCTGCCACCAGTTACGCAACCCCTACAAAGCCAGTCTGAAGTTCTCTGAACATGCCCTAAATTTTTCATTTATTTAACCTTTATTTATACAGGGAGAGAACAATAAAACCCAGGTCTCTTTTTCAAGTGAGCCTGGTAAACAACAGACAAAATGCATATAGATAAAGAAAACACGTACAAGTACATACAACAGTCCAAATAAAACACTATAATTGACTTCTGATTACAGCCATATGTGTCATCAGAAGTCAATTATCAGAACACATACATTCCTCTTTGAACAGGTCTCTTACTAATGTCTTGAAATGATCGAACGGCTCTAAGGAGTCTAATTTTAGAGTATATTGAAATTCATTCCAAGTATGTGGCACGTAAACAATCTAAAAACTATTTTAACTAGGTCAGTAGTGACAAAAGGGATTTCAAGAATTAGCCATTCCTGGGAGTGAGTGAGGTATTTCGTACCACTGTATATCAGGAGTGATGTGAGGTCGTCTGGTAGTTTCTGCATTGTAAATGAAAGAAGGCAATACTGTGTTCTCTGTGTTGCCAGGGACCAACTTTTGACACAAATCACAATGATGTGTGCGAAAACATGGTCGCATTAAGGGTCAGTAAATGAGAGGAAAGAAACCTCATCAGACTAATTTGGCTATCGTAATTTACACAATCGGTGTAGCTGTAGACAACATCACAAAACATTGGCTTATCTAAATAGATTTTGGGGATATCACAATACACTGTTGATAGTCCCTGAAAGCAAAGTGCAGGCTATTGAAATTTAACAAATGACAGTTCCACGAAGGTGGCATGCTCTATGACTTGAATATTGCATGTTTCTTTTGACGGAGAGCTTCAGTGTTAGAGAATCCCTCTCTGTGGATTGGCTATGGCTGAACAGCTTGCCTTACCAGGACAAGTAGGTCAAAGCTCCCAGGGATCTTGTAAGTGTTTTGGGGGCAAACAGACCCACACATCTCCTAGATGTGGCTCTCTAGAGGCCATACAAATACACAGTGATCTCACTCTCTTCAATAGAAATCATGGAACTGAAAGATAAGAGACAAATGTTAAGCATTTGGCAGTAGTCAATCCCTTGGTTAATTTAAGGATGGTGAAATATTATTTTAAGAGGTGTTGTGTCTTACCCATATCAGTACTGAGTTATTCTCATACAGTAGCTCAAGATTGTGAGGGAAGAATGGCTTTTTAATCCTATAGCTTTGTTATGATCAGCAAATGGCTAAGAAACATAAGTTATAGTGGAAATTATTGTGTATCCATTTCAGTTGTGTATCCATTGTGTATTTGCAATGCGAAAGCATGTTAAAGGCAAGGACTCTTTATCTTTACTTTCCTTAGTTAAACGGTGTCACTTTTGGGATACCCATCATGCACTTTGTCATTCCCCAGTTACCAAGAGAGCGGTGAAAACAGTGGTAGGGAAAAGGAATAGAAGACAGAGATCAAGGCAGGGTACATTGTAATGAGAGGGATAAGAAGCTCAGCCAACCTGAAAGCTGTGATATTTTGTCTTTGGGCGTCTCAGGGGGCGGCCCTGAAGCAAAATACCCCCCAACCAGCCCAAAACAATTTTTCCAGCTCAATTGGTATTCTCAGAAGTTGACTATCCGGGCTTTATTTGTTGCAAAAACAAACAACAGAATTTAAACAACAGATTCAAGTGTAAAGTTTATTTTCAATAATTAGA
This sequence comes from Brachymystax lenok tsinlingensis, assembly GCA_030435695.1. Taxonomy (NCBI): domain Eukaryota; kingdom Metazoa; phylum Chordata; class Actinopteri; order Salmoniformes; family Salmonidae; genus Brachymystax; species Brachymystax lenok. The sequence goes on along the minus strand of CM059795.1, from coordinate 41,251,941 downwards.
CAAACCAGGTGATATTTTACACTTGAACACTCACATACACACACTGATTTATGTCATGTAAAGGCAGGGAATTGATGCATCATCTACTCTGCCAGCATTGTGGCACTTTAGTTATGATAAAATACTGCAGTGGCAAGACAATACAAAGACTCTTGTGAGTCTGCATATCCCATTTGAGCTGTTATCAAATTTAGCTGTTTGTTGGATCAGCAATTCTGCCCTTTACTTTTGAGGAGAGGATGTGGGTGAACTGACTTGAGAGAGAATTAGATGAAACCAGCTTATTATTGTTTTGTCCCTTTCCAAACTCATTTTGAGATTGGGGTATTTACACTCCAGCAGTTTATAATTGTCTTCACCATCTTTTGTGGGTCCAGGGTAGACCTGACTTTCAGCTCTTAATCATCTCTACCTTCAAGGTTCTGGCCCACGGATTATTTGTATCGTGTTATGAATTATTGACAAACCAAATGGCCTTCCTTCATTATTTAATGACTATGAATAGCAGGGGAAAACAGCATGGTCGATGTTTGCTTGTCAGCAGGGCTCTATGTGACTCCCAAATAACAACATTAGTTTCAACAAAGTATGGAAGTATGGAGTCCATAAAGGATTCATAACATACTATACAACTACACATACTGTAACTACACATAGCTGGCTGACTATGTTAACAGTATGTCTTGAGAGACTAAGCTATGCAAGTCTGTGATGTCCGAAAGGTAAAGACCCCTAAATAAAAGGACATGGCTACGTTCCCGATGCCAACAATGCTAGAGGGAGCGTGGTGGAAAAGACGGCCATGTAGTAGCGATGTAAGGAATCTGCTGACGTTTATTCTCCCTGAGAATGCACTTTCTGCTGTGGAGTGAAAGGACAATATTTGTACTTGAGAGAGGACAATGGGGACAGAAAATGCAGAGGAGTGCTGTGCTACTCCAATGTAATTACATTTATGTTTTAAAGAGCCAAGAGGATGTTGTTTTTCAGGGTGCATTACAGTAATTAAACATACACTAATTAATTGCTATACCATACTTAGTGAGGATCTGAAGACAAGACACCACCATTGATCTTCTCTCACTACAAACCATAATCATCTTTATGATTCAGAGACCTTGTGGCTTTTACTGTAAATTATTTCCCCACCCGCTCACACTTAAGTGACCTTGTGTTGTGTTCACCTTCTGACACTATAACTTTAAATTACACACCCCGCAGAAGGCTTACTAATGCTTTAAAATGGGAAGAGTTAATGTTATAGGCTCGAGTAATAAGGCATTTGTCACGATCGTCTTTAAGAATGGACCAAGGCGCAGCGTGCATGGAGTTCCACATAATAATTTTAATGTAACATACAATGATAACGAAAAACAAAACTGATCGTAACCTATGTCACGCTCACACGCACTAACAAAAACCAATATCCCACCAACACAGGTGGAAAAAGGGCTACCTAAGTATGATCCCCAATTAGAGGCACCAAATAACAGCTGCCTCTAATTGGAACCACACACAAAACCAACATAGAAATAAACAACATAGAACCCCCCCCTAGTCACGTCCTGACCTAACCACCATAGAGAACCCAGAAGGCTCTCTATGGCCAGGGGCGTGACACCATGGACCCAAAATATCGATGTTTTGTTCCCCGAGCCACTTAGTTATCCCTTTTGCCTTATGGCAAGGTGCTCCATTCATGGCTACAGTGGGGCAAAAAAGTATTTAGTCAGCCACCAATTGTGCAAGTTCTCTCACTTAAAAAGATGAGAGAGGTAGGTACACTTCAACTACGACAGACAAAATGAGGGAAAAAAATCCAGAAAATCACATTGTAGGATTTTTAATGAATTTATTTGCAAATTATGGTGGAAAATAAGTATTGGTGGCTGACTAAATACTTTTTTGCCCCACTGTATGTTCTTCGGCAAAATTGTGAGTGAGCCCACTCCCTTGGCTGAGAAGCAACCCCACACATGAATGGTCTCAGGATGCTTTACTTTTGGCATGACACAGGACTGATGGTAGCGCTCACCTTGTCTTCTCCGGACAAGCTTTTTTTCTGGATGCCCCAAACAAATGGAAAGGGGATTCATCAGAGAAAATGACCTTACCCCAGTCCTCATCAGTCCAATCCCTGTACCTTTTGCAGACTATCAGTCTGTCCCTGATGTTTTTCCTGGAGAGAAGTGGCATCTTTGCTGCCCTTCTTGACACCAGGCCATCCTCCAAAAGTCTTCGCCTCACTGTGCGTGCAGATGCACTCACACCTGCCTGCTGCCATTCCTGAGCAAGCTCTGTACTGGTGGTGCCCCGATCCCGCAGCTGAATCAACTTTAGGAGACGGTCCTGTCACTTGCTGGACTTTCTTGGGCGCCCTGAAGCCTTCTTCACAACAATTGAACCACTCTCCTTGAAGTTCTTGATGATCTGATAAATGGTTGATTTAGGTGCAATCTTACTGGCAGCAATATCCTTGCCTGTGAAGCCCTTTTTGTGCAAAGCAATGATGACGGCACGTGTTTCCTTGCAGGTAACCATGATTGACAGAGGAAGAACAATGATTCCAAGCACCACCCTCCTTTTGAAGCTTCCAGTCTGTTATTCAAACTCAATCAGCATGACATAGTGATCTCCAGCCTTGTCCTCGTCAACACTCACACCTGTGTTAACGAGAGAATCACTGACATGATGTCAGCTGGTCCTTTTGTGGCAGGGCTGAAATGCAGTGGAAATGTTTGGGGGGGATTCAGTTAATTTGCATGGCAAAGAGGGACTTTGCAATGAATTGCAATTCATCTGATCACTCTTTATGACATTCTGGAGTATATGAAAATTGCCATCAACTGAGGCAGCAGACTTTGTGAAAATTAATATTTGTGTCATTCTCAAAACTTTTGGCCACGACTGCACACACTGCTGCAACGTGTCCGAGTCCTTGGCACTTAAAGCACTGAAGCGGGTTCGGAACATAGGCACTCACAGAATATTTATATTTGAGCAATATGATTGGACGTTCATTCAAGCACGACTACGCTCCCACAAGTGACAACTTCTCAAGCACTCGAGCAGTACAGAAGTTGTTATGTTCACTATAATGATGTTTGCCTTTCCGTGTCTTGTGTAGCCTACTACTGAATATGGTGCAAATGTATGATCAGATATGTCTCCTTCGTGTGAAGAAGCACAATGACTTTCAGCGCCTGAACAAGTAAAATCATTTGGGCACTGGACCTTTCATGAGTCGGATTTAGCCCATTTTGGATCCGACTTACGAGGATGAATATTACATATCATGTAAGGATAACTACTGAAATTGTAAATTTTTTGGGGAAATACGGATACATGAATGATCAGGTAATGGCTGCAGACAATATACACCTGAAAATATGTGGATTCTTTCATGCCTAAGTATAAAGACTTAGATATGTCAGCATGTTAACACATACACTTTCCGGAGTTAGAATGTTCTACAAAGATGTAAGTGGATGTACGCGCATCAGGTGCGTGTCTTGAACCTATCTCACCTGAGATATGTCCCTGCACTCATACAGTAGCATGGAGATTTCTAAGGTCCGGATTGGGTGCATGTAGAAACTTATCCATTAAGGAGAGCTCTGTAAATTAAACTAAGAACATGTTTATTTGGAGGATGTCTACTCCTTTTATCAAATAAAATGTCAGATACCCGGAAATATATGGATAAAGATATCCCCCTGATATTGGCCCTTTCCGCCCAGTGCGGAAATCCCCAACCCGCCAACCCGGCCGAACGCACCACGTATATAACTACAACCAGTCAGCAAGTCGGAAACCCCCGAGCAACCCAACCAGCACGCAAACGCGGCATAAGTAGCTGGTGTTCTCAATTGTCACCTCCACCTCCAAGTATCACATTCCTTCAGATGGTCAACATTCGGCTTCCAAATTCTGTCAAATATGTCTGGTTTTTGTTTGACTTTATAATATACATAGTCTAGTAGGATGAACTAGATAGTTCAGTCTTCTTCAGTCTTTGTTATTGAGGGTGAATATGAGGCTTTCCGATTGAAGGCTATAATATTTTTTTGCAAAAATTAGACCTAGGTTACAAAACTTTCTCTGATATGGATCACCAATATTTACATTTCCCAACAAACGTAATCGTGGAGATGGGTTGATATAAATTCCTAGACACAATGAAATGATAGCACATACAGTACCAGTCAAAAGTTTGTACACACCTACTCATTCAGTTTCTTTATTTTTACTATTTTCTACATTGTTTCTATGCGAAAAGCCAATACCTTAGCAATGATTGTGTAATCCACATTCAAAAGTGATACTGGATAGTACGATCCTCATGACAATGTCTTTATATTTAATTATCTTTATATTTAAGTAGGATAATTGTAGCCAAACATAGTGACTGGGGAAGTAAATTTTTCTCTAGAGCTGCTGTGAGCATAGGCAAGATTTTAGTAATTTGGGATGAAAGTGTCTACAAAATAGGGCTCAATTTCCGGAACTCCTGCAGACCAGAAATATGAATGGCTTTTAGCAGAAAATTATTTGTGAAGCATGTCCAAATGAAATGCCTGAGAAATGTATTAACGGGAACTGAGGAACAACTCTTATTAAGGATATTAACAATAGTTTTGTTGTCACAGAACACAGACAGCGGTTTCTTGGACCACTGGCTGCACCAAAGTAAACAAGCTGAAGCGATGGGGGTACAATTCATAAACGGCTGTAGATTTCAACTCAGAGGACAAGGATTGTATTTCAATAGGCTATTAGTTGAAAAACAATTGATTTTGATGATAACCCCCAAAACCAGCAGAGGGCGCAGCGTCAGTAAAGCACTCAAGAGAAACCAAAGTAATTTTTTAAGAACTGAATCGCAATGTCGGCAGTAGCGTAGAAGAGAGAAAATGGGACAAGTGGAGTAAGGCTATTGATCAGTGGAAGCTCTTCAGAGGAGGAATAATAATAACAATAGTAAAACATTAAAAAAGTTATCCTTTTTAGATAAAACTATACTAAATATATTCACGTCACCAAATGATTGATTAAAACACACTGTTTTGCAATGAAGGTCTACAGTAGCCATGGTGTAGCTGGAGGACAGGTAGTTTCCGTCCTCCTCTGGGTACATTGACTTCAATACAAAACCTAGGAGGCTCATGGTTCTCACTCCCTTCCATAGACTTACACAGTAATTATGACAACTTCCGGAGGACGTCCTCCAGCCTTTCAGAGCTCTTCCAGCATGAACTGACATCAAGGGATCAGATAATGTATCGAGTACTAAAAGAATAAGCTACAGCTAGCTAGCACTGCAGTGCATAAAATGTGGTGAGTAGTTGACTCAAAGAGAGAGAAAGAGAAACAGTTTTGAACAAATTCATTTACTAACCTAAACCTATCGATGGGAGCTGTTGCCGACTGTTGCTAACACATTCATCCACATAATTTGTCATCATGACAAATAACACAATGTCACATTGGTATGAATGATTCGGGAGACAGGAGAAGGAATGCGTAATAGTTTTTTTTATTACACCCAAATTACAGCGTGCCGTGTAAAGGCACTGGGAGGAAGACCAAACAAACACTATACAAAACACAGGATAGAAACCCAAAACAAAAGAGCGAGGAGTACCCCTAATAAATAACACAAGTGCACAATGATTAACACACGGGACGAGACCCGTAATCATTTGCGCAATCCACAATGGGACGAAAGCCAAAACACACAGCACAGGTACTCACACTCACCAAAAGACATTAAAACAATAACCGACAGGACAATGGTGAACACTTATACAATTACTAATCACTGGGAATAGGGGCCAGGTGTGCGTAATGAAAGTTCCGTAGGGATCCGTGACACACAACTGCAGGGGCTTGAAATATCAGGAATATTGTTTTTGTTTGCGTGTTGTGGTCCTCTGAATAATATAATGGCTCATTATCCTCTATTCGGTAAGTCTTTATATGACAGGCACTCCGTAAGGAGAACATAAAACCTCTATTAGTAATGCAAATGCATTCATTTACAAGCAGCTCACTAAGCATTACAATAAATTCTATGATCAGCTTTGCAAATAGACATTGAGGTTTATGTCAGGTAAACAATTTGAAATGTATACAGTGCCTATAGAAAGTTTACATCCCCTTGGAATTTTTTCACATTTTGTTGCATTACAAAGTGGGATTGGTTTAGATGTAATTGTATTTTTTTTTATTGATCCACACAAAATACTCCATAATGTCAAAGTGAAACAAAAATTCTACAAATGTTAACAAATTATTTAAATGTAAATAACGAAAATATAGTCTTTGCACAAGTATTCATGCCATTTGTTTAGGCAAGCCTAAATTAGTTAATAAAAAAATATCGCTTATCAAATCACATAAGTTATATTTTTTGTGAAACTTGTGAAAAAACTGGTGTTGACATGATTTTTGAATGACTATCCCTTCATCTGTCCACCTTACATACAACATCTATAAGGTCCCTCAGTCAAGTATTGAATTTCAAGCACAGATTCAACTACAAAGACCAGGGAGCTTTTCAAATCAAATTGTATTTGTCACATGGTCCGAATACACCTTAGGGTGAAATGGTTACTTACAAGCCCTTAACCAACAATGCAGTTTAAGAAAATACCCCCCCAAAAAGTACAAGATAAGAATAACAAATAATTAAAGAGCAGCAGTAAATAACAATAGCGGGGCTATATACAGGGGGTACCGGTACAGAGTCAATGTGCGGGGGCACCGGTGTCAAGGTAATTGAGGTAATATGTACATGTAGGTAGAGTTATTAAAGTGACTATGCATAGATAATAACAGAAAGTAGCAGCAGTGTGGGGGGCGGGGGACAATGAAAATATTCTGTGTAGCCATTTGATTAGATGTTCAGGAGTCTTATGGCTTGGGGGTAGAAGCTGTTTAGAAGCCTCTTGGACCTAGACTTGGCGTTCTTCTGACACCGCCTGGTATAGAGGACCTGGATGTCAAGAACCTTGCCCTGGTGATGTACTGGGCCAAACGCACTACCCTCTGTAGTGCCTTGCGGTCGGAGGCTGAACAGTTGCCATACCAGGCAGTTATGCAACCCGTCAGGATGCTCTCGATGGTGCAGCTGTAAAACCTTTTTAGGATCTGAGGACCCATGCCAAATCTTTTCAGTCTCCTGAGGGGGAATAAGTGTTGTCTTCACTACTGTCTTGGTGTGCTAGGACCATGTTAGTTTGTTGGTAATGTGGACGCCAAGGAACTTGAAGCTCTCAACCTGCTCCTCTACAGCCCCATCAATGAGAATGGGGGGGTGCTTGGGCCTCCTTTTCCTGTAGTCCACAATCATCTCCTTTGTCTCGATCACATTGAGGGAGAGGTTGTTGTCCTTGCACCACACGGTCAGGTCTCTGACCTCCTCCCTATAGGCTTATTGTTGTCGGTGATCAGGCCTACCACTGTTGTGTCATCGCCAAACTTAATGATGGTATTGGAGTCGTGCCTGGCCGTGCAGTCATGAGTGAACAGGGAGTACAGGAGGGGACTGAGCACGCACCCCTGAGTGGCTCCCCGTGTTTAGGATCAGCGTGGCGGATGTATTGTTACCTACCCTTACCACCTGGGGGTGGTAACCATCTTCAAATTGGTAGATTGTTAACAATAACAAATTAGACATTGAATATCTTTAAGCATGGTCAAGTTAATAATTATGCTGTGGATGATTTATTAAACCACCCAGACAAAACAACTTCAGAGAAATGGACCAACAAGGAGGATGGACCAACAACATTGTAGTGACTCCACAATAATGGCCTAAATGACAGAGTGAAAAGAAGAATAAAAATATATAGAATACAAATATAAAAAAATATATACATATGTTTGCAACAACGCAAAAAAGCAACACTGCAAAAAAACATTGCAAGGAATACATTTTTGGGCCTAAATGCAAAGCCTTATGTTTGGGACAAATCCAACACAACACATCATTGAGTAACTAGTTCCTTATTTTCAAGCATGGGGGTGGCTGCATCATAGTATGGTATTCTTGACATCGGCAAAGAAACGGTATACAGCTAAGCACAGGCAAAATCCTAGAGGAAAACCTGCTTTAGTCTGCTTTACACCAGACACTGGGAGACGAATTCAGTAGGACAATAACCTACAACACAAAGCAAAATATACACTGGAGTTGCTTACCAAGAAGACAGTGAATGTTCCTGAGTGGCCAAGTTACAGTCTTGACTTAAATCTGCTTGAAAATCGCTGTCTAGCCATGATCCCCAACACCTTGACAGAGCTTTCAGAATTTTGAAATGAATAAAGGGCAATTATTACACAATACAGGTCTGCAAAGCTCTTACGAGACTTTCCCAAGAAGACTCACAGCTGTAATCGCTGCCAAAGTTGTTTCTAACACGTATTGACTCAGGGAGGTGAATACTTATCTAATCAAGGTATATTATTGTTTTATTTTTATTTTTCATTCATCTTAAAAAAAGATCAAGGCCTTCCAATTAATTTGGGTGTCTGTATAATAATATAAACCTTGCAATACACAGCCTTGAATATTTTGTAATTACTTAGCAAAATAATACATTTAATGTGTACTTACACTGTAATTACACTGTACTTTCTTTGCCAATGTATTGTAGAAATGGCAGGGAAGCGAACCCGGTTGCTGGCGTGAAAGACAAACACCCTATGCATCACTCCAATAGAGTTAACCACTTGGTGGGAACTGAACGTGGCTCATATTAGTGGGGATCACTACACTGCACCCTCCAAACGAGAAGGCATGTCTTGTGCTACGACAACATCAGCCTCCTCACACGTCCGGGCTGTGCGTTCCAATGACCTCTCGGACGCCATTCCCATTTCTGACACCAATGTAGCGAACAGCATACCTGCCCCGGGCTGGCGTGAAAGGAAAACACCCTACACATCGTTCCAATAAGGCTAAACCACTTGGTAAGAATTGTGGCTCATATTAATGAGGTTCGCAACAGTATTATTATTATGTGATTCCATGGTATAAGGTGTATTAATGAAAAACAAGACAAATGCAGTTTTTCCACATGTTTACAAGCCTCATTCTGTCTTTCATTTGGATGACATTTGAAATTTTACATATCCAACTTAAATATTGGCTAAAAAGCAGCCCTCAGATGAGCGATCGAATATCATTTAAAAGGCAAGCATTCGTAGGCTATGACATTCCCTCTGTATTCATTCACCTGGGGTCACTACAAAACAAATCACTCTGCTTTTGTGACTCTTTTAGCCTGAAATGTCATCCTTGCATAGGGCTGTAACAAGCACGTCTCACATCTTTGGCCAAGCTCCGATATAATCATCTGGGTTCCGGAGAGGGTATTAAATTATCTCCAACTCTCTGATATGAGATCCATTTCTCTCTGTATGCCTAAGCCACGTCGTCTGAGGCAACATGACAAATAACACTTTCATTTTAAGGGTAAGGGGGCAAAATGGGAGAGCGATGGGCTCTCAAATGTCACTTGCATCACAAAATGGTTTAGAGGGTGTCTAAAAATGACATTGAAACATGATGTCACCTCTGCTGTACTGTCAAAATAACGAATCGCAGGTCACAACAGTGTTGTAAATCACATTAGCTATGGCCTACGTCTGAGATTCAAGCTATACGCAAAGGGAAGTCTTTCAGCCCTAAAGATGACGTATGAGTCTGAGAGTTGTTTCTAAATGTGTGAGAATTTTGAATTGACAGCACCAAAGAATTGTGTTGATAGAAGTTACATACCCTTGCTGCGCTGCCTTTGATGTTCTAAGGCTGGTCTGAGGTAGCTGAAAATGCCCTGTCAATATAACCATTCAAGTTCAACTGTACTGATGGTGCTCAGTGCAGTCAAATTAATTTGAGTGTGTCTGTGCCTTTTTCACCATTCAAGCCAGCATTAGCCACAGTTAAAGACCTGAAGCGGTCGTGTTTATTCAGGCTGTGATACATTTATTTTGCCCTTTGTTTAAGCTTATAAGTCCAATGCAGCTGTTTTTATCTCAAAATCAAATAATTTCTGGGTGACAATTTAGCTCCTCACTGTGATTGTTTTACATTAAAATCATCCAAAAAACACAAAAATAGCTTCTTAGCAAGGAGCAATTTCTCAAGCAAGAATTTTGCAAGGACTGTCTGGGAGTGATGAGGGGAAAACTGAAAATTAGCTATTATTGGCAGAGGTTTAGAAACCACTTTCTTATTGGTCTATTACCTAATTTACCATTTAGTGATGTGACCAGGCAGGCCAAAACACAATTTCCACAGGGTTATTCAAACCTCAGTGTGGAAATATATATAAAACACATGAAAATCATGTTTTTGACAGCACTGGGCATTTAACCCCCTAAGGACGATGTCCGCGCCCCCGCAGGAATATAATTAGCATAATGAAACAATCAGTTTAAACCAGAGATAGAGAATAAATACACTTTTTTGCATTTGGTGTGACTCAAACCAACTCATATGTAACACTTCCGCATCTGCAGTGAAAAGTGACAGAGCTAAAGCAATGTTCGTCAGACCATGAGACATCCTGAAAATCGGTCTTCTCACAAAATTGTCTGTAACGTCTGAACGGTTTGGCCTACAAAATGGAAAGATGGGACTCTCACGAACACGATGGTGGACTACGTTTTGCTCTATAACCCCCACAAGCATCTTGTGACTTATCTGAAGTTGGTAAAGCCGAACTTCTGTCTGTAGCGTCCGAACAGTTTGGGCTACACACTAACCCCTCTGTGTAACGGTGAGACTCAAACAAACGCTCTCTGGAAACCACATATCCTGAGGCTGCATTTATTGTGGCTAATTTGAAAACAAGGCTCCCAAAAATCCTGGATCATTGTTATTCTAACTTCCGTGATGCATACAAGGCTATTCTCCACCCTCCTTTCGGCAAGTCTGACCATGACTCCATTTTGTTGCTCCCAGCCTACAGACAGAAACTAAAACAGGAAATGCCCTCAGGTCTGTTCAACGCTGGTCCGACCAATCCGGAACATGTCCCAGTCCACGCTACAAGATTGCTTCGAGCACGTGGACTGGGATATGTTCCGGATAGCATCTGACAACAACATTGATGTGTACGCTGATTCGGTGAGCGAGTTTATTAGCAAGTGCATTGGTGATGTTGTACCCATAGCAACTATTAAAACCTTCCCCAACCAGAAACCGTGGATTGATGGCAGCATTCGCGCAAAACTGAAAGCGTGAACCACTGCTTTTAACCAGGGTAAGGCGACCGGAAACATGACTGAATACAAACAGTGTAGCTATTCCCTCCGCAAGGCAATCAAACAAGCTAAGCGTCAATATAGAGACAAAGTAGAGTCACAATTCAACGGCTACGACACGAGAGGAATGTGGCAGGGTCTACAGTCAATCACGGACTACAAAAAGAAAACCAGCCCCGTCGCGGACCACGACGTCCTGCTCCCAGACAAACTAAACAACTTCTTTGCTTGCTTTGAGGACAATACAGTGCCACCGACACGGCAAGCTACCAAAACCTGCGGGCTCTCCTTCACCGCAGCCAATGTGAGTAAAACATTTAAATGTGTTAACCCTCGCAAGGCTGCTGGCCCAGATGACATCCCTGGCTGTGTCCTCAGAGAATACGCAGACCAGCTAGCAGGTGTGTTTACGGACATATTCAATCAGTCCCTATCCCAGTCTGCTGTTCCCACATGCTTCAAGAGGGCCACCATTGTTCCTGTTCCTAAGAAAGCTAAGGTAACTGAGCTAAATGACTATCGCCCCGTAGCACTCACTTCCGTCATCATGAAGTGCTTTGAGAGACTAGTCAAGGATCATATCACCTCCATCCTGCTAGACACCCTGGACCCACTCCAATTTGCTTACCGTCCCAATAGGTCCACAGACGACGCAATCGCAATCACACTGCATACTGCCATAACCCATCTGGACAAGAGGAATACCTATGTAAGAGTGCTGTTCATCGACTAGAGCACAGCATTTAACACCATAGTTCCCTCCAAGCTCGTCATTAAGCTCGAGACCCTGGGTCTCGACCCAGCCCTGTGCAACTGGGTCCTGGACTTCCTGACGGGCCGGCCCCAGGTGGTGAGGGTAGGAAACAACATCTCCACCCCGCTGATCCTCAACACTGGGGCCCCACAAGGGTGCGTTCTCAGCCCTCTCCTGTACTCCCTGTTTACCCATGACTGCGTGGCCAAGCACGCATCCAACTCAATCATCAAGTTTGCTGACAACACTACAGTGGTAGGCTTGATTACCAACAACGACGAGACGGCCTACAGGGAGGAGGTGAGGGCCCTCGGAATGTGGTGTCAGGAAAATAACCTCTCACTCAACGTCAACAAAACAAAGGAGATGATCGTGGACTTCAGGAAACAGGAGAGGGAGCACCCCCCTATCCACATCGACGGGACAGTAGTGGAGAAGGTGGAAAGTTTTAAGTTCCTCGGTGTACACAACACGAACAAACTGAAATGGTCCACCCACACAGACAGCGTGGTGAAGGAGGTTGAATAAATTCGGATTGTCACCAAAATCACTCACAAACGTCTACAGATGCACAATCGAGAGCATCCTGTCAGGCTGTATCACCGCCTGGTACAGCAACTGCTCCGCCCACAACCGTAAGGCTCTCCAGAGGGTAGTGAGGACTGCACGCATCACCGGGGGTAAACTACCTGCCCTTCAGGACACCTACACCACCCGATGTCACAGGAAGGCCAAAAAGATCATCAAGGACAACAACCACCCGAGCCACTGCCTGTTCACCCCGCTATCATCCAGAAGGCGAGGTCAGTACAGGTGCATCAAAGCTGGGACCGAGAGACTGAAAAACAGCTTCTACCTCAAGGCCATCAGATTGTTAAACAGCCATCACTAACATTGAGTGGCTGCTGCCAACATACTGACTTAAATCTCTAGCCACTTTAAATAATAGGAATTGGATGTAACAAATGTATCACTAGCCACTTTAAAAATGTTGTATATAATGTTTACATATCCGGCATTACTCATATCAAATGTATACACTGTACTCTAAACCATCTACTGAATCTTGCCTATGCCGTTCGGCCATCGACTCAAATCTCTAGCCACTTTAATAATTAGAATTGGATGAAATAAATTTATCACTAGCCACTTTAAATATCCTACATTACTCATCTCATATGCATATACTGTACTCCATACCATCTACTGCATCTTGCCTACGCCGGTCAGCCATCGCTCATCCATATATTTATATGTACATACTCATATTCATTCCTTTACTCTTGTGTGTATAAGGTAGTTGTTGTGAATTTGTAGATTACTTGTTAGATACTACTGCATGGTCGGAACTAGAAACACAAGCATTTCGCTACACTCGCAAGAACAGCTCAAATAAGCAAAGAGAAACGACAGTCCATTATTACTTTAAGGCATGAAGGTCAGTCAATCTGGAAAAATTCAAGAACTTTGACATTTTCTTTAAGTGCAGTTGCAAAAACCATCAAGCTCTATGATGAAACTGGCTATTATGAAGACCGCCACAGGAAAGGAAGTTACCTCTGCTGAGGATAAGTCCATTAGAGTTACCAGCCTCAGAAATTGGAGCCCAAATAAATGCTTCACAGAGTTCAAGTTACAGACACATCTCATCATCAACTGTTCAGAGGAGACTGCGTGAATCAGGCCTTCATGGATTTTTTAATTTTTTATTTAACCTTTATTTAACTAGGCAAGTCAGTTAAAATAACTAATTCTTATTTACAATGACGGCCTACCCCAGCCAAACCCGGACGACGCTGGGCCAATTGTGCGTCGCCCTATGGGACTCCCAATCATGGCCGGATGTGATACAGCCTGGAGATGCAATGCCTCAGACTGCTGTGCCACTCGGGAGCCCAATTGCTCCAAAGAAACCACTACTGAAGGACACCAATGAGAAGAAGAGACTTGCTTGGGCCAAGAAACACGAGCAATGGGCATTAGACCGGTGGAAATCTGTCCTTTGGTAAGTGAATGGATGATCTTCACATGTGTGGTTCCCACCGTGAAGCATGGAGAAGGAGGTGTGATGGTGTGGTGGTGTTTTGCTGGTAACACTGTCTGTGATTTATTTTGAATTCAAGACATACTTAACCAGCATGGCTACCACAACATTCTGCAGCTATACGCCACCCCTTCTGGTTTAACCTTAGTGGGACTATCATTTGTTTTTCAACAGGACAATGACCTCCAGGCTATGTAAGGGCTATTTGACCAAGAAGGGGAGTGATGGATTGCTGCATCAGATGACCTGGCCTCCACATTCACCCAACCTCAACCCAATCGAGATAGCTTGGGATGAATTAGACCGCAGAGTGAAGGAAAAGCAGCCAACAAGTGCTCATCATATGTGGGAACTCCTTCAAGACGGTTGGAAAAGGTGTTCCAGGTGAAGCTGGTTGAGAGAATCCCAAGAGTGTGCAAAGCTGTCATCAAGGCAAGTGGTGGTTACTTTGAAGAATCAAAAATATATTTTGATGTATTTATTAACACATTTTTGGTTACTGCATGATTCCATATGTGTTATTTTATAGTGTTGATGTCTTCACTATAAATATAAAAATAAAGAAAAACCCTTGAATGAGTAGGTGTGTCCAAACTTTTGACTGGAACTGTAAGTACTCGGACCCTTTGCTATGAGACTCGAGCTCAGGTGCATCCTGTTTCCATTGGTCATCCTTGAGATGTTTCTACAACTTAAATGGATTCCACCTGTGGTAAATTCAATTGATTGGAATGATTTGGAAAGGCACACACCTGTCTATATAAGGTCCCACAGTTTACAGTTCATGTCAGAGCAAAAACCAAGCCATTAAGTCGAAGGTATTGTCATTAGAGCTCAGAGACAGTATTGTTTAGAGGCGCAGATCTGGGGAAGGGTACAACAAAAAGTATGCAGCATTGAAGGTCCACAAGAACACAGTGTCCTCCATCATTCTTAAATGGGAGAAGTTTGGAACCACCAAGACTCTTCCAAGAACTGTCCGCCCGGCCAAACTGAGCTATCAGGAAAGATTGGCCATGGTCAGGGAGGTGACCAAGAACCTGATGGTCACTCTGAGAGAGCTCCAGAGTTCCTCTGTGGAGATGGGAGAACCTTCCAGAAGGACAACCATCTCTGCAGCACTCCCCCAATCAGGCCTTTATGGTAGAGTGGCCAGACGGAAGCCAATCCTAAGTAATGCACACGACAGCCCACTTGGAGTATGCCAAAAGGCACCTAAAGGACAGTCAGACCATGAGAAACTAGATTCTCTGGTCTGATGAAACCAAGATTGAACTCTTTGGCCTGAATGCCAAGCGTCACGTCTGGAGGATACCTGGCACCATCCCTACGGTGAAGCATGGTGGTGGCAGCATCATGCTGTGGGGATGTTTTTCAGAGGTAGGGACTGGGAGACTAGTCAGGATCGAGGGAAAGATGAAGCCAAGTACAGAGAGATCCTTGATGAACCTGATCCAGGACCTTCCAACAGGACAATGACCCTAAGCACACAGTCAAGACAATGCATGAGTGATTTCGGTACAAGTCTCTGAATGTCTGAGTGGCCCAGCCAGAGCCCGGACTTGAACCTGATCGAACATCTCCGGAGAGACCTGAAAATAGCTGTGCAGCGACGCTCCTCATCCAACCTGACAGAGCTTCATAGGATCTGCAGGGAAGAATGGACGAATCTCCCCAAATACAGGTGTGCCAAGCTGGTAGCGTCATACCCACGAAGACTCAAGGCTGTAATCGCTGCCAAAGGTACTTCAACAAAGTACTGAGTAAAGGGTCTGAATACTTATGTAAATGTCATAATCTTTTTTTTTTTTATACATTTGCAAACATTTCTAAAGACCTGTTTTTGCTTTTTCATTATGGGATATTGTGTGTAGCTTGATGAGGAAAAAATGTATTCAATACATTTTAGAATAAGGCTGTAACGTAACCAAATGTGGATAAAATCAAAGGGTCTGAATACGTTCCGAATGCACTGTTTGTTAAAAGCATGCTTACTGGCTGGTGGGGATAGTGGGATATTTACGGTAAATTGCAAAAATGTTCGTTGCCAAGCCCCTGAACCCTCTCGACACATGACATTCCGTTGCTACAGTAAATTGAAAAAGTTGATGTACATTTATGTCAATTGAAATATCATTGCGATGCCTCTGCTACAATTATTTTCAAAACAATAGGCTTAGTGTTTGAAACTAGCTGTTGTCTTCTACATGACTTTTTTATGGCATAGAGGGCTAGAGCACCATGGGCAACAGCCACCAGTCCACACAGACAGTTCAGAACCATGGACAGGGCAGGTGACTCCTAAACAGAGTATGACCCGATGTCTGTCCGAAGTGTAACAGTTAGTTCCCAATTCCGATTTAGGAAATTATGCCGTTATAATGCACGCCTTTCCTTACACATAAAATATATTGATGAATAAAAAACACAGTGGTTTCATCCTGAAAGTTGTCATATTCAAGTTCAATCCATGGAATATTGGAAGGCGGAAAAAAGTGTACAATAGGGGTTGAACAATACTCCTACACTCTACCCTAATTCTTACTAATCATGGAACTGTATGACAATGGTCCAGTTGTCATGAACCATGTGCCAGGCTCCAGGTTTAACCTGCTACATATGGTCTGAGTTCCATAATGATTCAAATAGGCTACATGTCCCAAATTATTGCACAATGTTAGCCTAATATGATCCACTAATGCTAGCGACCCTCAGGAAAAACTTACACGGACATGACAGAGGAAAGAAAGGTAAACGGAATGGAATGATGCAAAATGTAAGTTACAAATTGAAGAAATGAACACTAAAGTGACAGTTATAAATATATGTGGGTATTATTGATGGTGGCTCCCGATAGTGGCTAATATTTAACATGATACAAATTGTAAAATAAAACAGAGAAAAGCCCGGGCATAGGCTATAATTAAAACATTCTAAAGTACATACATCAATTAGGCAGGTTCAGCCCTACAGAAGCCTATAGCTTGGGTGTCCAAATTTCATCCACTCAAATTACGAGGGCATACATGTCACGATCTTCATTATGGACGGACCAAGATATACAGTATACATTCTTTATTAAACGACGTAACTGGGAAAATAACGAACGAACGAACGAACGAACGAAGATCGTAACTAAGAACATAACATAGAATAGAATAGAATAGAATAGAATAAACACTAAGCTATGAAACAAACAATAACCCACAAAACCCTAGTGCAAAACTACAAATATATATATGGTTCCCAATTAGAGGTAACGACAATCAGCTGCCTCTAATTGGGAACCATCTACCCAACATAGAAATAGAACACATAGAACAGAGAAACCCTACACCAAAAACTAAACTAAACACGCCAGCCTGTAAAACTCTGGCCTGGACAATACAATACAAATTCAAAATAAAGGCACAGCTATGTATAGCCTATTTTACTATGGAAAAGGAGCCGTAATACAAGTCATGTTGATATGATTTTCAGGTTGCTCCCATATGGCTGGTTTCACATTTTCTCCAGGGATCATAAGGAAATATAATCTAAAACAATTGCTATGCGTATTTACAATCTTCTTCTCCAAACGGATTACTCATTTACATAGCTCTTTTATCAATAGGTCTTATCCATTAAAAACATTATGGAGAATGCTGTTATATCTAGTATTGACTTTTTCCACTTTGAACCGGCAGGTTCACTCAAACTTATTCATGGTTTCCTTTACGTGTAACGGTGGTGGAATTATGAGGTAATTAAGTCAAGGTCAGAATGCTGCTTATCTGTAAACACACCTCCGCCACACCTTCATTTCATAGATCTCCACCTCGAACGAATAGGGTGTGTATAGCATGCTATTCTCATGCTTAAATTCAAGGTCAGAATACGCATAGAGAGAAAAGTGCATACAAAGGGAATAATGTTCCATTTACGCGTGCTTAACTAGGGTAGGAATTGGGGCTTTAGTGCTTAGCCGTCTATGTTTCAATGGTACATAAGCAAATAGAGAAAATATAAAGCTACATGTGGAGAACACGTAAGTTCACGTCCCCTATGAACCACAGCACCTGGCTTCCAACCTGATACAGGCATTGGGCAGTCTAGAACCTTTTCTTCTAACCTCATTTCAGTTCTGGTGCACTCTAGGGCTAGTTCATTCACTAGCTATGCAGCAATATACATACTGTACATTCATGCAAATTCTGCCCTTGGTGTAGCTGCTGGTGGACTTGATGCCCTACCATAAAACAATAATGAATTCATACTTATGTCTTATCTGACTGCCTGCAGGCTTTAGAAATAGGAGCTCTTATCTACCAAAATGTTCATTTGGATGTCCCTGAACCCACCTCTTCATTATCATTGAGTCATATTCAGTCAAATGTTTTGGCATCCAATTGAACTTGAATGACTATTTCGGAGACACTGTATGCAGCCTCTATATAACATTAACAGATTATTTTGAAGAAAAATTGTTTTTTTGAAAGGAGCATTGAGTTCTTACAATAGTGAATAGGCAACTCAATTTATGGGTGTGTCTCAAATGGCACCATATTCCTTATTTAGTGCACTACTTTTGACTTGCAACCTTAGCCAAATGTAAATAGAGATCACGTCAGTTTTGCACTACTGCGTATTGCATTCGTATTGAATGAACCGTGAGGTCACTGAGAATGGATCTGCCATAATATCACATCCATGAAAACTGACTGTCTCAAGGGACCACTAAAATGGGTGACATTTTATAGCCCTCTCATGTCACTGAGATATTTTTTTTCTACCACACACACACTGCATTCCCATCAGTCTTTAGAGCACAAGGGTATTCTCTGCTCATGGCTGTCTGACCTGTTATGGAAGCTGGATGAAACATACCACACTGCATGGCTCGGTTTTGTCAGGTGGCTGGTTGTAGCCTGGACTCCAAATTGAATATTGTTCTAAATATTGCTCCGGAGCGATTTTCTGTTCGGTTGCCAGTATGGGTTGTTTGTTGAGAGAAAATTACCATTGCCTTTCTCGTTAAATACCATTTGACTAAGTAAACACAGAAAAAAACTGTCTCCTGTGGTATTTATTACACTGATATTGGGGTTAAATGGTCTGGTCGTTTTCTGCTGAATTGGCATTTATGGGTAATGACTGAGGCAGATCTAGATCAGACCTTGACGTTACATAGGCTGCATCCCAAATAGCACACTTATCCCTATGTAGTGCACTACTTTTGACCAGGGCCCATAAGACTTTGGTCAAAAGCAGTGCACATATTGGGAGTAGGGTGCCATTTAAGATGCAGACAGGGATAAACAGGAACATAAAAGGCATCATGTTGTATCCTTGGCATCAGGGGATTGTGAGATAAGCCTTAAATACAGGTCCATCACAGACAACATTTAGGGAAATGTCACCTCCTTACCACTGATGATAATTCATTTAAAGGATGAATCGTTGTTGATATTTACAGTAGTACATCATACAGGACTAATAGGTTTGTCAGGTTTTCAAAATGGATGGGTCATTGACGACTTTTGAATGCAAACTTGAAACCAATGTTTTATGTCTTTCCCCTTATGTTTGATATACTGACAGTTGCACTAGTGTGAAAATAGCACACACACACCGCACACACACACCGCACACACACACACACACACACACACACACACACACACACACACACACACACACACACACACACAGGTGTATAGTATGATTTTCTTTTACACATGGTTTCAGACGGGTGAGGCATTTCCTTGACAAGAGCGAGGCTTCATTATCAGCTGATAATGAAGACAGAGGCACAAACAGCCCCCATTACATGTTTCTGTGTACAGTAAAGCCAAGCTTAAGCCGGTCAGTGGTCCTGCTGTACAGTACAGTGATGAGCCTTGTGTTGATATGTCTGGCAATGATGCACTGGCATATTTAAAACTGCATTAACTGGATGATCTTCATTAGACAGCAGTGATTTGGCGTTAATGCTAATGTTGTCATTGCGGTTACAGATGCTTGATTTATAAGGGTGACCTTTTTAGTCACTGAAGCTTAGTTTATGAAATGGGTCAAATTAATCAGTTGGCCACTTTTAATTAAACAGCCACTACTACTGCTCATGTCACAAATTATAATGTGG
The DNA here is from genome assembly GCA_030435695.1 of Brachymystax lenok tsinlingensis. Classification (NCBI taxonomy): domain Eukaryota; kingdom Metazoa; phylum Chordata; class Actinopteri; order Salmoniformes; family Salmonidae; genus Brachymystax; species Brachymystax lenok. Next base: position 41,231,742 of record CM059795.1, on the reverse strand, counting down.
AAAAGTTAAAGTGTGTAGTCACTGGCCAGTGACCATCTTTGCACTCTTATCTTGCCTACTGTACCACTGGCACAGGTCCCCTTTGCAAAAGCAATCTTGGTAACACTTCTTATGAGTGCTCAATTCATAATGCATTTATAAGTACATTTATAACGCCTTATGAGTTATGTGTAATGCATTATATTGCATGACATACTGTGCGTGCTAATAGCTGTTAATAAATATGTATAACTACATTAATAAAACATGATGAGCGGGCAACATAATTCCTAATGAAGCAAAGTATATGCAATGCTCATTAGGAAATTTGTTTCCAGAATGGTGTATTGACTGCACAAGAGTTTAGCTCTTACCTTTTGGGCAGCACATTTGGTTACCCTAATGGGTTATAGTGTACTCTTATACATGTCCATTAAGTAAATAAGTAACAGAGCGATTTCAGTGCCAACAGAAATTCCATAATTTTGAATTTGTATTATATTATTATTCAAATTCAATATTTATATATTCAGTTTCAATATGGTAGATAGCATTCATTGTCTGTGTATCAAGTTTACAAACTATAATTTCATGTTCAGGATGTTGTCTCCGGTTTTGAATCTGAATTTAGAGAACTGAATTTGAAAACTGAATCTGAATGCATCTGAGAAGTTGAATATATGCACATAACTGCACATTTTTCTCTCAATCCCATGGTATAATGTACAGAGCTGCAAGAATTCCACTTTAAAACTCCGTATTTTCATGTGAAACGGCTCAAGTGAACTCCAGCAGACTGAAAAATCTGCAAAGGGTTTATTCAGAGAGAGAGAGAGATCTAATAATCAGTCACATGACACCTTCCTCTCCCACTCAGACTGCCATGGCAATGTAGTCGGCAATGATAATGTAGGCCTAACACTGGCTGGCTGGCTAGATGGGTAATCAAATCAAATCAAATTATATACTATAATGATACAAATACCCAGTGATTGAAGTCTAACAGCAATTGCTGTGCACCTTATTCGACATGTATGCCAATTTACATAGAGAGAACATGCTGAGTCTCCTGTGTATTTTCTCTGGCTGGTAGGCATATTTAATACAGCATATTGCTGAATGCTTGGCCACCCCCTGTTAATGGAAATCAGTGAAACATTGATTTGAGCATCCATCTCTATGTCAGGACTGAGGTTTGGAGCCATTTACATGTCCATAAATACACTGAGGATTTGAATAGCTTTGCAACACCAAAGGCCACCAAGGTCCCCCCTACATTCATTTGAAGAACTGCCAACAAACCTTATTGCTATGCCTATACAATGTAATTAAATCATAAAGATCTACCATCGATTTTCTAATTGTTTTTCGGAATGAAATATTTATAGTTTTTTCTATATTGTAATGTCTCTTTGCGTTTGCTCCTGTAATCTGCATCCCAACTCTGTCGTTCTCTCTACTACTGTGAGGACAGATGCTGGGAGACGAGAAACAAGTACATGGAGTGAATATTTAATAAATGACAGACATGAAACAAAACACGGACAGCGTCTGGACAAGGGAAACATTAACGCAGACACAGGGAAGAAATTGAGGAGGTCATATAGTCCCCCTATATGACCTTCTTCCCTGTGCAATCAATAAGGTAATAGAGTCCAGGTGAGTCCCATGAAGCGCTGATGCGCGTAACGATGGTGACAGGTGTGCGTAATGATGGGCCGCCTGGTGCCCTCGAGCGCCAGAGAAGGGGAGCCAGGCGGACGAGCCAGCTGAAGCGTGGAAGCCCAACAAGCCGGCTGAAGCGTGGGAGCTTGACGAGCCGCTGAGGCATGACGTGGGATGGGACCCTGGTGAGCCGGCTGAGGCGTGGGAGCCCGACGATCCGGCTGAGCCATGACGTGGGATGGGAGCCTGCCGAGCCAACCTAGGCAAGAAAACCTCGAGCCAGCTAAGGCATGGAAGCCCGACGAGCCAGCTGAGGCACCCCCGGTTCCTTCGTCAGTGGCATCCGGACCCGACACCACCAACCCCAACAAAACACAAAAAGCTCCCTGATGCTTCCAATATTGGTGTCTGCATTATGTGACGGATAGACACTGGGAGACGAGAAGCATGTACAGGGAGTGAATATTTAATAAATAACAGACATGAAACAAAACACGGACAGCGTCTGGACAAGGGAAACATAACGACATTAATGCAGACGGGGAAGAAACTGAGAAAGTGGCAGATATAGGGGAGGCAGTCAATAAGGTAATAGAGTCCAGGTGAGTTCCATGAAGCGCTGATTTGCCTAACGATGGTGACAGGTGTGCGTAGTGATGGGCCGCCTGGCGCCCTCGAGGCCAGAGAGGGGAAGCGGGAGCAGGCGTGACAACTAGTCCATAATGACAACCTGAAAGGGTGCATGGGAGCTTCGTCTGAGAGACGCTATCAACACCCATAGAGACAAAGTATTAATGATGAGAAATTATGAACTATTGGTACAGGAGAGAATGTCCTGCACAGTAAGTCATTCTCACATCTTGTGTCTGTAATTTGGCTAATGCCCCCTCCCACACAAACACTGCATTTCCTTACAACTGAATGTGATGCATAAACATGTAGTGCTTAAGGACGGGAACTACAACACAGCACACCACATTCATCAAACAAGCAGTTGATTAAAAGAGAAAGGGGTCCAGGGTGCACACGGCTGGCATTTCCATGACAGCATGACACAGTGGCTCCACACAGGTGAAATTGGATCTGGAGGAAATCTGTCTCGAACTTGCTTCCCCAGGGGCACTTGTTCATTCAAAAGAGAGAGGGAGCGAGAGAAGGAGAGAGTCGTAATGGCCTGCCAAGTCTCAGCAGCGGCAGTTGATTTGGACACGTTAATTGGAATGTAGGGCTAATTTTGCCCGTGCCCTTCCTCTCCTGCAGCGCAAGCTTTATTGCCATGGGTGTGTGTGTGGGGTGAAATAGCAGGGTCATTATTTCTGGGTCTGCTATCTCGACAGGCGTGATGGTCCGTGACTCATCCATACCATGGTTGTCATTCTACTCCCCATGCCGGATCTATTATTTGACATGTCAGCACAGCAGTGTGTGGTTCTAATAGATTAGGCTGGGCCAAGTCAGTTACTCAGCGGTAGATAGGTATGTTCAATTGCCCTTATAATGTGTGTCTTTATAAAAGCTTCTTGTCTCAGCCAAAGTTGTGACACTCAATGTATTGTCTGGAAAAGTAACACTAGGCTTTGATGGCTGGTTTAGGGATTTCAGTTCTGTAACCTTGAGGGCAAAAGTTCACATTTTACTGTAGCTACACGGCCTAAAGACTTTTGGAGGATACTGAATATTAACTACTGCAAGGGTTTTCAAATTGGGACCTGCAATTTTTTTTGTCCTTTTAATTTTTTTTGTGAAAATCGCTTTTATGATTATCGATAGCTACAACAGAATATCATCGTGGACAACATTTGTGTCTCTGCAATAAATCAAATAAAATGTTCTTTGTCACATGCGCTGAGTACAACAGGTGTAGGTAGACCTTAGCCTGAAATGCTTACTTCCAAGCCCTTAACCAACAATGCAGTTTTAAGAAAATATAGTTAAGAAAATATTTACAAAATAAACTAAAGTAAAAAATATATATAAAATAACACAATAAAATAACAATAATGAGGCTATTTACAGGGGGTACCGGTACCAAGTCAATGTGTGGGGGAAGGGGTTAGTCGAGGTAATTTGTACATGTAGGTATGGGTAAAGTGACTATGCATAGATAATAAACAGCGGGTAGCAGCAGTGTAAAAACAAAGGGGGGAGGGTGTCAATGCAAATCGCCCGGGTGGTAATTTAATTAATTGTTCAGCAGTCTTATGGCTTGGGGGTAGAAGCTGTTAAGCAGCCTTTTGGACCTAGACTTGGCGCTCCGGTACTGCTTTCCGTGTAGAAGCAGAGATAACAGTCTATGACTGTGGTGACTGGAGTCCTCTGACAACAACCAAGTATCTTGGTTTTCATCTAGACTCTAACCTCAGTAAGGAAGGCCTCAAAACGCCTGCAATTTTTGACTGTTCTTGACAGAAATGGCCTAAGATCTGGTCACAGTATACGCTACACTGGTCAGGCCTTGTCTCAAATATGGTGGAATGCTGTTAGTTGGATGATGTAAAAAGCACCAGGCCCAACTAGACAGGGTGGAGAGGAGGGCCTTGAGGATCATCTCCATAGGTGGAGCAGTCCAACCACAGCTCCGGTCACTGCAGACTAGGCGAGAGCAGGCTGCAGTGCACCTGGTGAAGGACATGCACACTCTTGACCATCCACTGAATGACCTGCTCCCTCCAAAGAGAGGTAACTACACCATCAGGCCCCTGAGAAACAGCCACAAACTGTCCTGTGGAAAAACGCCACTCTACACTCTGCTGTCAGACTGTATAATAACTCTAGCTCTTAAATGGTTTTCCAAAATTTTTTTTTTTTCAATCACATTTTAATATTTCAATCTCCATCATGAAAAATGTCCTGTAATGTTTCAAGTGTTCTGTATTCTATTTATGTCACGTATTATGTGTTATGTATTTTTAATTTGTGTTTTGCAATTATTAGTCATGTAAATTCTGCATTTCTTCAGTTTGTTCTGTGAGCAAACTCAAACTCAAACACCGCCTAGAATATAGGTCCTGGATGGCAGGAAGCATGGCCCCAGTGATGTACTGGGCTGTACGCACTACCCTATGGTCGGATGCCGAGCAGTTGCCATACCAGACGGTGATGCAACCAGTCAGCATGCTCTCGATGGTGCAGCTGTAGAACTTTGAGGATCTGGGGACCCATGCCAAATCTTTTCAGTCTCCTGAGGGGGAAAAGGCGTTGTCATGCCCTCTTCATGACTTTCTTGGTGTGTTTAGACCATGACTGTCAGGGAGAGGTTGAAAATGTCAGTGAAGACACTTGCTAGCGTGACCAAAACCAGTTGGTCTGCGCATGCTCTGAGCACACGTCATGGTAATTCGTCTGGCCCCACGGCCTTGTGTTTTTAAGGTCTTGCTCATATCGGCTACGGCGTCGGCGTCGTCGATTCACTTATTGATGAAGCCAGTGACTGAGGTGGTATACTCCTAAATGCCATTGGATGTATCCCGGAACATATTCCAGTCTGTGCTAGCAAAGCAGTCCTGTAGCATAGAATCCGCGTCCTCTGACCACTTCTGTATTGAGCAAGTCCCTGGTACTTACTGCTTTAGTTTCAGCTTGTAAGCAGGAAATCAGGAGGATAGATAGGTCTCTGTGTGTGGAGTAAAGGTGGTATAGAGTTGCATTAAAGTCCCCGGCCACTAGGACCGCCGCTTCTGGATGAGCGTTTTCTTGTTTGCTCATGGTCTTATACAGGTCATTGAATACGGTCTTAGTGCCAGCGTCGGTTTGTGGTGGTAAATAGACGGCCACGAAAAATATAGATGAAAACTCTCTTGGTAGAAAATGTGGTCTACAGCTTATCATGAGGTGTTCTACCTCAGACGAGCAATACCTCGAGACTACCTTAATATTAGACATCGCGCACCAGCTAGTATTGACAAATAGACACACACCCTCTTACGTCCGGTAGCTGTTCTGTCCTGCCGATGCACAGAAAACCCAGCCAACTGTATATTATCCATGTCGTTGTTCAGCCACGACTCTGTGAAACATAAGATATTACCATTTTTTATGTCTTGTTGGTAGGATAGTCTCGAATGGAGCTCATCCAGTTTATTCTCCAGTGACTGCACGTTGACTAATAGAACGGATGGTAGAGGCAGGTTACCCACTTGCCGACAAATTCTCACAATGCACCCTGATCTCCGCCCCCTGTATTTCCTTATTTTCTTAATGTGAATTAACGGGATTTGGGTCTTGTCTGGGAGCGAGATTATATCCGTTGCGTCCAACTCATTAAAGATAAAATCTTTGTCCAGCTCGAGGTGAGTAATCACTGTTCTGATTTAACAGTCTGATGGCCTTGAGATAGAAGCTGTTTTTCAGTCTCTCGGTCCCAGCTTTGATGCACCTGTACCGACCTAGCGTTCTGTATGATAGCAGGGTGAACAGGCAGTGGCTCAGGTGGTTGATGTCCTTGATGATCTTTTTGGTCTTCCTGTGACATCGGGTGCTGTAGGTGTCCTGGAGGGCAGGTAGTTTGCCCCCGGTGATGTGTTGGACAGACCGCACCACCATCTGAAGAGCCCTGCAGTTGCGGGCAGTGCAGGTGCCGTACCAGGCAGTGATACAGCCCGACAGGGTGCTCTCAATTGTGCATCTGTAAACGTTTGTGATGGTTTTAGGTGCCAAGCCAAATTTTGTCAAACTCCTTAGGTTGAAGAGGCGCTGTTGCACCTTCTTCACCACACTGCCTGTGTGGGTGGACCATTTCAGATTGTCAGTGATGTGTACGCCGAAGAACTTGAAGCTTTCCACCTCATCCACCGCGGTCCCGTCAATATGGATAGGGGGGTGCTCCCTGTTTCCTGAAGTCCACGATCAGCTCCTTTGTTTTTTTGACGTTGAGTGAGAGGTTATTTTCCTGGCACCACACACCCAGGGCCCTCACCTCCCCTAAGCACACAGCCAAGACAACGCAGGAATGACTTCAGGACAAGTCTCTGAATGTCCTTGAGCCCGGACTTGAAAACCCAATCGAAGATCTCTGGAGAACCTGAAAATAGCTGTGCAGCAATGCTCCCCATCCAACCTGACAGAGCTTGAGAGGTTTTGCAGAGAAGATTGGGAGAAACTCCCTACATACAGGTGTGCCAAGCTTGTAGCGTCATACCCAAAACTCAAGGCTGTAATCGCTGCCAATGGGGCTTCAGCAAAGTACTGGGTAAAGGGTCAAAGGACAAAAATTGGTTGCAGTGACGTAATTTATGTGGTATTTTATGATGCCATGGACAGGTTGTATACAGGCTGTAAGGATGTATTGTTCAAATCTTAGCAAAGAAAAATACATTTTTATTAATCTGGTTGCAGATAACCAAAATATGACTCCTTTCCCATGACGTCTTGATTATGTCATGAAACATAAGTTGTTATGTGGTTGTACTGTAACAGAGACCAGTTGGTTGTAATCAAACATGACATCTTCTCAATCAGAAAAATGTTAGTTTACAACCAGAAAATGACATCATTAAAATGTGTATTTATGATTTTACTGTACATTTACTGTATGGGTCAAATTGTACCCAGGACATCAACCGTGTATAGCCTTTTTAAACATATAATAAGGGTTTAGAAGTCAAGTTCCAACTTTTGACCACTGGGTAAGTTTGACGGATGCTGTCTATGACCTAAATAGTGATCATCCATTGGTTTCCAGTTGTGGGATTCATATTCCCTTGAGTGACGTTAAGAGGGAACCTTTTCAGTTATAGTCACTTGGAATTATTCTCACACAAACATTTGTGATAATGCTTGTGATAGATCTCTCTAAAGGCCCAAGGATGCAGGGATATTTTGCCATTATCTTTACCTTTATCCATCCAAGCCCATGTCTGTCAGTAGTCTTGAGAAGTGAACTATGGGAGAAAGTGAACAGTATACATTTCCAACAAATGACCAGACATTGCTCTTTTCTGAACAGACAGTTTATTCTGACTCTTTTCAGAGTGCTTGACTAACCACATATGACACAATCATGTTAAATCCGTGGAAACGGATTCGAGCTGTTAGTGACATTCAAGACAGGCGTCATAAAGATGTCCGATCTTAATTTGAACCAGTTTGCTACAGCAGGAAAATAATCCTACAGTAATAAGAAATGTGAATTATTATGTGGATTATAATTAATGGACATTTTTGTAGGGGTTGATACCTTTTTCATAAGGGAAAATCAAGTCTAAAATTTCTATGTGGGAATTTCAGACTTCAGATGCCTTTTTAACCTCTAATACATTACATATTTACATTTCCGGTGATCAAATTAAGATACAACACCCATATTGTCAGTTATAGAACTATGGACGGATGCTCCAACACTACGTGGATAATGCAACTTAGCCTATATCTTGTCAAGCACATCTACACATACAGTACAGTACGTAATGTAGTCAATGATGTACTTCACATTCATTCACCCCTCAGCACTTGTGGAAATTCAGTACTGAGAGAGACTTGGTCATTTCTTCAAACAATCATCTTTATTTAATATTGATTAATTATTGAAATATTGAGGCTGGTCGACCCCCCACCCTTGAGTGTTGGACCGAGTAACCTAACCTTTACACAAATGCAGAGTACTATATATAGCTGACACTAATAATGCTCAGTCATGGTTGGTTCAACCCCCCTCATGCAGATTGGGGCATCATAAGCCACTCTGGGATCTTCCTGTTGTTATCTGCACGTGGGTTGTTGTCTTAACCCCACCCTGGCTTAGTTTCCCAGATGTAAAGATGATTTTGAGACAATGAGGGATTGTTCTACTCTTAAAATATCTCTAATAAAACACATGCTTGTCTCTGTAATGCAGTCTTTAACCCATTTGTCAGCTCAAGCCATCTCCAGTGACCATACACCCAGATTAACTGCAGGGAACTAGAGTGGAGCCGTGGAGCCCATGAAAACACAGACACTAACAGGACAGAAATGTCTTATTATTAGACACATATTAATTATTATCCATTTATATCAAATAAACCCGTAAAATATGTAAATTTTCTATCACAATACTTGACCTATGCTTTTCGCTGATAATAATGGAATGAACGATACATGTACAGTGCCTTCAGAAAGTATTCACACCCCTTGACTTTTTCCAAATGTTGTTGTCTTACAGCCTGAATTTAAAATGGATTACATCTAGATTTGTTTTGTCACTGGCCTACACACAATACCCCATAATGTCAAAGTGGAATTAAGTTTTTCAAATTTTTTAGAAATTGATAAAAAATTGAAAATCTTAAATGTCTTGAGTCAATAAGTAATTCATCCCGTTTGTTATGACATGCTTAAAATCCATTCATGAGTAAAGATTTGCTTAAGTCACATAAAAAGTTGTATGGACTCTGTGTGTAATAATAGTGTTTAACATGATTTTTGAATGACTACCTCATCTCTGTACAACACACATACAATTACCCGTAAGGTCCCTCAGTCGAGCAAGGAATTTCAAACACAGATTCGACCACAAAGACCAGGGAGATTTTCCAATGCCTCGCAAAGAAGGGCACCTGTTGGTAGATGGGTATTTAAAAAAATAAAAAGCAGACATTGAATATCCATTTCAGCACGGTGAAGTTATTATTTACACTTTGGATCGTCTATCAATACACAAAGTCACTTCAAAGATACAGGCGTCCTTTCTAACTCAGTTGCCGGGGAGGAAGGAAACCACTCAGGAATTTCACCATAAGGCCAATGGTGACTTTAAAACAGTTACAGACTTTAATGTCTGTGATAGGAGAAAACTGAGGATGGATCAACAACATTGTAATTACTCCACAATACTAACCTAACTGACAGATTGAAAATAGGGAAGCCTGTACAGAATAAAAATATAATGTTTGCAACAAGGCACTAAAGTAATACTGCAAAAACTGTAGCAAAGCAATTAACTTTTTGTCCAGAATACAACGTGTTAGGTTTGGGGCAAATCCAATAAAACACATTACCACTCTCCATACTTTCAAGCATAGTGGTGGCTGCACCATGTTATGGGTACGCTTGTAATCGTTAAGGACTGGGGAGTTTTTCAGGATAAAAAAAAACACGTAATGGAGCTAAGCACAGGCAAAATCCTAGAGGAAAACCTGGTTGTCTGCTTACACCTAGACACTGGGAGATTAATTCACCTTTTAGCAGGAAAATAACCTGAAACACAAGGCCAAATCTACTCTGGAGTCACTTACCAAGAAAGCAGTGAATGTTCCTGGTGGCCAAGTTAGTTTTGACTTAAATTTGCTTGAAAATCTATGGCAAGACCTGAAAATGGTTGACTAGCAATGATCAACAACCAATTTGACAGAGCTTGAAGAATTTTTTAAAGAATAATGGGCAAATGTTGCACAACCAAGCGTGGAAAACTCTTAGAGACTTAACCAGAAAAACTCAGCTGTAATCGCTGCCAAATCTGACCCGATTCAGGAAACTAGGCATATGTCGCAAGTCACGACTACACAGGAGAGTCATTTCAATGTAAAAAGAGAATTGATCAAAAATGCGTTGTTTTGGGCAGAACTGCATTCCAGAACATGTGAACTTTCATGTGCCTTAAAAACAAACTTGTATGCCATCTGTAAATCCGAATAAAATTGTTAACCCTTTCACACGTACCATCACACGGGTGTGATCGTTCTACTGTGGTCCCTGAAGTGTACATTCACACCCGTGTGATTAGAACGCTTATTTAGAACGCTTATTTAGAACGCTTATTTAGAACGCTTATTTAGAACGCTTATTTAGAACGCTTATTTAGAACGCTTATTTAGAACGGCCAGTTTCGAATGACGCAACAATCAACATTTGAGCTGGCCACACTTTTTTCAGAAACTATTTACACAAACACAGTCCTTACAAAGTTATGTCCAGAATGTGAGCAGTTGATTTTTGGATGCAATGTTCAGATATTCACAGAAGTATCTATAGCATAACACAATCATACAAACCGGAAAAATGTAGGCTACATTTGTCCTAGCGCAAACTGAGGAAAGATTGACGCAACACAAGCGATCATATTTTACTTAGATATCAGCCAGCCTTAGCCCGGTAAATTCCTGCCAGTCTGCACAGTGCAATATCAACCCAGAGCATATCGGACTTATTTTTCTCTACCACATCTCCGGATTCCTGCCGCAAGCTCTGAACCTTTACACCGGATCATCGCAGCTAGCTAGATGCTATCCGAGTGGCTACTCCTGGCTAGCGTCTATCCCGAAGCAAGCACCAGTTTGCCTGGAGCTAGCCTCGAGCTAGGCCCATCTCCCGGCTAGCCGAAGAGATCCATCAGACAATTCCTGGGCTTCAATACCTTATTTGCCAATTGGCCTGGACCCTTTGCTGCTGACACGGAGCCCCGCCGAACCATCACGACTGGTCTGCCGACGTAACCGTCTGTTTCAACAGGCTCTTCCGTTGGGACTTCCCCCTGAGGCCCATCTGCTAGCCTGCTAGCCCCGGCCTGCTAGCTGCCTGAATTGCCGTGTCTCCAGCTCGCCTAGCTACTCACTGGACCCTATGATCACTCGGCTACACATGCCTCTCCCTAATGTCAATATGCCTTGTCTATTGCTGTTTTGGTTAGTGATTTTTGTCTTATTTCACTATAGAGCCTCCAGCCCTGCTCAATATGCCTTAGCTAGCCCTTTTGTTCCACCCCCCACACATGTGGTGACCTCACCTGGCTTAAATGGTGCCTCTAGAGACAAAATCTCTCTCCTCGTCAATCAATTCCTAGGTTTACCTCCACTGTACTCACATCCTACCATATCCTTGTCTGTACATTATGCCTTGAATCTATTCTTCCGCGCCCAAAAATCTGCTCCTTTTACTCTCTGTTCCGAACGCACTAGACAACCAGTTTTTATAGCCTTTAGCCATCACCTTATCCTACTCCTCTTCTGTTCCTCTGGTGATGTAGAGGTTAACCCAGGTCCTGCAGCCCCCAGCATCACTCCCATTCCCTAGGCGCTCTCATTTGTTGACTTCTGTAACCGTAAAAGCCTTGATTTCATGCATGTTAACATTAGAAGCCTCCTCCCTAAGTTTGTTTTATTCACTGCTTTATCACACTCTGCCAACCCGGATGTCCTAGCTGTGTCTGAATCCTGGTTTAGGAAGGCCACCAAAAATCCTGAAATTTCCATCCCTAACTATAACATTTTCTGACAAGATATAACTGCCAAAGATGCAATCTACTGCAGATATAGCCTTGTTATAGACCCCCGTCAGCCCCCAGGTGTGCCTTGGACACCATATGTGAATTGATCGCCCCATCTATCTTCAGAGTTCGTACTATTAGGTGACATAAACTGGGACATGCTTAACACTCCAGCCATCCTACAATCCAAGCTAGATGCCCTCAATCTCACACAAATTATCAAGGAACCTACCAGGTACAACCCTAAATCTGTAACCATGGGCACACTTAGATATCATCCTGACCAACTTGCCCTCTAAATACACCTCTGCTGTCTTCAACCAGGATCTCAGCGATCACTGTCTCATTGCGTGCGTAATGGGTCCGCGGTCAAACAACCACCCCTCATCACTGTCAAACGCTCCCTAAAACACTTCAGTGAGCAGGCCTTTCTAATTGACCTGGCCCGGATATCCTGGAAGGATATTGACCTCATCCCGTCAGTAGAGGATGCCTGGTTTCTCTTCAAAAGGTCTTTCTTCGCCATTTTAAATAAGCATGCCCCATTCAAAAAATGTAGAACTAAGAACAGATATAGCCCTTGGTTCACCCCAGACTTGACTGCCCTTGACCAGCACAAAAACATCCTGTGGCGTTCTGCATTAGCATCGAATAGCCCCCGCGATATGCAACTTTTCAGGGAAGTCAGGAACCAATATACTCAGTCAGTTAAGAAAGCTAAGGCTATCTTTTTCAAACAGAAATTTGCTTCCTGTAGCACCTCCTCCCAGCTGCCCACTGCACTGAGGATAGGAAACACTGTCACCATCGATAAATCTACGATAATCAATCATTTCAATAAGCATTTTTCTATGGCTGACCATGCTTTCCATCTGGCTACCCCTCCCCTGGCCAACATCTCAGCACCCCCCGCAGCAACTTGCCCAAGCCCCCGCTTCTCCTTCACCCAAATCCAGACAGCTGATGTTCTGAAAGAGCTGCAAAATCTGGATCCCTACAAATCAGTTGGGCTAGACAATCTGGGCCCTTTCTAAAATTATCAGCCGAAATTGTTGCAGCTCCTATTATTAGCCTATTCAACCTCTCTTTCGTATCATCTGAGATCCCCAAAGATTGGAAAGCTGCTGTGGTCATCCCCCTCTTCAAAGGGGGAGACACTCTAGACCCAAACTGTTATAGACCTATATCCATCCTGCCCTGTCTTTCTAAAATCTTTGAAAGCCAAGTTAACAAACAGATCACCGATCATTTCGAATCCCACCGTACCTTCTCTGCTATGCAATCTGGTTTCCAAGCTGGTCATGGGTGCACCTCAGCCACACTCAAGGTCCTAAACGATATCATAACCGCCATCGATAAAAGACAGTACTGTGCAGCCGTCTTCATCGACCTGGCCAAGGCTTTCGACTCTGTTAATCACTGCATTCTTATCGGCAGACGCAATAGCCTTGGCTTCTCAAATGACTGCCTCGCCTGGTTCACCAACTACTTCTCAGATAGAGTTCCGTGTGTCAAATCGGAGGGCCTGTTGTCCGGGACCTCTGGCAGTCTCTATGGGGGTGCCACAGGGTTCAATTCTCGGGCTGACTCTTTTTCTCTGTATATATCAATAATGTCGCTCTTGCTGCTGGTGATTCTTTGATCCACCTCTACGCAGACGAAACCATTCTGGATACTTCTGGCCCTTCTTTGGACACTGTGCTAACAATCTTCCAAACAAGCTTCAACGCCATACAGCACTCCTTCCGTGGCCTCCAACTGCTTTTAAATGCTAGTAAAAATAAGTGCATGCTCTTCAACCGATTGCTGCCCGCACCCGCCCGCCAGACTAGCATCACTACTCTGGACAGTTCTGACCTAAAATATGTGGACAACTACAAATACCTAGCTGTCTTGTTAGACTGTAAACTCTCCTTCCAGACTCACATTAAGTATCTCCAATCCAAAATTAAATCTAGAATCAGCTTCCTGTTTCGCAACAATGCCTCCTTCACTCATGCTGCCAAACATACCCTCGTAAAACTGACTATCCTACCGATCCTTGACTTCGGCGAAGTCATTTACAAAATAGCTTCCAACACTCTACTCAGCAAATTGGATGTAGTCTATCACAGTGCCATCCGTTTTCTCACCAAAGCCCCATATACTACCCACCACTGTGACCTCTATGCTCTCGTTGGCTGGCCCTCACTACATATTCGTGGCCAAAACCACTGGCTCCAGATCATCTATAAGTCTTTGCTAGGTAAAGCCCCACCTTATCTCAGCTCACTGGTCACCATAGCAACACCCACCCGTAGCACGCACTCCAGCAGGTATATTTCACTGGTCATCCCCAAAGCCAACACTTCCTTTGGCTGCCTTTCCTTCCAGTTCTCTGCTGCCAATGACTGCCGAATTGTAAAAATCACTGAAGCTGGAGTCTTATATCTCCCTCTCTAACTTTAAGCATCAGCTGTGTAGTAATGATCTCCGAATGCCATTTCGCATTGCTAGTTATAGTATAATGTTAGCTAGCTAACTAGCGAACATTGAAACTATTTGGTTTACTTTTGCTGTCTATGACAATCAAGTTATCCAGGTGTGTCTGACGGTGATTACGGCTATCTATTGTATAATAATGTTAAAATATTTGTATCTGGAATTTGTCTTTCAGCATCAGTAGAACACGCCTGACTCTCCTCCACCAGTCATACAAGGAAAATGGTCTAATGTCTCCCATAAAAAAAGAGAGCTGGTCCAAGCAAGCACAGGTTACACCTGAAGAATGAGGACTTGCAGCGAGTCGTGAACTTCATCAACAACTACGCAGAGGATAATGCAATAGTATTACCAGGACGCCAACCAGGACACAAGCACTTTGGTGGAAAGCTGCTGCCATCCCACGTGACAAAAGTAGCGTCTCTACAAGGAATCGATGACAACACTTGGTATGTAAAGCATAAACAACACGTTTTGATTATTTCATTGATCTCCAACATGATTGGCACTACTTTTAGATCAGGGAGTTTGGTTATAAAGAGGCTATGGACATCACATGCCCTGCACTATAGTCAAGGGCAGGACAGAAACAGGCTCTCCGAATATAGTTTCCCTTGTTCATCCGTGGTTCGGACCAGCCATGAGCAATATCTGCAGTGCCTCTATTCAAATGACTCTCTCCTAACACACACGCCATACGTTGCTGCTACAATTTTTTTTATCCTGCTGCTCAGCCACTTTACCCCTGATTGTATGCATATAACTACCTCATCTATCACTGATATTGTTTTCGATATTATTCTTGTACATACTTGTTGTAATTTATTTTATTTCTGATATTTCTACTATGCAAGTAACCATTTGGCTGTACCGTTTACACCTTCTGTAGAGACCCAACTACTTGGCAATATGTGGCTGGGGGTTATAGCATTTCTTTCACATGACCCAGCAATTTAGACAAGTGTGTCTGGGTAAGCGTCATCTAAAATGTATAAAATATTTTTATCTGGACACTTTTACCTGGAATTTTTCCTTATTGTAGGCTACTACTTTCACCACTACTCACTGTTTAGCACATGACCTCACATGTGAATCCTTAAAGAGATGAGTGGGGCTGGCTTAAGAGGGTGTGAACAATGCTGAATGGGTGTAGACAAAGGAGAGCTCTCCAGTAGGTACCAAAACATTCAAAGGCCATCTTCTCAAAAGTGAGTTTACAAGTTTAGCTATTTTCAAAGCAGAATTACTTTCCCATTGTTCCTCAAATGCAGTGTATGATATATAATTTTGTAGCTCTGAGTCTCTACTTTTATCCAATGCAAAAAACACTTCACATTTTGCCACATAAGACCGATTTGAGCCGGTCGGTCACAAATAGCCCTTACACAGCCTGGAGGTGTGTTGGGTCATTGTCCTTTTAAAAACAAATGATATCCCCACTAAGCTCCAACCAAACGGGATGGTGTATCTCTGCAGAATGCTGTGGTGGCCATGCTGGCTAAGTGTGCCTTGAATTCTAAATAATCACCAACAGTGTCACCAGCAAAGCACCATTACACTTCCTACGCATGCGGAGATCATCCATTCACCTACTCTGCGTCTCACAAAGACACAGCGGTTGGACTCATCAGACCAAAGGACAGATTTTCACCGGTCTAATGTCCATTGCTCGTGTTGGCCCAAGCAAGTCTCTTCCTCTTATTGGTGTCCTTTAGTAGTGGTTTCTTTGCAGCAATTCGACCATGAAGGCCTGATTCACGCAGTCTCCTCTGAAAAGTTGATGTTGAGATGTGTCTGTTACTTGAACTCTATGAAGCATTTATTTGGGCTGCAATTTCTTAGGCTGGTAACTCTAATGAACGTATCCTCTGCAGCAGAGGTAACTCTGGGTCTTCCTTTCTGGTGCATGGTCCACATGAGAGCCAGTTTCATCATATCGCTTGATGGTTTTTGCGTCTGCACTTGAAGAAACATGACTGACCTTCATGTCTAAAAGTAATGATGGACTGTCGTTCCTCTTCGCTTATTTGAGCTGTTCTTGCCATAATATGGACTTGGTCTTTTACCAAATAGGGCTATCTTCTGTATACCACACCTACCTTGTCACAACACAACTTTCCAATTCTCAGGACATTTCACAGGAAAACCCTCTCATCACCATTCTCCAAAGACAGAATGTGTACTTGCTACTGTACCAGTAAAAGTCAAGCAAAGTAAAGGCAACAGGGTTATCCAGACATACGCCTTCCTAGACCCAGGAAGGACAGACTTATTCTGCACAGTGAGACTGATGACACCGCTTGGCATGACAGGAAGAGGAGCTAAAATGGTGTTGAAGACCATGAATCAAGTAGAAGGAAAGCCGATGCACACTCGTTTTATCAGAGGATTGGACATTTCAGAGTTGAAGAAAAATAACTTAATCAAATTACCTGAAGTCTACACTCAGAAGTCTACACTCATTCCAGTGAGTACAGAAAACATCCCCACAGAGAAAGACCTGTCCAAGTTGCCTTACCTGTGTAATATAAAGATTCCTGAAATTAATGTAAAAGTGGAGATGTTGATCGGAGCCAAGCTCATGGAACCAAGGGAGGTGGTTAACAGCTGTGAAAATGGACCATATGCTGTGAGGACCCTACTGGGGTGAGTTGTCAATGGTCCCCTTAGAAGACATAATAATGAGGACAAGAGTCATCGTCCTATTGTTACAGCTAACAGAATCTCAGTTACAAATCTGGAATAGATGTTGATAAGTCAATACAGCACAGATTTATATGAGAAGTCCCAAGAGAAAAAGGAAATGTCAGCGGAAGACAAAAGGTTTATGAAGATAATGAATGATTCTGTCAAGTTACACGAGAGGCATTACAGCTTACCTTTCAGGAAGGATTATGTCACCTTACCCGACAACCGTCATGTTGCTGATCAGCGCCTCCTAATCTTTAAATGCAAGTTCAAGAGAAATTAACACTTCCATAAGGAATACAATGATTTCCTCTCTGATGTCATTGACAAGGGGTATGCTGAGAGAGTTCCAGAAGAGCAACTAGAGCTTACAGATGGTAAAGTTTGGTATATTCCACACCATGGGGTATATCAACCAAAGAAGGGGACAATCAGAGTCGTTTTTGACTGTGCCGGTAAATATAAGGGCACATCACTGAGAGCTCAGAGCTTCTTCAAGACCCAGATCTGATTAGCAGTCTTGTAGGTGTGCTCACACGATTCCACCAGGAGCCTGTAGCAATGATGTCTGACGTACAAGCCATGTTTCACCAGGTAAAGGTATTACACAGTGATGTTGATTTCCTGAGGTTCCTGTGGTGACCTGGTGAGTATCGCATGACTGTACATCTGTTTGGAGCTGCCTCGTCACCAAGCTGTGTGAGCTATGCGTTAAAGAAGACTGCAGAGGAATGTTGTCATCAGGAGGTGGTTGACAGAATCAGAAATAATTGTTATGTTGATGACTGCCTGAAATCAGCGTCTGTTGAAGAGGAGGCAGTGCAACTTGCCAAGGATATCACAGCAACTTCTCATGAAGGAGGATTCCATCTCTCCAAGTGGTTGAGCAATAGGCAAACTGTACTAGCCTCCATCTCAGAAGCTGACATAGCTAAAGAGGTGAAACAGTTGAATTTGGACAGACACAAACTTCCCATTGAAAGAGCATTGGGAGTACAATGGGGTGTGGAGAGTGACACGTTTACCTTTAATTTTACCATAAAAGACCACACATGTAGAGGAATTCTATCAATGGTGAGTTCTATCTATGATCCCCTGGGCTTCCTCGTTCCCTTCACCCTGCCTGCCAAACTGCTGTTACAGGAGAAGAAACTGTGGCTGGGATAAGAATATTTGCAAGTATTTCTTTGAAAGTGGATGAAATGGACTGGGGATTTGGAAACAATTGTCAACTTTAAGATTGAAAGATATATTAAGACAACTAACTTTGGCCAAATCACTCGAACTCAACTGCACCATTTCTCAGATGCCAGTGAGTTATTTTATGGAACAGTAAACTATGTGAGACTGATTAATCAAAGGGGTGATGTTCATGTATCTCTTGTCATGGGGAAGGCCAGAGTTGCACCTCTGAAGCAGATAACCATGTGTAAAGGTGGACAAGATGCTGCGTACAGAGCTACAGCTGAAGCTGGATGACTCTGTGTTCTGGACAGAGTCAGTCAGCGCTTAAGTACATAGCCAATGAGCGTACAAGGTTTCAAACATGTGTGGCCAATAGGATCTCTGTTATCAGAGAGAACACATCCATATCACAGTGGAGGTATGTGGATACTAGGCAAAATCCTGCTGATGATGCCTCAAAAGGACTGAGTGGAAACAAGTTTCTGGAGTGCAAAAGGTGGATCCATGGCCCAACGTGGCCCGTGGAACCTATGGACTCAGTTTCCCACACATTTGATGACCCTGAGATTAAAAATAGTATTGTTGTGTGTCGTGCTACTGTCAATGAGATTGAAAATCCCACCAACAAGCTGCTATCTTATTTCTCCACTTAGATGAAGTTGAAGATTGCAGTGGCTTGGCTCCTGAAAGTGAAAAAAAAGTGTTAGTCACTTGTTAGTCACTCCAGTTTAATCTCAATCTCACCAGCATACACACACACCCACAGAACTAGATTCAAGCCTACAAGACAACATGCGGTGGTCAAGCTGTAAGTCTGGACGAACTGTTGAATGCAGAGGAGGCGATCATTCGCTTCACCCAATCAAATGCCGACCGCATTATCTACCAAGAGAATTCTCTTCGATTATATTCACAGTCGCGAATATCCCCGCTCAAGCTGTCGATGTGTTAACTTCCGCGACGCATACAAAGCCATTCCTTGCCCCCCTTTCGTCAAATCTGACCACGACTCCATTTTGTTGCTCCCAGCCTATAGACAGAAACAAAAACAGGAAACGCCCGTGCTCAGGTCTGTTCAATGCTGGTCCGAAAAATCTGATTCCACGCTTCAAGATTGCTTCAATCACGTGGACTGGGATATGTTCCACATAGCTTCGGACAATAACATTGATGAATACGCTGATTCGGTGAGCGAATTTATTAGCAAGTGCATCGGTGATGTTGTACCCACAGCAACTATTAAAACCTTCCCCAACCAGAAACCATGGATTGATGGCAGCATTCGCACAAAACTGAAAGCACGAACCACTGCTTTTAATCAGGGTAAGGCGACCGGAAACATGACTGAATACAAACAGTGTAGCTATTCCCTCCGCAAGGCAATCAAACAAGCTAAGCGTCAGTGTAGAGACAAAGTAGAGTCGCAATTCAACGGCTCAGACATGAGAGGAATGTGGCAGGGTCTACAGTAAATCACGGACTACAAAAAGAAAACCAGCCCCGTAGCGGACCACAATGTCTTGCTCCCAGACAAACTAAACAACTTCTTTGCTCGCATTGAGGACAATACAGTGCCACCGACACAGCCCGCTACCAAAACCTGCGGGCTCTCCTTCACTTCAAAATATTTAAATGTGTTAACCCTCGCGAGGCTGCCCAGATGGCATCCCTGGCCGTGTCCTCAGAGCATGCACAG
Source organism: Brachymystax lenok tsinlingensis (assembly GCA_030435695.1). Taxonomy (NCBI): domain Eukaryota; kingdom Metazoa; phylum Chordata; class Actinopteri; order Salmoniformes; family Salmonidae; genus Brachymystax; species Brachymystax lenok. Next base: position 41,211,871 of record CM059795.1, on the reverse strand, counting down.
ACCAGCTGGCTGGTGTGTTTACGGACATATTCAATCAATTCTTATCCCAGTCTGCTGTTCCCACATGCTTCAAGAGGGCCACCATTGTTCCTGTTCCCAAGAAAGCTAAGGTAACTGAGCTAAATGACTATCGCCCCGTAGCACTCACTTCCTTCATCGTGAAGGACTTTGAGAGACTAGTCAAGGATCATATCACCTCCATCCTACCTGACACCCTAGACCCACTCCAAATTTCTTACCGTCCCAATAGGTCCACAGACGACACAATCGCAATCACACTGCACACTGCCCTAACCCATCTGGACAAGAGAAATACCTATGTAAGAATGCTGTTTATTGACAACAGCTCAGGATTTAACACCATAGTACCCTCCAAACTTGTCATTAAGCTCAAGACCCTAGGTCTCGACCCCGCCCTGTGCAACTGGGTCCTGGACTTCCTGACGGGCCGCCCAAAGGTGGTGAGGGTAGGAAACAACATCCAACTCAATCATCAAGTTTGCAGACGACACAACAGTGGTAGGCTTGATTACCAACAACGACGAGATGGCCTACAGGGAGGAGGTGAGGGCCCTCGGAGTGTGGTGTCAGGAAAATAACCTCTCACTCAACGTCAACAAAACAAAGGAGATGATTGTGGACTTCAGGAAACAGCAGAGGGAGCACCCCCCCTATCCACATCGACAGGACAGTACTGGAGAAGGTGGAAAGTTTTAAAGTTCCTCTGCGTACACATCACAGACAAGTGCAAATCAATCCCAGAACATCAGCAAAGGACCTTGTGAAGATGCTGGAGGCAACAGGTACAAAGTATCTATATCCACAGTAAAACGAGTCCTATATCGACATAACCTGAAAGGCCGCTTAGCAAGGAAGAAGCAACTGCTCCAAACATATTGACACATTTCTATCTGGCAGGCACAATAATTTGGGTTGTCAATTCATTTCGGCCCGCTTCTGTGGCGGGTGATTCAAGCCAGATTTAAGCCTAGTGAAGATACTGATACCTCTCACCAAGTCACCTAACGTCTTCCTAGCTCCATAAAATACCCCCATGAATTAACATGGACTGTTAAATGGAGACAAGTTTTTCTCTAAGGCGTCAAACTGCCGACGCGTTCAAGTCACGCTCATGTCACCTGACACGTACACATCACGTGGCACTACGTGTCAGTTTGCTTGTAAGTTTATTAGGAAAAATCTCACCATGAACGGCTTAAAAACGTCTGCATGACATCTACGTGCATGTCATGCTTTCACGTCGTGTACATGCGAATTACTTTAAGTGTCTGTTTAATTTATTTTTAAAGATTTCACCATGAACGCCTTACAGTGACTGTCTGTTAAACCGGTAAACTGGGAACTATGGGGAAAAAACAAGGTCAAATCATGACAACAGGGATTTTCATGGCTGGCTGCAAATCAACTAGCCTAATACTTTTTGTACTGGTGATATGCCTATTTTAGCTAAATCGACAAATGAAATTTATTAGATTTCTCTGGCAATTAAAAATATTTTTTACAAAATCATTTACATGTAGACGTCTACATGTACATGTCACTGTCACCATGCAATCGTTAGGCTATACATTTCTGTGTAGGTGTCTTATGGTTAAAATCAGGGTTTGAATTGAAGGGGTATGTGAGGATATAGGCCTAACCCTTGTTATAGAGACGGGCAAAAAAGCATATGCTACCCCTTGCTTAGCCTTAGAAAAAACCACGGTCCAGATTATATAAAGCTTCAACATGGTTTCTTGGTACACCTATAGGCTTATGAAAACATTTACTTTTAAATGTAAATCTTGTGTGACTATCACAGGAAAATATGGTTATTTTATTAAATGCTCCGCAATTTAGAATATTAGTTGTAGGCTATGCCTACAGCAAAAGACCAAAAAGATAGAACCATATCGATTCTATCCATAGACCAGGCAGCTTAACAGAAACTTTTTTTATTCAGGAGAATCGCATTGAATCAGGCTATTAATTTCAGTGTAGTTGCGTTGCTACGCGGAACCTTTGCTACACCCTGATCTGTTTCACCTGTCTTTGTGATTGTCTCAACCCACCACCAGGTGTCACCCGTTTTCCCCAGTAGTCCCTTGGTAATTATTCTGATGTTCCCTGTTTGTCTGTTGCCAGTTCGTCTTGTCATGTCAACCGGTGTTTTTCTGTGCTCCTGCTGTTTCTTCTCTCTCTTTTGCTAGTCCTCCCGGTTTTGACCCTTGACTCTGAACCCGCCTGCCTGACCATACTGCCTGCCCTGACCTTGAGCCTGTCTGCCACTCTGTACCTCCTGGACTCTGGCCTTGTTTATGATCTTTTGCCTGTCCACAACCATTCTCTTGCCTGCCCCTTGGATTATAATAAATATCAAAGACTCTAACCATCTGCCTCCCGTGTCTGCATCTGGGGCTCGCCCTGTGCCCTCATAGTCTTAGCATAAACAGAACCGAAAACACCCCAGCCTGTTTTGATCACAGATCATGATGAAGCCTGAACCTTTCAGCTGTATTTGTCATTTAATTAGCCCACAATTGCCGACAGATTTGATACACATAAAGACCTATATTTAATCTGGATTTGACAAACAATAGCCTGACAAGGATGCTTTGACTTTTATTTTTTTTTATTCCTATTAATTTGCATAGGCTAACCATTGTGATTAATTATATTTACCATCTTCTGCTTTTTATGAATAAACAGACATCAGGGTAAAACAAAACGAAAATCGTTTTGATTCCCCATCCACCCACACACATTGTTACTTACCTTACAGATCACAGTCAGCTAATTTCCACTCCATTCCTATGCAAATACATTTTATTCCTATACTGGCTTGTCTGGTTGGCATGTTCTCATTTTAAGCTGGTCTTCCCTTATCTACACTGAAATAATATTATTTCAGTAGTCCTTTATGATAAAAAAAGCATAGCTCATTAGTACCCCCTTGTGGTTGAATATATATATATATATATCTATTGTAGGTCCTAGGATACAAAGATGAATAATGTTGACCTAACAAATACCATCAAGGGATATATTACAATTGACAATAATGAACACCTTGTGAAACAGCTGTGATAAACCAACCTGCCAATATTTAAGATTGAAATATCTAAACCAGGGCTGCCCAACCCTCTTCCTGGAGATCTACTGTCCTGTGGTTTTCAGTCCAACCCTAATTTAGCATATCTGATTCAACTAGTTAAGGTCTTGTTGAGCAGCTAATTAGTAGAATCAAGTGTGTTAAATTAGGGTTGGACTGAAAACCCACAGGACGGTAGATCTCCAGGAAAAGGGTTGGGCAGCCCTGATCTAAACTGATAATTGTTTGGTACATGTGTGTCAATTTATTTTCACAGATTTTTTTTGCACACTTACATGGCAATCATAGACTGAAATACTGAATTCTGGTCTGTGGAATAGAGAGGAGGTGGGTGCTGTGTGGGTGAGAAATTGTTCTCAACAGGCAGTCTCGGAAGGGGGACTAGAAAGAGGAACTGCTGCTCTCTTTGTTCTGAGTGTTTGCAGTGCTAGTTTTTTTAGCTAATCTCACATTATGTTCCCAGTATGATAGAGCAATAACGTTCTTAGCAGGTAATGACAACATGACAAGAACAGTAGCTTTAGATGATGAAATTAAAAGCTGGAGGGAGGACATCAGGTGGATCCATGTCTGGGTGTTTTTTATTTATTATTTTTTTTATTTAATTTTTTTTACCTTTATTTAACCAGGTAGGCAAGTTGAGAACAAGTTCTCATTTACAACTGCGACCTGGCCAAGATAAAACAAAGCAGTTCGACACATACAACAACACAGAGTTACACATGGAGTAAACAAACATACAGTCAATAATACAGTAGGAAAAAAAATCATCTATATACAATGTGTGCAAATGAGGTAGGATAAGGAACATAAGGCAATAAATAGGCCATGGTGGCAAAGTAACTACAGTATAGCAATTTAACACTGGAATGGTAAATGTGCAGTAGATGAATGTGCAACGTAAAAATACTGGGGTGCAAAGGAGCAAGATAAATACATGACTATGGTAGGGGATGAGGTAGTTGGTTGGGCTATGTACAGGTGCAGTGATCTGTGAGCTGCTCTGACAGCTGGTGCTTGAAACTAGTGAGGGAGATAAATGTCTCCAGTTTCAAATATTTTTGTAGTTCGTTCCAGTCATTGACAGCAGAGAACTGGAAGGAAAGGCGGCCAACAGAGGAATTGGCTTTGGGGGTGACCAGTGAGATATACCTGCTGTAGCGAGTACTACGGGTGGGTGCTGCTATGGTTACCAGCGAGCTGAGATAAGGCGGGGCTTTACCTAGCAGGGACTTGTAGATGACCTGGAGCCAGTGGGTCTGGCGACGAGTATGTAGCGAGGGCCGACTAGAGCGTACAGGTCGCAGTGGTGGGTAGTATATGGGGCTTTGGTGACAAAGCGGATGGCACTGTGATAGACTGCATCCTGTTTGCTGAGTAGTGTGTTGGAGGCTATTTTGTAGATGACATCGCCAAAGTTGAGGATCGGCAGGATAGTATGTTTTCCTAGTGCAAGTTTGGCAGCATGAGTGAAGGAGGCTTTGTTGCGAAATAGAAAGCCGATTCTAGATCTAATTTTGGATTGGAGATGTTTAATGTGAGTCTGGAAGGAGAGTTTACAGTCTAGCCAGACACCTAGGTATTTGTAGTTGTCCACGTATTCTAGGTCAGAGCCGTCCAGGGTAGTGATGCTAGTCGGGCGGGCGGGTGCAGGCAGCGAACAGTTGAAAAGCATGCATTTGGTTTTACTAGCGTTTAAGAGCAGTTGGAGGCCACGGAAGGAGTGCTGTATGGCATTGAAGCTCGTTTGGAGGTTAGTTAACACAGTGTCCAAAGAAGGGCCAGAAGTATACAGAATGGTGTCGTCTGCATAGAGGTGGATCAGAGAATCACCAGAGAAGAGAGTCGGCCCAAGAATTGAACCTTGTGGCACCCCCATAGAGACTGCCAGAGACCCGGACAACAGGCCCTCCGATTTAACACACTGAACTCTGTCGGCAAAGTAGTTGGTGAACCAGGCGAGGCTATCGTTAGAGAAACCAAGGCTGTTGAGTCTACCGATAAGGATGTGGTGATTGACAGAGTCGAAAGCCTTGGCCAGGTCAATGAATACGGCTGCACAGTAATGTCTCTTATCGATGGCGGTTATGATATCGTTTAGTACCTTGAGCGTGGCTGAGGTGCACCCGTGACCAGCTCGGAAACCGGATTGCACAGCGGAGAAGGTGCGGTGGGATTCAAGTGGTCAATGATCTGTTTATTAACTAGGCTTTCAAAGACTTTAGAGAGGCAGGGCAGGATTGATATAGGTCTATAGCAATTTGGGTCTAGGGTGTCACCCCCTTTGAAGAGAGGGATGACCGCAGCAGCTTTCCAATCTTTTGGGATCTCGGACAACACCAAAGAGAGGTTGAGCAGACTGGTAATAGGAGTTGCAACAATGGCAGCAGATAGTTTTAAAAAGAGAGGGTCCAGATTATCTAGTCCAGCTGATTTGTACGGGTCCAGATTTTGCAGCTCTTTCAGAACATCTGCTATCTGGATTTTGGTGAAGGAGAAGCTGGGAAGGCTTGGACAAGTAGATGCAGGGGGGGCGGAGCTATTGGCCGGGGTTGGGGTAGCCAGGAGGAAAGCATAGCCAGCCGTAGAGAAATGCTTGTTGAAATCTTCGATTATCATGGATTTGTCGGTGGTGACCGTGTTACCTAGCCTCAGTGCAGTGGGCAGCTGGGAGGAGATGCTATTGTTCTCCATGGACTTGACAGTGTCCCAAAACTTTTTGGAGTTAGAGCTACAGGATGCAAATTTCTGTTTGAAAAAGCTAGCCTTTGCTTTCCTGACTGATTGCGTGTATTGGTTCCTGACTTCCCTGAACAGTTGCATATCGCGGGGACTATTCGATGCAATAGCAGTCCGCCACAGGATGTTCTTGTGCTGGTCAAGGGCAGTCAGGTCTGGAGTGAACCAAGGGCTGTATCTGTTCTTAGTCCTACATCTTTTGAAAGGGGCATGCTTATTTAAGATGGTGAGGAAGTTGCTTTTAAAGAACGACCAGACATCCTCGACTGACGGAATGAGGTCAATATCCTGCCAGGATACCCGGGCCAGGTCGATTAGAAAGGCCTGCTCGCAGAAGTGTTTTAGGGAGCGTTTGACAGCGATAAGGGGTGGTCGTTTGACCGCGGGCCCATAGCGGATGCAGGCAATGAGGCAGTGGTCACTGAGATCCTGATTGAAAACAGCAGAGGTGTATTTGGAGGGCAAGTTGGTCAGGATAATGTCTATGAGGGTGCCCATGTTTACAGATTTAGGATTGTACCTGGTGGGTTCCTTGATGATTTGTGTGAGATTGAGGGCATCTAGCTTAGATTGTAGGACTGCCGGGGTGTTAAGCATATCCCAGTTTAGGTCACCTAACAGAACGAACTCTGAAGATAGATGGGGGGCAATCAATTCACATATGGAGTCCAGGGCACAGCTGGGAGCTGAGGGGGGTCTATAGAAGGCGGCAACAGTGAGAGACTTTTTTCTGGAGAGATTAATTTTTAGAATTAGAAGTTCGAACTGTTTGGGCATAGATCTGGAAAGTATGACAGAACTATGCAGGCTATCTCTGCAATAGATTGCAACTCCTCCCCCTTTGGCAGTTCTATCTTGGCGGAAAATGTTGTAGTTGGGTATGGAAATCTCAGAATTTTCGGTGGCCTTCCTAAGCCAGGATTCAGACACGGCCAGGACATCAGGGTTGGCGGAGTGTGCTAAAGCAGTGAGTAAAACAAACTTAGGGAGGAGGCTTCTGATGTTAACATGCATGAAACCAAGGCTTTTACGGTTACAGAAGTCAACAGTGATCATAGGGTCCAGTGAACAGCAATAGATGGGGCAGGGAAGCCGCGAGGTAGTCGTTACTACGCCGGCACGCAGGAGACACGGCGTTTAAAGTTAAGAGTTAGCAGGCCGGGGTTGGTAGAACCGTCTGCTGCGACAGAGGCCGGAGGCCGGTTGCAGGCAGAGCGGATGGAGTAATCGTCCGCAGACCAGTCGAGGTGGTACGACGGGCGTCGTGACGAGAGGGATCCAAGCCAGATGGCGAGAGAGGTATTATTGTTGCTAGCCGGGAGATGCACCTGGGTCGCGGCTAGCTGGAGCTGGCTCCGGGGCAGGGGCGTTAGCCACTCGGTGGCAGCTAGCTAGCTGTAGAGATCAGGTGTAGTAGTCCAGGGTTTACGGCAGGGATCCGGCGTTGTGGTGGAGAAACAGTCCGATGGTGGTAGGCTGGCGAGTATTATCCGGGCTAAAAAAAGGCTGGTGTCTGTGGAGTAGGTTAAAGGCCGCTAGCGGTGGCTAACAGTGACTGAAATAGCTGGTTAGCTCGCTAGCTCCCTATGGAAATCGGTCTAAAAAAATAGCAGTTAGGTAACACAATGGGTGAGGCAGGTTATATTTAATATAAAAATGGAAAAGAGATTGAAAATAAAATTGAAATATATACAAAAAAGACAAAAAATACAAAGTACACGAGGGGATGAACAAAAACACGTCTGCACTGCTACGCAGACGTACCCCTAGGTCTTGGAGAACAAGAGCAGAGTAAAGGGAACAGGGTAGGAGACAGAAGTAAACAAGCAAACACACAGGTTGATCAGGTATGTAAAAGATTGTTATTAAATTATTTAATTTAAATGTTTGATTAGACATGCAATGATGTTAATGGAAGACAGAAAATAAAGGATACTTGTCTGTAGTCTTTTATGTCAGTGGGGTTGATGAGGGAGGTAAGGGTTGGTCCCTGGAAAAGATAAGAGAGTTGAGTTGTGAGAGAAACTCCAGGATGCCGCCCACCACAAGGAGGCAAATGCAAATAGTTATCATCAGAGATTTTTATATACACCTTAACGGATGGTGACCCCAGCTAGGAGCGAAAGAGCAGCAAGGTTTCCCAGGTCTCACCTTCCTTTCGTCCTTCTTCCAAGCCAAGTCATTCGCACGGATATCGAAGCACTTCTTGATTCTCCTCCGGTGGTTCTGCTTCTGTTTCTCTTGCGCCTTGTCCATGTTCAGTCTCACCTTGATTGATAATATAAATAAATGCAATTATATTACAAATACACGTCATGCATGTCTATTGGAGGGCCAGAAAATATATTAACAGCAGACAATAATTTACCTGGTCAAAAGCCTCCACATCCTTCTCAGCCCATGCCTGAATCAAATCAAATTGTATTTGTCACATGCGCCAAATTCAACAGGTGTAGACCTTACAGTGAATGCTTACTTACAAGCCCTTAACCAACAATACAGTTTTAATAAAAATAAGTTTTAAGTAAAAAATAAATAAGTAATACATATTTTTTTAAATTTATAAATAATTAATAATAAAGAGCAGCAGTAAAATAATAAAAGCGAAGCTATATACAGGGGGTACCGGTACAAAGTCAATGTGCGAGGGCACCGGTTAGTCAAGGTAATTGAGGTAATATGTACATGAACGTGGTCCTCGAAGGCGTTCTGATCTGTTTCGACAACTTCCACCACATCAAGTTGAGTTTCAGTGATCTCAAAGTACAAAAATAGCAATAGACAAAACACTAAGTCAATCACGCATTTTTTATACTATAGAATATGCAATAATTGAATATACAATTGCATTGTTTACCTCTGTAAACAGCTGCAGTTCCCGTCCATACAGCAGGCCATAGGGTGAGTACTCTGGAGGCCTGGACGCTGCTGTAAAGAGAATTACCTTCAGGTTGTCCTCCCACCATTCCTGGTACCCGTCAAGGGACTCGGCCATGGCAGTCTGGAGGGTCTAGATGGTCCGTTCATCCACAGTATATACAACTCACTGTGTTATCAGTGTCAATTTTGAAAATGCTATAAATTACTGGAGGCCTATGCAAAACAATGCTACAACCATTACATTATTAAACACTAACATGTAAGCTAACATTGACTGAAACCAACTAGCCTAAAGCTAGCTAGCGGTTAATTAATCTAAAATAGGTGAGCATCAAGCTAGCACCCTTAAACGCTATTTTCGTAAAAATATTAACACTTTTTATCATGACATCACATATTTGCATATATTACCTGAACTAAACTGAGCCTTTATTCATAAAAAATAAAACAAATAGGATAAAAACGTTGTTGAAAAAAGTACAGAAAGTTTGGACGCCATCTTAATCCCTTCTCTTACATGTAAACCATTGGCAGCCTAGCCAACTTCCATTACTTACAACAATGGGGAAAAGTTTTTCACTCCGTTAAAATTTCCTTCAATTGCCTTCAAACATCACCAAACTCATGGACTATGTAGTTAACCATGTTACCTCAATATTTTGAGTCATATTGCATTTAGCATATTACATACAGTACCAGTCAAAAGTTTGGACCTACTCATTCCAGGGTTTTTCTTTATTTTGACAATTTTCTACATTGTAGACTATGAGACTAGTCAGGATCGAGGGAAAGATGAACGGAGCAAAGTACATAGATATCTTTCATGAATACCTGCTCCAGACTGGGGCAAAGGTTCACCTTCCAACAGTACAACGACCATAAGCACACAGCCAAGACAACGCAGGAGTGGCTTCGGGACAAGTCTCTGAATGTCCTTGAGTGGCCCAGCCAGAGCCCGGACTATGGAGAGACCTGAAAATAGCTGTGCACCAACGCTCCTCATCCAACCTGACAGAGCTTGAGAGGATCGCAGAGAAGAATGGGAGAAACTCCCCAAATACAGGTGTGCCAAGCTTGTAGCATCATACCCAAGAAGACTCAAGGCTGTAATCGCTGCCAATGGTGCTTCAACAAATTACTGAGCAAAGGGTCTGAATACTTATGTAAATGTGACATTTCTGTTTTGTTTTTTTGCTTTGTCATTATGGGGTATGGTGTATGGATTGATGAGGGGGGAAAACTATTGAATCCGTTTTAGAATAAGGCTGTAATGTAACAAAGTGCAGAAAAATTCAAGGGGTCTGAATACTTTCGGAATGCACTGTATGTGTAATTTTAGATTCTGAACTCAATTTAGGAATTTGACCAAAATAGCATTTTTACCACTTAAGGAACATTGCCAAGGTGTGACCATTTCTCTCTCAGGCTTATACAGAGAGACTCATCCATGCTTTTACTACAAGCAGGCTTTTTGGTATTTTAGTAGGATCCCCATTAGCTGTTGTGAAAGCAGCAGCTACTATTCCTATGATCCACACAAAATATGAAACATCAAATCAAAAACAGAACTAATTGAATTAGTCACATCCGCCGAAAACAACAAGTGTAGACCTTACAGTGAAATGCTTACTTAAGAGCCCCTAACCAACAATTCAGTTTAAACAAATACGGATAAGAATGAGAAATAAAAGTAACAAGTAATTAAAGAGCAGCAGTAAAATAACAATAGCGAGACTATTACAGGGGGGTACCAGTACAGAGCTAATGTGCAGGGGCACCGGTTAGTTGAGGTAATATGTACATCTAGGTAGAGTTATTAAAGTAACTATGCATAGATGATAACAACAGAGAGTAGCAGCAGTATAAAAGAGGGGGCAATACAAATAGACTGGGTAACCATTTGATTAGGTGTTCAGGAGTCTTATGGCTTGGGGATAGAAGCTGTTTAGAAGCATCTTGGACCTAGACTTGGTACCGCTTGCCGTGCAGTAGCAGAGAGAACAGTCTATGACTAGAGTGGCTGGAGTCTTTGACAATTTTTAGGGCCTTCCTCTGACACCGCCTGGTATAGAGGTCCTGGATGGCAGGGAGCTTGGCCCCGGTAATGTACTGGGCCGTTCGCACTACCCTCTGTAGTGCTTGCGGTCAGAGGCAGAGAAGTTGCCATATCAGGCAGTGATGCAACCAGTCTGGATGCTCTCGATGGTGTAGCTGTAGAACCTTTTGAGGATCTGAGGACCCATGCCAAATATTTTCAGCCTCCTGAGGGGGAATAGGTTTTGTCGTGCCCTCTTCACAACTGTCTTGGTGTGCTTGGACCATGTTAGTTTGTTGGTGATGTGGACACCAAGGAACCTGAAGCTCTCAACCTGCTCCACTGCAGCCTCTTCGATGAGAATGGGGGTGTGCTTAGTCCTCTTTTTCCTGTAGTCCACAATCATCTTCTTTGTCTTGATCACGTTGAGGGAGAGGTTGTTGTTCTGGAACCACACGGCCAGGTCTCTGACCTATAGGCTGTCTCGTCGTTGTCGGTGATCAGGCCAACAACTGTTGTGTCGTCGGAAAACTTAATGATGGTGTTGGAGTCGTGCCTGGAAGTGCAGTCATGAGTGAACAGGGAGTACAGGAGGGGACTGAGCACGCACCCCTGAGGGGCCCCTGTGTTGAGGATCAGCGTGACGGATGTGTTGTTTCCTACACTTACCACCCTGTCAGGAAGTCCAGGATCCAGTTGCAGGGAGGTGTTTAGTCCCAGGGTCCTTAGCTAATTGATGAGCTTTGAGGGCACTTTGGTTTTGAACGCTGATCTGTAATCAATGAATAGTGAACAAAAGCCAACTTCCCAGGACATAGACATACAGTTGAAGTCGGAAGTTTACATACATCTTAGCCAAATACATTTAAACTCAGTTTCACAATTCCTGACATTTAATCCTAGTAAAACGTACATACAGTGAGGGAAAAAAGTATTTGATTCCCTGCTGATTTTGTACATTTGCCCACTGACAAAGAAATTATCAGTCTATAATTTTAATGGTAGGTTTATTTGAACAGTGAGAGACAGAATAACAACGAACAAATCCAGAAAAACGCATGTGAAAAATGTTATAAATTGATTTGCATTTTAATGAGGGAAATAAGTATTTGACCCCCTCTCAATCAGAAAGATTTCTGGCTCCCAGGTGTCTTTTATACAGGTAACGAGCTGAGATTAGGAGCACACTCTTTGTAACAATATTTTTTATTGGAATTTCACAATATACACCCATATTAAGAGATACAATAACAAGGACAAAGCAAAAACAGCACTCCCTTACACATACCTGTATGCATATATATATACGCACACATACATATATATGTACATATACATACACACACACACACACACAACCACCATTTTCCTCTCCCCGCTCTTCTCACCCCATCCCCATCACTGCGTCCCTCAATACATGCATTTTAAGCAAACATACAAACAGAAATAAAATTTAAAAAAAAAAAAAATAGTTTAAATAATAATATTTAAACTTAAGAAAAAAGCTCAGTTTAAACCAAGAAGTTAGGTTCCACACCTGGAACATACAGAGTAACTGAAATAAATAGGTCACCACCATTTTAAGAGAATCCTTGCAGCATAATAGCTGATATCTCAGGTTCTAGATAGTTTAGATACGGTTCCCACACTTTGTAGAACTGATCTGTTTTAGAGTGCAATGTACATGTCAGATATTCCAGTGGCACCCATTCAAATAGTATCTTATGCCAATCTTTAATAGAAGGGACCTTATCATTAATCCACTGCAAGAGGATGTTTTTCCTCGCTGCGAAGGTAAGGATGTTGTAAAGCCTCCTCCTACCCACCGAGGTAACATGCCTACTAGGGAGACCTAACAGCAAAGAAACTGGATCTAATTCTAGATCCACCCTAGGATCTTTTCAATTTCTTGCAGAACACCAGACCAGTATCTTTGTATTTTGGAACATGACCATAAGCAATGTGTTAGGGTGCCTGTGTCCGTTTTACATTTAAGACACTGAGGAGAGGAGGAAGTTGGGCTGAAAGCATGCCTGCGGTTTGGGGATATATGCAACCTGTGTATTATTCTTAACTGGATTGCTCTAGTACGATTACATATAGATATTGTTTTTGCATATCTCCAAATGTCTTCCCACATCTCTTCGTCAATAGCAACAGACAGTTCTTTCTCCCACACTTGTTTCACCCTCTGTGTGTCGACACCAGCAAAGGACCTTAAAGCATCATAAAACAGACTTACAGACATTTTCCTTTGTGGGGAAAAAAGCATTCTTTCAATGACAGACACCTCAGGGTTGCCAATTAAGGTGGTGCTCTTCAAAATATAGTGTCTTACTTGTAGAAAGCGGAAAAAGTCCTGCTTTGGGAGTTGATATTTTTCAACCATCTGCTCAAATGACAATAAAATCTTATCAGTAAATAAATCATTTAGTCTGCGTATGCCCTTATTAAGCCAAAGATTAAAGCCAGCGTCCAGCAATCCCGGACCAAAGTCTGGGTTGTTAAGGATTGGGGTAAGAGCAGAGGTAAGTTTGGACCTTCCCAAATAACGTTGAACTGACCTCCATACTTTGAGTGTATTAAGTGTAATGGGATTACTGCATTTATCTTTACAGACTTGAAACTTCTGAAAAATAAGAGATCCTGTAAGGGGTATTCTGAAAAGAAGTCTCAATGTCTAACCAAATAGAGTCATCATCATTTGTGATCCAGTCAGAAATATAACACAGGTGGGCACACCACTGATAAAGTCTAATATTGGGCAGATCCAAGCCGCCCATAGAGCTTGGCAACTGTAATATTGCCATCTTTAGTCTTGGCTTGCGTTTACTCCATATAAAGGAACTTAGCCATCCATTTACGTCCTTTATTACCTTATTGGAGAGTAAGACTGGGATCATTTGGATTGGGTAAAGTAGTCTAGGTAAGATGTTCATTTTCAAGAGGGATATTCTACCCAACCATGAAATGGGAAGAGAGTTCCAGCGCTCCAGATCGTGTCTTACTGTATCAAACAAGGGGACAAAATTGGCTTTATACATTTGCTGGAATTTAGGAGTTACAAATATACCCAGGTATGTAAAACCTGAGGGAGACCATTTAAAAGGAAAGGGGGGAGAAGTATTAGGTACCGAGTGAAGGTTACCAAGTGGCATAGCCTCTGATTTAGTTAAGTTAATTTTGTAGCCTGAGAATTCGCTGAATAATTCAATAATATTAACAAGAGATGTAATTGAAGTCTCTGGGCTAGAGAGGAATATCAGGACATCGTCAGCATACAAGCTTATTTTATGGTGAACGTCACCAATGAGCAGCCCTTGTATAGCAGGCGTTACTCTGATGGCCTCGGCCAGTGGTTCCATAGCGAGTGCAAATAGGAGAGGGGACAAAGGACAGCCCTGCCTGGTACCTCTGTGTATAGAGAAGCTATTTGACCTTATCCCATTAGTAAGGACAGCAGCCTGAGGATCATCATATAAAATTTTCACCCATTTTATAAAGTTGTCCCTAGACCAAATTTAGTCAGAGCAAAGAATAAGTAAGACCACTCCACACGATCAAATGCTTTCTCAGCATCTAAGGAGAGCACAAGACCATCCATAGCACTTCTTTGGTAGGCTTGAATTACATTAAGGAGCCGCCTGACATTGTTACATGATTTCCGGCCCTTGATGAAGCCAGTTTGGTCTCCTTTCACAATTAGTGGTAGTGAGTCTTCTAATCTTGTGGCTAGAATTTTAGATAGCAATTTTCTGTCCACATTCAGAAGGGAAATGGGTCTATACGAGGAACAAGACTCTGGGCATTTTCCTTTTGAGAATAAGTGATATGTTGGCATCCCTCAGTGTTTGAGGGAGCTGGCCATTTAAAAATGAATGGTTAAACATATCACGCAATGGCTCAAGGATCAGGCCATGGAACTCCTTATAGAACTCACTGCCAAACCCGTCTGGTCCCGGGCCTTACCATTTTGCATATTCTTAATTGCGAACCTTATCTCTTCTTCGGTAATAGGGGCATTAAGGAGAGATCTCTGCTCTTCGTCGATAGTGGGAAGCTTGATCTTAGAAAAGAAGTCCTCCATTAATTTGGGTGCATCATTTGTCAGTTCTGAGGTATAAAGATTCGTATAAAATTTCTTAAATGAGTCACTTATCAATTTATTTTCATATAAATTATTGCCATCAGAATCTGTAATCATAGCAATTGACTGTGAGTCAGCTCTCTTTTTAGCTAGGTATGCCAAGTACTTTCCTGGTTTATCTCCATGTTCATATAGCTTTTGCCTAACGAATCTCATTTTCTTTTCAGCGTCCTGAGTTAGGAGAGAGTCCAGCGTTGATCTAAGGACTAATATTTCCTTTAATAGGGCAGGAGTGGGAGTTTTAATGTAGTCTTTCTCTTTAGTTCCTAATTCCCCCTCCAACGTTTTTTGCTTTTCACGCTTTTTCCGCCTCTTAGTGGCTGTGTCTGACATAATCAGGCCCCTGGCGTACGCTTTACAGGTTTCCCAAAGGAGCGAGGGGTTGTCTGTTGATTGAGAGTTAATAGAGAAAAATGCTTTAAACTCTGCAATAAAATATGATGTAAAGGTATGGTCTTGAAGAATGGTTGTATTCAACCTCCAATGTCTTGACAGATTGGATGCTCCGTTGATTTTTATGTCCAGTATCACCTCCGCATGGTCCGATACGACTATGCTTCCTATCTTAGCGGATAAAACAGACTGCAAAGACGTCCTGGGCATAAAAAAGTAATCTATTCTAGTCTGACATCCATGAGGCAGAGAAAAAGTGAACTCTCTGCTGGAGGGATGAAGGGTTCTCCAAACATCAGAATACCCCAGATCATCACAAATAGCTTTAAGTGACTTAGCTTGAGAAGAGAGTGAAGCTATACCGCTGGGAAACTTGTCCATAAAGGGGTTTAACAAACAGTTAAAATCTCCTCCAACCACTGCAGTGTCTGAGTTTAATTCTGAAAAGTCCAGAAATACCTTAGTGAGGAAATCTGGGGGTGGGCAGGGGGAAGTAAATATTCATTATGGAAATGTTCTGCCCTTGCAAGGTACCATTAATTATAACAAAACGACCAAGTTTATCTTTCACACAATTCAACACCTTAAATGGTAGGTTCTTTTTCACAATAATTGCTACCCCTCTGCTTCTGGATGTAAATGATGAGAAAAACACCTGACCAAACCCCCCTTGTTGCAATTTCAAATGTTCCTTATCATCCAGATGAGTTTCTTGCAGCAGAGCAATATCAATATTCTCTTTTTCAAAAGATAATACCTTCTTCCTTTTAATGGGGTTGTGGCTCCCTCTAATGTTCCATGTACACACACGTAGTCTGTTACCTGCCATTGCACTTTGACCAACCAATATCCAGACTGAATCCTACTGTAAAAATGGGGTGGTACCTTTTCTCATGTGTTAAACTTTCCTCAATTTCACCGAGCATAAACAAACGATATAAACCCTGAACCTGAACTATAATAAACCCAAAAATTAAACATGTAACAGCCCAAAAGGGGTTTTCCCACTAGCTAACATGCCGGGATTTCAACTCTCCAGTGTAGACTCTTAAGTCCGCATAGCCACTCCATAGCCTCATCTTCTATATATATGGAAATGAAAATCAATAGAAGGAGATTGAGGCTCTTCCACCTAAAACCAAGCCTGGGCACCAATATAGATTCACACATATCTCCGGCTGAACTATAGCGGCAGTTATTTTAGCAAGAAAAATAATAAAATATATGAATATTAAAGATATCAATATTACCGAACAGGACCACATGAGAACTCACACCACTGTTTCATCTTTTTTAAGTTATCAAATTCTGCGGAGGTGCTTGCAGTTATTTACCCGAGAGAGTCCATAAACGCAGCAGCCTCTTTAGGTGTGTAGAGTTTTTAGGCGATCCGTTGACCATAACCTTCAATGTGGCTGGGTACAGCAGTGCATAGTCCATCTTCATTCTCTTGAGTCGAGCCTTCACCTCGTCAAACGCCTTACGTCTCCGTTACAACCACTGTGGAGTAATCATTGAAGAATGAGACCCTTGGACCTTGGCGTTGATTACCGTCAGAGCCGATTTTCCTAGCCACATCCATGACGGCGTTGCTTGTCGCTGAAGTTGTGGAACTTTATGACCACTGGCCGTGGGCGTTGGTTGGGACCGGGCATCGGTGCTTGAGCGCGATGGGCTCTGTCCAGCTTCACACGACCAGCCTTAGTGTCCATTTGTAGGTAGTCCGGGATCCATTCCTCAAAATATTTTACTGAATGTGTCCCTTCCGAGTTTTCCGGAGTCCCACCACACGGATATTGCATCTGCGTCCTCGATTATCCAAGTCATCAATGTGCTCGGCCATTTCGCGCACCTGTTTCTCAAGTGCCTTTATTTTAGTGTCCATTGATGTAGTTGAAGTTTCCACAGTAGCAATTCTTTCTTCCGCCTCATCCACACGTTTGACAACTCTCTGTAGTTCAGCTGAATGGCCTGCTATTGCTTCCAAGACCGTTCCTATCTTAACATCGATCACTTTAGTAATGTTATCTGTCATCCTTTGTATCAGCAGGTCCATTGTGCCTGGATCTCGCAGTGGCGCCAGCTTCGCTAACGCTAGCTAGCTCCTCCTGCACATCTACAGGGATTTTGGTTTTGGTCGACTTCTTAGTAGTTTTGCTGGGCATGTTGTCGGAAGTTTTTGAGAAATAGCCGTCAAGACTCATTGTAGGATAACTTATTTAGCACATTTTACCACTTTTTCAAGCTAGAGGATTAATGTAAAAAGATAAATTTACGAATGCCACGGGAGCTCGCTGAAACACAGTGTTCTCTCTAAGGCGCCATTTTCTTCCCCCTAGGAGCACACTCTTAAAGGGAGTGCTCCTAATCTCAGTTTGTTACCTGTATAAAAGACACCTGTCCACAGAAGAAATCAATCAATCAGATTCCAAACTCTCCACTATGGCCAAGACCAAAGAGCTCTCCAAGGATGTCAGGGACAAGATTGTAGACCTACACAAGGCTGGAATGGGCTACAAGACCATCGCCAAGCAGCTTGGTGAGAAGGTGACAACAGTTGGTGCGATTATTTGCAAATGGAAGAAACACAAAAGAACTGTCAATCTCCCTCGGCCTGGGGCTCCATGCAAAATCTCACCTCGTGGAGTTGCAATGATCATGAGAACGGTGAGGAATCAGCCCAGAACTACACGGGAGGTTCTTGTCAATGATCTCAAGGCAGCTGGGACCATAGTCACCAAGAAAACAATTGGTAACACACTACGCCGTGAAGGACTGAAATCCTGCAGCGCCCGCAAGGTCCCCCTGCTCAAGAAAGCACATATATATGCCCGTCGGAAGTTTGCCAATGAACATCTGAATGATTCAGAGGACAACTGGCTGAAAGTGTTGTGGTCAGATGAGACCAAAATGGAGCTCTTTGGCATCAACTCAACTCGCTGTGTTTGGAGGAGGAGGAATGCTGCCTATGACCCCAAGAACACCATCCCCACCGTCAAACATGGAGGTGGAAACATTATGCTTTGGGTTTGTTTTTCTGCTAAGGGGACAGGACAACTTCACCGCATCAAAGGGACGATGGACGGGGCCATGTACCGTCAAATCTTGGGTGAGAACCTCCTTCCCTCAGCCAGGGCATTGAAAATGGGTCGTGGATGGGTATTCCAGAATGACAATGACCCAAAACACACAGCCAAGGCAACAAAGGAGTGGCTAAAGAAGAAGCACATTAAGGTCCTGGAGTGGTCTAGCCAGTCTCCAGACCTTAATCTAAAAAAAAATCTGTTTGAGTTGCCAAACGTCAGCCTCGAAACCTTAATGACTTGGAGAAGATCTGCAAAGAGAAGTGGGACAAAATCCCTCCTGAGATGTGTGCAAACCTGGTGGCCAACTACAAGAAACATCTGACCTCTGTGATTGCCAACAAGGGTTTTGCCACCAAGTACTAAGTCATGTTTTGCAGAGTGGTCAAATACTTATTTCCCTCATTAAAATGCAAATCAATTTCTAACATTTTTCACATGCGTTTCACTGGATTTTTTTGTTGTTATTCTGTCTCTCACTGTTCAAATAAACCCACCATTAAAATTATAGACTGATAATTTGTTTGGCAGTGGGCAAACGTACAAAATCAGCAGGGGATCAAATACTTTTTTCCCTCACTGTAGAGCCATGACTACATGGAACTCTATTCCACATCAAGTAACTGACGCAAGCAGTAAATTTAGATTTAAAAAACAGGTACAAATACACCTTATGGAACAGCGGGGACTGTGAAGCAACACAAACACAGGCACAGACACATTCATACACACACATGATAACATACGCACTATACACACACGTACACATGGATTTTGTACTGTAGATATGTGGTAGTGGAGGAGTAGGGCCCTGAGGGCACACATTGTGTTGTGCCTTGGCAGCAGCTAATGGGGATCCATAATAAATACAAATTAGCAACTTGAAACCCATTAGCTAATACAGTGCAATTTACTATAAAGGGTAACTTAATTTGCCCACTTTTAGACAACCCTTTGAATATTAATATTAAATGAGACACAGATTATAAACACAACATGCCACTGAAAAAAGCAAGCATCGGTTTACATTGTATTAGTAACACTTCGCATGATAAACAACACTAAACTCAAAACAGTACACAGCTTCTGGACAGTTGACAGTGGCACAGCTCTCGGAATTCCAAACAGATGAGTTGCTTTCAGGCTACTTGGCAGAATAAGTAAGAATACACCTATTTAGTACATGTTCTTCTAGTTAAGTGAAATAATAATCAGGTCCAGGATGACTTTAGCCCCATTAATATCTGGTGCTAACATGTGTCCTTTGTCCTTATCTTGTCCTCATTCTGATTGTGCCCACATTTTTAGACAGGTGTAGTCGATTAAAAGACAGATTGTGATCAGATGTCAGATGTTCCTGACCACCTCTGGAGGTAGTCAGGCACGTATTAGTGTAGAGGGGTCTAGACAGTGAAAATATTTAAATTATCATTATCCTGCCCTCTAAAATCATTGATAAGTGGCACCATCAACTTATGGCATCAATATGTGGCATAACATAAATAGATTAATATTATTTTGAAAAAATGATCTGTAAAATAATTTGCATACCAGGACCAGGATATCTGAACACAATGCGAACACATAGATCTATAATCGGCTTTCTATTTCGCAACAAAGCCTCCTTCACTCATGCTGCCAAACTTGCACTAGGAAAACTGACTATCCTGCCGATCCTCGACTTCGTCAATGTCATCTACAAAATAGCCTCCAACACTCTACTCAGCAAACTGGATGCAGTCTATCACAGTGCCATCCGCTTTGTCACCAAAGCCCCATATACTACCCACCACTGCGACCTGTACGCTCTAGTCGGCCCTTGCTACATACTCGTCGCCAGACCCACTGGCTCCAGGTCATCTACAAGTCCCTGCTAGGTAAAGCCCCGCCTTATCTCAGCTCGCTGGTAACCATAGCAGCACCCACCCGTAGCACTTGCTCCAGCAGGTATATCTCACTTGTCACCCCCAAAGCCAATTCCTCTGTTGGCCGCCTTTCCTTCCAGTTCTCTGCTGCCAATGACTAGAACGAACTACAAAAATTGTTGAAACTGGAGACACTTTTCTCCCTCACTAGTTTCAAGCACCAGCTGTCAGAGCAGCTCACAGATCACTGCACCTGTACATAGCCCAAACAACTACCTCATCCCCTACCATAGTCATTTATTCATCTTGCTCCTTTGCACCCCAGTATTTTTACTTTGCACATTCATCTACTGCACATTTACCATTCCAGTGTTAAATTGTTATACTGTAGTTACTTTGCCACCATGGCCTATTTATTGCCTTATGTTCCTTATCCTACCTCATTTGCACACATTGTATATAGATTATTTTTTTTCCTACTGTATTATTGACTGTATGTTTGTTTACTCCATGTGTAACTCTGTGTTGTTGTATGTGTTGAGCTGCTTTGCTTTATCTTGGCCAGGTCGCAGAACTTGTTCTCAACTTGCCTACCTGGTTAAATAAAGGTGAAATAAATAAAAAAATAAAAAATAAACAGTGGACAGATAAAAGACACATTTTAATACCATGTGTAGATGCATGTCTGAAAATGTGGGCACAATCAGAATGTGGACGAAGGTATTGTTAGCACCAGGTATAAATGAGGCATTTGGGCCTCATGAGTGGCGCAGCGGTCTAAGGCATTGTATCGCAGTGCTTGAGGCCGTCACTACAGACCTGGGTTCGATCCCAGGCTGTGTCACAACCATCCGTGACCGGGAGACCCATGAGGCGGAACACAATTGTCCCAGTGTCGTCCGGGTTAGGGGAGGGTTTGGCCGGCCGGGATTTATTTGTTGCGCTCTAGCGACTCCTTGTGGCGGGCCAGGTGCCTGCAAGCTGACTTCGGTTGCCAGCTGGATGGTGTTTCCTTCGACATAATGGTGCGGCTGGCTTCCGGGTTAAACGAGCAGTGTGTCAATAAGCACTGCAGCTTGGCAGGGTCATGTTTCTCTCCCAAGTCCGTAAGGGAGTTGTAGAGATGGGACAAGACTGTAACTACCAATTGGGGAGAAAAACACTTTTTTTTTTTATTGGCCTTTTGTTAGTAGCTTGGTGTTATTGTGTGACCTGGGGTCTCTGTGCCAGGTCATAGTCACTATCTAAAGCGTCCCTCCCTGTGTGCTCATTGGCTGGTCTCTCTCTCCTCTCTGCTCCCACAGCCAATGCTCGTCTGGGTGAAGAGGACATCACTTTGCTGTATAATGGCTCTGCTCTAGTCTGCCAGAAAAAAAAGAAGCTATGAACAACTGGTCATGGAGATGTCACTAGAAACATGCTTGGCAACAGCTGTACCTAGATGACCATCATGTTTGGATTTATTGGTGAAGAGGAGGAAGTGGTGATATCGTCATAGGCAGCCTGGGTCTCAACAGTAGGCCCTGTGTCTGCAATAGAGGTTAATCTTACAAGATATCCAGCAAACTAAACAAAAGCGCACACTCTTAGGCTGAATCTCAAATGGCACCCTATTCCTTAGTGCAGGCTTTCCCAAACTCGGTCCTGAGGCCCCCGGGAGTGCACGTTTTGGTTTTTTCCCTAGCACTACACAGCTGATTCAAATAATCAACTCCTCAAGCTTTGATTATTTGTTTTCCCGAGTTTGGGGAACCCTGTCCTGGTGCACTACTTTTGAACAGGGCCCATACTGCTCAGGTCAAAATTAGTGCACTAGGGTGCCATCTACAGTAAATCAATGGAACAAACATACATGAAAGGAGCTACTACTGTACCTGAGCGTACGGTGAACATTATTCAAATGTACCCTGTGTGGGAGGGGAACAAAATGATTTCTGACATCAATGGTGAAAACAAAATTTTTCAAGACACTCTGAACACTCAAAGGTTTGGCCTGCATTGGCCTGGATCTGCAACTCACAAAAGACCCTCACAAATATATTGCATCAGACTACATGCCAAGTGCTCATTGTTATAAACAGCTTCCAGAGATTGACAGTGAGATGCTTGTTAATAAATAACTTGTTTACTACATGTTATTTTTATTAAAGGAGTGGGGCACTGTGCGGCCTAAGTTGAAAAACAGGTGCACACAAAGAAATATTTGACATATTAATGCTAGAATCCTTAATTTGTCTAGGTGCACTGGTGCTCCTAAATTAAAATGACAGGTCACACAGCAAAATATATAGGCACATATGCAAGTAAAATTGTCACACTGTAGAGCCCTGATATATGTGTGCAGAAGGCAGCATTCCGGCACTAACCACTAGACCACCCAAGGGCACAAAAAAATAATCATACAATGCTCTCTCTACAAAATCAAAGAGAAAAGATACAGTTTGTAAACATACCTGTAACGAAAGAAAGCTGTGAATATATTCAACACAAAATATTACATTGAGAAGTAGACCATTATGCAAAAATGATTAAACCAATATCCAGCTATATTGTGTTGACAAAAACACAAATCACATTCACATACTGGTTTGACTTGGTTTTCAATTTCAATTAAAACTACAATCATTACTTAAAACTATGGGTGGCTGCAACAAATCAATTGAGCAAATCAATAAAAAAGTACTACTGTCACGACTTCCGCCAAAGTCGGTGCCTCTCCTTGTTCTGGTGGTGTTCGGCGGTCGACGTCACCGGTCTTCTAGCCATCACCGATCTTCTTTTCATTTTCCATTTGATTTGTCTGTGTTTTCCACACCTGGTTTCAATTCCCTCATGACATGTTTTGTATTTAACCCTCTGTTCCCCCTCATGACTTTGTGTGGGATTGTTCATTGTAGTGCTTGTGCACTTTATGTACTGGTGCGTTACCATGCTATTTTGTGCCAATTTTCTCTCGTGTTGTTTGAACCGTTGGGGTTGTTTAATAAACGACTAAGTTTATTACCCAGTTTTGCTCTCCTGCGCCTGACTTCTCTGTACCAGTTACGCAACCCCTACAGAATCCCACACCCAACTATGGAGTCAGCAGGTGCCTCAGGAGTAGGAGTGGAGGAGCGCGTCCGGGAGCATGGCGATGCTTCAACATCTCGGCGCCGCCATGTTCCATGGCTAAATACAGTGCCTTCAGAAAGTAGTCACAACCCTTGACTTTTCCTCATTTTGTTGTGTTACAGCCTGAATTTAAATTTTATTACAATTTGATTTTATGTCACTGGCCTACATACACAATACCCCATAATGTCAAAGTGGAATTATGTTTTTAGAAATTCATGAAAAATTTAAAGCTGAAATGTCTTGAGTCAATAGGTACTTAACACCTTTGTTAGGGCAAGCCTAAGTCAGTTCAGGAGTTGCTTAACAAGTCACATAATAAGTTGCATGGACTCACTCTGTGTGCAATAATAGTGTTTAACATGATTTTTGAATGACTACCTCATCTCTGTACCCCACACATACAATTATTTGTAAGGTCCCTCAGTCGAGCAGTGAATTTCAAACACAGATTCAGCAACAAAGACCAGGAGGTTTTTCCAATGCCTGGCAAAGGCCACCTATTGGTAGATGGGTAAGAAAATTCTAACATTGAATATCCCTTTGAGCATGGTGACTTTATTAATTACATTTTGGATGGAGTATCAATACACCCAGTCACTACAAAGATACACGCATCCTTCCTAAGTTAGTTGCCGGAGAGGAAGGTAACCTGTTTTAAAGTCAATGCTGACTTTAAAATAGTTAAAGAGTTTAATGGCTGTGATAGGAGAGAACTGAGGATGGATCAACAACATTGTACTTACTACACAAAACTAACCTAAATGACAGATTGAAACGAAGGAAGCCTGTTCAGAATAAAAATATTCCAAAACATGCATGGTTTGCAATAAGGCACTAAAGTAAAACTGAAAAAATGTGTCAAAGAAATTAACTTTATGTCCTGAATCCAAAGTGTTATGTTTGGGGAAAATCCAAAACAACACATCGCTGAGTACCACTCTTCATATTTTCAAGCATGGTGGTGGCTGCATCATGTTATGGGTATGCTTGTCATCGGCAAGGACGACAGAGTTTTTTTCGGATAAAAATAAACGGAATTGAGCTAACCACAGGCAAAATCCTAGCGGAAAACGGAAATCGGAAAGCTTTCCAAGAGATACTGGGAGACAAATTCACCTTTGTGCAGGACAATAGCCTAAACCACAATGCCAAATATACACTGGAGTTTCTTACCAAGACGACTTTGAATGTTCCTGAGTGGTTTAGTTACAGTTTTGACTTAAATCAGCTTGAAAATCTGTGTTAAGACTTGAAAATGACTGTCTAGCAATGATCAACAACCAACTTGACAGAGCTTGAAGAATAAAAAAAGCAAAGCTCTAAGACACTTACGCAGAAAGATATTTCTGTATTTCATTTTCTATACATTTGTTTTCAAAACATGCTTTCACTTTGTCATTATGGGGTATTGTATGTAGATAAAAAAATACATTTAATCCATTTTGAATGCAGGCTGTAACACAACAAAATAAGGAATACTTTCTGAAGGGACTATGTGGTTGCTTCAAGTTTTGTAATTACAGTATTTTATGTATTGCGTTGTCATTAACTCCAATTCGAATGTTAGTCCATTATAGCCTAGTTAAATAGCCTGCCCCATACTTGCTAAATATGTTGAACATGTTTTCAGTCCACATTGTTCTAATTGCATTGCTTCAGTATGGAAATACATTGTTATACATAGGCTATAGCATTCACACTTATATAGGCGCTAGGCCTACTGTATATTGCAGTCTGGATATGGACATGCCATACGTAGTCAGTAAGTAATATTAAATTCACTAGGCTAATGATAAGGCCTAAAAAGACAGTGTATAATTCTAATCAAATTCTAATAAAAACAAAACCTATTGTTTTAAATAACCTATGTCTAAATACAGTTACAGGCACCATAACTTCTCCCTGTGGGCATATAATACAGGCAAGTTAACATAGACTATGGATGGTTTTATGGATATCCAAACTTTTCACAGGAGCTGGATAAAGATCCAACATAAAAAGAAGGGGAAATGTCCACTATGCTTGGTTTTTAATTAATTAAACTAATTAAACTAAATGTGGGTAAACCAATAGTTTTTTATGTTTCTAAATACGAGATTTCTCCTTCCATGGGCACTGTGCGTCATGGCTGGATAGGCTGTGCTTCGGCTCTGAAAATCCATGCCATTATCAACTGCATTACCGTTAAGAACTGCTTTTTGTGGGTCTTAAAACTTCCCATTATAGCTGCATTAAATTGTCACTTTTGCGCTTGCTTTTAAGGACACACCTCAAATATTGACACCCCTCTCACCTCTCACCCCTCCCACCTCAGCGCAAGTGTGCTGATGTTACAAAAAGGTAAATTGCCAAACCTGGCATTAGGGCTGGAAAATGCCAGTGCGATATTTTAAACTAATGTGCGATTACACTTGAGCCTACTTGAGCCCAGTGACTCATTATGCGCTAGGTCTATGGCAGACTTGTGGGTATCTCTGATAGGAATCTGGTAGGAATCTCTGATATTTCAGACTTGTTAATTGGTTGTATATAGTTATACAGGTGCCGCGTTCAACCAGTTAGCAAGTTGGACATTTATGAGTTTCCTAGTTCCGACTAGCACATGAACATGGCATAAAAATGGTGGTTAGACAGTGGTTTGGTCAGACACCAAATTTTACTCTCAAGTAGATTGAGACATTGCCCATTATGGCGTGACATCATGGCATGCAGATGTAATAATGTACTAATAGTTTTTTTTTCAATACAGGACCAGTGTGTTGCCAGTGATTATGTTCAAGTAAGCTCTAGTGTTATTCTTTGAGATCTGTGTTTCCATAGCTAGGGCTGACATTGAGGACGTGAAGAGCAGAATTTAACAACCTCTGTATCAGAAAGGCAGTTGATTTGTGAGAAGGTGTTAAGCGTGGAAGGTGTTAACCCATGTTCACAGTTAGCCAAATGCCAGCTGCATAGTACCAGTGGCCTGACCTTGGCCCAAAGTCAGTGCAGGTCCACTGAGGCCATGGTCCGGTGAGACACTAGACCAGGGCCATGGAGGTGAAAACACCAAAGTCTGAGCCTTTTGGGTTAAACACTGGGGTAAGTCCTTTGTGGAAATTCAACATAATAATATAATATTAGTATAATAATAACAGTATATTATTCTTCTTATTATTCTTATATAATAATATATCAATAGTAATGTACTATTGTCTGCCTACTTGATCATACTGTCCGTTGGACCGTACCTGAGCTGCAGGGATGTGGAGAGTCTCGCTGATATTGTGGCTGCTACTGCCTTCCCACTGCCACCACATCTGTGGCCTGGGACTTCCATCTGCAGTACAGTTGAGAGTCAGGGAGGATCCAACAGCCATGCACAGGGAGTCCTGTGTCACAGCCCCATAGTGGTTCCTCACAGTCACAGTGCTGGGCCCATCTACAATGGAAAGACATAGACTACAATATTACTGTACATTCAGTGGGATGCTACTTTTAGCATGATATCAGTGCTGCACATAAATCTCAATTTAGATTGTTGCTACTGGAGACATTTATTTTTACTGCTCTAATTACGTTGAGAGTGCTGTGTAGTATTTTAGTATTTTGATACTTTGTGCAAGGCAGTTGGTAAGCATTAAAAACTTTGTGGATGGAACTTCCCGAGTGGCGCAGCGGTCTAAAACAAACTTAACAGGGGGGTTAACTGCCTTGTTCAGGGGCAGAATGACACATTTTTGCCTTGTCAGCTTGGGGATTAGATCCAGCAACCTTTTGGTTACTGGTCCGCTGATTGGCTGACAGCTGTGGTATACCACGGGTATGCTCTAATAACGTTGGTAAACAGTTTATAATAGCAATAAGGCACCTCGGGGGGTTTGTGATATATGGCCAATATACCACAGCTAAGGGCTGTATCCAGGCACTCCGCAACTGTGTTGTTCGAGCCCTAAATGCTGATTGGCAAATATATTTTTTTTTTACTGCTCTAATTACGTTGATATCCAGTTTAAGGCATGAGGAGGTGTGGTATATGGCCAATATAGCATGGCTAAGGGCTGTTCTTAAGTACGACGCAACGCGGAGTGCCTGGATACAGCCCTTAGCTGTGGTATATTGGCCATAAATCACAAACCCCCCGAGGTGCCTTATTGCTATTATAAACTGTTTACCAACGTAATTAGAGCACACCCGTGGTATACCACAGCTGTCAGCCAATCAGCATTCATGGCTCAAACTACATAGTTTATAATCCTTAATAATGCCCTCGAAGCGGGTGTTTGAAGAATATATTGGTACAGTTGCCGGCCCGAGACGATCCTCCAAACACTGGCTTCTCTGGTGGAATGGTGGAATTCAGTGGCTGTAGTTCATTCTTACATGTTCTATGTTTGAGCTGCTTTTGAAAGCAAAAATCGAATTGAAAACATTATTGGCATTGTTGAATTTGATTTTCATAATGGCAAGCTAGGACTGATAGTTTGGTTACTACGG
Source organism: Brachymystax lenok tsinlingensis (assembly GCA_030435695.1). Taxonomy (NCBI): domain Eukaryota; kingdom Metazoa; phylum Chordata; class Actinopteri; order Salmoniformes; family Salmonidae; genus Brachymystax; species Brachymystax lenok. Next base: position 41,184,027 of record CM059795.1, on the reverse strand, counting down.
CAACTACTAGCTATCTAGCAAACGCGCTACCTAATTGGTGGATGTTGAACACATTTCTACAGGCAGATGAACACATTTCTAGTGGCAAATGTGTTAAATTAGAGCCATGATATAAAAGGGATTATCAACATGGGTCTCTATACGTTCTCTGGAAAATAATGCAACTCTGTGGAAGATCAGTTCCACTCCGCTAGCATGTCATGTAACATACCTTTCACGCTGTTCATTATTTTCCATAGAACGCATGTGTGTATAATGCCTGTATACATACCCATATGCTACACTAAGGGGTGAGGGTGCTGTTGTGGGTTTAGAAAAATATGGATCAAGTAGGACACCTAGTGGCCTTTTAAATCAACTTCACACTTTCCCTTACAAAAAATTATTGCAGTTTCGAAACTGCAGTAGAAGTGCAGTACCTGTCGTTGACTGTGGTATTTTGGATGCAATTAAAAGGGTTAAGACTTACTTATACAGTATTAGTTGAACTACTTATTGTTTTTCAGTCAATAGATGTAATTATTTATTGACTGGAAAGCAGAGAACAGAGAATTACACCACAAGCTGTATAGAAACTAGTCCTATTTTTACTATGTTTACTGTCAACCGGAACTTACTTTGAAATTGAAGGGGGACCCTTACCAAAACAAATTGACGTTTTGAAACTGCAGTAAAAGTGTAGTAACTGCAGTTGATGGTGGTATTTTGGAAGCTGTGATTGCAGAATAACTGTTATTGTTATTGTTACTGTTATTTTGGACGCAGTATTTTCGGCTATACTGCATTCTAACTACAGTTATACTGCACTCTTTTTTCGTAAAGGGATATTTTTCCTCAACCCTAACCGACCACAGCCGCTCATGATTACAATATACACTACTTAACACATCACACGTCTTTCAGTTATCCACAGAATAAACCCTTGTGCTGCAAAGAGGACTCACTTTCATACCCACCTGTCCCCATGGCCTGATCACCATTCTATTTTACTGACACTTGAAGTGAAACAGAATGGTGAAAGCAGCGATCAGGCTGGTTCCAACTTGTTCATGTCCCCATGGGTCAAGGCAATGTTATGATGGTGCTGGTGTTATTAGGGGCTGTGATAATGGCATGAGAAGGAGATGAAGGATTGTGGCCTGTCATGGAAAACCATCCCCAAACCAGCTGAAGATTGGCAGCAGCTCTCTCGTGGAAGCCTTATGTTCCACATAGGAACAAAGAGAAGTAAATTACTAAGTTAATGGCTCAAAGCGACTTACAGTAGTGAGTGCATATATTTTCATTTGTACGGGTCACCCATCGGAATTGAACCCACAACCCTGGCATCTACCAACTGAGCCACACAAGACCACACTGATCCACATAGGAATGCTCCGCCCACAACCGTAAGGCTCTCCAGAGGGTAGTGAGGTCTGCACAACGCATCATCGGGGGCAAACTACCTGCCCACCAGGACATCTACACCACCCGATGTCACAGGAAGGCCAAAAAGGAAAACCCGAGCCACTGCCTGTTCACCCCGCTATCATCCAGAAGGAGAGGTCAGTACAGGTGCATCAAAGCTGGGGCCGAGAGACTGAAAAACAGCTTCTATCTCAAGGCCATCAGACTGATAAACAGCCATCACTAACATTGAGTGGCTGCTGACAGCATACTGGCTCAAATCTCTAGCCACTTTAATAATTAAAATTGGATGTAATAAATGTATCACTAGTCACTTTAAACAATGCCACTTTATATAATGTTTACATACCCTACATTACTAATCTCATATGTATATACTGTATTCTATACCATATAATGCATCTTGCCTATGCCGTTCAGCCATCGCTCATCCAGATATTTATGTGTGCATATTCTTATTCATTCCTTTACACTTGTGTGTATAAGGTAGTTGTTGTGAAATTGTTAGATTACTTGTTAGATATTACTGCATGGTCGGAACTAGAAGCACAAGCATTTCGCTACACTCGCATTAACATCTGCTAACACATGTGACCAATAAAATTTGATTTGATTTGATTTAATTTGGCCGTCGGTACACATAGTGCTGATCTGCATTGCCAAAGAACTCAAATTTTGTTTCATTGGTCCACAGAACATTTCCCAATGATTAAAAGCTTGGAAAGTTCAATCAGGACTTTTTCCATGTAATTTTCAGCAGTGGGGTCTTCCTATGTTTACCAATGACCAAATTAAGCATTCAAAGAAAAGAACACCCTCCCTACAATCAAACGAAGAGGAGGCCAGATAATACGGTGGGGTTGCTTCGCTGCCTCTGGTACTGGGGGCCTTGAATGTGTGTAAGACATCATGAAATCAGAAGAATATCAAGTTGTTTTGGAGTGCAATGTTCAACCTAGTGTTCAAAAACTGGGTCTCAGTTGAAGGTTGTGAGTATTCCAGCAGGACAACAACTGCAAACAATTAAAAAGTACACAGGAATGGTTAAAGTGGCCAGCAATGAGTCCAGATCAGAAAATCTATGGCGAGATCTGAAAACCGCAATTGGTAGAAGGCACCCCTCAAACATTAACAATTGGAGCAGTTTGCAGCAGAAGAGAGAGCAACATTGTCAGTAGAAGATTGGGGCAAGCTCACTGATGGCTACAACAACAAGCGTTTGTCTGCAGACAGTTATCTTGGCTGTGCAACCAAGTACTAGCTCCGGGGTACCAATAACTTTGTCAATGCCATTTGTTTTTATTTTCTAAATTAAAGGGGGGCTGAACTGGCTGATTTCGTCTCAGTTATTCTCATTAAGAAATGCGAATGAGAAGACAAGATTTGTGTGTTGGAGGTGGGTTTTGATGTAGGTGTTTCTTGGGTGTGTCGTTATCTCATGTCACTCAGAGTTTGATGAAGCTGAATGGGGTGCACCGGGCTATGGCCCATTACCTGGCTGGGCAAAAGCGGTGAGGGTGAAGCGCCCTTCTCAAATCGAACAGTAAACTGCGCCGCAGGGTCGTATTGTCCACAAGGCAGCAGGGTGCATCGTTAAGAAACACACAACATGTATTTTCCATAAAGTATACACATTAGGAACACGTTCCCCTATTGCGCTCAGAACAGCCTCAATTCGTCAGGGCATGGACTCTACAAGGTGTCAAAAGCGTTTCACAGGTATGCTGGATTGCAGTTCTTGACACACTCAAACTGGTGCACCTGGCACCTACTACCATACCCCGTTTGAAGGCACTTAAATCTTTTGTCTTGTCCATTCACCCTCTGAATGGCACACACGCACACTAAATGTCTCAAGGCCTAAAAATCCTTCTTTAACCTGCCTCCTCCCCTTCATCAACACTGATTGAAGTGGATTGAACAAATTACATCAATAAGGGATCATAGCTTTCACCTGGATTCAGCTGGTTAGTCCATGTCATGGAAAGAGCCGGTGTTCCTAATGTTATGTTTGAATTTTCAAACTAGTTTTCCTTGAAAAGGCACATAAACCCTCATGTGAAAACTGGGGATTCTACATCTTACTCCACGTGGTTGACATACTTCACTATGGTCGAGTTCCCCTGCTCAGGGGGAACAAATGACAAATTTGCCATCGGCATTGAATGGGACACCCGGCTCACACCTGGGAGGTAACCAGGTTTCAAAAGGAATGCAATCACTTTTAACCCGGTGCAAACTCTGCCCTCCCAGGCCAGCTTAATAAAATCCCCTCACTCAAACATGTCCTAGGCCAGGGGTGTCAAACTCATTCCATGGATGCTCTAAATCAGTGTTTCCCATCTCCGGTCCTCGAGTACCCCCAACAGTACATCTTTCTATTGTAGCCCCGGACAAGCACACCTGATTCAACTTGTCAACTGATCATCAAGCCCTCGATGAGTTGAATCAGGTATGTTTGTCCTGAGCTACAACAAAAATGTGTACTGTTGGGGGTACAATAACTCAATTGGGTAGCTGTCTGTAAAGTAATGGGCATGCTCTAGGTTGAACCTGGTGCTACAATTGGATAGAAGGTACCTAGTCAGTTGTACAACTGAATGCTTCCTCTCTGAATCAGAGAGGTGCGGGGGGCTGCCTTAATCAACATCCACTGCACCCAGGAACAGTGGGTTAACTGCCTTGTTCAGGGGCAGAACAACACATTTTTACCTTGTCAGCTTGGGGATTTGACCTTGCAACCTCCCGGTTACAAGTCCAACACTCTAACCACTAGACTACCTGCCGCAGCTGTCTCTATGTTCATCAACTCCTTATTGCATGACAATTTCTCTGGTCAGTTCTCCTCGCATGTTTTGCTCCAATCATTTAGATTGTCATTTTCAGCTGGTTATGATAAATAGTTTGGCGAGTCAATGTATAATAACTGACAAGTGGAGCAAAAGTATGTAAAAAATATAAAACGCAGATACGCGTTCTGACTGAGTGACAGAAAACTCACATGCCAGCTTCAAGTTTTGAGAACACCCGCGCGCACACACACACCTCGGCTGCTTCTGATCTGCAGCTTTCGTGGTCTATAAATGTGCAAAGCATTTTAGGCATTTTAAAACAATACTCGATTACGAGTATCATCCAATCCAATCTATCAACTGTCAATTAACGAATATGAGCAGGCCAGATCAATTACTGTGATGATGTTTCCCTTGAAACAAAGTGCCTGATTGCAGGCTACTTGAGGGCATAGCATGTTGGCTGGGGTAGCCACAAGGTTAGGCAGGTTGGCCGGGGTAGCTGCTGGAATGACCGAGTTCGCATGGGTAGCCGCTAGTTTGGCCGGGTTAGCCGCTAAGAAGGTCACTTAGTAGGCCACTTGGTAGGCCCGTGTGTCCTCTTGGTAGACCATTTTGGCGGCTTGGTTTGCCATAGGACAGCCAGTTGGCCGAAGTTCCCTTCCCCCACAATTGCATTACTTTCACGAGTTTCGGCACCATGAAAATAGCTCCAAACTGGGTGTAGGACAGATGGGAGGTCACGCAATAGGTGTATCTGTAAGAATACAGGAGGGTGTCCTTTGACCATTTAATAATTAAGGTTAGCTCTTTGGTCTTCCAGACTTCAATTATGGTTTTCAGGTGAAGATGGTTTTACTGAAGAAAAATAGAAACACAATGTTTATAACAAGTATTTGGCACATGGGCAACAAACAAAATATACTTGAACATCAAACAAAGGTTCTACATGCTACACAATTTGCAATCCACGCTATACATATATACGTTCACGTGCTGTCAGAGTTATTGGAAGTTCAGAGTTCCAACTGGGAAGTTTCACTTGAACGATTCTCCAAGTTGTAATTACAAGTGGGAAACTTGGCGACAATGTTGTTATCCGAGTTGTCGAGTTGTGATGTCTCACCACTGACCTTTCACCTTTTCATCCAAATGATGACAACAAATCAGTTTTTGATCTTTGTAAACGTATCAATGTGAATAATCTAGCTAGTTTGACCATATTGTCAATGTTAAGCTAGCTAGATAACTTTTATTAGCAACATTAGCGAGTTTAACATGATTGAAGAATTGTTCCGACTTCAAAGCACTTGAACACATTCATGTGTTCCTTATTGTAAAGTTTTCCACTTCCGACGAGCAAGTGAATAGTACTGAGGTAGTAGCAGGATCAGCGTACATTTCAAGCTGGTCCTAGCTGGTCTGACCAGCATGGTCTAGCTGGATATGCTGGTTTACCAGTATGGTCTAGCTGGTTTTGCTGGTGACCAGCCTTCGCTGTGTTTTGGATACTGGTGACCAGCCTTCGCTGTGTTTTGACAACATACCAATTTCTGCTGGTATGCTAGTGACCAAGCTGGTTCCTGCTGTTCCAGTATGGCCTAGCTGTCACGACTTCCGCCGAGTGTCGGTCCCTCTCCTTGTTCGGGCGGTGTTCGGTGGTCGACGTCACCGGTCTTCTAGCTACCGCCGATCTACTTTTCATTTTCTGTGTTTTTTTGTCTTCATTATACACACCTGGGTTCTATCCCATAATTACATGTTCCTTATTTAAACCCTCTGTTTCCCCCATGATTTTGTGCGTGTTTACTCTATGTTAGAGGTTCTTGTTTATGTGAGCTTGTAATCGTACTGCCAATTTTGGTAGTTTTGTATTTTGAGTAAATATTCGTGATCTCCATTGTCCTGCACCTGACTCTGCCTACCTGCTACATTGAGACTTCTGACACTAGCTGTTCTGACCAGCATGGTTTAGATGTTTTTTCCAGCATTCTCTGTTGCAGTTGATTTATATAATTGTTTGTTCAATACCTTTTTTGTTTGTTGTGTTTGTTGTGTTTTGCATGTACATTGATCGATTCATTAATCTTATGCTACACAAAGATAAATAACATACATTTTTCTAAACTAATCCAACCTGTTAGTTGGACTTATTGCACCAATTACTGAAATTGTTGTTCCAGTTTAGAAAGTCAAATTGATTTATCTTTCTAACCCTGGCAGTCAAATTGTTGGATATCCCCACTCTGACTGGATTCCAATAGGAATTAAACATTGCTTTGCAAGCAAGCATGATGTGACTTGATGCTAGTTTTGCTGGTGACCAAGTTTATGCTGGTCACCAGTGTTCAAAACACAGCAACGGCTGATCAAAAGTGAAATTGTCTCCACCCCCTCCAGGTGTCGCTTATTTTCTCCAGTGTATTTATCCCCGTGTTTCCTGTCTCTCTGTGCCAGTTCGTCTTGTATGTTTCCAAGTCAACCAGCGTTTTTGCATTCTCCTTTTTCTAGTCCTCCCGGTTTTGACCCTTGCCTGTTTCTGGACTTTGTACCCGCCTGCCTGACCATTCTGCCTGCCTTGACCACGAGCCTGTCTGCCACTCTGTACTTCCTGGACTCTGATCTGGTTTTTACCTTTTTGCCTGTCCACGACCATTCTCTTGCTTACCCCTTTGGATTAATAAACATTATAAGACTCCAACCATCTGCCTTCTGTGTCTGCATTTGGGTCTCGCCTTGTGCCTTGATACTGGGCACCAGTGTCCAAAACACAGCGAAGGCACCACGGAAAAACAACGAAGGCACCAGCGAAAACACAGTGAAGGCTGGTCACCACGCCAACACAGCGAAGGCACCACAAAAACACAACGAAGGCACCAGAAAAAACACAGCGAAGGCTGGTCACCAGCAAAACCAGCACCTATTTTGGACCAGCCTATGCTGGTCTATGCAGTTTCTTTTCAGCAGGATACAAACAGGAAAATGTTGAATGGTTCTCCATTACAACTTAGGAATTCTATTAAACACTCTTAGATACAGTGCATACAAACTATATATCTATATACAATTACCACACGCCTCAATTCATCAGGGCATGGACTCTACAAGGTGTCGAAAGCGTTCCACAGGGATGCTGGCCCATGTTGACTCCAATGCTTCCCACAGTCAAGTTGGCTGGATGTCCTTTGGGTGGTGGACCATTCTTGATACACACGGGAAACTACGTGTGAAAAACCCAGCAGCGTTGTTCATGACACACTCAAACTGGTGCGCCTGGCACCTACTACCATACCCTGTTCAAAGGCACTTAAAGATTTTGTCTTGCCAATTCACCATCTGAATGGTACACATACACAATGTTACAACTGTCTCAAGGCTTAAAAATCCTTCTTTAACCTGTCTCCTCCCCTTTATCTACACTGATTGAAGTGGACTTAACAAGTGACATCAATAAGGGATCGTAGCTTTCACCTGGATTCACCTGGTCAGTCTATGTCATGGAAAGAGCAGGTGTTCTTAGTGTTTTATACAATCTGTGTAATTTGGCCGCCACACACCACATTCATTCAATACTCACAGTCAATAAACACATCTGTTGGATTATGTTTCTGGTTTGGGTTGGTGAGAAGAGAGCTAATGGGTGCAGGTGAGGGCATTTAAAGGGCATAGCCCCTTTTTTCAGTTGGTTGTGATTTAGTTGATGGAGTTGACTGAGGTGTGTGGCAAACAATGAGGGGCAGGCTGGTCCATGGTGGGGAGGAAGTGGGGATTTTCAACAGGCTGTTATAATTATACAATCATTCAACTTGGCCGGCCTAGCGAGCTCAAGAACACAGTGTGTATGATACATTTTTAGCTAAAAAGCTATTTAAAATAAACACAAAAAATACAGCCTTTTTTAATGGCTGTCATATCCTCATCCCTGAGTGTGAGACACTTGTTGTCTTTGAAACTGTATAAAGGTCCATTGCACAGGCTTACAGTATACAGGTATGTCAGAGTGACACAATGAACAGATGTAAACATCCTATTTCTCAAATTCATTTTACCACCAGAGAAGGAGGGTGTCACGTCCAGGCCAGAGTTTTAGGCTGGCGTGTTTAGGTTTCGTTTTTGGTGTAGGGTTTTTGAGTTCTAGATGTTCATTTTCTATGTTGGGGTAATGGTTCCCAATTAGAGGCAGCTGTGTGTCGTTGTCTCTAATTGGGAACCATATATATGTTTGGGGTTTTCATTTAGGTTTTGTGGGTTATTGTTGATGCATAGCTTTGTGAGTATTGTCAGTCTATGTTTATGATCTTCATATGTTTGTTGTTTTGCCCAGTTACGTTTTCGTTTAATAAAACATGTATACTGGATGCCTCGCTGCGCCTTGGTCTGTCCGTTATGAGGATCGTGACAGAATAACCCACCATAAGAAGACCAAGCAGCGAGAGACCCGGGAGTACTGGACCTGGGAGGAGGAATTATTTAGGGACGGACCCTGGGCCCAACCTGGAGAGTATCGTCGGCCAAGAGAGCAGCTGGAAGCAGCGGCGGCGGAGCGGCGCAGGTATGAGAAGCTATACGGAGCATGGGATCCGGAGAGAGAAAAGTTTATTAGACCTCGCCTGGCACGGAAGCCTGAAAGGCAGCCCCCAAAAACTTTTTTGGGGGGGGGCACACGGGGAGTTTGGCCGGTTCAGGAGGGACTCCTGAGCCAACTCCTCGTGCTCTCTGGAGGGAGCGTCGGAGGGAGCGTCGCACTGGTAAGACGCCGTGCTATGCAGTTTTGCGCACGGTGTCCCCAGTGCGCGTTCACAGCCCGGTGCGAGAGATTCCAGCGCCACTTATCTGTCAGGCTACGGTGAGTGTGCAGCCTGGTAGAGTGGTGCCGGCTCAGCGCTCCTGGTCTCCGGTGTGCCTCCTTGGACCAGGATATCCTGCGCCAGCTCTACGCACTGTATCTCCGGTTCGCATCCACAGCCCAGTACGTCCTGTCCCTGCTCCACGCTCCAGGATCCCTGTGCCCGTTGTGAACTCAGCACGTCCTGTCCCTGTTCCACGCTCCAGGATCCCTGCACCCGGCGTGGACTCAGCACGTCCTGTCCCTGCTCCACGCTCCAGGATTCCTGTGCCCGTCGGGAACCCAGCACAGCCGGTTCCTGCTCCCCGCACCAGAGTGCGCGTTATGAGCCCAATACGGCCGGTTCCTGCTCCCGCACCAGAGTGCGGCGTTATGAGCCCAATACGTCCGGTTCCTGCTCCCGCACCAGAGTGCGCGTTATGAGCCCAATGCGGCCGGTTCCTGCTCCCGCACCAGAGTGCGCGTTATGAGCCCAGTACGGCCGGTTCCTGCTCCCGCACCAGTGTGCGGCGTTATGAGCCCAATGCGGCGGTTCCTGCTCCCGCACCAGAGGGCCAGTGTGCTTCCCCTGTCCAGGTCCGCCAGTGTGGGTCCCCAGTCCTGAGCCGCCAGTGAGGGTCCCCAGTCCTGAGCCGCCAGTGAGGGTCCCCAGTCCTGAGCCGCCAGTGAGGGTCCCCAGTCCTGAGCCGCCAGTGAGGGTCCCCAGTCCGGCGCCGCCAGTGAGGGTCCCCAGTCCGGCGCCGCCAGTGAGGGTCCCCAATCCAGCAAATGGCCCAGGGCCTCCGGTGCGTGACTTCGGACCAGCACGGCCAGCACCGGAGCCGCCACCTGGGATCAAAAGACCCACCGAGACCCCCATGGACTTTTGGGTGGCGCGGTCGAAGTCCGCGCCTTTGAGAGGGTACTGTCACGTCAGGCCAGAGTTTTAGGCTGGCGTGTTTAGGTTCGTTTTTGGTGTAGGGTTTTGAGTTCTAGGTGTTCATTTTCTATGTTGGGGTAATGGTTCCCAATTAGAGGCAGCTGTGTGTCGTTGTCTCTAATTGGGAACCATATATATGTTTGGGGTTTTCATTTAGGTTTTGTGGGTTATTGTTGATGCATAGCTTTGTGAGTATTGTCAGTCTATGTTTATGTTACGATCTTCGTTTGTTTTTTGTTTTGCCCAGTTACGTTTTTCGTTTAATAAAACATGTATACTGGATGCCTCGCTGCGCCTTGGTCTGTCCGTTACGAGGATCGTGACAGAGGGATAATCAATGGCCCCACGGACACAGACCCACCTTAATGTAAGAAAACATTTAGATCTATACCAGGTACCAGACTGATGTTTTTGGCAATTGGAAAGAGCTCATCTGCTGTCTGTGAGTGTAGACTCATCGTGATTGTTCAGACAAGTCTCTTTTAGTGACGGGTCGTTCGCGAACGAGTCGGCTCTTGTAGGTGAACGTTGGGAGACAGCTCGCATATCAGAAGAGCCAAATTTATAAAAATATTTTAAAAATTAAGATGAATAGAATTTAAATGAATAGAATTAACTAATTCAAAGAACAAAAAAAGAAATAAAATAATATAGGCCTAAATGCTGACGTGCACACACATTCGTTCTGACTTTCTGCTCAGACTAACAGCCTCACCTGTTGTTCCTGTCAATCAGACACGCAGTGTCAACCAATGAACCAAAGATGCGTGAGGGAGGGCCGAGCCAACTCACTCACAGTCACACACTTAGCAGCCGAGGAGAGAGAGGAAGGACAGCTGTGAAAACAACAGCTGGAAAATGAGTCGGAAGCACAGTAGCATTTGGATGCATTTTAATAATGTAGACAATGTTAGAGCACAGTGTAGAATTTGCCAAAACAAAATCTCATATAAAGTCGGTTCTACGCACAACCTACACCGGCGTATGCGAACTGTGCACCCAACTGTGAAGCTAGCTGTAGCAGAGCTACGAGAAACTAGCTGGCCTGCTAGTGATAGTGGTGGAGCCATGTATCCACCCAGTCAAGTAGGCCTACTCCGCGACCCACAGCAACGCAGTCTTCTATGGAACAGTTTATGCCAAACTCTATGTCTGTAGCAAAACAAGGCTAAATTGATATTGCGTTGGTTAAAATGATTGCCACTGATTTCCAGCCATTTGCAATCATGGAGGACAGAGGTTTTAGAAATTATAGCATTAGTCTAAATCCAATGTACACTATTCCAAGCAGGAAAACCCTTTCAAAATCACTTATTCCACAACTGTACGAGAGCACACAGGCTTCAGTGCGGGAAAGAGTCCAAAAAACTACTGCAGTTTGCCTTACCACTGACTGCTGGACATCAAGGGTGACCACTTCTTACATGTCGGTTACATGTCACTTCATTGAAGATTCTTCGATGTCTAGCTGTCTTCTGGACTGCTTTGAGTTCAGCGACAGACACACCTCAGAGAACTTGGCAGAGGAACTGTTGAGAGTGGCCAGAGAATGGCAAGTAGATGGAAAAGTGGTCTGTTGTGTTAGCGACAATGCAGCTAACATAACCAAAGCCATGAAAATGTTTATATGGACCCATCATCCATGTCTTTTCCACTCAACCTGATTGTAAGAGATGCTCTGAAGGTAATGAAGCCGAATGTGGACAAAATGAAAGCAGCTGTGGAATACTTCCACAGGAGCACAGTAGGTGCTGAAAAACTAAAGTCTACACAACGCCAGATGGGGATGCCTGAGCTGAGGCCTAAACAAGCCTGCACTACAAGGTGGAATTCAACATTTTATATGTTGAAGTGGTTTCTTGAGTTAAAGGATGCCATCATCTCTACCCTGGCCATTGTCAATGCACCTGTTGATGCTCTGACCCAAGAGGAACGGGAGGTGGTGGAGGAGGTGTGCAGAGTCCTGGAACCCTTTGAGCAGGTCACTGTGGAAATCAGTGGAGAGAGGTACAGTAAGCAGTTATTACTACATCATTATTTAATCCAGTATTATATACGTATATGAGCAGTAGATGAGAATGTAGTATCAGTAGACAAAACATGAACCTGAACTAATAAGTTACTGTTCTCTCTTTTCAGCTATGTGACAGCCTCAAAAATGATACTCCTGTATAAGGGTCTGCAGCGAATCACAGCCAGCCACCAGAGATAAGCAAATGTAACCACAGGACATGTGACAGAGTTGATGGACACCCTATGTTCATCAATGGACAGAAAGCACCACAGAATGGAAATTAATCACATGCTATCAGAAACCGTTGCACTTGACCCCAGGTTTAAGAAGTTAGCCTTCGGTGATGCCAGAGCGATTGATAAGGCTCTTCAAAGAATTATCTCAGCAGCAGGGAGGGACAGCCCCAGCAGTCAGCTGGCTCAGGCACCAGGGCAACAGGAAGACGAGGGATCAAATGGAGAGAAGCACCAGCAGTAGTGCCACAAACGTCTGCTGTTTGGATGCTGTTTGATGAGAGAGCAACTGGGGATGCAGCACGAAGGAATCCCTCAGCAGACGCCATAATGGAGGTCCGATCCTATTTGGAGGAGCCCCTTGCAGATCCTCTGAGCTGGTGGAAGAACAAGGCCTCTGTCTATCCATGGCTTACTAAAGTCATGACAGGAAGACTCTGCAATGTGGCCACATCCGTTCCCTCTGAGAGGGTCTTCTCGAAAAAGGGACAAATAAGAAGAAATCGCATCAGCCTCTCGAAGGTGAGGCAGCTTGCATTTCTGAATGCAAATCTCTCATAAAAGCAAAATATGGTCAGCATTGCTGTGTGCTGCTGGTTATAACATGACAATAAAGAGGAGAGAGAAAAGAGGGACCAGTTTAATGTTTAAAGTGGGATTCTGCAGTTTTGCACACTGTGCTTCGGCAGAGTGGGTGGGGTTATATCCTGCCTGTTTGGCCCTGTCCGGGGGTATCGTCGGACGGGGCCACAGTGTCTCCCGACCCCTCCTGTCTCAGCCTCCAGTATTTATGCTGCAGTAGTTTATGTGTCGGGGGGCTAGGGCCCGTCTGTTTTATCTGGAGTATTTCTCCTCTCTTATCCGGTGTCCTGTGTGAATTTAAGTATGCTCTCTCTAATTATCTCTCTCTCTCTCTCTCTCTCTCTCTCAGAGGACCTGAGCATTAGGACCATTCCTCAAGGCCTACCTGGCCTGATGACTCCTTGATGTCCCCAGTCCACCTGGCTGTGCTGCTTCTCCAGTTTCAACTGTTCTATGAACATTTTAAAATCTTGTCCATGTTCTGTTATAATCTGCACCCAGCACAGCCAGAAGAGGACTGGCCACCCCTCATAGCCTGGTTCCTCTCTAGGTTTCTTCCTATGTTCTGGCCTTTCTAGGGAGTTTTTCCTAACCACCGTGCTTTTACACCTGCATTGCTTGCTGTTTGGGGTTTTAGGCTGGGTTTCTGTACAGCACTCTGTGACATCAGCTGATGTAAGAAGGGCTTTATAAATACATTTGATTTGATTTGAAATTTGATTTGATTTATTTATTTTTCTTTGATATGGTGCAATATTCTATTATGCTGTTCAGATTGTATTAGTTTTGAATGGTTAGATTTATATGCACTTTGTTTATATACATTAAAAAGTTATAATTTAAATGTAAATGTTTAATAGCATTGTTTTTCATAACAAACCAATGCATTGTTAATTACATTGTGGTTAAGGTAGAGTATGATTTCATTTAATAATTTAATTTGAATTGTTTTATCACTAATCATAGTCAAACTATCGCAAACCGTTTGACTTGAAAAAATACAAAACATGTTTTTTTAAAGCGCCATTTGGGAGGCAAAAGAGCCGGCTCACTGAAAAGAGCCAAGATGTCCATCACTAGTCTCTTTCTCTCATTGTTGGACAACATGCCTCAGACGCTTCAGACACTTTTGGTTCGTAGTAGTGATTGGTTACAATTGTAAAAGCCCTATATTTGTGGTGCGGTGATCGGGCAGTTATTGTCTTGGCCGTCGACAGAAGTGGCCCAAGGTGCAACACGGATTGAGTTCCACATCTTTTAATCACTGTCTGGAACATACAAAACAATGACCTGACCTGACCTGACCTGACCTGACCTGACCTGACCTGACCTGACCTGACCTGACCTGACCTGACCTGACCTGACCTGACCTGACCTGACCTGACCTGACCTGACCTGACCTGACCTGACCTGACCTGACCTGACCGTAACAAAGGCATAGCGCGCCGGTACTCTCACACAAACAATGACCCACACCGCAAGTGGGGATAAGAACAAACATATATATGGTCCCCAATTAGAGGTAACGACACTCAGCTGCCTCTAATTGGGAACCATCAACAAACCAAACCTAGAAAATAAAACATAGAACAAAAAACACCCCTGCTCACGTCCTGACCAAAACCACCATAGAGCAGCCAAAAGGGCTATCTATGGCCAGGACGTGACAGTTATATTGCAATAATTTGACTGTTTTATGCGATATTAGTGCAGTGATTGGTCAAATTGTTTCAAGCCTTTGCATAATATGCGGGAAATTGTTGACTTTCTAAAAAAATCTAATGTGTGATCCTGGAGGGACTGCTTAGTGGTAGCAGTAAGAATACATGGATGAAGTCACTGGATTTCCTTTCTCTGACTATATTCAAATGCCAGTAAGCTTTCTGCCAACCGTGGCAAAGGGAAAATTACGATGACACAACTTACTACAGTAGCTAACTAAATACTGTAGCTAGCCGGCAAGGTAGCTAGCAAAGCTAAAGGTAACAGGTTAGCATAACCATCTATATCATTTTAACCAAACAAATAGTTTTTCTAAATATTGAGGCCATGCAAACACTTTCCCCACTCTAAAATGCATGTCTTAAAACTTATGGAAAGGTGCCTGGTAGCCTAGTGGTTAGAGCATTGGGCCAGTAACCGAAAGGTTTCTGGATTGAATCCCTGAGCTGACAAGGTACAAATCTGTCATTCTGCCCCTGAGCAAGACAGTTAACCCACTATTCCCTGGGTGCTGTGGGTGTCTATTAAGGCAGCCCCCCGCACCTCTCTGATTCAGAGGGGTTGGGTTAAATGTGGAAGACACATTTCAGTTGAGGGGATTCAGTTCTACAACAAATCCCCCTCTCGCTTCCAAAACACAGGTTTTCTGGACACTTGTAAGTGGAATGGTGAAGAGCTCCCCCACTGAAAATGCTTTTGGTAGCCTATTTTGTGGCTACTATATCGTTTAAAAGCCAAGTCTGTGCTCAGATAACTCAGCTCACGTAACTGTCAAGTGTAGACAGGGTCTATAAATCTCAGTGCTAGTGTGGTTCAGTGGAGGCTAGTGGGAGGAGCTATAGGAGTATGGACTCATTGTAGAGGCTAGAATGGAATCAATGGAAAAGAGTAAAATGTGGTTTTCATATGTTGGATCTGTTCGACACCGTTCCATTAATTCAATTCCAGACATTACAATGAGCCTGTCCTCCTATATCTCAAACTACCAGCCTCCAATGGTGTGGTTAGTGTCTGCCCTGAGATTAGAAGGTTGGGGGTTCAATCCCCGGTTGTGGATACCAAAGACTCTAAAAATGGGACCCAATGCCTCTCTGTTTGGCACTCAGCATTATATGCTGAACACAAATATAAATGCAACATGTAAAGTGTTGGTCCCATGTTTCATGAGCTGAAATAAAAGATCCCAGAAATGTTCCATATGCACAAAATGCTTATTTATCTCAATGTTTTGCACAAATTTGTTTACATCTGTTAGTGAGCATTTCTCCCTTGCCAAGATAATCCATCCACCTGACAGATGTGGCATACCAAGAAGCTGATTAAAAAGCATGATCATTACACAGGTGCACCTTGTGCTGGGGACAATAAAAAAAACACTATAAAATGTGCAGTTTTGTCACACAACACAATGCCACAGATGTCTCAAGCTTTGAGGGAGAGACTGCAGGAATGTCCACCAGAGCTGTTGCCAGAGATTTTAATGTTAATTTATTTACCATAACCCACCTCCAAAGTCATTTTAGAGAATTGGGCAGTACGTTCAACCAGCCAAGGACCTCCACATCCGGCTTCTTCAACTGCTGGATCATCTGAGACCAGCCACCCGGACAGCTGATGAAACTGTAGGTTTGCACAATCAAAGAATTTCTGCACAAACTGTCAGAAACAGTCTCAGGGAAGCTCATCTGCGTGCTCTTTGTCCTCACGAGAGTCTTGACCTGACTGCAGTTTGGCATTGTAACTGTCTTCAGTCGGCAAATGCTCACCATCGATGGCCACTGGCACGCTGGAAAAGTGTGCTCTTCACGGATGAATCTCGGTTTCAGCTGTACTGGGCAGATGGCAGACAATGTGTACGGCATAGTGTTGGTGAGCGGTTTGCTGATGACCACATTGTGAGCTGAGTGCCCCATGGTGGGGTTATGGTATGGGCAGGCATAAGCTACGGACAACAAACACAATTGTATTTTATTGATGGCAATTTTAATGCACAGAGATACTGTGATGAGATCCTGAGGTCCATTGTCGTGCCATCCATCCACCGCTTCAGCATGATAATGCACGGCCCCGTGTCACAAGCATCTGTACACAATTCCTGGAAGCTAAAAATGTCCCAATTCTTCCATGGCCTGCATACTCACCAGACATGTCACCCATTGATCTGGTTTGGGATGCTCTGGATCAACATGTACAACAGCATGTTCCAGTTCCCACCAATATCCAGCAACTTCGCACAGCCATTGAAGAGGAGTGGGACAACATTCCACAGGACACAATCAACAGCCTGATCAACACTATGCAAAAGAGATGTCACGCTGCACGAGGCAAATCGTGGTCACAACAGACATTGACTGGTTTCCTGATCCACACCCCTGCCTTTTTTTTAAGGTATCTGTGACCAACAGTTGCATATCTGTATTTCCAGTCATGTGAAATCCATAGATTAGGGCCTAATGAATTTATTTCAATTGACTGATTTCCTTATATGAACTGTAAATCAGTAAAATCGTTGAAATTGTTGCATGTCGCGTTTATATTTTTGTCGATTGTAGATCGGGGGTAAGGCTATGGCCAAACAGAGATTTTGTGTCCGAAAATTATGTATTGAACCAGTGGGTTTTCAATTTGACAGATTATTGAGAATGGAGAAGATTGTCCGTAAAAAAAAAAAGTGCAATATGTTGGCCTTTGAGTGTATGCGATGTTTAACTTTTAACAGACAATTCTGTATGCGTATCTTTTTTCATGCGATGAACTAGCGTCCTTTCCAGGGGGTAGCATGTAAATCTTGGTGGAGCAAAAAGCAAACTCCCCCCCAGTAAATCCACTACACAACACTAAACAATAAATGAATTAACTGCTACACCTGGCTATTAGTGGAGCCTTGTCTGGCAGCCAAAACGTTCATTCAGGCTCATTTACTGACTTTAAAAAAAACATAGCTGATATGGCTGACTTGCTTAAACAAATGTGGTTTCTACTGACAATTGAGATGTACAAACTATGGCATAAGGTTGATGTTGAGCGGATAAGAGGCAATCCGTAATTTCGATTAAGACATTAACGAGCGACCTTGGACGGACATAGTCAACTATTTGTTCAGCCCTTTTGAAATGTACAGCTTTTAAACAGCTTGGAAAATTCCAGAAAATGATGTCATGGCTTTAGTAGCTTCTGATAGGCTAACTTACCTCATTTGAGTCAATTGGAGGTGTACCTGTGGATGTATTTCATGGCCTACCTTCAAAATCAGTGCCTCTTTGCTTAACATCATGGGAAAATCTAAAGAAATCAGCCAAGACCTCAGAAAACACATTTTTAGACCTCCACATGTCTGGTTCATCCTTGGGAGCAATTTCCAAATGCCTGAAGGTACCACGTTCATCTGTACAAGCAATAGTATGCAAGTATAAACACCATGGGACCACGCAGCCATCATACCGCTCAGGAAGGAGACGCGTTCTGTCTCCTAGAAATGAACGTACTTTGGTGCGAAAAATGCTAATCAATCCCAGAACAACAGCAAAGGACCTTGTGAAGATGCTGGAGGAAACAGCTACAAAGTATCTATATCCACATTTAAACAAGTCCTATATCGATAAGGCCGCTCAGCAAGGAAGAAGCCACTACTCCAAAACTGCCATAAAAAAGCCAGGCTACGGTTTGTAACTGCACATGGGGACAATGTTTGGAGGAAAAAGGGGGAGGCTTGCAAGCCGAAGAACACCATGCCAACTGTGAAGCACGGGGGTGGCCGCATCATGTTGTGGGGGTGCTTTGCTGGAGGAGGGACTGGTGCACTTCACAAAATAGATGGCATCATGAGGTAAGAAAATTGTGTGGATATATTTAAGCAGCATCTCAAGACATCAGTCAGGAAGTTAATGCTTGGTCACAAATGGGTCTTCCAAATGGACAATGACCCCAAGCATACTTCCAAAGTTGTGGCAAAATGGCTTAAGGACAACAAAGTCAAGGTATTTGAGTGGCCATCACAAAGCCCTGACCTCAATCCTATAGAAAATGTGTGGGCAGAACTGAAAAAGCGTGTGCGAGCAAGGAGGCCTACAAACCTGACTCAGTTACACCAGCTCTGTCAGGAGGAATGGGCCAAAATTCACCCAACATATTGTGGGAAGCTTGTGGAAGGCTACCCTAAACATTTGACCCAAGTTAACAATTTAAAGGCAATGCTACCAAATACTAATTGAGTGTATGTAAACTTCTGACCCACTGGGACTGTGATGAAAGATATAAAAGCTGAAATAAATAATTCCCTCTACTATTATTGTGACATTTCACAATCTTAAAATAAAGTGGTGATCCTAGCTGACCTAAGACAGGGAATTTCTACTAGGATTACATTTCAGGAATTGTGAAATACTGAGTTTAAATTTATTTGGCTAAGGTGTATGTAAACTTCCGACTTCAACTGTATGTGCCTTTTGGTTTCCATTGGAGGTTGATTATTGTTACAATGTCCGTTAGTGTGTGTGAGTACCTGTGCTGTGTTTTGGGCTTTTGTGCGCAGATGATTACGGGTCTCGTCCCATGTGATAATCATTGTGCGCGTGTGTATTTATTCGAGGTACTCCTCACGTTTTTGTTTGGGTTTCAACGCTGTGTTTTGTGTGGGGGGTTTGTTTGGTCTTCGTCCCCATGCCTTTACACGACATGTCGTAATTTGGGCTGAATAAAAAACCCTATTACGCATTCCTGTGCCTGTCTCCCGAATCATTGTTTCCAACGTGACAAGAACATGGGCCGTTCTTACAGTACTCTCCCTGTACACCAAGTCAGAGCCGTAGGATAAATAAAGGGGGCATATAAGAAGACAATAAAAGCTCTTACAATATTTGAGAATTACATTTCTCTAAAACAGGCTATAGGCTACATGTGCACCACCAAGTCAGAACAGTAGGCTAAATTATGTGGGGAAAAGGGACCAAATTATTAGCGTGAGGCACATTGGCTACTAACAGCTTACTACACAACATACACTTAGCATTACTTTCTTAGCTACAGTACACATATCTCCCTGGCATATTACATAATTTATGCAACAGCATACAAGACATTGTTGGACTCACCTTGTTGTGCTGTGCTCACTTGAACAGGAAGGTGGCACGGCGGTCCTTCGTGGGCAGATTTTGTCATCAAAGTCTGGCATTCTCCGGATTTATGGTGCTATCAAGACAACTGGGAGCTCTGAAAAAAAACAAGGTTAAATCATGAAGACGTCAACGATCTTCAGGTTGGAGCCCTAGAAAGAGGCCTGAGTTCCCGACTTGCAATACCGAGTTGGATGACCATTCAAAAAGTATTTTCCAGTCGTTTTCCCAGTTATCTTCATCTCACTGAAGTCTGAGACTTCCCAGTTCCGAGTTTCCAGTTGTTTTGAGCGTGGCGTAAGTCATGCTGGATTGACAGCATGGCCAATGTTGAATGTTTATCCTTTTAAGCTTGGAAAAAAAGAGACCTTTAAACCCAGACTTGGACCACACACCCACTCCACTGAATAGCAGGCTAGTGATTGCTTTGCAATGCTTGCAGTTAGCCACTGATTCCTTCCAAGCCACTCATTGTTGAATCTGCGATTTCCAACTTGTTGTGTAATGTTTATGTCCAATGGCCGATGAGCACCAATACGTTTTATCTATAATTTCTCTTCATTATTTATCTTCATATGACAAGGATAGAAAGGGATTTGCCAGTAGATTGTCGACATGATTCATGATGATGACTGCAAGCTTGCTAGTTAAGATTCTGAAAGTAAGATGTTGACATGTCCAATCAAAGCTACTGTAGATATAATGTGATTTGACGTAATTTTGTCTGTGGCCAATGACGTTGAGCCTTCTTGGATGGGCACTTCTAATGTAACTCTATGGCAACACCCAAGGGGCTTAAATATTCAAGCTCTACCCATAGATTTTTCAGTGACATAGTGTCCCCCATGAGTGACAGAACATTGAGCCAATCACGGCGCAACTAGAAAACATTACCAACCCCTACGCTCCTGTATTTTCTGCTGGCTGCCCCACCACAACAGAAAGCACTGAGCTAGGCTGAAACACCTGCATTTTGGAGCTGCCTTACTCAAGAAAGAAATAAAGAGACCACGTTTGTATACAGCTTTATTAACTCAATTAATTATTATTATTATTTGTTTTACATTGTTTGCAAACTGATATGTGACACCAATTAATGCCAAAATAACATGCAAAACAGCCCCCAAAAAAAAAAATATGATGGGTCACCACTGCTCATACTACAGAAACAGGAGCTCCTGTTTTCCGTCTCAGACAAGGCTTAGTTAGGCCATACCAATTTTATAAAATGTCTAAAGGCCCAGTGCAGTCAACAACGTGATTTTGTCAGTGTTTTATACACATTTCCACCCTATTATGTTGGAATAGTACATTAAAATTAAGAACATGATTATAATGCCCTTTTAGTGTTTGAAAAGAACGCCTGAAATTAAGCTTGTTTAGGTGGGATGGAGTGTTGGTGGTAAATCACCAGGCAGTAAATGAGTTAAGTGTATGCGGACAGTTAGCAACACACATATGTGGGTTTCACTGGCTTCGCTCGTTGTGTAGCTATTTTAGAAAGGGTGAGTGTAATAGAGTTAAGCAAGTGCCGTAAACTCAATCCACAGCTAGCTAGAAATGTTGCCATTGCTAGTTGCTAGTAAAAATGATAATTTTCTATAGCTCAATAAGGTTGGTTTGTTTCAAAGACTGTCACGTGTGTTTGCAAAAAGAGGATCGATGGTTTGAGCCCGGTATGGGGACAGGGACAGTGGAGGAAGCTATAGCCTACTGTTAAATGCACACTGACGTCGGTTTCTCCGCCCCGTTTCTCTAAAAAGCTAAGGGATGGGAGATCAAAAAAATGTTCCCATTCTGAAATACATAGATGCAGAGACTGATCATCCATGATATCAAATAGTTGTAACCATGTTTTGAGGCTATACAGTGTTTGTTTACATGTACGTTGTTTACAAACAAGCGTATATTTGGGGTTATGATGGGGTACGACAGTAGAACTATGCTTATGAGACATTTATAAGTTATATTCTTCAATAATAAATTATTAGGCCTATATATCATTAATTTATAAATCCAAAAATGTATGTAGCAACTAATGATTCTAGCTTTAAACATGTGACTTCATTTGAAGCGCTTATTCCGTGAAACATTATAGCTGCCGGTAGTGTCCATTTGTAGGCTATGTGCCATCAAGGTTAGGCCTATACTGTGTACATTTAATTTACAATGAGATTCCATGTGCGAGTATGGCTTCTGAATAATCGGTGTGCATTTTCTTCGTTCTACCCTACCTGGTTGTACAGTGTAACTGTATATGTCCTGAACATTATGAAGACATTATATCTTGCTGTCTCAGAACAATACACAACTGTAATGTTCTCTCTGTTTGGTTGATTCAGGCTGTCGTTCAAGCCATCCTCCAATCACGACCAGCCTTACATGATAAGGCTATTTTCACTCTGCATGTACAGTACTCTCTGTATGTTGTAAAAACGGTTCTGGTCAGAGAAGAACACTAAGCGAGGGTGAATGAGGTTGACAACGGCTCAGTTGGAGCACCACGCTTTAGTTACCTTTACATTCTGGGTGGCCTGTTGCAGGTGAGTGCTGGAATACTTTGACTGTTACACTTTATTTTCCAAACACTCCGATCCCTCACTGTAACGCAACACCCAGGAAGCTATATTAAGTAGTCACACACGACTGAGACACAGGCAGTGACTTTCTGCTTAAAAACTGTCATTTTTTTTATCGCTAGTCACATCTTTTCAGTGACGTTTTCAAGCACGTTGCAAAGAGAAAGTTTGTTTAAAATGTGTGTTGTAAGGCCAGAATCTGAATGGGTGATGACACGGCTAGGCCAGTCAGTGCTTGGCTATGGACATCATACTGCACAAGGCTTTACAAGACCATAGCCCTAGAACAGTTCGAACGGGGGAGGGTAGATTAGAGAAGATGCAAAATTTGTTCGAGGAAAACGAAAGTACGCCACTGCGACCTAATGTAACTGATCATTTATCCGATTTCGATATAATTCGTGAATATTCATATTTAGTTTGGTGATTTGAGATCGTTGTGTCGCTCTGTAGCGTTCATCCGGTGAAGAGAGTTCATATTTGTGTTATTGTACAGCCAGTGCCGAACTGTTATGTGTCAATAAGTTTTAAGGTGGACGCAGCTGGGGATGAGAGGGCCCTGGCATTCGAGCTGGGTATCAGAGGTATGTTTGAATATGTAGCCTAGGCTATATGCCGTCATGACAGAGAACTTGTTGGTATTTTAGCCCTTATCAAAATCACAGTGTCGTTTTCACCTAAACCACTCAGTCATCCAGTGTGATGTTTGTATCAGTGTATCGCCGCGCTCGAAGTGGTCAGCGTGGTGCTTTTTTGTTTTTCGTGAATTATTTAATGTATTCAATGGGCTTTCATTTATAAACGTGTTGTTATAATCGTAAATTCCATCCCTCAACGCCGTTTGGTGTACATTTTAAGTCACTGTTCGGTGTAAAACGACCATGCAAAAGACTGAGACAACATGTACGACATGGTAAAGCGAGAGTATTTGCATTCCTCTTAGAAACGGGAGCACTACCCCTATGAAATGCACGGCTACATTGTTACTAAACGAATGATGGCAGCGTTCGATTGCGTGAAAACAATCAAATTAGTGAAGTTTGGTTACAATTCCATGGATGTTTGTCACTTATAGTCGCTCGTGGCCTTTTGGAACCATTGCATGTTTTGCATACGACACGTTCAGCAGGCGGGCTGGAGCAATTTGAGTCTGAGAGCTAGCAAGCTAACAAGCTACCTTTATTCCTAGTTACTGGTAGGAAATGGTGACTATGATGCCCATTAAACGTATTGCCGCAAATATCTGGACGGAAAATCCCTAGTTTAAGTAATGAAAGGTGCCGATTTGTCCATGTGGAATACCTTTGTCAATGAATGCATACGAGTTTGACAGGAGTGAGATTTATACTTCATTTTCCCCAAAGCAAGATGGACTCTCATTCGCTTGTCTATCTTTTCAGACCCTAGATCGACATTTTGCATAGATGCAAATGTGAGCTTAATACTAAGGACTTTGGGTTAGATAAACAAAATATTAGTTTATACTAATTTATGAACAATGTTTCTCATGTAATGTTTACGGTGGGTTCACTTTATTGATTCCGTGACAGCCTAATCGGGTTTACAGTCAGCACCGGTCTTACCAGAAAATAACCGCTACAATACTGTAGTATAGCCAATCTTATCGACTGAACTTACCTGATATTGCGTATTTTATTATTTACTGAGAGTTAACTGCTCTATTGTCTACGTTCCTGGGTTTCTGAAAGCCCCGATGTACGATGGACTGCACAAATTTGGAATCGACACCTTGTTTCAACAACAACAAATAATGTCCCACAATAGTTCGAAGCCTTGTCACATATTGAAGACTAGACTACACACTCGTTTTAAGTTCTTGTCACAGTGATGATTAATAAACATGTTTACTAATGGCTGCTGAAGAATAAAACTAGAATCCTAGCCTCTGTGGTTGTTTGGTGCGTTAACCAAGCATTGCAAATGTATCGCTTGACTCAGAGCAGTGTCTTGTATTTTATAGGTCATCATCATCGCATGACAAAGCCTGACTGACAGATTCATCTTCATCTTTCAGATACAGCTTTTCCATAGTCTGTGCCTAAGTAAGTATGCCTGCAATCCATCCCATATCCTCCAAGTCAAGGTTTCTTCTCTTTTGTTTACCTATTTGTCAATTGCCCACTGTATCCACTCATTGATATGCCATAATGCCTCATGTTATTATATCCTCATATTAACAATATAGCCTGTGTCTCGTCATATTAATATGACATAATTGATTGTCATATCTGATTCAACAATGGTGAAACAGCGTGACTCGGTCTCAGGTGTGTATGCACACTATGCATGCCTCCCCCATAGCACAACCCTCATAGGGCTCTGAGCTTGTCTTTACCAACCTGACCAGGAAAAACTCAGGGCCCTTGTTAGGTCACATGGTAAGGAAATCTCAGTGTCCGATTCTAGTACATGATTTGTTAGTTGACGCTTTAATAGAATGCAAAGATTCAGAGGTTCACTGCGTAAAAGAGACTGCAAACCAGTTTGAACAAAGTTAAAGGTTATGCATTGCCTTCAAAAAGTATTCACACCCCTTTACCTTTTCCACATTTTGTTGTTACAAAGTGGGACATTTTTTGTGGGTCAACAATCTACACAAAATACTCAAATGCTTTGCACAACTCAATTGTACAATATTTGCCCATTTATTATATAAAACAAAAAAATGTCAAGTTGATTATTGCTAGACAGCCATTTTCAAGGCGATTTTAAGTCAAAGCTGTACAGTGAGGGGGAAAAAAGTATTTGATCCCCTGCTGATTTTGTACGTTTGCCCACTGACAAAGAAATTATCAGTCTATAATTTTAATGGTAGGTTTATTTGAACAGTGAGAGACAGAATAACAACAAAAAAATCCAGAAAAACGCATGTGAAAAATGTTATAAATTGATTTGCATTTTAATGAGGGAAATAAGTATTTGACACCCTCTCAATCAGAAAGATTTCTGTCTCTCAGGTGTCTTCTATACAGGTAACGAGCTGAGATTAGGAGCACACTCTTAAAGGGAGTGCTCCTAATCTCAGTTTGTTACCTGTATAAAAGACACCTGTCCACAGAAGCAATCAATCAATCAGATTCCAAACTCTTCACCATGGCCAAGACGAAAGAGCTCTCCAAGGATGTCAGGGACAAGATTTTAGACATACACAAGGCTGGAATGGGCTACAAGACCATCGCCAAGCAGCTTGGTGAGAAGGTGACAACAGTTGGTGCGATTATTCGCAAATGGAAGAAACACAAAAGAACTGTCAAACTCCCTCGGCCTGGGACTCCATGCAAGATCTCACCTCGTGGAGTTGCAATGATCATGAGAACGGTGAGGAATCAGCCCAGAACTACACGGGAGGATCTTGTCAATGATCCCAAGGCAGTTGGGACCATAGTCACCAAGAAAACAATTGGTAACACACTACACCGTAAAGGACTGAAATCCTGCAGTGCCCACAAGGTCCCCCTGCTCAAGAAAGCACATATACATGCCCGTCTGAAGTTTGCCAATGAAGACCAATGAGAACCTCCTTCCCTCAGCCAGGGCATTGGAAATGGGTCGTGGATGGGTATTCCAGAATGACAATGACCCAAAACACACGGCCAAGGCAACAAAGGAGTGGCTCAAGAAGAAGCACATTAAGGTCCTGGAGTGGCCTAGCCAGTCTCCAGACCTTAATCCCATAGAAAATCTGTGGAGGGGAGCTGAAGGTTCGAGTTGCCAAACGTCAGCCTCGAAACCTTAATGACTTGGAGAAGATCTGCAAAGAGGAGTGGGACAAAATCCCTCCTGAGATGTGTGCAAACCTGGTGGCCAACTACAAGAAACGTTTGACCTCTGATTGCCAACAAGGGTTTTGCCACCAAGTCATGTTTTGCAGAGGGGTCAAATACTTATTTCCCTCATTAAAATGCAAATCAATTTATAACATGTTTCACATGTTTTGCTGATTTTTTTTGTTGTTGTTATTCTGTCTCTCACTGTTCAAATAAACCTACCATTAAAATTATAGACTGATCATTTCTTTGTCAGTGGGCAAACGTACAAAATCAGCAGGGGATCAAATAATTTTTTCCCTCACTGTAACTAGGCCACTCAGGAACATTCAATGTTGTCTTGGTAAGGAACTCCAGTGTGTATTTGGCCTTGTGTTTTAGGTTATTCTCCTGCTCAAAAGTGAATTTGTCTCCCAGTGTCTGTTGGAAAGCAGACTGAAAAAGGTTTTCCTCTAGGATTTTGCCAGTGCTTAGCTCTGTTTTCTTTTTATCCTAAAAAAAACTCCCTAGTCCTTGCTGATGACAAGCATACCCATAACATAATGCAGCCACCACCATGCTTCAAAATATGAAGTGGTACTCACTGATGTGTTGTTGGATTTGCCCCAAACTGTTTTACCTTTATTTAACTAAGTCAGTTAAGAACAAATTCTTATTTACAATGACGGCCTACCCTAGCCAAACCTTAACCTGGACGACGCTGCGCCGCCCTATGGGACTCCCAATCACGGCTGGTTGTGATACAACCTGGAATTGAACCAGGGTCTGTAGTGACGCCTCTAGCATTGAGATGCAGTGCCTTAGACTGCTGTGCCACTCAGGACAAAACATGTATTTCTTTGCCACATTGTTTGCAGTATTACTTTAGTGCCTTATTGCAAACAGGAAGGACGCCTGTATCTTTGTAATGACTGGGTGAATTGTTACACCATCCAAAGTGTAATTAATAACTACACCAGGGTTATGCAATGTCTGCTGTTTTATTTTTACCCATCTACCAGTAGGTGCCCTTCTTTGTGAGCCATTGGAAAACCTCCCTGGTATTTGGTTGAATCTGTGCGTGAAATTAGTATGTATGGGGTAGCCATTTGAAAAATCATGGTAAACACTATTATTGCACACTTTTACTTCTGAACTTACACTGAACAAAAATATAAACACAACATTTAAAGTATTGGTCCCATGTTTCATGAGCTGAAATAAAATAACCCCAAAATGTTCCATATTCGCCAAAAGCTTATTTCTTTCAAATTCTGTGCACAGATTTGTTTACATCCCTGTTAGTGAGCATTTCTCCTTTGCCAAGAAAGTCCATCCACCTGACAGGTATGGCATATTAAGAAGCTGATTAAACAGCATGATCATTAAACAACAGTCACCGTTGTGAACAGAGTGCCCCATGGTGGGGTTATGGTACTGGCAGGCATAAACAACGAAGACAATGGCATTTTATTGATGGCAATATTAATGCACAGAGATACTGTGAGGCCCATTGCCATGCCATTCATTCGCCAACATCACCTAATGTTTCAGCATGAAAATGCACGGCCCCATTTCACAAGGATCTGTACATAATTCCTACTGACTTGTTTTCTGATCCACGCCCCTACTTTTTTAAGGTATCTGTTGACCAACAGATGCAAATCTGTATTCCCAGTCATGTGAAATCCATAGATTAGGGTCTAATGAATTTATTTCAATTGACTGATTCTTATATGAAATGTAAGTAAAATCTTAGAAATTGTTGCATTTAATGTTTTTGTTCATTATATTTGGGCTTGCCATAAAGGGCTTGAATAATTATTGCTCAAAGACTTTTCGGCTTTTCATTTAAATAATTTGTCCCAAAAAATACTAAGAACGTAATTACACTTTGTAACACAAAACACAGCAAAAAGGCTGTAGCATAATGAAAACATTTAATGTGGAAAAGTTAAGGTGTGTGAATACTTTTTGAAGGGACTGTACATGTCACATTTCCACATGCAAATAGCACGACATGTCAATTATAGTAGTATTGAGGGATAACATTGCACATGAAGACAATTTTAACTGTCTGATTTAATAGCACTCTAATCATTGTTGTTAAAGGCAAATGCCTTTTTGTTTATTTTATCACCTTGTTTCACCACATGATATCTGAGTAATTCATCAAGGTGTTATATGGTGGATTAATGGGGCAATCTGCAGTTGCTACATACATTTTTAGACTTAATTAAAGATATGTACCCATTGATTCTTGAAGAATATAACATAAATGCCTCATGAGATTAGTTAAACTGTCATCCCCCTTCAGAACCCAAAATATAAGCATGTTTTACACCAATGTTTGTAAATGTAAACAAACACTGCAAAGCCTCAAAATGGACCGACCATCCATATCGACATGGATGGTCGGTCCATTTTGAGGCTTTACAGTGTTTGTTTACATTTACTTTGTTTACAAACATTGGCGTAAAACATGCTTATATTTTGGGTTCTGATGGGGGATGACAGTTTAACTAATCTCATGAGGCATTTATGTTAATGCCTCAATGCATCTGTATCTCTATCCATGCATTTGACTGGTTACATTTCTCCAGCCCAATCGCTCAGCTTTTTGCTGAAAGACTGGTGGGAAGCCTGCTCTGTTATTGTTTCAACTGTGGATTGCTCCTATTAAGGAACTTAGAGGCAAGTATCTAGCAAAGTCCTGAGGTGTATACTACGATGTTAGCTAGATCTATTTTGGATTTTTAAAAAGCTAGCCAGATTCAGATTCACATTCCGACTCGGGCTTCATCCATTTTAGGAAGGTGGATATTGATCTTGTACCTGCCGCTAACGCAAGCCAGGTTTGTAACCACATGTGCATAGCCCAGTGAGTCGAACACCAAACTCTTAATTGAGACAATGTTGAAACCGCAATCCAAGAGCAAGTCAGTGCCACATTTAAATGTCTAAATCAATATGAAAGAAAAGTTATCCTGCAAATACGATACTAAAAGTGCTGTCCTTTTATTTACGTGTGTCATTCTTGACGTCTTTGGTGTGCTTATCAAAAAGCACCCTTTTTTCCACTGCTATCGATAAAATTATTTAAGTCATACAACAGTTTTTACTGCACATGAAGTTTAAAATATATCCTGTAATTGCTAAATGTATAGTGTGATAGGTATTTGAATATTACTATTTTTAAAGGGCAATTCCACCACTTTTCAACATCATTTTCATTATCTCCAGCACAATGCCAGGGTCTACATATGTGAATACGGTGCATTTCTAAAAAATATTAAGCTTAAAAGTTCTACCCGATGACATAATCAAAAGCATGAGTTGGTGCACACCCAGAGAGAATTATTTAGTGTAGGGGTGCTGACTAACAGCGAATAAAATGTAAGCCATAAAGAGAGTCTCTCTCTCTCTCTCTTGCTCTCTATACATACATACATACATACATACATACATACATACATACATACATACAGTCGTGGCCAAAGGTTTTGAGAATGACACAAATATTAATTTCCACAAAGTTTGCTGCTTCAGTGTCTTTAGATATTTTTGTCAGATGTTACTATGGAATACTGAAGTATAATCACAAGCATTTCATAAGTGTCAAAGGCTTTTATTGACAATTACATTAAGTTATTTGCAGTGTTGACCCTTCTTTTTTAAGACCTCTGCATTCCGCCCTGACATGCTGTCAATTAACTTCTGGGCCACATCCTGACTGATGGTAGCCAGCCCATTCTTGCCTAATCAATCCTTGGAGTTTGTCAGAATTTGTGGGGTTTTGTTTGTCCACCTGCCTTTTGAGGATTGACCACAAGTTCTCAATGGGATTAGGGTCTGGGGAGTTTCCTGGCCATGGACCCAAAATATCACTGTTTTGTTCCCAGAGCCCACTTAGTTATCACTTTTGCCTTATGGCAAGGTGCTCCATCATGCTGGAAAAGGCATTGTTCGTCACCAAACTGTTCCTGGATGGTTGGGAGAAGTTGCTCTGTACTGGTGGTGCCCCAATCCCGCAGCTGAATCAACTTTAGGAGACGGTCCTGGCACTTGCTGGACTTTCTTGGGCGCCCTGAAGCCTTCTTCACAACAATTGAACCGCTCTCCTTGAAGTTCTTGATGATCCGATAAATGGTTGATTTAGGTGCAATCTTACTGGCAGCAATATCCTTAGCTGTGAAGCCCTTTTTGTGCAAAGCGATGATGACGGCACGTGTTTCCTTGCAGGTAACCATGGTTGACAGAGGAAGAACAATGATTCCAAGCACCACCCTCCTTTTGAAGCTTCCAGTCTGTTATTCGAACTCAATCAGCATGACATAGTGATCTCCAGCCTTGTCCTCGTCAACACTCACACCTGTGTTAACGAGAGAATCACTGACATGATGTCAGCTGGTCCTTTTTGTGGCAGGGCTGAAATGCAGTGGAAATGTTTTTGGGGGATTCAGTTAATTTGCATGGCAAAGAGGGACTTTGCAATTTATTGCAATTCTTCTGATCACTCTTCATGACATTCTGGAGTATATGCAAATTGCCATCATACAAACTGAGGCAGCAGACTTTGTGAAAATTAATATTTGTGTCATTCTCAAAACTTTTGGCCATGACTGTATATATAGTACCAGTCAAAGGTTGACACACCTTCCAGGTTTTTTCTTTATTTTTACTATTTTCTACATTGTAGAATAAAAGTAAAGACATCAACACTATGAAATAACACATGGAACCAAAAAAAGTGTTAAAACAAATCAAAATATTTTATATTTGAGATTCTTCAAAGTAGCCAGGCTCCCGATTGGCTACTTAGGCTCCCGATTGGCCACTTAAACTCCCGAGTGGCGCAGCGGTCTCAGTGCAAGAGTGCATTACAGTCCCTGGTCGAATCCAGGCTGTATCACATCCGGCCGTGATTGGGAGTCCCATTGGGCGGCGCACAATTGGCCCAGCGTTGTCCAGGTTTGCCCTGGATAGGTCGTAATTGTAAATAAGAATTTGTTCTCAACTGACTTGCCTAGTTAAATAAATTAAAAAACACCCTTTGCCTTAATTACAGCTTTGCACACTCTTGGCATTTTCTCAACCAGCTTCATGAGGTAGTCACCTGGAATGCATTTCAGTTAACAGGTGTGCTGTGTTAAAAGTTCATTTGTGGAATCTCTTTCCTTAATGTGTTTGATCCAATCAGTTGTGTTGTGACAAGGTATGGGGTGGTATACAGAAGATAGCCCTATTTGGTAAAAGATCAAGTCCATATTATGGCAAGAACATCTCAAATAAGCAAAGCGAAACAACAGTCCATCATTACTTTAAAACATGAAGGTCAGTCAATCTGGCTCTCATGAGGACCGCCACAGGGAAGGAAGACCCAGAGTTACCTCTGCTGCAGAGGATAAGTTCATTAGAGTTACAAGCCTCAGAAATTGCAGCCCAAATAAATGCTCAAGAGTTCAAGTAACAGACACATCAACATGTTCTACATTGTAGAATAATAGTGAAGACATAAACACTATGAAATAATACATATGGAACATGTAGTAACCAAAAAAAAAACTGTTGAACAAATCAAAATATTTTATATTTTGGATTCTTCCAGGCTCTCGAGTGGCTACTTAGGCTCCCGAGTAGCTACTTAGGCTCCCGAGTGGCGCAGCAGTCTAAGGCACTGCATCTCAGTGCAAGAGTGTGTCACTATAGTCCCTGGTTCAAATCCAGGCTGTATCACATCTGGCTGTGATTGGGAGTCACATAGGGCAGTTGATGTTGACATATGTCTGTTATTTGAACTCTGTGAAGCATTTATTTGGGCTGCAATTTCTGAGGCTGGTAACTGATGAACTTATTCTCTGCGGTAGAGGTAACTCTGGGTTTTCCTGTGGCGGTCATGACATTTTGTCAGCCGGTGATTGTCAAGCAATTAACTGCCGGTCTCATGGTAATTGACCATTAATTAACATAAACACATTTAGCATCTCCTGTCTTCCACACATAGCCTACAAACCACTGATGCAGACTTTGGAACATATACATTTTAAAAAGTCTTAATAAATCCATGTAATAAAGCCTACTCCATCACAATAAATCAATAATTTTATTTTAGAAAGGTCTAAAGAAACATGATATTAAGAAAATGTAGTCTATTTCAGAAGAAAAGAATAGCATACTCTGCGTTGTCCTTATGTTGGGTCCTAATCTGGCTATGGCGTATGGCTGTGGGCTACACTAGTTCACTTAGCAGACAAGATTTGCTTAGAATTCCGTAGCATTATTTTATAGTATGAAGAGTACAATTGAACATATCTGAATAAAATAGAAAATATATTTTCTCCAAACAATTTGAGGGAGTCGCACATGTGACTATTCTGTGTTGAGTTGTTAACAAATAAACAGATACTCCTATAAGCTTAATTTTGAGTTATTTATGTAATTTATGTAATATTCCAAACAGTCTGGGACAGTTGTGGGATGCGTATAGGCTATTAGGCTATTTCTTCACATTATAAGCGCAGCAATGCTCACACGGCAGTAGGCTATATGCGTGAATGTTCCATTAGCAGGAAAACACCATTCTCAAAAATGACCACAAATGCGATTATGCATGTACTGCTTTTATTATAATGGTGCATTTATTTTTATGGTGAAAATGATCTTCCCCAAACTTGAAACTCACACGCTGCTTATGTATGACAGTTAGGCTCTACACCCATTGTAAAGCTTCATTTTAAGAAGTTATTTGGCCACTTTAGTTACATACAAACCTTATCAAAACATATCGGCCTATGGGCTAGGCTATATGAGGTGTGCGACTATGATTTGAAAAAGTAGCCAAAAAAAGCATGCGCTGTTTGCCTTAAACTGGGCATCATTCACAAGTGATAGGCTAATATTGTCACCCATCAAGCTATTCTTGATTTAGTCTTGTCTTTACATATATTATTTAGTATATGTGGGAAATTTGTTTTGATTTAGAATGGACCATTATCATGCACCTGTCTCGGAACGGGCAGTGAAAAGAAAATACATGTCATCTATGCACTTAAATAGCGAATGGAGGACGCTTTTCCCCGTGATTTATGTTCATGGCAGCCAGGTAGGCTATACTCCTCTTTTAAAGAGAAGCAATGTGCTTAATATTAGGAAGGTTGAGAAATAAATATAGTAGGCCTAGCCAATAGAAAGCTGATGGGATCCTCTTTTTAATAGAGGCCCATCACTCTGTTTTCTCACGCAATTTCATAGCCTATAGCAGTGGTTCTCAATCCTGATCCCGGGGGCCCAAAAGGGGTGCACATTTTTGTTTTTGCCCTAGAACTACTTGATTCAAGTCCAAGTTTGATGATGAGTTGATCATTTAAATCAGCATTTTAATCAGCTGTGTAGTGCTAGGGCAAAAGCAAAAATGTGTACCCCTTTGGGTAGCCAGGACCAGGATTGAGAATCACTGGCCTATAGAAATGTTGAGCAACATGAGCTCATGGGCTCTCATGAAGTGTTTGATTAGATTTTCGATTACGTTTGCATTGATGTCAGAGTGATTAGAGGGACAATAGAGTGCAGAGTACCAGATAGTTAGCAAGTTTGGTAGGCTACTAATGACCATCAGCCGCATCAGAGCATGGAGAAGCCTAATTATCGTGACTAAACGGTCACATCGAATTTGACTGCCATCATGACTCGTGACCGTCATTGTGGTGGTAATATGGTCACCGTAACATTACGGTCACCGTAAGTATTTGGACAGTGACACGTGTTTTGTTGTTTTGCCTCTGTACTCCAGCACTTTGGATTTGAAACAAATACTTTTGTTTCCCCTAAAATGGGGGTGGGGGGGAGAACTACAGTATGTACAAAAGGTGCTGTAATTTCTAAACAGTTCCCCCGATGTGGATGAAAATACCCTCAAATTTAAAGCTGACAGTCTGCAGTGGTAAAAGTGCTTAAAAATACTTTAAAGTACTACTTAAGTCATTTTTGGAGGTATCTGTACTTTACTATTTATATTTTTGACAACTTTTACTTCACTACATTCCTAAAGAAAATGTATGTACTTTTTACTCCATATACATTTTCCCTGACACCCAAAAGTACTCGTTACATTTTGAATGCTTAGCAGGACAGGAAATTGATCAAATTCACACACTTATCAAGAGGTCATCCCTACTGCCTCTGTACTGATGACTCACTAAACACATGCTTTGTTTGTAAATGAGTGTTGGAGTGTTCCCCTGGTTATCAGTAAATTAAAATAAACAAGAAAATGATGCTGTCTGGTTTGCTTAATATAAAGAATTTTAAATGATTTATACTTTTACTTTTGATACTTAAGTATATTTTAGCGATTACCTTTACTTTTGATACTTAAGTATATTTCAAACCAAATACTTTTAGACTTTTACTCAAATAGAATTTTACAGGGTGACTTCACTGTTACTTTTTTAATTTTTTATTACATTTTCTATTAAGGTATCTTTTACTTTTACTCAAGTATGACAATTGGGTATTTTTTTCACCACTGAGAGTCTGCACCTTAAACCTCAGTCATTGTATCATTTCAAATCCGAAGTGCTCGAATACAGAGCCAAACAACATGTCACTGGCCAAATACTTTTGGACCTCACTGTATGTAGACACTGGTATGGCGCTGTAGATAATGAATATGAGGATGAAAAGTGGCAGAATTGCCCTACATTTTATTAATAAAATATTTGAGGGCAGTGAAAAAAATATTAGAAATGCATTACATTTTTTAAACTATTGAATGCAGTAGTTCATTCACAGCAATTGAAGGATAGATACTGCATACCCTTTACCATAGAGTAAATACACACAGATGTGAGTTAATCTGATCAAATGCTGTGGTATCACAACCTGCTCTAAAACACAGACTTGTCTTCTTTTGTCAGATTTGAGGTTTTCTTGCTATACCCGTATAGAAGTGTAGAATCTAATGGTTGTGGGTTTAGGGCCACCCATATGTCAAACGTATGCACACATGACTAAGTTGCTTTGGATAAAAGCGTCTGATAGATGGCATTGCACCACACATGCAAGAAATCCAAACTATTCTGCAAGCGTATGTACACTGAGAATTGTGCACTCCATTGACCACACCCTGGCTGTGGCCTGTAGAAAGTGATGATGCCATCAGCCAATTAGAGACATGGGCAGTCTGGTGTTCAGTCTCAAAGTACTTTTGAAATGGCAGCCTCGATTTACTGCTAATTCTGTTTCTTAGTACAAAACCTAGTGACCTTACCAAGCGATTTTGGCCTTTTGGTATAATATAATGGTTTTGGAATGACAGTCACAGGGACCACCGTTTGAGCCATGGTCAGGGTGCCTAATTAAAGGGATCACTTTTTCATAACCTTTAACCTTTAGTCTCTGTTACCACTATGGCCACCACCAGCAGTTGCTCAAGAGACTAAAGAATTCAGTCAATAATCAATCGAATGTATTTGTATAGTGCTACTTACAAAGTCATTGATCAGTGCGCTCAACAAAACCCAACCCCAAATGCTCCGACATGAATTTCCCCTAGGTAAAGATCTGGCATCTGCTCCCCTTCCCCCAATCCTAACCTTAAAGCGACAATTCTTATTGGTGAAACTGCGTGTCCATTTGTGATATTACAACAACAAAGAAGTTACTGCAAACAACAAACACTGTTGCACGGGGCGATAGAGCACAGTATGTATTGCACCTTTTTTTTTTAGCATGTTGCGTGACGCTCAGCTCGGCAACAAAACCAATAACAGTGGTTGGGTGGCCAGTGGCGCTGTTTCGCAGATCTCAGCTTTAAGCATTAATGGGGAAAACTGACCCAAGATCAGTGTCCAAATGGAACTTGATCCTATGCCACAATAAGTTGTGAGTGAACTCTGACTATCTTTCTCCCCCCCTCCAGGCTTGGCAGCGCCATGAAAGGTGGAGGAAGGGGTAAGGAGCCTCCTGTGGAGGTGGAGGTGAGCGGCAAGCGGCCCAAGCGCAAGTGTCTACAATGGCACCCGCTACTCTCCAAGAAGGCCCAGGACTTCTCGGAGGAGGAAGAGGAGGAGGACGAAGAAGAACTGGAGAAGGTGAGTGTCTTATTTTGCAGATCGGGGGATGCATTCAGTAGGCACGTTTTGAAATGAAAAACCATTTCTTATTGGTCAAGTACAGATAGTTTCAGACCTACTGAACATGACCCTGGACGTCCAGTCTTTAATCTCTTGCCGCAGTCCCACTTGACTATTGCTCCATGATACATGCACACAGTCTATTTGTTAGTTCACTGTATATGATGCAGTGGCCTTTGACCCAGTATAGAACCCAGTATAGAACCACCAGCCTCAGTACTTCACCCCCTCTATGATGTATCTCTCCCTGGCTGGCTGTGGGGGCAGTCAGACAGTGCTGGTCTGAAAGGATGTGTGAGGCTGCTGCAGCCATTGGATTTGAAGTCCCTCTGATCATGTTAAAACAATTTATATCTGGGTTAGGGGTCAATTCTGAATTGGGAATTGCTGATTAATTCCCATTCAATTTGATATACACTGAGTATACAAAACCCTAAGGTCCATGACATAGACTGACCAGGTGAATCCAGGTAAAAGCTATGATCCGTTATTGATGTCACTTGTTAAATCTACTTCAATCAGTGTTGATGATGTTGAGTTTTAAGACTTGAGACATGGATTGTGCATGTGTGCCATTCAGAGGGTGAATAGGCTAGACAAAAGATTTAAGTGCCTTTGAACGGGATATGGTAGTAGGTGCCAGGAGCATCGGTTTGAGTGTGTCAAGAACTGCAATGCTGCTGGGTTTTTCACGCTCAACGGTTTCTTGTGTGTATTAAGAATAGTCCACCACCCAAAGGACATCCAGCCAACTTGACACAACTGTGGGAAGCATTGGAGTCATCATGGGCCAGCATCCCTGTGGAACGCTTGACACTTTGTAAAGTCCATGCCCTGACGAATTGAACCTGTTCTGAGGGCAAAAGGGAGTGCAACGCAATATTAGGAAGGTGTTTTACTAATGTTTTGTACACTGTGTATTGTAAAATGGGTCGTTCCACCAATTTAGGTGCCTTTTGAGTAGTGTAACTTGGTGAAAAAACGTTTATTTCACCTGATTTCTACATTCTGTCATAAAGAGCACATGTTGAACTTAATAAACATGTTTTCCCATCTCAAGAGATTAAATAAAAATATATTAAGTGCCAAATAAAGTAACAGGGCTGACTGTAACAGGATTGACGACTTCATCTTAAATCAACCATGAAACCCATTGTGACTGGGGGAATGGAAGCTTGTTGTTTGCAACAGGGAGGGGCAGGAATTTAATTGTTAAAATCCTTTATTCTAGCATGTCTATCTATGGATAGCAGGGTTGACGTTGTCAACCCGCTCAGTTTTCTACCACAGAACACCAGAGAAATCACCAAAAAGAGTAGAACTAGCTCAACTGCTTTTACACTATGATTTGACTATAAGATGTTCAATGTTTTTTTTGAAAAATATATTTAAAAGCAATTGTTTCACCCATATTAAAACGAGAGTTAAGTTCACATAACAGGGTTGACCTTAAAATGAGAGACAATTAAAAAAACCGAAGTATTTGTGCACAATTTCTTTGTGCACAAGGCACCCATTTCGTAGAACGACCCAAATACCTTGTGTAAAATATGATTGAAACATTAATGTAACTGTCCAGTGTTTCCAGATTTCTATGAAATATTACCTAAATATTGATGCGAGTAGAGAGCTGATTGGCCAGCTCAGCCAATGAGCCAACACGTCATCATGTTCTATGAGGAAATGGCAAGCATTTTTTAAAGCCCCAGTGCAGTCTAAAACGTGATTTTCCTGTGTTTTGAAATAAAGAATTCCAAGTTTTCTGTTTTCCCCTCCCTACTCAGACAGTCCTAGCAAAATTCTTGCTTGAGAAATTGGTCTTTGCTAAGAAGCTATTTTTGTTTATTTTTGACCATTTTAATTTAAAAACAATCAGTAAGATACTTAATTGTGATACAAAAATGATATTGAGATAAAAATGGCTGCATTGGACCTTTATTTATTTATTTATTTGTAAAAATTATTTAACCTTTATTTAACTAGGCAAGTCAGTTAAGACCAGATTCTTATTTACAATGACGGCTTACACTGGCCAAACCCGGACGACGCTGGGCCAATTGTGCGCCGCCCTATGGGACTCCCAATCACGGGCCGGTTGTGATACCTTTAAATGGTCTGTTTAAAGTTTGAGGTAGGGTTTTTTAAGTGTTTTTTTCCTAGGTTTGTATGTAGTCTAGAAGTATTCACTTTCATTTTCTGTCATATTTTTATTAAATGAAACCATACATATTTGCCCATTGTAGAAATGCTCAGAAAGTGACTTTGTGGACCTGAATGGCAAAACATTCAAGAGATAAAGGTGCTCAAAGTTGACCTATTTTGCATAATATGAGACATCCATGTCTTCACCACTGGAAAAGATAAATGGTTGAGATTTTTATAATTTAAAAGCTTACAAACAGCATTGTCAAACTATTTTATAATTTCTTGAAAAACAGTTTAACAAATTCTTTTTTTTTTTTTTAACCTTAATACAATAAAATAATGATGCATATTTGCATATGTTGTAGCTTAGACCCTTATTTTAGATCATCTGAGGTTGTGTTGTGACCGCCTTAGGTTGAGACACAACATGCTCCTGAATACAGGGTGGGAGTTGTGTTTTGGCTAATACATTTACTAAAATGGGAATAAAATTTACATTTCAACTCTCAAATCGTACAACAAAGATTGATGGAGGTCCACACCAGAGAATGTTGACTTGCATGGGAATATATGTTTTAAATTATACTGTCAATCCTAGAAATATAGATTATCCAATAGACATTACCATTTTAGGTTGACATTCGACGGTGGGTGGACCGGTTGTCATCTTTGTGGTAGTAATTAGAAGTCAAAATGTCAATTCAATTTAAATTTCAATGGTGTACTAAATTACAGTGGTCTGAAGGGATAGGTCCATTCTATGAAATCTATTTCTATGATTTGAAATGACACCCACCCTGTATTCAAGAGCATGTTGTCTCAACCGATGGCGGGCACAACAAAAACCTCAGATGATGTAAAGTAGGGTCTAAGCTACAACGTATGCAAATATGAAACAAATTTGTAAATGTAAATCTTAATTTACATTTAAGATTAAATGTAATTTTAATATAACTTCAAGAAATTAAATAGTTTGAGAACCCTGTTTGAAAGCTTTTAAATATCAAAGTTAACCGTTTAACTTTTCAAGTGATAAAGACATGGATGTCTCATGGTATGGTGGGGTATGCAAAATGGGTCAACTTTGAGAATTGCTATCTCGTGAATGTTTTGCCATTCAGGTCCAAAAAGTCACTTTCTAATCACTTCTTCCATGGGCAAACAGGTATGGAAAGTTTGGTTTAAATCAAAAGGGATGCTGTCAAAAAGTTATTGAATTCCAATAGACATACCCAAAAAGAACATTTTGAATTATTCCCAAAGAAATATCAACTGAATCAATAGAGCCTTACCATTGTTATGATGATGATGATGTTGATGATGATGATGATAGTGGTGGGGGTAGTGATGATAAAGATTGAAATATCTGATGCATCTGTCCACAGCCATTGCTGGTCAGGGAGAGCCGGGGCCCGGAGGTGGCATGCGGGGGGCCCATGGAGGTGGAGGAAGACTCTTCAGAGCAGCGGGCCCGCCGGCCCATGAATGCCTTCCTGCTTTTCTGCAAGCGCCACCGTTCACTGGTGAGGCAGGAGCACCCTCGGCTGGACAAACGCGGTGCTACCAAGATCCTGGCTGACTGGTGGGCTGTGCTGGAGCCAAAAGAGAAACAGAAGTACACGGACATGGCCAAGGAGGTGAGCACCACCTAAACCCTGTTCTGGAACTGTCAAACGTTTCTTATTCTCTTCGAGGCGAATCCTAACTTCATTTAAGTATCATTTTCACATCAATGTATGACTAAGTTAGAATTTGACTTAAATTAGGATTCGCCTCTTTCTGTTTCTCTAAACAGACCATTCCATTTGATTTAGTCATTTGAGGAGAGTACTTTAAATTCAGATAATTTTTCCTCATGGACTGTCAGAGTTCAGAGAGAATGAACCCTGATTTGTGCAGTGTGACAAGCAAATGAGCAGATCAAGCGCTCCAACACAGGATCACAAGCAAACTAATTTGAAAGACTATACTAAGGCAACACCTCTTCAGTATATGCTGCATTTTGCTAGAGTAGGTATTAATTGCTGTGTCTTTCTTTTGCTGATAACCATTCTGGCTTTGTGTCGTCTTCCAGTACAAGGATGCCTTCATGAAGGCTAACCCAGGCTACAAGTGGTGCCCCACCACCAACAAGCCAGTCAAGAGCCCCTGCCACACTGTCAGCAACGCACGCAAAAAGGTCTGGCCTTTCCCTTCCAACTCCCCTAAGGGCTGTGCCACTGCCAAGAAAGTGCCCAAGACTGACAGCACACCACAGCTTAATTTCGCCATGGCAGGTGCGTCAAGTGACACATTTCTGGGTAAAACAGCTTATAAAATATGAATGTCATGTCTCAGCATAGCTGCCACTGAATTAATGTCAAATTAGTAAAGATTCATCCCAACTTGACTTCATTTTGTATCTTCCCAGATCCCACAAAGATGGGTGGCCTAAGCATGCTACTGTTGGCTGGGGAACATGCCCTTACTGCCAGAGAGGTATGTCACAACTTACTGCACTGAACAAAAATATAAACACAACATGTAAAGTGTTGGTCACATGTTTCATGAGCTGATAATAAAAGATCCCAGAAATTTTCCACATGAACAAATAGCTTATTTCTCTCAAATGTTGTGCACAAATTTGTTTACATCCCTGTTAGTGAGCATTTCTCCTTTGCCAAGATAATTCTTCCACCTGACAGGTGTAGCATGTCAAGAAATTGATTAAACAGCATGATCATTACACAGGTGTAGTGGGGACTATAAAAGGCCACTCTAAAATGTGAAGTTTTGTCACACAACACAATGCCACAGATGTCTTGTCTCAAGTTTTGAGGGAGCATGCAATTGGCATGTTGACTGCAGGAATGTCCACCGGAGCTGTTGCCAGCAAATTGAATGTTAATTTCTCTACCATACCATAACCCCACCGCCCCATGGTGGGCAGGCATAAGCTACAATTACAATTGCATTTTATCGATGGTTATTTGAATGCACAAAAATACAGTGACGAGATCTTGAGGCCCATTTATTTTTAATTAGGCCTTAATTCCCAGTCATGTGAAATCCATAGATTAAGGCCTAATTTTATTATTTCATTATTATTTTTTATTTCATTTACTGATTCCCTCAAATGAACTGTAACTCTGTAAAATCAATTAAATTGTTGCATGTTGCATTTTTATTTTTGTTCAGTATAAGTCCTGGGCTGTAGTGCAGTAATTCACCACCAGGGGGCTTCAGAGTTATATGGGTTTATGAAATAATGTAAAGGCCCAGTCTAGTGGTTTTTCAACTCGTCAAACTGAGTTTATCCATGTTGTGCCACATTTTTAATCTAGAAATCATTGTTTTAGTGGAAATCTATCTGAAGGACTTAAGTCATTCTCTCATTTGCTGGAAAAGCACTGTGAGATGCAAATTCAAAGATCACATTATTCAAATGTGTGTGGTGAATGTGTGAACTTAAGTGTCAATTGAACCTCCACAGATTTCCTCCAGTTCCTCAAAGTCTGGAACCACAGATGTCACTAAGCACCCTGAGAACTCCTCCCTATTCCAACTTGCTGAGGTAAGACCACCTAGAATGGGATGGTTCTCTTTAACGTCTTGTAACACTATTTAGTAGGACT
Source organism: Brachymystax lenok tsinlingensis (assembly GCA_030435695.1). NCBI lineage: Eukaryota > Metazoa > Chordata > Actinopteri > Salmoniformes > Salmonidae > Brachymystax > Brachymystax lenok. The sequence continues at coordinate 41,142,163 of CM059795.1, read as the reverse complement.
GTCACGGCAACCGCAGTCTGACACAAGTTTGTTGATTTTATGCCAATATGCATAGATGTATAAAATAGCCTACATTACATGTATTATCTATTTGCATAGAAATGGTTCAGTTTTCTCTTAAAGTAACCCTACCACACCCAACACACCACATATGCCACATGAAATCATACCATTCCTTAAAATGATGGCACTACTCTGCCTTTTCTGTGACCTATCCTGCACTGACTATACATCAAGCTGCAATAGGGAAAAGGAAGTGAGGCGCATTCCTGTTGAAATGGGTCAGCCAACCCTCAATTGTGTGTCCCTTTCCAGATCTCCTCCAGCACGCTTCAGCCCAGTTTAACGGACACAGCCGGCGAGGGGAAGCCCTTGAGTCGGGGGGACCAGGCAGAAGTGAGTATTCTCAAGAAAGGCTATTTGTGACCACATGATTTAGCTCAATGTTATTGACCCGTAACATTCATAGGCGAGGTGCCAACTGCTCAGCATGCTTACATACTGCATGAGTATGTACTTATATCGTTCTACATGCTATTTTACTGTGCTATTAAGTAGTTTGTTTTTAAACCGAGTGGGGTACCTTCCTGCTTTCTGAAATCCACGTCAACAAAATTCAAATCTGCCAATACTACCACTATTGGCTCTTCCTAATGTGTGGGCATGCCTTAAGGGTGGGCACAAATGAAAGCATTCAGTATATACCTACCATACTATTTAGTATACACAAGTCACAAATATGAACATACCGGTACATAATCCCAGGATCTTTATCCATTCTCTCTTTCTTGTTCCCATTTTTCCTCAGACGTGGGCTGGAACCTCACAGCAGGGAAAGTCTGACGTACCCAAGATCAACGTCAAGTCCCCTGTTTTTCAACTGGCAGAGGTACAATCCTTACACTGTCTCAAGTGTGCCACTGCACAACTACATGCGCTTTATAGTATTGTCTTTATGATGCAAAGTGATGTTTTGTCTAATTATCCTCTGTTGTCTATTAAAGCAGATATCCTCTGATTCAAGCCAGTCGACTGCACCGGAGGGAAAGCAGTGTAGCCAGTCGGCTCTCTTCCAGCTCGCTGAGGTACTGCAGGCCCTCCAACACAAAACCTTTAAGGGTCCATTTAAGTCCATTTGATATTACTGAAATCTTCAAAATCCCTATAGCGGAAATGACTAATAGTTAGCTCCAGCACTTTCACTTTGATGTGACTACTGAAATGTTAATTTATGTGCACTGTTGTGTTTTGTGTAGATGTGCTTGGCCTCCGAGGCAGGGAAGATGGAGACACAGGACGATACCTGCGCCCCACACATCAAAACTGAGACGGTGGTCAAGGAAGACACTGGGGGCAACATCCCTGATTTTCCTCTTTCCTCTCCCCCGTGTTCCTCCGCTTCTTCCTCCTCCACGCCCACCAACGCCAGTCCCCCGCTGCTCAGTGGCCAAGTGGCCAGCGTCAAAAAGAAGAAGAAGAAGAAGAAAGAAGCTACTGCCAGAGAGCTACCCAAAGCGGTGGACAAAGACAAGATCCCTCGTCCGGGCTCGCCCAAAAAGACCCTTAAAAAGCGACCGTCGTCTGAGTCTGAGTTGGAGAGCCTCCTCTACACTATCGAGGCCGTGGCTAAAGGGGCCTGGGGCGACGCCGAGGAGGATATACCCAAGAAGAAGGCTAGTGCCGTCGTTACCATTCCGAGAGAGCCCAGCTCACCAAAAAAGAAGTCCAAAGCCAAGAGGCCCCTGAAGGCTAAGGAAGAGGATGAGATGGAGGAGGACAAGGAAGATGGAAGGTGCACAGAGCTGCCATCGACAGTGGAGACTGCAGCGAATCTAGCAAACCCCAAGACAGAGGCTGAGGAGGCCAGCATCGGCAGCACCCCGGACCCCCTGGGCAGCACGGAGAAGCCCACCGCCCCTCCCAGCCCCCCGCACATCAAGCACAAAGTCGAGGAGAAGCAGAGGGAAGCGGAGACCAACGCCGAAGGGTGTGGCTCCAGGAAGTCTGAGAGAAGCTGCAAGGGGGCGCTGTACAAGACCCTGGTGTCGGAAGGAATGCTTACCTCACTGAGGGCCAACGTGGACAGAGGTATGTATTAGTAACCCCCCTGCCCTATCTCCACAATGACTATTAATATGCTGTTGTTTTACACCCATTCCATGCAAGTCCCTGTGTTTTTATTTTAATTTTACTGGTGGCTCCTCTAAACTCTGTTTTTGTATGTCTGTGTGTGGTGTGTGTGTGTGTGTGTGTGTGTTAATCAGGAAAAAGAGGCTCTTTTCGAAGTGGATCTGATGAAGGGGGTTGGACTGATGAGACCTGGGCTTTCTCACAGATGGGACCCACTAATCCCAAGAAGCTAAAGAAGTCAAAATCCAAAGACGAGACAGCGCCAGGGTGAGTCCCCTGTCCAAGAACATTTTACCCCAAAAAGTGCTAGGTTTAATCACTGAAAACTGAATGAAAGATGACTAGTGGGAGCAGAATATAGTGAACGAACAATAAGCCCGTTTGACAAGGGGCACATCCGACATGCAAGGATTCATTTGTACTAATGGAAGTGGATGGCAGTGGAGGTTGGCTAAGTGCGCTCGTGGTTCGTGGCTCGATGCTCTTTGCATTTACGCCGCAAGTCTGTTTTATTTATAGACTATTAGTGAATTGTTGGATGTGGAAAATACATTATTCTTTCAGTGTCTATTTATCTAGTTCCACTTTCTTTGCGGTGTAATGGAGTCCTCTGTGTGCAAGTTAACATCCGACTTTGAGGAATCCCTGAAGAGAGCAAGTAGGCCAGGTTAGGTTATGGGCACCCCCACAAGTGTTTTGAAATATTAATGTGGGCACCTCCATAAGCGTTAACAATATTATGGTTGGTTCAACCCATTCATATTTTTAGGAGTTCCCAAGGGTCATTGTTTAATTCAAACCCTGCTTGAATGACTTGGATAATAAGCCACTTCGTAGAAGGGTTTATAGTGACTCAGTAATCGAGGAACATAGCAACAGTGGGTTTTACTTATCCGATCAAGGCACTCTTAAAACACGCAAGAGGGAACTTGAAAAAGCTATTATTGTGTTGGCATTTCTATCGAAATATTAAAAACAACAGTGACAAACAAATGACTACGCGTTTCCGCAAGATGAAAGCCTTCATGAAGAAAGTGGAGTTGAGCATGTTCCACCCGTATCTAATCAACAACATACGTTTGCAGTTTGGGGAAACTGGAGGAGGAGTTTGAGAAGAAGTTCAACAGCCTGCCGCAGTACAGCCCTCTGACGTTCGACAAGAAAAGCACCACCGTCACCAAGAAGAAAAAAACAGACGCTTGCACCGCACCGGAGGAACAACCCCCAAAACCTGCCAAGGGTAAGCAGAGAATGTTACCAGAATGTTCACCAAACATTTCAATATGTTTTGACAGAAGCCATTCCCTCCGCATCCCATACCGCTCCTGTTGCTCCTCGCTTTCAGGAACTTTACCATATTGTTACCATTTAACATGGCATGCAATGCTTTTGTTTCTTTTTTTGTTTATCTTTTTTGTTATATCAGGTCCATCTCCATCTCAGAAAAAGACTTTATTCCACAAGATTGTTAGCAAGTACAAGCAGAAAAAGGAGAAGCCCAATACTGTGGACAAAGGTGAATTAGAGCATCATGTAACGTGTGTGCATTGTAATCCAGTTGTGAATGTTCTTGGCATGGTATTTACACATAGTTGGAGATAATGGACATGTTACACAATATAAAAAAGTGACCACGTAAGTACCATGCGTTTTTATTGCACATTGAATTTAGACACATGTAAAATATTCTCTCTTTAGTTGTTGAACAAGTTTTAAACCTAAAAGTGAGGTGTAAATAAAAAGTGAACCATCTAGCAGAAAAGGGTCTTAGCCCGAATCCATTTTTGCAGTCAATTCATGATTTACGCATGAATTATCTTGGAGTTAGGTGCCGAGATCTCAAGTTATAATTTTGGTTCAATAATTCTAAAATTCTTATTGAAAATGAGTGGGTCTTTTCAAATGTTATCCCCTCTCAGACATAGCGATGCATAGTGACTCCCCCATGTCAGACTCGGCTGCCAAGGCCAAGCAGACCCCCGCCTCATGTGCCACCGCCACGCTTTCCCCAGAGGCCATGGGAACTAGCGCTAGCATGCCAGTGGGCAGCCAGAAGAGGAAGGCTAGGAAGAGCAAAATTACCCACCTGGTGCGCTCGGCCGATGGCAGGGTGTCCCCAGCAGAGGGTGAGTCTTTCCTAACTGGCAATAGTTTATTATGCACATTATCAAATACAAAGCATTTAAGTAAATATACTGTATGTGAGCTGGAAAACGCCAAATGAGGGATGTTCTGTCCATGCCATTTTGAATGACAGGCAATAGCCTCATGGCATCTGCTTTGGTCCGTTTTATCACAGAGGACAAAGTCAGGGACCTGACCCCGGAGCAGGACGACAAGCCATTACCCCGAGAGACTTTATGCAACGAAACAAGGTGCTACAGCGCACCCAAGCAAGAGGAAGCGGATAGGAGCAGTGAACCCGAAGTCCTGCCCGCCTTCTTTAGCCTGTCTGCCCTTGCCGAGGTGGCAGCCATGGAGAACATTCACAGGTAGGCAGCCAGAAATATATGAAGAGGGACTCACCTTTGCTTCAAGGAAGCTGTTTCTTTTCAACTTTTGTTTAAACACTGTTACATTTTTCTCTGTACGCTTTGAACGTGAATGCGCCATGTTTTATTTTCTTTCATTTTGTGTCCTTAGATAACCAGGGAGTTTCATAACTAAATAATGACCTTAAATTATCAATCAAGTACAAGGGAGGAGCCAAAACCAGACAAAAAAACATCCGAACACAAATGCCACACCACAAATCTTTGCCAAGACCAAAAAGTGCATACCTTGATTGTTTGACCTTTAACTTATTCTCTTCCTCCTGTACCAGAGGCCAGCGTGTGATTGGCGACAGCCAGAAGGAAATGGCCCAGACCCCTGTCCTCATCTCCTGCGCTGACCAATGAAGTGGATCAGCCTCCCTCTTGCCTCCAGCAAAACGAAATGGACGCTTGCGTGTTGTGTGCGTTTTAACTTTTAACCTCCGACTCCTCATCCTGTTCTGGAAGGAAGGAGATGGAACGTGACTTGTGGATGGATCCCTCCTCTGTGGTGAATTAGCTAGAGCTCTGGTCTGAGGGGGAAAGCGGGGTAAGAGAACCCCCCCAACCTCCTCCCATCCACTCACCTTCTAAGTATTCTCCTGAACCCTTCTATTGGCAGTAGGATGTCACCTCCCTCCTCTTCCTGTACGGTCCTACCTACTTAGAGTACCCTGAGAAAGGCAGGCTGTGTTCACGTTAATGTGTAATCTTTGTCCGATATTACGCCATTTTAAGGTCAAGTTTTGCAAACAAAAATTGCATTTCAAAAAAAGAAAGGAAACCTACACACGGTCAGCTTGACCACTTGTAAGAGAACATCTTCCCCCTTTCACACACTGTTGCAAAGTCCCCTCCACCTAGCATACCTTAATGTAGGAATGAGTCGAATCTTGTGGCTTCCTGCACGCCTTCCTGCTTGAACAAATTGACACAGCTTGGTAGATAGTCCTTGTGATTTATTTCATGTGGTACCCTCATTTTGATTTGCCTATTTAGTGGGGTCTAGAGATAAAGCAGACCTCTTAACCTTCCACACCATGGTCAAGTATTCCATATTACTCTATCCCTTGCCTTCCCACCAGCTTAGCAACTGCTACTACGGTGATCTGTTTAACCTTCATTGTCAAATTGAACTCAACACACTGAGGCTCTTGCATTTGAACTTGAATTTGAACTTTAAGCTTAGATGGGAGGCCTTTGGTTAGCATATTGTAAGTCTTAACCTGCCTGTTTTACCTGGCGGTTGGTCACCTACAGTGGGGCTCATTTTGATGACAAGCAAAGTTACTGACAGTATGGGCGGTTTTCCATGGCCTTAACTCTCTCATTACGACGTTAGCCATACCTCAACCACTGCCATCCCATCCACCGTGCAACCATTCACATGAATCTTACATCCGTTTGAATATACTTGAATGATGAAAATGCATTTTGTGTCAATACTTGATCTTATCGCAGTCTGCGTAGCATCTACAAGGCTAATCCAAATGTGTGCTACTAGTTTCCTAAGATAGTTTTTTTTTAACAAAGAACACTGCACTAACGTAGGAGGCGCTTTTAAGATGTAACTTTTTCTTAGTGGGGCAATGTGTTTTCCCTGGTCTCGTTGTTTTTCCTACTAGCCTTTTGAGATTTTCTTATGCCAAGTAACGGTCCACTCTTAGGCAATGAGAATAATTAAGGTTTTGCTTTTGAACATATTTGTTTTTCAGTAACAATACAATTGCTTTTAATGGTTTGTTTGTTTATTTTTTTATTTTGTTAAAAAACTTTTCTTTGCATGTTCTAACCGAGGTAGAACAGGCTAGCATCCATTCCATATCCAAATAGCTGATCCTTGTGTCCATTCTTCTGTTTACAGTGTGTGAGCTGTAGTAGGGTTGGGGGACTCTTGACGTCTGCTCTGGGTGTAAGCTAATCAGATGGAAAAAGCTGTCTCAGGCTTATACAAGTAGTGCAAGCCAGTTCCAAGGTTGAAGAGTCCCCAACGATATTCCCCTCCATGAAATTATCATTATGCTATATTATTATGACTCTTTTGTTTCTAAGTTGACCAATGCTCTTTTTCTTAGGTCTTACAGTCAGTCACGCTTCTCTCGCTGTTGCTTTTTCTTTGAGTTTATTGCTATTTTTATATTCGATTCTTCTCCTTCACTTAAGTCTATTATGATGCTGTTGAACTAGATTTTTTTTTGCTTTTACCTTGTGTTCCCAGCCTCGGTTTTCTTTTCCTGAGGCCTAGTTTACTGGATTAAGACTGTTGTCAAAAAGCTCATACACAAAATAATGCATCAATGCTTACTGTACCTGTTAAGCAAATGAGCACTGAGATGAGATGCACTGCTTCTAGAAGGGTAGTTTCCACCTGTAGTTTCCGGAGTTTGTATTCTTAAAGCAACTGCATTGCCATTTCTGGGCTATGTCTGAAGGATGTGTACTGTCAGGGCACAACATGAACTTTTAAAAAAGGCTATCTCAACCCTCTTATTGTCCAGTGGTGGTACTTAGTTTTAGCCATGGGATTATAATGCCACAAAGTAGAATATATTGAAACTATATTAAATATATCCTAACAAGTCAGGATTGGACTGACTTGTAGGGATACGAGCAATGCTGTATTAGTTTATTTATCCCTAAAAGCGGGCAAACGGACTGTAAACAAGCAGACCTAAATCATGACTTTCGAACTCCAAGCTTGAAGGAAAGCTTTAAAACAAACATTTAAGACGTAGATATACTGTATATATTTTCCAGTTTTGAGAGAAAATAAATTTAAGGGTGACTAAAGTCATCCAAGCAGTAAACTACACATAGTTCTTCCACTAATGGACATCAGTGTTGTTCTTTCACACAAATGAAGCAATTGTCTTCCCCAAAAAGAGCGACGATGTACATGCTTGTAACTAGTGGTTTTGAGACATTTGCCAAAGAAAAGGGAAAGTTGTCTTTTAAATGAAAATTCTGTTGAAAACGAAGGTTAGCATAGCGGTTGCACTGCATTTTCTTGGTGTATAGATCTTCAGGTAACAAATGTATTATATCAGCACAACTAATCCTATATATCTGATGGGTTTCCTAAGACTAAAACCCCAAGTGGGAATGGTGTACATTGTACTGGCACCTTTTCAATGCCTCTTTTAATAGACAATATTTGCACCTTATGATCCAAACCAAAATGATATCATGATGATCTTAAAAATGTAATATCATTAAGTGAAATTAAAAGATTACACAGGTATTTATGTCCATCTTATGACATTATGCATTGAAGTATTTTGATCTAATTTGAGCATTTTAGAATCAAGTCGGTAACCAACCCCACACATCTTCAAAAACAGCCATAATATATCACCCTCAACCTTTTCTATTTAGAAGATGCCTCTATAAAATTCCTATATTATTAGTTATTGAAATGATTATAGACTATATCCTTTTGTGCTAGTACTGTCTCTTGAATGTAATCGATTTTGTACATGTATTTTTCTAATTCAATTTAGGTCTTGACTCTACTGTGTATGTATGCGATGGTGGACTGTTTCCACAGGTGAATAGTTTGTTACAACCTATGGTCCTCATGACGATTCAGCTGCTTTGCTGGGAGCTCTGTGGAGGTGTGTGGAGTTGTAAGTCATTGTGACTTACCTGCCAACGTCTGTTAAAGTTATATATGAGAGAGATTTTTTTTTGTTTGTAAGGGACAGTGTCACCCCGGACGGTTTTATTTGTTTCTTCTCTGCAGTTCAATGAGGCTCTCACTTCAGGAAAGGGTGAAACCAGGGACACTCATGCAATTACAAGAACAATTGCCAAACCCTCTGTATTCAAGCTTATTTATTACAATTTCTTTTTTATAGCTGTTCATTTAGTTACAAAAATAGAAAAACTGAATATGCACCCAGATAAAAAAATTAACTTTCTCCCTTTACAGGAATGTAGATCACGGCTTCCCTTTTGTTCTTCTGAAGAGATGACGCCAGATCTTAAGTATGTTTCCTCTGATAGCTTGTATAATGTGTGCTCAATCTTATTTATGTCAATAGTACTGTATCATGACATGTATGGACTTGATTGTTACAGCCCAGTTGTTCAATGCAGCCTTGCCTTACTGGAGCCCCTGCTTAGTGAGGGATCCCTTAGCCATCGCCCTCAGCCCCTTTCACTGAGTCATATGTCATAACACTGTCTGCTGACGCAACTATTATTCCTTGAACACCTATTAAAGTAACCTATATTAAACCTTTTCATCTCACCACAGTCTCTTCTTCAACATCAAAATGTGATTTCTGGAATCTGTTAAACAATTACCAGTGTAACTCAAATGTTAACATTAGCATTCTGTTGCAGCACGGCGCTCCAATTTTTTGATCTGGCCAATTTGGGGAACTCTAGCATAATGGGCACTTTAAAGCAGTTTCGAAGAAATGTATGTGATAATTCTCTTCGTCTTCTCATTCTGGGATGTGAATAGTGGAAATTGACTGTCTATGTCCTAACCACTTGCGTAATCCTTATCCCAAACCCCCGATAAATCTTTGGATCCCTCTGATCACTGTGACTCCACTTAAAGGTGCTGCATGGTCATGCCAACATCTGCATTGGCCGTGCAGCATTTACAATGATATGGGCTCTGCAGAAGTCAGGGCATTCATACTTCTTGCGCTTCGACGAGCAGCGCAGAACCAAAGATTTGTATAACTAAACCAAGATAGACCACAGCCTGTCATTTCAAATGGGTATGAATGAGTCCTAGTGGGCAGAGCCAAGCGGGAGCTAGCGAAATCCTATAGGCACATTCTAGCTTCATTTGCATATTTATTTTAGGGAACCCCTACTCTGAAGTGTTCGTGTGCAAGTCAGTCCGCCTTTGCAATCCTAAACAACAATTTTTTTTTTACTTTGGCAAAGGGTAAAGTCTACAAAACGTAGTCCACTCTGTTCGTAACAGATTCTAGTTTTGGGAACAGAACTGTATTGAGATCAGATGTTACATCGATGAGAAAAGTAGCAGAATGTTGGCCAAAATCCATTTTGTTCCATCTTCTCCCACTGCTGGACACTTGGCTTCCTCTCACTATTTGGTCGACCACATTTTCGGATAAAGCATAAATTGGCTCTTAGGCTGTCCCGATGGTGGAGTACCCAAATTCCTCCAGGGGCTCAGCTCGTTTTCTGTTTGGAAGGAAGTCTGTGTAGACGTATGGCAATGGGTTCACCTCTTGTTCAAGCTGCTCCTAGAGGTGACACACACACACACAATGCACTGAGCTAAGGCATTAACAATGTCCCACACTGCTTCAATGAGTGACAAAATAATGACCCTTTGTTACTGTCATTGTAATTTTTTGACCTGTTCATTTCCAATCTCGGCATACACATGATTCTCTGTCACGGTGGTGTCTCTCTTCTCCTTCCTAAAAACAATCGGTTTTAATCGAATTTCAGATTTAAAGATGCTTTCTTTAAATTATGCTCTGTTAGTACCTTTCCTGTTTCTGATAGGGTGCTGCTCCTTGTTGCAAAGTCCTGTTAAAATCGCCAGGAAAATTAAATAATAGAAAGGATGGACTTCTGTCCATAGAAGTACAAAAACAAGGGATAACACTGTACATGTATAATGCATTGTAAAACTTGTCATAAGCATGCATGAACCTGACTAATAAACAGCCATTTAAAGACAGTGGATGCATAGAGACATCACATTATACGCCTATTTGTAAGATATAGTGGCTCATATTACACAACACATTATAAAGCATAATTGCAGGTTTAGTAAAGTGTTACCAAATGATCTTGAGAAAGTAGCTAAAACCATACATAAATATTATATTTTCATTTCAGGAAACCACCATAATAGCCATTACTCAACAGCCTTTAAATTACTGTGGTAAATGACACCGTTTATCCTGGCGATATCTCCTGATACAGGCAATGATGATGCCCAACTTTACCATGATGGCCTATCGGCAGTGTGGCTGGGGCAATTTTGTCACTACACACAGAGGATAGGGTGTCTGCCCACAAAAACAAATGGGATAGATCATGTTAGAACTAACTGCCATTTAGATACTGATAATCCACAATTAGCAATGGCAATATGAATGTATTATGTGAGTATGTTCCTATGCTGGACAGAGGTTCCGTTTAGGATTAGTTTTAGGTTGTGTTCCAGACTCACTATATTGCAGTTGCACTTCAAGTATCAACCAATGGCTGCATGCACCGTATCAACTTCGCAGTCAGGCATCAGATTGCTATATAATATGTTTTTGGCTGATATGTATAACCTATTCGGCATTGTGAGATCTGCAATGTGGTCAGCCTGGAACACGTACAGAATGTTCCTATGCTGGACAGAGGCATAGGTTAAGTTTATGGGTTAGTTTTAGGTTGTTCTCATCTGTGAGTTGGAGGAGTCCCTCTGTCTGGCATGCCTGGTTGTTCACAAAGCAGGTGTATTTCCCACAGTCTGCCTTGGTCAAAAACCAAGCCATGACGTCGAAGGAATCGTCCGTAGAGCTCTGAGACAGGATTGTTTCGAGGTACAGATCTGGGAAAGGGTACCAAAACATTTATGCAGCATTGAAGGTCCCTAAGAACACCGTGGCCTCCATCATTCTTAAAAGGAAGAAGTTTGGAACCACCAAGACTCTTCCTAGAGCTGGCTGCCCGGCAAAACTGAGCAATCGGGGGAGAAGGGTCTTGGTCAGGGAGGTGACCAAGAACTCAATGGTCACTCTGATAAAGCTCCAGAGTTGCTCTGCGGAAATGGGAGAACCTTCCAGAAGGACAAGCATCTCTGCAGCACTCCACCAATCAGGCCTTTATGGTAGAGTGGCCAGACAGAATCCACTTCTCAGTAAAAGGCATGACAGCCAGCTTGGAGTTTGCCAAAAGGCACCTAAAGGACTCTCAGACCATGAGAAACAAGATTCTCTGGTCTAATGAAACCAAGATTGAACTCTTTGGCATGAATGCCAAGCGTCATGTCAGGAGGAAACCTGGCACCATCCCTATGGTGAAGCATGGTGGGGCAGCATCATGTTGTGGGGATGTTTTTCAGCGGCAGGGACTGGGAGACTAGTCAGAATTGAGGGAAAGATTAACAGAGCAAAGTACAGAAAGCTCAGGACCTCAGACTGGGGCAAAGGTTCACCTTCCAACAGGACAACAGCCCTAAGCACACAGCCAAGACAATGCAGGAGTGGCTTCGGGACAAGTCTCTGAATGTCCTTGAGTGGCCCAGCCGGATCAAACATCTCTGGAGAGACCTGAAAATAGCTGTGCAGCAATGCTCCTCATCCAACCTGTCAGAGCTTGAGAGGATCTGCAGAGAAGAATGGGGGAAACCCCTGTAATAGTCTTGATTTGTTCGTCAAAAGAGAGATCAGGGTCCAGAGTAACGCTGAGGTCCTTCACAGTTTTATTTGAGATGACTGTACAACCATCAAGATTAATTGTCAGATCCAACAGAATATCTCTTTGTTTCTTGGGACCTAGAACTAGCATCTCTGTTTTGTCTGAGTTTAAAAGTAAAACATTTGCCGCCATCCACTTCCTTGTCTGAAACACAAGGTAGGCAATTTTGGGGATTCATCATGTTTCAACGGAATGTACAGCTGCGTATCATCCGTATAGCAGTGAAAGTTAACATTATGTTTCCTATTGACATCACCAAGAGGTAAAATATATAGGAAAACAATAATGGTCCTAAAACAGAACCTTGAGGAACACAGAAACGTACAAAGGACAAACCATCCACAGAGACAAACTGATTTATTTCCTACAGATAAGATCTAAACCAGGCCAGAACTTGTCCATGTAGACCAATTAGGGTTTACAATCTCTCCAAAAGAATGTGGTGATCGATGGTGTCAAAAGCGACACTAAGGTCTAGGAGCACGAGGACAGATGCAGAGCCTTGCACGCAATTAAAAGGTAATTTACCACCTTCACGAGTGCAGTCTCAGTGCTATGATGGGGTCTAAAACCAAACTGAAGCGCTTCGTATACATTGTTTGTATGTAGGAAGGCAGTGAGTTGCTGCACAACAGCCTTTTCATTTTTTTTTTTTTTTTTTCAATAAAGGCAAATATTTTTGGCTTTTTCAAGAGAGGCTTTATTACTGCCCCTTTTAGTGAGCTTGGTAGACATCCGGTGGATAGGGAGCCGTTTATTATGTTCAACATAGGAGGGCCAAGCACAGGAAGCAGCTCTTTCAGTAGTTTACTTGGAATATGGTCCAGTATGCAGTTTGAAGGTTTAGAGGCCATGATTATTTTCATGAACATGATATAGGATGTCAAAAGATATAGGATGATCAGAAAATTGGTTAATCGAGCAGCAGTGAGGGCTCTTCGATATTGCACGGTACTGTCTTTTCAAGCTAGTCGGAAGACTTCCAGTTTGGTGTGGTATTACACAAGGTTAAATTTAGCTCCTCAGGTGGTTAACCTATTTTTGTGCTCTGCCGTCCTTGGGTAGGTGGAGGGAGTCTGGAAGAGCATCTAGGAATCTTTGGCCTGTCCAAGAATTTATAGCACGACTTTTGATGATCCTTGGTTGGGGTCTAAGCAGATAATGTTTTGCGATTGCAAACGTAATAAAGTCACCACTGGCCTCATGGTGAAATTTCTGTGTGGTTTCCAGCCTCTCCGGCAACTGAGTTAAGAAGGCCATCTGTATCTTTGTAGTGACTAGGTGTATTTACAGTATATACAATAAAAAGTGTAATTAATAACTTCACCATGCTCAAAGGGATATTCAAGGTCTGCTGTTTTTTATAAAAAATGTTTTAACCCAATAGGTGCCCTTCTTTTCAAGGTATTGGAAAACCTTCCTGGTCTTTGTTGTTGAATCTGTTTTAAATATATTGCTTGACTGAGGGACCTTACAGATAATTGTATGTGTGTGGTACAGAGATAGGTAGTCATTTAAAAATAATGTTAAACACTATTATTGTACACAGAGTGAGTCCATGCAACTTATGGGACTTGTTAAGTACATTTTTACCCCTGAACATATTTAGGCTTGTCATAACAAAGGGGTTGAATACTTAACTCAAGTTATTTTAGATTTGCATTTTTTATTAATTTGTAAAAATTGTGAAAAACAATTCAACTTTGACATTATCGGGTATTAGTATAGGCAGCGAAAAGAAATCCATAATCCATTTTCAATTCAGGCTGCAACACCAAGTGTAGGAAATGACAAGGGGTGTGAATACTTTCTGAAGGCACTGTAGTTCACTTTTATATCACGCAGTTGTTGTCAATAGTTTTAGCAGAGCTGGGGTCTCCTTGTCCCCCGGTAGGTAAACCAAACGCTATGCACCTTACTGTGACGTTTTATTGATAAAGACCTAAGACACAGCCCAACATTCAAGCAAAGTAACTTACCTGAATTTGCTGTGGTGCACAGGGGCAATAGGATAAGTGTTTTTCTGTGGAATTGCTCATCAAAATCAGCCAGTTTAGCATCATGCCATAGCTTGCTGGACCGATCAAAAGTTTGACTGTCATTCACACAGGTGTAAGGTGCAGTGGCTAGCTCAACATAAGCATGATGTGCTTTTTCCTACCACAAACCACAGAGAGATGTGAGTTTGCCGTTTGTTGGCTTTAAAGAAGACAGGGAGAGTCATCAGACTTCCTTTTAAAGCATACAGTTGAAGTCGGAAGTTTACATACACCTTAGCCAAATACATTTAAACTCAGTTTTTCACAATTCCTGACATTTCATTCTAGTAAGAATTCCCTGTCTTAGGTCAGTTAAGATCACCACTTTATTTTAAGAATGTGAAATGTCAGAATAATAGTAGAGAGAAGGATTTATTTCAGCTTTTATTTATTTCATCACAATCCCAGAAGTTTACATACACTCAATTAGTATTTGGTAGCATTGCCTTTAAATTGTTTAACTTGGGTCAAACGTTTCGGGTATCCTTCCACAAGCTTCCCACAATAAGTTGGGTGAATTTTGGCCTATTCCTCCTGACAGAGCTGGTGTAACTGAGTCAGGTTTTTAGGCCTCCTTGCTCGCACACGCTTTTTCAGTTCGGCCCACAAATGTTCTATAGGATTGAGGTCAGGGCTTTGTGATGGCCACTCCAATACCTTGACTTTGTTGTCCTTAAGCCATTTTGCCACAACTTTGAAAGTATGCTTGGGGTCATTGTCCATTTGGAAGACTCATTTGCGACTAAGCTTTAACTTCCTGCCTGATGTCTTGAGATGTTGCTTCAATATATCCACATAATTTTCCTTCCTCATGATGCCATCTATTTTGTGAGGTGCACCAGTCCCTCCTGCAGCAAAGCACCCCCACAACATGATGCTGCCACCCCCGTGCTTCACGGTTGGGATGGAGTTCTTCGGCTTGCAAGCGTCACCCCTTTTCCTCCAAACATAACGATGGTCATTATGGCCAAACAGTTCTATTTTTGTTTCATCAGACCAGAGGACATTTCTCCAAAAAGTATGATCTTTGTCCACATGTGCAGTTGCAAACCATAGTCTGGCTTTTTTATGGCGGTTTTGGAGCAGTGGCTTCTTCCTTGCTGAGCGGCCTTTCAGGTTATGTCGATCAAGGACTTGTTTTATTGTGGATATAGATACCTTTGTACCTGTTTCCTCCAGCATCTTCACAAGGTCCTTTGCTGTTGTTCTGGGAATGATTTGCACTTTTCGCACCAAATTACGTTCATCTCAGAGACAGAACGTGTCTCCTTCCTGAGCGGTATGACGGCTGCGTGGTCCCATGGTGTTTATACTTGCGTACTATTGTTTGTACAGATGAACGTGGTACCTCCAGGCTTTTGGAAATTGTGCCCAAGGATGAACCAGACGTGTGGAGGTCTACAATTTGTTTTCTGAGGTCTTGGCTGATTTCTTTTGATTTTCCCATGATGTCAAGCAAAGAAGCACTGAGTTTGAATGTAGGCCTTGAAGTACATCTACAGATACACCTCAAATTAACTCAGGCTAATTGACATCATTTATCAGAAGCTTCTAAAGCCATGACATAATTTTCTGGATTTTTTAACGCTGTTTAAAGGCACAGTCAACTTAGTGTATGTGAACTTCTGACCCACTGGAATTGTGATACAATTAATTATAAGTGAAATAATCTGCCTGTAAACAATTGTTGGAAAAATTACTTTTGTCATGCATAAAGTAATGTCCTAACTGAGTGATGAACAGTCCTTTACACTTTTATTTGGAAATTGTGAGATATTCCACCAATGGACATACTTTTAACTTCAGGACTCCTTACTGGAATGTTTCTTTCTAAATGGAATGTAGAGTAGTGAGTGATAAACTACTATAAACATGCAATATTATTCACAGATAATGAAAACATAATAAACACAGGTCTACCATGTAAACATATAAATTCATTTAATACTAGGAAGTACTTAATGAAACTTAACACACCAAAGACTACTTGAAATATAAAACAATGCAATTTCTTCCACATAACAGTGAGTCTATCCTAGAAAAGCACCTTGTATAAAGTGAAGTGTATAAATATTTACAAACATTTATATACATCTATGCATCCTTCTGTCCTCCTTTCCACAAAGTACAGTAATCACAGATGGTGGACAATAAAGGCAACATGTCCTTGACTCAACAAGAGTTAGTTGTCTGTCCTCAGTCGAAGGCCAGTGTCTCTGGCTCTCCAGTGGTGGAGCGAGGAGCTGACAGAGTGTCTGACTTTTGACCCTCCGCTAAGGCTTTGAAATGCTGAAACAAGGAGATGTTTTTTAGTAAGGGAAGACTAAACATTATCATTGGAAAATAACTAAATAAGTTACAATACTATGGACATTTCACCAAATTGTGCTATTTATAGTTTGTTTATGGTGCTGTTCTGCAAAATTGGCTTTATAACCATTTTGTCAGAATAAAACTATTGAAAGAACATGACAATCACAGCAGGCATGATGACAATGTCATCCCAATGGTCCCTACCTAACTGAAAGTTAGGCAAGTAAATACTGTGGTACCTGTGAGTTTTTGAACTCAGAGTAAAGAGTGAACAGCACATGGAGTGAATGAATCCGGCTCTTGTAGATGGGGATGTCGAGGATGCCTTTGAGAGTGGAAAAAAACAAGGGTTGTATTCAGTAAGGCACAAAAAAAAAGAAAAGAAATTGGCATTTCTTAGGAGTCCAGATTGTCCCACCCCGTTTTATCCAAATGTGTTACACAAGCAGACAGACGTTGTTGAATACATTGTGTGCAGAGATGGTGAAAAACTCACCACATATGACCTCAATGTACTCGGTCAGATCACAATTGATATCGGCCGTTGGTAGACTAACCTAGTAAAAGAAAGGGTTGAGGTAGAGGAGAAAACAGAAAACAGTTTTGACAATGGTTGGGGTGGAAGGGAACACAGCAAGTCATGAAGGACAGCATAAGTTGATAAGAAAGCTTTATTGTTAGACTGCTGCCCTATGTACATAGTCATTGAACACTGGTCACAATTAGAAAATGTTAATACACTGTTTTACTCACTTCATATGTATATACCGTATTCTAGTCAAGGCGCATCCTATATAACTACTGCTGAACACACCTTTCTTTTCATATACTGTCTATACACACCATCATATACACTGAGTATACAAAACATTAGGAACACCTGCACTTTCCATGACAGACTGACCAGGTGTATCCAGGTGAAAGCTATGATCCCTTATTGATGTCACTTGTTAAATCCACTTCAAATCAGTGTAGATGAAGAGGAGGAGACAGGTTAAAGAAGGATTTTTAAGTTGAGAGACACTTGAGGCATGGATTGTGTATGTGTGTGTTCAGAGGCTGAATGGGCAAGACAAAAGATTTAAGTGCCTTTGAACGCGGTATGGTAGTAGGTGCCAGTCACACCGGTTTGAGTGGGTCAAAGGGGGGTGCAACTCAATATTAGGAAGGTTTTCCTAATGTTTTGTACACTCAGTGTACATATATACTGAACAAAAATATAAACGCAACATGTAAAGTGTTGGTTTCATGAGCCGAAATAAAGGATCCCAGAAATGTTCCATAAGCACAAAAAGCTTATTTCTCTCAAATTTTGTTAGTGAGCATTTCTCCTTTGCCAAGATAATCTATCCACCTCACAGGTGTGGAATATCAAGAAGCTGATTAAACAACATGATCATTACACAGGTGCACCTTGTGCTGGGGACAATAAATGGCCACTCTAAAATGTGCATTTTTGTCACACAACACAATGCCACAGATGTTTTGAGGGAGCGTGCAAATAGCATGCTGACTGCAGGAATGTCCACCAGAGCTGTTGCCAAATGATTAAATGTTCATTTCTCTACCATAATTCACCAACAACGTAATTTTAGAGAATTTGGCAGTACATCCAACCGGCCTCACAACCGCAGACCACGCCAGCCCAGGACCTGCACATCTGGCTTCTTTACCTGCGGGATCGTCTGAGACCAGCCACCCGAACAGCTGATGAAGCTAAGGAGTATTTCTGTCTGAAATAAAGCCTTTTTGTGGGAAAAAACTAATTATGATTGAGTGGGCCTGGCACCCAAGTGGGTGGGACTATGCCACCCATGGCTGCACCCCTGCCCAGTCATGTGAAATCGATTAGGGATTACTGAATTTATTTCAATTGATTGATTTCCTTATATGAACTGTAACTCAGTAAATTCGTTAATTGTTGCATGTCGCGTTTATATTTTTGTTCAGTATACATTTTTATTAACTAGGCAAGTCAGTTAAGAACTAATTCTTATTTACAATGACGGCCTACCAGGGAACAGTGGGTTAACTGCCTTGTTCAGGGGCAGAACGACATAATTTTACCTCGTCAGCTCGGGGATCAGCAACCTTGCGCTTATTGGTCCAACGCTCTAACCACTAGACTACCTGCCACCCCTATATTCCAAACTCTGACATTGTTTGTTCTGATTTCTTAATTTCCTTATTTTATTTATTGGATTTGTGTGTATTGTTTTGTATTGTTTGGTAATACAGCACTGTTGGTGCTAGAAACATAAGCATTCCGCTGCACCTGCGATAACATCTGCAAAATATGTGTCCGCCACCAATAAAATAGAATTTGAGTATCCAATGTGGGGTATGAAAATGAACCTTGGTCACAATGTGTCCAATTAAGGCTGAAATTAGACAAGTCAACGCTGAACAGACAGGAAGTAGCTAGCTAGCAGGTCAAATTGCTTGTTGTTTAAAATATACATTGTTCCATAGATAGATGAGCAGGTATAGGTTCAGGTTTGGTGACTAACCTTTCCCAGCAGCTCTTCAAATTCAGGTGGCCACTCCTGCATTAGAGTATCAATGTCTGGCATGGACCTGGAACAATAGAATACATCCATTGTTTCATGCATATCAGTGGATACATTCCAATGTCCATACAAGCACACCACATGCATACATTCCTTCCTTCCTTCCTTCCTTCTTAGTAGTATGCAAATTTGGCACAGAGTTTGGCACAGAGCCAGTGTCTATTCACCTTCACATAAATCACTGAACTGACTTAGAATCAGATAATGGTCAGAGTCTGTAACAGTATCAGTACCAGTTCTAGCCAGTCCCAGATCTGTTTGTGCTGTATAGCCAATTCATATGGTCATTGTCATACCAAACATTTGTTTTGGAGTTGGCTATACAGCACAAACAGATCTGGGACCAGGCTAGGGCAGCACCAGTACTGTGAGGTAAAGTAAACATTTGCCTGGTGTAGTGGACAGTGGCTGGGGGTTTGGAGCGATGGAGCTCACTGATGCTTTCGATCCAATTCTCGATGGCTTTGGGGTTCTTCTCCGGGTTCTCCACACTTTTCACTTTCACCTCCTGTGCAGCGCACGGAGAGAAGGGATCAATGAATTTGCAGTGTGTGTGTGTGTGTCTGTCTGTCTGAAAGCAGTGCCCATAGTTATGTGCACAGTCTGATGTAAATTGTGCCCGACTGTGAGGGATTTACTTTGTTATACTTGTTGTACTTACAGCAATGTTGTGCTGCTTGCTGTTCTCAGAGAGCCACAGTGACAGGACAGTGGGGTCTGACTGCTTGGTGCAGGGCTCATCCAGGACCAACAGCCCCAGGTTGTCTGCTTTGCCATCGGGACGTGGGACCTGAGGTTACAACGGAACAAAGTCATTGACAGTAGCCCAGCTCGGACAGCTTATTATTACATTCCACCCTCCTCCCTGCATCTTTTGATGTAACCACTGATCATTACATCATTGGATTAGAAAACACAAAGTGTACACAAAATTTGACATTTCACCAATGTGATTCCATCAAGCAGGGAAGGAAAGAATTGGCACCACAAAATAAATGTGAAGCTAAGAGAAAATGTGTGTTTGGTAATGCTCACTTTAAGGAAGGCATCAATGTCTCCCACTGCTGGGATGAAGTCGGGTATAAAGGGTTTAAGCTTGTGGTCTAGTTCAATGGTCTGAGGAGTATACCTGCAGATTCACAAACAATGTTACTCAAAAAAAAATATATATATAATAATTCAGCAGAATTGTTGCTTGGAGCAAGGGCTGTTTTTCAGCCTGTGTAGAAATTTAAATAAGTGGCATATTCAGCTTTGTCAGCTGTAAACAAACACACACAGCTCTGTAGCTAAGCTGCAGGCGCCACTCACCGAGTAATGTACTGAAACAGCTCTTTGATCTCTGCAGTGACAGGAAGGTGGTCGTAGTCTGCCGGGTCATATGCCCTGCAAAGAAAAAGCATCAGATTTGGGATGTTCATCTGTTTACATTTAAAATTAACTACAGTGCTGTGAAAAAGTATTTGTCCCCTTTCTGATTTTCTCTATTTTTGCATATTTTGTTATTAGATCTTCAACCAAAACCTAATATTAGATCAAGGGAACCTGAGTGAACAAATAACACAATGTTGATACTTATTTCATTTATTTAATTAACAACATTATTCAAAACCCAAAGCCCGTGTGAAAAAGTAACTGTCACCTTTAGCTGCAATGACCGCAACCAAACACTTCCTGTAGTTGTTGATTGGTCTCTCACATCACTGTGCAGAAATGTTTTAACTCAGCGACATTTGTGGGTTTTCGAGAATGAACTGAATGAATGAACAACATCTCAAATCAGGTTTAGGTCTGGACTTTGACTAAGCCATTCGTAAAACAAAATAACTGTTGCTTTTCAGCCATTCTGATGTAGACTTGCTTGTGTGTTTTGGATTAATATCTTTCTGCATGACCCAGTTGTGCTTCAGCTTCAGCTCACAGACAGATGGCCTTTCATTCTCCTGTATAATTCTCTGATATAGAGCAGAATTATGGTTCCTTTAATGATTGCTTCAAAGTTCTCCAGGTCCTGAGGCAGCAAAACATACCCAAACCGTCACACTACCACCATCATGCTGGACAGTTGGTATGATGTTCTTACTGTGGAATGCAGGGTTTGGTGCCTCAGGACCTGGAGGACTGGCCATCATTGAAGGAACCATGAATACTGCCCTCTATTAGTATGTTTACATGCACACTAATAATTCTATATTAAATGGATTATGGCATTAGCCGAATACGGCATTAGTCATGTAAAACACCTTGCTCTGCTTATCTTAATCAGTGTACGGTCATAATCTAAGTAAGCATACGCCAATTAAAACTGGTTTTCTGAGCAATCTTTCAAATTATCAGGACATGTTCACGCCTTAAATCAGAATTACAGTGGTGTATTAGATCTGCGCACGTGCTAGCACTAGCAGCTCAAGCTTCCTTTTTTGCGCGAGTAAAATTAGTTTTGGAAAAACTAAAAGTATGCATCTTAAAAATAGTTTTCCCATTCAAACTTTATATGTCCGAACTCAGAATCAAATAGGCATCACAAAAATAACATGGTCGCTGTGGTAGAACGTTTATTTTGATTGCCGATTTTCTGCAAGGTAGACTGATTTCAGATGTGTCCATGTAAACAGGCTTATTAGGGAAATCGTTCTTCTTGCAAAGCATGTAAACATTTAAACAAACTATTATATTAAATCTGACTATTCACAATATTTGTATTATTGTGTGCATGTAACCGTCAGGCCAGCTGAAGCGCAGATGGTTCATGCAGCAAGACAATGATCCAAAACACAAACAAGTCTAGTGCAGACCCATCACACCTTTGCCTACATCAGAATGTTTGAAACAAAGAATGGCTGCAAATGTAAAGTTTTGGAATGGTCTAGTCAAAGTCCAGACCAAAACCCAATTTAGATGTTGTGGCAGGACCTGAAACAAGCAGTTCATGCTCCAAAACCCACAAATGTCACTAAGTTAAAGCAGTTATGCATAGAAAAGTGGGATAGAGTTCCTTCAAAGCGATGTGACACTGAAAAACAACTACAGGAAGCGTTTGGTTGCTGTCATTGCAGATAAAAGGTGGCACAACCAGTTAGTGTTAGGGGGAAATTATTTTTTCACACAGGGGCATTAGGTGTTGCATAACTTTGTTTATTAAATAAATGAAATGAGTATGACAAATGATGTGTTATTTATTCACTCTGTTTCCCTTTATCTAATTTTAGGTTTTGGTTGAAGAACTGATAACCTTCAGTGTCAAAAATATACAAAAATAGAGAAAATCATTAAGGGGGCAGATACTTTTTCACAGCCCAGTAAGTGTGTATGGATGAAACAATCTTTCTGTGATAAATGTTGAACACAGGACTGAGGGAGTTTTTCAGGATAAAAACAAATCACAGAATGGAACAAAGCAATGGCAAAATCCTAGAGGAAAACCTGGTTCAGTCTGATATCCACCAGACACTCAAATGAATTCACCTTTCAGCAGGACAATAACCTAAAACAAGGCCAAATCTACAATGGAGTTGCTTACCAAGAAGACAGTGAATGTTCCTGAGTGGTCGAGTTATAGTTGTGACTTAAATCTACGAGAAGACCTGAAAATTGTTGTCTAACAATGATCGACAACCAATATGACAGAGCTTGAAGAACTTTGAAAATAATAAATGGGCAAATATTGCACAAACCAGGTGTGGGAAGGGACTTACCCGGAAAGACTCACAGCTGTAATCGCTGCCAAAGTTGCTTCTACAAAGTATTGACTCAGGGGTGTGAATACTTATGTAAATTCAATTTTCCCTGCACCTGGCCTCAATAGAACTGCCTCATTCAATTCTAAAACTGACCTGCACGTAAAGCTCGGATCATCTTCCGTTGTCTTCTCCCTATCGAGATACTTAACCATCTCTGGCCCTGGCTGTCTGCTCACAAAATGTACATGGTTATTATTATGAGCATATAGGACCTTCATTTGACAACTCAAAAATGTTAATGCCAAGTTTGAGGCCCTGAACCCTGGCATCAAAACATTTTGTGGGTCCATCTAATTTGGATCCAATGAGCTGAGGGTTTAAAACACTATTTGTGTCCTCCTTACTAAGAGGTGATATGATGGTATAATGGTGTGTGTGAGATTTTTTGTTGTTGTTGAGTTTATCAACATTTTAAGCTAAACATTCTGATCTGTCGCATGAGCCTCATTTGTTTTTTAGCCTAAAGGCCTACTGGTTGTATGAATTTGGGATCTATCATCCCACAACTGTTCCAGAGTCTGTTTGGAATAGGCCATTTCATTCTCGCACAGAACGACAAACTTTTCTACTATGGGGGGATAGTAGATTGACTTAGGCTAGTGATTTTACTGTTTGTTACTCGCCTTGATGGCTGAGGAAAAGTAAATGTGGACAGTTATTCTAACATAGGCGGGTGGCACTTGAGTTTCGAGTTTAGGGAAGCTATTCTTACCATAAAAATGCACCTTTATAATAAACCATTCTATGCTTCCTCGCATTTTCAGGCTTACTATTATAACTCAATCTCTTTTCACCAAAAAGACTGTTCAATGCAGCACATAGTGGTGTAGAGTTAGCCTAGGCTATTTCACAGGAAAATGTTGGCCTTTCATAAACACATTTTTGCAATTCTACTACATTTTCTAAGACTGGAGACACTAGCAGAAACTTTTTTAATACCACAAAAATTCAGTGGTGGAAAAAGCACCCAATTGTCATACTTCAGTAAAAGTAAAAATACATTAATAGAAAATGACTGAAGTGAAAGTCACCCAGTAAAATACTACTAGAGTAAAAGTTTAAAAGTACACTGCTCAAAAAAATAAAGGGAACACTTAAACAACACAATGTAACTCCAAGTCAATCACACTTCTGTGAAATCAAACTGTCCACTTAGGAAGCAACACTGATTGACAATAAATTTCACATGCTGTTGTGCAAATGGAATAGACAACAGGTGGAAATGATAGGCAATTAGCAAGACACCCCCAATAAAGGAGTGGTTCTGAAGGTGGTGACCACAGACCACTTCTCAGTTCCTATGCTTCCTGGCTGATGTTTTGGTCACTTTTGAATGCTGGCGGTGCTTTCACTCTAGTGGTAGCATGAGACGGAGTCTACAACCCACACAAGTGGCTCAGGTAGTGCAGCTCATCCAGGATGGCACATCAATGCGAGCTGTGGCAAGAAGGTTTGCTGTGTCTGTCAGCGTAGTGTCCAGAGCATGGAGGCGCTACCAGGAGACAGGCCAGTACATCAGGAGGCGTGGAGGAGGCCGTGGGAGGGCAACAACCCAGCAGCAGGACCACTACCTCCGCCTTTGTGCAAGGAGGAGCACTGCCAGAGCCCTGCAAAATGACCTCCAGCAGGCCACAAATGTGCATGTGTCTGCTCAAGCGGTCAGAAACAGACTCCATGAGGGTGGTATGAGGGCCCAACGTCCACAGGTGGGGGTTGTGCTTACAGCCCAACACCGTGCAAAACGCGTTTGGCATTTGCCAGAGAACACCAAGATTGGCAAATTCGCCACTGGCGCCCTGTGCTCTTCACAGATGAAAGCAGGTTCACACTGAGCACGTGACAGGCGTGACAGTCTGGAGACGCCGTGGAGAACGTTCTGCTGCCTGCAACATCCTCCAGCATGACCGGTTTGGCGGTGGGTCAGTCATGGTGTGGGGTGGCATTTCTTTGGGGGGGCCGCACAGCCCTCCATGTGCTCGCCAGAGGTAGCCTGACTGCCATTAGGTACCGAGATGAGATCCTCAGACCCCTTGTGAGACCATATGCTGGTGCGGTTGGCCCTGGGTTCCTCCTAATGCAAGACAATGCTAGACCTCATGTGGCTGGAGTGTGTCAGCAGTTCCTGCAAGAGGAAGGCATTGATGCTAAGGACTGGCCCGCCCGTTCCCCAGACCTGAATCAATTGAGCACATCTGGGACATCATGTCTCGCTCCATCCACCAACGCCACGTTGCACCACAGACTGTCCAGGAGTTGGCGGATGCTTTAGTCCAGGTCTGGGAGGAGATCCCTCAGGAGACCATCCGCCACCTCATCAGGAGCATGCCCAGGCGTTGTAGGGAGGTCATTCAGGCACGTGGAGGCCACACACACTACTGAGCCTCATTTTGACTTGTTTTAAGGACATTACATCAAAGTTGGATCAGCCTGTAGTGTGGTTTTCCACTTTAATTTTGAGTGTGACTCCAAATCCAGACCTCCATGGGTTGATAAATTTGATTTCCATTGATAATTTTTGTGTGATTTTGTTGTCAGCACATTCAACTATGTAAAGAAAAAAGTATTTAATAAGATTATTTCATTCATTCAGATCTATGATGTGTTATTTTAGTGTTCCCTTTATTTTTTTGAGCAGTGTATTTCATTTTAAATATACTTAAGTATCAAAAGTAAAAGTATAAATAACTTCTATTAGGCAATCCAAACGGCACAATTTTCTATTTATTTACAGATAGTCAAGGGCACACTCCAACACTAAGACATAATTTACAAATGAAGCATGTGTTTAGTGAGTCCACCAGATCAGAGGCAGTAGGGATGACCAGGGATGTTCTCTTGATAAGTCTGTGAATTTGACAATTTGCATGTCCTGTTAAGCATTCAAAATGTAATGACTACTTTTGGGTGTCAGGGAAAATGTATGGATTAAAAAGTACATTATTTTCTTTAAGATTGTAGTGGAGTAAAAGTTGCCAAAAATATAAATAGTAAAAGTACAGATACTACTTAAGCAGTACTTTATTTTTACCTAAGTACTTTACACCACTGCAAAAATTACAGGGTAGCCTACTCTGGGCCTATGAAAAGGGGAGAAACAAATTCAATGACATTCAACCAACCAACGGAGGAAAAAAATGTATTGTCCAAAAACACACGATGAATATCCACACTCACCGTGGATATGGCCGATGTTCTCTGCTGGTGCCAATAAGATAGCCTTTTACTCAATTAAGTTGAGAATTGTCCTAATTAAAAGACAGATTGAAGTCTTTTCATTGTCTTCCATTTAGGCCTACAGCAATAGCCATTTCGCTTCCAATCTGCTTTTCCGCGATAGTTAAAAAAAAAAAAAATATTGCGATATGCCTGGCTGGGTCTCTCCGCTTTTCACTGATAGTTGAAACTCAACAATCATTTCTTTGATATTTGCCACTCGCACTGCACAAATTGCAGACCCTTCCGACTAGGCTATGCGATTTAAAACAATCCACAACTTTTTGGTGTAGTAGCCCATTTTGAATGATTTTACTTACTTCTGTATAGAGGGGAGTAAGCTATTTAGGCTATATACATTTGGCAATTTAATTACATTTACTTTGGGGAAAGACTAGCTTCCCCCTAACATTATGCACACACAGCCTTTGTACTATAACATCTTCAAATTGCTTATCTGTAAGAATGACATTGCATCGGTGTTGCATGTTTTGTTAAGATTAATTACCATAAACTAAATGTGATTTCTGGGCTTCTGAGCACCTTGGGTGGACGCCCTAATCAGGTTGCGCAACCAATGCATATAGATCTGGTACATTTTTTAAATGCCTGGAAAATGTAAATACTGCCAGTCAAATGTCCCGCGCCACATTTGTGTGTGTATATATGTGTGTACACAGAGTTCTGTACATAGAGCCATTTTTTTGTCTACAAGCAAACGTCACATTTGATTGATGCGCATGCATGCTCACAACAAAAAGCTTTGTAGCAGATAGCTAGCTACAGTATACACTGATGTTGGAACCTTGACAAACTTAGCAGTGATTGACCATGAAAACACAAGACCGATGGCTATAGCTATGCTCAACAAGTATACTGAACAAAAATAAGCGCAACATGCAACAATTAAAGAAATTGTACAGAGTTATATTTCATATAAGGAAATCAGTCAATTGAAATGCATTTATTAGGTCCTAATCTATGGATTTCACCTGACTGGGCAGGGGCGCTGCCATGGGTGGGCCTGGCAGACCCACTTGGGAGCCACAACATTGGAGGCGGCTTATGGTAGAGAAATTAACATTCATTTCTCTGGCAACAGCTCTGGTGGATATTCCTGCAGTCAACATGCCAATTGCACGCTCTCTAAAAACTTGAGACATCTGTGGCATTGTGTTGTGTGACAAAACTGCACATTTTAGAGTGGCCTTTTATTGTCCCCAGCACAAGGTGCACCTGTGTATTGATCATACTGGAAAACAAGCCACGTCGCCGAGACCAACGTCTTGCTTCCGGACAGGCTAAACACATTCTTCGCACGGTTTGAGGATAACACAGTGCCACCGACGCATCCTGCTACCAAGGACTGTGGGCTTTCCCTCTCCGTGGCCGACGTGAGAAAAACATTTAAACGTGTTAACCCTCGCAAGGCTGCCGGCCCAGACGGCATCCCTAGCCGTGTACCCAGAGCATGCGCAGACCAGCTGGCTGTTTAAGGGCATATTCAATTTCTCCCTATCACAGTCTGCTGTCCCCACATGCTTCAAGATGACCACCATTGTTCCTGTACCCAAGAAGGCAAAGGTAAATTAACTTAATGACTATCGCCACCCTAGACCAGCTTCAATTTGCTTACCGCCCCAATAGATCCACAGACGATGCAATCGCCATCACTCTGCACACTTCCCTATCCCATCTGGACAAGAGGAATACCTATGTAAGAATGCTGTTTATTGACTATAGCGCAGCATTCAACCCCGCCCTGGGCAACTGGGTCCTGGACTTCCTGGCGGGCGGCCCCCAGGTGGTGAAGGTAGGAAACATCACCTCCACTCCGCTGATCCTCAACACTGGGGCTCCACAAGGGTGCGTGCTCAGCCCCCTTCTGTACTCCCTGTTCACCCATGACTGCGTGGCCAAGCACACCTCCAACTCATCAAGTTTGCAGACGACACGACAGTAGTAGGCTTGATTACCAACGATGACGAGACAGCCTACAGGGAGGAGGTGAGGGCTCTGGGAGTGTGGTGCATGGAAAACAACCTCTCACTCAACGTCAACAAAACAAAGGAGACGAGTGTGGACTTCAGGAAACAGCAGAGGGTGCACCCCCTTATCTACATCGACGCGACCACAGTGGAGAAGGTGGAAAGCTTCAAGTTCCTTGGCATACACATCTGGCTTGTCACCTAAAACCCTCACAAACTTTTACAGATGCACAAATGAAAGCATCCTGTCGGGCTGTATCACCGCCTGGTACGGCAACTGCACCGCCCACAACCACAAGGCTCTCCAGAGGGTGGTGGGGTCTGCACAACGCATTACCGGTGGCAAACTACCTGCCCTCCAGGACACCTACAGCACCCGATGTCACAGGAAGGCCAAAAAGATCATCAAGGACATCAGCCACCTGAGCCAATGCCTGTTCACCTCGCTATCATCCAGAAGGCGAGGTCAGTACAGGTGCATCAAAGCTGGGACAGAGAGACAGAAGCTGTTTTTCAATCTCTAGGTCATCAGACTGTTAAACAGCTATCACTAGCACATTAAAGGCTGCTGCCTATAGGCATACACTAGAAATCACTGGCCACTTTAAGGAATGGAACACTAGTCACTTTAATAATGTTTACATATCTGGCATTACTCATCTCATATGTACATCCTGTATTCTATTTATTCTACAGTATCTTAGTCACTTAATAATGTTAAGTATCTTGCATTATGAGGGTAAACCTCGTAGAACGACACGGGATGAGACCCGTAATACACAATGCACAAAACACGCAGCACAAGCTGAGACAACGCATAGGTACTCACACGACCAACGGACATGGCAACAATAATCGAGAGCCCAATGGGGAAACAAAGGGCACATTTATACAAACACAATCAGTGAGGAATTGGAACCAGGTGTGCGTAATGACACAGTTCAGTGCAGCCTAGAAGGCCGGTGACGTCAACCTCCGGAACTGGTGAACAGAATGAGCAGCAGTACCAGGGGGATCAGTGACATATACTGTATTCTATACTATTCTACGGTATCTTAGTCACTTAATAATGTTTACATATTTTGCATTACTCATCTCAAATGTATATACTGTATTCTATACTATTCTAGTGTGTATCTTAGTCTGTTCTGCTTTGATTATATATATATATATATATATATATCTTAATTCATTCCTACTTAGATTTGTGTGTTATGGGTATATGTTGTGTAATTTGTTAGATATTACTGCACTGTTGGAGCTAGAAGCACAAGCATTTCTACACCCACAATAACATCTGCTAATCACGTGTATGTGACCAATACAATTTGATTGATCAGCTTCTTGATATGCCACACCTGTCATGTCAGGTCAATCAATCAATCAAATTTATTTATAAAGCCCTTCTTACATCAGCTGATGTCACAACGTGCTGTACAGAAACCCAGCCTAAAACCCCAAACAGCAAGCAATGCAGGTGTAGAAGCACGGTGGTTAGGAAAAACTCCCTAGAAAGGCCAGAACCTAGGAAGAAACCTAGAGAGGAACCAGGCTATGAGGGGTGGCCAGTCCTCTTTTGGCTGTGCCGGGTGGAGATTATGACAGAACATGGCCAAGACGTTAAAATGTTCATAGATGACCAGCAGGGTCAAATAATAATAATCACAGTGGTTGTCGAGGGTGCAACAGTTCAGCACCTCAGGAGTAAATGTCAGTTGGCTTTTCATAGCCGATCATTCAGAGTATCTCTAGCGCTCCTGCTGTCTCTAGAGAGTTGAAAACAGCAGGTCTGGGACAGGTAGCACATCTGGTGAACAGGTCAGGTGGATGGATTATCTTGGCAATGGAGAAATTATCACCAACAGGGATGTAAACAAATCTGTGAACAGAATTTGAGAGAAGTACGCTTTTTGTGCATACGGAACATCTTTTATTTCAGCTCATGAAACCAACACTTTACATGTTGCGTTTATATTTTGTTCAGTATATATTATTCTTCCGGTTCTATTTGTGATCATTTACCTTGCCTCGCTGGCTTGCTAGCTTATTAGGTAATCAATCTTTCGATGACATATGCGATGTTGTAGTAGACGATAACCATCTGATTACTTGTTTGCTAACTTGCATGAGCTGCATCTAAAGTCGAATGTGATCATACTCACTTGCATGTAAACAAACCAGATTCTGATTTGGAACTGCACGCACAACTTTTCCTGACAGGGGTCGGTATATGGGTCTATAACCTACTCAGTGTGGGCACTGAGATTTGACTGCACTCACCCTTCCGGGGCGGATCCCGGCTCACCCTCCTCTTCATCCGACTCCGTCTCATCCGAATCATCGTCATCATCTTCCTCCTCCTCTTCTTCCTCATTCTCACTCAAGCCAGGCTGGCTGTTCCTTTGCTCCTTCTTTTTTGGCTGTCGGTGGTAGAACACAAAATATAGATATTTTATGACTATCTGAATGTGTTGGAATAGATACCTCTAGCTAGCTAGCTAATATACTTGGTCTGTCACCACCGGTCCAATTCATGATATATTTAAGCAGTAAGGACCGAGGGGGTGTGGTTTATGGCCAATATATCACAGCTAAGGGCTGCTCTTATGCACGACGCAACGCAGAGTGCCTGGATACAGTCCTTACCCTTGGTATATTGGCCATATACCATCAACCCCAAGGTGCCTCATTGCTATAATAAACTGGTTACCAACATAATTAGAACAGTAAAAATAAATGTTTTGTCATACTTGTGGTATACGGTCTGATATACCAGTTTCAGACAATCAGCTTTCAGGGCTCAAACCACCCAGTTTATAACAATTCTTATACCATGGCATTGTTGAATACTCGTTTCTGATTGGCTTGAAGGGCATTCTAGCGTGTAAATCATTGTCTCTCACTCACAGTATATAATCAGCATGGTAGAATTAAATGACTATAGTTCATTCTTACATGTTCTACAGTACCAGTCAAAAGTTGACACACCAACTCTTTCCAGTTTTTTTTATTTTTTACTATTATCTACATTGTAGAATAACAGTGAAGACATCAAACCTATGATATAACGTAGTATCCTAAAGTGTTAAACAAATCAAAATACATATTATATTTGAGATTCTTCAAAGTAGCCACCCTTTGCCTTGATGACAGCTTTGCACACTCTTGGTATTCTCTCAATCAGCTTCATGAGCTGGAACACAGTTCAAGTAACAGGTGTGCCTTGTTAAAAGGTAATTTGTGGAATTTCTTGCTTCTTAATGCATTTGAGCCAATCAGTTGTGTTGTGAATCGTACTACACCGGCTCCGACGCTCGTCAGATGTGGCAGGGCTTGCAAAATATTACCGACTACAAAGGGAAGCACAACCGAGAGCAGCCCAGTGACACGAGCCTACCAGACGAGCTAAATAACGTCTATGCTCGCTTCGAGGCAAGTAACACTGAAACATGCATGAGAACATCAGCTGGTCCGGATGACTGTGTGATCACGCTCTCCGCAGCCGATGTGAGTAAGACCTTAAGCAGGTCAACATTCACAAGGCCACTGGGCCAGACGGATTACCAGGATGTGTACTCAGAGCATGCGCTGACCAACTGGCAAGTGAAATCACTGACATGTTCAACCTCTCCCTGTCTGAGTCTGTAGACCACCATAGTCCCTATCCCCAAGAACACTAAGGTAACCTGCCTAAATGACTACCGACCCGTAGCACTCACGTCTGTATCCATGAAATGCTTTGAAAGGCTGGTCATGGCTCACATCAACACCATTATCCCAGAAACCCTAGACCCACTCCAATTTGCATACCGCACCAACAGATCATGCAATCTCTATTGCACTCCACACTGCCCTTTCCCACCTGGACAAACTGAACACCAATGTGAGAATGCTATTCATTGACTACAGCTCAGCGTTCAACACCATAGTGCCCTCAAAGCTCATCACTAAGCTAAGGACCCTGGGACTAAACACCTCCCTCTGCAACTGGATCCTAGACTTCCTGACTGGCCGACCCCAGGTGGTAAGGGTAGGTAACAACACATCCCCCATGCTGATCCTCAACACGGGGGCCCCTCAGGGGTGCGTGCTCAGTCCCCTCCTGTACTCCCTGTTCACTCATGACTGCACAGCCAAGCACAACTCCAACACCATCATTAAGTTTGCTGATGACACAACAGTGGTAAGCCTGATCACATACAAACAATGAGACCAATAGGGAGGAGGTCAGAGACCTGACCGTGTGGTGCAAGCACAACAACCTCTCCCTCAATGTGATCAAGACGAAGGAGATGATTGTGGACAAGAGGAAAAGGAGGACAGAGCATGCCACCATTCTCATCGACGGGGCTGTAGTGGAGCAGGTTGAGAGCTTCAAGTTCCTTGGCATCCACGTCACCAACAAACTAACACTAACATGGTCCAAGCACATCAAGACATTCATGAAGAGGGCGCGACAAAACATATTCCCCAAGATTTGGCATGGGTCCTCAGATCCTCAAATGTTTCTACAGCTGCACCATCGAGAGCATCCTGACGGGTTGCATCACTGCCTGGTATGGCAACTGCTCGGCCTCTGACCGTAAGGCACTACAGAGGGTAGTGCGAACGGCCCAGTACATCTCCGGGGCCAAGCTTCCTGCCATCCAGGACCTCTATACCAGGCAGTGTCAGAAGAAGGCCATAAGAATTGTCAAAGACTCCAGCCACCCTAGTCATAGACTGTTCTCTCTGCTACCGCACGGCAAGCGGTACCGGAGCTAAGTCTAAACAGCTTCTACCCCCAAGCCATAAGACTCCTGAACACCTAATCAAATGGCTACCCAGACTATTTGCATTGCCCCACTGCTACTCTCAGTTATTATCTATGCATAGCCACTTAATAACCCTACCTGCAATGTACATAATTACCTCGACACCGGTGCCCCCTCACATTGACTCTGAACCGGTACCCCCTGTATATAGCCCCACTATTGTTATTTACTGCTGCTCCTTAATGATTTGTTTTTAACTCTTAAGGTATTTTCTTAAAACTGGATTGTTGGTTAAGGGCTTGTATTCGGCACATGTGACAAATACATTTAGATTTTACAAGATATGGGTGGTATATACAGAAGATAGGGCTATTTGGTAAAAGTCCATATTGTGGCAAGAATGGCTCAAATAAGCAAAGAGAAACAACAGTCCATTATTACTTCAAGACATGAAGGTCAGTCAATGCGGAACATTTCAAGAACTTTGAACGTTTCTTCAAATGCAGTTGCAAAATGCATCAAGTGTTATGATGAAACTGGCTCTCAAGAGGACTGCCACAGGAAAGGAAACCCAAGAGTTACCTCTGCTGCAGAGAATTACTAATGATCATTAGAATTACCAGCCTCAGAAATTGCAGCCCAAATAAATGCTTCACAGTTTAATTAACAGACATCTCAACATCAACTGTTCAGAAAAGACTACGTGAAATCAGGCCTTCATGGTCTAATTGCTGCAAAGACACCACTACTAAAGGACACCAGTAAGAAGAAGAGACTTGCTTGGGCCAAGAAACACGAGCAATGGACATTAGGCCGGTGAAGTCCAAATTTGAGATTTAGTTCCAACCACGTGTCTTTCCGAGGCGCAGAGTAGGTGAACGGATGATCTCCGCAAATGTGGTTCGCACCGTGACGCATGGAGGAGGAGTTGTGATGGTGTGGGGGGGCTTTCCTGGTGGCACTGTCACTGATTTATTTAGAATTGAAGGCACACTTAAGCAGCATGGCTATCACAGCATTCTGCAGCGATACGCCATCCCATCTGGTTGGCACTTAGTGGGACTATCATTTTTTTTTTCAACAGGACAATGACTCAACACAACTCTAGGCTGTGTAAGGGCTATTTGCACAAGAAGGAGAGAGTGATGGAGTGCTGCATCAGATGATCTGGACTCCATAATCACCTGAACTCAACCCAATTGAGATGGTTTGGGATGAGTTGGCCTGCAGAATGAACAAAAAGCAGCCAACAAGTGCTCAGCATGTGGGAACTCCTTCAAGACTGTTGGAAAAACATTCCAGGTGAAGCTGGTTGAGAGAATCCCAAGAGTGTGCAAAGCTCTCAGCAAGGCAAACAACAGCTACTTTGATGGATCTCAAATATAAAATATATTTAGATTTGTTTAACACTTTTTTGGTTACTACATGATTCCATGTGTTATTTCATAGTTTGGAAGTCTTGACTATTTTTCTAAACTCAGCAAAATAAGAAACATCCCTTTTTCAGGACCCTCTCTTTCAAAGATAATTCGTAAAAATCCAAACAACTTCACAGATCTTAATTGTAAAGAGTTTAAACACTGTTTCCCATGCTTGTTCAATGAACCATAAACAAATAATGAACATGCACCTGTGAAACAGTTGTTAAGACATTAACAGCTTACAGACAGTAGGCAATTAAGGTCACAGTTATGAAAACTTAGGACACTAAAGAGGCCTTTCTACTGACTCTAAAAAACACCAAAAGAAAGATGCCCAGGGTCCCCGCTCATCTGCGTGAACATGCCTTAGGCATGCTGCAAGAAGGAATGATGACTGCAGATGTGGCCAGTGCAATAAATTGCAATGCCCGTACTGTGAGACGCCTAAGACAGCGCTACAGGGAGACAGGACGGACAGATGATCATCCTCGCAGTGGCAGACCACGTGTAACAGCACCTGCACAGGATCGGTACATCCGAACGTCACACCTGCGGGACAGGTACATGATGGCAACAACTGCCCGAGTTACACCAGGAACATACAATCCCTCCATCAGTGCTCAGACTGTCCGCAACAGGCTGAGAGAGTCTGGACTGGGGGCTTGTAGGCCTGTTGTAAGGCAGGTCCTTACCAAACATCACCGGAAACAACGTCGCCTATGGGCACAAACCCACCGTCGCTGGACCAGACAGGACTGGAAAAAAGTGCTCTTCACTGACGAGCCGCGGTTTTGTCTCAACAGGGGTGATGGTCGGATTCGCATTTATCGTCGAAGGAATGAGCGTTACACCAAGCCTGTACTCTGGAGCGGGATCGATTTGGAGGTGGAGGGTCCGTCATGGTCTGGGGCGGTGTGTCACAGCATCATCAGACTGAGCTTGTTGTCATTGCAGGCAATCTCAAAGCTGTGCGTTACAGGGAAGACATCCTCCTCCCTCATGTGGTACCCTTCCTGCAGGGTCATCCTGACATGACAATGCCACCAGCCATACTGCTCATTCTGTGCATGATTTCCTGCAAGACAGGAATGTCAGTGTTCTGCCATGGCCAGCGAAGAGCCCGGATCTCAATCCCATTGAGCACGTCTGGGACCTGTTGGATCCGAGGGTGAGGGATAGGGCCATTCCCCCCAGAAATGTCCGGGAACTTGCAGGTGCTTTGGTGGAAGAGTGTGTAACATCTCACAGCAAGATCTGGCAAATCTGGTGCAGTCTATGAGGAGGAGATGCACTGCAGTACTTAATACAGCGGGTGGACACACCAGATACTGACTTACTTTTGACCCCCCCTTTGTTCAGGGACATATTATTCAATTTCTGTTAGTCACATGTTTGTGGAACTTGTTCAGTTTACGTCTCAGTTGTTGAATCTTGTTATGTTCATACAAATATTTACGTTAAGTTTGCTGAAAATAAATGCAGTTGACAGTGTGAGGACGTTTCTTTTTTTGCTGAGTTTACAATGTAGAAAATAGTAAAAAATAAAGAAAAACCCTTGAATGAGTAGTCGTGTCCAAACTTTTGACTGGTACTGTATGTTTGAGCTGCCTTTCAAAGCAAAAGTCGAATTGAAAACATTGTTGAGGACTGTTGGGCTCTCCAGAAGGTGGTGCGGTCTGCCCAACGCATCACCGGGGGCTCACCACCTGCCCTCCAAGACACCTACAGCCCCCGATGTCACAGGAAGGCCAAAAAGATCATCAAGAACATCAATCACCTGAGCCACGGGCCTATTCACCCTGCTACCATCCAGAAGGCGAGGTCAGTACAGGTGCATCAAAGCTGTGACCGAGAGACTGAAAAACTGCTTCTATCTCAAGGCCATCAGACTGTTGAATAGCCATCACTACCACCCGGTTACTCAACCTTGCACCTTAGAGGCTGCTGCCCCATATACATAGATATGGAATCACTGGTCACTTTAATAATGGAACACTAGTCACTTTAATAATGTTTACATACTGCTTTACTCATTTCATATGTACAGTTGAAGTCGGAAGTTTACATACACCTTAGCCAAAAACTATTAAACTCAGTTTTTCACAATTCCTGACCTTTAATCCTAGTAAAAAAAAAATCTAAATTTATTTTCTGAGGTCTTAGCTGATTTCTCTTGATTTTCACCTGATGTCAAGCAAAGAGGCACTGAGTTTGAAGGTATGCCTTGAAATACATCTGCAGGTACACCTCCAATTGACTCAAATTATGTCAATTAGCCTATCAGAAGCTCCTAGAACCATGACATCATTTTCTGGAATTTTCCAAGCTGTTTAAAGGCACAGTCAACTTAGTGTATGTAAACTTCTGACCCACTGGAATTGTGATACAGTGAATTATAAGTTAAATAATCTGTCTGTAAACAATTGTTGGAAAATTACTTGTGTCATGCAGAAAGTAGATGTCCTAACCAACTTGCCAAAACTATAGTTTGTTTACAAGACATTTGTGGAGTGGTTGAAAAACGAGTTAAGGACTCCAAAACGAAGTGTATGTAAACTTCAGACTTCAACTGTATTATATTCTACTGTATTTTAGTCAATCCCACTCCAACATTGCTTGTCCTAATATTTCTTAATTCCATTCATTTAATTTTAGATTGGTGTGTTAGATACTACTGCACTTTGTTCGAGCTAGGAAGACAAACATTTCGCAACACCGGCAATAACATGTACTAAATACGTGTGTGTGACCGATAACATTTTATTTGATGGTTTGGTTAGCTAAACTAACAAGTCTGTTTGTTTGGTTACCAAGGCAACTACTGCAGCTATCTAGTAAACTTGCTAGCTACTTCAGTGGCTGTTGAACACATTTCTTGCAGTAAATGTGTTAAATTATAGCCATAGTATAAATGGGATATTCAACTCGGGGCTCTACGCGTTCTCTGGGAAATAATGTTACTGCGTGGAAGGTCAGTTCCACTCTGCTTGCGCGCCATGGAACACACATTCCACGTCATCCATTATTTAACATGGAACGCATAGCCCCTTGTTGCTTGTCCCTTACATAATCACCTTTACATCGTCGTCAAATTCATCACTGCTGTTGTTCGCCATTTCATGCAGCGGCCTGTTCTTTTTCCTTGAGACTTGTAAAGGGGAGAAAGTTTAGATGTTGTTAGCGATGGGGGGGGTACAGTCGCAGCAAGGGTTGAACCAGCAGCAACCCTGTGGTTATGGTGAGAGTGTACTACCACCTGACTGTGCCATAATAAAAGGTCCAGATATCTTGGTTGAGGCCATAATGAACTCATATCGGGGTTAGGGTTGGTACAGGGTCTAATACATAGCATCACGCAATTTGCTTCTGAACTGCATGAATGACACTTTTAGTTCACTAGGTGACTTTTAGTACCTGGTCTTCGTGGTGTCGGAGTGTACACACTAGCGATTTCTTCGTAGTCGTTCACCTCCAGGCTCTCGTCATAGGGCTGGTTAGTTATGAGCTTGGTCTGAAGATGCGACAAATCACTTAATGACTTGACAACATGCAAACTATCCTAATGTAACATTACTGCTAAGGACTGTAGTAGGCTACATGCAAACTAGCTGGGCACGTTGGGTAACTGGATAGCTGGCTAGCCAGTTAGCTAATGTAAGTTATGTGGCTAGAGTTGTTGGCAGTAACGGTACTTGTTGACAAGGCCACAGGAATTACATTTAAATAAACCCTGTT